>OW569397.1:20936021-22180703 GCA_937620795.1 Thecophora atra | reverse complement strand
AGTGAGGGGAAGTGAGGGGAAGTGAGGGGAAGTGTGGGGAAGTGGGGAAGTGTGAGGAAGTGTGGGAAGTGAGGGGAAGTGAGGGGAAGTGAGGGGAAGTGAGGGGAAGTGAGGGGAAGTGAGGGGAAGTTAGGGGAAGTGGGGGAAGGGAGGGGGAAGGGATGGAAGGGGAAGGGAGGGAAGTGAGGGGAAGTGCGGGGAAGTGAGAGTAGTAGAAAAGGTAGTAGAAAAGGTAGTAGAAAAAGGTAGTAGAAAAGGTAGTAGAAAAAGGTAGTAGAAAAGGTAGTAGAAAAGGTAGTAGAAAAAGGTAGTAGAAAAGGTAGTAGAAAAGGTAGTAGAAAAGGTGAGTAGAAAAGGTAGTAGAAAAGGTAGTAGAAAAGGTAGTAGAAAAGGTAGTAGAAAGGGTAGTAGAAAAGGTAGTAGAAAAAGGTAGTAGAAAAGGTAGTAGAAAAGGTAGTAGAAAAAGGTAGTAGAAAAGGTAGTAGAAAAAGGTAGTAGAAAAGGTAGTAGAAAAGGTAGTAGAAAAAGGTAGTAGAAAAGGTAGTAGAAAAGGTAGTAGAAAAGGTAGTAGAAAAAGGTAGTAGAAAAGGTAGTAGAAAAGGTAGTAGAAAAGGTAGTAGAAAAGGTAGTAGAAAAAGGTAGTAGAAAAGGTAGTAGAAAAGGTAGTAGAAAAGGTAGTAGAAAAAGGTAGTAGAAAAGGTAGTAGAAAACGCCTAAACTATAGAAGTGACACGAAAATGTTATATAGCGCGATTGTTCCCCATTTAAAGACCTTTCATATGATATATGGCTTGGCGCGATGGGTTAGCTAGAACTCGAGATATGACTGAAAGAAGTGGAGTGTGTTTTTCGCCTTAAACAAATACACTCCTTCAAGTACTGCGCCTAAACTATAGAAGTAACACGAAAATGTTATATAGCGCGATTGTTCCATAATTAAAGACCTTTCATATGGTATATGGCTTGGCGCGATGGGTTAGCTAGAAGTCGAGATATGACTGAAAGAAGTGGGGTGTGTTTTTCGCCTTAAACAAATACACTCCTTCAAGTACTGCGCCTAAACTATAGAAGTGACACGAAAATGTTATATAGCGCGATTGTTCCTCATTTAAAGACCTTTCATATGGTATATGGCTTGGCGCGATGGGTTAGCTAGAACTCGAGATATGACTGAAAGAATTGGGGTGTGTTTTTCGCCTTAAACAAATACACTCCTTCAAGTACTGCGGCTAAACTATAGAAGTGAGGGGAAGTGGTGGGACGGGAGGGGAAGGGAGGGGAAGGGGGGAAGTGAGGGGAAGTGAGGGGAAGTGAGGGGAAGTGAGGGGAAGTGAGGGGAAGTGAGGGGAAGTGTGGGGAAGTGTGGGGAAGTGAGGGGAAGTGAGGGGAAGTGAGGGGAAGTGAGGGGAAGTGAGGGGAAGTGAGGGGAAGTGAGGGGAAGTGAGGGGAAGTGAGGGGAAGTGAGGGGAAGTGAGGGGAAGTGTGGGGAAGTGTGGGGAAGTGTGGGGAAGTGTGGGGAAGTGTGGGAAGTGAGGGGAAGTGAGGGGAAGTGAGGGGAAGTGAGGGGAAGTGAGGGGAAGTGAGGGGAAGTGAGGGGAAGTGAGGGGAAGTGTGGGGAAGTGTGGGGAAGTGTGGGGAAGTGTGGGAAGGGAGGGGGAAGTGAGGGGAAGTGAGGGGAAGGGAGGGGAAGGGGGGAAGTGAGGGGAAGTGAGGGGAAGTGAGGGGAAGTGAGGGGAAGTGAGGGGAAGTGAGGGGAAGTGAGGGGAAGTGAGGGGAAGTGAGGGGAAGTGAGGGGAAGTGAGGGGAAGTGAGGGGAAGTGAGGGGAAATGAGGGGAAGTGAGGGGAAGGGAGGGGAAGGGTAGGGGAAGGGAAGGGAAGGGTAGGGGAAGGGTAGGGGAAGGGAGGGAAGGGAGGGGAAGGGAAGGGAGGGGAAGGGTAGGGGAAGGGTAGGGAAGGGAGGAAAAGGGAGGGGAAGGAAGGGAGGGGAAGGGAGGGGAAAAGAGGGGAAGGGAGGGGAAGGGAGGGGAAAAGAGGGGAAAAGAGGGGAAGGGAGGGGAATGGCGTGGAAGGGAGGGGAAGGGAGGGGAAGGGAGGGAAGGGAGGGGAAGGGAGGGAAGGGAGGGGAAGGGAGGGGAAGGGAGGGGAAGGGAGGGGAAGGGAGGGGAAGGGAGGGGAAGGGATGCTGCAGCAACTGTGCCGGAAAGTCCGGCCGAATCCGGTAGTAGAAAAGGTAGTAGAAAAGGTAGTAGAAAAGGTAGTAGAAAAGGTAGTAGAAAAAGGTAGTAGAAAAGGTAGTAGAAAAGGTAGTAGAAAAGGTAGTAGAAAAAGGTAGTAGAAAAGGTAGTAGAAAAGGTAGTATAAAAAGGTAGTAGAAAAGGTAGTAGAAAAAGGTAGTAGAAAAGGTAGTAGAAAAGGTAGTAGAAAAGGTAGTAGAAAAAGGTAGTAGAAAAAGGTAGTAGAAAAAGGTAGTAGAAAAGGTAGTAGAAAAGGTAGTAGAAAAAGGTAGTAGAAAAGGTAGTAGAAAAGGTAGTAGAAAAAGGTAGTAGAAAAGGTAGTAGAAAAAGGTAGTAGAAAAGGTAGTAGAAAAGGTAGTAGAAAAGGTAGTACAAAAGGTAGTAGAAAAGGTAGTAGAAAAGGTAGTAGAAAAGGTAGTAGAAAAGGTAGTAGAAAAAGGTAGTAGAAAAGGTAGTAGAAAAGGCCCCTGTTAAGGGGGGCCCCTGTTAAGGGTGGGGCCCCTGTTAAGGGGAAGGGAGGGAGGGGAGGGAGGGGAGGGAGGGGAGGGAGGGGAGGGAGGGGAAGTGAGGGAAGGGAGGGAAGTGAGGGGAAGTGAGGGGAAGTGAGGGGAAGTGAGGGGAAGTGAGGGGAAGTGAGGGAAGTGAGGGGAAGTGAGGGGAAGTGAGGGGAAGTGAGGGGAAGTGAGGGGAAGTGAGGGGAAGTGAGGGGAAGTGAGGGGAAGTGAGGGGAAGTGAGGGGAAGTGAGGGGAAGTGAGGGGAAGTGAGGGGAAGTGAGGGGAAGTGAGGGGAAGTGAGGGGAAGTGAGGGGAAGTGAGGGGAAGTGAGGGAAGTGAGGGAAGTGAGGGGAAGTGGGGAAGGGAGGGGAAGGGAGGGGGAAGGGAAGGGACGGGTAGGGGAAGGGTGGGGGAAGGGAGGGGAAGGGAGGGCGAAGGGAAGGGAGGGGAAGGGAAGGGAGGGGAAGGGATGCTGCAGCAACTGTGCCGGAAAGTCCGGCCGAATCCGAATCCGAATCCGGTAGTAGAAAAGGTAGTAGAAAAGGTAGTAGAAAAGGTAGTAGAAAAGGTAGTAGAAAAGGTAGTAGAAAAGGTAGTAGAAAAAGGTAGTAGAAAAGGTAGTAGAAAAAGGTAGTAGAAAACGTAGTAGAAAAGGTAGTAGAAAAAGGTAGTAGAAAAAGGTAGTAGAAAAGGTAGTTGGAAAGGTAGTAGAAAAGGTAGTAGAAAAGGTAGTAGAAAAGGTAGTAGAAAAGGTAGTAGAAAAAGGTAGTAGAAAAGGTAGTAGAAAAAGGTAGTAGAAAAGGTTGTAGAAAAGGTAAGGGGAAAGGTAAGAGGGGAAGGGAGGGGAAGGGAGGGGAAGGAAGGGAGGGGAAGGGAGGGGATAGGGAGGGGAAGGGAGGGGAAGGGAGGGGAAGGGAGGGGAAGGGAGGGGAAGGGAGGGGAAGGGAGGGGAAGGGAGGGGAAGGGAGGGGAAGGGAGGGGAAGGGGGAAGGGAGGGGAAGGGAGGGGAAGGGAGGGGAAGGGAGGGGAAGGGAGGGGAAGGGAGGGGAAGGGAGGGGAAGGGAGGGGAAGGGAGGGGAAGGGAGGGGAAGGGAGGGGAAGGGAGGGGAAGGGAGGGGAAGGGAGGGGAAGGGAGGGGAAGGGAGGGGAAGGGAGGGGAAGGGAGGGGAAGGGAAGGGAGGGGAAGGGAGGGAAGGGAGGGGAAGGGAGGGGAAGGGATGCTGCAGCAACTGTGCCGGAAAGTCCGCCGAATCCGAATCCGGTAGTAGAAAAAGGTAGTAGAAAAGGTAGTAGAAAAGGTAGTAGAAAAAGGTAGTAGAAAAAGGTAGTAGAAAAGGTAGTAGAAAAGGTAGTAGAAAAAGGTAGTAGAAAAGGTAGTAGAAAAGGTAGTAGAAAAAGGTAGTAGAAAAGGTAGTAGAAAAAGGTAGTAGAAAAAGGTAGTAGAAAACGTAGTAGAAAAGGTAGTAGAAAAAGGTAGTAGAAAAGGTAGTAGAAAAGGTAGTAGAAAAGGTAGTAGAAAAGGTAGTAGAAAAGGTAGTAGAAAAGGTAGTAGAAAAAGGTAGTAGAAAAGGTAGTAGAAAAGGTAGTAGGGGAGGGGAAGGGAGGGGGAAGGAAGGGAGGGGGAGGGGAAGGGTAGGGGAAGGGTAGGGGAAGGGAGGAAAAGGGAGGGGAAGGAAGGGAGGGGAAGGGAGGGGAAGGGAGGGGAAGGGAAGGGAGGGGAAGGGAGGGAAGTGAGGGGAAGTGAGGGGAAGTGAGGGGAAGTGAGGGGAGTGAGAGGAAGTGAGGGGAAGTGAGGGGAAGTGAGGGGAAGTGAGGGGAAGGGAGGGGAAGGGTAGGGGAAGGGAAGGGAAGGGTAGGGGAAGGGTAGGGGAAGGGTTGGGGAAGGGAGAGAAGGGAGGGGGAAGGGAAGGGAGGGGAAGGGTAGGGGAAGGGTAGGGAAGGGAGGAAAAGGGAGGGGAAGGAAGGGAGGGGAAAAGAGGGGAAAAGAGGGGAAAAGAGGGGAAAAGAGGGGAAAAGAGGGGAAAAGAGGGGAAAAGAGGGGAAAAGAGGGGATGGGAGGGGAAGGGAGGGGAAGGGCGGGGAGGGGAAGGGCGGGGAGGGAAGGGAGGGGAAGGGCGGGGAGGGGAAGGCGGGGAGGGAAGGGAGGGGAGGGGAGGGGAAGGGAGGGGAAGGGAGGGGAAGGGAGGGGAAGGGAGGGGAAGGAGGGGAAGGGAGGGGAAGGGAGGGGAAGGGAGGGGAAGGGAGGGGAAGGGAGGGGAGGGAGGGTAAGGGAGGGGAGGGAGGGGAAGGGAGGGGAAGGGAGGGAAGGGAGGGGAAGGGAGGGGAAGGGAGGGGAAGGGAGGGGAAGGGATGCTGCAGCAACTGTGCCGGAAAGTCCGGCCGAATCCGGTAGTAGAAAAGGTAGTAGAAAAGGTAGTAGAAAAGGTAGTAGAAAAGGTAGTAGAAAAGGTAGTAGAAAAAGGTAGTAGAAAAGGTAGTAGAAAAAGGTAGTAGAAAAGGTAGTAGAAAAGGTAGTAGAAAAGGTAGTAGAAAAGGTAGTAGAAAAAGGTAGTAGAAAAGGTAGTAGAAAAAGGTAGTAGAAAACGTAGTAGAAAAGGTAGTAGAAAAAGGTAGTAGAAAAGGTAGTAGAAAAAGGTAGTAGAAAAGGTAGTAGAAAAGGTAGTAGAAAAGGTAGTAGAAAAGGTAGTAGAAAAGGTAGTAGAAAAGGTAGTAGAAAAAGGTAGTAGAAAAGGTAGTAGAAAAGGAGTAGAAAAGGTAGTAGAAAAAGGTAGTAGAAAAGGTAGTAGAAAAGGTAGTAGAAAAAGGTAGTAGAAAAGGTAGTAGAAAAGGTAGTAGAAAAAGGTAGTAGAAAAGGTAGTAGAAAAGGTAGTAGAAAAGGTAGTAGAAAAGGTAGTAGAAAAGGTAGTAGAAAAGGTAGTAGAAAAAGGTAGTAGAAAAGGTAGTAGAAAAGGTAGTAGAAAAGGTAGTAGAAAAAGGTAGTAGAAAAGGTAGTAGAAAAGGTAGTAGAAAAAGGTAGTAGAAAAGGTAGTAGAAAAAGGTAGTAGAAAAGGTAGTAGAAAAGGTAGTAGAAAAAGGTAGTAGAAAAGGTAGTAGAAAAGGTAGTAGAAAAGGTAGTAGAAAAGGTAGTAGAAAAGGTAGTAGAAAAGGTAGTAGAAAGGGTAGTAGAAAAGGTAGTAGAAAAGTAGTAGAAAAGGTAGCAGAAAAGGTAGTAGAAAAGGTAGTAGAAAAAGGGCGAGTTCTATAGTTTAGGCGCAGTACTTGAAGGAGCGTATTTGTTTAAGGCGAAAAACACTCCCCACTTCTTTCAGTCATATCTCGAGTTCTAGCCAACCTATCGCGATAAGCCATATATCATATGAAAGGTCTTTAAATGAGGAACAATCGCGCTATATAACATTTTCGTGTCACTTCTATAGTTTAGGCGCAGTACTTGAAGGAGCGTATTTGTTTAGAACGAAAAACACACCCCACTTCTTTCAGTCATATCTCGAGTTCTAGCCAACCTATCGCGATAAGCCATATATCATATGAAAAGTCTTTAAATGAGGAACAATTGCGCTATATAACATTTTCGTGTCACTTCTATAGTTTAGGCGCAGTACTTGAAGGAGCGTATTTGTTTAAGGCGAAAAACACACCCCACTTCTTTCAGTCATATCTCGAGTTCTAGCCAACCTATCGCGATAAGCCATATATCATATGAAAGGTCTTTAAATGAGGAACAATCGCGCTATATAACATTTTCGTGTCACTTCTATAGTTTAGGCGCAGTACTTGAAGGAGCGTATTTGTTTAAGGCGAAAAACACACCCCACTTCTTTCAGTCATATCTCGAGTTCTAGCCAACCTATCGCGATAAGCCATATATCATATGAAAGGTCTTTAAATGAGGAACAATCGCGCTATATAACATTTTCGTGTCACTTCTATAGTTTAGGCGCAGTACTTGAAGGAGCGTATTTGTTTAGAACGAAAAACACACCCCACTTCTTTCAGTCATATCTCGAGTTCTAGCCAACCTATCGCGATAAGCCATATATCATATGAAAGGTCTTTAAATGAGGAATAATCGCGCTATATAACATTTTTGTGTCACTTCTATAGTTTAGCCGCAGTACTTGAAGGAGCGTATTTGTTTAAGGCGAAAAACATTCCCCACTTCTTTCAGTCATATCTCGAGTTCTAGCCAACCTTTCGCGATAAGCCATATATCATATGAAAGGTCTTTAAATGAGGAACAATCGCGCTATATAACATTTTCGTGTCACTTCTATAGTTTAGCCGCAGTACTTGAAGGAGCGTATTTGTTTAAGGCGAAAAACACACCCCACTTCTTTAAGTCATATCTCGAGTTCTAGCCAACCTATCGCGATAAACCATATATCATATGAAAAGTCTTTAAATGAGGAACAATTGCGCTATATAACATTTTCGTGTCACTTCTATAGTTTAGGCGCAGTACTTGAAGGAGCGTATTTGTTTAAGGCGAAAAACACTCCCCACTTCTTTCAGTCATATCTCGAGTTCTAGCCAACCTATCGCGATAAGCCATATATCATATGAAAAGTCTTTAAATGAGGAACAATTGCGCTATATAACATTTTCGTGTCACTTCTATAGTTTAGGCGCAGTACTTGAAGGAGCGTATTTGTTTAAGGCGAAAAACACTCCCCACTTCTTTCAGTCATATCTCGAGTTCTAGCCAACCTATCGCGATAAGCCATATATCATATGAAAGGTCTTTAAATGAGGAACAATCGCGCTATATAACATTTTCGTGTCACTTCTATAGTTTAGGCGCAGTACTTGAAGGAGCGTATTTGTTTAGAACGAAAAACACACCCCACTCCTTTCAGTCATATCTCGAGTTCTAGCCAACCTATCGCGATAAGCCATATATCATATGAAAGGTCTTTAAATGAGGAATAATCGCGCTATATAACATTTTTGTGTCACTTCTATAGTTTAAGCGCAGTACTTGAAGGAGCGTATTTGTTTAAGGCGAAAAACACACCCCACTTCTTTCAGTCATATCTCGAGTTCTAGCCAACCTATCGTGATAAACCATATATCATATGAAAGGTCTTTAAATGAGGAATAATCGCGCTATATAACATTTTTGTGTCACTTCTATAGTTTAGGCGCAGTACTTGAAGGAGCGTATTTGTTTAAGGCGAAAAACACACCCCACTTCTTTCAGTCATATCTCGAGTTCTAGCCAACCTATCGCGATAAGCCATATATCATATGAATGGTCTTTACATGAGGAACAATCGCGCTATATAACATTTTCGTGTCACTTCTATAGTTTAGGCGCAGTACTTGAAGGAGCGTATTTGTTTAAGGCGAAAAACACACCCCACTTCTTTCAGTCATATCTCGAGTTCTAGCCAACCTATCGCGATAAGCCATATATCATATGAATGGTCTTTACATGAGGAACAATCGCGCTATATAACATTTTCGTGTCACTTCTATAGTTTAGCCGCAGTACTTGAAGGAGCGTATTTGTTTAAGGCGAAAAACACTCCCCACTTCTTTCAGTCATATATCGAGTTCTAGCCAACCTATCGCGATAAGCCATATATCATATGAAAGGTCTTTAAATGAGGAACAATCGCGCTATATAACATTTTCGTGTCACTTCTATAGTTTAGGCGCAGTACTTGAAGGAGCGTATTTGTTTAGAACGAAAAACACACCCCACTTCTTTCAGTCATATCTCGAGTTCTAGCCAACCTATCGCGATAAGCCATATATCATATGAAAGGTCTTTAAATGAGGAATAATCGCGCTATATAACATTTTCGTGTCACTTCTATAGTTTAGGCGCAGTACTTGAAGGAGCGTATTTGTTTAAGGCGAAAAACACTCCCCACTTCTTTCAGTCATATCTCGAGTTCTAGCCAACCTATCGCGATAAGCCATATATCATATGAATTGTCTTTAAATGAGGAACAATCGCGCTATATAACATTTTCGTGTCACTTCTATAGTTTAGCCGCAGTACTTGAAGGAGCGTATTTGTTTAAGGCGAAAAACACTCCCCACTTCTTTCAGTCATATCTCGAGTTCTAGCCAACCTATCGCGATAAGCCATATATCATATGAAAGGTCTTTAAATGAGGAACAATCGCGCTATATAACATTTTCGTGTGACTTCTATAGTTTAGGCGCAGTACTTGAAGGAGCGTATTTGTTTAAGGCGAAAAACACACCCCACTTCTTTCAGTCATATCTCGAGTTCTAGCCAACCTATCGCGATAAGCCATATATCATATGAATGGTCTTTACATGAGGAACAATCGCGCTATATAACATTTTCGTGTCACTTCTATAGTTTAGGCGCAGTACTTGAAGGAGCGTATTTGTTTAAGGCGAAAAACACACCCCACTTCTTTCAGTCATATCTCGAGTTCTAGCCAACCTATCGCGATAAGCCATATATCATATGAAAGGTCTTTAAATGAGGAACAATCGCGCTATATAACATTTTCGTGTCACTTCTATAGTTTAGCCGCAGTACTTGAAGGAGCGTATTTGTTTAAGGCGAAAAACACTCCCCACTTCTTTCAGTCATATCTCGAGTTCTAGCCAACCTATCGCGATAAGCCATATATTATATGAAAGGTCTTTAAATGAGGAACAATCGCGCTATATAACATTTTCGTGTCACTTCTATAGTTTAGGCGCAGTACTTGAAGGAGCGTATTTGTTTAGAACGAAAAACACACCCCACTTCTTTCAGTCATATCTCGAGTTCTAGCCAACCTATCGCGATAAGCCATATATCATATGAAAGGTCTTTCAATGAGGAATAATCGCGCTATATAACATTTTCGTGTCACTTCTATAGTTTAGGCGCAGTACTTGAAGGAGCGTATTTGTTTAAGGCGAAAAACACACCCCACTTCTTTCAGTCATATCTCGAGTTCTAGCCAACCTATCGCGATAAGCCATATATCATATGAATGGTCTTTACATGAGGAACAATCGCGCTATATAACATTTTCGTGTCACTTCTATAGTTTAGGCGCAGTACTTGAAGGAGCGTATTTGTTTAAGGCGAAAAACACTCCCCACTTCTTTCAGTCATATCTCGAGTTCTAGCCAACCTATCGCGATAAGCCATATATCATATGAATTGTCTTTAATTGAGGAACAATCGCGCTATATAACATTTTCGTGTCACTTCTATAGTTTAGCCGCAGTACTTGAAGGAGCGTATTTGTTTAAGGCGAAAAACACTCCCCACTTCTTTCAGTCATATCTCGAGTTCTAGCCAACCTATCGCGATAAGCCATATATCATATGAAAGGTCTTTAAATGAGGAACAATCGCGCTATATAACATTTTCGTGTGACTTCTATAGTTTAGGCGCAGTACTTGAAGGAGCGTATTTGTTTAAGGCGAAAAACACACCCCACTTCTTTCAGTCATATCTCGAGTTCTAGCCAACCTATCGCGATAAGCCATATATCATATGAATGGTCTTTACATGAGGAACAATCGCGCTATATAACATTTTCGTGTCACTTCTATAGTTTAGGCGCAGTACTTGAAGGAGCGTATTTGTTTAAGGCGAAAAACACACCCCACTTCTTTCAGTCATATCTCGAGTTCTAGCCAACCTATCGCGATAAGCCATATATCATATGAAAGGTCTTTAAATGAGGAACAATCGCGCTATATAACATTTTCGTGTCACTTCTATAGTTTAGCCGCAGTACTTGAAGGAGCGTATTTGTTTAAGGCGAAAAACACTCCCCACTTCTTTCAGTCATATCTCGAGTTCTAGCCAACCTATCGCGATAAGCCATATATCATATGAAAGGTCTTTAAATGAGGAACAATCGCGCTATATAACATTTTCGTGTCACTTCTATAGTTTAGGCGCAGTACTTGAAGGAGCGTATTTGTTTAGAACGAAAAACACACCCCACTTCTTTCAGTCATATCTCGAGTTCTAGCCAACCTATCGCGATAAGCCATATATCATATGAAAGGTCTTTCAATGAGGAATAATCGCGCTATATAACATTTTCGTGTCACTTCTATAGTTTAGGCGCAGTACTTGAAGGAGCGTATTTGTTTAAGGCGAAAAACACACCCCACTTCTTTCAGTCATATCTCGAGTTCTAGCCAACCTATCGCGATAAGCCATATATCATATGAATGGTCTTTACATGAGGAACAATCGCGCTATATAACATTTTCGTGCCACTTCTATAGTTTAGGCGCAGTACTTCAAGGAGCGTATTTGTTTAAGGCGAAAAACACTCCCCACTTCTTTCAGTCATATCTCGAGTTCTAGCCAACCTATCGCGATAAGCCATATATCATATGAATTGTCTTTAATTGAGGAACAATCGCGCTATATAACATTTTCGTGTCACTTCTATAGTTTAGCCGCAGTACTTGAAGGAGCGTATTTGTTTAAGGCGAAAAACACACCCCACTTCTTTCAGTTATATCTCGAGTTCTACCCAACCTATCGCGATAAGCCATATATCATATGAATGGTCTTTACATGGGGAACAATCGCGCTATATAACATTTTCGTGTCACTTCTATAGTTTAGGCGCAGTACTTGAAGGAGCGTATTTGTTTAAGGCGAAAAACACACCCCACTTCTTTCAGTCATATCTCGAGTTCTAGCCAACCTATCGCGATAAGCCATATATCATATGAAAGGTCTTTAAATGAGGAACAATCGCGCTATATAACATTTTCGTGACACTTCTATAGTTTAGGCGCAGTACTTGAAGGAGCGTATTTGTTTAGAACGAAAAACACACCCCACTTCTTTCAGTCATATCTCGAGTTCTAGCCAACCTATCGCGATAAGCCATATATCATATGAAAGGTCTTTAAATGAGGAATAATCGCGCTATATAACATTTTCGTGTCACTTCTATAGTTTAGGCGCAGTACTTAAAGGAGCGTATTTGTTTAAGGCGAAAAACACACCCCACTTCTTTCAGTCATATCTCGAGTTCTAGCCAACCTATCGCGATAAGCCATATATCATATGAAAGGTCTTTAAATGAGGAATAATCGCGCTATATAACATTTTCGTGTCACTTCTATAGTTTAGGCGCAGTACTTGAAGGAGCGTATTTGTTTAAGGCGAAAAACACTCCCCACTTCTTTCAGTCATATCTCGAGTTCTAGCCAACCTATCGCGATAAGCCATATATCATATGAATTGTCTTTAAATGAGGAACAATCGCGCTATATAACATTTTCGTGTCACTTCTATAGTTTAGCCGCAGTACTTGAAGGAGCGTATTTGTTTAAGGCGAAAAACACTCCCCACTTCTTTCAGTCATATCTCGAGTTCTAGCCAACCTATCGCGATAAGCCATATATCATATGAAAGGTCTTTAAATGAGGAACAATCGCGCTATATAACATTTTCGTGTGACTTCTATAGTTTAGGCGCAGTACTTGAAGGAGCGTATTTGTTTAAGGCGAAAAACACACCCCACTTCTTTCAGTCATATCTCGAGTTCTAGCCAACCTATCGCGATAAGCCATATATCATATGAATGGTCTTTACATGAGGAACAATCGCGCTATATAACATTTTCGTGTCACTTCTATAGTTTAGGCGCAGTACTTGAAGGAGCGTATTTGTTTAAGGCGAAAAACACACCGCACTTCTTTCAGTCATATCTCGAGTTCTAGCCAACCTATCGCGATAAGCCATATATCATATGAAAGGTCTTTAAATGAGGAACAATCGCGCTATATAACATTTTCGTGTCACTTCTATAGTTTAGCCGCAGTACTTGAAGGAGCGTATTTGTTTAAGGCGAAAAACACACCCCACTTCTTTCAGTCATATCTCGAGTTCTAGCCAACCTATCGCGATAAGCCATATATCATATGAAAGGTCTTTAAATGAGGAACAATCGCGCTATATAACATTTTCGTGTCACTTCTATAGTTTAGGCGCAGTACTTGAAGGAGCGTATTTGTTTAGAACGAAAAACACACCCCACTTCTTTCAGTCATATCTCGAGTTCTAGCCAACCTATCGCGATAAGCCATATATCATATGAAAGGTCTTTCAATGAGGAATAATCGCGCTATATAACATTTTCGTGTCACTTCTATAGTTTAGGCGCAGTACTTGAAGGAGCGTATTTGTTTAAGGCGAAAAACACACCCCACTTCTTTCAGTCATATCTCGAGTTCTAGCCAACCTATCGCGATAAGCCATATATCATATGAATGGTCTTTACATGAGGAACAGTCGCGCTATATAACATTTTCGTGTCACTTCTATAGTTTAGGCGCAGTACTTGAAGGAGCGTATTTGTTTAAGGCGAAAAACACTCCCCACTTCTTTCAGTCATATCTCGAGTTCTAGCCAACCTATCGCGATAAACCATATATCATATGAATTGTGTTTAAATGAGGAACAATCGCGCTATATAACATTTTCGTGTCACTTCTATAGTTTAGCCGCAGTACTTGAAGGAGCGTATTTGTTTAAGGCGAAAAACACACCCCACTTCTTTCAGTTATATCTCGAGTTCTACCCAACCTATCGCGATAAGCCATATATCATATGAATGGTCTTTACATGAGGAACAATCGCGCTATATAACATTTTCGTGTCACTTCTATAGTTTAGGCGCAGTACTTGAAGGAGCGTATTTGTTTAAGGCGAAAAACACACCCCACTTCTTTCAGTCATATCTCGAGTTCTAGCCAACCTATCGCGATAAGCCATATATCATATGAAAGGTCTTTAAATGAGGAACAATCGCGCTATATAACATTTTCGTGTCACTTCTATAGTTTAGGCGCAGTACTTGAAGGAGCGTATTTGTTTAGAACGAAAAACACACCCCACTTCTTTCAGTCATATCTCGAGTTCTAGCCAACCTATCGCGATAAGCCATATACATATCATATGAAAGGTCTTTAAATGAGGAA
This sequence comes from Thecophora atra, assembly GCA_937620795.1. NCBI lineage: Eukaryota > Metazoa > Arthropoda > Insecta > Diptera > Conopidae > Thecophora > Thecophora atra. The sequence goes on along the minus strand of OW569397.1, from coordinate 22,167,023 downwards.
CAATCGCGCTATATATTATTTTCGTGTCACTTCTATAGTTTAGCCGCAGTACTTGAAGGAGCGTATTTGTTTAAGGCGAAAAACATTCCCCAGTTCTTTCAGTCATATCTCGAGTTCTAGCCAACCTTTCGCGATAAGCCATATATCATATGAAAGGTCTTTAAATGAGGAACAATCGCGCTATATAACATTTTCGTGTCACTTCTATAGTTTAGCCGCAGTACTTGAAGAAGCGTATTTGTTTAAGGCGAAAAACACACCCCACTTCTTTCAGTCATATCTCGAGTTCTAGCCAACCTATCGCGATAAACCATATATCATATGAAAAGTCTTTAAATGAGGAACAATTGCGCTATATAACATTTTCGTGTCACTTCTATAGTTTAGGCGCAGTACTTGAAGGAGCGTATTTGTTTAAGGCGAAAAACACTCCCCACTTCTTTCAGTCATATCTCGAGTTCTAGCCAACCTATCGCGATAAGCCATATATCATATGAAAGGTCTTTAAATGAGGAATAATCGCGCTATATAACATTTTTGTGTCACTTCTATATTTTAAGCGCAGTACTTGAAGGAGCGTATTTGTTTAAGGCGAAAAACACACCCCACTTCTTTCAGTCATATCTCGAGTTCTAGCCAACCTATCGTGATAAACCATATATCATATGAAAGGTCTTTAAATGAGGAATAATCGCGCTATATAACATTTTTGTGTCACTTCTATAGTTTAGGCGCAGTACTTGAAGGAGTGTATTTGTTTAAGGCGAAAAACACACCCCACTTCTTTCAGTCATATCTCGAGTTCTAGCCAACCTATCGCGATAAGCCATATATTATATGAATGGTCTTTACATGAGGAACAATCGCGCTATATAACATTTTCGTGTCACTTCTATAGTTTAGGCGCAGTACTTGAAGGAGCGTATTTGTTTAAGGCGAAAAACACACCCCACTTCTTTCAGTCATATCTCGAGTTCTAGCCAACCTATCGCGATAAGCCATATATCATATGAAAGGTCTTTAAATGAGGAACAATCGCGCTATATAACATTTTCGTGTCACTTCTATAGTTTAGCCGCAGTACTTGAAGGAGCGTATTTGTTTAAGGCGAAAAACACTCCCCACTTCTTTCAGTCATATCTCGAGTTCTAGCCAACCTATCGCGATAAGCCATATATCATATGAAAGGTCTTTAAATGAGGAACAATCGCGCTATATAACATTTTCGTGTCACTTCTATAGTTTAGGCGCAGTACTTGAAGGAGCGTATTTGTTTAGAACGAAAAACACACCCCACTTCTTTCAGTCATATCTCGAGTTCTAGCCAACCTATCGCGATAAGCCATATATCATATGAAAGGCCTTTAAATGAGGAATAATCGCGCTATATAACATTTTCGTGTCACTTCTATAGTTTAGGCGCAGTACTTGAAGGAGCGTATTTGTTTAAGGCGAAAAACACACCCCACTTCTTTCAGTCATATCTCGAGTTCTAGCCAACCTATCGCGATAAGCCATATATCATATGAAAGGTCTTTAAATGAGGAACAATCGCGCTATATAACATTTTCGTGTCACTTCTATAGTTTAGCCGTAGTACTTGAAGGAGCGTATTTGTTTAAGGCGAAAAACACTCCCCACTTCTTTCAGTCATATCTCGAGTTCTAGCCAACCTATCGCGATAAGCCATATATCATATGAAAGGTCTTTAAATGAGGAACAATCGCGCTATATAACATTTTCGTGTCACTTCTATAGTTTAGGCGCAGTACTTGAAGGAGCGTATTTGTTTAGAACGAAAAACACACCCCACTTCTTTCAGTCATATCTCGAGTTCTAGCCAACCTATCGCGATAAGCCATATATCATATGAAAGGTCTTTCAATGAGGAATAATCGCGCTATATAACATTTTCGTGTCACTTCTATAGTTTAGGCGCAGTACTTGAAGGAGCGTATTTGTTTAAGGCGAAAAACACACCCCACTTCTTTCAGTCATATCTCAAGTTCTAGCCAACCTATCGCGATAAGCCATATATCATATGAATGGTCTTTACATGAGGAACAGTCGCGCTATATAACATTTTCGTGTCACTTCTATAGTTTAGCCGCAGTACTTGAAGGAGCGTATTTGTTTAAGGCGAAAAACACACCCCACTTCTTTCAGTTATATCTCGAGTTCTACCCAACCTATCGCGATAAGCCATATATCATATGAATGGTCTTTACATGAGGAACAATCGCGCTATATAACATTTTCGTGTCACTTCTATAGTTTAGGCGCAGTACTTGAAGGAGCGTATTTGTTTAAGGCGAAAAACACACCCCACTTCTTTCAGTCATATCTCGAGTTCTAGCCAACCTATCGCGATAAGCCATATATCATATGAAAGGTCTTTAAATGAGGAACAATCGCGCTATATAACATTTTCGTGTCACTTCTATAGTTTAGGCGCAGTACTTGAAGGAGCGTATTTGTTTAGAACGAAAAACACACCCCACTTCTTTCAGTCATATCTCGAGTTCTAGCCAACCTATCGCGATAAGCCATATATCACATGAAAGGTCTTTAAATGAGGAACAATCGCGCTATATATTATTTTCGTGTCACTTCTATAGTTTAGCCGCAGTACTTGAAGGAGCGTATTTGTTTAAGGCGAAAAACATTCCCCAGTTCTTTCAGTCATATCTCGAGTTCTAGCCAACCTTTCGCGATAAGCCATATATCATATGAAAGGTCTTTAAATGAGGAACAATCGCGCTATATAACATTTTCGTGTCACTTCTATAGTTTAGCCGCAGTACTTGAAGGAGCGTATTTGTTTAAGGCGAAAAACACACCCCACTTCTTTCAGTCATATCTCGAGTTCTAGCCAACCTATCGCGATAAACCATATATCATATGAAAAGTCTTTAAATGAGGAACAATTGCGCTATATAACATTTTCGTGTCACTTCTATAGTTTAGGCGCAGTACTTGAAGGAGCGTATTTGTTTAAGGCGAAAAACACTCCCCACTTCTTTCAGTCATATCTCGAGTTCTAGCCAACCTATCGCGATAAGCCATATATCATATGAAAGGTCTTTAAATGAGGAATAATCGCGCTATATAACATTTTTGTGTCACTTCTATATTTTAAGCGCAGTACTTGAAGGAGCGTATTTGTTTAAGGCGAAAAACACACCCCACTTCTTTCAGTCATATCTCGAGTTCTAGCCAACCCATCGTGATAAACCATATATCATATGAAAGGTCTTTAAATGAGGAATAATCGCGCTATATAACATTTTTGTGTCACTTCTATAGTTTAGGCGCAGTACTTGAAGGAGCGTATTTGTTTAAGGCGAAAAACACACCCCACTTCTTTCAGTCATATCTCGAGTTCTAGCCAACCTATCGCGATAAGCCATATATTATATGAATGGTCTTTACATGAGGAACAATCGCGCTATATAACATTTTCGTGTCACTTCTATAGTTTAGGCGCAGTACTTGAAGGAGCGTATTTGTTTAAGGCGAAAAACACACCCCACTTCTTTCAGTCATATCTCGAGTTCTAGCCAACCTATCGCGATAAGCCATATATCATATGAAAGGTCTTTAAATGAGGAACAATCGCGCTATATAACATTTTCGTGTCACTTCTATAGTTTAGCCGCAGTACTTGAAGGAGCGTATTTGTTTAAGGCGAAAAACACTCCCCACTTCTTTCAGTCATATCTCGAGTTCTAGCCAACCTATCGCGATAAGCCATATATCATATGAAAGGTCTTTAAATGAGGAACAATCGCGCTATGTAACATTTTCGTGTCACTTCTATAGTTTAGGCGCAGTACTTGAAGGAGCGTATTTGTTTAGAACGAAAAACACACCCCACTTCTTTCAGTCATATCTCGAGTTCTAGCCAACCTATCGCGATAAGCCATATATCATATGAAAGGCCTTTAAATGAGGAATAATCGCGCTATATAACATTTTCGTGTCACTTCTATAGTTTAGGCGCAGTACTTGAAGGAGCGTATTTGTTTAAGGCGAAAAACACACCCCACTTCTTTCAGTCATATCTCGAGTTCTAGCCAACCTATCGCGATAAGCCATATATCATATGAAAGGTCTTTAAATGAGGAACAATCGCGCTATATAACATTTTCGTGTCACTTCTATAGTTTAGCCGCAGTACTTGAAGGAGCGTATTTGTTTAAGGCGAAAAACACTCCCCACTTCTTTCAGTCATATCTCGAGTTCTAGCCAACCTATCGCGATAAGCCATATATCATATGAAAGGTCTTTAAATGAGGAACAATCGCGCTATATAACATTTTCGTGTCACTTCTATAGTTTAGGCGCAGTACTTGAAGGAGCGTATTTGTTTAGAACGAAAAACACACCCCACTTCTTTCAGTCATATCTCGAGTTCTAGCCAACCTATCGCGATAAGCCATATATCATATGAAAGGTCTTTCAATGAGGAATAATCGCGCTATATAACATTTTCGTGTCACTTCTATAGTTTAGGCGCAGTACTTGAAGGAGCGTATTTGTTTAAGGCGAAAAACACACCCCACTTCTTTCAGTCATATCTCGAGTTCTAGCCAACCTATCGCGATAAGCCATATATCATATGAATGGTCTTTACATGAGGAACAGTCGCGCTATATAACATTTTCGTGTCACTTCTATAGTTTAGGCGCAGTACTTGAAGGAGCGTATTTGTTTAAGGCGAAAAACACTCCCCACTTCTTTCAGTCATATCTCGAGTTCTAGCCAACCTATCGCGATAAACCATATATCATATGAATTGTCTTTAAATGAGGAACAATCGCGCTATATAACATTTTCGTGTCACTTCTATAGTTTAGCCGCAGTACTTGAAGGAGCGTATTTGTTTAAGGCAAAAAACACACCCCACTTCTTTCAGTTATATCTCGAGTTCTACCCAACCTATCGCGATAAGCCATATATCATATGAATGGTCTTTACATGAGGAACAATCGCGCTATATAACATTTTCGTGTCACTTCTATAGTTTAGGCGCAGTACTTGAAGGAGCGTATTTGTTTAAGGCGAAAAACACACCCCACTTCTTTCAGTCATATCTCGAGTTCTAGCCAACCTATCGCGATAAGCCATATATCATATGAAAGGTCTTTAAATGAGGAACAATCGCGCTATATAACATTTTCGTGACACTTCTATAGTTTAGGCGCAGTACTTGAAGGAGCGTATTTGTTTAGAACGAAAAACACACCCCACTTCTTTCAGTCATATCTCGAGTTCTAGCCAACCTATCGCGATAAGCCATATATCATATGAAAGGTCTTTCAATGAGGAATAATCGCGCTATATAACATTTTCGTGTCACTTCTATAGTTTAGGCGCAGTACTTGAAGGAGCGTATTTGTTTAAGGCGAAAAACACACCCCACTTCTTTCAGTCATATCTCGAGTTCTAGCCAACCTATCGCGATAAGCCATATATCATATGAAAGGTCTTTCAATGAGGAATAATCGCGCTATATAACATTTTCGTGTCACTTCTATAGTTTAGGCGCAGTACTTGAAGGAGCGTATTTGTTTAAGGCGAAAAACACACCCCACTTCTTTCAGTTATATCTCGAGTTCTACCCAACCTATCGCGATAAGCCATATATCATATGAATGGTCTTTACATGAGGAACAATCGCGCTATATAACATTTTCGTGTCACTTCTATAGTTTAGGCGCAGTACTTGAAGGAGCGTATTTGTTTAAGGCGAAAAACACACCCCACTTCTTTCAGTCATATCTCGAGTTCTAGCCAACCTATCGCGATAAGCCATATATCATATGAATGGTCTTTACATGAGGAACAATCGCGCTATATAACATTTTCGTGTCACTTCTATAGTTTAGGCGCAGTACTTGAAGGAGCGTATTTGTTTAAGGCGAAAAACACTCCCCACTTCTTTCAGTCATATCTCGAGTTCTAGCCAACCTATCGCGATAAACCATATATCATATGAAAAGTCTTTAAATGAGGAACAATTGCGCTATATAACATTTTCGTGTCACTTCTATAGTTTAGGCGCAGTACTTGAAGGAGCGTATTTGTTTAAGGCGAAAAACACTCCCCACTTCTTTCAGTCATATCTCGAGTTCTAGCCAACCTATCGCGATAAGCCATATATCATATGAAAGGTCTTTAAATGAGGAATAATCGCGCTATATAACATTTTCGTGTCACTTCTATAGTTTAGGCGCAGTACTTGAAGGAGCGTATTTGTTTAAGGCGAAAAACACACCCCACTTCTTTCAGTCATATCTCGAGTTCTAGCCAACCTATCGCGATAAGCCATATATCATATGAATGGTCTTTACATGAGGAACAATCGCGCTATATAACATTTTCGTGTCACTTCTATAGTTTAGGCGCAGTACTTGAAGGAGCGTATTTGTTTAAGGCGAAAAACACACCCCACTTCTTTCAGTCATATCTCGAGTTCTAGCCAACCTATCGCGATAAGCCATATATCATATGAATGGTCTTTACATGAGGAACAATCGCGCTATATAACATTTTCGTGTCACTTCTATAGTTTAGGCGCAGTACTTGAAGGAGCGTATTTGTTTAAGGCGAAAAACACTCCCCACTTCTTTCAGTCATATCTCGAGTTCTAGCCAACCTATCGCGATAAGCCATATATCATATGAAAGGTCTTTAAATGAGGAATAATCGCGCTATATAACATTTTCGTGTCACTTCTATAGTTTAGGCGCAGTACTTGAAGGAGCGTATTTGTTTAAGGCGAAAAACACACCCCACTTCTTTCAGTCATATCTCGAGTTCTAGCCAACCTATCGCGATAAGCCATATATCATATGAATGGTCTTTACATGAGGAACAATCGCGCTATATAACATTTTCGTGTCACTTCTATAGTTTAGGCGCAGTACTTGAAGGAGCGTATTTGTTTAAGGCGAAAAACACTCCCCACTTCTTTCAGTCATATCTCGAGTTCTAGCCAACCTATCGCGATAAGCCATATATCATATGAATTGTCTTTAATTGAGGAACAATCGCGCTATATAACATTTTCGTGTCACTTCTATAGTTTAGCCGCAGTACTTGAAGGAGCGTATTTGTTTAAGGCGAAAAACACTCCCCACTTCTTTCAGTCATATCTCGAGTTCTAGCCAACCTATCGCGATAAGCCATATATCATATGAAAGGTCTTTAAATGAGGAACAATCGCGCTATATAACATTTTCGTGTGACTTCTATAGTTTAGGCGCAGTACTTGAAGGAGCGTATTTGTTTAAGGCGAAAAACACACCCCACTTCTTTCAGTCATATCTCGAGTTCTAGCCAACCTATCGCGATAAGCCATATATCATATGAATGGTCTTTACATGAGGAACAATCGCGCTATATAACATTTTCGTGTCACTTCTATAGTTTAGGCGCAGTACTTGAAGGAGCGTATTTGTTTAAGGCGAAAAACACACCCCACTTCTTTCAGTCATATCTCGAGTTCTAGCCAACCTATCGCGATAAGCCATATATCATATGAAAGGTCTTTAAATGAGGAACAATCGCGCTATATAACATTTTCGTGTCACTTCTATAGTTTAGCCGCAGTACTTGAAGGAGCGTATTTGTTTAAGGCGAAAAACACTCCCCACTTCTTTCAGTCATATCTCGAGTTCTAGCCAACCTATCGCTATAAGCCATATATCATATGAAAGGTCTTTCAATGAGGAATAATTGCGCTATATAACATTTTCGTGTCACTTCTATAGTTTAGGCGCAGTACTTGAAGGAGCGTATTTGTTTAAGGCGAAAAACACACCCCACTTCTTTCAGTCATATCTCGAGTTCTAGCCAACCTATCGCGATAAGCCATATATCATATGAATGGTCTTTACATGAGGAACAATCGCGCTATATAACATTTTCGTGTCACTTCTATAGTTTAGGCGCAGTACTTGAAGGAGCGTATTTGTTTAAGGCGAAAAACACTCCCCACTTCTTTCAGTCATATCTCGAGTTCTAGCCAACCTATCGCGATAAGCCATATATCATATGAATTGTCTTTAATTGAGGAACAATCGCGCTATATAACATTTTCGTGTCACTTCTATAGTTTAGCCGCAGTACTTGAAGGAGCGTATTTGTTTAAGGCGAAAAACACACCCCACTTCTTTCAGTTATATCTCGAGTTCTACCCAACCTATCGCGATAAGCCATATATCATATGAATGGTCTTTACATGGGGAACAATCGCGCTATATAACATTTTCGTGTCACTTCTATAGTTTAGGCGCAGTACTTGAAGGAGCGTATTTGTTTAAGGCGAAAAACACACCCCACTTCTTTCAGTCATATCTCGAGTTCTAGCCAACCTATCGCGATAAGCCATATATCATATGAAAGGTCTTTAAATGAGGAACAATCGCGCTATATAACATTTTCGTGACACTTCTATAGTTTAGGCGCAGTACTTGAAGGAGCGTATTTGTTTAGAACGAAAAACACACCCCACTTCTTTCAGTCATATCTCGAGTTCTAGCCAACCTATCGCGATAAGCCATATATCATATGAAAGGTCTTTAAATGAGGAATAATCGCGCTATATAACATTTTCGTGTCACTTCTATAGTTTAGGCGCAGTACTTAAAGGAGCGTATTTGTTTAAGGCGAAAAACACACCCCACTTCTTTCAGTCATATCTCGAGTTCTAGCCAACCTATCGCGATAAGCCATACATCATATGAAAGGTCTTTAAATGAGGAATAATCGCGCTATATAACATTTTCGTGTCACTTCTATAGTTTAGGCGCAGTACTTGAAGGAGCGTATTTGTTTAAGGCGAAAAACACTCCCCACTTCTTTCAGTCATATCTCGAGTTCTAGCCAACCTATCGCGATAAGCCATATATCATATGAATTGTCTTTAAATGAGGAACAATCGCGCTATATAACATTTTCGTGTCACTTCTATAGTTTAGCCGCAGTACTTGAAGGAGCGTATTTGTTTAAGGCGAAAAACACTCCCCACTTCTTTCAGTCATATCTCGAGTTCTAGCCAACCTATCGCGATAAGCCATATATCATATGAAAGGTCTTTAAATGAGGAACAATCGCGCTATATAACATTTTCGTGTGACTTCTATAGTTTAGGCGCAGTACTTGAAGGAGCGTATTTGTTTAAGGCGAAAAACACACCCCACTTCTTTCAGTCATATCTCGAGTTCTAGCCAACCTATCGCGATAAGCCATATATCATATGAATGGTCTTTACATGAGGAACAATCGCGCTATATAACATTTTCGTGTCACTTCTATAGTTTAGGCGCAGTACTTGAAGGAGCGTATTTGTTTAAGGCGAAAAACACCGCACTTCTTTCAGTCATATCTCGAGTTCTAGCCAACCTATCGCGATAAGCCATATATCATATGAAAGGTCTTTAAATGAGGAACAATCGCGCTATATAACATTTTCGTGTCACTTCTATAGTTTAGCCGCAGTACTTGAAGGAGCGTATTTGTTTAAGGCGAAAAACACTCCCCACTTCTTTCAGTCATATCTCGAGTTCTAGCCAACCTATCGCGATAAGCCATATATCATATGAAAGGTCTTTAAATGAGGAACAATCGCGCTATATAACATTTTCGTGTCACTTCTATAGTTTAGGCGCAGTACTTGAAGGAGCGTATTTGTTTAGAACGAAAAACACACCCCACTTCTTTCAGTCATATCTCGAGTTCTAGCCAACCTATCGCGATAAGCCATATATCATATGAAAGGTCTTTCAATGAGGAATAATCGCGCTATATAACATTTTCGTGTCACTTCTATAGTTTAGGCGCAGTACTTGAAGGAGCGTATTTGTTTAAGGCGAAAAACACACCCCACTTCTTTCAGTCATATCTCGAGTTCTAGCCAACCTATCGCGATAAGCCATATATCATATGAATGGCCTTTACATGAGGAACAGTCGCGCTATATAACATTTTCGTGTCACTTCTATAGTTTAGGCGCAGTACTTGAAGGAGCGTATTTGTTTAAGGCGAAAAACACTCCCCACTTCTTTCAGTCATATCTCGAGTTCTAGCCAACCTATCGCGATAAACCATATATCATATGAATTGTGTTTAAATGAGGAACAATCGCGCTATATAATATTTTCGTGTCACTTCTATAGTTTAGCCGCAGTACTTGAAGGAGCGTATTTGTTTAAGGCGAAAAACACACCCCACTTCTTTCAGTTATATCTCGAGTTCTACCCAACCTATCGCGATAAGCCATATATCATATGAATGGTCTTTACATGAGGAACAATCGCGCTATATAACATTTTCGTGTCACTTCTATAGTTTAGGCGCAGTACTTGAAGGAGCGTATTTGTTTAAGGCGAAAAACACACCCCACTTCTTTCAGTCATATCTCGAGTTCTAGCCAACCTATCGCGATAAGCCATATATCATATGAAAGGTCTTTAAATGAGGAACAATCGCGCTATATAACATTTTCGTGTCACTTCTATAGTTTAGGCGCAGTACTTGAAGGAGCGTATTTGTTTAGAACGAAAAACACACCCCACTTCTTTCTAGCCAACCTATCGCGATAAGCCATATACATATCATATGAAAGGTCTTTAAATGAGGAACAATCGCGCTATATATTATTTTCGTGTCACTTCTATAGTTTAGCCGCAGTACTTGAAGGAGCGTATTTGTTTAAGGCGAAAAACATTCCCCAGTTCTTTCAGTCATATCTCGAGTTCTAGCCAACCTTTCGCGATAAGCCATATATCATATGAAAGGTCTTTAAATGAGGAACAATCGCGCTATATAACATTTTCGTGTCACTTCTATAGTTTAGCCGCAGTACTTGAAGGAGCGTATTTGTTTAAGGCGAAAAACACACCCCACTTCTTTCAGTCATATCTCGAGTTCTAGCCAACCTATCGCGATAAACCATATATCATATGAAAAGTCTTTAAATGAGGAACAATTGCGCTATATAACATTTTCGTGTCACTTCTATAGTTTAGGCGCAGTACTTGAAGGAGCGTATTTGTTTAAGGTGAAAAACACTCCCCACTTCTTTCAGTCATATCTCGAGTTCTAGCCAACCTATCGCGATAAGCCATATATCATATGAAAGGTCTTTAAATGAGGAATAATCGCGCTATATAACATTTTCGTGTCACTTCTATAGTTTAGGCGCAGTACTTGAAGGAGCGTATTTGTTTAAGGCGAAAAACACACCCCACTTCTTTCAGTCATATCTCGAGTTCTAGCCAACCTATCGCGATAAGCCATATATCATATGAATGGTCTTTACATGAGGAACAATCGCGCTATATAACATTTTCGTGTCACTTCTATAGTTTAGGCGCAGTACTTGAAGGAGCGTATTTGTTTAAGGCGAAAAACACTCCCCACTTCTTTCAGTCATATCTCGAGTTCTAGCCAACCTATCGCGATAAGCCATATATCATATGAATTGTCTTTAATTGAGGAACAATCGCGCTATATAACATTTTCGTGTCACTTCTATAGTTTAGCCGCAGTACTTGAAGGAGCGTATTTGTTTAAGGCGAAAAACACACCCCACTTCTTTCAGTTATATCTCGAGTTCTAGCCAACCTATCGCGATAAACCATATATCATATGAAAAGTCTTTAAATGAGGAACAATTGCGCTATATAACATTTTCGTGTCACTTCTATAGTTTAGGCGCAGTACTTGAAGGAGCGTATTTGTTTAAGGCGAAAAACACACCCCACTTCTTTCAGTCATATCTCGAGTTCTAGCCAACCTATCGCGATAAGCCATATATCACATGAATGGTCTTTACATGAGGAACAATCGCGCTATATAACATTTTCGTGTCACTTCTATAGTTTAGGCGCAGTACTTGAAGGAGCGTATTTGTTTAAGGCGAAAAACACACCCCACTTCTTTCAGTCATATCTCGAGTTCTAGCCAACCTATCGCGATAAGCCATATATCATATGAATGGTCTTTACATGAGGAACAATCGCGCTATATAACATTTTCGTGTCACTTCTATAGTTTAGGCGCAGTACTTGAAGGAGCGTATTTGTTTAAGGCGAAAAACACTCCCCACTTCTTTCAGTCATATCTCGAGTTCTAGCCAACCTATCGCGATAAGCCATATATCATATGAATTGTCTTTAATTGAGGAACAATCGCGCTATATAACATTTTCGTGTCACTTCTATAGTTTAGCCGCAGTACTTGAAGGAGCGTATTTGTTTAAGGCGAAAAACACACCCCACTTCTTTCAGTCATATCTCGAGTTCTATCCAACCTATCGCGATAAGCCATATATCATATGAAAGGTCTTTAAATGAGGAACAATCGCGCTATATAACATTTTCGTGACACTTCTATAGTTTAGGCGCAGTACTTGAAGGAGCGTATTTGTTTAGAACGAAAAACACACCCCACTTCTTTCAGTCATATCTCGAGTTCTAGCCAACCTATCGCGATAAGCCATATATCATATGAAAGGTCTTTAAATGAGGAATAATCGCGCTATATAACATTTTCGTGTCACTTCTATAGTTTAGGCGCAGTACTTAAAGGAGCGTATTTGTTTAAGGCGAAAAACACACCCCACTTCTTTCAGTCATATCTCGAGTTCTAGCCAACCTATCGCGATAAGCCATATATCATATGAAAGGTCTTTAAATGAGGAATAATCGCGCTATATAACATTTTCGTGTCACTTCTATAGTTTAGGCGCAGTACTTGAAGGAGCGTATTTGTTTAAGGCGAAAAACACTCCCCACTTCTTTCAGTCATATCTCGAGTTCTAGCCAACCTATCGCGATAAGCCATATATCATATGAATTGTCTTTAAATGAGGAACAATCGCGCTATATAACATTTTCGTGTCACTTCTATAGTTTAGCCGCAGTACTTGAAGGAGCGTATTTGTTTAAGGCGAAAAACACTCCCCACTTCTTTCAGTCATATCTCGAGTTCTAGCCAACCTATCGCGATAAGCCATATATCATATGAAAGGTCTTTAAATGAGGAACAATCGCGCTATATAACATTTTCGTGTGACTTCTATAGTTTAGGCGCAGTACTTGAAGGAGCGTATTTGTTTAAGGCGAAAAACACACCCCACTTCTTTCAGTCATATCTCGAGTTCTAGCCAACCTATCGCGATAAGCCATATATCATATGAATGGTCTTTACATGAGGAACAATCGCGCTATATAACATTTTCGTGTCACTTCTATAGTTTAGGCGCAGTACTTGAAGGAGCGTATTTGTTTAAGGCGAAAAACACACCGCACTTCTTTCAGTCATATCTCGAGTTCTAGCCAACCTATCGCGATAAGCCATATATCATATGAAAGGTCTTTAAATGAGGAACAATCGCGCTATATAACATTTTCGTGTCACTTCTATAGTTTAGCCGCAGTACTTGAAGGAGCGTATTTGTTTAAGGCGAAAAACACTCCCCACTTCTTTCAGTCATATCTCGAGTTCTAGCCAACCTATCGCGATAAGCCATATATCATATGAAAGGTCTTTAAATGAGGAACAATCGCGCTATATAACATTTTCGTGTCACTTCTATAGTTTAGGCGCAGTACTTGAAGGAGCGTATTTGTTTAGAACGAAAAACACACCCCACTTCTTTCAGTCATATCTCGAGTTCTAGCCAACCTATCGCGATAAGCCATATATCATATGAAAGGTCTTTCAATGAGGAATAATCGCGCTATATAACATTTTCGTGTCACTTCTATAGTTTAGGCGCAGTACTTGAAGGAGCGTATTTGTTTAAGGCGAAAAACACACCCCACTTCTTTCAGTCATATCTCGAGTTCTAGCCAACCTATCGCGATAAGCCATATATCATATGAATGGTCTTTACATGAGGAACAGTCGCGCTATATAACATTTTCGTGTCACTTCTATAGTTTAGGCGCAGTACTTGAAGGAGCGTATTTGTTTAAGGCGAAAAACACTCCCCACTTCTTTCAGTCATATCTCGAGTTCTAGCCAACCTATCGCGATAAACCATATATCATATGAATTGTGTTTAAATGAGGAACAATCGCGCTATATAACATTTTCGTGTCACTTCTATAGTTTAGCCGCAGTACTTGAAGGAGCGTATTTGTTTAAGGCGAAAAACACACCCCACTTCTTTCAGTTATATCTCGAGTTCTACCCAACCTATCGCGATAAGCCATATATCATATGAATGGTCTTTACATGAGGAACAATCGCGCTATATAACATTTTCGTGTCACTTCTATAGTTTAGGCGCAGTACTTGAAGGAGCGTATTTGTTTAAGGCGAAAAACACACCCCACTTCTTTCAGTCATATCTCGAGTTCTAGCCAACCTATCGCGATAAGCCATATATCATATGAAAGGTCTTTAAATGAGGAACAATCGCGCTATATAACATTTTCGTGTCACTTCTATAGTTTAGGCGCAGTACTTGAAGGAGCGTATTTGTTTAGAACGAAAAACACACCCCACTTCTTTCAGTCATATCTCGAGTTCTAGCCAACCTATCGCGATAAGCCATATACATATCATATGAAAGGTCTTTAAATGAGGAACAATCGCGCTATATATTATTTTCGTGTCACTTCTATAGTTTAGCCGCAGTACTTGAAGGAGCGTATTTGTTTAAGGCGAAAAACATTCCCCAGTTCTTTCAGTCATATCTCGAGTTCTAGCCAACCTTTCGCGATAAGCCATATATCATATGAAAGGTCTTTAAATGAGGAACAATCGCGCTATATAACATTTTCGTGTCACTTCTATAGTTTAGCCGCAGTACTTGAAGGAGCGTATTTGTTTAAGGCGAAAAACACACCCCACTTCTTTCAGTCATATCTCGAGTTCTAGCCAACCTATCGCGATAAACCATATATCATATGAAAAGTCTTTAAATGAGGAACAATTGCGCTATATAACATTTTCGTGTCACTTCTATAGTTTAGGCGCAGTACTTGAAGGAGCGTATTTGTTTAAGGCGAAAAACACTCCCCACTTCTTTCAGTCATATCTCGAGTTCTAGCCAACCTATCGCGATAAGCCATATATCATATGAAAGGTCTTTAAATGAGGAATAATCGCGCTATATAACATTTTTGTGTCACTTCTATATTTTAAGCGCAGTACTTGAAGGAGCGTATTTGTTTAAGGCGAAAAACACACCCCACTTCTTTCAGTCATATCTCGAGTTCTAGCCAACCTATCGTGATAAACCATATATCATATGAAAGGTCTTTAAATGAGGAATAATCGCGCTATATAACATTTTTGTGTCACTTCTATAGTTTAGGCGCAGTACTTGAAGGAGCGTATTTGTTTAAGGCGAAAAACACACCCCACTTCTTTCAGTCATATCTCGAGTTCTAGCCAACCTATCGCGATAAGCCATATATTATATGAATGGTCTTTACATGAGGAACAATCGCGCTATATAACATTTTCGTGTCACTTCTATAGTTTAGGCGCAGTACTTGAAGGAGCGTATTTGTTTAAGGCGAAAAACACACCCCACTTCTTTCAGTCATATCTCGAGTTCTAGCCAACCTATCGCGATAAGCCATATATCATATGAAAGGTCTTTAAATGAGGAACAATCGCGCTATATAACATTTTCGTGTCACTTCTATAGTTTAGCCGCAGTACTTGAAGGAGCGTATTTGTTTAAGGCGAAAAACACTCCCCACTTCTTTCAGTCATATCTCGAGTTCTAGCCAACCTATCGCGATAAGCCATATATCATATGAAAGGTCTTTAAATGAGGAACAATCGCGCTATATAACATTTTCGTGTCACTTCTATAGTTTAGGCGCAGTACTTGAAGGAGCGTATTTGTTTAGAACGAAAAACACACCCCACTTCTTTCAGTCATATCTCGAGTTCTAGCCAACCTATCGCGATAAGCCATATATCATATGAAAGGCCTTTAAATGAGGAATAATCGCGCTATATAACATTTTCGTGTCACTTCTATAGTTTAGGCGCAGTACTTGAAGGAGCGTATTTGTTTAAGGCGAAAAACACACCCCACTTCTTTCAGTCATATCTCGAGTTCTAGCCAACCTATCGCGATAAGCCATATATCATATGAAAGGTCTTTAAATGAGGAACAATCGCGCTATATAACATTTTCGTGTCACTTCTATAGTTTAGCCGCAGTACTTGAAGGAGCGTATTTGTTTAAGGCGAAAAACACTCCCCACTTCTTTCAGTCATATCTCGAGTTCTAGCCAACCTATCGCGATAAGCCATATATCATATGAAAGGTCTTTAAATGAGGAACAATCGCGCTATATAACATTTTCGTGTCACTTCTATAGTTTAGGCGCAGTACTTGAAGGAGCGTATTTGTTTAGAACGAAAAACACACCCCACTTCTTTCAGTCATATCTCGAGTTCTAGCCAACCTATCGCGATAAGCCATATATCATATGAAAGGTCTTTAAATGAGGAACAATCGCGCTATATAACATTTTCGTGTCACTTCTATAGTTTAGCCGTAGTACTTGAAGGAGCGTATTTGTTTAAGGCGAAAAACACTCCCCACTTCTTTCAGTCATATCTCGAGTTCTAGCCAACCTATCGCGATAAGCCATATATCATATGAAAGGTCTTTAAATGAGGAACAATCGCGCTATATAACATTTTCGTGTCACTTCTATAGTTTAGGCGCAGTACTTGAAGGAGCGTATTTGTTTAGAACGAAAAACACACCCCACTTCTTTCAGTCATATCTCGAGTTCTAGCCAACCTATCGCGATAAGCCATATATCATATGAAAGGTCTTTCAATGAGGAATAATCGCGCTATATAACATTTTCGTGTCACTTCTATAGTTTAGGCGCAGTACTTGAAGGAGCGTATTTGTTTAAGGCGAAAAACACACCCCACTTCTTTCAGTCATATCTCGAGTTCTAGCCAACCTATCGCGATAAGCCATATATCATATGAATGGTCTTTACATGAGGAACAGTCGCGCTATATAACATTTTCGTGTCACTTCTATAGTTTAGCCGCAGTACTTGAAGGAGCGTATTTGTTTAAGGCGAAAAACACACCCCACTTCTTTCAGTTATATCTCGAGTTCTACCCAACCTATCGCGATAAGCCATATATCATATGAATGGTCTTTACATGAGGAACAATCGCGCTATATAACATTTTCGTGTCACTTCTATAGTTTAGGCGCAGTACTTGAAGGAGCGTATTTGTTTAAGGCGAAAAACACACCCCACTTCTTTCAGTCATATCTCGAGTTCTAGCCAACCTATCGCGATAAGCCATATATCATATGAAAGGTCTTTAAATGAGGAACAATCGCGCTATATAACATTTTCGTGTCACTTCTATAGTTTAGGCGCAGTACTTGAAGGAGCGTATTTGTTTAGAACGAAAAACACACCCCACTTCTTTCAGTCATATCTCGAGTTCTAGCCAACCTATCGCGATAAGCCATATATCATATGAAAGGTCTTTAAATGAGGAACAATCGCGCTATATATTATTTTCGTGTCACTTCTATAGTTTAGCCGCAGTACTTGAAGGAGCGTATTTGTTTAAGGCGAAAAACATTCCCCAGTTCTTTCAGTCATATCTCGAGTTCTAGCCAACCTTTCGCGATAAGCCATATATCATATGAAAGGTCTTTAAATGAGGAACAATCGCGCTATATAACATTTTCGTGTCACTTCTATAGTTTAGCCGCAGTACTTGAAGGAGCGTATTTGTTTAAGGCGAAAAACACACCCCACTTCTTTCAGTCATATCTCGAGTTCTAGCCAACCTATCGCGATAAACCATATATCATATGAAAAGTCTTTAAATGAGGAACAATTGCGCTATATAACATTTTCGTGTCACTTCTATAGTTTAGGCGCAGTACTTGAAGGAGCGTATTTGTTTAAGGCGAAAAACACTCCCCACTTCTTTCAGTCATATCTCGAGTTCTAGCCAACCTATCGCGATAAGCCATATATCATATGAAAGGTCTTTAAATGAGGAATAATCGCGCTATATAACATTTTTGTGTCACTTCTATATTTTAAGCGCAGTACTTGAAGGAGCGTATTTGTTTAAGGCGAAAAACACACCCCACTTCTTTCAGTCATATCTCGAGTTCTAGCCAACCTATCGTGATAAACCATATATCATATGAAAGGTCTTTAAATGAGGAATAATCGCGCTATATAACATTTTTGTGTCACTTCTATAGTTTAGGCGCAGTACTTGAAGGAGCGTATTTGTTTAAGGCGAAAAACACACCCCACTTCTTTCAGTCATATCTCGAGTTCTAGCCAACCTATCGCGATAAGCCATATATTATATGAATGGTCTTTACATGAGGAACAATCGCGCTATATAACATTTTCGTGTCACTTCTATAGTTTAGGCGCAGTACTTGAAGGAGCGTATTTGTTTAAGGCGAAAAACACACCCCACTTCTTTCAGTCATATCTCGAGTTCTAGCCAACCTATCGCGATAAGCCATATATCATATGAAAGGTCTTTAAATGAGGAACAATCGCGCTATATAACATTTTCGTGTCACTTCTATAGTTTAGCCGCAGTACTTGAAGGAGCGTATTTGTTTAAGGCGAAAAACACTCCCCACTTCTTTCAGTCATATCTCGAGTTCTAGCCAACCTATCGCGATAAGCCATATATCATATGAAAGGTCTTTAAATGAGGAACAATCGCGCTATATAACATTTTCGTGTCACTTCTATAGTTTAGGCGCAGTACTTGAAGGAGCGTATTTGTTTAGAACGAAAAACACACCCCACTTCTTTCAGTCATATCTCGAGTTCTAGCCAACCTATCGCGATAAGCCATATATCATATGAAAGGCCTTTAAATGAGGAATAATCGCGCTATATAACATTTTCGTGTCACTTCTATAGTTTAGGCGCAGTACTTGAAGGAGCGTATTTGTTTAAGGCGAAAAACACACCCCACTTCTTTCAGTCATATCTCGAGTTCTAGCCAACCTATCGCGATAAGCCATATATCATATGAAAGGTCTTTAAATGAGGAACAATCGCGCTATATAACATTTTCGTGTCACTTCTATAGTTTAGCCGCAGTACTTGAAGGAGCGTATTTGTTTAAGGCGAAAAACACTCCCCACTTCTTTCAGTCATATCTCGAGTTCTAGCCAACCTATCGCGATAAGCCATATATCATATGAAAGGTCTTTAAATGAGGAACAATCGCGCTATATAACATTTTCGTGTCACTTCTATAGTTTAGGCGCAGTACTTGAAGGAGCGTATTTGTTTAGAACGAAAAACACACCCCACTTCTTTCAGTCATATCTCGAGTTCTAGCCAACCTATCGCGATAAGCCATATATCATATGAAAGGTCTTTCAATGAGGAATAATCGCGCTATATAACATTTTCGTGTCACTTCTATAGTTTAGGCGCAGTACTTGAAGGAGCGTATTTGTTTAAGGCGAAAAACACACCCCACTTCTTTCAGTCATATCTCGAGTTCTAGCCAACCTATCGCGATAAGCCATATATCATATGAATGGTCTTTACATGAGGAACAGTCGCGCTATATAACATTTTCGTGTCACTTCTATAGTTTAGGCGCAGTACTTGAAGGAGCGTATTTGTTTAAGGCGAAAAACACTCCCCACTTCTTTCAGTCATATCTCGAGTTCTAGCCAACCTATCGCGATAAACCATATATCATATGAATTGTCTTTAAATGAGGAACAATCGCGCTATATAACATTTTCGTGTCACTTCTATAGTTTAGCCGCAGTACTTGAAGGAGCGTATTTGTTTAAGGCGAAAAACACACCCCACTTCTTTCAGTTATATCTCGAGTTCTACCCAACCTATCGCGATAAGCCATATATCATATGAATGGTCTTTACATGAGGAACAATCGCGCTATATAACATTTTCGTGTCACTTCTATAGTTTAGGCGCAGTACTTGAAGGAGCGTATTTGTTTAAGGCGAAAAACACACCCCACTTCTTTCAGTCATATCTCGAGTTCTAGCCAACCTATCGCGATAAGCCATATATCATATGAAAGGTCTTTAAATGAGGAACAATCGCGCTATATAACATTTTCGTGTCACTTCTATAGTTTAGGCGCAGTACTTGAAGGAGCGTATTTGTTTAGAACGAAAAACACACCCCACTTCTTTCAGTCATATCTCGAGTTCTAGCCAACCTATCGCGATAAGCCATATACATATCATATGAAAGGTCTTTAAATGAGGAACAATCGCGCTATATATTATTTTCGTGTCACTTCTATAGTTTAGCCGCAGTACTTGAAGGAGCGTATTTGTTTAAGGCGAAAAACACACCCCACTTCTTTCAGTCATATCTCGAGTTCTAGCCAACCTATCGTGATAAACCATATATCATATGAAAGGTCTTTAAATGAGGAATAATCGCGCTATATAACATTTTTGTGTCACTTCTATAGTTTAGGCGCAGTACTTGAAGGAGCGTATTTGTTTAAGGCGAAAAACACACCCCACTTCTTTCAGTCATATCTCGAGTTCTAGCCAACCTATCGCGATAAGCCATATATCATATGAATGGTCTTTACATGAGGAACAATCGCGCTATATAACATTTTCGTGTCACTTCTATAGTTTAGGCGCAGTACTTGAAGGAGCGTATTTGTTTAAGGCGAAAAACACTCCCCACTTCTTTCAGTCATATCTCGAGTTCTAGCCAACCTATCGCGATAAACCATATATCATATGAATTGTCTTTAAATGAGGAACAATCGCGCTATATAACATTTTCGTGTCACTTCTATAGTTTAGCCGCAGTACTTGAAGGAGCGTATTTGTTTAAGGCGAAAAACACACCCCACTTCTTTCAGTTATATCTCGAGTTCTACCCAACCTATCGCGATAAGCCATATATCATATGAATGGTCTTTACATGAGGAACAATCGCGCTATATAACATTTTCGTGTCACTTCTATAGTTTAGGCGCAGTACTTGAAGGAGCGTATTTGTTTAAGGCGAAAAACACACCCCACTTCTTTCAGTCATATCTCGAGTTCTAGCCAACCTATCGCGATAAGCCATATATCATATGAAAGGTCTTTAAATGAGGAACAATCGCGCTATATAACATTTTCGTGTCACTTCTATAGTTTAGGCGCAGTACTTGAAGGAGCGTATTTGTTTAGAACGAAAAACACACCCCACTTCTTTCAGTCATATCTCGAGTTCTAGCCAACCTATCGCGATAAGCCATATACATATCATATGAAAGGTCTTTAAATGAGGAACAATCGCGCTATATATTATTTTCGTGTCACTTCTATAGTTTAGCCGCAGTACTTGAAGGAGCGTATTTGTTTAAGGCGAAAAACATTCCCCAGTTCTTTCAGTCATATCTCGAGTTCTAGCCAACCTTTCGCGATAAGCCATATATCATATGAAAGGTCTTTAAATGAGGAACAATCGCGCTATATAACATTTTCGTGTCACTTCTATAGTTTAGCCGCAGTACTTGAAGGAGCGTATTTGTTTAAGGCGAAAAACACACCCCACTTCTTTCAGTCATATCTCGAGTTCTAGCCAACCTATCGCGATAAACCATATATCATATGAAAAGTCTTTAAATGAGGAACAATTGCGCTATATAACATTTTCGTGTCACTTCTATAGTTTAGGCGCAGTACTTGAAGGAGCGTATTTGTTTAAGGCGAAAAACACTCCCCACTTCTTTCAGTCATATCTCGAGTTCTAGCCAACCTATCGCGATAAGCCATATATCATATGAAAGGTCTTTAAATGAGGAATAATCGCGCTATATAACATTTTTGTGTCACTTCTATATTTTAAGCGCAGTACTTGAAGGAGCGTATTTGTTTAAGGCGAAAAACACACCCCACTTCTTTCAGTCATATCTCGAGTTCTAGCCAACCTATCGTGATAAACCATATATCATATGAAAGGTCTTTAAATGAGGAATAATCGCGCTATATAACATTTTTGTGTCACTTCTATAGTTTAGGCGCAGTACTTGAAGGAGCGTATTTGTTTAAGGCGAAAAACACACCCCACTTCTTTCAGTCATATCTCGAGTTCTAGCCAACCTATCGCGATAAGCCATATATTATATGAATGGTCTTTACATGAGGAACAATCGCGCTATATAACATTTTCGTGTCACTTCTATAGTTTAGGCGCAGTACTTGAAGGAGCGTATTTGTTTAAGGCGAAAAACACACCCCACTTCTTTCAGTCATATCTCGAGTTCTAGCCAACCTATCGCGATAAGCCATATATCATATGAAAGGTCTTTAAATGAGGAACAATCGCGCTATATAACATTTTCGTGTCACTTCTATAGTTTAGCCGCAGTACTTGAAGGAGCGTATTTGTTTAAGGCGAAAAACACTCCCCACTTCTTTCAGTCATATCTCGAGTTCTAGCCAACCTATCGCGATAAGCCATATATCATATGAAAGGTCTTTAAATGAGGAACAATCGCGCTATATAACATTTTCGTGTCACTTCTATAGTTTAGGCGCAGTACTTGAAGGAGCGTATTTGTTTAGAACGAAAAACACACCCCACTTCTTTCAGTCATATCTCGAGTTCTAGCCAACCTATCGCGATAAGCCATATATCATATGAAAGGCCTTTAAATGAGGAATAATCGCGCTATATAACATTTTCGTGTCACTTCTATAGTTTAGGCGCAGTACTTGAAGGAGCGTATTTGTTTAAGGCGAAAAACACACCCCACTTCTTTCAGTCATATCTCGAGTTCTAGCCAACCTATCGCGATAAGCCATATATCATATGAAAGGTCTTTAAATGAGGAACAATCGCGCTATATAACATTTTCGTGTCACTTCTATAGTTTAGCCGCAGTACTTGAAGGAGCGTATTTGTTTAAGGCGACAAACACTCCCCACTTCTTTCAGTCATATCTCGAGTTCTAGCCAACCTATCGCGATAAGCCATATATCATATGAAAGGTCTTTAAATGAGGAACAATCGCGCTATATAACCTTTTCGTGTCACTTCTATAGTTTAGGCGCAGTACTTGAAGGAGCGTATTTGTTTAGAACGAAAAACACACCCCACTTCTTTCAGTCATATCTCGAGTTCTAGCCAACCTATCGCGATAAGCCATATATCATATGAAAGGTCTTTAAATGAGGAATAATCGCGCTATATAACATTTTCGTGTCACTTCTATAGTTTAGGCGCAGTACTTGAAGGAGCCTATTTGTTTAAGGCGAAAAACACACCCCACTTCTTTCAGTCATATCTCGAGTTCTAGCCAACCTATCGCGATAAGCCATATATCATATGAATGGTCTTTACATGAGGAACAATCGCGCTATATAACATTTTCGTGTCACTTCTATAGTTTAGGCGCAGTACTTGAAGGAGCGTATTTGTTTAAGGCGAAAAACACTCCCCACTTCTTTCAGTCATATCTCGAGTTCTAGCCAACCTATCGCGATAAGCCATATATCATATGAATTGTCTTTAAATGAGGAACAATCGCGCTATATAACATTTTCGTGTCACTTCTATAGTTTAGCCGCAGTACTTGAAGGAGCGTATTTGTTTAAGGCGAAAAACACACCCCACTTCTTTCAGTTATATCTCGAGTTCTACCCAACCTATCGCGATAAGCCAGATATCATATGAATTGTCTTTAAATGAGGAACAATCGCGCTATATAACATTTTCGTGTCACTTCTATAGTTTAGCCGCAGTACTTGAAGGAGCGTATTTGTTTAAGGCGAAAAACACTCCCCACTTCTTTCAGTCATATCTCGAGTTCTAGCCAACCTATCGCGATAAGCCATATATCATATGAATGGTCTTTACATGAGGAACAATCGCGCTATATAACATTTTCGTGTCACTTCTATAGTTTAGGCGCAGTACTTGAAGGAGCGTATTTGTTTAAGGCGAAAAACACACCCCACTTCTTTCAGTCATATCTCGAGTTCTAGCCAACCTATCGCGATAAGCCATATATCTTATGAAAGGTCTTTAAATGAGGAACAATCGCGCTATATAACATTTTCGTGTCACTTCTATAGTTTAGCCGCAGTACTTGAAGGAGCGTATTTGTTTAAGGCGAAAAACACTCCCCACTTCTTTCAGTCATATCTCGAGTTCTAGCCAACCTATCGCGATAAGCCATATATCATATGAAAGGTCTTTAAATGAGGAACAATCGCGCTATATAACATTTTCGTGTCACTTCTATAGTTTAGGCGCAGTACTTGAAGGAGCGTATTTGTTTAGAACGAAAAACACACCCCACTTCTTTCAGTCATATCTCGAGTTCTAGCCAACCTATCGCGATAAGCCATATATCATATGAATGGTCTTTACATGAGGAACAATCGCGCTATATAACATTTTCGTGTCACTTCTATAGTTTAGGCGCAGTACTTGAAGGAGCGTATTTGTTTAAGGCGAAAAACACTCCCCACTTCTTTCAGTCATATCTCGAGTTCTAGCCAACCTATCGCGATAAGTCATATATCATATGAATTGTCTTTAAATGAGGAACAATCGCGCTATATAACATTTTCGTGTCACTTCTATAGTTTAGCCGCAGTACTTGAAGGAGCGTATTTGTTTAAGGCGAAAAACACACCCCACTTCTTTCAGTTATATCTCGAGTTCTACCCAACCTATCGCGATAAGCCATATATCATATGAATGGTCTTTACATGAGGAACAATCGCGCTATATAACATTTTCGTGTCACTTCTATAGTTTAGGCGCAGTACTTGAAGGAGCGTATTTGTTTAAGGCGAAAAACACACCCCACTTCTTTCAGTCATATCGCGATAAGCCATATATCATATGAAAGGTCTTTAAATGAGGAACAATCGCGCTATATAACATTTTCGTGTCACTTCTATAGTTTAGGCGCAGTACTTGAAGGAGCGTATTTGTTTAGAACGAAAAACACACCCCACTTCTTTCAGTCATATCTCGAGTTCTAGCCAACCTATCGCGATAAGCCATATACATATCATATGAAAGGTCTTTAAATGAGGAACAATCGCGCTATATATTATTTTCGTGTCACTTCTATAGTTTAGCCGCAGTACTTGAAGGAGCGTATTTGTTTAAGGCGAAAAACATTCCCCACTTCTTTCAGTCATATCTCGAGTTCTAGCCAACCTTTCGCGATAAGCCATATTGCGTATTTGTTTAAGGCGAAAAACACACCCCACTTCTTTCAGTTATATCTCGAGTTCTACCCAACCTATCGCGATAAGCCATATATCATATGAATGGTCTTTACATGAGGAACAATCGCGCTATATAACATTTTCGTGTCACTTCTATAGTTTAGGCGCAGTACTTGAAGGAGCGTATTTGTTTAAGGCGAAAAACACTCCCCACTTCTTTCAGTCATATCTCGAGTTCTAGCCAACCTATCGCGATAAGCCATATATCATATGAATTGTCTTTAAATGAGGAACAATCGCGCTATATAACATTTTCGTGTCACTTCTATAGTTTAGGCGCAGTACTTGAAGGAGCGTATTTGTTTAAGGCGAAAAACACTCCCCACTTCTTTCAGTCATATCTCGAGTTCTAGCCAACCTATCGCGATAAGCCATATATCTTATGAAAGGTCTTTAAATGAGGAACAATCGCGCTATATAACATTTTCGTGTCACTTCTATAGTTTAGCCGCAGTACTTGAAGGAGCGTATTTGTTTAAGGCGAAAAACACTCCCCACTTCTTTCAGTCATATCTCGAGTTCTAGCCAACCTATCGCGATAAGCCATATATCATATGAAAGGCCTTTAAATGAGGAACAATCGCGCTATATAACATTTTCGTGTCACTTCTATAGTTTAGGCGCAGTACTTGAAGGAGCGTATTTGTTTAGAACGAAAAACACACCCCACTTCTTTCAGTCATATCTCGAGTTCTAGCCAACCTATCGCGATAAGCCATATATCTTATGAAAGGTCTTTAAATGAGGAACAATCGCGCTATATAACATTTTCGTGTCACTTCTATAGTTTAGCCGCAGTACTTGAAGGAGCGTATTTGTTTAAGGCGAAAAACACTCCCCACTTCTTTCAGTCATATCTCGAGTTCTAGCCAACCTATCGCGATAAGCCATATATCATATGAAAGGCCTTTAAATGAGGAACAATCGCGCTATATAACATTTTCGTGTCACTTCTATAGTTTAGGCGCAGTACTTGAAGGAGCGTATTTGTTTAAGGCGAAAAACACTCCCCACTTCTTTCAGTCATATCTCGAGTTCTAGCCAACCTATCGCGATAAGCCATAAATCTTATGAAAGGTCTTTAAATGAGGAACAATCGCGCTATATAACATTTTCGTGTCACTTCTATAGTTTAGCCGCAGTACTTGAAGGAGCGTATTTGTTTAAGGCGAAAAACACTCCCCACTTCTTTCAGTCATATCTCGAGTTCTAGCCAACCTATCGCGATAAGCCATATATCATATGAAAGGCCTTTAAATGAGGAACAATCGCGCTATATAACATTTTCGTGTCACTTCTATAGTTTAGGCGCAGTACTTGAAGGAGCGTATTTGTTTAGAACGAAAAACACACCCCACTTCTTTCAGTCATATCTCGAGTTCTAGCCAACCTATCGCGATAAGCCATATATCATATGAATGGTCTTTACATGAGGAACAATCGCGCTATATAACATTTTCGTGTCACTTCTATAGTTTAGGCGCAGTACTTGAAGGAGCGTATTTGTTTAAGGCGAAAAACACTCCCCACTTCTTTCAGTCATATCTCGAGTTCTAGCCAACCTATCGCGATAAGCCATATATCATATGAAAGGTCTTTAAATGAGGAACAATCGCGCTATATAACATTTTCGTGTCACTTCTATAGTTTAGGCGCAGTACTTGAAGGAGCGTATTTGTTTAGAACGAAAAACACACCCCACTTCTTTCAGTCATATCTCGAGTTCTAGCCAACCTATCGCGATAAGCCATATATCATATGAATGGTCTTTACATGAGGAACAATCGCGCTATATAACATTTTCGTGTCACTTCTATAGTTTAGGCGCAGTACTTGAAGGAGCGTATTTGTTTAAGGCGAAAAACACTCCCCACTTCTTTCAGTCATATCTCGAGTTCTAGCCAACCTATCGCGATAAGCCATATATCATATGAATTGTCTTTAAATGAGGAACAATCGCGCTATATAACATTTTCGTGTCACTTCTATAGTTTAGCCGCAGTACTTGAAGGAGCGTATTTGTTTAAGGCGAAAAACACACCCCACTTCTTTCAGTTATATCTCGAGTTCTACCCAACCTATCGCGATAAGCCATATATCATATGAATGGTCTTTACATGAGGAACAATCGCGCTATATAACATTTTCGTGTCACTTCTATAGTTTAGGCGCAGTACTTGAAGGAGCGTATTTGTTTAGAACGAAAAACACACCCCACTTCTTTCAGTCATATCTCGAGTTCTAGCCAACCTATCGCGATAAGCCATATATCATATGAATGGTCTTTACATGAGGAACAATCGCGCTATATAACATTTTCGTGTCACTTCTATAGTTTAGGCGCAGTACTTGAAGGAGCGTATTTGTTTAAGGCGAAAAACACTCCCCACTTCTTTCAGTCATATCTCGAGTTCTAGCCAACCTATCGCGATAAGCCATATATCATATGAATTGTCTTTAAATGAGGAACAATCGCGCTATATAACATTTTCGTGTCACTTCTATAGTTTAGCCGCAGTACTTGAAGGAGCGTATTTGTTTAAGGCGAAAAACACACCCCACTTCTTTCAGTTATATCTCGAGTTCTACCCAACCTATCCCGATAAGCCATATATCATATGAATGGTCTTTAAATGAGGAACAATCGCGTTATATAACATTTTCGTGTCACTTCTATAGTTTAGCCGCAGTACTTGAAGGAGCGTATTTGTTTAAGGCGAAAAACACACCCCACTTCTTTCAGTCATATCTCGAGTTCTAGCCAACCTATCGCGATAAGCCATATATCATATGAAAGGTCTTTAAATGAGGAACAATCGCGCTATATAACATTTTCGTGTCACTTCTATAGTTTAGGCGCAGTACTTGAAGGAGCGTATTTGTTTAGAACGAAAAACACACCCCACTTCTTTCAGTCATATCTCGAGTTCTAGCCAACCTATCGCGATAAGCCATATGCATATCATATGAAAGGTCTTTAAATGAGGAACAATCGCGCTATATATTATTTTCGTGTCACTTCTATAGTTTAGCCGCAGTACTTGAAGGAGCGTATTTGTTTAAGGCGAAAAACATTCCCCACTTCTTTCAGTCATATCTCGAGTTCTAGCCAACCTTTCGCGATAAGCCATATTGCGTATTTGTTTAAGGCGAAAAACACACCCCACTTCTTTCAGTTATATCTCGAGTTCTACCCAACCTATCGCGATAAGCCATATATCATATGAATGGTCTTTACATGAGGAACAATCGCGCTATATAACATTTTCGTGTCACTTCTATAGTTTAGGCGCAGTACTTGAAGGAGCGTATTTGTTTAAGGCGAAAAACACTCCCCACTTCTTTCAGTCATATCTCGAGTTCTAGCCAACCTATCGCGATAAGCCATATATCATATGAATTGTCTTTAAATGAGGAACAATCGCGCTATATAACATTTTCGTGTCACTTCTATAGTTTAGGCGCAGTACTTGAAGGAGCGTATTTGTTTAGAACGAAAAACACTCCCCACTTCTTTCAGTCATATCTCGAGTTCTAGCCAACCTATCGCGATAAGCCATATATCATATGAAAGGTCTTTAAATGAGGAACAATCGCGCTATATAACATTTTCGTGTCACTTCTATAGTTTAGGCGCAGTACTTGAAGGAGCGTATTTGTTTAGAACGAAAAACACACCCCACTTCTTTCAGTCATATCTCGAGTTCTAGCCAACCTATCGCGATAAGCCATATATCATATGAAAGGTCTTTAAATGAGGAACAATCGCGCTATATAACATTTTCGTGTCACTTCTATAGTTTAGGCGCAGTACTTGAAGGAGCGTATTTGTTTAGAACGAAAAACACACCCCACTTCTTTCAGTCATATCTCGAGTTCTAGCCAACCTATCGCGATAAGCCATATATCATATGAAAGGTCTTTAAATGAGGAATAATCGCGCTATATAACATTTTTGTGTCACTTCTATAGTTTAGGCGCAGTACTTGAAGGAGCGTATTTGTTTAAGGCGAAAAACACACCCCACTTCTTTCAGTCATATCTCGAGTTCTAGCCAACCTATCGTGATAAACCATATATCATATGAAAGGTCTTTAAATGAGGAACAATCGCGCTATATAACATTTTCGTGTCACTTCTATAGTTTAGGCGCAGTACTTGAAGGAGCGTATTTGTTTAGAACGAAAAACACACCCCACTTCTTTCAGTCATATCTCGAGTTCTAGCCAACCTATCGCGATAAGCCATATACATATCATATGAAAGGTCTTTAAATGAGGAACAATCGCGCTATATAACATTTTCGTGGCACTTCTATAGTTTAGGCGCAGTACTTGAAGGAGCGTATTTGTTTAGAACAAAAAACACACCCCACTTCTTTCAGTCATATCTCGAGTTCTAGCCAACCTATCGCGATAAGCCATATATCATATGAAAAGTCTTTAAATGAGGAATAATCGCGCTATATAACATTTTTGTGTCACTTCTATAGTTTAAGCGCAGTACTTGAAGGAGCGTATTTGTTTAAGGCGAAAAACACACCCCACTTCTTTCAGTCATATCTCGAGTTCTAGCCAACCTATCGTGATAAACCATATATCATATGAAAGGTCTTTAAATGAGGAACAATCGCGCTATATAACATTTTCGTGTCACTTCTATATAGCCAACCTATCGCGATAAGCCATATACATATCATATGAAAGGTCTTTAAATGAGGAACAATCGCGCTATATATTATTTTCGTGTCACTTCTATAGTTTAGCCGCAGTACTTGAAGGAGCGTATTTGTTTAAGGCGAAAAACATTCCCCACTTCTTTCAGTCATATCTCGAGTTCTAGCCAACCTTTCGCGATAAGCCATATTGCGTATTTGTTTAAGGCGAAAAACACACCCCACTTCTTTCAGTTATATCTCGAGTTCTACCCAACCTATCGCGATAAGCCATATATCATATGAATGGTCTTTACATGAGGAACAATCGCGCTATATAACATTTTCGTGTCACTTCTATAGTTTAGGCGCAGTACTTGAAGGAGCGTATTTGTTTAAGGCGAAAAACACTCCCCACTTCTTTCAGTCATATCTCGAGTTCTAGCCAACCTATCGCGATAAGCCATATATCATATGAATTGTCTTTAAATGAGGAACAATCGCGCTATATAACATTTTCGTGTCACTTCTATAGTTTAGGCGCAGTACTTGAAGGAGCGTATTTGTTTAGAACGAAAAACACTCCCCACTTCTTTCAGTCATATCTCGAGTTCTAGCCAACCTATCGCGATAAGCCATATATCATATGAAAGGTCTTTAAATGAGGAACAATCGCGCTATATAACATTTTCGTGTCACTTCTATAGTTTAGGCGCAGTACTTGAAGGAGCGTATTTGTTTAGAACGAAAAACACACCCCACTTCTTTCAGTCATATCTCGAGTTCTAGCCAACCTATCGCGATAAGCCATATATCATATGAAAGGTCTTTAAATGAGGAACAATCGCGCTATATAACATTTTCGTGTCACTTCTATAGTTTAGGCGCAGTACTTGAAGGAGCGTATTTGTTTAGAACGAAAAACACACCCCACTTCTTTCAGTCATATCTCGAGTTCTAGCCAACCTATCGCGATAAGCCATATATCATATGAAAGGTCTTTAAATGAGGAATAATCGCGCTATATAACATTTTTGTGTCACTTCTATAGTTTAGGCGCAGTACTTGAAGGAGCGTATTTGTTTAAGGCGAAAAACACACCCCACTTCTTTCAGTCATATCTCGAGTTCTAGCCAACCTATCGTGATAAACCATATATCATATGAAAGGTCTTTAAATGAGGAACAATCGCGCTATATAACATTTTCGTGTCACTTCTATAGTTTAGGCGCAGTACTTGAAGGAGCGTATTTGTTTAGAACGAAAAACACACCCCACTTCTTTCAGTCATATCTCGAGTTCTAGCCAACCTATCGCGATAAGCCATATACATATCATATGAAAGGTCTTTAAATGAGGAACAATCGCGCTATATAACATTTTCGTGGCACTTCTATAGTTTAGGCGCAGTACTTGAAGGAGCGTATTTGTTTAGAACAAAAAACACACCCCACTTCTTTCAGTCATATCTCGAGTTCTAGCCAACCTATCGCGATAAGCCATATATCATATGAAAAGTCTTTAAATGAGGAATAATCGCGCTATATAACATTTTTGTGTCACTTCTATAGTTTAAGCGCAGTACTTGAAGGAGCGTATTTGTTTAAGGCGAAAAACACACCCCACTTCTTTCAGTCATATCTCGAGTTCTAGCCAACCTATCGTGATAAACCATATATCATATGAAAGGTCTTTAAATGAGGAACAATCGCGCTATATAACATTTTCGTGTCACTTCTATAGTTTAGGCGCAGTACTTGAAGGAGCGTATTTGTTTAGAACGAAAAACACACCCCACTTCTTTCAGTCATATCTCGAGTTCTAGCCAACCTATCGCGATAAGCCATATACATATCATATGAAAGGTCTTTAAATGAGGAACAATCGCGCTATATATTATTTTCGTGTCACTTCTATAGTTTAGCCGCAGTACTTGAAGGAGCGTATTTGTTTAAGGCGAAAAACATTCCCCACTTCTTTCAGTCATATCTCGAGTTCTAGCCAACCTATCGCGATAAGCCATATATCATATGAAAGGTCTTTAAATGAGGAACAATCGCGCTATATAACATTTTCGTGTCACTTCTATAGTTTAGGCGCAGTACTTGAAGGAGCGTATTTGTTTAGAACGAAAAACACACCCCACTTCTTTCAGTCATATCTCGAGTTCTAGCCAACCTATCGCGATAAGCCATATATCATATGAAAGGTCTTTAAATGAGGAATAATCGCGCTATATAACATTTTTGTGTCACTTCTATAGTTTAGGCGCAGTACTTGAAGGAGCGTATTTGTTTAAGGCGAAAAACACACCCCACTTCTTTCAGTCATATCTCGAGTTCTAGCCAACCTATCGTGATAAACCATATATCATATGAAAGGTCTTTAAATGAGGAACAATCGCGCTATATAACATTTTCGTGTCACTTCTATAGTTTAGGCGCAGTACTTGAAGGAGCGTATTTGTTTAGAACGAAAAACACACCCCACTTCTTTCAGTCATATCTCGAGTTCTAGCCAACCTATCGCGATAAGCCATATACATATCATATGAAAGGTCTTTAAATGAGGAACAATCGCGCTATATAACATTTTCGTGGCACTTCTATAGTTTAGGCGCAGTACTTGAAGGAGCGTATTTGTTTAGAACAAAAAACACACCCCACTTCTTTCAGTCATATCTCGAGTTCTAGCCAACCTATCGCGATAAGCCATATATCATATGAAAAGTCTTTAAATGAGGAATAATCGCGCTATATAACATTTTTGTGTCACTTCTATAGTTTAAGCGCAGTACTTGAAGGAGCGTATTTGTTTAAGGCGAAAAACACACCCCACTTCTTTCAGTCATATCTCGAGTTCTAGCCAACCTATCGTGATAAACCATATATCATATGAAAGGTCTTTAAATGAGGAACAATCGCGCTATATAACATTTTCGTGTCACTTCTATAGTTTAGGCGCAGTACTTGAAGGAGCGTATTTGTTTAGAACGAAAAACACACCCCACTTCTTTCAGTCATATCTCGAGTTCTAGCCAACCTATCGCGATAAGCCATATACATATCATATGAAAGGTCTTTAAATGAGGAACAATCGCGCTATATATTATTTTCGTGTCACTTCTATAGTTTAGCCGCAGTACTTGAAGGAGCGTATTTGTTTAAGGCGAAAAACATTCCCCACTTCTTTCAGTCATATCTCGAGTTCTAGCCAACCTTTCGCGATAAGCCATATATCATATGAAAGGTCTTTAAATGAGGAACAATCGCGCTATATAACATTTTCGTGTCACTTCTATAGTTTAGCCGCAGTACTTGAAGGAGCGTATTTGTTTAAGGCGAAAAACACACCCCACTTCTTTCAGTCATATCTCGAGTTCTAGCCAACCTATCGCGATAAACCATATATCATATGAAAAGTCTTTAAATGAGGAACAATTGCGCTATATAACATTTTCGTGTCACTTCTATAGTTTAGGCGCAGTACTTGAAGGAGCGTATTTGTTTAAGGCGAAAAACACTCCCCACTTCTTTCAGTCATATCTCGAGTTCTAGCCAACCTATCGCGATAAGCCATATATCATATGAAAGGTCTTTAAATGAGGAACAATCGCGCTATATAACATTTTCGTGTCACTTCTATAGTTTAGGCGCAGTACTTGAAGGAGCGTATTTGTTTAGAACGAAAAACACACCCCACTTCTTTCAGTCATATCTCGAGTTCTAGCCAACCTATCGCGATAAGCCATATATCATATGAAAGGTTTTTAAATGAGGAACAATCGCGCTATATAACATTTTCGTGTCACTTCTATAGTTTAGGCGCAGTACTTGAAGGAGCGTATTTGTTTAGAACGAAAAACACACCCCACTTCTTTCAGTCATATCTCGAGTTCTAGCCAACCTATCGCGATAAGCCATATACATATCATATGAAAGGTCTTTAAATGAGGAACAATCGCGCTATATAACATTTTCGTGTCACTTCTATAGTTTAGGCGCAGTACTTGAAGGAGCGTATTTGTTTAGAACGAAAAACACACCCCACTTCTTTCAGTCATATCTCGAGTTCTAGCCAACCTATCGCGATAAGCCATATATCATATGAAAGGTCTTTAAATGAGGAATAATCGCGCTATATAACATTTTTGTGTCACTTCTATAGTTTAAGCGCAGTACTTGAAGGAGCGTATTTGTTTAAGGCGAAAAACACACCCCACTTCTTTCAGTCATATCTCGAGTTCTAGCCAACCTATCGTGATAAACCATATATCATATGAAAGGTCTTTAAATGAGGAACAATCGCGCTATATAACATTTTCGTGTCACTTCTATAGTTTACGCGCAGTACTTGAAGGAGCGTATTTGTTTAGAACGAAAAACACACCCCACTTCTTTCAGTCATATCTCGAGTTCTAGCCAACCTATCGCGATAAGCCATATACATATCATATGAAAGGTCTTTAAATGAGGAACAATCGCGCTATATATTATTTTCGTGTCACTTCTATAGTTTAGCCGCAGTACTTGAAGGAGCGTATTTGTTTAAGGCGAAAAACATTCCCCACTTCTTTCAGTCATATCTCGAGTTCTAGCCAACCTTTCGCGATAAGCCATATATCATATGAATGGTCTTTAAATGAGGAATAATCGCGCTATATAACATTTTTGTGTCACTTCTATAGTTTAAGCGCAGTACTTGAAGGAGCGTATTTGTTTAAGGCGAAAAACACACCCCACTTCTTTCAGTCATATCTCGAGTTCTAGCCAACCTATCGTGATAAACCATATATCATATGAAAGGTCTTTAAATGAGGAACAATCGCGCTATATAACATTTTCGTGTCACTTCTATAGTTTAGGCGCAGTACTTGAAGGAGCGTATTTGTTTAGAACGAAAAACACACCCCACTTCTTTCAGTCATATCTCGAGTTCTAGCCAACCTATCGCGATAAGCCATATACATATCATATGAAAGGTCTTTAAATGAGGAACAATCGCGCTATATATTATTTTCGTGTCACTTCTATAGTTTAGCCGCAGTACTTGAAGGAGCGTATTTGTTTAAGGCGAAAAACATTCCCCACTTCTTTCAGTCATATCTCGAGTTCTAGCCAACCTTTCGCGATAAGCCATATATCATATGAAAGGTCTTTAAATGAGGAACAATCGCGCTATATAACATTTTCGTGTGACTTCTATAGTTTAGCCGCAGTACTTGAAGGAGCGTATTTGTTTAAGGCGAAAAACACACCCCACTTCTTTCAGTCATATCTCGAGTTCTAGCCAACCTATCGCGATAAACCATATATCATATGAAAAGTCTTTAAATGAGGAACAATTGCGCTATATAACATTTTCGTGTCACTTCTATAGTTTAGGCGCAGTACTTGAAGGAGCGTATTTGTTTAAGGCGAAAAACACTCCCCACTTCTTTCAGTCATATCTCGAGTTCTAGCCAACCTATCGCGATAAGCCATATATCATATGAAAGGTCTTTAAATGAGGAACAATCGCGCTATATAACATTTTCGTGTCACTTCTATAGTTTAGGGGCAGTACTTGAAGGAGCGTATTTGTTTAGAACGAAAAACACACCCCACTTCTTTCAGTCATATCTCGAGTTCTAGCCAACCTATCGCGATAAGCCATATATCATATGAAAGGTTTTTAAATGAGGAACAATCGCGCTATATAACATTTTCGTGTCACTTCTATAGTTTAGGCGCAGTACTTGAAGGAGCGTATTTGTTTAGAACGAAAAACACACCCCACTTCTTTCAGTCATATCTCGAGTTCTAGCCAACCTATCGCGATAAGCCATATATCATATGAAAGGTCTTTAAATGAGGAACAATCGCGCTATATAACATTTTCGTGTCACTTCTATAGTTTAGGCGCAGTACTTGAAGGAGCGTATTTGTTTAGAACGAAAAACACACCCCACTTCTTTCAGTCATATCTCGAGTTCTAGCCAACCTATCGCGATAAGCCATATATCATATGAAAGGTCTTTAAATGAGGAATAATCGCGCTATATAACATTTTTGTGTCACTTCTATAGTTTAAGCGCAGTACTTGAAGGAGCGTATTTGTTTAAGGCGAAAAACACACCCCACTTCTTTCAGTCATATCTCGAGTTCTAGCCAACCTATCGTGATAAACCATATATCATATGAAAGGTCTTTAAATGAGGAATAATCGCGCTATATAACATTTTTGTGGCACTTCTATAGTTTAGGCGCAGTACTTGAAGGAGCGTATTTGTTTAAGGCGAAAAACACACCCCACTTCTTTCAGTCATATCTCGAGTTCTAGCCAACCTATCGCGATAAGCCATATATCATATGAATGGTCTTTACATGAGGAACAATCGCGCTATATAACATTTTCGTGTCACTTCTATAGTTTAGGCGCAGTACTTGAAGGAGCGTATTTGTTTAGAACGAAAAACACACCCCACTTCTTTCAGTCATATCTCGAGTTCTAGCCAACCTATCGCGATAAACCATATATCATATGAAAGGTCTTTAAATGAGGAACAATCGCGCTATATAACATTTTCGTGTCACTTCTATAGTTTAGGCGCAGTACTTGAAGGAGCGTATTTGTTTAGAACGAAAAACACACCCCACTTCTTGCAGTCATATCTCGAGTTCTAGCCAACCTATCGCGATAAGCCATATATCATATGAAAGGTCTTTAAATGAGGAATAATCGCGCTATATAACATTTTTGTGTCACTTCTATAGTTTAAGCGCAGTACTTGAAGGAGCGTATTTGTTTAAGGCGAAAAACACACCCCACTTCTTTCAGTCATATCTCGAGTTCTAGCCAACCTATCGTGATAAACCATATATCATATGAAAGGTCTTTAAATGAGGAACAATCGCGCTATATAACATTTTCGTGTCACTTCTATAGTTTAGGCGCAGTACTTGAAGGAGCGTATTTGTTTAGAACGAAAAACACACCCCACTTCTTTCAGTCATATCTCGAGTTCTAGCCAACCTATCGCGATAAGCCATATACATATCATATGAAAGGTCTTTAAATGAGGAACAATCGCGCTATATATTATTTTCGTGTCACTTCTATAGTTTAGCCGCAGTACTTGAAGGAGCGTATTTGTTTAAGGCGAAAAACATTCCCCACTTCTTTCAGTCATATCTCGAGTTCTAGCCAACCTTTCGCGATAAGCCATATATCATATGAAAGGTCTTTAAATGAGGAACAATCGCGCTATATAACATTTTCGTGTCACTTCTATAGTTTAGCCGCAGTACTTGAAGGAGCGTATTTGTTTAAGGCGAAAAACACACCCCACTTCTTTCAGTCATATCTCGAGTTCTAGCCAACCTATCGCGATAAACCATATATCATATGAAAAGTCTTTAAATGAGGAACAATTGCGCTATATAACATTTTCGTGTCACTTCTATAGTTTAGGCGCAGTACTTGAAGGAGCGTATTTGTTTAAGGCGAAAAACACTCCCCACTTCTTTCAGTCATATCTCGAGTTCTAGCCAACCTATCG
Organism: Thecophora atra; assembly: GCA_937620795.1. Classification (NCBI taxonomy): domain Eukaryota; kingdom Metazoa; phylum Arthropoda; class Insecta; order Diptera; family Conopidae; genus Thecophora; species Thecophora atra. Next base: position 22,129,541 of record OW569397.1, on the reverse strand, counting down.
CGATAAGCCATATATCATATGAAAGGTCTTTAAATGAGGAACAATCGCGCTATATAACATTTTCGTGTCACTTCTATAGTTTAGGCGCAGTACTTGAAGGAGCGTATTTGTTTAGAACGAAAAACACACCCCACTTCTTTCAGTCATATCTCGAGTTCTAGCCAACCTATCGCGATAAGCCATATATCATATGAAAGGTTTTTAAATGAGGAACAATCGCGCTATATAACATTTTCGTGTCACTTCTATAGTTTAGGCGCAGTACTTGAAGGAGCGTATTTGTTTAGAACGAAAAACACACCCCACTTCTTTCAGTCATATCTCGAGTTCTAGCCAACCTATCGCGATAAGCCATATACATATCATATGAAAGGTCTTTAAATGAGGAACAATCGCGCTATATAACATTTTCGTGTCACTTCTATAGTTTAGGCGCAGTACTTGAAGGAGCGTATTTGTTTAGAACGAAAAACACACCCCACTTCTTTCAGTCATATCTCGAGTTCTAGCCAACCTATCGCGATAAGCCATATATCATATGAAAGGTCTTTAAATGAGGAACAATCGCGCTATATAACATTTTCGTGTCACTTCTATAGTTTAGGCGCAGTACTTGAAGGAGCGTATTTGTTTAGAACGAAAAACACACCCCACTTCTTTCAGTCATATCTCGAGTTCTAGCCAACCTATCGCGATAAGCCATATACATATCATATGAAAGGTCTTTAAATGAGGAACAATCGCGCTATATAACATTTTCGTGTCACTTCTATAGTTTAGGCGCAGTACTTGAAGGAGCGTATTTGTTTAGAACGAAAAACACACCCCACTTCTTTCAGTCATATCTCGAGTTCTAGCCAACCTATCGCGATAAGCCATATATCATATGAAAGGTCTTTAAATGAGGAATAATCGCGCTATATAACATTTTTGTGTCACTTCTATAGTTTAAGCGCAGTACTTGAAGGAGCGTATTTGTTTAACGCGAAAAACACACCCCACTTCTTTCAGTCATATCTCGAGTTCTAGCCAACCTATCGTGATAAACCATATATCATATGAAAGGTCTTTAAATGAGGAACAATCGCGCTATATAACATTTTCGTGTCACTTCTATAGTTTAGGCGCAGTACTTGAAGGAGCGTATTTGTTTAGAACGAAAAACACACCCCACTTCTTTCAGTCATATCTCGAGTTCTAGCCAACCTATCGCGATAAGCCATATACATATCATATGAAAGGTCTTTAAATGAGGAACAATCGCGCTATATATTATTTTCGTGTCACTTCTATAGTTTAGCCGCAGTACTTGAAGGAGCGTATTTGTTTAAGGCGAAAAACATTCCCCACTTCTTTCAGTCATATCTCGAGTTCTAGCCAACCTTTCGCGATAAGCCATATATCATATGAAAGGTCTTTAAATGAGGAACAATCGCGCTATATAACATTTTCGTGTCACTTCTATAGTTTAGCCGCAGTACTTGAAGGAGCGTATTTGTTTAAGGCGAAAAACACACCCCACTTCTTTCAGTCATATCTCGAGTTCTAGCCAACCTATCGCGATAAACCATATATCATATGAAAAGTCTTTAAATGAGGAACAATTGCGCTATATAACATTTTCGTGTCACTTCTATAGTTTAGGCGCAGTACTTGAAGGAGCGTATTTGTTTAAGGCGAAAAACACTCCCCACTTCTTTCAGTCATATCTCGAGTTCTAGCCAACCTATCGCGATAAGCCATATATCATATGAAAGGTCTTTAAATGAGGAACAATCGCGTTATATAACATTTTCGTGTCACTTCTATAGTTTAGGCGCAGTACTTGAAGGAGCGTATTTGTTTAGAACGAAAAACACACCCCACTTCTTTCAGTCATATCTCGAGTTCTAGCCAACCTATCGCGATAAGCCATATATCATATGAAAGGTTTTTAAATGAGGAACAATCGCGCTATATAACATTTTCGTGTCACTTCTATAGTTTAGGCGCAGTACTTGAAGGAGCGTATTTGTTTAGAACGAAAAACACACCCCACTTCTTTCAGTCATATCTCGAGTTCTAGCCAACCTATCGCGATAAGCCATATACATATCATATGAAAGGTCTTTAAATGAGGAACAATCGCGCTATATAACATTTTCGTGTCACTTCTATAGTTTAGGCGCAGTACTTGAAGGAGCGTATTTGTTTAGAACGAAAAACACACCCCACTTCTTTCAGTCATATCTCGAGTTCTAGCCAACCTATCGCGATAAGCCATATACATATCATATGAAAGGTCTTTAAATGAGGAACAATCGCGCTATATAACATTTTCGTGTCACTTCTATAGTTTAGGCGCAGTACTTGAAGGAGCGTATTTGTTTAGAACGAAAAACACACCCCACTTCTTTCAGTCATATCTCGAGTTCTAGCCAACCTATCGCGATAAGCCATATACATATCATATGAAAGGTCTTTAAATGAGGAACAATCGCGCTATATAACATTTTCGTGTCACTTCTATAGTTTAGGCGCAGTACTTGAAGGAGCGTATTTGTTTAGAACGAAAAACACACCCCACTTCTTTCAGTCATATCTCGAGTTCTAGCCAACCTTTCGCGATAAGCCATATATCATATGAAAGGTCTTTAAATGAGGAACAATCGCGCTATATAACATTTTCGTGTCACTTCTATAGTTTAGCCGCAGTACTTGAAGGAGCGTATTTGTTTAAGGCGAAAAACACACCCCACTTCTTTCAGTCATATCTCGAGTTCTAGCCAACCTATCGCGATAAACCATATATCATATGAAAAGTCTTTAAATGAGGAACAATTGCGCTATATAACATTTTCGTGTCACTTCTATAGTTTAGGCGCAGTACTTGAAGGAGCGTATTTGTTTAAGGCGAAAAACACTCCCCACTTCTTTCAGTCATATCTCGAGTTCTAGCCAACCTATCGCGATAAGCCATATATCATATGAAAGGTCTTTAAATGAGGAACAATCGCGCTATATAACATTTTCGTGTCACTTCTATAGTTTAGGCGCAGTACTTGAAGGAGCGTATTTGTTTAGAACGAAAAACACACCCCACTTCTTTCAGTCATATCTCGAGTTCTAGCCAACCTATCGCGATAAGCCATATATCATATGAAAGGTTTTTAAATGAGGAACAATCGCGCTATATAACATTTTCGTGTCACTTCTATAGTTTAGGCGCAGTACTTGAAGGAGCGTATTTGTTTAGAACGAAAAACACACCCCACTTCTTTCAGTCATATCTCGAGTTCTAGCCAACCTATCGCGATAAGCCATATATCATATGAAAGGTTTTTAAATGAGGAACAATCGCGCTATATAACATTTTCGTGTCACTTCTATAGTTTAGGCGCAGTACTTGAAGGAGCGTATTTGTTTAGAACGAAAAACACACCCCACTTCTTTCAGTCATATCTCGAGTTCTAGCCAACCTATCGCGATAAGCCATATATCATATGAAAGGTCTTTAAATGAGGAATAATCGCGCTATATAACATTTTTGTGTCACTTCTATAGTTTAAGCGCAGTACTTGAAGGAGCGTATTTGTTTAAGGCGAAAAACACACCCCACTTCTTTCAGTCATATCTCGAGTTCTAGCCAACCTATCGTGATAAACCATATATCATATGAAAGGTCTTTAAATGAGGAATAATCGCGCTATATAACATTTTTGTGTCACTTCTATAGTTTAGGCGCAGTACTTGAAGGAGCGTATTTGTTTAAGGCGAAAAACACACCCCACTTCTTTCAGTCATATCTCGAGTTCTAGCCAACCTATCGCGATAAGCCATATATCATATGAATGGTCTTTACATGAGGAACAATCGCGCTATATAACATTTTCGTGTCACTTCTATAGTTTAGGCGCAGTACTTGAAGGAGCGTATTTGTTTAGAACGAAAAACACACCCCACTTCTTTCAGTCATATCTCGAGTTCTAGCCAACCTATCGCGATAAGCCATATACATATCATATGAAAGGTCTTTAAATGAGGAACAATCGCGCTATATATTATTTTCGTGTCACTTCTATAGTTTAGGCGCAGTACTTGAAGGAGCGTATTTGTTTAGAACGAAAAACACACCCCACTTCTTTCAGTCATATCTCGAGTTCTAGCCAACCTATCGCGATAAGCCATATATCATATGAAAGGTTTTTAAATGAGGAACAATCGCGCTATATAACATTTTCGTGTCACTTCTATAGTTTAGGCGCAGTACTTGAAGGAGCGTATTTGTTTAGAACGAAAAACACACCCCACTTCTTTCAGTCATATCTCGAGTTCTAGCCAACCTATCGCGATAAGCCATATATCATATGAAAGGTCTTTAAATGAGGAACAATCGCGCTATATAACATTTTCGTGTCACTTCTATAGTTTAGGCGCAGTACTTGAAGGAGCGTATTTGTTTAGAACGAAAAACACACCCCACTTCTTTCAGTCATATCTCGAGTTCTAGCCAACCTATCGCGATAAGCCATATATCATATGAAAGGTCTTTAAATGAGGAATAATCGCGCTATATAACATTTTTGTGTCACTTCTATAGTTTAAGCGCAGTACTTGAAGGAGCGTATTTGTTTAAGGCGAAAAACACACCCCACTTCTTTCAGTCATATCTCGAGTTCTAGCCAACCTATCGTGATAAACCATATATCATATGAAAGGTCTTTAAATGAGGAATAATCGCGCTATATAACATTTTTGTGGCACTTCTATAGTTTAGGCGCAGTACTTGAAGGAGCGTATTTGTTTAAGGCGAAAAACACACCCCACTTCTTTCAGTCATATCTCGAGTTCTAGCCAACCTATCGCGATAAGCCATATATCATATGAATGGTCTTTACATGAGGAACAATCGCGCTATATAACATTTTCGTGTCACTTCTATAGTTTAGGCGCAGTACTTGAAGGAGCGTATTTGTTTAGAACGAAAAACACACCCCACTTCTTTCAGTCATATCTCGAGTTCTAGCCAACCTATCGCGATAAACCATATATCATATGAAAGGTCTTTAAATGAGGAACAATCGCGCTATATAACATTTTCGTGTCACTTCTATAGTTTAGGCGCAGTACTTGAAGGAGCGTATTTGTTTAGAACGAAAAACACACCCCACTTCTTGCAGTCATATCTCGAGTTCTAGCCAACCTATCGCGATAAGCCATATATCATATGAAAGGTCTTTAAATGAGGAATAATCGCGCTATATAACATTTTTGTGTCACTTCTATAGTTTAAGCGCAGTACTTGAAGGAGCGTATTTGTTTAAGGCGAAAAACACACCCCACTTCTTTCAGTCATATCTCGAGTTCTAGCCAACCTATCGTGATAAACCATATATCATATGAAAGGTCTTTAAATGAGGAACAATCGCGCTATATAACATTTTCGTGTCACTTCTATAGTTTAGGCGCAGTACTTGAAGGAGCGTATTTGTTTAGAACGAAAAACACACCCCACTTCTTTCAGTCATATCTCGAGTTCTAGCCAACCTATCGCGATAAGCCATATACATATCATATGAAAGGTCTTTAAATGAGGAACAATCGCGCTATATATTATTTTCGTGTCACTTCTATAGTTTAGCCGCAGTACTTGAAGGAGCGTATTTGTTTAAGGCGAAAAACATTCCCCACTTCTTTCAGTCATATCTCGAGTTCTAGCCAACCTTTCGCGATAAGCCATATATCATATGAAAGGTCTTTAAATGAGGAACAATCGCGCTATATAACATTTTCGTGTCACTTCTATAGTTTAGCCGCAGTACTTGAAGGAGCGTATTTGTTTAAGGCGAAAAACACACCCCACTTCTTTCAGTCATATCTCGAGTTCTAGCCAACCTATCGCGATAAACCATATATCATATGAAAAGTCTTTAAATGAGGAACAATTGCGCTATATAACATTTTCGTGTCACTTCTATAGTTTAGGCGCAGTACTTGAAGGAGCGTATTTGTTTAAGGCGAAAAACACTCCCCACTTCTTTCAGTCATATCTCGAGTTCTAGCCAACCTATCGCGATAAGCCATATATCATATGAAAGGTCTTTAAATGAGGAACAATCGCGCTATATAACATTTTCGTGTCACTTCTATAGTTTAGGCGCAGTACTTGAAGGAGCGTATTTGTTTAGAACGAAAAACACACCCCACTTCTTTCAGTCATATCTCGAGTTCTAGCCAACCTATCGCGATAAGCCATATATCATATGAAAGGTTTTTAAATGAGGAACAATCGCGCTATATAACATTTTCGTGTCACTTCTATAGTTTAGGCGCAGTACTTGAAGGAGCGTATTTGTTTAGAACGAAAAACACACCCCACTTCTTTCAGTCATATCTCGAGTTCTAGCCAACCTATCGCGATAAGCCATATACATATCATATGAAAGGTCTTTAAATGAGGAACAATCGCGCTATATAACATTTTCGTGTCACTTCTATAGTTTAGGCGCAGTACTTGAAGGAGCGTATTTGTTTAGAACGAAAAACACACCCCACTTCTTTCAGTCATATCTCGAGTTCTAGCCAACCTATCGCGATAAGCCATATATCATATGAAAGGTCTTTAAATGAGGAACAATCGCGCTATATAACATTTTCGTGTCACTTCTATAGTTTAGGCGCAGTACTTGAAGGAGCGTATTTGTTTAGAACGAAAAACACACCCCACTTCTTTCAGTCATATCTCGAGTTCTAGCCAACCTATCGCGATAAGCCATATACATATCATATGAAAGGTCTTTAAATGAGGAATAATCGCGCTATATAACATTTTTGTGTCACTTCTATAGTTTAAGCGCAGTACTTGAAGGAGCGTATTTGTTTAAGGCGAAAAACACACCCCACTTCTTTCAGTCATATCTCGAGTTCTAGCCAACCTATCGTGATAAACCATATATCATATGAAAGGTCTTTAAATGAGGAACAATCGCGCTATATAACATTTTCGTGTCACTTCTATAGTTTAGGCGCAGTACTTGAAGGAGCGTATTTGTTTAGAACGAAAAACACACCCCACTTCTTTCAGTCATATCTCGAGTTCTAGCCAACCTATCGCGATAAGCCATATACATATCATATGAAAGGTCTTTAAATGAGGAACAATCGCACTATATAACATTTTCGTGTCACTTCTATAGTTTAGGCGCAGTACTTGAAGGAGCGTATTTGTTTAGAACGAAAAACACACCCCACTTCTTTCAGTCATATCTCGAGTTCTAGCCAACCTATCGCGATAAGCCATATACATATCATATGAAAGGTCTTTAAATGAGGAACAATCGCGCTATATAACATTTTCGTGTCACTTCTATAGTTTAGGCGCAGTACTTGAAGGAGCGTATTTGTTTAGAACGAAAAACACACCCCACTTCTTTCAGTCATATCTCGAGTTCTAGCCAACCTATCGCGATAAGCCATATATCATATGAAAGGTCTTTAAATGAGGAATAATCGCGCTATATAACATTTTTGTGTCACTTCTATAGTTTAAGCGCAGTACTTGAAGGAGCGTATTTGTTTAACGCGAAAAACACACCCCACTTCTTTCAGTCATATCTCGAGTTCTAGCCAACCTATCGTGATAAACCATATATCATATGAAAGGTCTTTAAATGAGGAACAATCGCGCTATATAACATTTTCGTGTCACTTCTATAGTTTAGGCGCAGTACTTGAAGGAGCGTATTTGTTTAGAACGAAAAACACACCCCACTTCTTTCAGTCATATCTCGAGTTCTAGCCAACCTATCGCGATAAGCCATATACATATCATATGAAAGGTCTTTAAATGAGGAACAATCGCGCTATATATTATTTTCGTGTCACTTCTATAGTTTAGCCGCAGTACTTGAAGGAGCGTATTTGTTTAAGGCGAAAAACATTCCCCACTTCTTTCAGTCATATCTCGAGTTCTAGCCAACCTTTCGCGATAAGCCATATATCATATGAAAGGTCTTTAAATGAGGAACAATCGCGCTATATAACATTTTCGTGTCACTTCTATAGTTTAGCCGCAGTACTTGAAGGAGCGTATTTGTTTAAGGCGAAAAACACACCCCACTTCTTTCAGTCATATCTCGAGTTCTAGCCAACCTATCGCGATAAACCATATATCATATGAAAAGTCTTTAAATGAGGAACAATTGCGCTATATAACATTTTCGTGTCACTTCTATAGTTTAGGCGCAGTACTTGAAGGAGCGTATTTGTTTAAGGCGAAAAACACTCCCCACTTCTTTCAGTCATATCTCGAGTTCTAGCCAACCTATCGCGATAAGCCATATATCATATGAAAGGTCTTTAAATGAGGAACAATCGCGTTATATAACATTTTCGTGTCACTTCTATAGTTTAGGCGCAGTACTTGAAGGAGCGTATTTGTTTAGAACGAAAAACACACCCCACTTCTTTCAGTCATATCTCGAGTTCTAGCCAACCTATCGCGATAAGCCATATATCATATGAAAGGTTTTTAAATGAGGAACAATCGCGCTATATAACATTTTCGTGTCACTTCTATAGTTTAGGCGCAGTACTTGAAGGAGCGTATTTGTTTAGAACGAAAAACACACCCCACTTCTTTCAGTCATATCTCGAGTTCTAGCCAACCTATCGCGATAAGCCATATACATATCATATGAAAGGTCTTTAAATGAGGAACAATCGCGCTATATAACATTTTCGTGTCACTTCTATAGTTTAGGCGCAGTACTTGAAGGAGCGTATTTGTTTAGAACGAAAAACACACCCCACTTCTTTCAGTCATATCTCGAGTTCTAGCCAACCTATCGCGATAAGCCATATACATATCATATGAAAGGTCTTTAAATGAGGAACAATCGCGCTATATAACATTTTCGTGTCACTTCTATAGTTTAGGCGCAGTACTTGAAGGAGCGTATTTGTTTAGAACGAAAAACACACCCCACTTCTTTCAGTCATATCTCGAGTTCTAGCCAACCTATCGCGATAAGCCATATACATATCATATGAAAGGTCTTTAAATGAGGAACAATCGCGCTATATAACATTTTCGTGTCACTTCTATAGTTTAGGCGCAGTACTTGAAGGAGCGTATTTGTTTAGAACGAAAAACACACCCCACTTCTTTCAGTCATATCTCGAGTTCTAGCCAACCTTTCGCGATAAGCCATATATCATATGAAAGGTCTTTAAATGAGGAACAATCGCGCTATATAACATTTTCGTGTCACTTCTATAGTTTAGCCGCAGTACTTGAAGGAGCGTATTTGTTTAAGGCGAAAAACACACCCTACTTCTTTCAGTCATATCTCGAGTTCTAGCCAACCTATCGCGATAAACCATATATCATATGAAAAGTCTTTAAATGAGGAACAATTGCGCTATATAACATTTTCGTGTCACTTCTATAGTTTAGGCGCAGTACTTGAAGGAGCGTATTTGTTTAAGGCGAAAAACACTCCCCACTTCTTTCAGTCATATCTCGAGTTCTAGCCAACCTATCGCGATAAGCCATATATCATATGAAAGGTCTTTAAATGAGGAACAATCGCGCTATATAACATTTTCGTGTCACTTCTATAGTTTAGGCGCAGTACTTGAAGGAGCGTATTTGTTTAGAACGAAAAACACACCCCACTTCTTTCAGTCATATCTCGAGTTCTAGCCAACCTATCGCGATAAGCCATATATCATATGAAAGGTTTTTAAATGAGGAACAATCGCGCTATATAACATTTTCGTGTCACTTCTATAGTTTAGGCGCAGTACTTGAAGGAGCGTATTTGTTTAGAACGAAAAACACACCCCACTTCTTTCAGTCATATCTCGAGTTCTAGCCAACCTATCGCGATAAGCCATATATCATATGAAAGGTTTTTAAATGAGGAACAATCGCGCTATATAACATTTTCGTGTCACTTCTATAGTTTAGGCGCAGTACTTGAAGGAGCGTATTTGTTTAGAACGAAAAACACACCCCACTTCTTTCAGTCATATCTCGAGTTCTAGCCAACCTATCGCGATAAGCCATATATCATATGAAAGGTCTTTAAATGAGGAATAATCGCGCTATATAACATTTTTGTGTCACTTCTATAGTTTAAGCGCAGTACTTGAAGGAGCGTATTTGTTTAAGGCGAAAAACACACCCCACTTCTTTCAGTCATATCTCGAGTTCTAGCCAACCTATCGTGATAAACCATATATCATATGAAAGGTCTTTAAATGAGGAATAATCGCGCTATATAACATTTTTGTGTCACTTCTATAGTTTAGGCGCAGTACTTGAAGGAGCGTATTTGTTTAAGGCGAAAAACACACCCCACTTCTTTCAGTCATATCTCGAGTTCTAGCCAACCTATCGCGATAAGCCATATATCATATGAATGGTCTTTACATGAGGAACAATCGCGCTATATAACATTTTCGTGTCACTTCTATAGTTTAGGCGCAGTACTTGAAGGAGCGTATTTGTTTAGAACGAAAAACACACCCCACTTCTTTCAGTCATATCTCGAGTTCTAGCCAACCTATCGCGATAAGCCATATACATATCATATGAAAGGTCTTTAAATGAGGAACAATCGCGCTATATATTATTTTCGTGTCACTTCTATAGTTTAGCCGCAGTACTTGAAGGAGCGTATTTGTTTAAGGCGAAAAACATTCCCCACTTCTTTCAGTCATATCTCGAGTTCTAGCCAACCTTTCGCGATAAGCCATATATCATATGAAAGGTCTTTAAATGAGGAACAATCGCGCTATATAACATTTTTGTGTCACTTCTATAGTTTAGGCGCAGTACTTGAAGGAGCGTATTTGTTTAAGGCGAAAAACACACCCCACTTCTTTCAGTCATATCTCGAGTTCTAGCCAACCTATCGTGATAAACCATATATCATATGAAAGGTCTTTAAATGAGGAACAATCGCGCTATATAACATTTTCGTGTCACTTCTATAGTTTAGGCGCAGTACTTGAAGGAGCGTATTTGTTTAGAACGAAAAACACACCCCACTTCTTTCAGTCATATTTCGAGTTCTAGCCAACCTATCGCGATAAGCCATATACATATCATATGAAAGGTCTTTAAATGAGGAACAATCGCGCTATATAACATTTTCGTGTCACTTCTATAGTTTAGGCGCAGTACTTGAAGGAGCGTATTTGTTTAGAACGAAAAACACACCCCACTTCTTTCAGTCATATCTCGAGTTCTAGCCAACCTATCGCGATAAGCCATATATCATATGAAAGGTCTTTAAATGAGGAATAATCGCGCTATATAACATTTTTGTGTCACTTCTATAGTTTAAGCGCAGTACTTGAAGGAGCGTATTTGTTTAAGGCGAAAAACACACCCCACTTCTTTCAGTCATATCTCGAGTTCTAGCCAACCTATCGTGATAAACCATATATCATATGAAAGGTCTTTAAATGAGGAATAATCGCGCTATATAACATTTTTGTGTCACTTCTATAGTTTAGGCGCAGTACTTGAAGGAGCGTATTTGTTTAAGGCGAAAAACACACCCCACTTCTTTCAGTCATATCTCGAGTTCTAGCCAACCTATCGTGATAAACCATATATCATATGAAAGGTCTTTAAATGAGGAACAATCGCGCTATATAACATTTTCGTGTCACTTCTATAGTTTAGGCGCAGTACTTGAAGGAGCGTATTTGTTTAGAACGAAAAACACACCCCACTTCTTTCAGTCATATCTCGAGTTCTAGCCAACCTATCGCGATAAGCCATATACATATCATATGAAAGGTCTTTAAATGAGGAACAATCGCGCTATATATTATTTTCGTGTCACTTCTATAGTTTAGCCGCAGTACTTGAAGGAGCGTATTTGTTTAAGGCGAAAAACATTCCCCACTTCTTTCAGTCATATCTCGAGTTCTAGCCAACCTTTCGCGATAAGCCATATATCATATGAAAGGTCTTTAAATGAGGAACAATCGCGCTATATAACATTTTCGTGTCACTTCTATAGTTTAGCCGCAGTACTTGAAGGAGCGTATTTGTTTAAGGCGAAAAACACACCCCACTTCTTTCAGTCATATCTCGAGTTCTAGCCAACCTATCGCGATAAACCATATATCATATGAAAAGTCTTTAAATGAGGAACAATTGCGCTATATAACATTTTCGTGTCACTTCTATAGTTTAGGCGCAGTACTTGAAGGAGCGTATTTGTTTAAGGCGAAAAACACTCCCCACTTCTTTCAGTCATATCTCGAGTTCTAGCCAACCTATCGCGATAAGCCATATATCATATGAAAGGTCTTTAAATGAGGAACAATCGCGCTATATAACATTTTCGTGTCACTTCTATAGTTTAGGCGCAGTACTTGAAGGAGCGTATTTGTTTAGAACGAAAAACACACCCCACTTCTTTCAGTCATATCTCGAGTTCTAGCCAACCTATCGCGATAAGCCATATATCATATGAAAGGTTTTTAAATGAGGAACAATCGCGCTATATAACATTTTCGTGTCACTTCTATAGTTTAGGCGCAGTACTTGAAGGAGCGTATTTGTTTAGAACGAAAAACACACCCCATTTCTTTCAGTCATATCTCGAGTTCTAGCCAACCTATCGCGATAAGCCATATATCATATGAAAGGTCTTTAAATGAGGAACAATCGCGCTATATAACATTTTCGTGTCACTTCTATAGTTTAGGCGCAGTACTTGAAGGAGCGTAATTGTTTAGAACGAAAAACACACCCCACTTCTTTCAGTCATATCTCGAGTTCTAGCCAACCTATCGCGATAAGCCATATATCATATGAAAGGTCTTTAAATGAGGAATAATCGCGCTATATAACATTTTTGTGTCACTTCTATAGTTTAAGCGCAGTACTTGAAGGAGCGTATTTGTTTAAGGCGAAAAACACACCCCACTTCTTTCAGTCATATCTCGAGTTCTAGCCAACCTATCGTGATAAGCCATATATCATATGAAAGGTCTTTAAATGAGGAATAATCGCGCTATATAACATTTTTGTGTCACTTCTATAGTTTAGGCGCAGTACTTGAAGGAGCGTATTTGTTTAAGGCGAAAAACACACCCCACTTCTTTCAGTCATATCTCGAGTTCTAGCCAACCTATCGCGATAAGCCATATATCATATGAATGGTCTTTACATGAGGAACAATCGCGCTATATAACATTTTCGTGTCACTTCTATAGTTTAGGCGCAGTACTTGAAGGAGCGTATTTGTTTAAGGCGAAAAACACACCCCACTTCTTTCAGTCATATCTCGAGTTCTAGCCAACCTATCGCGATAAGCCATATATCATATGAAAGGTCTTTAAATGAGGAATAATCGCGCTATATAACATTTTTGTGTCACTTCTATAGTTTAAGCGCAGTACTTGAAGGAGCGTATTTGTTTAAGGCGAAAAACACACCCCACTTCTTTCAGTCATATCTCGAGTTCTAGCCAACCTATCGTGATAAGCCATATATCATATGAAAGGTCTTTAAATGAGGAATAATCGCGCTATATAACATTTTTGTGTCACTTCTATAGTTTAGGCGCAGTACTTGAAGGAGCGTATTTGTTTAAGGCGAAAAACACACCCCACTTCTTTCAGTCATATCTCGAGTTCTAGCCAACCTATCGCGATAAGCCATATATCATATGAATGGTCTTTACATGAGGAACAATCGCGCTATATAACATTTTCGTGTCACTTCTATAGTTTAGGCGCAGTACTTGAAGGAGCGTATTTGTTTAAGGCGAAAAACACACCCCACTTCTTTCAGTCATATCTCGAGTTCTAGCCAACCTATCGCGATAAGCCATATATCATATGAAAGGTCTTTAAATGAGGAACAATCGCGCTATATAACATTTTCGTGTCACTTCTATAGTTTAGGCGCAGTACTTGAAGGAGCGTATTTGTTTAAGGCGAAAAACACTCCCCACTTCTTTCAGTCATATCTCGAGTTCTAGCCAACCTATCGCGATAAGCCATATACATATCATATGAAAGGTCTTTAAATGAGGAACAATCGCGCTATATAACATTTTCGTGTCACTTCTATAGTTTAGGCGCAGTACTTGAAGGAGCGTATTTGTTTAGAACGAAAAACACACCCCACTTCTTTCAGTCATATCTCGAGTTCTAGCCAACCTTTCGCGATAAGCCATATATCATATGAAAGGTCTTTAAATGAGGAACAATCGCGCTATATAACATTTTCGTGTCACTTCTATAGTTTAGCCGCAGTACTTGAAGGAGCGTATTTGTTTAAGGCGAAAAACACACCCCACTTCTTTCAGTCATATCTCGAGTTCTAGCCAACCTATCGCGATAAACCATATATCATATGAAAAGTCTTTAAATGAGGAACAATTGCGCTATATAACATTTTCGTGTCACTTCTATAGTTTAGGCGCAGTACTTGAAGGAGCGTATTTGTTTAAGGCGAAAAACACTCCCCACTTCTTTCAGTCATATCTCGAGTTCTAGCCAACCTATCGCGATAAGCCATATATCATATGAAAGGTCTTTAAATGAGGAACAATCGCGCTATATAACATTTTCGTGTCACTTCTATAGTTTAGGCGCAGTACTTGAAGGAGCGTATTTGTTTAGAACGAAAAACACACCCCACTTCTTTCAGTCATATCTCGAGTTCTAGCCAACCTATCGCGATAAGCCGTATATCATATGAAAGGTCTTTAAATGAGGAACAATTGCGCTATATAACATTTTTGTGTCACTTCTATAGTTTAGGCGCAGTACTTGAAGGAGCGTATTTGTTTAAGGCGAAAAACACTCCCCACTTCTTTCAGTCATATCTCGAGTTCTAGCCAACCTATCGCGATAAGCCATATATCATATGAAAGGTCTTTAAATGAGGAACAATCGCGCTATATAACATTTTCGTGTCACTTCTATAGTTTAGCCGCAGTACTTGAAGGAGCGTATTTGTTTAAGGCGAAAAACACTCCCCACTTCTTTCAGTCATATCTCGAGTTCTAGCCAACCTATCGCGATAAGCCATATATCATATGAAAGGTCTTTAAATGAGGAACAATCGCGCTATATAACATTTTCGTGTCACTTCTATAGTTTAGGCGCAGTACTTGAAGGAGCGTATTTGTTTAGAACGAAAAACACACCCCACTTCTTTCAGTCATATCTCGAGTTCTAGCCAACCTTTCGCGATAAGCCATATATCATATGAAAGGTCTTTAAATGAGGAACAATCGCGCTATATAACATTTTCGTGTCACTTCTATAGTTTAGCCGCAGTACTTGAAGGAGCGTATTTGTTTAAGGCGAAAAACACACCCCACTTCTTTCAGTCATATCTCGAGTTCTAGCCAACCTATCGCGATAAACCATATATCATATGAAAAGTCTTTAAATGAGGAACAATTGCGCTATATAACATTTTCGTGTCACTTCTATAGTTTAGGCGCAGTACTTGAAGGAGCGTATTTGTTTAAGGCGAAAAACACTCCCCACTTCTTTCAGTCATATCTCGAGTTCTAGCCAACCTATCGCGATAAGCCATATATCATATGAAAGGTCTTTAAATGAGGAACAATCGCGCTATATAACATTTTCGTGTCACTTCTATAGTTTAGGCGCAGTACTTGAAGGAGCGTATTTGTTTAGAACGAAAAACACACCCCACTTCTTTCAGTCATATCTCGAGTTCTAGCCAACCTATCGCGATAAGCCATATATCATATGAAAGGTTTTTAAATGAGGAACAATCGCGCTATATAACATTTTCGTGTCACTTCTATAGTTTAGGCGCAGTACTTGAAGGAGCGTATTTGTTTAGAACGAAAAACACACCCCACTTCTTTCAGTCATATCTCGAGTTCTAGCCAACCTATCGCGATAAGCCATATATCATATGAAAGGTCTTTAAATGAGGAACAATCGCGCTATATAACATTTTCGTGTCACTTCTATAGTTTAGGCGCAGTACTTGAAGGAGCGTATTTGTTTAGAACGAAAAACACACCCCACTTCTTTCAGTCATATCTCGAGTTCTAGCCAACCTATCGCGATAAGCCATATATCATATGAAAGGTCTTTAAATGAGGAATAATCGCGCTATATAACATTTTTGTGTCACTTCTATAGTTTAAGCGCAGTACTTGAAGGAGCGTATTTGTTTAAGGCGAAAAACACACCCCACTTCTTTCAGTCATATCTCGAGTTCTAGCCAACCTATCGTGATAAACCATATATCATATGAAAGGTCTTTAAATGAGGAATAATCGCGCTATATAACATTTTTGTGTCACTTCTATAGTTTAGGCGCAGTACTTGAAGGAGCGTATTTGTTTAAGGCGAAAAACACACCCCACTTCTTTCAGTCATATCTCGAGTTCTAGCCAACCTATCGCGATAAGCCATATATCATATGAATGGTCTTTACATGAGGAACAATCGCGCTATATAACATTTTCGTGTCACTTCTATAGTTTAGGCGCAGTACTTGAAGGAGCGTATTTGTTTAAGGCGAAAAACACACCCCACTTCTTTCAGTCATATCTCGAGTTCTAGCCAACCTATCGCGATAAGCCATATATCATATGAAAGGTCTTTAAATGAGGAACAATCGCGCTATATAACATTTTCGTGTCACTTCTATAGTTTAGGCGCAGTACTTGAAGGAGCGTATTTGTTTAAGGCGAAAAACACTCCCCACTTCTTTCAGTCATATCTCGAGTTCTAGCCAACCTATCGCGATAAGCCATATATCATATGAAAGGTCTTTAAATGAGGAACAATCGCGCTATATAACATTTTCGTGTCACTTCTATAGTTTAGGCGCAGTACTTGAAGGAGCGTATTTGTTTAGAACGAAAAACACACCCCACTTCTTTCAGTCATATCTCGAGTTCTAGCCAACCTATCGCGATAAGCCATATATCATATGAATGGTCTTTACATGAGGAACAATCGCGCTATATAACATTTTCGTGTCACTTCTATAGTTTAGGCGCAGTACTTGAAGGAGCGTATTTGTTTAAGGCGAAAAACACTCCCCACTTCTTTCAGTCATATCTCGAGTTCTAGCCAACCTATCGCGATAAGCCATATAGATATCATATGAAAGGTCTTTAAATGAGGAACAATCGCGCTATATAACATTTTCGTGTCACTTCTATAGTTTAGGCGCAGTACTTGAAGGAGCGTATTTGTTTAGAACGAAAAACACACCCCACTTCTTTCAGTCATATCTCGAGTTCTAGCCAACCTATCGTGATAAACCATATATCATATGAAAGGTCTTTAAATGAGGAATAATCGCGCTATATAACATTTTTGTGTCACTTCTATAGTTTAGGCGCAGTACTTGAAGGAGCGTATTTGTTTAAGGCGAAAAACACACCCCACTTCTTTCAGTCATATCTCGAGTTCTAGCCAACCTATCGCGATAAGCCATATATCATATGAATGGTCTTTACATGAGGAACAATCGCGCTATATAACATTTTCGTGTCACTTCTATAGTTTAGGCGCAGTACTTGAAGGAGCGTATTTGTTTAGAACGAAAAACACACCCCACTTCTTTCAGTCATATCTCGAGTTCTAGCCAACCTATCGCGATAAGCCATATATCATATGAATGGTCTTTACATGAGGAACAATCGCGCTATATAACATTTTCGTGTCACTTCTATAGTTTAGGCGCAGTACTTGAAGGAGCGTATTTGTTTAAGGCGAAAAACACTCCCCACTTCTTTCAGTCATATCTCGAGTTCTAGCCAACCTATCGCGATAAGCCATATAGATATCATATGAAAGGTCTTTAAATGAGGAACAATCGCGCTATATAACATTTTCGTGTCACTTCTATAGTTTAGGCGCAGTACTTGAAGGAGCGTATTTGTTTAGAACGAAAAACACACCCCACTTCTTTCAGTCATATCTCGAGTTCTAGCCAACCTTTCGCGATAAGCCATATATCATATGAAAGGTCTTTAAATGAGGAACAATCGCGCTATATAACATTTTCGTGTCACTTCTATAGTTTAGCCGCAGTACTTGAAGGAGCGTATTTGTTTAAGGCGAAAAACACACCCCACTTCTTTCAGTCATATCTCGAGTTCTAGCCAACCTATCGCGATAAACCATATATCATATGAAAAGTCTTTAAATGAGGAACAATTGCGCTATATAACATTTTCGTGTCACTTCTATAGTTTAGGCGCAGTACTTGAAGGAGCGTATTTGTTTAAGGCGAAAAACACTCCCCACTTCTTTCAGTCATATCTCGAGTTCTAGCCAACCTATCGCGATAAGCCATATATCATATGAAAGGTCTTTAAATGAGGAACAATCGCGCTATATAACATTTTCGTGTCACTTCTATAGTTTAGGCGCAGTACTTGAAGGAGCGTATTTGTTTAGAACGAAAAACACACCCCACTTCTTTCAGTCATATCTCGAGTTCTAGCCAACCTATCGCGATAAGCCGTATATCATATGAAAGGTCTTTAAATGAGGAACAATTGCGCTATATAACATTTTTGTGTCACTTCTATAGTTTAGGCGCAGTACTTGAAGGAGCGTATTTGTTTAAGGCGAAAAACACTCCCCACTTCTTTCAGTCATATCTCGAGTTCTAGCCAACCTATCGCGATAAGCCATATATCATATGAAAGGTCTTTAAATGGGGAACAATCGCGCTATATAACATTTTCGTGTCACTTCTATAGTTTAGCCGCAGTACTTGAAGGAGCGTATTTGTTTAAGGCGAAAAACACTCCCCACTTCTTTCAGTCATATCTCGAGTTCTAGCCAACCTATCGCGATAAGCCATATATCATATGAAAGGTCTTTAAATGAGGAACAATCGCGCTATATAACATTTTCGTGTCACTTCTATAGTTTAGGCGCAGTACTTGAAGGAGCGTATTTGTTTAGAACGAAAAACACACCCCACTTCTTTCAGTCATATCTCGAGTTCTAGCCAACCTTTCGCGATAAGCCATATATCATATGAAAGGTCTTTAAATGAGGAACAATCGCGCTATATAACATTTTCGTGTCACTTCTATAGTTTAGCCGCAGTACTTGAAGGAGCGTATTTGTTTAAGGCGAAAAACACACCCCACTTCTTTCAGTCATATCTCGAGTTCTAGCCAACCTATCGCGATAAACCATATATCATATGAAAAGTCTTTAAATGAGGAACAATTGCGCTATATAACATTTTCGTGTCACTTCTATAGTTTAGGCGCAGTACTTGAAGGAGCGTATTTGTTTAAGGCGAAAAACACTCCCCACTTCTTTCAGTCATATCTCGAGTTCTAGCCAACCTATCGCGATAAGCCATATATCATATGAAAGGTCTTTAAATGAGGAACAATCGCGCTATATAACATTTTCGTGTCACTTCTATAGTTTAGGCGCAGTACTTGAAGGAGCGTATTTGTTTAGAACGAAAAACACACCCCACTTCTTTCAGTCATATCTCGAGTTCTAGCCAACCTATCGCGATAAGCCATATATCATATGAAAGGTTTTTAAATGAGGAACAATCGCGCTATATAACATTTTCGTGTCACTTCTATAGTTTAGGCGCAGTACTTGAAGGAGCGTATTTGTTTAGAACGAAAAACACACCCCACTTCTTTCAGTCATATCTCGAGTTCTAGCCAACCTATCGCGATAAGCCATATATCATATGAAAGGTCTTTAAATGAGGAACAATCGCGCTATATAACATTTTCGTGTCACTTCTATAGTTTAGGCGCAGTACTTGAAGGAGCGTATTTGTTTAGAACGAAAAACACACCCCACTTCTTTCAGTCATATCTCGAGTTCTAGCCAACCTATCGCGATAAGCCATATATCATATGAAAGGTCTTTAAATGAGGAATAATCGCGCTATATAACATTTTCGTGTCACTTCTATAGTTTAAGCGCAGTACTTGAAGGAGCGTATTTGTTTAAGGCGAAAAACACACCCCACTTCTTTCAGTCATATCTCGAGTTCTAGCCAACCTATCGTGATAAACCATATATCATATGAAAGGTCTTTAAATGAGGAATAATCGCGCTATATAACATTTTTGTGTCACTTCTATAGTTTAGGCGCAGTACTTGAAGGAGCGTATTTGTTTAAGGCGAAAAACACACCCCACTTCTTTCAGTCATATCTCGAGTTCTAGCCAACCTATCGCGATAAGCCATATATCATATGAATGGTCTTTACATGAGGAACAATCGCGCTATATAACATTTTCGTGTCACTTCTATAGTTTAGGCGCAGTACTTGAAGGAGCGTATTTGTTTAAGGCGAAAAACACACCCCACTTCTTTCAGTCATATCTCGAGTTCTAGCCAACCTATCGCGATAAGCCATATATCATATGAAAGGTCTTTAAATGAGGAACAATCGCGCTATATAACATTTTCGTGTCACTTCTATAGTTTAGGCGCAGTACTTGAAGGAGCGTATTTGTTTAAGGCGAAAAACACTCCCCACTTCTTTCAGTCATATCTCGAGTTCTAGCCAACCTATCGCGATAAGCCATATACATATCATATGAAAGGTCTTTAAATGAGGAACAATCGCGCTATATAACATTTTCGTGTCACTTCTATAGTTTAGGCGCAGTACTTGAAGGAGCGTATTTGTTTAGAACGAAAAACACACCCCACTTCTTTCAGTCATATCTCGAGTTCTAGCCAACCTTTCGCGATAAGCCATATATCATATGAAAGGTCTTTAAATGAGGAACAATCGCGCTATATAACATTTTCGTGTCACTTCTATAGTTTAGCCGCAGTACTTGAAGGAGCGTATTTGTTTAAGGCGAAAAACACACCCCACTTCTTTCAGTCATATCTCGAGTTCTAGCCAACCTATCGCGATAAACCATATATCATATGAAAAGTCTTTAAATGAGGAACAATTGCGCTATATAACATTTTCGTGTCACTTCTATAGTTTAGGCGCAGTACTTGAAGGAGCGTATTTGTTTAAGGCGAAAAACACTCCCCACTTCTTTCAGTCATATCTCGAGTTCTAGCCAACCTATCGCGATAAGCCATATATCATATGAAAGGTCTTTAAATGAGGAACAATCGCGCTATATAACATTTTCGTGTCACTTCTATAGTTTAGGCGCAGTACTTGAAGGAGCGTATTTGTTTAGAACGAAAAACACACCCCACTTCTTTCAGTCATATCTCGAGTTCTAGCCAACCTTTCGCGATAAGCCATATATCATATGAAAGGTCTTTAAATGAGGAACAATCGCGCTATATAACATTTTCGTGTCACTTCTATAGTTTAGCCGCAGTACTTGAAGGAGCGTATTTGTTTAAGGCGAAAAACACACCCCACTTCTTTCAGTCATATCTCGAGTTCTAGCCAACCTATCGCGATAAACCATATATCATATGAAAAGTCTTTAAATGAGGAACAATTGCGCTATATAACATTTTCGTGTCACTTCTATAGTTTAGGCGCAGTACTTGAAGGAGCGTATTTGTTTAAGGCGAAAAACACTCCCCACTTCTTTCAGTCATATCTCGAGTTCTAGCCAACCTATCGCGATAAGCCATATATCATATGAAAGGTCTTTAAATGAGGAACAATCGCGCTATATAACATTTTCGTGTCACTTCTATAGTTTAGGCGCAGTACTTGAAGGAGCGTATTTGTTTAGAACGAAAAACACACCCCACTTCTTTCAGTCATATCTCGAGTTCTAGCCAACCTATCGCGATAAGCCATATATCATATGAAAGGTTTTTAAATGAGGAACAATCGCGCTATATAACATTTTCGTGTCACTTCTATAGTTTAGGCGCAGTACTTGAAGGAGCGTATTTGTTTAGAACGAAAAACACACCCCACTTCTTTCAGTCATATCTCGAGTTCTAGCCAACCTATCGCGATAAGCCATATATCATATGAAAGGTTTTTAAATGAGGAACAATCGCGCTATATAACATTTTCGTGTCACTTCTATAGTTTAGGCGCAGTACTTGAAGGAGCGTATTTGTTTAGAACGAAAAACACACCCCACTTCTTTCAGTCATATCTCGAGTTCTAGCCAACCTATCGCGATAAGCCATATATCATATGAAAGGTCTTTAAATGAGGAACAATCGCGCTATATAACATTTTCGTGTCACTTCTATAGTTTAGGCGCAGTACTTGAAGGAGCGTATTTGTTTAGAACGAAAAACACACCCCACTTCTTTCAGTCATATCTCGAGTTCTAGCCAACCTATCGCGATAAGCCATATATCATATGAAAGGTCTTTAAATGAGGAATAATCGCGCTATATAACATTTTTGTGTCACTTCTATAGTTTAAGCGCAGTACTTGAAGGAGCGTATTTGTTTAAGGCGAAAAACACACCCCACTTCTTTCAGTCATATCTCGAGTTCTAGCCAACCTATCGTGATAAACCATATATCATATGAAAGGTCTTTAAATGAGGAATAATCGCGCTATATAACATTTTTGTGTCACTTCTATAGTTTAGGCGCAGTACTTGAAGGAGCGTATTTGTTTAAGGCGAAAAACACACCCCACTTCTTTCAGTCATATCTCGAGTTCTAGCCAACCTATCGCGATAAGCCATATATCATATGAATGGTCTTTACATGAGGAACAATCGCGCTATATAACATTTTCGTGTCACTTCTATAGTTTAGGCGCAGTACTTGAAGGAGCGTATTTGTTTAAGGCGAAAAACACACCCCACTTCTTTCAGTCATATCTCGAGTTCTAGCCAACCTATCGCGATAAGCCATATATCATATGAAAGGTCTTTAAATGAGGAACAATCGCGCTATATAACATTTTCGTGTCACTTCTATAGTTTAGGCGCAGTACTTGAAGGAGCGTATTTGTTTAAGGCGAAAAACACTCCCCACTTCTTTCAGTCATATCTCGAGTTCTAGCCAACCTATCGCGATAAGCCATATATCATATGAAAGGTCTTTAAATGAGGAACAATCGCGCTATATAACATTTTCGTGTCACTTCTATAGTTTAGGCGCAGTACTTGAAGGAGCGTATTTGTTTAGAACGAAAAACACACCCCACTTCTTTCAGTCATATCTCGAGTTCTAGCCAACCTATCGCGATAAGCCATATATCATATGAATGGTCTTTACATGAGGAACAATCGCGCTATATAACATTTTCGTGTCACTTCTATAGTTTAGGCGCAGTACTTGAAGGAGCGTATTTGTTTAAGGCGAAAAACACTCCCCACTTCTTTCAGTCATATCTCGAGTTCTAGCCAACCTATCGCGATAAGCCATATAGATATCATATGAAAGGTCTTTAAATGAGGAACAATCGCGCTATATAACATTTTCGTGTCACTTCTATAGTTTAGGCGCAGTACTTGAAGGAGCGTATTTGTTTAGAACGAAAAACACACCCCACTTCTTTCAGTCATATCTCGAGTTCTAGCCAACCTATCGTGATAAACCATATATCATATGAAAGGTCTTTAAATGAGGAATAATCGCGCTATATAACATTTTTGTGTCACTTCTATAGTTTAGGCGCAGTACTTGAAGGAGCGTATTTGTTTAAGGCGAAAAACACACCCCACTTCTTTCAGTCATATCTCGAGTTCTAGCCAACCTATCGCGATAAGCCATATATCATATGAATGGTCTTTACATGAGGAACAATCGCGCTATATAACATTTTCGTGTCACTTCTATAGTTTAGGCGCAGTACTTGAAGGAGCGTATTTGTTTAGAACGAAAAACACACCCCACTTCTTTCAGTCATATCTCGAGTTCTAGCCAACCTATCGCGATAAGCCATATATCATATGAATGGTCTTTACATGAGGAACAATCGCGCTATATAACATTTTCGTGTCACTTCTATAGTTTAGGCGCAGTACTTGAAGGAGCGTATTTGTTTAAGGCGAAAAACACTCCCCACTTCTTTCAGTCATATCTCGAGTTCTAGCCAACCTATCGCGATAAGCCATATAGATATCATATGAAAGGTCTTTAAATGAGGAACAATCGCGCTATATAACATTTTCGTGTCACTTCTATAGTTTAGGCGCAGTACTTGAAGGAGCGTATTTGTTTAGAACGAAAAACACACCCCATTTCTTTCAGTCATATCTCGAGTTCTAGCCAACCTTTCGCGATAAGCCATATATCATATGAAAGGTCTTTAAATGAGGAACAATCGCGCTATATAACATTTTCGTGTCACTTCTATAGTTTAGCCGCAGTACTTGAAGGAGCGTATTTGTTTAAGGCGAAAAACACACCCCACTTCTTTCAGTCATATCTCGAGTTCTAGCCAACCTATCGCGATAAACCATATATCATATGAAAAGTCTTTAAATGAGGAACAATTGCGCTATATAACATTTTCGTGTCACTTCTATAGTTTAGGCGCAGTACTTGAAGGAGCGTATTTGTTTAAGGCGAAAAACACTCCCCACTTCTTTCAGTCATATCTCGAGTTCTAGCCAACCTATCGCGATAAGCCATATATCATATGAAAGGTCTTTAAATGAGGAACAATCGCGCTATATAACATTTTCGTGTCACTTCTATAGTTTAGGCGCAGTACTTGAAGGAGCGTATTTGTTTAGAACGAAAAACACACCCCACTTCTTTCAGTCATATCTCGAGTTCTAGCCAACCTATCGCGATAAGCCGTATATCATATGAAAGGTCTTTAAATGAGGAACAATTGCGCTATATAACATTTTTGTGTCACTTCTATAGTTTAGGCGCAGTACTTGAAGGAGCGTATTTGTTTAAGGCGAAAAACACTCCCCACTTCTTTCAGTCATATCTCGAGTTCTAGCCAACCTATCGCGATAAGCCATATATCATATGAAAGGTCTTTAAATGGGGAACAATCGCGCTATATAACATTTTCGTGTCACTTCTATAGTTTAGCCGCAGTACTTGAAGGAGCGTATTTGTTTAAGGCGAAAAACACTCCCCACTTCTTTCAGTCATATCTCGAGTTCTAGCCAACCTATCGCGATAAGCCATATATCATATGAAAGGTCTTTAAATGAGGAACAATCGCGCTATATAACATTTTCGTGTCACTTCTATAGTTTAGGCGCAGTACTTGAAGGAGCGTATTTGTTTAGAACGAAAAACACACCCCACTTCTTTCAGTCATATCTCGAGTTCTAGCCAACCTTTCGCGATAAGCCATATATCATATGAAAGGTCTTTAAATGAGGAACAATCGCGCTATATAACATTTTCGTGTCACTTCTATAGTTTAGCCGCAGTACTTGAAGGAGCGTATTTGTTTAAGGCGAAAAACACACCCCACTTCTTTCAGTCATATCTCGAGTTCTAGCCAACCTATCGCGATAAACCATATATCATATGAAAAGTCTTTAAATGAGGAACAATTGCGCTATATAACATTTTCGTGTCACTTCTATAGTTTAGGCGCAGTACTTGAAGGAGCGTATTTGTTTAAGGCGAAAAACACTCCCCACTTCTTTCAGTCATATCTCGAGTTCTAGCCAACCTATCGCGATAAGCCATATATCATATGAAAGGTCTTTAAATGAGGAACAATCGCGCTATATAACATTTTCGTGTCACTTCTATAGTTTAGGCGCAGTACTTGAAGGAGCGTATTTGTTTAGAACGAAAAACACACCCCACTTCTTTCAGTCATATCTCGAGTTCTAGCCAACCTATCGCGATAAGCCATATATCATATGAAAGGTTTTTAAATGAGGAACAATCGCGCTATATAACATTTTCGTGTCACTTCTATAGTTTAGGCGCAGTACTTGAAGGAGCGTATTTGTTTAGAACGAAAAACACACCCCACTTCTTTCAGTCATATCTCGAGTTCTAGCCAACCTATCGCGATAAGCCATATATCATATGAAAGGTCTTTAAATGAGGAACAATCGCGCTATATAACATTTTCGTGTCACTTCTATAGTTTAGGCGCAGTACTTGAAGGAGCGTATTTGTTTAGAACGAAAAACACACCCCACTTCTTTCAGTCATATCTCGAGTTCTAGCCAACCTATCGCGATAAGCCATATATCATATGAAAGGTCTTTAAATGAGGAATAATCGCGCTATATAACATTTTCGTGTCACTTCTATAGTTTAAGCGCAGTACTTGAAGGAGCGTATTTGTTTAAGGCGAAAAACACACCCCACTTCTTTCAGTCATATCTCGAGTTCTAGCCAACCTATCGTGATAAACCATATATCATATGAAAGGTCTTTAAATGAGGAATAATCGCGCTATATAACATTTTTGTGTCACTTCTATAGTTTAGGCGCAGTACTTGAAGGAGCGTATTTGTTTAAGGCGAAAAACACACCCCACTTCTTTCAGTCATATCTCGAGTTCTAGCCAACCTATCGCGATAAGCCATATATCATATGAATGGTCTTTACATGAGGAACAATCGCGCTATATAACATTTTCGTGTCACTTCTATAGTTTAGGCGCAGTACTTGAAGGAGCGTATTTGTTTAAGGCGAAAAACACACCCCACTTCTTTCAGTCATATCTCGAGTTCTAGCCAACCTATCGCGATAAGCCATATATCATATGAAAGGTCTTTAAATGAGGAACAATCGCGCTATATAACATTTTCGTGTCACTTCTATAGTTTAGGCGCAGTACTTGAAGGAGCGTATTTGTTTAAGGCGAAAAACACTCCCCACTTCTTTCAGTCATATCTCGAGTTCTAGCCAACCTATCGCGATAAGCCATATACATATCATATGAAAGGTCT
Organism: Thecophora atra; assembly: GCA_937620795.1. NCBI lineage: Eukaryota > Metazoa > Arthropoda > Insecta > Diptera > Conopidae > Thecophora > Thecophora atra. The sequence goes on along the minus strand of OW569397.1, from coordinate 22,102,748 downwards.
TTAAATGAGGAACAATCGCGCTATATAACATTTTCGTGTCACTTCTATAGTTTAGGCGCAGTACTTGAAGGAGCGTATTTGTTTAGAACGAAAAACACACCCCACTTCTTTCAGTCATATCTCGAGTTCTAGCCAACCTTTCGCGATAAGCCATATATCATATGAAAGGTCTTTAAATGAGGAACAATCGCGCTATATAACATTTTCGTGTCACTTCTATAGTTTAGCCGCAGTACTTGAAGGAGCGTATTTGTTTAAGGCGAAAAACACACCCCACTTCTTTCAGTCATATCTCGAGTTCTAGCCAACCTATCGCGATAAACCATATATCATATGAAAAGTCTTTAAATGAGGAACAATTGCGCTATATAACATTTTCGTGTCACTTCTATAGTTTAGGCGCAGTACTTGAAGGAGCGTATTTGTTTAAGGCGAAAAACACTCCCCACTTCTTTCAGTCATATCTCGAGTTCTAGCCAACCTATCGCGATAAGCCATATATCATATGAAAGGTCTTTAAATGAGGAACAATCGCGCTATATAACATTTTCGTGTCACTTCTATAGTTTAGGCGCAGTACTTGAAGGAGCGTATTTGTTTAGAACGAAAAACACACCCCACTTCTTTCAGTCATATCTCGAGTTCTAGCCAACCTATCGCGATAAGCCGTATATCGTATGAAAGGTCTTTAAATGAGGAACAATTGCGCTATATAACATTTTTGTGTCACTTCTATAGTTTAGGCGCAGTACTTGAAGGAGCGTATTTGTTTAAGGCGAAAAACACTCCCCACTTCTTTCAGTCATATCTCGAGTTCTAGCCAACCTATCGCGATAAGCCATATATCATATGAAAGGTCTTTAAATGAGGAACAATCGCGCTATATAACATTTTCGTGTCACTTCTATAGTTTAGCCGCAGTACTTGAAGGAGCGTATTTGTTTAAGGCGAAAAACACTCCCCACTTCTTTCAGTCATATCTCGAGTTCTAGCCAACCTATCGCGATAAGCCATATATCATATGAAAGGTCTTTAAATGAGGAACAATCGCGCTATATAACATTTTCGTGTCACTTCTATAGTTTAGGCGCAGTACTTGAAGGAGCGTATTTGTTTAGAACGAAAAACACACCCCACTTCTTTCAGTCATATCTCGAGTTCTAGCCAACCTTTCGCGATAAGCCATATATCATATGAAAGGTCTTTAAATGAGGAACAATCGCGCTATATAACATTTTCGTGTCACTTCTATAGTTTAGCCGCAGTACTTGAAGGAGCGTATTTGTTTAAGGCGAAAAACACACCCCACTTCTTTCAGTCATATCTCGAGTTCTAGCCAACCTATCGCGATAAACCATATATCATATGAAAAGTCTTTAAATGAGGAACAATTGCGCTATATAACATTTTCGTGTCACTTCTATAGTTTAGGCGCAGTACTTGAAGGAGCGTATTTGTTTAAGGCGAAAAACACTCCCCACTTCTTTCAGTCATATCTCGAGTTCTAGCCAACCTATCGCGATAAGCCATATATCATATGAAAGGTCTTTAAATGAGGAACAATCGCGCTATATAACATTTTCGTGTCACTTCTATAGTTTAGGCGCAGTACTTGAAGGAGCGTATTTGTTTAGAACGAAAAACACACCCCACTTCTTTCAGTCATATCTCGAGTTCTAGCCAACCTATCGCGATAAGCCATATATCATATGAAAGGTCTTTAAATGAGGAATAATCGCGCTATATAACATTTTTGTGTCACTTCTATAGTTTAAGCGCAGTACTTGAAGGAGCGTATTTGTTTAAGGCGAAAAACACACCCCACTTCTTTCAGTCATATCTCGAGTTCTAGCCAACCTATCGTGATAAACCATATATCATATGAAAGGTCTTTAAATGAGGAATAATCGCGCTATATAACATTTTTGTGTCACTTCTATAGTTTAGGCGCAGTACTTGAAGGAGCGTATTTGTTTAAGGCGAAAAACACACCCCACTTCTTTCAGTCATATCTCGAGTTCTAGCCAACCTATCGCGATAAGCCATATATCGTATGAATGGTCTTTACATGAGGAACAATCGCGCTATATAACATTTTCGTGTCACTTCTATAGTTTAGGCGCAGTACTTGAAGGAGCGTATTTGTTTAAGGCGAAAAACACACCCCACTTCTTTCAGTCATATCTCGAGTTCTAGCCAACCTATCGCGATAAGCCATATATCATATGAAAGGTCTTTAAATGAGGAATAATCGCGCTATATAACATTTTCGTGTCACTTCTATAGTTTAGCCGCAGTACTTGAAGGAGCGTATTTGTTTAAGGCGAAAAACACTCCCCACTTCTTTCAGTCATATCTCGAGTTCTAGTCAACCTATCGCGATAAGCCATATATCATATGAAAGGTCTTTAAATGAGGAATAATCGCGCTATATAACATTTTCGTGTCACTTCTATAGTTTAGGCGCAGTACTTGAAGGAGCGTATTTGTTTAGAACGAAAAACACACCCCACTTCTTTCAGTCATATCTCGAGTTCTAGCCAACCTATCGCGATAAGCCATATATCATATGAAAGGTCTTTAAATGAGGAATAATCGCGCTATATAACATTTTTGTGTCACTTCTATAGTTTAGGCGCAGTACTTGAAGGAGCGTATTTGTTTAAGGCGAAAAACACTCCCCACTTCTTTCAGTCATATCTCGAGTTCTAGCCAACCTATCGCGATAAACCATATATCATATGAAAAGTCTTTAAATGAGGAACAATTGCGCTATATAACATTTTCGTGTCACTTCTATAGTTTAGGCGCAGTACTTGAAGGAGCGTATTTGTTTAAGGCGAAAAACACTCCCCACTTCTTTCAGTCATATCTCGAGTTCTAGCCAACCTATCGCGATAAGCCATATATCATATGAAAGGTCTTTAAATGAGGAACAATCGCGCTATATAACATTTTCGTGTCACTTCTATAGTTTAGGCGCAGTACTTGAAGGAGCGTATTTGTTTAGAACGAAAAACACACCCCACTTCTTTCAGTCATATCTCGAGTTCTAGCCAACCTATCGCGATAAGCCATATATCATATGAAAGGTTTTTAAATGAGGAACAATCGCGCTATATAACATTTTCGTGTCACTTCTATAGTTTAGGCGCAGTACTTGAAGGAGCGTATTTGTTTAGAACGAAAAACACACCCCACTTCTTTCAGTCATATCTCGAGTTCTAGCCAACCTATCGCGATAAGCCATATATCATATGAAAGGTCTTTAAATGAGGAACAATCGCGCTATATAACATTTTCGTGTCACTTCTATAGTTTAGGCGCAGTACTTGAAGGAGCGTAATTGTTTAGAACGAAAAACACACCCCACTTCTTTCAGTCATATCTCGAGTTCTAGCCAACCTATCGCGATAAGCCATATATCATATGAAAGGTCTTTAAATGAGGAATAATCGCGCTATATAACATTTTTGTGTCACTTCTATAGTTTAAGCGCAGTACTTGAAGGAGCGTATTTGTTTAAGGCGAAAAACACACCCCACTTCTTTCAGTCATATCTCGAGTTCTAGCCAACCTATCGTGATAAACCATATATCATATGAAAGGTCTTTAAATGAGGAATAATCGCGCTATATAACATTTTTGTGTCACTTCTATAGTTTAGGCGCAGTACTTGAAGGAGCGTATTTGTTTAAGGCGAAAAACACACCCCACTTCTTTCAGTCATATCTCGAGTTCTAGCCAACCTATCGCGATAAGCCATATATCATATGAATGGTCTTTACATGAGGAACAATCGCGCTATATAACATTTTCGTGTCACTTCTATAGTTTAGGCGCAGTACTTGAAGGAGCGTATTTGTTTAAGGCGAAAAACACACCCCACTTCTTTCAGTCATATCTCGAGTTCTAGCCAACCTATCGCGATAAGCCATATATCATATGAAAGGTCTTTAAATGAGGAACAATCGCGCTATATAACATTTTCGTGTCACTTCTATAGTTTAGGCGCAGTACTTGAAGGAGCGTATTTGTTTAAGGCGAAAAACACTCCCCACTTCTTTCAGTCATAGCTCGAGTTCTAGCCAACCTATCGCGATAAGCCATATACATATCATATGAAAGGTCTTTAAATGAGGAACAATCGCGCTATATAACATTTTCGTGTCACTTCTATAGTTTAGGCGCAGTACTTGAAGGAGCGTATTTGTTTAGAACGAAAAACACACCCCACTTCTTTCAGTCATATCTCGAGTTCTAGCCAACCTTTCGCGATAAGCCATATATCATATGAAAGGTCTTTAAATGAGGAACAATCGCGCTATATAACATTTTCGTGTCACTTCTATAGTTTAGCCGCAGTACTTGAAGGAGCGTATTTGTTTAAGGCGAAAAACACACCCCACTTCTTTCAGTCATATCTCGAGTTCTAGCCAACCTATCGCGATAAACCATATATCATATGAAAAGTCTTTAAATGAGGAACAATTGCGCTATATAACATTTTCGTGTCACTTCTATAGTTTAGGCGCAGTACTTGAAGGAGCGTATTTGTTTAAGGCGAAAAACACTCCCCACTTCTTTCAGTCATATCTCGAGTTCTAGCCAACCTATCGCGATAAGCCATATATCATATGAAAGGTCTTTAAATGAGGAACAATCGCGCTATATAACATTTTCGTGTCACTTCTATAGTTTAGGCGCAGTACTTGAAGGAGCGTATTTGTTTAGAACGAAAAACACACCCCACTTCTTTCAGTCATATCTCGAGTTCTAGCCAACCTATCGCGATAAGCCGTATATCATATGAAAGGTCTTTAAATGAGGAACAATTGCGCTATATAACATTTTTGTGTCACTTCTATAGTTTAGGCGCAGTACTTGAAGGAGCGTATTTGTTTAAGGCGAAAAACACTCCCCACTTCTTTCAGTCATATCTCGAGTTCTAGCCAACCTATCGCGATAAGCCATATATCATATGAAAGGTCTTTAAATGAGGAACAATCGCGCTATATAACATTTTCGTGTCACTTCTATAGTTTAGCCGCAGTACTTGAAGGAGCGTATTTGTTTAAGGCGAAAAACACTCCCCACTTCTTTCAGTCATATCTCGAGTTCTAGCCAACCTATCGCGATAAGCCATATATCATATGAAAGGTCTTTAAATGAGGAACAATCGCGCTATATAACATTTTCGTGTCACTTCTATAGTTTAGGCGCAGTACTTGAAGGAGCGTATTTGTTTAGAACGAAAAACACACCCCACTTCTTTCAGTCATATCTCGAGTTCTAGCCAACCTTTCGCGATAAGCCATATATCATATGAAAGGTCTTTAAATGAGGAACAATCGCGCTATATAACATTTTCGTGTCACTTCTATAGTTTAGGCGCAGTACTTGAAGGAGCGTATTTGTTTAGAACGAAAAACACACCCCACTTCTTTCAGTCATATCTCGAGTTCTAGCCAACCTATCGCGATAAACCATATATCATATGAAAAGTCTTTAAATGAGGAACAATTGCGCTATATAACATTTTCGTGTCACTTCTATAGTTTAGGCGCAGTACTTGAAGGAGCGTATTTGTTTAAGGCGAAAAACACTCCCCACTTCTTTCAGTCATATCTCGAGTTCTAGCCAACCTATCGCGATAAGCCATATATCATATGAAAGGTCTTTAAATGAGGAACAATCGCGCTATATAACATTTTCGTGTCACTTCTATAGTTTAGGCGCAGTACTTGAAGGAGCGTATTTGTTTAGAACGAAAAACACACCCCACTTCTTTCAGTCATATCTCGAGTTCTAGCCAACCTATCGCGATAAGCCATATATCATATGAAAGGTTTTTAAATGAGGAACAATCGCGCTATATAACATTTTCGTGTCACTTCTATAGTTTAGGCGCAGTACTTGAAGGAGCGTATTTGTTTAGAACGAAAAACACACCCCACTTCTTTCAGTCATATCTCGAGTTCTAGCCAACCTATCGCGATAAGCCATATATCATATGAAAGGTCTTTAAATGAGGAACAATCGCGCTATATAACATTTTCGTGTCACTTCTATAGTTTAGGCGCAGTACTTGAAGGAGCGTATTTGTTTAGAACGAAAAACACACCCCACTTCTTTCAGTCATATCTCGAGTTCTAGCCAACCTATCGCGATAAGCCATATATCATATGAAAGGTCTTTAAATGAGGAATAATCGCGCTATATAACATTTTTGTGTCACTTCTATAGTTTAAGCGCAGTACTTGAAGGAGCGTATTTGTTTAAGGCGAAAAACACACCCCACTTCTTTCAGTCATATCTCGAGTTCTAGCCAACATATCGTGATAAACCATATATCATATGAAAGGTCTTTAAATGAGGAATAATCGCGCTATATAACATTTTTGTGTCACTTCTATAGTTTAGGCGCAGTACTTGAAGGAGCGTATTTGTTTAAGGCGAAAAACACACCCCACTTCTTTCAGTCATATCTCGAGTTCTAGCCAACCTATCGCGATAAGCCATATATCATATGAATGGTCTTTACATGAGGAACAATCGCGCTATATAACATTTTCGTGTCACTTCTATAGTTTAGGCGCAGTACTTGAAGGAGCGTATTTGTTTAAGGCGAAAAACACACCCCACTTCTTTCAGTCATATCTCGAGTTCTAGCCAACCTATCGCGATAAGCCATATATCATATGAAAGGTCTTTAAATGAGGAACAATCGCGCTATATAACATTTTCGTGTCACTTCTATAGTTTAGGCGCAGTACTTGAAGGAGCGTATTTGTTTAAGGCGAAAAACACTCCCCACTTCTTTCAGTCATATCTCGAGTTCTAGCCAACCTATCGCGATAAGCCATATATCATATGAAAGGTCTTTAAATGAGGAACAATCGCGCTATATAACATTTTCGTGTCACTTCTATAGTTTAGGCGCAGTACTTGAAGGAGCGTATTTGTTTAGAACGAAAAACACACCCCACTTCTTTCAGTCATATCTCGAGTTCTAGCCAACCTATCGCGATAAGCCATATATCATATGAAAGGTTTTTAAATGAGGAACAATCGCGCTATATAACATTTTCGTGTCACTTCTATAGTTTAGGCGCAGTACTTGAAGGAGCGTATTTGTTTAGAACGAAAAACACACCCCACTTCTTTCAGTCATATCTCGAGTTCTAGCCAACCTATCGCGATAAGCCATATATCATATGAATGGTCTTTACATGAGGAACAATCGCGCTATATAACATTTTCGTGTCACTTCTATAGTTTAGGCGCAGTACTTGAAGGAGCGTATTTGTTTAAGGCGAAAAACACTCCCCACTTCTTTCAGTCATATCTCGAGTTCTAGCCAACCTATCGCGATAAGCCATATATCATATGAAAGGTCTTTAAATGAGGAACAATCGCGCTATATAACATTTTTGTGTCACTTCTATAGTTTAAGCGCAGTACTTGAAGGAGCGTATTTGTTTAAGGCGAAAAACACACCCCACTTCTTTCAGTCATATCTCGAGTTCTAGCCAACCTATCGCGATAAGCCATATATCATATGAAAGGTCTTTAAATGAGGAACAATCGCGCTATATAACATTTTCGTGTCACTTCTATAGTTTAGGCGCAGTACTTGAAGGAGCGTATTTGTTTAAGGCGAAAAACACTCCCCACTTCTTTCAGTCATATCTCGAGTTCTAGCCAACCTATCGCGATAAGCCATATACATATCATATGAAAGGTCTTTAAATGAGGAACAATCGCGCTATATAACATTTTCGTGTCACTTCTATAGTTTAGGCGCAGTACTTGAAGGAGCGTATTTGTTTAGAACGAAAAACACACCCCACTTCTTTCAGTCATATCTCGAGTTCTAGCCAACCTTTCGCGATAAGCCATATGTCATATGAAAGGTCTTTAAATGAGGAACAATCGCGCTATATAACATTTTCGTGTCACTTCTATAGTTTAGCCGCAGTACTTGAAGGAGCGTATTTGTTTAAGGCGAAAAACACACCCCACTTCTTTCAGTCATATCTCGAGTTCTAGCCAACCTATCGCGATAAACCATATATCATATGAAAAGTCTTTAAATGAGGAACAATTGCGCTATATAACATTTTCGTGTCACTTCTATAGTTTAGGCGCAGTACTTGAAGGAGCGTATTTGTTTAAGGCGAAAAACACTCCCCACTTCTTTCAGTCATATCTCGAGTTCTAGCCAACCTATCGCGATAAGCCATATATCATATGAAAGGTCTTTAAATGAGGAACACTCGCGCTATATAACATTTTCGTGTCACTTCTATAGTTTAGGCGCAGTACTTGAAGGAGCGTATTTGTTTAGAACGAAAAACACACCCCACTTCTTTCAGTCATATCTCGAGTTCTAGCCAACCTATCGCGATAAGCCATATATCATATGAAAGGTTTTTAAATGAGGAACAATCGCGCTATATAACATTTTCGTGTCACTTCTATAGTTTAGGCGCAGTACTTGAAGGAGCGTATTTGTTTAAGGCGAAAAACACACCCCACTTCTTTCAGTCATATCTCGAGTTCTAGCCAACCTATCGCGATAAGCCATATATCATATGAAAGGTCTTTAAATGAGGAACAATCGCGCTATATAACATTTTCGTGTCACTTCTATAGTTTAGGCGCAGTACTTGAAGGAGCGTATTTGTTTAAGGCGAAAAACACTCCCCACTTCTTTCAGTCATATCTCGAGTTCTAGCCAACCTATCGCGATAAGCCATATACATATCATATGAAAGGTCTTTAAATGAGGAACAATCGCGCTATATAACATTTTCGTGTCACTTCTATAGTTTAGGCGCAGTACTTGAAGGAGCGTATTTGTTTAGAACGAAAAACACACCCCACTTCTTTCAGTCATATCTCGAGTTCTAGCCAACCTTTCGCGATAAGCCATATATCATATGAAAGGTCTTTAAATGAGGAACAATCGCGCTATATAACATTTTCGTGTCACTTCTATAGTTTAGCCGCAGTACTTGAAGGAGCGTATTTGTTTAAGGCGAAAAACACACCCCACTTCTTTCAGTCATATCTCGAGTTCTAGCCAACCTATCGCGATAAGCCATATATCATATGAAAGGTCTTTAAATGAGGAACAATCGCGCTATATAACATTTTCGTGTCACTTCTATAGTTTAGGCGCAGTACTTGAAGGAGCGTATTTGTTTAGAACGAAAAACACTCCCCACTTCTTTCAGTCATATCTCGAGTTCTAGCCAACCTATCGCGATAAGCCATATATCATATGAAAGGTCTTTAAATGAGGAACAATCGCGCTATATAACATTTTCGTGTCACTTCTATAGTTTAGGCGCAGTACTTGAAGGAGCGTATTTGTTTAGAACGAAAAACACACCCCACTTCTTTCAGTCATATCTCGAGTTCTAGCCAACCTATCGCGATAAGCCGTATATCATATGAAAGGTCTTTAAATGAGGAACAATTGCGCTATATAACATTTTTGTGTCACTTCTATAGTTTAGGCGCAGTACTTGAAGGAGCGTATTTGTTTAAGGCGAAAAACACTCCCCACTTCTTTCAGTCATATCTCGAGTTCTAGCCAACCTATCGCGATAAGCCATATATCATATGAAAGTTCTTTAAATGAGGAACAATCGCGCTATATAACATTTTCGTGTCACTTCTATAGTTTAGCCGCAGTACTTGAAGGAGCGTATTTGTTTAAGGCGAAAAACACTCCCCACTTCTTTCAGTCATATCTCGAGTTCTAGCCAACCTATCGCGATAAGCCATATATCATATGAAAGGTCTTTAAATGAGGAACAATCGCGCTATATAACATTTTCGTGTCACTTCTATAGTTTAGGCGCAGTACTTGAAGGAGCGTATTTGTTTAGAACGAAAAACACACCCCACTTCTTTCAGTCATATCTCGAGTTCTAGCCAACCTTTCGCGATAAGCCATATATCATATGAAAGGTCTTTAAATGAGGAACAATCGCGCTATATAACATTTTCGTGTCACTTCTATAGTTTAGCCGCAGTACTTGAAGGAGCGTATTTGTTTAAGGCGAAAAACACACCCCACTTCTTTCAGTCATATCTCGAGTTCTAGCCAACCTATCGCGATAAACCATATATCATATGAAAAGTCTTTAAATGAGGAACAATTGCGCTATATAACATTTTCGTGTCACTTCTATAGTTTAGGCGCAGTACTTGAAGGAGCGTATTTGTTTAAGGCGAAAAACACTCCCCACTTCTTTCAGTCATATCTCGAGTTCTAGCCAACCTATCGCGATAAGCCATATATCATATGAAAGGTCTTTAAATGAGGAACAATCGCGCTATATAACATTTTCGTGTCACTTCTATAGTTTAGGCGCAGTACTTGAAGGAGCGTATTTGTTTAGAACGAAAAACACACCCCACTTCTTTCAGTCATATCTCGAGTTCTAGCCAACCTATCGCGATAAGCCATATATCATATGAAAGGTCTTTAAATGAGGAATAATCGCGCTATATAACATTTTTGTGTCACTTCTATAGTTTAAGCGCAGTACTTGAAGGAGCGTATTTGTTTAAGGCGAAAAACACACCCCACTTCTTTCAGTCATATCTCGAGTTCTAGCCAACCTATCGTGATAAACCATATATCATATGAAAGGTCTTTAAATGAGGAATAATCGCGCTATATAACATTTTTGTGTCACATTTAAAGACCTTTCATATATCATATGAAAGGTCTTTAAATGAGGAACAATCGCGCTATATAACATTTTCGTGTCACTTCTATAGTTTAGCCGCAGTACTTGAAGGAGCGTATTTGTTTAAGGCGAAAAACACACCCCACTTCTTTCAGTCATATCTCGAGTTCTAGCCAACCTATCGCGATAAGCCATATATCATATGAAAGGTCTTTAAATGAGGAACAATCGCGCTATATAACATTTTCGTGTCACTTCTATAGTTTAGCCGCAGTACTTGAAGGAGCGTATTTGTTTAGAACGAAAAACACACCCCACTTCTTTCAGTCATATCTCGAGTTCTAGCCAACCTATCGCGATAAACCATATATCATATGAAAAGTCTTTAAATGAGGAACAATTGCGCTATATAACATTTTCGTGTCACTTCTATAGTTTAGGCGCAGTACTTGAAGGAGCGTATTTGTTTAAGGCGAAAAACACTCCCCACTTCTTTCAGTCATATCTCGAGTTCTAGCCAACCTATCGCGATAAGCCATATATCATATGAATGGTCTTTACATGAGGAACAATCGCGCTATATAACATTTTCGTGTCACTTCTATAGTTTAGGCGCAGTACTTGAAGGAGCGTATTTGTTTAAGGCGAAAAACACACCCCACTTCTTTCAGTCATATCTCGAGTTCTAGCCAACCTATCGCGATAAGCCATATATCATATGAAAGGTCTTTAAATGAGGAACAATCGCGCTATATAACATTTTCGTGTCACTTCTATAGTTTAGGCGCAGTACTTGAAGGAGCGTATTTGTTTAGAACGAAAAACACACCCCACTTCTTTCAGTCATATCTCGAGTTCTAGCCAACCTATCGCGATAAGCCATATATCATATGAAAGGTCTTGAAATGAGGAATAATCGCGCTATATAACATTTTCGTGTCACTTCTATAGTTTAGGCGCAGTACTTGAAGGAGCGTATTTGTTTAGAACGAAAAACACACCCCACTTCTTTCAGTCATATCTCGAGTTCTAGCCAACCTATCGCGATAAGACATATATCATATGAAAGGTCTTTAAATGAGGAACAATCGCGCTATATAACATTTTCGTGTCACTTCTATAGTTTAGCCGCAGTACTTGAAGGAGCGTATTTGTTTAAGGCGAAAAACACTCCCCACTTCTTTTAGTCATATCTCGAGTTCTAGCCAACCTATCGCGATAAGCCATATATCATATGAAAGGTCTTTAAATGAGGAACAATCGCGCTATATAACATTTTCGTGTCACTTCTATAGTTTAGGCGCAGTACTTGAAGGAGCGTATTTGTTTAAGGCGAAAAACACACCCCACTTCTTTCAGTCATATCTCGAGTTCTAGCCAACCTATCGCGATAAGCCATATATCATATGAAAGGTCTTTAAATGAGGAATAATCGCGCTATATAACATTTTCGTGTCACTTCTATAGTTTAGCCGCAGTACTTGAAGGAGCGTATTTGTTTAAGGCGAAAAACACTCCCCACTTCTTTCAGTCATATCTCGAGTTCTAGCCAACCTATCGCGATAAGCCATATATCATATGAAAGGTCTTTAAATGAGGAATAATCGCGCTATATAACATTTTCGTGTCACTTCTATAGTTTAGGCGCAGTACTTGAAGGAGCGTATTTGTTTAGAACGAAAAACACACCCCACTTCTTTCAGTCATATCTCGAGTTCTAGCCAACCTATCGCGATAAGACATATATCATATGAAAGGTCTTTAAATGAGGAACAATCGCGCTATATAACATTTTCGTGTCACTTCTATAGTTTAGCCGCAGTACTTGAAGGAGCGTATTTGTTTAAGGCGAAAAACACTCCCCACTTCTTTTAGTCATATCTCGAGTTCTAGCCAACCTATCGCGATAAGCCATATATCATATGAAAGGTCTTTAAATGAGGAACAATCGCGCTATATAACATTTTCGTGTCACTTCTATAGTTTAGGCGCAGTACTTGAAGGAGCGTATTTGTTTAAGGCGAAAAACACACCCCACTTCTTTCAGTCATATCTCGAGTTCTAGCCAACCTATCGCGATAAGCCATATATCATATGAAAGGTCTTTAAATGAGGAATAATCGCGCTATATAACATTTTCGTGTCACTTCTATAGTTTAGCCGCAGTACTTGAAGGAGCGTATTTGTTTAAGGCGAAAAACACTCCCCACTTCTTTCAGTCATATCTCGAGTTCTAGCCAACCTATCGCGATAAGCCATATATCATATGAAAGGTCTTTAAATGAGGAATAATCGCGCTATATAACATTTTCGTGTCACTTCTATAGTTTAGGCGCAGTACTTGAAGGAGCGTATTTGTTTAGAACGAAAAACACACCCCACTTCTTTCAGTCATATCTCGAGTTCTAGCCAACCTTTCGCGATAAGCCATATATCATATGAAAGGTCTTTAAATGAGGAACAATCGCGCTATATAACATTTTCGTGTCACTTCTATAGTTTAGCCGCAGTACTTGAAGGAGCGTATTTGTTTAAGGCGAAAAACACACCCCACTTCTTTCAGTCATATCTCGAGTTCTAGCCAACCTATCGCGATAAGCCATATATCATATGAAAGGTCTTTAAATGAGGAACAATAGCGCTATATAACATTTTCGTGTCACTTCTATAGTTTAGCCGCAGTACTTGAAGGAGCGTATTTGTTTAGAACGAAAAACACACCCCACTTCTTTCAGTCATATCTCGAGTTCTAGCCAACCTATCGCGATAAACCATATATCATATGAAAAGTCTTTAAATGAGGAACAATTGCGCTATATAACATTTTCGTGTCACTTCTATAGTTTAGGCGCAGTACTTGAAGGAGCGTATTTGTTTAAGGAGAAAAACACTCCCCACTTCTTTCAGTCATATCTCGAGTTCTAGCCAACCTATCGCGATAAGCCATATATCATATGAAAGGTCTTTAAATGAGGAACAATCGCGCTATATAACATTTTCGTGTCACTTCTATAGTTTAGGCGCAGTACTTGAAGGAGCGTATTTGTTTAGAACGAAAAACACACCCCACTTCTTTCAGTCATATCTCGAGTTCTAGCCAACCTATCGCGATAAACCATATATCATATGAAAAGTCTTTAAATGAGGAACAATTGCGCTATATAACATTTTCGTGTCACTTCTATAGTTTAGGCGCAGTACTTGAAGGAGCGTATTTGTTTAAGGCGAAAAACACTCCCCACTTCTTTCAGTCATATCTCGAGTTCTAGCCAACCTATCGCGATAAGCCATATATCATATGAAAGGTCTTTAAATGAGGAACAATCGCGCTATATAACATTTTCGTGTCACTTCTATAGTTTAGGCGCAGTACTTGAAGGAGCGTATTTGTTTAAGGCGAAAAACACACCCCACTTCTTTCAGTCATATCTCGAGTTCTAGCCAACCTATCGCGATAAGCCATATATCATATGAAAGGTCTTTAAATGAGGAATAATCGCGCTATATAACATTTTCGTGTCACTTCTATAGTTTAGCCGCAGTACTTGAAGGAGCGTATTTGTTTAAGGCGAAAAACACTCCCCACTTCTTTTAGTCATATCTCGAGTTCTAGCCAACCTATCGCGATAAGCCATATATCATATGAAAGGTCTTTAAATGAGGAACAATCGCGCTATATAACATTTTCGTGTCACTTCTATAGTTTAGGCGCAGTACTTGAAGGAGCGTATTTGTTTAAGGCGAAAAACACACCCCACTTCTTTCAGTCATATCTCGAGTTCTAGCCAACCTATCGCGATAAGCCATATATCATATGAAAGGTCTTTAAATGAGGAATAATCGCGCTATATAACATTTTCGTGTCACTTCTATAGTTTAGCCGCAGTACTTGAAGGAGCGTATTTGTTTAAGGCGAAAAACACTCCCCACTTCTTTCAGTCATATCTCGAGTTCTAGCCAACCTATCGCGATAAGCCATATATCATATGAAAGGTCTTTAAATGAGGAATAATCGCGCTATATAACATTTTCGTGTCACTTCTATAGTTTAGGCGCAGTACTTGAAGGAGCGTATTTGTTTAGAACGAAAAACACACCCCACTTCTTTCAGTCATATCTCGAGTTCTAGCCAACCTATCGCGATAAGACATATATCATATGAAAGGTCTTTAAATGAGGAACAATCGCGCTATATAACATTTTCGTGTCACTTCTATAGTTTAGCCGCAGTACTTGAAGGAGCGTATTTGTTTAAGGCGAAAAACACTCCCCACTTCTTTTAGTCATATCTCGAGTTCTAGCCAACCTATCGCGATAAGCCATATATCATATGAAAGGTCTTTAAATGAGGAACAATCGCGCTATATAACATTTTCGTGTCACTTCTATAGTTTAGGCGCAGTACTTGAAGGAGCGTATTTGTTTAAGGCGAAAAACACACCCCACTTCTTTCAGTCATATCTCGAGTTCTAGCCAACCTATCGCGATAAGCCATATATCATATGAAAGGTCTTTAAATGAGGAATAATCGCGCTATATAACATTTTCGTGTCACTTCTATAGTTTAGCCGCAGTACTTGAAGGAGCGTATTTGTTTAAGGCGAAAAACACTCCCCACTTCTTTCAGTCATATCTCGAGTTCTAGCCAACCTATCGCGATAAGCCATATATCATATGAAAGGTCTTTAAATGAGGAATAATCGCGCTATATAACATTTTCGTGTCACTTCTATAGTTTAGGCGCAGTACTTGAAGGAGCGTATTTGTTTAGAACGAAAAACACACCCCACTTCTTTCAGTCATATCTCGAGTTCTAGCCAACCTATCGCGATAAGCCATATATCATATGAAAGGTCTTTAAATGAGGAATAATCGCGCTATATAACATTTTCGTGTCACTTCTATAGTTTAGGCGCAGTACTTGAAGGAGCGTATTTGTTTAGAACGAAAAACACACCCCACTTCTTTCAGTCATATCTCGAGTTCTAGCCAACCTTTCGCGATAAGCCATATATCATATGAAAGGTCTTTAAATGAGGAACAATCGCGCTATATAACATTTTCGTGTCACTTCTATAGTTTAGCCGCAGTACTTGAAGGAGCGTATTTGTTTAAGGCGAAAAACACACCCCACTTCTTTCAGTCATATCTCGAGTTCTAGCCAACCTATCGCGATAAGCCATATATCATATGAAAGGTCTTTAAATGAGGAACAATCGCGCTATATAACATTTTCGTGTCACTTCTATAGTTTAGCCGCAGTACTTGAAGGAGCGTATTTGTTTAGAACGAAAAACACACCCCACTTCTTTCAGTCATATCTCGAGTTCTAGCCAACCTATCTCGAGTTCTAGCCAACCTATCGCGATAAGCCATATATCATATGAAAGGTCTTTAAATGAGGAATAATCGCGCTATATAACATTTTTGTGTCACTTCTATAGTTTAAGCGCAGTACTTGAAGGAGCGTATTTGTTTAAGGCGAAAAACACACCCCACTTCTTTCAGTCATATCTCGAGTTCTAGCCAACCTATCGTGATAAACCATATATCATATGAAAGGTCTTTAAATGAGGAATAATCGCGCTATATAACATTTTTGTGTCACTTCTATAGTTTAGGCGCAGTACTTGAAGGAGCGTATTTGTTTAAGGCGAAAAACACACCCCACTTCTTTCAGTCATATCTCGAGTTCTAGCCAACCTATCGCGATAAGCCATATATCATATGAAAGGTCTTTAAATGAGGAACAATCGCGCTATATAACATTTTCGTGTCACTTCTATAGTTTAGCCGCAGTACTTGAAGGAGCGTATTTGTTTAAGGCGAAAAACACTCCCCACTTCTTTCAGTCATATCTCGAGTTCTAGCCAACCTATCGCGATAAGCCATATATCATATGAAAGGTCTTTAAATGAGGAACAATCGCGCTATATAACATTTTCGTGTCACTTCTATAGTTTAGCCGCAGTACTTGAAGGAGCGTATTTGTTTAAGGCGAAAAACACACCCCACTTCTTTCAGTCATATCTCGAGTTCTAGCCAACCTATCGCGATAAGCCATATATCATATGAAAGGTCTTTAAATGAGGAATAATCGCGCTATATAACATTTTCGTGTCACTTCTATAGTTTAGCCGCAGTACTTGAAGGAGCGTATTTGTTTAAGGCGAAAAACACTCCCCACTTCTTTCAGTCATATCTCGAGTTCTAGCCAACCTATCGCGATAAGCCATATATCATATGAAAGGTCTTTAAATGAGGAATAATCGCGCTATATAACATTTTCGTGTCACTTCTATAGTTTAGGCGCAGTACTTGAAGGAGCGTATTTGTTTAGAACGAAAAACACACCCCACTTCTTTCAGTCATATCTCGAGTTCTAGCCAACCTATCGCGATAAGCCATATATCATATGAAAGGTCTTTAAATGAGGAATAATCGCGCTATATAACATTTTCGTGTCACTTCTATAGTTTAGGCGCAGTACTTGAAGGAGCGTATTTGTTTAGAACGAAAAACACACCCCACTTCTTTCAGTCATATCTCGAGTTCTAGCCAACCTTTCGCGATAAGCCATATATCATATGAAAGGTCTTTAAATGAGGAATAATCGCGCTATATAACATTTTTGTGTCACTTCTATAGTTTAAGCGCAGTACTTGAAGGAGCGTATTTGTTTAAGGCGAAAAACACACCCCACTTCTTTCAGTCATATCTCGAGTTCTAGCCAACCTATCGTGATAAACCATATATCATATGAAAGGTCTTTAAATGAGGAATAATCGCGCTATATAACATTTTTGTGTCACTTCTATAGTTTAGGCGCAGTACTTGAAGGAGCGTATTTGTTTAAGGCGAAAAACACACCCCACTTCTTTCAGTCATATCTCGAGTTCTAGCCAACCTATCGCGATAAGCCATATATCATATGAAAGGTCTTTAAATGAGGAACAATCGCGCTATATAACATTTTCGTGTCACTTCTATAGTTTAGCCGCAGTACTTGAAGGAGCGTATTTGTTTAAGGCGAAAAACACTCCCCACTTCTTTCAGTCATATCTCGAGTTCTAGCCAACCTATCGCGATAAGCCATATATCATATGAAAGGTCTTTAAATGAGGAACAATCGCGCTATATAACATTTTCGTGTCACTTCTATAGTTTAGCCGCAGTACTTGAAGGAGCGTATTTGTTTAAGGCGAAAAACACACCCCACTTCTTTCAGTCATATCTCGAGTTCTAGCCAACCTATCGCGATAAGCCATATATCATATGAAAGGTCTTTAAATGAGGAATAATCGCGCTATATAACATTTTCGTGTCACTTCTATAGTTTAGCCGCAGTACTTGAAGGAGCGTATTTGTTTAAGGCGAAAAACACTCCCCACTTCTTTCAGTCATATCTCGAGTTCTAGCCAACCTATCGCGATAAGCCATATATCATATGAAAGGTCTTTAAATGAGGAATAATCGCGCTATATAACATTTTCGTGTCACTTCTATAGTTTAGGCGCAGTACTTGAAGGAGCGTATTTGTTTAGAACGAAAAACACACCCCACTTCTTTCAGTCATATCTCGAGTTCTAGCCAACCTATCGCGATAAGCCATATATCATATGAAAGGTCTTTAAATGAGGAATAATCGCGCTATATAACATTTTCGTGTCACTTCTATAGTTTAGGCGCAGTACTTGAAGGAGCGTATTTGTTTAGAACGAAAAACACACCCCACTTCTTTCAGTCATATCTCGAGTTCTAGCCAACCTTTCGCGATAAGCCATATATCATATGAAAGGTCTTTAAATGAGGAACAATCGCGCTATATAACATTTTCGTGTCACTTCTATAGTTTAGCCGCAGTACTTGAAGGAGCGTATTTGTTTAAGGCGAAAAACACACCCCACTTCTTTCAGTCATATCTCGAGTTCTAGCCAACCTATCGCGATAAGCCATATATCATATGAAAGGTCTTTAAATGAGGAACAATCGCGCTATATAACATTTTCGTGTCACTTCTATAGTTTAGCCGCAGTACTTGAAGGAGCGTATTTGTTTAGAACGAAAAACACACCCCACTTCTTTCAGTCATATCTCGAGTTCTAGCCAACCTATCGCGATAAACCATATATCATATGAAAAGTCTTTAAATGAGGAACAATTGCGCTATATAACATTTTCGTGTCACTTCTATAGTTTAGGCGCAGTACTTGAAGGAGCGTATTTGTTTAAGGCGAAAAACACTCCCCACTTCTTTCAGTCATATCTCGAGTTCTAGCCAACCTATCGCGATAAGCCATATATCATATGAAAGGTCTTTAAATGAAGAACAATCGCGCTATATAACATTTTCGTGTCACTTCTATAGTTTAGGCGCAGTACTTGAAGGAGCGTATTTGTTTAGAACGAAAAACACACCCCACTTCTTTCAGTCATATCTCGAGTTCTAGCCAACCTATCGCGATAAGCCATATATCATATGAAAGGTCTTTAAATGAGGAATAATCGCGCTATATAACATTTTTGTGTCACTTCTATAGTTTAAGCGCAGTACTTGAAGGAGCGTATTTGTTTAAGGCGAAAAACACACCCCACTTCTTTCAGTCATATCTCGAGTTCTAGCCAACCTATCGTGATAAACCATATATCATATGAAAGGTCTTTAAATGAGGAATAATCGCGCTATATAACATTTTTGTGTCACTTCTATAGTTTAGGCGCAGTACTTGAAGGAGCGTATTTGTTTAAGGCGAAAAACACACCCCACTTCTTTCAGTCATATCTCGAGTTCTAGCCAACCTATCGCGATAAGCCATATATCATATGAAAGGTCTTTAAATGAGGAACAATCGCGCTATATAACATTTTCGTGTCACTTCTATAGTTTAGCCGCAGTACTTGAAGGAGCGTATTTGTTTAAGGCGAAAAACACTCCCCACTTCTTTCAGTCATATCTCGAGTTCTAGCCAACCTATCGCGATAAGCCATATATCATATGAAAGGTCTTTAAATGAGGAACAATCGCGCTATATAACATTTTCGTGTCACTTCTATAGTTTAGCCGCAGTACTTGAAGGAGCGTATTTGTTTAAGGCGAAAAACACACCCCACTTCTTTCAGTCATATCTCGAGTTCTAGCCAACCTATCGCGATAAGCCATATATCATATGAAAGGTCTTTAAATGAGGAATAATCGCGCTATATAACATTTTCGTGTCACTTCTATAGTTTAGCCGCAGTACTTGAAGGAGCGTATTTGTTTAAGGCGAAAAACACTCCCCACTTCTTTCAGTCATATCTCGAGTTCTAGCCAACCTATCGCGATAAGCCATATATCATATGAAAGGTCTTTAAATGAGGAATAATCGCGCTATATAACATTTTCGTGTCACTTCTATAGTTTAGGCGCAGTACTTGAAGGAGCGTATTTGTTTAGAACGAAAAACACACCCCACTTCTTTCAGTCATATCTCGAGTTCTAGCCAACCTATCGCGATAAGCCATATATCATATGAAAGGTCTTTAAATGAGGAATAATCGCGCTATATAACATTTTCGTGTCACTTCTATAGTTTAGGCGCAGTACTTGAAGGAGCGTATTTGTTTAGAACGAAAAACACACCCCACTTCTTTCAGTCATATCTCGAGTTCTAGCCAACCTTTCGCGATAAGCCATATATCATATGAAAGGTCTTTAAATGAGGAACAATCGCGCTATATAACATTTTCGTGTCACTTCTATAGTTTAGCCGCAGTACTTGAAGGAGCGTATTTGTTTAAGGCGAAAAACACACCCCACTTCTTTCAGTCATATCTCGAGTTCTAGCCAACCTATCGCGATAAGCCATATATCATATGAAAGGTCTTTAAATGAGGAACAATCGCGCTATATAACATTTTCGTGTCACTTCTATAGTTTAGCCGCAGTACTTGAAGGAGCGTATTTGTTTAGAACGAAAAACACACCCCACTTCTTTCAGTCATATCTCGAGTTCTAGCCAACCTATCGCGATAAACCATATATCATATGAAAAGTCTTTAAATGAGGAACAATTGCGCTATATAACATTTTCGTGTCACTTCTATAGTTTAGGCGCAGTACTTGAAGGAGCGTATTTGTTTAAGGCGAAAAACACTCCCCACTTCTTTCAGTCATATCTCGAGTTCTAGCCAACCTATCGCGATAAGCCATATATCATATGAATGGTCTTTACATGAGGAACAATCGCGCTATATAACATTTTCGTGTCACTTCTATAGTTTAGGCGCAGTACTTGAAGGAGCGTATTTGTTTAAGGCGAAAAACACTCCCCACTTCTTTCAGTCATATCTCGAGTTCTAGCCAACCTATCGCGATAAGCCATATATCATATGAAAGGTCTTTAAATGAGGAACAATCGCGCTATATAACATTTTCGTGTCACTTCTATAGTTTAGGCGCAGTACTTGAAGGAGCGTATTTGTTTAAGGCGAAAAACACACCCCACTTCTTTCAGTCATATCTCGAGTTCTAGCCAACCTATCGCGATAAGCCATATATCATATGAAAGGTCTTTAAATGAGGAATAATCGCGCTATATAACATTTTCGTGTCACTTCTATAGTTTAGCCGCAGTACTTGAAGGAGCGTATTTGTTTAAGGCGAAAAACACTCCCCACTTCTTTCAGTCATATCTCGAGTTCTAGCCAACCTATCGCGATAAGCCATATATCATATGAAAGGTCTTTAAATGAGGAATAATCGCGCTATATAACATTTTCGTGTCACTTCTATAGTTTAGGCGCAGTACTTGAAGGAGCGTATTTGTTTAGAACGAAAAACACACCCCACTTCTTTCAGTCATATCTCGAGTTCTAGCCAACCTATCGCGATAAGCCATATATCATATGAAAGGTCTTTAAATGAGGAACAATCGCGCTATATAACATTTTCGTGTCACTTCTATAGTTTAGCCGCAGTACTTGAAGGAGCGTATTTGTTTAGAACGAAAAACACACCCCACTTCTTTCAGTCATATCTCGAGTTCTAGCCAACCTATCGCGATAAACCATATATCATATGAAAAGTCTTTAAATGAGGAACAATTGCGCTATATAACATTTTCGTGTCACTTCTATAGTTTAGGCGCAGTACTTGAAGGAGCGTATTTGTTTAAGGCGAAAAACACTCCCCACTTCTTTCAGTCATATCTCGAGTTCTAGCCAACCTATCGCGATAAGCCATATATCATATGAATGGTCTTTACATGAGGAACAATCGCGCTATATAACATTTTCGTGTCACTTCTATAGTTTAGGCGCAGTACTTGAAGGAGCGTATTTGTTTAAGGCGAAAAACACACCCCACTTCTTTCAGTCATATCTCGAGTTCTAGCCAACCTATCGCGATAAGCCATATATCATATGAAAGGTCTTTAAATGAGGAATAATCGCGCTATATAACATTTTCGTGTCACTTCTATAGTTTAGCCGCAGTACTTGAAGGAGCGTATTTGTTTAAGGCGAAAAACACTCCCCACTTCTTTCAGTCATATCTCGAGTTCTAGCCAACCTATCGCGATAAGCCATATATCATATGAAAGGTCTTGAAATGAGGAATAATCGCGCTATATAACATTTTCGTGTCACTTCTATAGTTTAGGCGCAGTACTTGAAGGAGCGTATTTGTTTAGAACGAAAAACACACCCCACTTCTTTCAGTCATATCTCGAGTTCTAGCCAACCTATCGCGATAAGCCATATATCATATGAAAGGTCTTTAAATGAGGAACAATCGCGCTATATAACATTTTCGTGTCACTTCTATAGTTTAGCCGCAGTACTTGAAGGAGCGTATTTGTTTAAGGCGAAAAACACTCCCCACTTCTTTCAGTCATATCTCGAGTTCTAGCCAACCTATCGCGATAAGCCATATATCATATGAAAGGTCTTTAAATGAGGAACAATCGCGCTATATAACATTTTCGTGTCACTTCTATAGTTTAGGCGCAGTACTTGAAGGAGCGTATTTGTTTAAGGCGAAAAACACACCCCACTTCTTTCAGTCATATCTCGAGTTCTAGCCAACCTATCGCGATAAGCCATATATCATATGAAAGGTCTTTAAATGAGGAATAATCGCGCTATATAACATTTTCGTGTCACTTCTATAGTTTAGCCGCAGTACTTGAAGGAGCGTATTTGTTTAAGGCGAAAAACACTCCCCACTTCTTTCAGTCATATCTCGAGTTCTAGCCAACCTATCGCGATAAGCCATATATCATATGAAAGGTCTTTAAATGAGGAATAATCGCGCTATATAACATTTTCGTGTCACTTCTATAGTTTAGGCGCAGTACTTGAAGGAGCGTATTTGTTTAGAACGAAAAACACACCCCACTTCTTTCAGTCATATCTCGAGTTCTAGCCAACCTTTCGCGATAAGCCATATATCATATGAAAGGTCTTTAAATGAGGAACAATCGCGCTATATAACATTTTCGTGTCACTTCTATAGTTTAGCCGCAGTACTTGAAGGAGCGTATTTGTTTAAGGCGAAAAACACACCCCACTTCTTTCAGTCATATCTCGAGTTCTAGCCAACCTATCGCGATAAGCCATATATCATATGAAAGGTTTTTAAATGAGGAACAATCGCGCTATATAACATTTTCGTGTCACTTCTATAGTTTAGCCGCAGTACTTGAAGGAGCGTATTTGTTTAGAACGAAAAACACACCCCACTTCTTTCAGTCATATCTCGAGTTCTAGCCAACCTATCGCGATAAACCATATATCATATGAAAAGTCTTTAAATGAGGAACAATCGCGCTATATAACATTTTCGTGTCACTTCTATAGTTTAGGCGCAGTACTTGAAGGAGCGTATTTGTTTAAGGCGAAAAACACTCCCCACTTCTTTCAGTCATATCTCGAGTTCTAGCCTATCGCGATAAGCCATATATCATATGAAAGGTCTTTAAATGAGGAACAATCGCGCTATATAACATTTTCGTGTCACTTCTATAGTTTAGGCGCAGTACTTGAAGGAGCGTATTTGTTTAAGGCGAAAAACACTCCCCACTTCTTTCAGTCATATCTCGAGTTCTAGCCAACCTATCGCGATAAGCCATATATCATATGAAAGGTCTTTAAATGAGGAACAATCGCGCTATATAACATTTTCGTGTCACTTCTATAGTTTAGGCGCAGTACTTGAAGGAGCGTATTTGTTTAGAACGAAAAACACACCCCACTTCTTTCAGTCATATCTCGAGTTCTAGCCAACCTATCGCGATAAGCCATATATCATATGAAAGGTCTTTAAATGAGGAATAATCGCGCTATATAACATTTTTGTGTCACTTCTATAGTTTAAGCGCAGTACTTGAAGGAGCGTATTTGTTTAAGGCGAAAAACACACCCCACTTCTTTCAGTCATATCTCGAGTTCTAGCCAACCTATCGTGATAAACCATATATCATATGAAAGGTCTTTAAATGAGGAATAATCGCGCTATATAACATTTTTGTGTCACTTCTATAGTTTAGGCGCAGTACTTGAAGGAGCGTATTTGTTTAAGGCGAAAAACACACCCCACTTCTTTCAGTCATATCTCGAGTTCTAGCCAACCTATCGCGATAAGCCATATATCATATGAAAGGTCTTTAAATGAGGAACAATCGCGCTATATAACATTTTCGTGTCACTTCTATAGTTTAGCCGCAGTACTTGAAGGAGCGTATTTGTTTAAGGCGAAAAACACACCCCACTTCTTTCAGTCATATCTCGAGTTCTAGCCAACCTATCGCGATAAGCCATATATCATATGAAAGGTCTTTAAATGAGGAATAATCGCGCTATATAACATTTTCGTGTCACTTCTATAGTTTAGCCGCAGTACTTGAAGGAGCGTATTTGTTTAAGGCGAAAAACACTCCCCACTTCTTTCAGTCATATCTCGAGTTCTAGCCAACCTATCGCGATAAGCCATATATCATATGAAAGGTCTTTAAATGAGGAATAATCGCGCTATATAACATTTTCGTGTCACTTCTATAGTTTAGGCGCAGTACTTGAAGGAGCGTATTTGTTTAGAACGAAAAACACACCCCACTTCTTTCAGTCATATCTCGAGTTCTAGCCAACCTATCGCGATAAGCCATATATCATATGAAAGGTCTTTAAATGAGGAACAATCGCGCTATATAACATTTTCGTGTCACTTCTATAGTTTAGCCGCAGTACTTGAAGGAGCGTATTTGTTTAAGGCGAAAAACACTCCCCACTTCTTTCAGTCATATCTCGAGTTCTAGCCAACCTATCGCGATAAGCCATATATCATATGAAAGGTCTTTAAATGAGGAACAATCGCGCTATATAACATTTTCGTGTCACTTCTATAGTTTAGGCGCAGTACTTGAAGGAGCGTATTTGTTTAAGGCGAAAAACACACCCCACTTCTTTCAGTCATATCTCGAGTTCTAGCCAACCTATCGCGATAAGCCATATATCATATGAAAGGTCTTTAAATGAGGAATAATCGCGCTATATAACATTTTCGTGTCACTTCTATAGTTTAGGCGCAGTACTTGAAGGAGCGTATTTGTTTAAGGCGAAAAACACTCCCCACTTCTTTCAGTCATATCTCGAGTTCTAGCCAACCTATCGCGATAAGCCATATATCATATGAAAGGTCTTTAAATGAGGAATAATCGCGCTATATAACATTTTCGTGTCACTTCTATAGTTTAGGCGCAGTACTTGAAGGAGCGTATTTGTTTAGAACGAAAAACACACCCCACTTCTTTCAGTCATATCTCGAGTTCTAGCCAACCTTTCGCGATAAGCCATATATCATATGAAAGGTCTTTAAATGAGGAACAATCGCGCTATATAACATTTTCGTGTCACTTCTATAGTTTAGCCGCAGTACTTGAAGGAGCGTATTTGTTTAAGGCGAAAAACACACCCCACTTCTTTCAGTCATATCTCGAGTTCTAGCCAACCTATCGCGATAAGCCATATATCATATGAAAGGTCTTTAAATGAGGAACAATCGCGCTATATAACATTTTCGTGTCACTTCTATAGTTTAGCCGCAGTACTTGAAGGAGCGTATTTGTTTAGAACGAAAAACATACCCCACTTCTTTCAGTCATATCTCGAGTTCTAGCCAACCTATCGCGATAAACCATATATCATATGAAAAGTCTTTAAATGAGGAACAATTGCGCTATATAACATTTTCGTGTCACTTCTATAGTTTAGGCGCAGTACTTGAAGGAGCGTATTTGTTTAAGGCGAAAAACACTCCCCACTTCTTTCAGTCATATCTCGAGTTCTAGCCAACCTATCGCGATAAGCCATATATCATATGAAAGGTCTTTAAATGAGGAACAATCGCGCTATATAACATTTTCGTGTCACTTCTATAGTTTAGGCGCAGTACTTGAAGGAGCGTATTTGTTTAGAACGAAAAACACACCCCACTTCTTTCAGTCATATCTCGAGTTCTAGCCAACCTATCGCGATAAGCCATATATCATATGAAAGGTCTTTAAATGAGGAACAATCGCGCTATATAACATTTTCGTGTCACTTCTATAGTTTAGGCGCAGTACTTGAAGGAGCGTATTTGTTTAGAACGAAAAACACACCCCACTTCTTTCAGTCATATCTCGAGTTCTAGCCAACCTATCGCGATAAGCCATATATCATATGAAAGGTCTTTAAATGAGGAATAATCGCGCTATATAACATTTTTGTGTCACTTCTATAGTTTAAGCGCAGTACTTGAAGGAGCGTATTTGTTTAAGGCGAAAAACACACCCCACTTCTTTCAGTCATATCTCGAGTTCTAGCCAACCTATCGTGATAAACCATATATCATATGAAAGGTCTTTAAATGAGGAATAATCGCGCTATATAACATTTTTGTGTCACTTCTATAGTTTAGGCGCAGTACTTGAAGGAGCGTATTTGTTTAAGGCGAAAAACACTCCCCACTTCTTTCAGTCATATCTCGAGTTCTAGCCAACCTATCGCGATAAGCCATATATCATATGAAAGGTCTTTAAATGAGGAATAATCGCGCTATATAACATTTTCGTGTCACTTCTATAGTTTAGGCGCAGTACTTGAAGGAGCGTATTTGTTTAAGGCGAAAAACACACCCCACTTCTTTCAGTCATATCTCGAGTTCTAGCCAACCTATCGCGATAAGCCATATATCATATGAATGGTCTTTACATGAGGAACAATCGCGCTATATAACATTTTCGTGTCACTTCTATAGTTTAGCCGCAGTACTTGAAGGAGCGTATTTGTTTAAGGCGAAAAACACTCCCCACTTCTTTCAGTCATATCTCGAGTTCTAGCCAACCTATCGCGATAAGCCATATATCATATGAAAGGTCTTTAAATGAGGAACAATCGCGCTATATAACATTTTCGTGTCACTTCTATAGTTTAGGCGCAGTACTTGAAGGAGCGTATTTGTTTAGAACGAAAAACACACCCCACTTCTTTCAGTCATATCTCGAGTTCTAGCCAACCTATCGCGATAAGCCATATATCATATGAAATGTCTTTAAATGAGGAACAATCGCGCTATATAACATTTTCGTGTCACTTCTATAGTTTAGGCGCAGTACTTGAAGGAGCGTATTTGTTTAAGGCGAAAAACACTCCCCACTTCTTTCAGTCATATCTCGAGTTCTAGCCAACCTATCGCGATAAGCCATATATCATATGAAAGGTCTTTAAATGAGGAATAATCGCGCTATATAACATTTTCGTGTCACTTCTATAGTTTAGCCGCAGTACTTGAAGGAGCGTATTTGTTTAAGGCGAAAAACACTCCCCACTTCTTTCAGTCATATCTCGAGTTCTAGCCAACCTATCGCGATAAGCCATATATCATATGAAAGGTCTTTAAATGAGGAACAATCGCGCTATATAACGTTTTTGTGTCACTTCTATAGTTTAAGCGCAGTACTTGAAGGAGCGTATTTGTTTAAGGCGAAAAACACACCCCACTTCTTTCAGTCATATCTCGAGTTCTAGCCAACCTATCGCGATAAGCCATATATCATATGAAAGGTCTTTAAATGAGGAATAATCGCGCTATATAACATTTTCGTGTCACTTCTATAGTTTAGCCGCAGTACTTGAAGGAGCGTATTTGTTTAAGGCGAAAAACACTCCCCACTTCTTTCAGTCATATCTCGAGTTCTAGCCAACCTATCGCGATAAGCCAAATATCATATGAAAGGTCTTTAAATGAGGAACAATCGCGCTATATAACATTTTCGTGTCACTTCTATAGTTTAGGCGCAGTACTTGAAGGAGCGTATTTGTTTAGAACGAAAAACACACCCCACTTCTTTCAGTCATATCTCGAGTTCTAGCCAACCTATCGCGATAAGCCATATATCATATGAAAGGTCTTTAAATGAGGAATAATCGCGCTATATAACATTTTCGTGTCACTTCTATAGTTTAGGCGCAGTACTTGAAGGAGCGTATTTGTTTAAGGCGAAAAACACACCCCACTTCTTTCAGTCATATCTCGAGTTCTAGCCAACCTATCGCGATAAGCCATATATCATATGAATTGTCTTTAAATGAGGAACAATCGCGCTATATAACATTTTCGTGTCACTTCTATAGTTTAGCCGCAGTACTTGAAGGAGCGTATTTGTTTAAGGCGAAAAACACACCCCACTTTTTCAGTCATATCTCGAGTTCTACCCAACCTATCGCGATAGGCCATATATCATATGAAAGGTCTTTAAATGAGGAACAATCGCGCTATATAACATTTTCGTGTCACTTCTATAGTTTAGGCGCAGTACTTGAAGGAGCGTATTTGTTTAAGGCGAAAAACACTCCCCACTTCTTTCAGTAATATCTCGAGTTCTAGCCAACCTATCGCGATAAGCCATATATCATATGAAAGGTCTTTAAATGAGGAACAATCGCGCTATATAACATTTTCGTGTCACTTCTATAGTTTAGGCGCAGTACTTGAAGGAGCGTATTTGTTTAAGGCGAAAAACACTCCCCACTTCTTTCAGTCATATCTCGAGTTCTAGCCAACCTATCGCGATAAGCCATATATCATATGAAAGGTCTTTAAATGAGGAACAATCGCGCTATATAACATTTTCGTGTCACTTCTATAGTTTAGCCGCAGTACTTGAAGGAGCGTATTTGTTTAAGGCGAAAAACACTCCCCACTTCTTTCAGTCATATCTCGAGTTCTAGCCAACCTATCGCGATAAGCCATATATCATATGAAAGGTCTTTAAATGAGGAACAATCGCGCTATATAACATTTTCGTGTCACTTCTATAGTTTAGGCGCAGTACTTGAAGGAGCGTATTTGTTTAGAACGAAAAACACACCCCACTTCTTTCAGTCATATCACGAGTTCTAGCCAACCTATCGCGATAAGCCATATATCATATGAAAGGTCTTTAAATGAGGAATAATCGCGCTATATAACATTTTCGTGTCACTTCTATAGTTTAGGCGCAGTACTTGAAGGAGCGTATTTGTTTAAGGCGAAAAACACACCCCACTTCTTTCAGTCATATCTCGAGTTCTAGCCAACCTATCGCGATAAGCCATATATCATATGAATGGTCTTTACATGAGGAACAATCGCGCTATATAACATTTTCGTGTCACTTCTATAGTTTAGGCGCAGTACTTGAAGGAGCGTATTTGTTTAAGGCGAAAAACACACCCCACTTCTTTCAGTCATATCTCCAGTTCTAGCCAACCTATCGCGATAAGCCATATATCATATGAATGGTCTTTAAATGAGGAACAATCGCGCTATATAACATTTTCGTGTCACTTCTATAGTTTAGGCGCAGTACTTGAAGGAGCGTATTTGTTTAAGGCGAAAAACACTCCCCACTTCTTTCAGTCATATCTCGAGTTCTAGCCAACCTATCGCGATAAGCCATATATCATATGAAAGGTCTTTAAATGAGGAACAATCGCGCTATATAACATTTTCGTGTCACTTCTATAGTTTAGCCGCAGTACTTGAAGGAGCGTATTTGTTTAAGGCGAAAAACACTCCCCACTTCTTTCAGTCATATCTCGAGTTCTAGCCAACCTATCGCGATAAGCCATATATCATATGAAAGGTCTTTAAATGAGGAACAATCGCGCTATATAACATTTTCGTGTCACTTCTATAGTTTAGGCGCAGTACTTGAAGGAGCGTATTTGTTTAGAACGAAAAACACACCCCACTTCTTTCAGTCATATCTCGAGTTCTAGCCAACCTATCGCGATAAGCCATATATCATATGAAATGTCTTTAAATGAGGAACAATCGCGCTATATAACATTTTCGTGTCACTTCTATAGTTTAGGCGCAGTACTTGAAGGAGCGTATTTGTTTAGAACGAAAAACACACCCCACTTCTTTCAGTCATATCTCGAGTTCTAGCCAACCTATCGCGATAAGCCATATATCATATGAAAGGTCTTTAAATGAGGAATAATCGCGCTATATAACATTTTCGTGTCACTTCTATAGTTTAGGCGCAGTACTTGAAGGAGCGTATTTGTTTAAGGCGAAAAACACTCCCCACTTCTTTCAGTCATATCTCGAGTTCTAGCCAACCTATCGCGATAAGCCATATATCATATGAAAGGTCTTTAAATGAGGAACAATCGCGCTATATAACGTTTTCGTGTCACTTCTATAGTTTAGGCGCAGTACTTGAAGGAGCGTATTTGTTTAGAACGAAAAACACACCCCACTTCTTTCAGTCATATCTCGAGTTCTAGCCAACCTATCGCGATAAGCCATATATCATATGAAAGGTCTTTAAATGAGGAATAATCGCGCTATATAACATTTTCGTGTCACTTCTATAGTTTAGCCGCAGTACTTGAAGGAGCGTATTTGTTTAAGGCGAAAAACACTCCCCACTTCTTTCAGTCATATCTCGAGTTCTAGCCAACCTATCGCGATAAGCCAAATATCATATGAAAGGTCTTTAAATGAGGAACAATCGCGCTATATAACATTTTCGTGTCACTTCTATAGTTTAGCCGCAGTACTTGAAGGAGCGTATTTGTTCAGAACGAAAAACACACCCCACTTCTTTCAGTCATATCTCGAGTTCTAGCTAACCTATCGCGATAAGCCATATATCATATGAAAGGTCTTTAAATGAGGAATAATCGCGCTATATAACATTTTCGTGTCACTTCTATAGTTTAGGCGCAGTACTTGAAGGAGCGTATTTGTTTAAGGCGAAAAACACACCCCACTTCTTTCAGTCATATCTCGAGTTCTAGCCAACCTATCGCGATAAGCCATATATCATATGAATGGTCTTTACATGAGGAACAATCGCGCTATATAACATTTTCGTGTCACTTCTATAGTTTAGGCGCAGTACTTGAAGGAGCGTATTTGTTTAGAACGAAAAACACACCCCACTTCTTTCAGTCATATCTCGTGTTCTAGCCAACCGATCGCGCCAAGCCATATATCAAATGAAAGGCATTTAAATGAGGAACAACCGCGCTATATAACATTTTCGTGTCACTTCTATAGTTTAGGCGCAGTACTTGAAGGAGCGTATTTGTTTAGAACGAAAAACACACCCCACTTCTTTCAGTCATATCTCGAGTTCTAGCCAACCTATCGCGATAAGCCATATATCATATGAAAGGTCTTTAAATGAGGAATAATCGCGCTATATAACATTTTCGTGTCACTTCTATAGTTTAGGCGCAGTACTTGAAGGAGCGTATTTGTTTAAGGCGAAAAACACTCCCCACTTCTTTCAGTCATATCTCGAGTTCTAGCCAACCTATCGCGATAAGCCATATATCATATGAAAGGTCTTTAAATGAGGAACAATCGCGCTATATAACATTTTCGTGTCACTTCTATAGTTTAGGCGCAGTACTTGAAGGAGCGTATTTGTTTAGAACGAAAAACACACCCCACTTCTTTCAGTCATATCTCGTGTTCTAGCCAACCGATCGCGCCAAGCCATATATCAAATGAAAGGCATTTAAATGAGGAACAATCGCGCTATATAACATTTTCGTGTCACTTCTATAGTTTAGCCGCAGTACTTGAAGGAGCGTATTTGTTTAAGGCGAAAAACACTCCCCACTTCTTTCAGTCATATCTCGAGTTCTAGCCAACCTATCGCGATAAGCCATATATCATATGAAAGGTCTTTAAATGAGGAACAATCGCGCTATATAACATTTTCGTGTCACTTCTATAGTTTAGGCGCAGTACTTGAAGGAGCGTATTTGTTCAGAACGAAAAACACACCCCACTTCTTTCAGTCATATCTCGAGTTCTAGCCAACCTATCGCGATAAGCCATATATCATATGAAAGGTCTTTAAATGAGGAACAATCGCGCTATATAACATTTTCGTGTCACTTCTATAGTTTAGGCGCAGTACTTGAAGGAGCGTATTTGTTTAAGGCGAAAAACACTCCCCACTTCTATCAGTCATATCTCGAGTTCTAGCCAACCTATCGTGATAAGCCATATATCATATGAAAGGTCTTTAAATGAGGAACAATCGCGCTATATAACATTTTCGTGTCACTTCTATAGTTTAGCCGCAGTACTTGAAGGAGCGTATTTGTTTAAGGCGAAAAACACTCCCCACTTCTTTCAGTCATATCTCGAGTTCTAGCCAACCTATCGCGATAAGCCATATATCATATGAAAGGTCTTTAAATGAGGAACAATCGCGCTATATAACATTTTCGTGTCACTTCTATAGTTTAGGCGCAGTACTTGAAGGAGCGTATTTGTTCAGAACGAAAAACACACCCCACTTCTTTCAGTCATATCTCGAGTTCTAGCCAACCTATCGCGATAAGCCATATATCATATGAAAGGTCTTTAAATGAGGAATAATCGCGCTATATAACATTTTCGTGTCACTTCTATAGTTTAGGCGCAGTACTTGAAGGAGCGTATTTGTTTAAGGCGAAAAACACACCCCACTTCTTTCAGTCATATCTCGAGTTCTAGCCAACCTATCGCGATAAGCCATATATCATATGAATGGTCTTTACATGAGGAACAATCGCGCTATATAACATTTTCGTGTCACTTCTATAGTTTAGGCGCAGTACTTGAAGGAGCGTATTTGTTTAGAACGAAAAACACACCCCACTTCTTTCAGTCATATCTCGTGTTCTAGCCAACCGATCGCGCCAAGCCATATATCAAATGAAAGGCATTTAAATGAGGAACAACCGCGCTATATAACATTTTCGTGTCACTTCTATAGTTTAGGCGCAGTACTTGAAGGAGCGTATTTGTTTAGAACGAAAAACACACCCCACTTCTTTCAGTCATATCTCGAGTTCTAGCCAACCTATCGCGATAAGCCATATATCATATGAAAGGTCTTTAAATGAGGAATAATCGCGCTATATAACATTTTCGTGTCACTTCTATAGTTTAGGCGCAGTACTTGAAGGAGCGTATTTGTTTAAGGCGAAAAACACTCCCCACTTCTTTCAGTCATATCTCGAGTTCTAGCCAACCTATCGCGATAAGCCATATATCATATGAAAGGTCTTTAAATGAGGAACAATCGCGCTATATAACATTTTCGTGTCACTTCTATAGTTTAGGCGCAGTACTTGAAGGAGCGTATTTGTTTAGAACGAAAAACACACCCCACTTCTTTCAGTCATATCTCGTGTTCTAGCCAACCGATCGCGCCAAGCCATATATCAAATGAAAGGCATTTAAATGAGGAACAACCGCGCTATATAACATTTTCGTGTGACTTTTATAGTTTAGGCGCAGTACATGAAGGAGTGTATTTGTTTAGGGCAAAAACACTCGGCATTCCTTTCAGTCATATCTCGAGTTTTAGCTAACCGATCGTGCCAAGACAGTTATCAAATGAAAGCCCTTTAAATAAGGAACAACCGTGCTATATATCATTTTCTCGTTAGTTTTATAGTTTGGGGGCAGTACATGTAGGAGCGTATTTGTACAGAGCGAAAAACACTCCCCACTCCTTTCAGCCATATTTCGAGTTCTAGCCAACCGATCGCGCCAAGCCATGTATCAAATGGAAGGTCCTTAAATGAAGAACAACCGCGCTATATAACATTTTCGTGTCACTTCCATAGTTTAGGCGCAGTACTTGAAGGAGCGTATTTCTTTAGAGCGAAAAACACTCCCCACTCCTTTCAGTCATATCTCGAGTTCTAGCCAACCGATAGCGCGAAGTCAGGTATCAAATGAAAGGTCATTAAATGAGGGACAACCGTGCTATATATCATTTTCGCGTCACTTTTACAGTTTATGCGCAGTACATGAAGGGCGTATTTGTACAGAGCGAAGAACACTCGGCAATCCTTTCAGTCATATCTCGAGTTCTAGCCAACCGATCGCGCCAAGCCATATATAAAATGAAAGGTCTTTAAATGAGGAACAACCGTGCTATATAACATTTTCGAGTGACTTCTATAGTTTAGGCGCAGTACTTTAAGGAGCGTATTTCTTTAGAGCGAAAAACACTCTCCACTCCTTTCAGTCATATCTCGTGTTCTGGCCAACCGATCGCGTCAAGCCATATATCAAATGAAAGGTCTTTAAATGAGGAACAACCGCGCTATATAACATTTTCGAGTGACTTCTATAGTTTAGGCGCAG
Source organism: Thecophora atra (assembly GCA_937620795.1). Classification (NCBI taxonomy): domain Eukaryota; kingdom Metazoa; phylum Arthropoda; class Insecta; order Diptera; family Conopidae; genus Thecophora; species Thecophora atra. The sequence goes on along the minus strand of OW569397.1, from coordinate 22,068,356 downwards.
TACTTTAAGGAGCGTATTTCTTTAGAGCGAAAAACACTCCCCACTCCTTTCAGTCATATCTCGAGTTCTAGCCAACCGATAGCGCGAAGTCAGGTATCAAATGAAAGGTCATTAAATGAGGGACAACCGTGCTATATATCATTTTCTCGTTAGTTTTATAGTTTGGGGGCAGTACATGTAGGAGCGTATTTGTACAGAGCGAAAAACACTCCCCACTCCTTTCAGTAATATTTCGTGTTCTTGCCAACCGATCGCGCCAAGCTATATATAAAATGAAAGGTCTTTAAATGAAGAACAACCGCGCTACATAACATTTTCGAGTGACTTCTATAGTTTAGGCGCAGTACTTTAAGGAGCGTATTTCTTTAGAGCGAAAAACACTCTCCACTCCTTTCAGTCATATCTAGTGTTCTAGCCAACCTATCGCGATAAGCCATATTTCATATGAAAGGTCTTTAAATGAGGAACAATCGCGCTATATAACATTTTCGTGTCACTTCTATAGTTTAGGCGCAGTACTTGAAGGAGCGTATTTGTTTAGAACGAAAAACACACCCCACTTCTTTCAGTCATATCTCGAGTTCTAGCCAACCTATTGCGATAAGCCATATATCATATGAAAGGTCTTTAAATGAGGAATAATCGCGCTATATAACATTTTCGTGTCACTTCTATAGTTTAGCCGCAGTACTTGAAGGAGCGTATTTGTTTAAGGCGAAAAACACTCCCCACTTCTTTCAGTCATATCTCGAGTTCTAGCCAACCTATCGCGATAAGCCATATATCATATAAAAAGGTCTTTAAATGAGGAACAATCGCGCTATATAACATTTGCGTGTCACTTCTATAGTTTAGGCGCAGTACTTGAAGGAGCGTATTTGTTTAGAACGAAAAACACACCCCACTTCTTTCAGTCATATCTCGAGTTCTAGCCAACCTATTGCGATAAGCCATATATCATATGAAAGGTCTTTAAATGAGGAATAATCGCGCTATATAACATTTTCGTGTCACTTCTATAGTTTAGGCGCAGTACTTGAAGGAGCGTATTTGTTTAAGGCGAAAAACACACCCCACTTCTTTCAGTCATATCTCGAGTTCTAGCCAACCTATCGCGATAAGCCATATATCATATGAATGGTCTTTAAATGAGGAACAATCGCGCTATATAACATTTTCGTGTCACTTCTATAGTTTAGGCGCAGTACTTGAAGAAGCGTATTTGTTTAAGGCGAAAAACACTCCCCACTTCTATCAGTCATATCTCGAGTTCTAGCCAACCTATCGCGATAAGCCATATATCATATGAAAGGTCTTTAAATGAGGAACAATCGCGCTATATAACATTTTCGTGTCACTTCTATAGTTTAGCCGCAGTACTTGAAGGAGCGTATTTGTTTAAGGCGAAAAACACTCCCCACTTCTTTCAGTCATATCTCGAGTTCTAGCCAACCTATCGCGATAAGCCATATATCATATAAAAAGGACTTTAAATGAGGAACAATCGCGCTATATAACATTTTCGTGTCACTTCTATAGTTTAGGCGCAGTACTTGAAGGAGCGTATTTGTTTAAGGCGAAAAACACACCCCACTTCTTTCAGTCATATCTCGAGTTCTAGCCAACCTATCGCGATAAGCCATATATCATATGAATGGTCTTTAAATGAGGAACAATCGCGCTATATAACATTTTCGTGTCACTTCTATAGTTTAGGCGCAGTACTTGAAGAAGCGTATTTGTTTAAGGCGAAAAACACTCCCCACTTCTATCAGTCATATCTCGAGTTCTAGCCAACCTATCGCGATAAGCCATATATCATATGAAAGGTCTTTAAATGAGGAACAATCGCGCTATATAACATTTTCGTGTCACTTCTATAGTTTAGCCGCAGTACTTGAAGGAGCGTATTTGTTTAAGGCGAAAAACACTCCCCACTTCTTTCAGTCATATCTCGAGTTCTAGCCAACCTATCGCGATAAGCCATATATCATATGAAAGGTCTTTAAATGAGGAACAATCGCGCTATATAACATTTTCGTGTCACTTCTATAGTTTAGGCGCAGTACTTGAAGGAGCGTATTTGTTTAAGGCGAAAAACACTCCCCACTCCTTTCAATCATATCTCGTGTTCTAGCCAACCGATCGCGCCAAGCCATATATCAAACGAAAGGCATTTAAATGAGGAACAACCGCGCTATATAACATTTTCGTGTGACTTTTATAGTTTAGGCGCAGTACATGAAGGAGTGTATTTGTTTAGGGCAAAAACACTCGGCATTCCTTTCAGTCATATCTCGAGTTTTAGCTAACCGATCGTGCCAAGACAGGTATCAAATGAAAGCCCTTTAAATAAGGAACAACCGTGCTATATATCATTTTCTCGTTAGTTTTATAGTTTGGGGGCAGTACATGTAGGAGCGTATTTGTACAGAGCGAAAAAAACTCCCCACTCCTTTCAGCCATATTTCGAGTTCTAGCCAACCGATCGCGCCAAGCCATATATCAAATGGAAGGTCCTTAAATGAAGAACAACCGCGCTATATAACATTTTCGTGTCACTTCCATAGTTTAGGCGCAGTACTTGAAGGAGCGTATTTCTTTAGAGCGAAAAACACTCCCCACTCCTTTCAGTCATATCTCGAGTCCTAGCCAACCGATAGCGCGAAGTCAGGTATCAAATGAAAGGTCATTAAATGAGGGACAACCGTGCTATATATCATTTTCCCGTCACTTTTACAGTTTATGCGCAGTACATGAAGGGCGTATTTGTACAGAGCGAAAAACACTCGGCAATCCTTTCAGTCATATCTCGAGTTCTAGCCAACCGATCGCGCCAAGCCATATATAAAATGAAAGGTCTTTAAATGAGGAACAACCGCGCTATATAACATTTTCGAGTGACTTCTATAGTTTAGGCGCAGTACTTTAAGGAGCGTATTTCTTTAGAGCGAAAAACACTCTCCACTCCTTTCAGTCATATCTCGTGTTCTGGCCAACCGATCGCGTCAAGCCATATATCAAATGAAAGGTCTTTAAATGAGGAACAACCGCGCTATATAACATTTTCGAGAGACTTCTATAGTTTAGGCGCAGTACTTTAAGGAGCGTATTTCTTTAGAGCGAAAAACACTCCCCACTCCTTTCAGTCATATCTCGAGTTCTAGCCAACCGATAGCGCGAAGTCAGGTATCAAATGAAAGGTCATTAGATGAGGGACAACCGTGCTATATATCATTTTCTCGTTAGTTTTATAGTTTGGGGGCAGTACATGTAGGAGCGTATTTGTACAGAGCGAAAAACACTCCTTTCAGTCATATTTCGTGTTCTTGCCAACCGATCGCGCCAAGCCATATATAAAATGAAAGGTCTTTAAATGAAGAACAACCGCGCTATATAACATTTTCGAGTGACTTCTATAGTTTAGGCTGCTGTGGTGGAGTCTAGTTCGAATCCGCAGGCTGTAATGGCCATGGGTACGGAGATTCCAACGCGGAGGAGGCACTGCTTAGATCACCTCGTCATCCTGTTATGCAGTCACATAGAATAAGGCTTTGCGGTGCTGCAAAAAGACGGCTTAAGTTCTATGTGGCCAAAGGGCATAACATTGAGGAGGCCAGAAGGCTAGCTTTGGAGCCTATGGCTAAACCTGGTGTGCGGGGCACACTGCAGAAGAGACCTCGGTCTGCCAACACGACACCGGAGGATAATCCCCCAAAAAAGGGTGCTCGGGAGTCTGTGGCGGAAACAGGCTCAATGGGCGTTGGGGCTGTTGCGGCCCCCGCCGATTCGGTGGTGCCTGCTACGGACGCTCAGAGGCCCTCTTTCTGTGAGGTTGCCTCCGGGGTGAAGCTGGGCATTATTCCTGCGGATTATCCTCAATCCGTATGGAGTACTGCACAGCTGAAGGCAGTACAACACGGCATCCTAAATGAGGTGCGCAGAAAAAGGAGCGGCTCAACAAAACCGCAGTTTACGGGATGGACAGTATCAGGACAACAGACATCCTCGAACTACTGGAAGGCCAAAATGAGGGCCTTAGAGTTGGCGACTGGCGGGTGGTCCGCAGAGCTCAGCGAGGAGCTGTTGTTGAGATTGTGTTGGCGATCGACCCGATATCGGCAAATGTGCTGAAGGATCGCCAACATAAAGTTGATTATGGGTTTGGCTGCGTCATCATTAGGCCTACCGTGAAGCCGACTGAGCCAGGTGCGCAGCCACAGTCAATCCTGACTGGAGCCCAACCTAAGGGGGCACAGGGTAGCTCTGCCACCCCTGGTTGTAGCGGCACTTCTAAATGAGGAATAATCGCGCTATATAACATTTTCGTGTCACTTCTATAGTTTAGCCGCAGTACTTGAAGGAGCGTATTTGTTTAAGGCGAAAAACACTCCCCACTTCTTTCAGTCATATCTCGAGTTCTAGCCAACCTATCGCGATAAGCCAAATATCATATGAAAGGTCTTTAAATGAGGAACAATCGCGCTATATAACATTTTCGTGTCACTTCTATAGTTTAGGCGCAGTACTTGAAGGAGCGTATTTGTTTAGAACGAAAAACACACCCCACTTCTTTCAGTCATATCTCGAGTTCTAGCCAACCTATATAACATTTTCGTGTCACTTCTATAGTTTAGGCGCAGTACTTGAAGGAGCGTATTTGTTTAAGGCGAAAAACACACCCCACTTCTTTCAGTCATATCTCGAGTTCTAGCCAACCTATCGCGATAAGCCATATATCATATGAATTGTCTTTAAATGAGGAACAATCGCGCTATATAACATTTTCGTGTCACTTCTATAGTTTAGCCGCAGTACTTGAAGGAGCGTATTTGTTTAAGGCGAAAAACACACCCCACTTTTTCAGTCATATCTCGAGTTCTACCCAACCTATCGCGATAGGCCATATATCATATGAAAGGTCTTTAAATGAGGAACAATCGCGCTATATAACATTTTCGTGTCACTTCTATAGTTTAGGCGCAGTACTTGAAGGAGCGTATTTGTTTAAGGCGAAAAACACTCCCCACTTCTTTCAGTAATATCTCGAGTTCTAGCCAACCTATCGCGATAAGCCATATATCATATGAAAGGTCTTTAAATGAGGAACAATCGCGCTATATAACATTTTCGTGTCACTTCTATAGTTTAGGCGCAGTACTTGAAGGAGCGTATTTGTTTAAGGCGAAAAACACTCCCCACTTCTATCAGTCATATCTCGAGTTCTAGCCAACCTATCGCGATAAGCCATATATCATATGAAAGGTCTTTAAATGAGGAACAATCGCGCTATATAACATTTTCGTGTCACTTCTATAGTTTAGCCGCAGTACTTGAAGGAGCGTATTTGTTCAGAACGAAAAACACACCCCACTTCTTTCAGTCATATCTCGAGTTCTAGCCAACCTATCGCGATAAGCCATATATCATATGAAAGGTCTTTAAATGAGGAATAATCGCGCTATATAACATTTTCGTGTCACTTCTATAGTTTAGGCGCAGTACTTGAAGGAGCGTATTTGTTTAAGGCGAAAAACACACCCCACTTCTTTCAGTCATATCTCGAGTTCTAGCCAACCTATCGCGATAAGCCATATATCATATGAATGGTCTTTACATGAGGAACAATCGCGCTATATAACATTTTCGTGTCACTTCTATAGTTTAGGCGCAGTACTTGAAGGAGCGTATTTGTTTAGAACGAAAAACACACCCCACTTCTTTCAGTCATATCTCGTGTTCTAGCCAACCGATCGCGCCAAGCCATATATCAAATGAAAGGCATTTAAATGAGGAACAACCGCGCTATATAACATTTTCGTGTCACTTCTATAGTTTAGGCGCAGTACTTGAAGGAGCGTATTTGTTTAGAACGAAAAACACACCCCACTTCTTTCAGTCATATCTCGAGTTCTAGCCAACCTATCGCGATAAGCCATATATCATATGAAAGGTCTTTAAATGAGGAATAATCGCGCTATATAACATTTTCGTGTCACTTCTATAGTTTAGGCGCAGTACTTGAAGGAGCGTATTTGTTTAAGGCGAAAAACACTCCCCACTTCTTTCAGTCATATCTCGAGTTCTAGCCAACCTATCGCGATAAGCCATATATCATATGAAAGGTCTTTAAATGAGGAACAATCGCGCTATATAACATTTTCGTGTCACTTCTATAGTTTAGGCGCAGTACTTGAAGGAGCGTATTTGTTTAGAACGAAAAACACACCCCACTTCTTTCAGTCATATCTCGTGTTCTAGCCAACCGATCGCGCCAAGCCATATATCAAATGAAAGGCATTTAAATGAGGAACAATCGCGCTATATAACATTTTCGTGTCACTTCTATAGTTTAGCCGCAGTACTTGAAGGAGCGTATTTGTTTAAGGCGAAAAACACTCCCCACTTCTTTCAGTCATATCTCGAGTTCTAGCCAACCTATCGCGATAAGCCATATATCATATGAAAGGTCTTTAAATGAGGAACAATCGCGCTATATAACATTTTCGTGTCACTTCTATAGTTTAGGCGCAGTACTTGAAGGAGCGTATTTGTTCAGAACGAAAAACACACCCCACTTCTTTCAGTCATATCTCGAGTTCTAGCCAACCTATCGCGATAAGCCATATATCATATGAAAGGTCTTTAAATGAGGAATAATCGCGCTATATAACATTTTCGTGTCACTTCTATAGTTTAGGCGCAGTACTTGAAGGAGCGTATTTGTTTAAGGCGAAAAACACACCCCACTTCTTTCAGTCATATCTCGAGTTCTAGCCAACCTATCGCGATAAGCCATATATCATATGAATGGTCTTTACATGAGGAACAATCGCGCTATATAACATTTTCGTGTCACTTCTATAGTTTAGGCGCAGTACTTGAAGGAGCGTATTTGTTTAGAACGAAAAACACACCCCACTTCTTTCAGTCATATCTCGTGTTCTAGCCAACCGATCGCGCCAAGCCATATATCAAATGAAAGGCATTTAAATGAGGAACAACCGCGCTATATAACATTTTCGTGTCACTTCTATAGTTTAGGCGCAGTACTTGAAGGAGCGTATTTGTTTAGAACGAAAAACACACCCCACTTCTTTCAGTCATATCTCGAGTTCTAGCCAACCTATCGCGATAAGCCATATATCATATGAAAGGTCTTTAAATGAGGAATAATCGCGCTATATAACATTTTCGTGTCACTTCTATAGTTTAGGCGCAGTACTTGAAGGAGCGTATTTGTTTAAGGCGAAAAACACTCCCCACTTCTTTCAGTCATATCTCGAGTTCTAGCCAACCTATCGCGATAAGCCATATATCATATGAAAGGTCTTTAAATGAGGAACAATCGCGCTATATAACATTTTCGTGTCACTTCTATAGTTTAGGCGCAGTACTTGAAGGAGCGTATTTGTTTAGAACGAAAAACACACCCCACTTCTTTCAGTCATATCTCGTGTTCTAGCCAACCGATCGCGCCAAGCCATATATCAAATGAAAGGCATTTAAATGAGGAACAATCGCGCTATATAACATTTTCGTGTCACTTCTATAGTTTAGCCGCAGTACTTGAAGGAGCGTATTTGTTTAAGGCGAAAAACACTCCCCACTTCTTTCAGTCATATCTCGAGTTCTAGCCAACCTATCGCGATAAGCCATATATCATATGAAAGGTCTTTAAATGAGGAACAATCGCGCTATATAACATTTTCGTGTCACTTCTATAGTTTAGGCGCAGTACTTGAAGGAGCGTATTTGTTCAGAACGAAAAACACACCCCACTTCTTTCAGTCATATCTCGAGTTCTAGCCAACCTATCGCGATAAGCCATATATCATATGAAAGGTCTTTAAATGAGGAACAATCGCGCTATATAACATTTTCGTGTCACTTCTATAGTTTAGGCGCAGTACTTGAAGGAGCGTATTTGTTTAAGGCGAAAAACACTCCCCACTTCTATCAGTCATATCTCGAGTTCTAGCCAACCTATCGTGATAAGCCATATATCATATGAAAGGTCTTTAAATGAGGAACAATCGCGCTATATAACATTTTCGTGTCACTTCTATAGTTTAGCCGCAGTACTTGAAGGAGCGTATTTGTTTAAGGCGAAAAACACTCCCCACTTCTTTCAGTCATATCTCGAGTTCTAGCCAACCTATCGCGATAAGCCATATATCATATGAAAGGTCTTTAAATGAGGAACAATCGCGCTATATAACATTTTCGTGTCACTTCTATAGTTTAGGCGCAGTACTTGAAGGAGCGTATTTGTTCAGAACGAAAAACACACCCCACTTCTTTCAGTCATATCTCGAGTTCTAGCCAACCTATCGCGATAAGCCATATATCATATGAAAGGTCTTTAAATGAGGAATAATCGCGCTATATAACATTTTCGTGTCACTTCTACAGTTTAGGCGCAGTACTTGAAGGAGCGTATTTGTTTAAGGCGAAAAACACACCCCACTTCTTTCAGTCATATCTCGAGTTCTAGCCAACCTATCGCGATAAGCCATATATCATATGAATGGTCTTTACATGAGGAACAATCGCGCTATATAACATTTTCGTGTCACTTCTATAGTTTAGGCGCAGTACTTGAAGGAGCGTATTTGTTTAGAACGAAAAACACACCCCACTTCTTTCAGTCATATCTCGTGTTCTAGCCAACCGATCGCGCCAAGCCATATATCAAATGAAAGGCATTTAAATGAGGAACAACCGCGCTATATAACATTTTCGTGTCACTTCTATAGTTTAGGCGCAGTACTTGAAGGAGCGTATTTGTTTAGAACGAAAAACACACCCCACTTCTTTCAGTCATATCTCGAGTTCTAGCCAACCTATCGCGATAAGCCATATATCATATGAAAGGTCTTTAAATGAGGAATAATCGCGCTATATAACATTTTCGTGTCACTTCTATAGTTTAGGCGCAGTACTTGAAGGAGCGTATTTGTTTAAGGCGAAAAACACTCCCCACTTCTTTCAGTCATATCTCGAGTTCTAGCCAACCTATCGCGATAAGCCATATATCATATGAAAGGTCTTTAAATGAGGAACAATCGCGCTATATAACATTTTCGTGTCACTTCTATAGTTTAGGCGCAGTACTTGAAGGAGCGTATTTGTTTAGAACGAAAAACACACCCCACTTCTTTCAGTCATATCTCGTGTTCTAGCCAACCGATCGCGCCAAGCCATATATCAAATGAAAGGCATTTAAATGAGGAACAACCGCGCTATATAACATTTTCGTGTGACTTTTATAGTTTAGGCGCAGTACATGAAGGAGTGTATTTGTTTAGGGCAAAAACACTCGGCATTCCTTTCAGTCATATCTCGAGTTTTAGCTAACCGATCGTGCCAAGACAGGTATCAAATGAAAGCCCTTTAAATAAGGAACAACCGTGCTATATATCATTTTCTCGTTAGTTTTATAGTTTGGGGGCAGTACATGTAGGAGCGTATTTGTACAGAGCGAAAAACACTCCCCACTCCTTTCAGCCATATTTCGAGTTCTAGCCAACCGATCGCGCCAAGCCATGTATCAAATGGAAGGTCCTTAAATGAAGAACAACCGCGCTATATAACATTTTCGTGTCACTTCCATAGTTTAGGCGCAGTACTTGAAGGAGCGTATTTCTTTAGAGCGAAAAACACTCCCCACTCCTTTCAGTCATATCTCGAGTTCTAGCCAACCGATAGCGCGAAGTCAGGTATCAAATGAAAGGTCATTAAATGAGGGACAACCGTGCTATATATCATTTTCGCGTCACTTTTACAGTTTATGCGCAGTACATGAAGGGCGTATTTGTACAGAGCGAAGAACACTCGGCAATCCTTTCAGTCATATCTCGAGTTCTAGCCAACCGATCGCGCCAAGCCATATATAAAATGAAAGGTCTTTAAATGAGGAACAACCGTGCTATATAACATTTTCGAGTGACTTCTATAGTTTAGGCGCAGTACTTTAAGGAGCGTATTTCTTTAGAGCGAAAAACACTCTCCACTCCTTTCAGTCATATCTCGTGTTCTGGCCAACCGATCGCGTCAAGCCATATATCAAATGAAAGGTCTTTAAATGAGGAACAACCGCGCTATATAACATTTTCGAGTGACTTCTATAGTTTAGGCGCAGTACTTTAAGGAGCGTATTTCTTTAGAGCGAAAAACACTCCCCACTCCTTTCAGTCATATCTCGAGTTCTAGCCAACCGATAGCGCGAAGTCAGGTATCAAATGAAAGGTCATTAAATGAGGGACAACCGTGCTATATATCATTTTCTCGTTAGTTTTATAGTTTGGGGGCAGTACATGTAGGAGCGTATTTGTACAGAGCGAAAAACACTCCCCACTCCTTTCAGTAATATTTCGTGTTCTTGCCAACCGATCGCGCCAAGCTATATATAAAATGAAAGGTCTTTAAATGAAGAACAACCGCGCTACATAACATTTTCGAGTGACTTCTATAGTTTAGGCGCAGTACTTTAAGGAGCGTATTTCTTTAGAGCGAAAAACACTCTCCACTCCTTTCAGTCATATCTAGTGTTCTAGCCAACCTATCGCGATAAGCCATATTTCATATGAAAGGTCTTTAAATGAGGAACAATCGCGCTATATAACATTTTCGTGTCACTTCTATAGTTTAGGCGCAGTACTTGAAGGAGCGTATTTGTTTAGAACGAAAAACACACCCCACTTCTTTCAGTCATATCTCGAGTTCTAGCCAACCTATTGCGATAAGCCATATATCATATGAAAGGTCTTTAAATGAGGAATAATCGCGCTATATAACATTTTCGTGTCACTTCTATAGTTTAGCCGCAGTACTTGAAGGAGCGTATTTGTTTAAGGCGAAAAACACTCCCCACTTCTTTCAGTCATATCTCGAGTTCTAGCCAACCTATCGCGATAAGCCATATATCATATAAAAAGGTCTTTAAATGAGGAACAATCGCGCTATATAACATTTGCGTGTCACTTCTATAGTTTAGGCGCAGTACTTGAAGGAGCGTATTTGTTTAGAACGAAAAACACACCCCACTTCTTTCAGTCATATCTCGAGTTCTAGCCAACCTATTGCGATAAGCCATATATCATATGAAAGGTCTTTAAATGAGGAATAATCGCGCTATATAACATTTTCGTGTCACTTCTATAGTTTAGGCGCAGTACTTGAAGGAGCGTATTTGTTTAAGGCGAAAAACACACCCCACTTCTTTCAGTCATATCTCGAGTTCTAGCCAACCTATCGCGATAAGCCATATATCATATGAATGGTCTTTAAATGAGGAACAATCGCGCTATATAACATTTTCGTGTCACTTCTATAGTTTAGGCGCAGTACTTGAAGAAGCGTATTTGTTTAAGGCGAAAAACACTCCCCACTTCTATCAGTCATATCTCGAGTTCTAGCCAACCTATCGCGATAAGCCATATATCATATGAAAGGTCTTTAAATGAGGAACAATCGCGCTATATAACATTTTCGTGTCACTTCTATAGTTTAGCCGCAGTACTTGAAGGAGCGTATTTGTTTAAGGCGAAAAACACTCCCCACTTCTTTCAGTCATATCTCGAGTTCTAGCCAACCTATCGCGATAAGCCATATATCATATAAAAAGGACTTTAAATGAGGAACAATCGCGCTATATAACATTTTCGTGTCACTTCTATAGTTTAGGCGCAGTACTTGAAGGAGCGTATTTGTTTAAGGCGAAAAACACACCCCACTTCTTTCAGTCATATCTCGAGTTCTAGCCAACCTATCGCGATAAGCCATATATCATATGAATGGTCTTTAAATGAGGAACAATCGCGCTATATAACATTTTCGTGTCACTTCTATAGTTTAGGCGCAGTACTTGAAGAAGCGTATTTGTTTAAGGCGAAAAACACTCCCCACTTCTATCAGTCATATCTCGAGTTCTAGCCAACCTATCGCGATAAGCCATATATCATATGAAAGGTCTTTAAATGAGGAACAATCGCGCTATATAACATTTTCGTGTCACTTCTATAGTTTAGCCGCAGTACTTGAAGGAGCGTATTTGTTTAAGGCGAAAAACACTCCCCACTTCTTTCAGTCATATCTCGAGTTCTAGCCAACCTATCGCGATAAGCCATATATCATATGAAAGGTCTTTAAATGAGGAACAATCGCGCTATATAACATTTTCGTGTCACTTCTATAGTTTAGGCGCAGTACTTGAAGGAGCGTATTTGTTTAAGGCGAAAAACACTCCCCACTCCTTTCAATCATATCTCGTGTTCTAGCCAACCGATCGCGCCAAGCCATATATCAAACGAAAGGCATTTAAATGAGGAACAACCGCGCTATATAACATTTTCGTGTGACTTTTATAGTTTAGGCGCAGTACATGAAGGAGTGTATTTGTTTAGGGCAAAAACACTCGGCATTCCTTTCAGTCATATCTCGAGTTTTAGCTAACCGATCGTGCCAAGACAGGTATCAAATGAAAGCCCTTTAAATAAGGAACAACCGTGCTATATATCATTTTCTCGTTAGTTTTATAGTTTGGGGGCAGTACATGTAGGAGCGTATTTGTACAGAGCGAAAAAAACTCCCCACTCCTTTCAGCCATATTTCGAGTTCTAGCCAACCGATCGCGCCAAGCCATATATCAAATGGAAGGTCCTTAAATGAAGAACAACCGCGCTATATAACATTTTCGTGTCACTTCCATAGTTTAGGCGCAGTACTTGAAGGAGCGTATTTCTTTAGAGCGAAAAACACTCCCCACTCCTTTCAGTCATATCTCGAGTCCTAGCCAACCGATAGCGCGAAGTCAGGTATCAAATGAAAGGTCATTAAATGAGGGACAACCGTGCTATATATCATTTTCCCGTCACTTTTACAGTTTATGCGCAGTACATGAAGGGCGTATTTGTACAGAGCGAAAAACACTCGGCAATCCTTTCAGTCATATCTCGAGTTCTAGCCAACCGATCGCGCCAAGCCATATATAAAATGAAAGGTCTTTAAATGAGGAACAACCGCGCTATATAACATTTTCGAGTGACTTCTATAGTTTAGGCGCAGTACTTTAAGGAGCGTATTTCTTTAGAGCGAAAAACACTCTCCACTCCTTTCAGTCATATCTCGTGTTCTGGCCAACCGATCGCGTCAAGCCATATATCAAATGAAAGGTCTTTAAATGAGGAACAACCGCGCTATATAACATTTTCGAGAGACTTCTATAGTTTAGGCGCAGTACTTTAAGGAGCGTATTTCTTTAGAGCGAAAAACACTCCCCACTCCTTTCAGTCATATCTCGAGTTCTAGCCAACCGATAGCGCGAAGTCAGGTATCAAATGAAAGGTCATTAGATGAGGGACAACCGTGCTATATATCATTTTCTCGTTAGTTTTATAGTTTGGGGGCAGTACATGTAGGAGCGTATTTGTACAGAGCGAAAAACACTCCTTTCAGTCATATTTCGTGTTCTTGCCAACCGATCGCGCCAAGCCATATATAAAATGAAAGGTCTTTAAATGAAGAACAACCGCGCTATATAACATTTTCGAGTGACTTCTATAGTTTAGGCTGCTGTGGTGGAGTCTAGTTCGAATCCGCAGGCTGTAATGGCCATGGGTACGGAGATTCCAACGCGGAGGAGGCACTGCTTAGATCACCTCGTCATCCTGTTATGCAGTCACATAGAATAAGGCTTTGCGGTGCTGCAAAAAGACGGCTTAAGTTCTATGTGGCCAAAGGGCATAACATTGAGGAGGCCAGAAGGCTAGCTTTGGAGCCTATGGCTAAACCTGGTGTGCGGGGCACACTGCAGAAGAGACCTCGGTCTGCCAACACGACACCGGAGGATAATCCCCCAAAAAAGGGTGCTCGGGAGTCTGTGGCGGAAACAGGCTCAATGGGCGTTGGGGCTGTTGCGGCCCCCGCCGATTCGGTGGTGCCTGCTACGGACGCTCAGAGGCCCTCTTTCTGTGAGGTTGCCTCCGGGGTGAAGCTGGGCATTATTCCTGCGGATTATCCTCAATCCGTATGGAGTACTGCACAGCTGAAGGCAGTACAACACGGCATCCTAAATGAGGTGCGCAGAAAAAGGAGCGGCTCAACAAAACCGCAGTTTACGGGATGGACAGTATCAGGACAACAGACATCCTCGAACTACTGGAAGGCCAAAATGAGGGCCTTAGAGTTGGCGACTGGCGGGTGGTCCGCAGAGCTCAGCGAGGAGCTGTTGTTGAGATTGTGTTGGCGATCGACCCGATATCGGCAAATGTGCTGAAGGATCGCCAACATAAAGTTGATTATGGGTTTGGCTGCGTCATCATTAGGCCTACCGTGAAGCCGACTGAACCAGGTGCGCAGCCACAGTCAATCCTGACTGGAGCCCAACCTAAGGGGGCACAGGGTAGCTCTGCCACCCCTGGTTGTAGCGGCACTTCTGCCGAGAGGCCACAGGCTAAAGTGCCTGCTGTGCTAGAGCAGGAGTCCGCGAAGGAGTCAATAGAACCGTCGGGTACAGAGGCTATGGGCGCCGGTAAGCCTATTTCTACCCCCACTATCCGACAGGTGTTGGTTCAAGCTGGAGCAAGTAGTGCTCCCTCAACCTCGACCTTGGTTAGATAGATGTTCGCCCGAGGAGAAGGCCCGGTTTTCTGGCAATCGTGCCAAAAAAGTGGCATCTAGGGGCCACACTAAGAGCCGCAAATGAAGCGGCCAACACTAGGGTTGACGAGCGGACAATCCAACTGTCTGCAAATCAACCTTCACCATGCTAAGGCTGCTTCCTCTGTGCTAAGCATGGTCTATCAGGCGGAAGCCTTGGACATAGCGTTCATACAGGAGCCTTGGGTCCATAGAGGAGTTATCAAGGGCCTCGGTGTCACAAACGGTAAGGTAATTTACTGCACCAGCTGTGACCGTCCCAGTGCGGCCCTTTTAATTAATAATAACATTAATTTTCTGCCACTTTCAGAGTTCATGACGGGTGATCTAGTTGCTGCATGGGCCAGCGAAAAATGGTCCCATGGTGGAACAGCTCCCTCAATAAACTGAAAGTAGAGGTAAGAAGACTATTCAATAGGGCGAAAAAAAACGGGCAACTGGTCTGAATATAAAAGCGCTCTTACAGGCTATAACAAGGAACTGAGAAGGTCAAAAAGAACTTCCTGGAGACGAAGTTGTGAGGAGATTAAAAGTTTCCCTGACTTTCTTCGTCTGAGGAGGGTTCTCTCCAAGGACCACTCAAATGGTACATGTACCCTCAAAAAGCCTGATGGGGGTTACACGTCATCCATGGAGGAGACCAGCTCGCTGCTGCTGAGTACTCACTTCCCAGGATGCGTTTTTGTAGAGAATCCCAGTGTTACGGCACATGTGACGGCAATGCCCCCTCTCGCAACAGGGAGGGAGGCGGGTCTAACGGGATCCATCTTTGACAAAGAAAAGGTCCGATGGGCTCTTGGGACTTTTAGTCCCTATAAAGCCCCTGGACCAGATGGGATATATCCGTGTCTATTGCAGCAGGGTGCGGATGTGCTGGTCCCTGTCTTGTCAAGAATGTTTAGGGCAAGCTTGCGGCCATCTTCCATTTGCATGGGCAGAGGTTAGGGTTGTTTTTATTCCTAAGGCCAATAGCGGCTCTGTGCAGCTACCAAAGGCATATCGGCCCATTAGCCTCAGCTCATTTTTCCTTAAGACAATGGAAAAACTCCTGGACATGTATATAAAGGAGACGATATTAACTGAGTCACCTTTACATGAATTACAGTTTGCCTATCAAGCAGGCAAATCAACTGAGACTGCGGTCCACAACCTAACTACAGTGATAGAAAAGGCTTTGCAGTCAAGACAAATTGCTTTGTGCACATTGATGGATATTTCAGGAGCCTTTGACAATACGTCTTATGAAGCTATCTGTGATTCCATGACAAGGAAAATTATTCCTCCCATGATAACCACATGGACTATTAACATGCTGAGGTCCAGAGTAGTTCGGTTTGAGCTTGGAGGGAAGCTACAATCAATTAAGGCCACCAGAGGATGTCCCCAAGGGGGGGTATTATCACCACTGTTATGGACACTGGTTGTAGATGAACTCCTGAATAAGCTGAATTCATTGGGCTTCAGCACTCAGGGCTATGCTGACGATCTTGTGGTCTATGTTGTAGGAAATCATCAGCCTACGATATCTGACTGCGCGCAGCGGGCCATTAATATTACAAAAAGATGGTGTGAGGAGAAGGGCCTTCGCCTGAATCCTGAAAAGACCACCTTAGTACCCTTTACCAGGAAGCACAAGATTAGGCTGGAGAAGCCTGTTCTGGAAGGGACTACAATAGAATTCTCCAAGGAGGCAAAGTATCTCGAGGTTATCCTGGATAGAGCACTAACTTGGAACGCACACCTCAGCAGTGTTATCCAGAAAGCCACAAGGGCATTCTATGCCTGTACTAGGTTCTATGGTAAAACTTGGGGCATCAGCCCTAAAATGACCTACTGGGCATTTGAAGTTATTGTAAGACCAATACTGACATATTCGGCGTTGGTCTGGTGGCCCAAGGTTGATCAAAAGGAAGCTGCAAAAGCCCTAAATAAGTTACATCGACTGATCTGTGTGGGCATTACTGGTGCTATGAAATCGTGCCCAACCATGGCCCTTAGTGTCCTGTTACACATCCCACCCTTATCGATAATGATAAAAAGGGAGGCATGTCTATCGGCACTCCGGCTCAGTCGTATCTCCACTATGAAAAGTGGGGATCTACATGGTCATATGAGAATTGCGGATATTTTCATTAATGAACCCATGTCAAATTCAGTGACAACATGCCAAAAAATTGGCTTTCTCCAGGAACTACACGGTTATTGTATTTGACCGAGAGGACTGGAGAAATAGGAATTTGAACTTCGAACCGGGAGCTCAGATTTGGTATACCGATGGGTCCAAAATGCAGAATGGTGATGCTGGCGCTGGCATTGTAGGGCCGAGATTTCAGAGGGGTATACCAATGGGAAAGTATGCTACTATCTTCCAGGCAGAATTGTTTGCCATAGAGATATGTGTGAGGGAATGTCTTCGTAGGAGGGCATGTGGTGCACACATCTATATCCTCTCTGATAGCCAAGCGGCTTTGAAAGAACTCAGGTCTGAAACAATTGGATCCAGGCTTGTAGACAACTGTCGCAAGTGCCTAATCCAACTGGGACAAAACAATACCATTATACTGGGATGGGTCCCTGGGCATGAGGTCTATGAGGGGAATGAGAGAGCTGACTGCCTAGCAAGGCGTGGTGCTCAGCGACCTTTTATAGGTCCGGAGCCTTTTTGTGGACTATCTAATGGATACAAACGGGAGGTAATCCGGCAGTGGGAGGAAATCGAGTTTGAGAGGGCGTGGGCAAATACTTTAGGCCATCGCCAATCAAAGAGATTTCTTACCTTAGCTAAAGGAGTGTCATCAAAACTTCTTCTGCTAAATAGGAAGGACTTAGGTGTCCTTTCAGGTTTTCTTACGGGCCACTGTGGCCTAAGATACCACCTGAAAAAAATCGGCATGTCTGAAACGGACATCTGCAGATTTTGCGATGAAGCTAAGGAAACCGCTGAGCATGTTCTCTGCGATTGCCCTGCTCTTAGCAATCGGAGGCGGTTAAGCTATGGTGATTCAATTATGCCTCACTCTAAGATTTGGATCACTAACCCAGGAATGGTGCTGAGTTTTATAAAGAGCTTAGATCTGGGTTAGGTAAGGGCATGCACAATAGATCCAAGAGGTCGCGGTGCAGCAGTGCCTATAATAATAATAATAAATGAGGAACAACCGCGCTATATAACATTTTCGTGTGACTTTTATAGTTTAGGCGCAGTACATGAAGGAGTGTATTTGTTTAGGGAAAAAACACTCGGCATTCCTTTCAGTCATATCTCGAGTTCTAGCCAACCGATCGCGCCAAGAGAGGTATCAAATGAAAGGTCATTAAATGAGGAACAACCGTGGTATACATCATTTTTGCTTCACTTTTATAATTTAGGCGCAGTACATGAAGGAGCGTATTTATGAAGAGCGAAAAACACTCGGCACTCCTTTCAGTCATATCTCGAGTTCTAGCCAATCGATCGTGCCAAGACATGTAGGAGCGCATTTGTACAGAGCGAAAAACACTTGGCAATCCTTTCAGTCATATCTCGGGTTCTAGCGAACCGATCGCGCCAAGCCATGTGTCACATGAAAGGCCATTAAATGAGGAACAACCGTACTATATATCATTTTCGCGTCACTTTTACAGTTTATGCGCAGTACATGAAGGGCGTATTTGTACAGAGCGAAAAACACTCGGCAATCCTTTCAGTCATATCTCGAGTTCTAGCCAACCGATCGTGCCAAGACAGGTATCAAATGAAAGCCCTTTAAATGAGGAACAACCGTGCTATATATCATTTTCTCGTTAGTTTTATAGTTTGGGGGCAGTACATGTAGGAGCGTATTTGTACAGAGCGAAAAACACTCCCCACTCCTTTCAGCCATATTTCGAGTTCTAGCCAACCGATCGCGCCAAGCCATATATCAGATGGAAGGTCCTTAAATGAAGAACAACCGCGCTATATAACATTTTCGTGTCACTTCCATAGTTTAGGCGCAGTACTTGAAGGAGGGTATTTGTTAGAGCGAAAAACACTCCCCACTCCTTTCAGTCATATCTCGAGTTCTAGCCAACCGATAGCGCGAAGTCAGGTATCAAATGAAAGGTCATTAAATAAGGGACAACCGTGCTATATATCATTTTCGTGTCACTTTTATAGTTTAGGCGCAGTGCATGAAGGAGTGTATTTGTACAGAGCGAAAAACACTCGGCACTCCTTTCAGTCATATCTCGAGTTCTAGCTAACCGATCGCGCCAAGAGAGGTATCAAATGAAAGGTCATTAAATGAGGGACAACCGTGCTATATATCATTTTCGCGTCACTTTTATAGTTTAGGCGCAGTACATGAAGGAGCGTATTTGTTTAGGGCAAAAACACTCGGCATTCCTTTCAGTCATATCTCGAGTTCTAGCCAACCGATCGCGCCAAGACAATACGGAGTTTTTAGGAAAGTATGAAATTAAACATGTCAAAACAGGATTTTACTCTCCTCAAGAGGACGCAGCTGAAATGGTAAAATGCACAGTTTTACAAATTGTGCGTTCGTTTGTAGGAAAACCAACGAAACTGGGGCCTGCATAATACTGACCTAGCACCCTAATACGCCGTGTTTGAGGCTCACATGATGCCACATGCAAACTCCTATGAGTTAATGCGTCGTGTGAGTTCCGTAAAAGAAGAAGAACTAGCAGTCGTGAGCCAAGCGGATAAACTTAGTTTGATTCGCAAAAGGATTTCGAAAGCGTTACAGCTGGCTCCCGAAAAAAGTGCCAAGGCATATAACACGCGTAGTAGGGATGTAAATTTTCAAGTTGATCAAGTGGTATACCGCCGAAATTTTAAACAATGCAACCTCATTGACGGCTACAATGCCAAGCTGGGTCCAGCCAATATTAAATGTATAATTTTAAAAGGAGTCATTGTACGAGCTCGGCACACTTGGTGGTAAGAAGCTGGGGGTATACCATGCTAAAGATTTATATGTGTCGTATTGTTGTTGTGTGTAGTGAGTGTTGTAGTTTATAGTTTTGACAATTATTACTTTATTATAAGCTGGTAACTATTTTTGCTTTTATTTTTCCTAAGTTTAAATTCACAAAAACGAGTCAGTTTTTGTAAATGTTAGACTTGACTTTTATTTATTTATTTATTTCTCTTTCTGTGATATTTTCTTTTGCTATTAGATGTAGTTAGTAGTGCAATATAAGGTTTTAGTTAACGCAATATTAGTTTAAGATTTAGTGATAATGACTGTGATATTTTCGATTATACTAATGTAGATTAGTGCAATATCGGTGAAGGGTGGAGATGTTTGACGAACGGCTTTGGCAGTGGTTATCCATAGATTTTTTTACGAACACGTTCCATGCTGTAAATAACATCGACGGTTTCGAGCCTGTAGTGGCAGACCGTGTACCATATCTTTTAAACCAAAGGGCGATTTGTTTATTTTTAAATTATTTGTGAATGTAATTAGTTTTAGGTTTGTGTTGTTTCAGTGTTTATGTTTAATTATATTCCGAGCCGCAATGAAAACCCAATTTTAAGATTGATACTTGTTGATGGAGGTTTATGTTTTGTAGCGGTATTAAGAAAAACAAAGCGACTAATAAAATCATTGGTGGAAAAAATGTTGTTGAAGGAAAAAAGATTGGATTTTGATAAAATGAACATTAAAAATATTGCTGAAAAGGAAAGAAGTTCAATTGATTCAAAAAAGTGGTTGCTTGGCAAAGAAAAACTAAATATGAAATGTGTTAATACAGAAACATATTAAAGTAAAATGTGAAATTTGTTTAAGTAAAGGTGTTGAAAGACAGTTTAAGTAAAGGTGTTGAAAAACCAACACAATACAAATAGAAAGAAGACGGACGTATAAAATTGGTTCGTTAAAACTGAATGTATATAAAGTGAAAAAAAAGTATGCCAAATTAAGCCAGAAGTCCGCAAAAATTACAATTGGGAAACTAAAACGTACACATATACATTAAATTGAAACAACCGCAATCATTCACATAAAGTTTACGGAACACAAATTAACAAAAGCCACAACAAAACGCATAACATACAACCGCTACAGCAGCAATATTAATTTAATATTGTTCACAGAATTAAAAAATAGTGTAAAATAAACAATATTTCATTTCATTTCATTTATTTAACACAATGTACACTAAGACTTATATGTCTTTTATAGTACACCCAAGTAACAATAAGCAAGATAATTATCAAATTATAGCAATTTTATATATAACAATACATTACATTAATATTAATAGATAAGAACTTAAGAACTAGTCAAGGTAAGGGTAGGAAAAAAAAAGAAAAAAGAGATAATAAAGGAAGAGAGAAGAAGAGAGTCGGCGGGTTGCTTGGAATGACCCATTAGGAAACATAGGTGCAAGTGACCAGTGGGTCGTCTTAACTCTTTTCTTTCCTTTTCCTGCTTCTCCTTATTTAAAAACAAATAAGGCACAATTTTTGTTTGTCTGTTGTAGGTAGGGTGGTAAGAAACCACGCCCCAAATAGCCGACGCGCTTAGCCGGAGCCACCCTGCCAGGTTGAGGTTGAGCTTGAGGTTGAGGTTGAGGTTGAGGTTGCGGTTGAGGTTGAGGTTGCGGTTGAGGTTGAGGTTGAGGTTGAGGTTAAGGTTGAGGTTGAGGTTGAGGTTGAGGTTGAGGTTAAGGTTGAGGTTGCGGTTGCGGTTGAGTTTGAGGTTGAGGTTGAGCTTGAGCTTGAGCTTGAGGTTGCGGTTGAAGTTAAGGTTGCGGTTGAGGTTGAGGTTGAGGTTGAGGTTGGAGTTGAGGTTGAAGTTGAGGTTGACGTTGAGGTTGAGCTTAAGGTTGATTTTGACGTTGAGCTTGAGGTTGAGCTTGAGGTTGGGCTTGAGCTTGAGATTCAGATTGAGGTTGAGGTCAAACGAAGCGGAAAAAGCGGAACAACTTTAATACATTCTTCATCTTTTTTTTTTGCTCTTCTTAAAGTGGATAGACCATAATAGAGCAATTATCTAAGAATAATTCAAAATAAATCTTGGATTTACCATTAATATGTCCTTGACTTCTACTGATCTCATTAACATAGCATTTCGTAGGATATACTTCATCGTACGGATTCTTAAGGATCTGAAATTTGTAACTGCTTTCACTGTAATGCCTATTAGGCGGAAATTAGTTGTTTAACTCATTATTCGTGTCATAACATATTTTTCAATAGTATATTGCAAACTTAATTCTCGTTCACTGTTAAAGATTTCGTTTGTCTTTAATTACGCTACCAGATATGTCTTCGGATTAGGTAAATGCGATTATCTATCCGAGTTTCTATACAAAATTTGCGCTGCGACGTAGCATGTTATTTTAAGTGTGTGTTTTTCTACATAACGTAATAAACACCAACACTCCAAACTATTTATTAAATAAGCTGCAGTTCGAAAGCACGCAGAAAAACATTTTATTAATTACACCGATCTTTGCTTTACTAAATGAATCACGGGTTCTTGTCATTAGGGCTGTCCAAACTTGGAACTCTATTCCATCGTGTTTATAATCGTTGTATTATGAGGGCAGATTTAGGCACAAGATTCTACAGTGCCTTGCAGATTCTGGACGCAAGTAGTTCTATCCTCTTATCTTTCCCAATCTCTCTTTGATAGCCACACTAGCTTTCTTACCTCCTAACCCAAAAGGAGTTTAAATTCTTATTGTACTTTTCTCTTTAAATTAATAAAAATAAATAAATCAAAAAAAAGAAAAATAAATAAATATTCTAATGAATTTTCTTTTTGTTTCTTTGCAGGTAAATGGGTTTATTTCGATAAAGTGCGGGGATTTCAGTGTTGATTGAATGCACTGGATTTATGTAATGTAAGCCCACTTAATTTAATTCATGGCTTTTTCTAATTTCCAATCCCCACATCCAAACACCCAAACAACTTAACTTAACTAAAACACAGCCGCAGACATTTTTTATTGGAATAGCTAAAAACGATATTATTGTTAGCTGCTATCATAATTATGATAACAAATTAACCACTCAAAAATATAGTTTTCACAATGTATTTTCGTTAGTTTATTGTATATTCTGAAAACTGGGAATTGCTATATTTTTCTTACTTTCAAATATCTTCTCTGCTTATTACCTGACTTGACTCACTAGGTTGTCGAAATTACGTTCAATTATAACGTTTCTTTGTGCTTCTCATAGTCATTAAAATTTGTTAAATCGATTGATTGCTAAATATTTTTTAATGAAAAAATAGAGCCTTGAATACCTCCAAGGCTACATCGAACTATGTAAACTTATGAGTAGAATCCGAATAATTAGTCATAATATCATATTTCTGCTTCTTAATTTTTCATTTATTGTTTCATTCATGGACATGAAACTAATGTAAACATTGTTACGAATTTTGCACAGTCGTCCTAAAATGCTTTAACCACGATTTATGTGAATATCGCCTTATATATATCCTCCACCGCCACCTCCATATCGGCCACCTCCACCACCTCCAATTGGACCTCCACCGCCACCTCCTCCATGTGGACCGCCTCCACCACCACCAAGAGGGCCTCCACCACCACCTCCAAAAGGACCTCCCCCACCGCCTCCAATGGGACGTCCACCACCGCCATTTCCACCACCGCCATATCCACCAGCGCCATATCCACCACCGCCACCTCCGCCATATCCACCACCGCCACCTCCACCATATCTGCCACTATTATATTGAGCTATAAACAGAATATTAAAAACACATAACAATCTTCCATGCCTCTCAGGGTTTAAGTATAATAAATACCTTGAGAAATTAAAGCAGAGCCGAGCACAAATGCCAGAATAATCAAAGCTTTCGTAGCAGCCATGATGAGCACCTTCTAGTTTCTAAAATTTTACTCTGATCGATTCGGTAGAATAGCACCGTTTATATAGTTTCGTGCAGCTTTTAATTTGTTATCTCGAACTGTGTTTACGTATTTAATTTGCATTTGTATTACTCACTATTAAAATGTAAGTTTTAACACAAAAACATCAGTTGGAAAATTAAAGTGCCTTTGTCAGAATAATGGGTATTTATGTAATCTCTTAAAATTATCCTCGCCCATTAATGATTCACCCAATAAATCACAGCGAATATGCGTAAATTAAACGCAAAAAAAATCCTGAAACTGTTTGAAATTACGGAAGCTTCAAGTAAATTAATATTCTTTATTGATTAAGATTGTATTTATTGAATTTGACCCAAAAAAAAGAAATCTTGCAAAACTTTTTTAATGTATAGACGGTATGAAATATCGTCTTTGCTCTTATTTGTAAAGCGATGACTTCTTGTTCATGGTATAAACATGTTTTACATGTTTTACATGATTATTTTTTTATTCTAACAAAACAAATTGTTACAAATTCTTACGTTTAAGTTGCTTTGTGGTATTTGCGGTTACCGAAGTTATTCCGAAAACATCTTAAAAAATACAACAGTGAAAATTTCCATAGACGTCATATATACTATGATATAAATAAGATTAAATTATGTATACATATGTATGTAATAAAACTACGACGTGGTACACCAAACTTTCAACCAGCTCAAATTCAAAGACTACCTTCAGTGATCTTCTTCACAAACTTCCTTTTACTTCCCTCGCTTAAATTACTCTTGATATATATAACATTCTAAACGCTATATAATATAATAGTATATTTTTATGTTTCTATAATGAAGCCTTGTGGGGTGTGGCTGTCAATAAAGGAATTCCCCTGCACAGCTTAACACAACGCTATGTTGACTGTTCAATGCAGTTTGAAATCGATACTCGTGATCAATTTTAATTGATTAATGAACCTATTAAGGATCTTCATTAAAATCTGTCCCTTTCTCGATCATTGCCTCCTTTTACATTTCTACACAGCGATATGAATCAAAATAGTAGATGCAATAAAAATAGTTTTTATGCAAATATTAATTATTTAAGTGGAAGTTGTTTTAATGTTTAAATCGTGATTGTGAATATTAATTAATTGAGAATTATGACTGCGCATTCGTAACTAAAGTATTGCAATTATTTCATTCACCGCTTCCAATATTTATGAGACGCAATCTATGTAGATTGCAGCAATTATATTTTTTTCTTATTGTTTTTTCAAAAATTTCAACACTAAAAATCAGTATCCAGGTTTCGAGCATTTTTATCGTTCTTTTTAGTTTTCCTTGATCTAGATCCATAGATGCACTCAATAACATTAATATAATACAGTCAGTTAGTGCTACACAAACTTTTAATATAAGATTAAAATAAGGATTTACTTCTATCTCTTCGCAGCAAACCAATATTATTTTAATTAATAATGACATTATACTATTATAACAAATAACTTAGTAATTTTAGCAAAATTTTCTTTGTTCCTGTTTATTTATAATTTTCATACAATAAAATGGTGATAGAGTATGTTACTTTAAATTAAAGAAAATTATACATATGTGGAATGAAAGTAAAATATATCGCAAATCTCTTTTAATAAGTCGGTAAAATTAGCGTTTTAAGTTGTGTACACTCAAGTTTTTGGTTTTGTATATTGAAGTTTTTTATATTTGTTGTGATATCGTCCAGGCTCGTTATTCAGCTCGGTTAACCGCGTCCGCCACCACCTCCACCAATCGGACCACCACCACCTCCTCCAATCGGACCACCACCTCCACCAATCGGACCACCTCCACCTCCTCCAATCGGACCACCACCACCTCCTCCAATTGGACCACCACCACCTCCTCCAATCGGCCCACCACCTCCGCCTCCACCACGTTGAGCTTAAAAAAAAAAAAAAAAAATACGGATTAAAAAAGTGGAAAATGCATAAATTCTAAAATTATTTTAAATCGAATTATACGATTTACCTTGGCAGATGAATACAGAGCTCAACAGCAACATCGATAGTACTAGAAGCTTCATGGTTACTTTATCCAATAGCTCACTATTCTGAGTACCAAGGCTCCGTTAAGAAGTTCAGCTTTTATAGCATCGATGAAACAGCAGAGACTGCTGATACAACGCTTCTTACAAACAGGTTGGATTTGAAACTTGAGACTTTACGAATGCAATTACCTCAGACGACCTTTAAATCACGTTTTAATTACGTAATTTCATTGTAATTAAGTGGTTTTGTGCTGAATAAATCAAGCCAACCAATGTTCTTAAAGCGTACATAAGACATTAGAAAAACAGTGAACTAGACCAGGGCTGCTGCTATTGATAGATAGATTATTGACTCTGGACGTGCTCTATAATTAATGCAGTGAAGGTTTAAAAGTCGCTATAGATTTTCTCAGAATTCCTATTCCAAAATATAATATTTACCTAATAAAAAGTAATATGTACTTTGTTTCAGTAATGATAAAAGATTAATTTTATATATAGAAAATTAAATATTGCCGCTTGTCTTTGGCTACGGCTCTGTTCATTCAAAGAGACAGCCTACAGTTGCACTTGAATCTGCGAATATATCTGGAAGCAACCGGTGTAATTTTATGGGAACACATTGTTTATTGTCTATTTTCAAGTTTGTCTCGCTATCTATAAGTTTGTTTATTGTCTATTTTCAAGTTTGTTATCTATCTATAGTTTTTTATAGATAGTTTCGCTATCTATTTACTTCTCGTCCTTAATTTGAACGTCCGATTTGCACGTATTACTTTTTAAATATTATTTATTTTAAAAAGATTATTTATTACAACAAAAAAAATCAAAGAGAAGATAAGAACCAATTTATGTAGATATCTATAAATATCGATGCTGTGCGTGAACTGATAGTGTAAAGTCGTCGTGTGGCCTATCGTGAGATTGACACAATTTGTCAATCGCTCAAAAAAAAGACTCATGTCAATTGGTCGAAAGAAACGCTCAAACAATACGATCGCGCTGCTTCGAAACACGTCATGAAATCGTGACAGGTGATGAACCGTGGATTTACGCGTATGAGCCCCAAAGTAAACAGCATTCGATTGTATGGGTGTTTCAAGATGAACGAAATCCACCAAAAATTTGTTCGCGCACTAAGGACTTCCAAGCAAATAGGCGCCTGTTTTTTTCGGAAAAACTGGACATGTCGCAACCGTACCTCTAGAACAACCAGAACAGTCAATTCTGAGTGGTAAACGACTACTTGTTTGCCAGTTGTCTTTCAAAAAATCAGGAAAACCAATCTCAGAAGGTTGATCAGTCTTCACCACGACAATGCGATCTCTCTCACACCGGCTCAAGCAACTGCATTTTTGGCCACCCAAAACATTGTTCTGATGAGTCATCTGCCGTATGAGTCCTACCTCGGCACCAAATCACTTCTTTTATTCCCGTACGTAAAAAACAAACTGAGAGGTCAACGACACCTGAAGAAGCGGTTGCTGCATTCAGAATACATGTATGTATACCTCAATCAGAGTGGCAAAAGCGTTTCAACCATTGGTCCAAACGCATGCAAAAGTGTATAGATCTTCATGGAAAATATTTTAAAAAACAATAAAGTTATTTTCGATGATTAATATTTGTTTTTGTTCTCTAATCCCGAAATATAAAAGGCAACCTACGCAAAATATTAGCCTTTTTTTACAAAGTCGACGCAGCAGATTAGACGTGAAAATGAAACGCAACTCTTCAAGGTTTCTCTGAATTTTTTCAAGCAATTTCGCAACTATGTGCATACATATTTACAAAACGTTTGTCAGGTTAAAGAAACCGAACTCTTTACTTATATCAAGTTTCAATCGTCGTAGTCATCACCACCGCGACCGCCTCCGTAACGTCCTCCACCACCGCCACCGTTACGACCTCCACCACCGCCTCCGTTACGTCCTCCACCACCCCATCCATCACGTCCTCCACCTCGTCCTCCATCACGTCCTCCACCACGTCCACCGTATCCGCCCTCATCGCTATCTGAATTTCCTCCACGACCTCCGAATTGCGCTATTAACAAATAGAAAATATAAAAAGGATTTAATTGATTAGAAACAGAATAAGCAGGGAAATGTTTAATTTTTTTCTTACAACAATATTTACCTTGGCAAATTAAAATGCAGCTGAGCAGGACCAGAAATAATATAGCGAAGTTTTTCATTGTTAATCTGATTGTCGTATGGTAAACAGCAATTTGTTGGTGACCCTTTTATACTAAATTAACAAACGTGATCTGATTGGATTTGGTCCGCACTATCAGTTAAAC
This sequence comes from Thecophora atra, assembly GCA_937620795.1. Lineage (NCBI taxonomy): Eukaryota > Metazoa > Arthropoda > Insecta > Diptera > Conopidae > Thecophora > Thecophora atra. The sequence goes on along the minus strand of OW569397.1, from coordinate 22,040,503 downwards.
TGATTTGCATTATCACTTCAACTGAGAGAGCAATAGTCCATAATTTATTTAGAAGGTCTCCTTAGTGCGAAAAAGATGTCATAAGATCATGACGAAGTGAAGACTATTTTAGTGGCGAGATAAAGCGGACCAGCGGGAAATGTGTTGTTACAGCCAAGTAACATACAGTGAAAATCTGTATCTGTTTACTTGGAACAATAATAACTTTTGAGTCCTGCTATGCTTCTAAAAGCTCACACTAGGAGGATATATGTATATAATCCTCAATCAATATCAATGCACTAATGGACATTCGCATGTGTAAATATATAAAAAATTTATAAAAAAATTCCTTTAAACATGACCTTAAGATTTCTATTAATAAAAAGTTAAGCAATGTGCTTGATCACAGACGGACGTCCTATTTTAAATATTTAAATGTGAAGACATGAAAATTTGAAAAAGTTCATTTAGAGCTTTATTGTAGACTATTAAAATTGCTTATTAACTTTATTGCTTTATGCACATCTATGAAGTTGTGGGATAAATTAAATACTTTTCGGAAATCTCAATTTGTATCCTCATGCGATTAGTGATTACTTCAGAATTAATCTAATAGTCGTAGTAATCACCTCCGCCACCGCCGCCTCCATAACGACCACCACCTCCGCCTCCATAACGACCACCACCTCCGCCTCCGTAACGTCCCCCACCACGTCCTCCACCTCGTCCTCCACCTAGACCACCACCTTCTCCACCACGCCCGCCGAAGGTCCCACCTCCGCCACCGCCGCCGCCAAATAGTCCCCCATCACCTCCATTCGGATAGCCTCCACGACCACCGTATTGAGCTGAGTATTAACAAAAATATTTATATGCCTGCAAACAATATAACGCAAGAACTAGGTTTTGCTTGACAGTATTTACCTTGGGAAAAGCAAATGCAGCCGAGCAGGACTAGAAAGAGTATAGAGAAGGCTTTCATCGTTACTCCTCTGAATGCCGTATGGTAAACAGGCTGTTGATGATGACCCTTTTATACTAACTTCACAAACGTGAACTGCTTCTATTGTATCTGCGGAACAGCTTATTAATTTATGAAATCATGTTCTGTCGCGAGCGTGCAAAGCAGATGCACAGAGATATGTGTTGGCTACCAGCAAAAAAATTACTTGTAGCAGAAGAGGAAGCCGTGCAAAAGTAAGGCCTCGTTATCTGAACGCAATACCCAAGGAATTGGCCTAAGTATCGACCATAGATGAACATGATCACAGAATTGGGAGACAACCTAAGTGACTTAATAAAAGATAAATTTTTTTTGTAAAATGGTTTTCAGTATTTTAGAGAAGGCGACCTATAGCAGAAGTTTTTCAGTAATCAACGAGGTAATAGCTTCTAATATTTCCAATCAATCCATTAACAAATTAGTAACAGATTTGCATTTGTAATCATGTGTTTTATCGTAAGATTTGAAGAGTCGCTAAATTACTCTTATAATACGTACAACAGAATTGGTAAGTCAAAAAATAAATGAAATTAAGAGAATAGTGGTGAGGTGGCCGATGTATAAACCATACAAAATCGCCTCTGCTTTAAACTATCATGGCGATCATGATTCACGGCTTTCAACTGTAAGAGAGCGGAATGTTTTCTGTAGGCTTTATTAATATTATTATGATACCTATTTATGAAGTGAGGCAACTACTACAGAAATATGATTGGGATAGAACAGAACTAGCAACCACAGACATCGACTTCAGGAAAGAAAGAAAGACGATTACAATATCCAAGCAGAGATATTATAATAGATATCATTATATTATAATCTCTATGATCGAAGCGTACTGGGATACAAATCCAAACCCACATTGTTCTTAGGTAAGGGCACTACCTATTAAGGCACTGAGGATCGCATGTTCAGCGATATTTTTATGACGTATGTACATAAGATCCATTTGTATATTTTGTGCATGTACGCCAAACAATTTTTGGATAGTGATTGTAAATCACCGATGGTGATTGTAAATTGTCGAGTTGAACGATTATTATTAGTTCGAATATTAGGGATTCTGTGTTTAAAGCATTTCTAGATATTCATTAGAAATTATTTTTAGAAATCGAAATACTGTCCAAAGTTGGCAATTCGCGTGTAACAGTTTCATTTGAACTTATTTGCGACACTATATAATGTCCAATAGGAATTATAATTATTATTAACTCGCTGATCGGCGAACTTCGTATCGCCCAAAACTAGTTTTGATACCTCACCAAATCAACTCCTACGTCTTGTAATTTTCATATTATGTCTATTTTAAAACTTGAGCCGCTCCTTTAAATGGGTCGAGGTGTATTGTTCTTTTCAGTACTATGTCAGACAGTGTAAAAAAAATATATACATACATGCATAGACAGTTTTTTATGGCAATGCTCCCCAGGAGATAAAGTAACTATACTATACGACGCGAAATCGAAGGTTCTATTAATGTAACCTTTAAATAGTATTCATTGACTTAAATTTAAATTGCACACATTGCTGGTTTCTCCGCAGCCTATTGTATTTCTTCTTATTCTTAATTTATTATATTATTATTATTTCAAATATTTTTCCATTTAATTAAAAATTTTTTTATATTTTTTTAAATTCATAGTTCAAGTTCACAGTTGAATCTATTTCATCGTGAATCTTAAAAAACATGTATTGATTTAAAAACTAATTGTAAAATGTATTATTAGCTCATTAATTTTATTAATCCAAGATAATTCTTTAAATACTTTGTTTTTCACAATAAATAATACTTACAGCCTTTGTACATTGCAAATTTATGACAAGTCAATAAAATTAGAAAATCTGTTTTTGAAAACATGTTCATTATTTTTTGCTCTGTGTTATAAAATAAGAGAAACAAAAATTAAAGAAAAAATATTAGTGCTTTGAGCAAAGCTTTTTGCGCTTTCGCTCAACATCGTTCTTAAAACACCCCCTTCAAGCGCTTTGCGAAGTGATAAAACTTTGAAGTTTTCACCTGAGCGAAGTCGATCTTTCGAATAGCACAGAACTATACATACAAAGCTCTAGACATTTTGAGTAAAAACAATTGCAGTGTCTGTTTTCTATCTTTGCAAAAATTAGTAATAAAAAAGTAGTTTTATTTAAATGAGCGGTTAAACTATTATTAATAATGGTTTCAGAGACCTTCACAACAACCTCTAGGAGCAATTATAACAGCGTAAATAAATGTAATGAAAATAGACATTGCATCAGTTCGTTTATTTATATAATTTCAGAATTTCACTATGAAACCGTTGGAAAATTATTTTTTCGTTTGGATAATTTTGATAAATATACACAACTTTGGTTAGTTATCAGAGAAGTTATCAGTTGGTTATTTCAGAGAGGTTAGATATGTTGGTTAGTTTGGAAAAGTTATCAGAGGCGGCCTCCGCTGCCACCGCGGCCTCCATTGCGCCCACCGCCATCGCCACCGCGACCTCCATTCGATCCTCCACCACCTCCGCCGTTCGGTCCACCGCCACCGCCTCCATTCGATCCACCGCCACCGCCACCATTCGGTCCACCGCCACCTCCGCCGTTCGGTCCACCGCCACCTCCACCGTTCGGTCCACCGCCACCTCCACCGTTCGGTCCTCCCCCTCCTCCTCCATTCGGTCCTCCGCCATCTCCTCCTCTCCTTGAATCTCCATCACCGCCGTTTGCTCCGTTCAGTTGAGCTAAAGAGATAAACAACAAAAACGTAAACCGTAATTAAGGCCAAGTCACCTGTCAGTGGTTAAACTTACCTTGGCTGATCAAAATCATGCCCAGCAATAGCATCAGCAGTGTTACGAACTTCATGTTTGCTGATCTGGTTACTTTATCTGGAGCATTCGTCAAACTTTAGGCTTTTTATAGGCACTGACTGCAGGTATTGTGAAACGCATCGATGATGAAAAGCTTTGGATCATCACTTTTTTTTCCTTTTTTTTCTATTTAAAAATTAATAAATAACACATTAAGCTGTCACAATATACAAACGTACATTCGTAATGAGTTAAGATAAGCTTCTATATGGATTTTGTTTTTAATTATATTATTTGTTTAAATCGTGACTACCTCCCATAATGGCATCGTTTATTTAAAGACTCACCTACGAGCTGAGCGTAGCTCATTAATAAAAACTGAAAAATTAATTCAATTGGAAGTACAATTTTCTAGCGATATTTGCATTCTAATTTGCAATAACAGACGGAATTTGTTTATCATACACTAGATAGAACAATAAGTTAAGAATACATAGCATTCTGGGAAAACATGTAAATAAAATACAAAACCCTGTATTGAGTCTCTAGCTAGGAACAACCGACTGCAGAGACACTTGCATGTTACTGCTGCCACTCACTTCAGAAAAAAAGTCACGTGCTTAACAACTGAAATCAATTGAACTGAATTTACGAAACAAGCTGAATAAACACGTTCATATTTGGCTTAATATTTGCAACCAGATCTTTACAATAACAAGTTTCAAGGTCTGGGTTGAGGGCAGGAATATACAGTTCCTGTATTTATTTTCTCTATTGTTCTTCTTTGAAACAATTCAATTAATTAAAACCATTTGTATAAATATTTAAATTTAAAGAGAGAGTTTTAATAACCATTTGGGCATTAAGAGAAATGAAAACATGTTTAACCATACAGTGAACCCGGATATTTTTCTCTGTATATCTTATAGATCTTAAATATATCCCTTGTTTGTTCCTGTTCAAAGTTCAAAGGTCTTATTATTTTAAAAATAAAGTTTTATTGGATAATTAATAAAAATTACTTGCACAAAGTCCAGCTGAGTTTGTAGTAAAATATGCATATATTAAAACTAAACGAAATTAATTGAAAATAAGAAACCTGATTAAATTTTGAATTTATTATTCTGACAATAAACGTGATAAGGGAATGGAATATCACTAAATAATAAAACTTTGAATTGCACTGTAATTCGAGGAATACAACAAAGCAACCTGTTGGTAAATTATTATTTAAACAACGCAAAACAACAGATAGTAATAACAACAAAAGATTATTCTGATTAGACTGCATTTCATAATCATTTCGCAGTTGTTTTGAAGTAGTCTATAAAATTTCCATAAAAAACAATATTGCTTGTATGAAAACAATACAATTATTTTATTTATTATTGATCAATTGTAAACATTGCAAGGGTCATTTAAACATATAACGATTTCGTACAGAATTTTATAATTTCGAAATGTCTACATCCCATTTAATAAGATCTCTATTAAATACATGTTATACAAAAATCTCTCTTTTCCTCTTGTCACGGCACTACCAATTTTCCTCTTCATAGCATTTCACAACACTTCAGCCTGTCATTTTAATATGAAAATTTTAATCGGTGAGACTTTATCTCCTTCCCGATGCACCTGTTGAGTTGATGGGCAGCTTCACAGGATTCTTCTACGTTCAACAGATTTTTGTTGCAGTTCTCTGCTGCAGCAACGACTATTGCGGCGGCCAAAGGATTTTTGTTCGAGATGATATTTGCGATGTAAGTCAAGTTCTCCACAGACAATTTGTTGTTCTCGTCCATCTAGAAAAGTGTTACAAGTGTGTTAAGTTCAGCTGTAGTTTTGTGTCGCAATCTTTAACTAACAATTTCGGCGCGTTTCAGTAGACAAGCAATCAAACACTTTTCTTTCCTAGTCAAGTCATGAACAAAAAGTAAAGATTTTTTCAGCTCCTTCGGCTTAAAGCCTAACTCAGCACCGCATGTTTGCTTAGCGTCCTCCAAGTACTCCTGGAATTGATACATTAAAGTTGTTATTGGTGCAGTGGGCTGCCGCTTTGTTCGTTTATATGACTGAAGAACAGATGGCTGGTCTACGCTGTCCAAAGGTTTCTGCAAAGCGTCATTATTCGGCGACGTGGCTAACAAAAGTGAAAAGTGTTCCAACAGATTATATAAATGACACTTACATTTTCGCTGTCGGCCAAAACATGGCAACTGCACAGCAAAACTACTGCTGCGACACCCTTCAAAAATACCATTTTAATGAACAACGAAACAAAATCTGATCCAACGCACGTCTATAAATTAATAACTGCTTCAATAACCAAGAAAATGCTGAGGTTTTATAGTATCAAAAATGCAAGGTTGCACTTTTACTGACTTCATGGAAGTAGCAACAAAACCTTCTGAATTAAATTAATAATAAGTAAAAAGTTGCTGTCCAAAAGGCTAACTTCCGATAGATGGTCGAAACTAAAATATACCCTACACTCTCCTATTCTTCGCATAAATTCTTTTAGCCGACCTTTAATCTTTAGAAATACATATTGTAAAGTTGAATATAGAATTCGTGTATTTAATATAACATTTGCATTTTGTGTGTGAAGCAGAATCAAGGGCTAATTAAGAACTTTATTTGTAAGGAAAAAGTTTAATATAGTAAGAACGTCATATATTTTTGTGAAGAAGTAATAACTAATCATCAAAAAACCATTGAAAAATTTGTTTGCTGAAATATATTTTTATAAAAAATTTTAATTAAAAAAATTGAAAGTACAGACCTTTCTTGAAAAAATTACATTAACTTTTTTTTAAATCTATATGAGGCGGTTAAAATGCATACGTCCGCTGAACAATAAAAGTATTTAACGTACATATGTACATCGAAACTTACCATACAGCGAAACCAACCTCGAACAAAGCCATTTATAATCTATCATTGCCACACTTTTACATGATTAATTCATTACGTAGATACTCTTATTTAATGCCCCTGCATTTTGGATTCATTTAATGACGGGACAGCTTGAAGATGCATTTCATCGTTTGGAGAGTAGTTTTAATGCTGATTCAAACGACCAGAATAATAAACCATAAATGGTTAAGGGTTATAGTTTCTAGTACAGAGAAACCAAATCCATCATGCAGATTATCTCCATTTTCACGTAAATGCAACATATTCGATGTAGGTAATCGCATTGAAATAGGCACTATTCCTTCTCTAAAGTGAACTATAAACTTCTCCTGCAGTTACAGTGAATATAATAGAATAACAATTTCGGACTGAGACGGATTGCTCACAGGTACTCCTTAACTCCCATCCGGACATATCAGCCGAATACATTTGCAAGTGGCCAATTACTTACCTGCAGAAGGAAAGGTAATGGAGCGAAGGAGTGATGTAAGGAGGAGGATGAATTATCCAGGACCACTATGCAGGACCAGGGATGAATGCGACTGCGTACTGGCTATCAATCAAGGAGTCACGTGTTATAAGCGGATACTCTGCATGTGTTGACAAATATTGTCGGATTTTTGTCTGTAATACCATCATTCCAAAATGATGGGCGTACGGGCGTATTGATGCCCGTAATACGCTAAGATTCGTAGACTCAATTAGAATAAAGACAAATACAAAGAAATTTAAGCTATAATAACTTTAATCTTTAATTTAATTTAATTCGTTTATTAAAACGATGAAGGCTTCGGAGGATTTACTTGCCACCGCCGCCGCCACCACCACCACCACCACCACCGCCTCCACCACCACCGCCACCCCCAAATGCTAGGCCGCCACCACCACCTCCGCCACCACCGCCTCCTGCTGCTTCAGGTTTTGGCATAGGATCGGCTGAAATTTATAAAAGAAGCATTCATAAATGAATACATATTTTTAAGAATTAAAATCTATTTTAAATTTAGATTTTTAAATTATTTTATTAGCATTAATTACCAGCTGCCAAGGCAACTAAGGCCAGGACGAATCCCAAATAAGCAAAAATCTTCATTCTAAGAAGAGCTGAATATGTCTGACTGAAAGGTCTCGATCGGCGACTATTTATACGGAACTTCAAGGTCGGCTTAGACCGATTAAATCTATGGCGAGCTATCGCAACCCTATTATCAGTTGCCATTATTTTTTTGCGTATTTTATTTTCTTCTACATGCATACAAAGCTAAACTGTTTTGAATAATTGACACACCTCACTGGCGATGCAATGCTGATAATGAAATACACTATTATTGATGATTTTAACCATTGGCTACATTCGTTTCTTTCAATGTACAATAAATCTCATTTGATCAATTTAACAAGTAAAATCTCATTTGAGTTGCGAAATAATCTACATCAATTTCCACGGTTCAAGAAAGTGATGGAAAAGTGTCTGTTCAATTAATTTTACCGCTTTTCTGACTACATTTAATATAATGTCCACTAGTCCCAACGTACTGCGTGATAGTCATTATGCTAATGATGAAATTTACACAATTCAGTGAAATTCACCAATGATTTATATATACGTATGTATGTACATATTGTACATCTAAATAATTTATTCGGAATTTAATTCAAATTTCAACCTATGGTTTTTTCTAGGTTCTTCAAATGGTGTTTACTTCATTAATAACAGTATTTTAATATAACGACATTTATCATTACTATTGGTTATCATAACCTCCATCAAAGGCCTTGTAAACTTATGACTCTAAACTTGTTATAACTCATATTCACTTATTATTCCTATAATATATTGTAAAGCAAACGGCAGCTAACCACTATAAAGTTTAGAGTCTAAACTTAATTTGAATAAAAACAAAGCAATTGAAATTGTGTGCCAGAATTTATTGGTTCCAAGTATGAAATTACAGCGTGTTGTGGAGGATTTACTTTCCGCCGCCACCACCACCGCCACCGCCGCCTCCCAAGGCGAGACCACCACCGCCGCCACCGCCACCACCTCCACCCAAGGCAAGACCGCCTCCACCACCACCGCCTCCTCCACCGGATGGTTCAGGTTTTGGCATAGGAGATCCTAAAGGAAGCGAAGAGGATTATTGTACTGTGTACGTAGTGTTCTCAGTTATATTTTCGCTGCAAGTGATATTTACCAGCGGCCAAAGCAACTGCGGCCAGGACGAAGCCCAACATAGCGAAAATCTTCATTGTTAAGCGATCAGAAGTTGTTTGACTAAATGGATGCGACCGCAGACTATTTATACTAAAGTCAAAGCAAGCACGACTCGTAACTCAGTCTGTATGCTTCAATACCTAATCTTTTTCGTATGAATTCAAAAGCTGTTTCAGCTCATCAGAATTCAACACTGGGCAACGGTCATCGGTCAGCGAAGTAGGAAATTCTTAGAAATAGATCTATTTTACATAAAGTGTGTCGATGCACTAAAACCGGTATTTTTAATTAAATTTAAATTAGGTGGTAACTATTCTAGCTATGTTACAAACAATAAGTAAACAATTGACGCTAACTTAGCTTTAAAATAATACAACAATAGGAAGTAATATTATTGCTGAAGATTTATTGCAAAATTCATATTAAGAAACAAAACCAGGATTACAAGGGAACGATTAGAATCTGTATATACAATTCTTGTGACCGCTTATTCTCTCTAATGCGAGCAATCACCTCGAAATAAAACTGCGTACATCCTACGAGTATAGAGTATATACATATGCTTCAACCAGGCTGTTATTTGATCCTAATGTACTTCTTGTGCAATTGGATTATAAAGCAAATGCTTGCCACAGCATTTGATATCAATAGTTAGAACTTAATGCTGATTGCATAAATAAGTACTAAAAACTCGATCTTGCTGAGAGAAGTGAGTAAGTGACTAGCACACTCTTAACTACGTTAAACGTGATTACAACTTATTAAACAGCCACGCTTATAGTTCTCGAGGCGTAGTTGTAGACTTATGGATTACAATATAATTTCCGGAAAAATTGCAATGATTGCTAATCGAGCACACTTTATGTAAAACACATCTATTTCTCAGAATTTCCTCCTTCGCTGACCGATAACCCTTCCTCGGTTTTAAATTGTGATGAGTTTAAACAGCTTTCAAATTCATATGAAAAAGATAAGGTATTGATGCATACAGATTGAGTTACGAGTCGTGCTTGCTTTGACTTTAGTATAAATAGTCTGCGGTCGCATCCATTTAGTCAAACAACTTCTGATCGCTTAACAATGAAGATTTTCGCTATCTTGGGCTTCGTCCTGGCCGCAGTTGCTTTGGCCGCTGGTAAATATCACTTGCAGCGAAAATATAACTGAGAACACTACGTACACAGTACAATAATCCTCTTCGCTTCCTTTAGGATCTCCTATGCCAAAACCTGAACCATCCGGTGGAGGAGGCGGTGGTGGTGGAGGCGGTCTTGCCTTGGGTGGAGGTGGTGGCGGTGGCGGCGGTGGTGGTCTCGCCTTGGGAGGCGGCGGTGGCGGTGGTGGTGGCGGCGGAAAGTAACTCCTCCATAACACGCTGTACCATGATTCCTGGAATCAATAAATCCTGGCAAACGATTTAAATCACTTTGTTTTTATTCATATTAATTTCAGTGTGGAAGGTAGTTGTTAGGATACCTTTTGCTACATATTGAAGTTTTGAGATTATATAGACTCGATTAGTTGCAGAAAATATTCTATGAAGAAGACACGAGTGACAACAAATTTTCTATTAGCAAATTGAATACGTAAACTTGCATTGTGACGGTATTTGAAAAAGTATTAAATATATACTGTAGGCTCGCTCTGCTTTGCGCACAGGTTGTGATATAAGTTTTCTATAATAATTATAATTAAAATAACACATACTTATATAGAAGACGAAGCGGTCGTTACGAAAATATACCCATCAAAAAATACTCTTAAGGAACAAATATGAACTTGTTTAGTAAAATTAATTAAGTCAAATTGTTTAATTTGTCGTAGCTTCATTATTTAATTTCGTAGATTTCTTTTAATAATTTTTGAATTAAATACCTTTAAAAGGTATAATACCTCATAAAGGTTTAAATTCACGGATGATAAAATATAAATAATAAAAATAATAAAATAATAAATAATTCTGCGCAATGCCTAAGTATCTAAAGTAGTAATAATACTTTTCAATATAATTATAGTATAGACTTTCAAGTCGCAAAAATAATCTTTTTGAGTCTATCGTCGACTAAAATTCTTTTGGCGTTAATGCTTAAACGAATTGGTAGAGAAGTCAGTAAAGATATACGTTAAATATCTTTGAACTTGTATAGCAATATAAACTAAAATCGAGAATAAATATTAGAGTGCAATTTAAATTTTTATTTTCACTATTTTCTTTCTTTAAGAATAACGAATATAGAGTTAAAGATCGTTAAGGAATATTTATTTATTTATTTTTATTGTAATCATTTTCCTTTGGTCAATGGTAATGATAATTCTCTGGCTTCAAATATGGAAGTATCCGTCCGCTCCTCCTGTCGATCGCTATCAGTCAGCGGCAGGAGTCTCGACATCGGCTTATATACATATGTCAACGAGTTATATATGTTTTATATGTATTTACTCTACTGCTTTTGGGACTATGGTGTTTTCATGGAATTAGTAAATTTCGCAATTCAATTTCTGTCTGTAAAAAGTTTTCATTTAGAATGCATTTAGTTTAAATATAAATTTCTATTACATAACTTTTTGCTGGTTTCGATTTTCTAATCATCGGAATCAGTTGTAGTCAAATGCGTTCTACGTTTCGGTTCATACTTAGATTCAAGTTTCACCATTCCATACTCAAGTTTTTGTTTTTAATTTAATCTTTTAAATACGTATTAAATTAATAAAGCTGCCGTTGTGCGACTGAATGCATTTCCTTGTTAATTTACAAAGACATTTATTAATTTATAAATAATACTGACTTGCGGAATTTCCATGCCGTTTGAATTTACCGAATCGCATTGTTTTCATAAGCTGCACCAGTTGCTTGAACGATTATCGTATATAAACGCAGTTAGATTCGAATAGTCAAAGTACAAAGTCGACAGCTAGCGATGAAGATAGTCGCAGTGCTCGGATTTGTTATGGCTTTGTTCGTCTTGGCAGCGGGTAAGAAAGATTAAAGCTGATCCTTTTAGCCCTTACAATTGGATCAGAAAGGATATAAGCATGATCGATTCGACTGCTTCGTCTTCCAATCTTCTATATTTTACTCTATTTTAGGTAACCCGATTCCGATTCCTCAGCCGATACCAGGCGGCGGCGGTGGTGGCGGCGGAGGAGGAGGTGGTGGTGGAGGTGGTGGTGGCGGTGGTGGAGGCGGTGGAAAATGAAAACTACGTCTTCGAGAGCTGAACTGATGAAAATTGCGTTTTTTACACTACTGTTAAAATCTTTTATATTCTGTAAATAAAGTAATACAAGCAAACAGCCTGTGGAAAAATTTGAACATAACAAGAAATTTTCTTCAATTTAATACGTTATCTGGATTCATACAACGTAAAAAAATTATTTTTTCCTTTTTAACCAGAATAGGATATGTTTCTGACGCAATGTGTACAATATCAGTTTTAGTGAATACCTACCTTGTGATATAAGAAAGAAATGATTACACTAACAAATGATTTCAGTGATAATGAGAACAAAAGTCAAACTTTAACTATCTGCAATTCAGCAGCATAAATGCAGCAATGTGTATAATTCGTAATTCTATAAGATCATTGGCGCAAGTTATTTAATGTTATTCCTGTAAAAAGATCCATGGACCTCATAATATTTCTGTGTAGTAAAGAATAACGAATCAAGAAGTTTCGTGTTGAAGTTCTTCTGTTCTGTATAGGAACTTTATAACTATAATTATAGTTCACTTTGTTTTATAGCTTTAATATTGAGAATAACCCAACAAAAAACTGGAATTACTCACAATTACTTTAATTTGTTCCCTAAAGTTAATTTGTTTTTTTCTTATATTAATGTTTCTTTTATAAAAATTTATGCGTATAAAAAACTACTGTTTTTTATAGTGACTGTTTAAAAAGTGACGTCTCAAATGTTTTAACTTCAATAAATTGAAATATGTAGTTAAATTGTTATGATATGACGGATGATGACCAGTGACGTCTTCCGAGTGTAATGCGGTTATTTCTAAAATTTGTTGTTGAGAATATTCGGAGCCTAAATTACCCTACATTGTTAAAAGTTCGGATTTCTGTGAAAAGCCGAAAGGTGCGATTACAAAGTTTGTACAACTAACGGTCACAGACTTTTTGAAAACAGTCTGTGTTTCAGTTTTTTTAAATTTAGCCAAAAAAATATATCTTTAAAATTTGAAGTATAAATTTCCTGCTATATACATTCAAAATCAGAATTTCGAGCTATCATTTAAATTCACAGATCTGTGGAAACTTTATTTACCATTTCTGGCAGTTTCCCCTTTTTCTATAAGACGCTGAAAGCGTTATTCACAATAATTAATAAGTCGTAGTAAAAGCTGGAATCAAGAGTCAAGTCTAATCATTCCATACACTGATAGACAATTGAGCATGAAAAATATTTACATAAACTGTATTTACGAAACAGTCAACAACAGTTAACATCAGAATTGATATAATAATTGATCCAATAATTTGCACAAAATGCAGAGTCCTTGTTATTGTTTATGAATTATTATCACTACACCACCTCCACCACCACCGCCACCATCACCGCCACCACCACCGGGTGCGCTCACTGGATGAGGATTTGGCAAGGGATTCCCTGAAAAGGGAAATAGGAAAAAGAAATTGCGACATACCGAATTAAACGAAAAGCCATTATCTTCCTTACCTGCTGCCAAGGACAGTAAAGCCACAACAAATCCAAAAACTGTGACTATCTTCATCGTCGATTTCTTAGTTCACTTTGTAGGTTTTAACTGGGTATATATACGGATAGTGACCATCGTATCCTTCGTTGCGACTTATCAATTTAATCTGTTTTTTTTAAAATAAATTCATGTTATCAATTAATAAAAAAATCCCCTAAATTAATTTTTCATTTCAATAAAAATAGGAGTTTTTCAATAGTTTCCATGTAATTTCGACACAACATTCTATTTAAATACACGCCGTGAACCTATCTAGCATTTATTTATTTAATATAGAATTTAGACAATTATAGAAAAATGTCTGAACTATTTATTAGTGCCGCTCCTATATTGTGTTATATTGTAATTCTGCATATTCACTCGATTTGATGCCAATTACTTGACAAACGTCAAGCAAAATTATTATGAACTTACAAATTATTATGGCACTTCTGTGTAATAACACTCCCACATGTGAATTGATTTAAAGATTTCCTCTAAAACATGCTGCATATTGATTGGAGTGTATCAATTGGAGTTCCTGTGTGCAAAAAGACATTTCTTTTTATTAATTATTTCTATAAATACATTTAATTTAAAATACTATCATAAATAATAATAACAACAAAAAATATTTTCCCAATTAAACTCGAAAAGTTACCTTAATCTATGTAGTATTTGCATACATTACTCAGTACAAGGTTCCATTTTCTTATCATCGAAATAAAGTGCGGTTCGATTTTCAGATTTAATATAATCTTAATTCGCATTATATGATTAAAAATGGACACAAAACAGTCAAGCATCAGCCATGGAATTCCCATTAAATTAATTTTACACATTCACTTCTACATTTGAATTTCATAACATAATTTATTTAATTTGTATACTGTATAACTTAAACGTTGATTTCTTTACTTGCTAATTAAAATATTCACATTCATATAAGATTTTAAATTTTGTTGGGATTGGAATTTTGCAACTTCTTAAAATATCAGAAACATTCTTCACACGTTAGTAGAAACATTTAGCAACTGCCGCCACCGCCACCGCCGCCTCCACCCCCACCACCGCCTCCACCACCACCTCCTCCTCCTCCTCCCCCACCACCACCTCCGCACAATCTTCCTCCACCACCTCCACCAGGCATTTGATCAGGAATCGCTATGGGATTGCCTAGAAAAGAAATCAGAAATTACGTCCTGCTTAAAGCCTGGTCGCGTTCAGATCGCAGATAGATCGTTTACCTGCCGCTAACGCGAACAAAGCTACAACAAAACTCAGCACAGCGAACGTTTTCATTGATTACGGAGTTTTTGATTGATTGTCAGTCCACAATTTGCTCGTGTTATTTATATACCAGATGCACTCGTGCAAGGCAACGAGAATACGACGAATTCTTATCTCGTGGGAATTTTGTGGCCGTTGGAAAATGTTTTATTTTGCGGTATTTTACTCAATGAAGCACGTCAGGGGATTCCCACACTAAAGCAATTTTTTGCACTGTATAAAATTGTAGAAACTTTCAGATACTCCGCAAGAAAAAAACTCGTGGTAATAGTAGTGTTACCATTACAGAATATGTAATAAATGGTTACTTTTCTCGATGTTTGTTGGTATCGGAAGAATTTTACCGAAACGGAAACGAGTTTCCGTTGACAAATTGTCAAAATTACTTGAGAGACAAACTGACTTCGATGTTATATGACTTGCGTTTGAATATCAGGGTTGCCAATTCAACTAAAAACAAATTTAAATTTCTTATTTAATTTCTTCTACAAACGATTTATGAAACAGACTTTCATTTCCTAATGTTAGGTATTTTATCAAACCACTTTTATGTTGAACAGCCATTGAATAGCATTTCCATTGCGAGTAATTAAAACTTTTAATGTATTTTAATTCAGTTTGATAAGCTGCCTTTTATTAATTAAGATGTATCTGTTGACATACAGCAAAAGACTTACTTTCTGTGGTAATATTCGAGCTCATCATCAACTCTTCTTGTGAACCAACAAAAATTCGTTCAGAGTAACGCCACTTTCTCGAACAGACCCATTTAGTAGCTTGCAATAGGCCCTTAAACAAGCGTCGTTCGAACTCGATCACTTACGTGTGGTTATTTATAAACATCATCTTTCTTACGGACGTGTTCGTTCGAATACGTTTCATCTGTTTGAGTTAAGTCGCCTTTAAGCCGCTTACAAATTTTCTCTCGATGCAGTATGAATTCATCCGCCCGTCAATGTTTAAATAGAACGCGATTGTTGCGCTCACCTTTTAGTCGTTCTCAACTCGCACAATCAGACACAAAACATTTGATTACACCTGGGAACATGAATTGCTCGGTGTTATTTTCGTTGGCGTTAACAATGAGCGTCATTCTACTCTGCAGCGGTGAGTCATCGCGTGTTATTTGCTCGGTGCCACTAGCAATTAGCGCATTGTTGTTTATAGTTTTGTTATTTACACTTGTCCAATGTCTATAGCTCAGGGCGGTGGCTACGGCGGTTACGGTGGCTACGGAGGCCAACCGGGCGCTCCAGGAGGCAATGGTTATGATGGATACGGTGGCTACGGAGGCAGTGGTGGCTATGGGGGCGGGCAGGGAGCGCCTGGGGCACCTGGAAGCCTGCCTGGACGACCCGGAGCGCCTGGATACGACGGAGCTTATGACGGTTACGATCCACGTCCTGGTAACTATGACCGAACACGTTCCGCAGCAAGTGTCGCTTTCTCAAAATTCTCAATTTGCTTACTCTTACCAAGTTTATGGTTCGTTAAGAAATATGTGTGAAAATTAATTGTCTGCTTGCTGTAGTAGAAATTATTACATTATAGTTTAAGTGTATAAAATGACAGTTTGTTTTATTGTACAATCAGCAGAAACTTTAGTATTTTACATTCCTAATTCAGTTAAATAAAATTACAAACGATGTCTTCCACATATATAATAGTAAATACTGATTTCATAATAATGTAATTTGAAAAGTGATACTCGCCTTCTAAAGTCCACCGTCTAAAATGCACATGGAAGCCGAGTGCGCACGTTCACAACTGAAAAAGGTATTTTTATAGATTGCATACGAAAAAATTAAAGTAAAGTTTCACCGATCGTTTTCTTGCGATGCCAGCTCTTTACAACGCAATACAATATCTTTTAATAGCGACCGCTTCTCCTCCGCGCCGTTGAGCTGTGCGAAAAAACTTAGCATCTCGTCGGTGTTGAGTTGATTTTCACTGTCGAACTGTAGTTTAGAAACATAAAAATTTTAGAGACTATTAGCAAAACTACATAAGTAAATTAAAAGCGCAATTAAGTTTTAAAGTATTTAATAAAAATAAATATAAGGCGATCGTCTGTCTGCTTGCATTTGACTAAATTCCTTACGAAGAGGTACCATGAAATAAATTATAATTTACATTTAGTGCTATCATAAATATTGAAATAGAATATAAAAGAAATAGAATATTAAGAATAATAATGTAGAATATATGATACAGATAACATAAGATAAATTATAAAATATAATCTGTGTAATATTTATTTGTACGTAAAGTTAGTTAAATTTTTGGAAGAAAATAGAAAAATTTCACTCTTAATGTTTACTTAAATTTATGTAAAATCTTGAGTAACGAATACTCATCCCCGATAGATTGCCTATTTCAACACAACGCAGTATGTGCGTTTAAATAAATTTACCTACCAGATTGTTTTTACGCATAATACAATAACGCAGACATTTGGTATTCCGTGGTACATCATGTAGGCCCAAGAGTAGAGCTTCAAATCCACCTAAAATTTAATGTTAAGTTTCATTAAATGCATATTGCGAAGTTTGCATAAGCGCAAAGCCAAAACTTGCCATTGATTTCAATCTTCGTTGCATTGGCATCGTCCTCATAGCAATCAACTAAAGATTCCAGCGTCATTTGAAGCAATGCATCGAAGCGAGATTCTTCTGGCGCTCCATCAGCAATCTATTAAAAACAGAAAAGTGCTTTTAAAAACTACTTAAAATAAATTCGAAATCGTTCACAACCACAAAAACATTAAATACAAAGGTCACGACTAGAAAGCGAAACATTTTCGATAGACTTTTTTAATGCGCAGTTGGACAGGTCACTAAAAAGTTAACAAGTCTGGCGGCTAATTTTATAATTTTGTACACGATAGGAAGTTACAGATTTTCCGCTAATTAAATTTCATGAGAACCAACACTCAATTAATTCGACTGACAACTTTAATGATTCAAAACGAGAGACGTGGCTTAGAATTTGATGTGATTGCAGTTATCGCCCGCTGACAAGGTGTGGATCGTGCTGCATGATGATGATGACATCGGTTCATGAGCAGCAATGACTGGCGCTCAATGCAGCTGCTAAAACGTTGCTACGAATTCTCACCACAAATTATCATAACTCATTATTGTAATTGAAAGTATTGAATTGAATGCATCTGAATGCATCATTTCTAATTCAGATTTATAAAATATGCAGCGGCTAAAACAGTGGGAAAAAATGGTAATTACAAATGAATTACAAAATTAATATTAATGCACAAATAAATAATAAATAAATTAAGAACTCATAATATCTATGGATATTAATATTTACCAAATACAACAATTAACACTAATGTTTGATACTAATATTAATAATAATAAAGAAATAAATATATAATAAATTAATAACTTATATTTCCAAGGTACATTAATATATTAAAAAAAAAACATAAAGTAGTAACTCCTATTATTTTATACGAATATTAACAATATTTATTGTAGTAAAAATATAGACATTATTTGAAGAAATAATTTTAAAAATCTATTTAAAATAATTTAATATCTTTTTTAAATTTTTCTTCTCTTAAAGCCTTCTTTTACTATTTCTTAAAATTATGCTTACTTACTAACTCCAAGCCTTTGAATCCGTTTTGACTGATTGAATTGAGTGAAAAAGTTTAATATTCGTTGTTTACTAATATGTTTTCTTTATTATTGCTTTGGGTGTTCATTATAATTTTAATAACTATTCACATATATCAAAAAAAACAACAGACTTAATAACTTTATCGTTGCAGCAATTATAATGTTTTATTGTTAAATCTCACTAAATTTTTAAAATATAATTCTTCCTAAACAACCGAAAACCCTTCTTTGGACGTTGGTACTTTATAAGCTAAATAATTGTATTCTCCGATTCATTGCCTATTCTTTAGAAATCTTTGCTTCTGCTTCCTTCATGACGCATTTTCCGTACTCCTCCACAGCTTCGCAGCTGTAAAAAACGTATAAATTTCAAAGGTTAAAATGTGAATGCATCCAACATCAAAAGAAATTGCTTCAATGTTATCATAGTCGAAAACTCACTGATCGTCAGAGACTTCCATATCACTACAAGCATCAATGGCTTCCTTTATCACTGTCTCCTTGTCGGCATCACCGTCGGTCATAAGTTTAGCCACTTTTACAGCCGCGTCCTTGAGCAATTTTCCATTATCATCCATCTGTGAATTAATTAATTAATGTATGAATATAAAATCGCCACAAACATGTGTTGGCTTTTATCAGAAATAATTACAATTTCTAAATCCATCATTATGCAGGCACGAAAGCATTTTGCCGCTGTTTCTGTAGCCGGTTCCTTATTCAATAGAGCAGCAACGTCTTCTGTAAATTAGAAACGCGCACAGTCATCTTTTATTTAAATATAAAATAGTGTTAAATGATTGCTGTTCGCTCACCGTCTGTGGCTTCGTTTTCTTCTTTACATTTCGATATAACGTCAGCCACGGCTTCCTTGGTGAGCTCTGATTCACTCTAAAAGTAATCGCAATATTTAAAGCTTGAACGCAATATCATAAACTATTCTATTATTATTTTTATAATGTATTCAGAAAAGAAATACTTTTTTTCAAAATAAAACTGATTGTTGTAGAGTTCAAAAGACTTAAGCAACAAACTCGAATATGAACTATCTTTATGGAATTGAATAGAAAGTTCTCCTTCAAATTGAAATTATAACACTCAATTAATCACATTATATCTGGTGTTCTTTCCAATTCACGTTATGCTTTTATTTTAATGAAAAATGTGATTGATTGAATATTGAAAATTATTCGTTACGATTAATTATATAACTTTTAGTCGGTGTATATAGGTTGAATTCATAAGTTTTTTAACAAAATCCACGTGTATCTGTTCCAATTAATAGAGTTTTTACCCATGCACAACACGCCAAGCCACACAGCAATAGAATAGCAATAAGTTTCATTGCGAATACACTTAAATTAAATTCTTGATTAATGAATCCTTGACTAATAAATAATCTACGGTCTTGAGTATTCCTTTCAAGACTGCGCTTGCTTCAAACTAGCACAGGTTCTTTTATACTTAATTCCATCTGCCGATTAAGAATCATCTCTACAGTTTTTAATTAGAGACACACATGAACAGTCGCGTGAAAAAGTCTTTATATGCCTTTAATAACAACAAAGAGAAATTCATCGATTTACAACGAAATCTCTTTAATTTAATTGTTTAAATATACACCTTTATTGAAAAGTGTCGGCGAAGCAGCCAATTGAATGGCAAATCTTTCATCTTCACGGAGTAGTTACTGTACAGCTGCATTCTGTTGAATATATGTAAATGCTATTTGAACTATTACTGTTTTTTCTTTCGATAATATTGCGGGAGATTTTTATTAAAAATTGCATTAGTTTTTCTCTTGTTGTTCATTTTAATTGCAATACTTGTAGTTATCTTACATTTGATTTGTCTACTTGGGAAAAATTGCCACATTCTATTGAATTGAATTGGCTGAAATTATTTAATTATAGCAAACGGAAAAACACACACAAACTCACAGGGACACTAACTTGGCTACGTATGAATTTGATTGAGCTGCTGATTGATATGACATGAAGTGAAGTGAAGTAACCTAAATCGAAGTGAAGTGATTTGATGCTTTCTCACTGTTTGTACTTACCTACATAAATAATTGCTCTTTTAATTTCTATTGTTATATTCTGACTTTGATCTAATTATCTATAACTTGAAACTTGAACACAATAGTAATAATCGGTGTTTTACCGTCGTGGAAACTTTTTGAATTTTCATCAGATTTCTTGACATTTAATTATTTTTTTTTATCTTGTATTTTTTCGAGCTATAAAGTTTACTTAATTAATAAACAAATGAATATTTTTGTAAAGAAAAGTTATTTATTTATTTTCAATTTAGTAAGCAACTAGTGTAAGAATCCTTTTTAATGCGATTTCGATTTATTCATCCTTTTGCTTTAAGCTGTGAGCGCCAAGCAACTTCACAAGCCAAATTCTTTCGAAGTTTCCTCGTTGGTTATTTTTGAAGAAATGAATTTAGATTTCTCAGGTTTCTAGTAGATTAACATAAAATTATAGAACATCTCGCCGGAAATGTTGTGAAGGCGCCTGCTGTGTAACTGCATTGCCGATAATCAAGTCATCCTCACAACTTCGAGTCGGCATAATTTCTAGGCATGTTTTCTATCCCATTGCTTTGAATATTTTCTTTTACTATGTGTTTCCTGAAGTTTTTTGTGTCAATTACCTATTCGTCTCTTGCCATGAAATGGTTTTGCCAATTGGATCAAGTAAGTTTTTGTCTGTAAGCGTTTTCTCTTTCAAGTCTTGTCTTTCAGGCCGGTTTTTCTTTTAACGTGTTTCAGTCGTTTTTTAATGTAACATTTTACATTTTTAAATCGAAAATTTTATGTTAGTGATTGAATAGAGATGAAATCGAGGTGATGGGGATTTTATATGTTATAGTTTAGAATCGTATATCTGTTGTTAAAGATGTTATTTTTGGCATTAAACAAAAATTTAATAGCGGCAAATGATACATTTTGCCGTTTATTTAATATATATGAAATAATCTAGGAACATCTTGGAAAAACTTTCTTAAAATATCATCTCCGAACTTTCCCAACTAATGAAAACCTATTTAATATATTTCTGGTTTGAAATCTCTGTCCTTAAATTGCTTAAAGGCACACGCAACATTTTCTTCAGCGGCTTCGCAGCTGTTAAAAATTGAACAGAAATATTTGTAATTAAATCGTAACTATATACAACCTCTATTTTAAATTTTTTACTAACGCATCTTTGGAAAGTTTTTTATCAATGCAGGCATCAACAACTCTGTCTGCCAAAAGTTCCTTAGTAGATCCTTTGGCTAGATACTTTATCACTTCGACAACGGCAACTCTGTTCAGTCTATTATCAGCATCAACCTAAAAATTTTCTGAATGAATTTAGTAGCAATATTAGTATTGTGTTGTAGATACCAGGTTCAATGTCTTGATAATGCATGCGCGTAGACACTTGGCGGCGGTGCCGGAGGCAGGCAGCTGCTGGAATATGTCAGCAACATCGGCTGAAATGCAAAGAAGCCAATTAGCAAATTTATATCCTCTACTTTCGTTAACTTACCGTTAGTTGCAGCTGATGCTACCCTGCAGATGTCAGCAAGATTACGAATCCTTTTTTTGTTTAATTTGGCTTCAGGCTGAAAAGTGAAGTTTCATATTTATTTGGTTTATTTTTTTATTTTGTTTAGTTTTGTATTTTATTTGAAGTTTGATTAATATTTATTTTATTTTTCGTCGTTGTTTTCTTTACTAATTATATTTTTGTATTTCCACATTGGCTTCCTTTATTTGGGACTTTTATTTTGAATTAGCCTTTGAAATACATCTTTAGTAATCAGAATTTACCTCGGCGTAACAAGCGCATGCGTACAGCAGTAGCAAAGTGAATAGTTTCATCGTATCCCTTGTAAAATATGTAATATGAAAACACTTGAAAAATGTTTTTGTGTAGACGTGGAAAGACTACTGCAACACTTCGGCCAGGAACATGAATTTATACTAAGTTACGTTGTATGCGAAATTTTCTCTGACATCACACTCAAGTGTTAACACTTTTGACACCTGCAGCCTCAGAAATCAGATTAGCGCACCTTGTAATCAACGACATCAACCACGATAATGCTGAATGTAATTTGCAGTTTGATGCAATATTATTGTTAAATCGGTGACTGTTCAATGCAAAATAGTAACAAATCAAAATAAATTATTAGTTATTCAAAGTGAGAACAAGAATTTCTGAAAATTAATACAATTATTGACGAATGAACTAGGCAAGCAATTTAAAAAGCATTAAATTTTTAGTATATCTGTAAGTCAGAAAGGCCAAAATTAACAACAAAACATGAGAGGAGAATAACTGGAAAATAATACAAAGCAGACAGAACAGACAAATGCGGACAATAAAACAAAAATACTACAAAGAGACGATCAAGCCCGATTTGTAGAGCAACATCTAAGATGAATGTAGTACAAACTAAGGGCTAAAACGAAAGATCGAATTTGATCTCCGCTTCGATCAATACTCGTATTGATCATTGATTATTGCATGAGGGGTTGTCGAAGGAGGGAACGAGCAATGGCACAGTGCAGTGCTTTTATAGAGGGCATAATTTTGGCGCAGTTGGCATACTAAATTTCTTCCTGTCAACTTCACACTTGCCAATTTCTTTATTCTATTTTCTTTGGATTTATTAAAATAATTTTTTAATTTTGTATTTTTTAATTACAATTGCTCATTTTCGGATTTTAAATTTATTTCTTAAAAGGTACACTTGAATATCGAATCTTTAGTTTACACTTTACTGTACATAGCTTCCCTCAAGCAAGTTAAAGAATTTTCCTCAGGATGATTTAATGTAGTCTGGGCGTGAATCCCCTGGATTTGAATTGCTTAGTGAGACACATAACATTTTCCTCAGCGGCTTCGCAACTACATTGAAACATGAAGAAGAAATGATTTCTCACTATGCCTACGCTATAACAACATTTCAAGCAACTTACGCATCCTTAGAGAGCTTCGTATCAATGCAGGCTTCTGCAATTTCATCGGCCAAAGCTTCTTTAGCAGCATCTCCATTAGCTGCATATTTGATCATCTCTACAAGAGGGCCTTTAACCATTTTATTATTATCGTCAATCTGTAAGTTGATGGAGGAAATTTAGTACCAGAACAGCAACTCGTTCATGTTTAGTTACCAATTTCAACTTTTTCATGGCGCAGGAACGCAAACACTTGCCAGGAGTGCCAGCGGCAGGACGATGTTGCAGTGCGTCAGAGACGTCGGCTAAAATACGTGGAAAATATCAAGAAACATGATCTACATAATCTACAAGAACCTTTTTGTTCGCGTAAGATTTGTAATTTCTTGAAATGTTTCAAGCTCACTCACCATCAGTTCCACCGGCTTCCTCCTTACATTTGTTGGCAATATCCAGAATCTCCTTGTCGGTTAATTTGCTTTCAGCCTGTAAAATTAATTAATTATGTAGTTAATTCACAAAACAATTTAAATCTACTCATCATTAAGATTCACTGTTCAAATTTAACAGTTTCTTTTCTTTGGTTGATTGACTTTGATTGTGATTTTTGCTGTTAAGTACATAAATCCTTGGAAACTAATATTTACCTGGACGTAGCAAGCGAATGCACATATTAATAGCACAGCAAAAAGTTTCATTGTTTCCTTTTAATGAAATTAGAATCTGCAGACTTGGAAAATCGTGTCGGAAAGACTTGGTACGACTGAAACACTCCGGCCGGGAACATGGTTTTATACGAAGCAGTATGAGAAATTTCTCTGACGTCACACAACTCAGCGTTTATATTTTGGACGTCATTTACATCCAGTACAGCATCTAAAACCAGATTTATGCAGTGATGCACCTGCAGCAGCAACAACAACCAATGGAAGTCTGATGATTAAGGAGACTCCCAGCAGGCAACCATAAAAAGCTGCTCTTGACATCGTCTCTATACACTGGCAAATAATCAATTACTAATGCAAATTATTGAATGCTCACAGCAAGAACAATAATTAAAATACGTTGAGTGAGCTCTCTTCATTTAAATACAGTGCATATAAATACAAAGTCTATAATAATTATAAGTATAAAAATTATAAGCTTTTTATTGGTGCAATGATAAGTTTATGCAAATAGCATTATTCATTAAAATTTATATCCATTCCGTTGCTGTTACATTTCGATTACTATCAATTGTTAGAACTAAATGCATAGAGACTGCTTGAATTGTCTAATTGGAAATGTTTAAGGTTGCATTATATCCTATTACGAAGTCACATACAGAGATAGGGCAATATCCTTCCCTTTTTATATCAATTATTTCCTATTTCCAATTAAAATCTGACAATACTATGTCAAAGATGACAAGAACGATGAGTGATCACTGTGGCCAATAAGCACGATTGTAGTTCAATCAGTAGCTACAGGATCAAAAAAATAAAAGAAACTTTTTCAGGAACAGCATCCGATCTAAACGCTGAAATTCTTAGTAAATATTTTTACCTAAAGTTTCCAGAGACAACTAGAAACTGGTAAAGGCAACCTTCGTGGCGGTCAAAGTTGATATACTGATTTTCGAAAATCTGAGTTTAAATAATCGGCCCAAATTTTCTATTAACATCGTTTCCCCATTTTTTATATTTTTGTTATAGGTGAACAGACCGCGCCCATTTCTGGGAAATTGTTTTATTTTTTGTTGGCAGACTCGAGAATAAAATGTCAGCATCAAACTCATTTCAGAAACGTAGAAATTGAGATATAAACACCAGAGTTCACATTTACTATAAAAAGTGGACGTGACCATACAACTATTCTTTCTTCTGTAATTGCCGTTTATATGAAAATATGGCGGACCACGATGATTCGATCGATAAAATTTCAGCTCAAAATTAAGCTACAAACAACTACAATTATTATTTAGTTACCAGACACGCCCTTTCATCATTAGAATATGCTGGATTATTAGAATGTCAGAGCTACAAAGATTTTTTTATTACGTAAAAAATAATAAAATTTTGTGTTACTGAAATTAACAGTACTAATTTTGATGTTTCTTGACGATTTCAAACAGAAAAGCATTCTTAAATTAATTAAAAATATTTTTATTCTTCAGTCGGTTTAGCGGCGAACATTAATTAAAAACAGATTTTCCAATTTTCCTAGTACGATTTAATGAAGTTAATTTAGTTAAAAAGTTTTGAACACAAGGATTATTATTCAAATAGAAAAAAATGTACTTCATGTTTCCTTTGCAAATTGTATTATTTCCAATTAACTTTTGGAATCTTGTTAATTAAACTGTACTCACTACTTTTATATCGATTAGCGGCTTGTTATGATTAACAAATTTTCCTATTTCGGGATTGTATTTACCCCTTCAGTCGACCCATTTTTATCTTCTTCGTTCCTTTGTTTGCAATCATAGATTTAGCTTTTACTTAAAGGGTCCGTTTATTTAATTTTGTTACTTTGCCATTGCTATTAAAAGGCAAGTAG
Organism: Thecophora atra; assembly: GCA_937620795.1. Taxonomy (NCBI): domain Eukaryota; kingdom Metazoa; phylum Arthropoda; class Insecta; order Diptera; family Conopidae; genus Thecophora; species Thecophora atra. The sequence goes on along the minus strand of OW569397.1, from coordinate 22,014,455 downwards.
TCGTATATTAATAATTTGTTTCCATTGGTATTTAGAACCGACGACCATAATTCCATGCTCGCCTCCATAATTGTAGAAATGAGCAGACTTTTGTGAAAGAAATGTGTGAGTACTTTTATTAGTTTTTAGTATCTTTCTATTCCTTGCTTCGTACCTTAATTTAACAGCATCGGTGTAATAATTAATTATTTTTGCTTTAATTAATCATCTCTAATTATATTGACTCATTCTTATGAGTTAAATACAAAAACAAAATCAATACAAAAAATGGGTTTCCACAGTTATACAAACATGTTTTGTTTTTCCAGTTGAAGTTCAATGAAACTTCGTACTTTCTGAAATCTTTAAATAAAGTTCAATATCTATAAAATTGGACTTTCAACAGTTGCAGTGGTTTTTGCGTTCTATTTGGTTCGTGTTAAATATGTATGTCATAAACGAGTCAGTCAATTAACAAATTGAAGTTTCAATTTTACAGAAATTACGAGTCCAATAGCAACGTAATTTAATTTTTTCTCTTCCATCTGGTAATGTTCTATTAAGCGCTTAAATGCGCGGCAGTTACTCAATCATTATTTCTATACAGTGGTGTCTTTTTCCTCTTTGATTATTGTTTTGCTGTTTTCATATATTTTTTTTTTATTTAATTCATACTATTCCACTCCTTTTTCTGCCCTGTCCTGGGTCTGATTATATTCTTGAAAAGTTAGTATTTCATATAACGAACTTTTAATTGATCTTTCTTAATAAAAGATCTGTCTGGAGAATGTAAGCAAAATTTTAAATTAGAATCTTTGTAATGCTGGAAGTAAAGGAACATTGAAGCTGCTTTAGTGACGAATTTTTTAAAAACGTTGTGTAATAAGACGTTTCAAATAAAGTTTTACTGATGAACATCGATGTTCGTTCCACATCGAGAACAGCGAGCAGCGTTCATTTGTTACTACTCCTTATGATATCTTAAAGGAAGTAATCTGCTTGAGGTTTCTTCGAAGGAATGCCTCGGCTCTCTTGTGGTGCAGCTTCGAATATAACGAAATCTCGGTGCAGGTACTCGTTCAGTTCTAAGATTGCTGCGACGTTGCCGCATCTGTGAGAAGGGATTCAATTCATATATTACTTTCAATTAGCGTTGCAGCTACTTCAAAACTTACCGGTAACAGTAGTTCGGTGCCGACCAAACGGTCAATACTGTTTCATTGAAGTGCCACTTGAAGCCCTCCATCACCAGCTGATGCGCACGGCAGATCATATCAATGTCGTTGGTGCGGTTAAACTGCGACACAACGTCTGAACCAAAGAGATAACCAGCACCACGTGGAGAAACTCCCCAGCCTGTTTGGTCCTCAGGATCACTCCACAGCAGATCACACATAGGACCATCATGTGGGACCTCCTGTTTGCGGTCGATCGTGCGTATTTGGTCTAAATACTGAATAGAAGGCGAGAGTCCACCGTGTACACAGAAGATCTTTCCGTCAATGATCGCGGAGAGACTGAGATAATCAAAGATTTCTGTGCAGTAGCGCCAGACAGCCGTGGAGCCATACTTGCGCAGACATTCGTCATAAAAGCCGTAGACTTGAGTGATTTGCCGAGATTCGTGATTACCTCTGATCAACGTGATGCGATCCGGGTAGCGCACTTTTAGTGCAAGCAACAGGAGGAATGTCTCAACGCTGTAGTAGCCACGATCGACAAAGTCGCCCATGAATAGATAATTCTTTTCGGGCACATCGCCGCCCACTTTGAACAGTTCTTTAAGATCGTAAAACTGGCCATGTATATCACCGCAAACTGTCACCGGGGAGTCGATGCGCTGGACGTTGCCCTCTTCGACTAATATTTCGCGAGCTTTAGCGCATAGCGCCTTAACCTCATTCTCTTTGATGATCTCGCAGCGTCGTAGTTGCTCGATTTGGCGATCCAAGTCGCTATAGTCAGTCATAATTGGACACAGAGGTTGTGATGTTGCTGCCGTTGATGTTATAGAAAACCAAACAATCCGAGTGATTCTCAATTTAAAGAAGGCATAATTGTTAAGCTTCTAATAAAACGTAAGCTGGAAACCTGTCAATTTCGATGTGTGGTTAATATTTCAAGGAACTTTATTTTTCTAGAACATAGCGATTTATAGTCAATTAAGGGGGTCGAACTGCACTTCATTAACAAACTTTTAAACAACTGTGTTTTTAAAATCTGTTACAGGATTTTACATCTTGTAGTACTTCAAATATATGTACATCTTTACAATAAACAATAACAATTTAAATGATGGAAAATACTCGAACATTTTAACTGTAACACTGGGATTACTTCACATGAACCTGAACTTTACATAAAGTTTGGGTTCAATCTATGGAAAGTAATCTTTGAACAATGGCTGGCAATCTTTTTATTAGCCATCTGTTTTTTTTTTTTTTTTGCTAATAGACACTCGTTATAAAAGTGCAGAACTAGTTTACAGTTCGCATGATTGAGCTCGCCAAAAGTGCCATTTAGTTTTAATATTATCAGCAACAATTTTTGTTTATGCTACTAGACCAAGGAACTTACTGCGTTTTGTAGATGCTTCACTGCAAGAAGCTAAATATTTTTTGCTACTTCTACTGGATACTAGCAACACACGCTGCGCTCACTCGAATGGAGAGAAAGGCAGCGTTTCGATTTGTCTTTTATTTCGTACTTTCTTTTACAGTTTGCTTATCTGATTGGCTTTAGAGCGTACATAAATAAAATTAAATAACAAAAATTTTAATGTGGACGCACTAGCAATTATAAACTTCGCTTCGGGGTTTTCTCGTTTCAATATCGCCTACCAACTTGTGGAAGGAAGATAGATAGAAGGAATAAATATGGCGAAAGAGATACAAGATCATAGAACGTCTGAAATGGAACGCGTCCACAGTACTGATATATTTTTAATTAATCACTTTTTCCTATTTAAAATAATTTTTGGTGTTGTTAACTTTCTTTTTCCTTTTGACGCATTTGAATCAAATAGGTGTATAAAACCTAGGAATGTCCCAAACGTTATCCCTAGTTTTTATAGTTTAAGTGCATTTGTGCGAAATAGTATTTATGAGAAGCCCATATCTGCAATAGTTTAGGAGTTTATACAACATTGTATAATATATATATATATTATATATATTATACATATATATATATATTATATATATGTTTATATATATTATATATATGTTTATATATATTATATATATATATATATATATACACGTTATGAAGTTATCACTTCCATAAATAATGATAATAATTGCTACCAAATGTTTTGTGTTTTATAGGTTTTTGAAAATCATCCCAGGTTTATCACTTTGATCTGTTTTCTTCCCTCAGGCATATGTTCCATTCCATTTCATTGCATTGAACGCGTTTGCCGCCATTTTATGTGGTTATCGATGAAACAAATAAGTGCATTTTGAAAACGATAATTAACAGTGTTGCTGTTTAGCATTTTGTGTTCATAGAAAGCGTATCTTTGTCGGAAAATACTATTTTACAATGCAAATCTACGAAAATGGTTTTCGCATCTAAATATTAGGAAATTACTTTTGCTTCCTGTACAATACTGTCAAGTAGCAGTTTATTCGTAATATAATAAGAACACAACAAACGAATACATGAATTATAATATAGGGCAATATAATTATTGATTACACAAGTTTTTTTTTCATTTTTCATTTCCGTATTGTGTGAGGTTATTAGTGCCGAAAGTGGTCATGCGTATTAATTAATAAATTACGTTTATACCTTCAGTAACAGACTATTCATGAATAACCAAACAGTTATGAAAGGAGTAACTGTATCTTATAAAAGTAGATTTAGCGCCATCTATTTAAGCGCCAACTCCACCCGATATAACTTGTGACCATGTGCGATTTCGAAATGAAATTCTATAAATGATCACAACTTAGCTCACAATAATATTCTATACATCCGATCTCTACGCCAACGCGTGCTCAAATTTGTTTTTATTTGTAAAATCATTTTGTTACGTTTTTTAATGATCTGCCTTGATCTTCGTCATACAAGTGACAAATCACCGAACTTTTATAAAACTTACCAATTTTCTGTTACAGTTTATTTATATAATTTCACGTCACCTGCTCTTCCTCGCTTGTGTTTGAATCCATAGCTAAGCACTGAATTACATTTCTCTTCTGCTTGACTTTATTTTCCAATTACTCTTCTTTTTGTCTTTTATTTCTCTTAGAATCATCTTTCATTTTTTGTGCCCATTCGACCATTCCCTCGATTGCGACTTAAATACATTTGTTCTTAAGTTATTATATATGTTGCTGCTTTTTTTAGTATTAATGGTATTGGATATATTAATTTCTGTTATATATTACTGTAAGGATTTTATATTATATTTTTACCCAATGCTGTTATCTAAACCTCAAATGTACAATACTATAAGGCGAGTAGCCTTTTCTTGTACTTTTACGGATATTTGAAATAAATAAATAAATAATTTACTATATTTGATTATTTGCAAACAGAAACTGATCAATATATAGTTGTTTTCACTTATAATTTCGCTTAATGGTTTGCCATAAGACTAAATTTGTCTAATCGTTTTTTTATTAAAAACATCATTAAAAAAAAACACTGCTATATTTTGCCTTATAGTATATTTTCTAAAATATAATTGTTTGCCATTTGGGTGACCCTGTAATGTTTTCGTAAATATTTTTATCGTTCCTACATAAATGAAACGCTTTTGTATCGTTTTCTTACTTTTGTACGCAGTTCTACTCCACATTTCTTAAACGTTCCGTTTGTGTGCAATTAACTCAATAAATAAATATTTTCACATATTGAAATATTAATAAAATTAATGGTTCAATCAAAATGAGTTTACCGCCCGCATTACTTAAGCGTCTAGCGCAACGAGGACTTGTGGAAAAGCAAAAAAATGCAAAAATTAAAGATGGGAAAGGTGAGTTTTCTAAAATAGCTTGAATACGAAATAATGAATTGGTTGCTTCAGAAAGTCAGAAATCTGCACCTGCAACTTTAGAAAATGAAGAAGTGATTGCGGAAGATTATGATGAAATGGAAGAACTGGAGCACCCTTCGTTGTATGAATCAAATGACGACATAAAACGGCCGGAGGAGAACTTTTGGCTGGAGCGCATGAAATTGCGTATTGGTGAAGCCGGTTCATATGCTGGGCACAAAGGATGTCCCAACAAATACAATATCTATCACAAATGTACGCTATTTTGCGTAAACCGGTGGGGTGAAGGGCATCTGGAACCAACGCGAGAATACATCAAACGCTACAGGCGATTGCTGCGGCGCTATCCATTACCTAAAGGATGGACAGAAATGTACGATCCAGGCTGCGGATGCTTCTACTTTTGGAATAATGCTGATAGAATGGTTTCTTGGTTGCCACCAACTCACCCGAAATCAGAGGTAACACGATGTGCAGCTGCATATAGGCGTCAACTGGAAGAGGCCCACACTGTTGGCGGTGGTGGCGTTGACACCAGCGAAGATGAAGATCACTCGGGCGATGATGCTGCTGAAAGTGCAGATGCCCAAAACCAACGAGAAATTGAAGAAATCCTTAAAATGTCAATGCGATCGAGATCACCGGCAGGTGATGAGAACTCCGCACCGCCGCTACGGAAACAAAAGTCTCGAGATCTAGAGAAGACGTTATCACGGCAGCGTCGCGAACGAAGCGATAGAGAAAAGGAACAGGAACGTTCGTATGGTCGTAGCCGTCGACATGGTCGAGATCCTGTCGAGCCTGATGCTGTGGATCCTATGGATCCGAGTGCTTACTCGGACATACCACGCGGCAAGTGGTCTGATGGCTTAAATACAGGAGAAGAACGCAAAAAGTCCCATTCGTCCAAAGAAACTGAAAAAACTAGTAGACATAGAAGCAACTTTAAGAGCGGGAACCATTCAGGAATGGACGATGATGGCGATTCTGATGAAGATAGCAGAATGCCGGATCATTTATAGCCGTTGCGTTGAAATGCAAATAAAATATGTGTTAAATATAGTATATTGATTTATTACTAATGAAATAAGATAAAGTTTGTTAATTAATGTGATACTTATCGATGATATTTGTTTTCATTTATAAATTAACTATAAATTCTGCAGGAAGGAGAAGACTGAAGTGGATGTAGCATACTTTTTCTATGTTCTCCTGGGTTTAAACAGTTGAACTGAGTTCAGTTTAAATGCTAATTCATAAATGTACTACAAATTCGGAGTGTTTGTCATTATTTATTACGGTGAATACTCCATTGATGTGTTCGGAACAAATAATCAACTTCAATGTTATCAGTGATTAGCACCTATCGTCCGAGTTCTGTTGCACAAGGATTAATAGTTACGAACAAGCAAAAGGAGCTGCAAATACATATGTCGTCCAACATTGCTGAAAGCGTTTTATTTCACAATAGTTTGCCGCATAATCCGCCGGGGCAACAGCGAGTACAGCATATGGAGGTAACTTTTAGCCTGTATAACTGCTCTCGCTTCGTTGTGGTTGCCTTTTTTCTGGGGAACGGCGTTAATAGAAAAACAAAAGAATTTGGGTACGTTTCTTGCTGCTTCGATTGCGTATACATAAAAGCCGGCATCACAAACAAAGTCAGTGAGTCTCTTTTTTGTTGTACTGTCACCTCACCCTTAACACAAGCTGCCTACCATCGCTGAGCACCTGGTACTTTTGTTGAATTTGAGGCGTATCTAGGGCGTGGTGGATGCGACCTTGGGTGTGTTTGCGCCGCAACAGAATTGTTTTAATTTGTCTGCCTTGGCACGCCACGCCGCCAAAGATATTATTACACACTTAAGTATGTTTGAAGAGCAAGAGGTCGCTTTCCTGGTTTTCGTTGTTGTTGTTTTCCTTGTTGGAAATCGTTGGGCCAGCAAGAGGGTGGGTTGAATGCGTGGTGGTTTTGTATGATTATATCAATGGCGCGGCGTGTGCATTTGAGAGGCGAAACTAAGTCAACGTGGTGTAAAAAGCAGCAGCACAACAATTGACAAGTCATCACAAAGGGAATCACCAGCGAGTGACTGACGACGGCTGATATCATGGCTTGGCCTCTTTTCCGGCATCCGCTACGCATGGCCAACCTTCTCCTGTTGCGAACAGTATGTTGCCATGTATGTATGTGTGTCATCGTATGCGTGTTTATTAGTTGTTGCTGCTTTACTCTCTCCATAGTCCGACTGTAGCTAACCGAATTGTTGTTATCTTTTCACTGTTCATTAACACCCTCGTGTTATTCAGAATGGTTTCGTTTTTATCCTTGCCACCTGAATTCGCGCTTCAGTACGGTTGGTTGCAGCTAGGAATCTCCAAACTCCATTCTATAATTCCATTCCATTCTACAATTCTACAATTTAATAAAATTCATTGTATGCACATAGATTTTGTTGGCATATTTTGTAATATAGTACATATGTATGTATAAAGGAATTAAGGGCAATAATCTTTTACACAGTTATAATAAGTTAGTTGATTGTTGTGATTATTACCTTAAGTATATCGTCTTGTTCGGTAAATCAAAATATTGCTTCGTAATCGATTTTGCTGTTACCTTTTTAAGATACATAAATTATTTACAATTGTGTTATTGTTCCCAGTTCAACGAGAGTGAGAAAATATTCTATTCGTATTTAGATTTTATACGCAATTATCTATTTACGAAAAGGAATGGTGGCAACCCTTTTTCTGGGTTGTGCTAACATAATTCTGTGTTTTTGCTCATTCGCTGTTGTTCATTCATTCATTTGCCAAATTTGAGCCGGAAATATTTTGTTTTCAATGATGATGCTCTTTTGTCCTCCGTCATATTTGCCACACGCCGCTAAACGCTCGTTACCTTTGCTGCTGAGGTTGTCGTTGTTGCTGTTCCTGCTTCAATAACAACACAGGTAGGTGTAACCTGTTAGGATATGCTTGGTCTCTGCTTACTTACACATTTTCATCATCTTTCTTGCTCTGATTTTTGAATCAATTAAAATCCTCGGTGGAATTCGTTATCAGCACCTGAAGATTTCAAGGGCTACGTCGTCATTAGTTGTTGCTGTTTAAAATGGAGCTCTGGTGAACATAAATACATAGAAAACCGAATACTCATAAATAAGAAAAATTAGTAATTTGGTGTTTGTGATGTGAAATATGTATAATCAGTGAGGGAGTGAAAACATGAAAAAGATGGGCTCTAGATTTGGTTTGCTTAAAATATAACACTGCTAAACGTTGACTTACTCATCGATTCCTGATTAACCACAGAATGCTTCATAGCAACTATAAATCGCACTGATGTGCGTGGGTGTGACAGCGCCAAGTAACGCACTCATGCCGACGACTTGTTGTGCGATTGGTACTCCGTCGCAGGAAAATCCCCGTTTGCCATTAGTTCTTTAAGCGTTTGCTTCAGGGCGTACAAGGGTGTGGTAATCAAGTGGAAAGAGACGGAAAATTCGGTTATATTATGATTTGAAGCAGGAAAGATGTGTAATACACTCGCAGAAATTCTTGAGACTTCTGAAATGCAAACATATCACTCGCGATGACAAGAAGAAAGAACAATTTGTAGTGTGTAAATAAGAAACTCTCCATTGATTTATTGCAGCATCAGCTTAAAATGTTAGAAACGTTTGTTGCTATCATTTCGTGCATAACACTTAAATTAAAAGTGATCTACATTCATTATTATCGTAATAAAATTGTTTGTTTTTTATGTAATGATGTGAAGGAACACATTTATCTATTACTACATTTTTGGAGAACGATGCAACATCTTGCAACAACAGCTTAGAGTCACTTAATTACGCTTTTCTTTCAGTGTAGTAGCAGGAGCAACTCTGCCATGGTCTGTATGAGCAGCAGCAGCAAGACGATGGCAGGCTGGCGCTCTGGCTGAATGGCTGAAAGGCTGCTTGGTTGGTTGGCGAATGTTCGTGAGCCCCTCGACGGCATTAATTAACACACGCTTCCAATTAAGCAATTAAAAGTTTTATTAGAGGAGGGCAATTAAGTGAATTGCATGTCAGTCCAAGCGGAGCAAGACGAATGCGTCTCTAGCTGCATTTTGTGTAGCTAAAATGCGAGCGGAACAAAAGACAACCAACCGGGCGAGGGACTGAAGTGGCTGGACGGACTCAGTGACATGCCAGGATTTTTAATTAAGGAGATGAAAATGTATTAGGTTAGAAGGAAAGTCTATGGGAAAAGTGTAGGTTGTGAATTTTGCTAATGAAGAAAAGTTTTTGGAATTCACTAATTGGCAAAAGTGTCGGCCGGCGAGCGTTTCGGTTGGGTGCCAGGGGCTGCAGCCATCAGCCAGTTCGTCTGCCTGCCCGCCAACCGGCCAACAAGCCAGCCATTGATGCCGTTCGCTCGCTCGCTCACTCGTTCGCTATCGTCTGGCTCGCACGGCCTCGACTTTACTAAATCGCATGAGAGAAGCTCACTATTTGGAAAAAGGGCGGGGAAGGGAATGATACTGGAGCGTGGTGCTGCCTTCTGTATTCTCTGCGGCTAGTTAGTCAAAACGAAGCTATTCCGTTGGTTGGATAGATGTAAAAACAATGAATAGTGAAATAGCGTCGAGAAAATTACGGGTGGAGGGAGGGGAAAAGCGCTGCATAACACTCTACGGAGTGCTGCCATTCAGAGGAACAGCCATTTAATGTCTATTGAGGTTATTTATTTATCTTCTATTGAGACAACCAACTGCAGCCAATTAACTGCACTTTATTGACGAAAGATCGTAGAGAATTTAAGAATAAATTAGGACATTAATGAACGGCTTTTATCGTTTTATTTCAGGTGACCAGTTTTGAAGGTAAACGTGGCGTTCTGCGGAAGGAAGACGTCTCTGGAAGGCTTTATAGTCTATATTGATTTCACCAAGACGTCCGTCGGTGGATAAAACGAAGATCATTATCAGAAAATGAACACGCTTTATTAGAAATAAAAGTATGCATTCTAAAGCAACGTCAAATGTATTTTTACAAATTTAATACATTTATTTTTAACTACATAAATATTAAAATTATTTTCAATTTTATTTTTAATTAATTGTATTCAGTAAATAATTTATTTTTAATTTCTTATATTTATTTTTTAATTGGGTAATTTTTTTATATTATTACTTTATTATATTTATTTTTTAATTAAGTACTGAATTTATTTATAATTATTATAATTTTATTTATGTTTAATAAGTTATATTCAGTTTTTAGTTCATTTTTAATTTTTTTAATTTATTATATTTACGTTGTTTTTATTTTTATTTTACAGAACTATTTCAGGTAAGGAAAAAATTAATATTATTATTACACTGACTGTCGGTAATTATCCACTAATTTATTACATTCTTAATTCCTGAATAATCATAATAATAATAGTTTTAACTGAGTTTATATAATTGAAACAGAAGTTTATTTTCTGGCTCTGGTTTCAGAACAGAAAGTCGCCCTTTTACTGGATAAATATTTTGGCGTCCTCTAATTGGCAATGTTTTTATACTGGAGACAGCACAGGAAGGCGTGGCCGGCATAATTACAAAAGGCAGGCTTCCAAAGGACTCATCATCTCATTCATCATGAACACAAGCAAATACACATATGAGAGGCTTCATCTGCTTCTCCTTTTTAGAAGCGAGCCTTCTTCTGGACGTCTATCCATATCCATTATTTCAACGGAAATGCGACGTAACTAACTCTATTTTATGTACATAGTACCTTTTTATGTGTTCTTATTCGGAATTCGTTGGTACCTACCTAATCTTTCCCGAATTCGTTTCCTGCCGTCCAAATTTTCCTAAAAAAACTGTTAAACATATGTATAATAAAAATTTAAAAGAAGTATATGTAGATATACGTACATACATCCTAACACAATGTAGTAATTATTTATATTTTTTTAATATTAAATTAATAGTATTAATTATTAATATGAAAAATGAAAAGGAGATTCAATTTATGAATGATTGATTGTAAACAGTTTCTTTGGAGTTCTTTTATAATTCCCGACTTTAAAATCGAGCTACTCGAGTATCGCTTGGGTCGTACTTGAAACTGGCAAAAATCGATAATTTTGTATCGATAAAATATTTTAAATTAAAAAGATGATGAAGAAAGAGAAGAAAATAAAAAACATGTAATGTATGAAAAGACGACCATCAGCAAAATTCCTCTGTACACAGTGATAACACATGTTCAACATAAACAAACTTCATTGGTTTGTTTACCTTCTGTGAAGAAACAGCTGACGGATCGACAACGAACGACATCGAATCGAAATCGCCTTCTTAGGAAATCGCATTTATCGAAATATTACCGTTTGTTAGTCGATTTTTCAGCAGGCGCACAGCAACGACAGCAGGCAACACTAAAAACATGTGACTGAGAACAACAAAATTATTTCCCGCCCAAAAGATGCCATAAATGAAACGACTCACACACGGACAACACACAGCTTTTCATCATGGTGCGACAGAGAGAACGAGTGGAATATGAAGAGAGCAATCAATTCAACAAGCATCGTATTTATAACTACAAATAGAATTAATTAAACACAACCTTAACCAAACATTAAGTGGTATTGCATAGAAAGATTATTTTTCTATATTGATAAAGAAATTGTTGGCGATTAAACTTTTAGTATTTTGTAATACCAATAAACATGAAAACAGTCACTCCATCCATAAACATACTCTCGTCATCTCTCCACCTACTCTTGTGTTCTCTCTCTCGCTTCCTTGCATTTTGCTGAGAGGCAACATAAGCACACAGCGGCAGTCACGTGGCTCTTATATCTCGTTCGTTCCTTACTCACGATGACGGTTTTGGTTGTCAGTCGTCTTCTGAGTGTATTTTCGTTACTCGGATAACATAACAAATCGCTGCTTCTTGACGAAGTGGTATTTGGACACTCAACTTTATCGTAGGGAAATGCTTATGAAATATCTCCCCATCGAACGATACTTTGCAAAGATTTTCTAACTTATATACATATGTATTCTGGGAATTTCCTAAGGAATGCACAATAAATACCAATAACAGAGTATAACTGCAGTTTATTAATATTTATTTATTTATATAACGAAGACAAATTAATTAATCAGCAGGGAATAATAATCATGTTTTCCCTAATGAGTTTGCATATGAGTCCACAAGCACAGCAAAACCGAAAAAAGAATACACATGTTAAAAATAAATACATGATGCAAGAAAAAACGAATAACACAGTAGTCATTTCTCGCTAACAAAGGAAGAAAGAGAAACAAGCACTAGTGTGGCTTCGCAACGCATGCCTATTTCTAAGCATTTTGTGTACTATTGCGTTCTCTTTCGCGCTAACGACACGCTACTAAGTTCTGCAAAGTGGCAGATTTCTGTTGCTTACACTGCTGGGCGCCTGCTGAGGCAAACCGTTTTTCATACAAGGACATTGCCATGTCGATTCTCTTTCTAACGTGGCCAAGTAGCCAGTGAAAAAGTGAAGAAACTCGCTAAAAAAAGAAGATGACAACTGCGAAAATCGTCATTATAGTTAACGTCACAACATCGTAGTTCATGCGACGCTGCGCGAGGTGTTATTTGCTCGAAAATTTTATTTAGCTGTGAAAACAATAACAATGTATAATGCAGAAAAGAAAGAAATATAAGCACTGGAGTAAACACTGCTGGTTGTTGTTGCTTTCTTCTGTGCAAACCGACGATTATAGTTTTTCTTGCACATTCCATGGAGCGAATAAAAGCTGCTTGTCGAGTTATGGCCGCCTGCTTAACGGCTAGCCAAAGGTAGGAACAAGAAAACGAAAGTGTTGTTGAATCCGTTCGCAGTGTGTACACAAGCTGGCCATGTGTGTCGAGTGCAAAGGAATCGCGGCATCTTCAAGACGTTCGAAGACGTGAACAGACCATGTGTGCCCGAAGGCAGCAAATCAATGCACTCTCCACACGCGGACAGCCAGCCAACTGATGCGTCTCTTCTTCCACTCCTCGACGACGACAGTGAGAAATCTACATCGACAGAACGTAAAAACGTATTCCCGACAACCGCAGCGACCTAAGCGACAAGTTCTTGGCGGCATCGTGTCTGGGCCAGCATAAAAGACCAGCGCATGTTGGCAGCCAAACAGAATCTTTTGCCGCTGCTTCTGTGCGCCCGTTTTTACACAGTGAACACACCCAATCTTTTCGAGAGCAACAAGAAACCAGCAAAGAAAGCGCCGATTTCTTAAGTTGTGATGTCAAAGCATCAAGAATCAGTGATGAATCAAAAAAGAACAATTTTCTTATTTTTATGTAGTTTATATTTTTTGTTTCTATTGAATTTCTTATACTTAATTTGGACGAATAGAGGTTGAACAGAGCAACTTATTTTGCTGTGAATGTTGGCTATGATATCAGCACAGCACACATCAGTTGCACACATCCAAGACTTTGGCTCTCATTTCCACAGCTTTGGGCGTTAAAACAGCTGCTGAAGATTATGAGGGCCGCTTCATTTAGTAACTCACATGACGCGAATATCGACACTACATGAGCAACTGTCGGTCACGGCATGCTGTGTTTATTGTTGGGTGACAGGAATCACTAGTGTGGTTGTAGTTTATTCCTATACTTGGAAGTTTCAGTCACCAAAATGGTTGCTGCGACAATCGAGTCAACATCACAGACAAAATTTATCGAGTAATTTTCTCCATGCTATTTATTCGAACTGAAAGAAATACATATAATAGAAGAATATCCAAACAAAACCTCATATTTACATTACGTCTGTTATCTATTTGATTATTGTTGTTGGTTATTAATAATAACTTATTTTAATAATAACTTATTATTTGTTTCTGATATTGTAACTGAACGAACGATAAAAGATTGCAGTGAGTTTCATTCCTATTTTTTAGAGTTTAAATGCGGACTTTGTTAAACTTCTTACATTGCACAAAATACATATATGTATGTAGATGCGTTGAGCGATTCATAAGTTATTTAATAAATTTTCCATTTCCTAATGTAACGTTCAACGTCGGCAAGTCAATGTTTACAGTAGGTGCTTTTTATTGTTGTTATGCAGTTGACGTTCTTTTACTACAGCCGCACACTGTGTGGCACACACAGCAACGAGTGCATATGAGCTGAGAGATAGAATGAGTAGATCATTCAACATCATAAAGGCAACATCAACAGCATTGAAGAGTCTTGCAACTATTTCATTCACTCTCATGTTTCGCAAATTCCAGTTTCCATTTCTGTGGCTGTTAAAATGCTGTCTATTCATGGACAACCATAAAAGAAAATAAACAGCATTGAAAAGTCTTGTGTTGTTCACTCACTCTCACTCTCATGTTCTGGCAAATGAATAACCATACAAGCAGCAGTATTGTGAAGACATCTATTGCAGTCACTCTCATGTTCCGCATATTCTAATAACTTGTGGAATGGTTGTGGCTTATAATGCTGCCTTGTCTCGGCTGCGTGCCTGTTACTTTAGTGACTCACATGACGCGATGTGTTCAAATTTGTCAAGCCCAAATGCGACGATAGAAATGAACGAAAACGGAGCAGTTTTTATTTCTCCAGAACAAAATGAAGCTGAAGCTCCTACCCTCGCCAACATAATTAATAAAAAATAGTTCAGCTCTCAAAACGACCGCCTTCCTCGACAACAACAACTGAAAGTAGGTGTCAAAAAGTATAGAAATTGGTTCATTGTTTCCCATATAAATTTCGGTCTAATGTTGTGAAAGGGCCAGAATTTCCATATGATGCTTTATGACTTGCTCTGATCCGTTGTCATGGGGAAAATAATGATGATTTCTCTTTCATTGGACTGCTTGTTGAACGGTTTCTGCAGTGTGTTAGTGTTGAGTTGAAGACGTTGCACCATATCGTTGTCTCTCTCTGCTTGCCAAGCAACCAGCTAGTTGTTCGCTCGGCTTTTCGGTTGGATTTCTTTCATCCACACAGAATTTGCCTGCTGTCTGATTTTGAGAGCTTGCTAACTCCGGGTGAATTTTACGCGCGAAACTTCGGACAAAATGTCGCCGATTGCTTGTCGATATGGTGTGTCTCGGAAACTGATGCCGTCGAACTTTACGCCGTTCGTTTCGAACGTCGACATCGTTGCGCCTTTAACTGCCGAAAGTTTTGCATTTCAAATGCAAATTAGAATGAACTTGGGATTTAGAAAATTATTATTTATTATTCTTTTTTGTTGTTCGTTATTAACTAATTAATAAAAAATATTGAAATAAATAAACAAGACTTGCTTCTATTTTATAAACTTTTTATAGTTTGCATTTAATTTTATACATATAAAAAACACATATAGATTTTTTTTGAAACATTTCCAAAAATTTTCTAATTATATTTGTATAAAATAGCATTTGTAATGAAGCAGTACATATGTGAATCCAAAAAAACGAAAATACAGCCACTGCTAAAACTAACGTCAATTTTGTGCACACACACAAAACTTCTACTTTTACTTTTAATTTACATTGTTTACGTATACGAATTACAAGAAAAATCCGTGTGGATGTTTTTAAATTGTTGGTACAATAAATGCTCCACATTTGCCAGGCGATCATAAAAAATCGAGCTGTTTAACCGTCGTCGCCTCGCCATCAGCGCTTTAGAAGGCTTTCATTAATTCTTCAGTATTCGTAGTTGTTGTTGGCGTTGTCGTTATCGTTATCTTGCCGCCTTTTGTTCCCGTCATTCATACATTCCCTACATGCCAACACAACATGCGATACATGGAGCTGGCTACTTTTTCTCGTTCGTTGTGTTGTTGTTGCTGCTTTATGCTGCTACGCCCCGTTTAAGAATCAAAATGCTGAACACAACGCATCACGAAAACCGTGTGCAAAGTGGAGGCCTGCAAATGGAAATGAATGAATGGCATTTTCAGTAAAAATCAAACTGAATTTATATTTTCTAAAGTAAAAGTTAAGAATTAATTATTGATTTCTTAGAGAAAACAGATTAAAATTAAGAAAATTAATTTAAATTTAATTAGAAAAATGAAGTAAAGAAATAAAGAAATTATAGTTCGTGCAATTTCATGCATACATCATTTCAATATTATTCATTAGTTTAATACGTTTCGAAATCAAAATTGTACATTTTTGGTGTTGGATAAAGCAGGAATTAGCGCCGACGTTTAATTGCGACGTCAATGAGATTAAGAGGCACTGTCATTTATTAAGAAAAGCGTTAGTTTTGTGCGTTGACTTTCCTTAAACATACATAAATAATAATGCATCACAATGTGTTCATTGTAAAGGTTTTGGATGTTGATCAGCATCGATTAAAATTTCTAAATTAATTGATGCTGAAAATTTATAATGATGAGGGATGGAGACGTTGACAGATTTATTTACTGAATTAATGACGTAATGACGACGTTTCATTAACATTTCTGTTGATGAAGTTAAAACGACAGTCGTTAATTCTGCCGCCTTTGCTTAGAGACTAACTAATTCGAAGGAAAGCCTAATTGAGAAAAATTAATAAATACTCTTCGACATATGAAGCTAACTTCTCAAATCCACCGTAACTTATGCTGTGTGTCTGCACTGCTTCTTCACTGAGATAAGTTTTCTTGGTCACGAATTTCAATTGCCTTGCAGACAGCAATAAATTCAGCTGCTGCTGACCATTATTCGCTTAAAAGATTGTTATTATTCTGTTCAAGCAGCCGCAGGCATCTGCTGAATGTCACGAGGAGTCATATCACCAGAAAAAGAGTCATCATCTCCACTCGCTTCCGCTTCAAGAGGATCTGAATTTGTTTTTCTTCGCATCTTCTTCGTTTCGTAGCTACTGTTATTTTTTATTCTGTCTGTTCTCACTTTATTGAAAGCGATTCCACAATTTTTCCGGACTGCTTTTGGTAACTCACTTGAACCCGAGCTTTTGTCACTTTGTGAAAAGCGCCTTGAGGCTTCTTTTGACATTCGAAGGATGCGATGGTTCTTTGCTCCCTCGGACGCCAGCAAAAGGCGCCGTTTAACTTTCGCCATTCGCCGCGATTTGACTAACATTTCACCTATTTTTTGCAGTTTTATTTTGCTGATAGTTTCTGTCATTGTTTTATGTTCTGGTTGAGCTCAACGTGTTCCTTGTCGTCATGATTTTTGATATTATTGGTGATTTTGTGCGGTGTTGATGATTCTGTTGCTGCATCAACACTAAATTGAAAAGCAATAAATTTCAGAACATTCTGCATATTCTGCCATTTTTACCGCCTACCACTTGCAAGAAAGAAAAAGGCAAGAAAACAAAAGAAATTCGAGGAAGCTTTCATTCTAAATGATGGAATTCTTCTTCCATCTTGGAGAAAAAGAACACGGACAAATTAACGCCGAACTCTCGCAACATTTATATTTGACTATCGACTATAGGAATAAACATTTTATTACTGTTATTATTGATAAAATCCTTGGGTTAGTTTTTAGTTTCCCAGTTTAGCAGTTTTGAGCCTTGAAAGTTTGGAGCTTTTTTTATCCTATATCTCCACAATACCACAAAGAAAAAAAAATGTAATAAAAGAAAAAGACATCTACCCGAAGATAAATTATAGCTATTAAAATGACCTTCCCGACGATGTGTACACCTTTGCGATATGCGTCGGAATTACGCAAATGTGTGGCATACAAACTCCATGCTTCCACAGCTCATAACTCCTAAACGAGGGCGGAAGTTCGATTTTTCCACTTCAGAGCAATACGAAATCGCAAGCGATCTTCTAATACATACAACAAATTATTACAAATTGTTCTAGATTTGGCTAAGAACTCATACACACGTTGAAATAATTACTAAAGGATCTCTTCCATTGTTCCTCATTAGAAATTTTCGTTTTTCCGTTTCCGGTTTACGCTGGAATCTTGCCTGCGCTCATTTCTATAATTATAAGCGTAATGCTTCCGTGTTGATTTCATGCTATTTCAATAAAGCTAATTCGCTAGGAATATCCATAAACCTTTGAAAAAAAAAATTGATAATTTAAAATTTAAGAATTAAATTGGAATTTAAATCGTTTTGGCAGGGGGCAACGCAATGAAATGTGCAATATCCGACCGGAGCTGGACTACTGCAAGCTACAGGTAAATACAGGTAACAGTTGTGGCTCCTAAGTCTAATAAATGTGTTTGGAAAGAAGTCTTCACGATTTAAGTTTTTTATAAGTTAAGTAACTGAGCTATAACTTCTTATAGAAATTTCTTCTAGCGTGTAATTCCTTCCTCGAAACACTCGTTACAAATTTACTTTTAATCGCTTTTTCAACTGCAATTTTAACGAAAAATAGTTGGCTTTGCTTTTATTTATATTATATTTATTGGAAAATTCGTTCATTTCATTTTATAAGTAAATTTTTTTCTGTGAATAAGTCAATTTTTGTAAGTAAAGAAATTAATATTTGGAATTATACGATCAATTTTTATAATATTATCATTAAACAGTGGATTTATCGATCTATCTATTCCCTGTATATTGAAAGAGAAGTGAATGAATTCAAATATTCGAATTGTGTCCAGGAATAAATAAATTAAACATATTTGCGTATATGTACATATGAACTTTTATAACAGATTATAAACTTAAATTTTACTTATATTCAATCTCGTTAGTTCATCCATTTTAAACGAAATTTTATCTTAGTTAAAAAATAGTAAAAATTCGAAACTTTTATAGATTTCCTTCTCGTCAGCTTCTCTCGCTGTCTCAGTCTCTTAGTCGCGTTTAAAGGCTATAAAACTACATATTATAATATACATATATGCACATCAACCTTATTTAACTATGTTACGTTGTTTATGTTCGAAGTGATAATACCTCGTGCTGTTAATCGGTTTAACAGTGCAGTTAATCTGTTCAGTCAAAAATTACAGCTCTCATTGTATACGTTTATTTTATATTTCTTGTTATAATAATTGCAGATCGAGGTATAAAAACTGTGGTATAAACAAAAGAAATCGTCTCCAGTACCAAAGATAACCGAGAAGATGGATTACATTAATGCTATTAATGGTAGGTAATACTCGTAGCTTACCGAAGCCGTAGTGATAGCTTTGAGTAATTTATGCCAATTATGACATGAATAATAATTTTAATTTATGTCCATTGAATGAAATGAATTCAATTATAATATTGATCCAACGCGCAGGATGATTTGCGCAAGAAAGATTGTCTCGTATAAGGATTGAATTTTGCTGGGTTATAACATTTGCATTTAAGCATCGATGGTTTTGTGCGAAATCTTGCATCACTTAAAAAAGCGATGTTTCCACTGCAATACGTTTAATGCTTTGGTTACATGACATTGATATAAATATACAATGCCTATCTTTTCATTAAACTAACTTGAAGAGAATCTTTTAAGCGAAGACAATTCTTTTATTTAGTGTCAAAGTTTAATGCATAAAGTTTGATAGAGAAATACGATAAAATTAGGTTCTACTACTTCTTATTATTATAGAGAAAATACCGAAGCGATTCAATTTGGCTGTGATGATGTTTATGCTTTGCTTGACGAACTACATGGTGCGTGTTAATCTCTCGCTTAACATAATCGCGATGGTTCAACACCCAGAAAACTCAACCAACCCGTCACCGGATGTAAGTTCTCGAAGGCTGCTCAATTGTTTGATATTTGGTTAGGTTTAGTATCAAATTCTTTGACTCGATATATGTGCATAATTTACAATTCCTTTTATTCACAAATTTACTATGATTATAAAATTGTTTACAGTATGGACCGCGTTACCATTGGAGTCAAGCTGATCAGGCCATGATGTTGGGCGCCTTTTTCTATGGCTACATGATTAGCAATCTTCCTGGTGGCACTTTAGCTGAGAATTTCGGCGGTAAGCCTGTGGCTGGGTATACTTCTTTATTTGCTGGCTTCGCTACGATAATCACCCCACCAGCGGCTGCCCTGAACAAATGGCTCGTTTTTATTCTACGCTTTCTCATTGGCCTTGCAACGGTAGGTTACCATATTTTTTAAAATGGAAAGGAAAGTTTTTAAAGATATAATCAGGGTGTCTCCTATCCATGTTGTCACAACTTGATCTCAAAATGGGCCCCACCGGTAGAGAAAGGAAAATTTGTCGCTTCGCTTATGGGTGGTACCTTTGGCACTGTCATTACTTGGCCCATCTGTGGCCTCATCATCGAGAGCATGGGCTGGGGCTGGGCTTTTTATATGATTGGTATTTTTGTTGTAGTGATAATGGCGCTTTGGTTTTATATTGTGGCTGAGACGCCTGCTCAGCACAGCACCATAACCGACAAAGAAAAAGAATATATTGAAACTTCTCTGGCTGGAAATCTTAACACCAAAAAAAAGGTAAAACATAAACGTTCTCAATTTCTAATACAGTGCATATTTATTCTATTTTTATTGTGTTCTTTTTGTGTTTTTCCAGAGATGGCCGCCATATAAAAATGTAGCATTATCGCTGCCCTTCTGGTCCTTTTTGCTCCTGCACTACGGGAGCAATTGGGGATTGTACTTCCTCATCACAGCTACACCAAAATTCCTGAAAGAGGTTTTATTTTCGTACCAGCCGAACGAAAAATTTACCTTAATAGCTATATATTTTCCACTTTTGTGTTGTAGGTTCTCGGCTTTAAGCTCTCGTCAGCTGGCTTCCTGTCCAGTTTACCCCATATTGCACGCTTTTTATGTGCATTTGCGTTCGGTGCCCTTGGCGATTTTGTACGCTCCAAACAATACATGTCCTTGACAAATATGCGCAAAATGTTTTGCGTATGTTGTGAGTAGAAATTCAATCATAACCGTCTATTTTTTTTGGATTTTTTTCTGATTTTTTGAAATCTTTTTAGCTCATATCCTTCCTGGAATTTGCATTTTTATACTCGCCTTCTTTGGCAAGGATCCGTACTTCTGCGTAGCTATCATGACCATTTCCTTAGGTTTCAATGGAGCCTCTACTGTTTGTCATTTGATGAATGCCCAAGACTTGGCTCCGAACTATGCCGGCACTCTATATGGAATTGTTAACTGTATTGGAACCACACCGGGATTCTTCTCCCCACTTATTGTGGCTGCCTTCACAGAAGAAAAGGTTTTTACCGAAATGCTACTAATTTCTAAAACTTCTCGTTAACCGAATTCTTCAAATATTTCAACAGAACACGATCGAGCAGTGGCACTATGTATTTATCATTGGTGGTTTTGCCTATGTATTTCCTGCCATTTTCTTCATGGTTTTTGGTTCAGGCGAAATTCAGGCATGGAACGCAATTGAAGAAGAACCAAAAAAAGACGAAACCAAATAAAAAATACTAATCATATTTACTTTACCTTTTAACACCAAATGTAAAAAAAGAATTACATATATATTAATCAAAAAAATAATAAATTTTATTACTGGAAAAACATTACGTAAACATATTTTTTAATTTATTCACATGTATTATACATACGAACGTACATAATTTAATAAATTGCGAAAAAGATTTAAGGCCGTTGTCATTAATTCTTCAACAGATGAAAATCCAGAGCGTGAATTTTTAAGTACTTTCTTCGATAAAAGATGTACGTGTAATAAAATGAATAGTAGTTATCGAGGACTTTTAAATTGAAGTCAGGAGATATCAAAAATTTCAAAAATATAGAAGCACGCCGATGACATTTATTTCTGTTATGTAAAGCTGATGTGCATACATATGTACATTTATTTCTTAAACATTACAGCAAAATTTCCCGTTCTTCAAGAATCGCTTTCCTAGTAATGTTTAGTTTCCCCAATTACTGTTTCCTTGCGGAACACATTGATTGGCAAGAGGATGTGCAATGGTGTTTCCACTGTTGTTGTTGTGCCGCGCTGAGAAACCAACCCACTTTTCTATTAGATTTTAGCAGCTAAATTCGTTGGTGTGCTTGAAGAAAGCGAACAACAAAATTCTGTTATTACTTGGCCTTATTTTTGTTATTATTTTTGATTTAGCAATTATTGTTGTTGTCATGGTTTGTTTTTGTTTCTGCATTTTGTCTGCACTGGAAGTGAATTTTGCCGCATACTGGCAGTTACTGGTAATGTGACAGAAGGAGATAGGCACACGCGAGAGACTTTGGGAGAGCGAATTGAGAGAGAGCAACAAATCAGAGAAGCCACGTCTTGCGGTGAAGTCATGACGCTTCCAATGCAGCTTTCCAAAGGATGAAGCAACAAATCATATAAGAATGGAAATATTTATTTAAGAGCAGTGTGCTCTTAAGACCTACACGGAAACGAACTGCCATTTCGAGCAACACTGGAACTGCACTGGAATTTGTTTATGACAATAACGAATAAGAAATGCAACAACTCCATGCTCAGTTTCGAAGTTAGAAGGACTGACAACCATTTCTTATATGGGAAATGCTCTGTCAACTGTTTTGGATCATGCTGAACGAACTATGTACCTTCATTTGTGAGGATGATTTATCTGTACTTCATGAATGCCATCTTCTTCAGAATGGTTTTAAGAGAGCCCTATAAAATTATGGGAACGTTTTCCAATATTTTTGGGAATAGATGTTTGCCAAAGAAAGCAAAACTTGTGTTTTATAAAATCTACATAAGACCAGTGATTTTATATTGCTTCCCCATTTGGTTTAATGTTTCCCTAACGGCAATTAAAGAATTTGAAATTGTAGAACACTTTATTGGGAAATATTTGGAATCAGCAACAAAACGTTATTCGAATCGTTTGTCTATACCGAGGCTAACGTAATTCGATCTTAACCAGATTTGTTAATAGAACTGCTTTTTCCTCCAAATAATGTTAGCTTCGGTAGCAAAAGCGACTTTTTTTTCCTTTAACTTCAATATTTTGCTACTCTTTTTGTGCTCTCTCATAATTTGTGAACTACATTTAAATACAAAGTGAAAAAAGGAGACGACGAAGACTCTTAGAAAACGGATAGAAATTTTAATTATTACTTCGCACGGCAACAAGCATATCTTCAATGCATTTATGTTTTATATGTATACATTTTTCTTCTTTTTTCTTTCATTTTCATTTCCTCTTTTCATTCATAGTGAAATTATATAGAACTAAGAGATGTTCAAGAGGCAGGATGAAGAGGTGCGTTGGTTGAGCGAAGTGAAAGAAACGCATACTTTTCCACATTTAAATGTGGTCCAAAATGGTTCACGAAATTAAATTTTAAAAAAAAAAATTATTTCTATGAGAAAGTTTTTTTTATTCACCAAGAAAAAAGGATCACAGAAAACGGAGAAAAAAAGGCAACCGTTTTTAATGCGAACACATCGCGAATCAAAGCTGCTGTTGAACTCGTGCGAAGTAAATAATTGAGGTTGCGTTATTACGTAACGCAACGCTGGAAGAAGAAGAAAAGAATACAGTCAAAAAAAAAAAGAAGATAACACAGAAAACTAAACAAAAGGAATAATTATAAGAAAAATTCAAATGTTATTAGAAGAAAAATTGTTTCATTGCAGTCTTATGGCAAAAAGATACCGAACACTTTGCATAATTTTAGGAGGTTGTTTAATTAAACCAAGAAAACGAATTAAATTAAAATGAAAGTGAATAACTTAAAACTTACATTTTTATTGAAAACTCTCAATAAATTTCTAGAAAGTTATAAAATTAAATTAAAACGAAAAATATAATTAAGTATATTTTAGTTATATTCTGTTATAGTACATATATAATTTCATTTAATTTTTAATTATTCCTTAATTCCCGTTAATATTTTCAGTTCTTTTAAAGCATTACACAATGTTCCGGGATATAATAAATTTGTCAAGGTTTTGACGACGCTGGATATAAAATATTTGAGATAATTGCTTGTTGTTGGATAACTGAACGCCTGCCAACAAAACTTTTAGCTAAGTGTGCGTATTTTCCCGTCAATTTTCCCAAATACAATTTGCAAACTCAACAAGAAATAAGAAAAGTATTTGAGGAAGAAAAGGACGAAGAAGATGATGACGAAGCACGAACAATAACGTTGATAGAACCTGAATGCAACAACAATCATCACCGCAACACACTCGACTGTGCAACGGCGCTACATCAGCGGCAGCAACAACAACAACATCAAGGTAGATGAAGAAGATTTCGTCTTCAGTTTTCCGTCTGGTTTTCTCCAAAAATTTTCCCTTTCATTCACTTTTCAACCCAAGTTTTTATTTTATTCCCATGCTTCAGGATTTTTTT
This sequence comes from Thecophora atra, assembly GCA_937620795.1. NCBI lineage: Eukaryota > Metazoa > Arthropoda > Insecta > Diptera > Conopidae > Thecophora > Thecophora atra. The sequence continues at coordinate 21,990,212 of OW569397.1, read as the reverse complement.
TGTGGCTTTTTCTTTTTCTGTATTAAAACTTTTGTAGTCGTGCACTTAAAATGGAAATCCTTCTCAGTTTCCTTCTTCTCTCTCTCACCTTGTTGATTCTCGTTCTTTTGTTTTTTAGTGAAAATTCGAATGGTTTTGCTGTGTCTAAAAGCAGGCTTCCATTTTAACAATAACAGTTTCATTATTCATAAAAAAATATTTAACTTTTATTTTATTGTATTTTGTTTTCTTTTTATCATTCGTTGGAAAATCATAAAAGCGAATATGAAGCAAAGTGAGCGTTGTTCCTTTTCATCGGCTAGCTTTTTTGATACTCTTGGTTCCTGTGGAAATCGTCAGAAAGAGAACTGCGAAAGGACGGAAGTTTTTTAGATATCGTTATGTTGTTGGTTATAAGTTTTTGGGGGTTGCTTTTTCTCTTGATGTAGAAGAAGACAGCTTAAAAGATGAAGAAAAGAATATGAGTTAAGGTTTTCATAAGATTTTTGACAGTGGAGACTTTTCATGAATAAAACTTAAACGCAGCAAGAGCTGAAGTTACCGGAGTTATTCAATAAAATCCGCTGGGAAAACAGAAGAAATCTATTACTATTCTAAATCTATCTATTATTTTGAATAAAATATTCTTGTCTGAAATCAATGTCAAATTTATTTAACAATACTAAAATACTTTGTTTTATACGTAGTAAAAATAATAAGAAATTAAATTCTTGGGCATAAAAATTATTCTACTTTTGCCTTATACAAACTCTATTCATTGTAAATTTTATATAACCTACAAATTCTATTTTTTCGCTACATTCAATGAGGTTCCTGCATAGATACAGATGCCATTTCCTCGCTTTTCTATGGAAATGACGAATTTCTTTACGATTGTCGATAGATTATTAATTTCGCTAATTACAGAGTATCTACGGCGTTCAGACTCAGACTCTCGCAGACGGTAAATTTCATAGAACTTTTTAAAAACCTTTCGTTGTGCTATGGACCAAAATAGAACAAAATAAAACGGAGCAGAGTACAGAAAAGAGTCGAGTGCAGCCAATTCAACACGCTGAACTGACTGAAGCCACTCGATGAACATTTTATGCTCTCGTGCGTCCAAGTAGACGTTAAATAAATATGAAATTAAATGGAATGTAGTTTAAAGTAGGCTGTAATGGTTAATTGATTGTACAATTCGAGTGGCAAAACCAAATAAAAACGAGGAAAAACAACACGAAAAATTTAAAACATTTCATTTTAAGTGCAGCGAAACGATTTTATTGATTGCCTCATTTCAAAACAGCAACAACAGTTTTTTCACTTTGAAAATACTTTGTCGAAACTTGAATTGTTGAATTTTCAGTGCCGCATCATCGATTAAGGCCATCACCAACATCACATCATGTTGCTGACATTTGAAATCATGCTGATCGATTGAGTGACCGCAAAAGGATAAGAATCTTGTGTAATCCTTGAAGATTCTTGTTCTCGTTGTTGGTTTTTCTTCAACGGCAAACTCAGAAGCAGAATTGGGGAAGAAATTAGCTATGATAACAGCAAAACTATAAACAGTGTTGCATTGCTTTTGCCGCAAGCTTGCATTAAAGTTTATCCCTCAACCGTTTGAAAGTTCAGTCGTTGGCCGATTTTGTTGTTGTTGTTTCCACTGCCGCATCAACATCAGCATCATCATCCTCATCATCATCTCGGTAGCAATGGAATAATGCCCAGGCGGCGGTAGAGAACCCCAATTCGGAGCTCATGCTGGGATTTGGCAACCGTTAAAGTGCTCGCTTGTCATGCAAGTTGGTCGTGGAGTCGGTCAATGGGACGAAGGGTTTCTGTTTAGTTTGGCGTGGTTCGCTTCGCTTCGTTTCAGCAGAGTTTTTGATAATTTACGAGGCTATAGCTTTTGCTTTTCATAACCGTAATCAGATTGCAGCTACTGGAAGCCAATGGAAGTGATTAGAAAATCAGTTGCGGGTGAAGGGTATAGAAAAGATATTTTACTTGAGCTGCTGCAGCTCTTTAAAGTACCAAAAAAAAAAAAAAACAATTTAAACACTGATCATTTGTGAAAATTTACACATAATCGTTTGATTTCCACTGACGAAAGGCACTGATAGTCTATAAAAGAATTTTCCGCCCTCCCCATCACCTGGCAGAGCTTCTTCATCCCTCTTGAATGTCTCGTGGCTCCTTTATTTCTTTATTTTATCACGTCCGCAGAATTTTCTGGAAATGCTTTAAATGGTCGTTCTTAATATTTTGGGAAGATTTTCCGCAGTTTCTTCAACTTGAATGCGAATTACGTGAGTAACATTTTTAATTTATCAACGTCATTATAAATATCTAAGGGATACATTATTTCATACAGATTCTAAGATTTACCCAACCAAGCAGCTCCTCAACCTCCTCTATCCTGCGATTTTCAATTTCAATTACCTTAAATCAAGCCTTTCTCTGCTTTCCTGCTGCTTTTCACCGTTTCAGCCTCCACAGCCTCCGCCGGCGATCGTAATTCATGCAACTTCATTGTATTTGAGTACTTTGAGAACAGCTTCGAAGTTTGCATCGATTGTAAACGGCCGGCCAACGTCTGGTTGCGCCTTCGTTCGGCTGAGCGAAACGAGGCGGCGGTAAGTTATGCCGAATGACGGCGTGACATGTCGCCACGTAGTCGTTGTGTTGGTTGCATGGAGTGACAAGTATTCGGAAAGGCGCTGTTATATTGCAAATTTATATTCGGTTGTTTTTGCGCCGAGGGCTGAGGGCGAGTGGTTATTTTTACGGCCTGCTCGTCGGCAGACAGAGCGACAGCATACGTGGATTTTGGCTTCACTTGGCTCATGTCTCATGTCCCATTCGCCGGAAGTTTTTTATCACGTAAGTTTACAACCTTAAATGAACTATTTATAGAGTTTTTTGTTCGAAAGGAAAGCTGCTTTCGATTTGTGGCTGCAGCTGTTGAAATTGTGATATTAAGGAAATATGTAGAATTTTCTTCCCTCAATTTTATTCACCTTTGGTACCATAACAACAAAACTGCACATAATAACCGATAAAAACATTTAAAAACACATAAAATATACACAAAATTTATATGGAAATGTGTAAATATTCAGCAAACAAATAATTTAATTAAATTCCTTCGATTTTTATGAACCGAATTCACACAATTCTTATGCGAAGAACAGAAAAGAAATCTTCGTATCGTCGATGTTCCACTTCATCTTCCCTTTAAAATCCGTCGCTTTTAAGGACATGTTGAGAAATGATGTCCTCCAACCTTATCCAAAGATAATCCAACGCAATCGAGTGCACCGAAGCAGCGTTAGTGTCATAATCCGGTCGCACGTATCCTTGTGCTGCCGCGCGGATCCGTTCGTAATCGTCCTGAGTCGATATCTTGATGATGCTCGTCGAGTATAGAAAAGAATTCCACTCCCTGCCAACCCATGCGAGCATTCAAAGTATATGAAATTGTTTTTTCCATATCGAATGCATGCGATTTTATTGCAATACGCCTTCATGAGGCTGGGAATGGGTTGGAGCTCGATTACGTGTACAAACTGGCAAAGAAAAATCAAAATAAAGCAAAAACACCGTTCAAAAAAACTCATAAAGTAAGTGTGCTGCGGTTGTGAACGATGGAGAGACGGGAAGAACGAACGAAGAGCGGCACAAAGGCAGAAAAGCTGAAATGCTATTCATATGCATTCGCATGGGAAATATTTCGCTATGAAGTATTTTAGGGGTTTATTTTTATTTTCATATCCTTTCATTATTATTGTCGTGTTTTCCCCCTTTATATTTTTCCAGTTATTTCAGTGGAACCGCAAAATCATGACATGCAAGGTATTTAAATGCATAGAAGGATATTTACGGCCAGGGCGTTGTTTTGTACAGTGTCGGAATTGAATTCGTGAAACGAGTAAACGATTTATAAAGAAATGGAGTATAAAATGTTGAAAAAACTAAACATTTAAATCCTAGTTTAGGTGATTTAATTAACATTTGGGTAATAATAACTCTCAACAGTAATCCAACAGACTGTACTATAAATTATGTAGACTATACATTGTATGAGTTATATTTTGCGTCATTACAACCTAATTTGCAATGTGAGAATGTCTCTTTTGGAGACTCCGAGATCATATTTAAAATGAAAAGCCATGGCGCCGTCCCTGTTCGAATCAATGTCACTGCAGCGACTGGAGCCAAACACGACCGATTCCAGTGCGAATGGATTCTACTCGGTCTGCTTTGTTTGTTGCCAAGTGAAATGTTCTTTCAATAGTTTGGCTCTCGTTGTTGTTTGTTGAATTTTTTATTGGCTTCTGCCGCTGCAGATGATTGTATAGCGCAGTGGAATTAAAAAAGCAAACAAAACACAAAATGAAAGCACAACGAGCGAAGAATTGAGGACGGCTATAAAAGCAACAGCAACAGCAAGTTTGGTTTCAAACACACACAAAGTTGGACACTGGACAATACACACATGTTTACGTATTAAATCGAACTCTTGCCCACTCGAAGTCCTTCTCCTTCGTTCACGAAATTTGTTGGTCCGGCAACCGAAAAACGAACAAGGCGACTTCAAAAACAAAAAAGCACACATTGAATCGTTTAATGTGATGGCAACATGGAGTGAGCCCCTTAAAAGTATCGACCAAAAAGCTCTACTGGCTTAGATAAGAGTTGAACCAAAGGATATAGAATACGAAGATTATATATTCTATAATATTTGGTTGAACGCTGACTGAATGCTTGAAATGCTATCGAAACCAAAAGTTTAATGTAAAATCGGCTGCCTTTTTCATTACTTCTATTTATGGACAAAAGATTATAGTCTTTAATATTGAATTAATTTCTTTTTTAATATTGAATTAAATCTTAAAAAAAGAAATTTATTAAATTTCAATACAATTCAAGATTTTTGGAATTTAGAATTGAATTTATTAATTTTAATTTATTTATTTTTGTTATTGTTGCTTTTCTGTCACAAATTAAAACTGAAATTGCAATTTTTATTCTTTCACAGTCAAAGATTTCAACAGCTTGTGATATAAAAGATACCATTGCTTACTTTTAGGCTGCGTTGATAATTCAGGTATTGATGAACAGTTTATGATTTGTTTAATTGTACTTATATTGTTGTTTAAAATGGTTGAATCAATTTCAATTTCAATTCGTACAGTGCATAGGATAATCCAGAAAGAGTTCGGAGTTTTCAATGAAAGCGCGAATAGAAACGAGACTAGGACAAGGCTTGATTTCTCGCATGAATCGCGTGAATGAGCCACGTCCTTTCTTGCCTCATGTGCTTTCCTCTTCATATGTACATATATGTTCCGTTATTTCATATTTTCCTTTTAAAATTTTAGTACTGATTAAAGGTCACTTTAAATTAATGTAATACCATTTGTCCATTGAAATGCTGTTGTGTGTTTTGATGCATATCATGGCCAACAGAAGCGACACACAGCCTTGCTTTAAATCAGAACTTTTGAACCATTTAGCAAACCTTCAAGCAGCCTCCGCTGCTGCTGAGTTTTGGTTGATAGATCGGGCATCCCTCGGCCATTGAAAGCGAATTCCATTTTAATTACGGTAATTGAATCATGCGCTCCGTCTGACATGACATGAAATTTCCAAATATGAATTAATCACATTCCTATATCGCTTGAACAGAAGGCAGACATGCAAATCGAATAACCTCAAAAATAAATTCTGAAAAGAATGAAAACGCAATTCTTTTTCTAAAATTGCGAAATGTTTCTCCTAGCGAATTTTGTCCCAATGTAGGGAATAAAATTCTCTGATTATGAGCATGAAAATCTTTTGTGATCGTTCAACAAGCTCTTTGCTCGTTGAAACACGACTCAACCGGGATTTAAGGATTAAGAAATGTTAAATGACTTCATAAAAGCTCACCACTCCACAAGAATAATAAAAACAACCGACTTATATCACGACAGTGCGGCTTTTATCACATTGCAACGGAAGTCGGGAGCAGTGAAATGCTGTTGCAACAATAACAAAAGCTGTCATCTCGAATATTTATCTACTTTTATCCACAAAAAGATAAAACAGAAATTGTGCCAATCACTGAGATCATGTTGAATGTGATTCAATGATGATGAATGCAATTGGATTTGGAGAATTTGAGTTGCATAAGCAAACGTAATTAATAACGTGTGTGTAAATAGAAAATCGATGAAGGCAGCAGAGTGAGAAAGCGGAGGAATTTCTTGTGGTTATTCCGTGTGTTTGTATTAGACTTTGCATTTCCATTCAAACTTTTGTTCTGTTGTTTGAGGAGACTCTCCCTTGGCATTTGAATCCCGCTTGGAGCACACGATTTCTATACACATGCAAATGCTGCGACAGCTAAACTTGAAGGATTATGAGATTGAAGTGATTGCTAATTGAACTGAAGGAACTGAATGACAATCTGAATGACGGTCGGATTGGAATTGAAATGCCTATTGTAATGGAAAACTTCCTTAAGAGGCTCAAACTACAGCGAGATGGAAAATGCACTTTAGTTAAAGGTTTATTCGATATTTTTTTCTTGTTTTTCAACGAACAATGATGAAAAAATACACTCGTCTTTCGTATGTGTTGCCAATATTTGTCACTGCCTTTTCACTGGGATTTTTCTATAGCGAAACTGTTTTCGATTTACTTCAAAATAGGTTGAAGACCTGCATAAAGAGATTCTTGCAGTTTTTTTAAAATTTATTCTAATTTTTCCAATATGGGTCTTAGCTTTTCACGTATTAATCATTTCGTATTGTCAAGCATATCCTCTGCGACATGGCCTGTAGAAATATTTCCCGTCGGATGGCATTCTGTTGATCATCACTCGCGCTTAAACCCTGTGTCTAGCGTCATGTTCTTCGGCATCTTCTGTTGGACCTTCATTTCCCTGTGCAATAATTTGGCCACATCTGACTCCTATGACCCTTCTCCGGTTCAGCCTGCCGTCTCTTCATCTGCTTTGTCTATGCTTCCTTTTGAGTTGTTGCTGGTGTCTCATGAACGTGAAAGTGTGCTGCATCTGCTAATTAAATTATCCTTCTTGTTGTTTCTGTTTTTATTTGTAATTAATTCTAAAGAAAAGTTGTCTTTTTCAGAAGTCCCATCTCCCATCCTCTTGGTAAAAGATTTTGACAAAAATTCACCTAATTTAACTTGTAATTTCTTCTCTCGTAACCGTCATGACGATCTCGCAAAGCACTAATTATTTATTGCATTAAACAGATCAATTACAGATTAATAGATTTAATTAGATTCACAAAAAATTAACAAATTCTTGCTTAAAAATTTTTCTACATTCGGATTTTCTTACATTACGTGTTTATTTTAAGTTCTTCCAATTTTTATAGTATGAATATCATAAATTACATAAATTACTCAATGTGTTATTACGAAAAATCGCACAGGTCACGAACCGAGTTTGCATGACAAGATTTTCTTCTGTGGTGGAAAAGTGTTGGAATATATTCGATGCTATTAGTTTAATGTGAAGTATATCGATTTCGAAATAAATAAAAGCCTGGAAATATAATAAAATGGTGGCGCCTAAAGGTAACGGTGTCGATAATTGTTAAAAGATATGAAGAAACATAATAAATTAAAGTACTAAACAGACATATATTATGCAGATAATTAAATAAAATTAAATTAATAAAAAATATTAAAGTTATCGAATCAAGTAAGAGATGAATTACAAAAATTATTATTAGTTCTTATTAAAAGCTTATAAATTTACAGAATGATTATACATATCACACAATCAAATAAAATTTTTAATTAATGTATATTTTATATATTGTGTTACATTGTGTATTATCATTTTTGATAAATGATTTCCAATTAAAAATTTCCAATACTTTTACCTATTTTTAAATAGGATTTCTCATTGAAGGTTATAGCAAAGATTATAGAATAATAATATAATCTTTGGTTATAGTTTTTACTTCTATAATATTGTTACGCAATTTCCAAAAATTACCGCTTGAACTCTCTTCAGGTTCGATCACTGGAGTGTGAATAATCGTAAATTTGAAATAATAAAATGTCGTTAGTTTTAAATAATAAATCAACTATTTATTATTGCTTGTTCTTAATTTATCACTTCTTTACTATCGCTGTTTATAACTTGTACACGTAAACACTTATACACGAATTCTTATTTGAAGTTATTCAACTATTTTATTCTTATTCAACACTTTTCAAACTGTTACTTCCACGATGTCACTTGGTTGTTTTTAAAAATCAAACTGTCTTCGCTGCTGTGGTTTGCGTCTATTTATACCGTCCGATAATTATCGCTACGTTATCGTCAGACTTCTCCAGATCTTACTAGATTGTCGAGAAACTTCCATTTCTATGAATTGTTTGTTTCAGCAATGAATCATGTTCTATTGTGTATGCTGCGTAGTGGAAATATCAAGTAACTTCTAGATCTTTCGCTATCGCTCGATAGATATCGTTGTATTCCAGAAGACTGTGGACTGTGATTTGGTAACACTGTAACACTCGTGAATATTGCACGTATCGGCGTGTAGATGGCGCTGTATTTTCGCCACAATATATACTTTATTATATACTTTAAAAAGGCAAACGATTATTCTTTGTGATTAAGTTTAAAAATATAAATATAATAATTTCCTTGAGGCTCATGTTTTTTTTTTTTTTGTTTTTACTTCTGTAATTAAAACCTGTTTGTGTGAAATAATAAAATTTAAATGACTGGATAAATTTCGCGGTTGATGCTTTTGTCAAAAACTTTTACCAACTGTTGTCGTTAACCAAGATATGCCTAAAGGTATGCCAAATAATAAACATGACAAATAAAATAAGTTTGCATATACTTCAAACAAAAGACACATGTATTTATAAAAGCATACAAAACGAAATTGTCCTTTCAACAGGCAGCCATGAAATTAAAAACGAAATAAAATATAACTGGAAAATGTATTCAGAGCAGTCATCATACACAACAACAACGACAGAAATAGTAGTAATGAAAATCGCTTAAAAAACAAAAAAACAAACAACAAAAGTAAAAAAAGTTCAGTGTGAACATCGAAATCTTTCTCACCATTATTATTATTATTATATTTGTCGCCTTGACGAGAAAAGACAATATTAACAGAAACAACACAAACTAGTAAAGGTGTTGTCTACAGCCGGGCTGTAGCCGATATACCCTACACCTTAAAGCTGCATATATACTCGTATATATATTTAGAAGTGGTGCGATATAATATACTCGTATATATATACAATATATATATTATATATATAATAATAAATATACAATATATATATAATAATAATAATAAAAACAAAAAAAATTTTTTTAAGTGGGCGGATCACGCCCATATTTGGCATATTAACTGGAAGCATTAGTCTAAACCTACATATAAAATTTTCTTGTCTTCTCTCAAAAAGTGATGCTGATATGGCCCTTTTTAATAGGCAAAACAGAGGTGCCTGCACTCTCGATATAAAAAGTAGGCGTGGTCCTTGGGCGATTTTGCCCATTTTCAATACGAAACACCCCAACATAGCAACGAATATTTTTGCCAAATTTCATTTTGAAATCTTAATCCGTTCTCCTGTGATCGTGATTTCAACGGACAGACAGACAGACAGACAGACGGACAGACATCGTTATTTCAATTTCGGTGGTCATGCTGATCAAGAATATATATACTTTTCCATACCTATCTTGTCTAGTTCTATGCGTTACACACTCCGGTAGAAAGTGAATATACCCTCAACTTTAAGTTGTAGGGTATAAAAATAAACGTTGAATATTTGAACTTAAACAATACATTAGGGATATGTTGCCTATTTCTTCTGATTATGTGCGTACGTATTTCGTTGTTTAAAATGGATCAATAAAATTTAAAGTGGCTTCAATTCAACGCAAAAACTTACTATAAAAACCGTTTTTCTGACGCAGCTTTTTTTCTCTAAAATGGAGAGATTGCTCTAAAATGCAGTTGTTTTTAAATGATGTTTAAGTTTTCCTTATAATTTACCTTTAAGAATATTCAACTACGCTGAGCTTTTGTTATTCTTTTTTTGATAAATGTTTAGCTTATTAAAAGTTTATTTACTGTTTCTAAATTGAAACTGAAAAATGTAATTAGAATAATATTAAAATTCAATAAAATGTAAACTAATTGATGATAAAAAAACTTATGATGTTTTTTATCCTGTTCCTTTTTCATTAATTCGTTACTTCTTTGCATTTACTCTTCATTTTGTGTTAGTTTGAAAAGAAGTCATAGCAAAAGATTAATAATGCGCAATTTTAGTGTCTTTAGTTTCTTTAAAATCATTTTCTCTTCCTTGTGTGTTTTTTGTTTGGTAGCTTTATACAGAATTGTCCTTGTTTAAGGCACAAGTGACTTTATTTTGTTGGCGATCATCAGTCATCAGCTTCATTGTCATCATCACCAACAACAGAACTGAATCAGGTGCCACAGCAGAGCTAAAAACGAAAACTCTTGACATTTACGGCAGCATCAGGCTTTCAGATGAATGCTTTAAAATAATTGCGAAATAAAAAGCAAACCAAAAGAATATAAACGAACTCCAAACAAACAACCAACAACAGCGCATAAAAAAGATCAAAACGGAAAAGGAAAATTAAACCGAGTGATGAAAAACTAGAAAAAAAGAAAACTGAAAGAGAACAACTTTCTATTAGTTGATAAGTAAAACGGAACAACGTATTTTACTGTGTGTTTGTGTGTGTGCTGTGTTTGTATTTACAAATACAACTGCCTGTGTTTGCATGTGTGAATATAATTAAAAAATTAAAACAACTTTAAAGTGTGTTGTGGGGCCAAATAAATGCAAATACACAGATCCGAAAACACACACACACCACCTAACAAATAACGGTAACCGATAACCTCGACCAGCAATCAAGAAAAAAGTGACTTCAATCGGCGTTTCAGTGCGGCCTAAAAGTAGACTACAAATAACTAAACAAAAGTAACTACAAATAAATTTTATAAAACTTTAACGAACTTCTCATTCAAAGCGTAAACGAACAATAAAAATGAAGAAAAAGGATCAGTAGCTAAACGCTTTCATAACTGAAAAATACAAGTGCACAATAAATTAACATCCATTCGTTGTAAATATGCGTTCCATTCGTTGATGTGTTTGTGTTTGATTAGGTTTCATTGTATTGTTGCAGTTGGTCAGTTGAAAACGACGAGAACTTATCGAAACGTCAAATGTACATTAGTGAAATGCTTTCCTTGTGGATTATATAAGAGATGTAAGACCGTCTCCTCCTCCTCCTCCTCCTCATCGCTGCAGCTCTTACAAAAGTCATTTGAAAAAAATTCCAGCCTCCTAGAATTAGCCGCAAAAAGGCAGTGGCCTGTCATGACACTTATCACTCGCCGAATATTATCCTTACTTAACGTATAGAGATCTTGCGATTTCTTCCGCTGACAGCGAGGTCATACTTGTCCTATACAGGAGGTCATACTTGTCCCTACATATCGTCTTCTCCTCCCACTTCTTTTCGTCTCTATTAAGGCATTTGTTGTGAATAAATACTTGGAGAGTGGTAACACGCTTGCAGGTAGCGCATGGGATTCCCACAATCCTGTTGTGCTGGGACCAAGCAGAATTTATAGGTAGCTGTTCCGCCATCTTAGGGATCGGTGACCGCTTGCAAGTGGTGATGGTAGATTTCAAGGATCGTAACGCAGCCTGGCTATTGGTATAAATGCAGACAACCATCGAGGATGGTTGATTATATTTCCCAACTTAAGCAAAGTTGAGATGGTTTAATCAAGGTTTTCAAAGGAGGATGAGGGTCCTTCCAAAATGTTCTGATGACCAACCTTTATGTTTTGTCTACCTCTTTATTGTTCTGCCTCACCGCTGATAACTAGCAAGCCTTCCCATAATATCTATGGGGAGAAGATTCAAAAACACCTCAAGGGTTGTTGTTGGTGTTGACTTTAGAGGCACTGCTATGCATTTTTCCCAAAATCTGCAGTTTGTTGCCTTACTAAGAGTTGACTGCCAAATGATCACATAGTATAGCAGTATGGTCATAAGGCCCCATTTATTACCAATGGCTCTCCTGCAAGATTAGAAAGCCACCATGGCATTATTCCATCTCTCGATAATGTTCAGTTTCCAACTTAATTTCATATCCAGAATAATACCTAGAAATTTCGGTTTATCCTTAAAATTAAACCTTACTTCATCCATTCTTAGAGTTTCGGATGAGGATAAGCTCAGTTTTCTGCGGTTTTACCCCAAAACCCATATGAGCTGCCCATATTTGACAGCGTTCAGAGCATGCTGGTGCAGCATGTAGGTCTCTGCATGGATGCAACTGCAACTATCCGCATATGCAATAACTTCCAGACCTTTTCCCTCCAGTGTTATGTTATATCAGTGTAGATAGAACTACCTTGTACCTATCAGAATTCTTTACAGTATAGGTTTGTAGGTTTATTTGAATTACCCGGAGATCCAGGGGATATTCTTGGTCACCTCTACCGCAGCATCCTCTATTTCGGAGCCACAAGCCAATAGGTCCCCCACATCCTGAGATGTTATGAGGAGTCTCTTTGCTATTTCCTTCTCCTATCTCATTTCGGAATCATCAACAGGTCATGAGCTCAGAGCCATGGTCCAGTTCAAAGGCTTCGGCTGCATCCTCGGCACTTTTTTTAACTTCATCTTGAGGTTTTTTATAGACCTTCAGAGTGAGTGAGGTGAAGCCATGGCCTAACACACAACCCCTATTCCTCAGAGGTTCCAAGGACTCCTTATTTAGGATAAGCACCATTGACTTAAAGTCTCCCCTGCGGCTCCTCCAGTTTTGAATCGGGAAGATTCCAGTTCTAGTGGGAAGATCTGTGTGGCTGTACTGGAGCATTTCTAACAAAACAGCGGAGTCCGCTGGCTCCACCGGAATATATGATCTAGCTGTAGGCAGACAAGGAATTACCTCCCAAAGAATGGCCCCCATTTTTGCTCCCGGTCATATCTCCCAGTCTGACTATCGTGAATTTGTATATGTCGCACGACAGCTTGTGCCAGCCCGAATTAATGCCAGCCCGCATCCCTAACAACAGGTACTGGGCCCAAAAATTCCTTCATCATTGGGACCTCACCTTCTTCCAGCAACCTTCTAACTAAAGGACATAATCATGTACCGCATTTCACTGCTCGCTGCTCAGACTTTTGCCCTTTTTTTGGACGGCGGCAAGACCTCATCGCCTAACCTTTGTTCTCCTTCAAACCCTATCCACGATCAGGCCCTATTCTCGAGGAATCGTCGTTGTCAACGTCACGTCGTTTTCTTGACAGCCCCTGGATCCGCCAAGGCTAGAACCGCTGATCTCAGCTTTCGCCACCATTCAGAGCTTTCCTTCCGCTAACACTGTCTGCCGCATTTACTTCAGTGGCTACAACAGCACCCATTTTCTTGTCAGCCGACATCATAAGAGTTTAGGCTTCTCTTTTTGTAGTGTGTTTGTTGTTATTTTATCCATTAGTGTTCTATCCTACGAATTGCAGAGAAGGTGTGTGCAGAGATCCACAGTAGACAGGATAGACTAGTGCATTCGTGAGGGCGAAGTTTATAGGAAAATCCTTTTGAGTTGATTCATCGATTTGTCTCGAAGATTCTGAAAATTTTATGTTTCTCATTTGTGCTCTCAATTCATCACATGGTCTGGAACAGCTGACAAAAGCTGTCAAATCAAATGACTGTCAGAATTAAAGGTGAATCTTTGAAACCGACGCAGGCGTAATAGAAACACCCTATTCTTTCTTCACTCTACTCTCTGATTCTCCGGTAACCGTAACATAGCAAAAACAACATCGTGAAAAACATCGCGTCGGCGGAGAAAGCTTCGTGCACTGCGATGTACCGTTGGCCTCCTCCAAGTTAACGGAATCAGTACCAATCGAACTGTAAGCACATCAAGCAGCAAACCTTCGATTGCCGGTTACAACAGAGGCCACACAGAGGTTCCAGCCACAGATACACACATATATATAATATATATCCATCATATATGTTAAAACAACTGTGAAAAGTCAGCGAGCAGCAGTGAAAAATTAAATACAACAAAAATTGTTATAAAAACTGGAATGAATTAATGATAAAAGCTGCTGAGGCAGTTGCTAAGATACTATTTTACATCTGACGAGTTTTTCCTTTAAACTGAAGATAGGGCAAAGGAAAGAACAAGAGATCGAAAGAAAATCAATATCCGTCTAAAGTTTTTTATACGGTTTCAAAGTGATTTTTCATTCAAGTGAATAGACGGCGACAAAAACCTAAATTCTACAAAGAAAAGCCAATAAAAATAAAATTCATTAAGTAATAAATAAGCAATTCAAAAACAAAAAAGAAACACATCATTCCAAATAAAAGCTTTTTCCTTCTCCTCTTCTAAATCAAGTTACTAATAAAATAAAATAGAAGACTGCGTTTTGCTTGAAAATATAAGAATAAAAAATACTACCTAAAAATTATTCCATTAAAAACTAAGGCTTTTTGCGTATAACATAAAAATAAGTAAACTTTAATACAAATTTAACTTTAATATACTAAAACTAAATTATACAAGACATTTAAAAAAAAAGGTCCAGCTTAAAATATAGAAAAAGTCCATTTTGTGTATAGATTAAGTGCTAAAAATTAAACAACTAATTATTATCTTAAACTAGATTAAATTAAATTAAACTAATCCTGAAACAGCAAATAAAACCTTAAAATATAATAAAACGTGCTTACACTAAAGAAAGCTTAATTTCAAGCTCCTTTTCCATCCGAAACAAAAAAAAAATTCATTTTCGAATCAGCAGCTGAAAAAGAAGACGAACTAAACAACATAAGGTAAGAATAAGACAAAAAACCCAAAGAGTATGTAATGCAAAAAACATGCAAATTGAATTGTATAACAATAAAAATCAATTATTGAGCCAATCAATCAAGAGACAGGCACACACCAATAAAATTTTAAAGAAATAAGGGAAGAGAAGAGAAAGAACGAGTAAAGAAATAAAGACGAAAGAAAAGAATAGAATAGAAGTAAAAACCTGCAAACATGAAAAACGAAGAAAGCCCGAACGCAAAACCACTTCGGAAACAACGAAGCAGGTTCACGAAACACCTGTTCAGGTCACCACGACTCCATCCACGTTTCTTTTTTCCTTCCATGTTTTTCTGTAGTTGTTTAACTTGACATTTATGAGTCTTTCCCGAGCAGTCGCTGCTATCATCCTTCATCGGCTACCGCTCTAAGGATACGTTTTGTATTTCTTGCCTACTCCTGCAATACTTTTTTGGTTGAGGTCTTTCGATGTAAGGTTTAGAAGTAACTGTACATACTCTCAGTACAATTGATTTCAGTATCAATTTTTTATACTCATTAAGAGCTTTTCTAAATTCATTCAAAGATCTATTTTTCTTTAATGCTATTTTTCCTGGCTTAGGGACATTTTTCTGTATGGAGTTTGTATACATTCCGATTTTCTTTACCGCATTCGCTTAATCATTATTTTTCTCTATCCTTTCTTCTCCTTCTCTTGACTTTCTCACTGCTGACATAATCTGCTGTTTCTGTTGTTGTTGTTGTAGTAAGCAACAACTGAGCATAGAGTATATACAGAACCGAATCCTTGTCAAAGTATCACGAACCACACGAACAGCTGATTGTGTGCGTGTGTGTTAATTGTCTCGTGTACTTTTCGTTGCTCAACGCCGGAAAAATTGTGTCTCCCAGTCAGTCTGAAAAATCGATACGAAAACTTTGTCCACTCAAGCGGAATGTCAAATGGTCAGGTGGTTAAATGGTCATGGTTTCGAAACCAGTGACTCACAAACTGTCGTCGAAATTCGATGTTTTCGATGAGGGAAAACAAAGAAGAGAGCGAAAATCAAACATGAGAGTAACCATAGAGAAAGAAAAGGGGACAAGAGAGAGAAAATGATAGTTAAAAGAGAGAACTTTTGAGCTATACACCAAAAAACAGCTGTTTTAAGGGTGTTGTTTAAAGTATATGAAGAATAGCCGAAAGAAAAGTTAGACAATCGATGGGGGTGGTAGGACGTTTTACTGATAGACTTAGGGCAAGAGCGAGCCACATGGAGTCACATAGCGGTATAATAGCGAAAGAAGTACCCAGTTTAAATGGAATAGAGTTCTATTTGAGTGATTTTTCATCACGAAGCCGGCTTTTTTATATCCACTTCTTTTGAGTTTCCAACACACACGAAAGCGTCTATAAAAGTTTTATTACAGCAAACAAGACATGTATTTCTATCACGTACCAACGCAGAAGAGGAAGAGAAAACATGTCATGAAAAAATAGATCCAATCAATATAACATGAATGATTACAAAAGAAAAAAAAACAAAATCAATCTTAATTGAATTAATCAAATTTATATGATTTCATTATTCAATATAATCCATCATCATTCAGATTTCGCATGAATATTTTATTTCGAAAGTTTATATTTTTCTTTATATTTAATTTTTTAATTATATTGGTAATGTTCATTTATGTTACACTATCAATTATCAAATATAAAGCTGAAAATTTAAAATTTCGTTTGCTTTAATAACTTTCACATTTTTATTTCAGAAAATTCCATCTCAATTTCAGAAATTTTCAATTGTAGTTCGGAATTTTTAATTTGTACTTTATTCCACAATTTTCCAACTGTACTTGGGAAAGTTTTATTTGCAGATAATTTTTAACTGGATTCGACTAGAATTCCATCCGTTCATAGACTTTTCTGTGATCTTCTTAGTCTTAGATCTTCTCTGTGCCAATTTGCGATTTCATGATTTAAGTATATCTTCAATCGCACCAGGAATATTTTATTACCTGCATAGGAAATAAGGACTCAGATTCAAACTCAGTATACAAATTGAGAAATAGATCTATTAGCGTGGAACGATTTCGAACCTAGATTCGTTTTTCTCCAATCATGACTTCGACGGGCAGACCATCAATATTTCCAATAAAGGGTATAGAATACTAGAATTTTCATTCGCCAACAAGTGTTGAATAAATACAAATATTGAATATTTTGTTTGCTAATGATTTTGTAATATTGAAATGTCGGCTATGAAACTGAACCCTACTTTTACATTTCCCCTCATAGAGTAATCGATATCTCCCTTAGACACGGTTTAATTAAAAAAGGAAAACAAAAGAACTTCATAATATTACCACAATCACCAAAAGAAACCCTTTGTTTAGTAACATGCTTTATTCTTGTGTCTTCGAAATAAAAAAGCAAAGCAAAAACCATTTCCTCTATAGTTCCTAATATTGTTAAGGTGAATATGCTGTAAAAATGTAATTCAATAACTCAAAAGCTGAACTAAAATAAGTAAATCGTTTAGAAAATTCGCAGAAGTGCGGAAGTGATATCATAAGCGACCAAACTTTAAGTAACTTCTTAAAAACAATTCCATATTTTAAGGATAATTGAAATTCTAATGTCTTGTTATATATAGATATCTTTTCATGTTTTTTTGAATGGTTTGATTTCTTTGTTTTAATATTTAAACAAAAATATTAATAAATGTTTTATGAATGATTTCAGGATTTCACTAGTTTTTGAAAATATAGATACGTATCGAGATAAAAATGAGCTCATAGTTACTTACATATATTTAAAACTTCAAACATAAAATTATTGGTTTTCTCTTGAGTTATTTTCTTTGCTTGGAGGCGGGTTCTTCTTTCCCTTAATGGCTGCAATATAATTCAGATTCCAGTTTTGATGGATTCTTTTGGAATTTTGCCTTCAGAATCCGGATCGGAAACTGAAACTGCGCACTTTCCAGCTGCAAATCTTTCCAGCCTGTGTTACGGCGGAGATGATTTGGACGACTTTTGTTGTTGGCCTCTGTCTTTTGACGATTTTCAACATCTTTGAGATCCTTTCTGCATGAATCCATTCAGTTGCTTGCTCGACTGCATGAGAATTACTACGAATATGAAATTTCGG
Source organism: Thecophora atra (assembly GCA_937620795.1). Classification (NCBI taxonomy): domain Eukaryota; kingdom Metazoa; phylum Arthropoda; class Insecta; order Diptera; family Conopidae; genus Thecophora; species Thecophora atra. The sequence continues at coordinate 21,972,170 of OW569397.1, read as the reverse complement.
AAAGCGAAGAAAATAGAAACTATTTATTAAGTGCAAATTTAAGAGAAGTGTAAAAATCAAAAAGAAAATTTAAAGACCGACTAAAAAACACTTCCATAAAATCCGAATTAATAAAAACTCCAACAAAAGTGAAGCAACATAAATCTTAATTTGACATTTAAAGAAAAAAATCACTAAAGTAAGACAACGAAATTTGAACTTTAAATTATGTTAATTTGAATTAACAGAATTTTTATAAGAATTTTGTCTAATATCTAGAAATGATTAAAATTTATTTAAAATTACATAAATTCAAAAAATAATGAATTAAAAAACTACAACTTAAACGAAATTCTTCATAATCTTTTTACGAAGGGGTTTATGTTACTTAATCCCTAAATTAACACTTTATTATACGAAAAATTAATTTCTTTAATTATTATAAGGTGAAGAATTTAAATTCCTAATGCTGAACTCTCTGAATTTCTAATCCGTCAGTTTAATGCTTTGTGTTTAATTTTTCCTTCTTTCAACACTAAAAAAGTATTGATTTTACTTTTTGTTTTGTAATTTCGCTTCAATTTTCTTCTTTCGAGTAATTTTCAATTTCATACATATAAAACTCGATAATAAATAAATTAATTATTAATTCCTTTATAAAATTCCTGCAATACTTGAACAATTTTCTAGAAACTCAATTATAAAAAAACCAATATTAAATGTACAAGGGCCAAAACCGTCAACGTTTTTAAAATTGTCGAAGAGGATGAAGAAATTTCCAAGTTTACGGAATTTTGATTTTGAGATTAATAAAAATGCATAAGAAAAACTTCGTAAATATATAACGATTTAAGCCATAATTCTCTTTGCAAACTGTCAGTCAAAAGTATCGCAGCTTTTGATATCAAAGGAAAGAAGAGGCATCAATGGGATTTTCCTTTGATTTCTTATCTCTTTTTTGTTGTAAATTGCGTGTTAATTCCATTGATTTATTTATCGAAAAAATTATATATCGCTTTAAAAGATTTCTTTGTCCTCTGCTTCGATACGTAATGAAACAAACAACGATGAAAAAACTAGCACAAAAGTGATGACGAAATATCTGCATTATGACGATTTTCGCTGATGATCTCTGCATTTTAACCCCTGTTTTTGGCCGCAGGACTGCCAACTGTTGGAAGCCACGAGGCTCTAAGTGCTTCCAATAAGTTTTAGAGCAAGTTTTCAAAATTGGAAAGCAAAAAACAAACAAAAAAAATCCGAATAAAAAAGCAATTACGATATTAGAAGCGTCTGAATGTCTGCCTGTCCGTCTGCATTCGGATTGGCAATAATAGCTTCATAATGGCTGGCAATAAAAGGTGCCTTTCCTCTCTCTGTTTCTTGCCGACTGTTCCAGAGCTCGGATGGATGAGAATACGAGTGACTTTAACGTGGCCAACGGAGCCTTGTTGCAGATTTACAGGAAAAGAACAGAATTCTTCCATCGACCAACTCGCCAATGAAATTCAAAGGAGGTGGGGTGGGAGTCCTTCCAGTTAAAGCACGCTTATGGAGCATGCTTTCAGAAGCAGCTGTTGACAGGAAGTTGCGGCTCTGTACGTGGTTGGAATCCTTTCTGCTTGCTTCTGTTCTCTCGATCTCTTGCTATTCTTTGGCGTGTTGCCAACTTGGAAAGCCAACAACAACGAAATGCAAGCAGCCGCTACTTTGTGCAGCCTGGAATTGGCAAGCATCCAGCGCTGCAAGATGCAGCCGAACACCCGTCGTTAGAGTCACCATCGCGAAAAATTGTCCGGAAAAATCAGTCTTCGGCGAGCTTCTCCTGCGGTTGCAAACAACTTCTGAGTTCAAAGCAAAAAAAGTGCACTAATTCAAAAAAGGTGAATAGTAAAAAAATAGAAGAGTTCATATAAAAAAGAATGTAATTATATATTTTGTGTATATTATAAGTGAAAGAAATATTGAAAGTTTTTAACAGTAAAACTGAGATTCTTATAAAACGACAAAGAAATTCTGATAAAGCATTATAAAGAGCAAAGTTTAATTTAAAAATTAAAGATTTTTCATATTTAATTATCATCACAAATATTCGCTTATCCGTTTTCTTTCATTTATGTAATGATTAGATGGAAAATAAATAAATAATGAAAACATCAAAGCACCACAATAGCAATAAAATACATTTAATTTATTTGTTTAATTTCTAAAAATATTTATTTATTAATTTTATTTCTGATTTTATACTATAATATTTTGAATTTTTCTATTCAACTGTTTTAAAAATTAAAATTGTGTGTAAAATTATTTTATTAAACGTTTTTTTTCCTGAACAAAAAAAGCGAAGAATTTTGTAGAAAAAAAAAATAAAAAACAAACTAAAGAAATTATTTAAAGTTTACTAGAGTTCATTATGTTTAAATATAATTTTAGTACTTTTGTATTTTAAAAAAATAATTTCTTTTGTGTTAAACTTTATTTGTGATAATTTATGTATTATGTTTTCACGGTGTTTTGATTCTGTTATTTCATTATTTTATTTAATTATGTTATTCAAATTCATTCCTCTGATGTTATGTAATTGTCGATATTATATGTAATACTAAATATTTAACTATGACTCTTTTGTAATACTACAATATTCCGTGTGAAATGATGTAAAGAAGGCGTGGCACCTCGTTTATAATCACACTCAGAGTCCATTTACTATTTCTCCGTCTGTGATGTGAAAAATTTTATATCGCTTTTAGCAAATATCATCACATTTGAAAGTTAAGAAGTTATTCTAACGGAAATTTCAAAGAAAATTGGTGTTGCGCATTAAGATTTTACATACAGAAGGCATTGCTACTATTATTACGATTAATAATATAAAATAAAGCAAACTAAAAAACAATTAAGAACAAAATGAAAAACAAAATAAAGTAAAAAAAAACAAGAATTTAATATTATTAACTATTTACTAATTTTTCATCAATTATTTAATATTTTTAAAAATATATATATATTAAGGCATATTGTATCTGTAGATAAAGCTATATATATATATATACACTATATACACATTTATTGTGCATACATTTCTTAATTTTTAATTCTCTTGTGTCATCTTTCTTTGCCTTCTTTCTTTAGTTTATTAGTCATTGTGCTGTTGGGCGATTGAAATCGTCGGTTGATGGTTGCTGGCCGTCTGCGTCTTTTCCTCCGTGGCTTTAAGAGTACGATTCTAAAACACACAGAGCACAAAGAGAGACATTTCATGTCTACAATGTAGTTCGCTCTTTCTCTCCGCCGCCCCAAACATTTCTTTACTCTCTGTGATTCTTTGGCTCCTTGACTTTTATTCGTCACGAACGGAAGTGAACTTTGCTCGTGCGGCAAAGTAATCATGTGCCTGTGCCTGTGTGTGTGTGTTTCGTCATACACGACTATGTACAGAGTTGCTAAGGGAAAAATTCAACCCCTGCACCGAAATGGTTCGAATAACGAATAACGTGGCCGGCATCGCTACCCTCAGCAACAACTACAACACCAAGAACTACAACAAACTACTACCAACTGCAGCTACTATTATTACACAATCCTTTTTTTACCTTTTGAGAGTTATTGGTATTTGATTTTTTGTAATTGTTGTTGGTCTTCTCGTGCTGTTGTTGCTTTCATTATTACTCCGGGTTCTTTTTTTTTTTGTTTCGTTTTGGTTTTTACTTCTTCTTCTGCTTTAATGCTGTCCGTTTGACGTGTCTGTCGTTTTCCTATATTCTTCTTCTTTTCATTGCTCTTCATTGTTGGTGGTGGTCTCCTTATTGGCTTGTTCTTCTTCGGAGAACACGTCATCGTTGAACTCCACTACAATTTTTCTTCAATCGCAGTCACGTTTGGTGCTTTATCGGGTGCGGTTCCTGGTTTCTTGTTCTTACTTCCCGTTCACTTTTACAAATGTGATTTTAAATATTAAACAGAAAATAATATTTCAATTGAAAGCAAAAAGAAAAAACCAAGAAGAAAACCCTAAAAAGAATTCTATTAAAATTAAGAAAGAAAAAACATTTGATTCAGCATTTGATCTGGTAACTATTTATACTATATATACGTACTTATTTCTACAGAAAGTATCAATATATGTGCTTAAATTTACTTATATCTAAAAAAAATAATCATATATATTATTTTATAGCAAAAATTGTAAAAATATAGCGAACTATTATGATATATTAATGTAATTTCCAAAATAATTAAGAACTACTGTTGATATAGTATATATGAAAGTATTTCATATTAAAAGGGGAATTGCAATATATAGTAAGATTTTATTTAATTTTCTAATGATATGGTAATGAATATTAGGTAATTGTTACAACGAGGCTTAAATTGATTTAAACCAAAATGATATTAACTTTGATTTACATTTAAATAATTCTCATAATGATATCCTTGTAAAGTGAAAATATTCGAGATATATACACAAATTTGAAATCTCAATTTGGCATTTAGATATTTGCATTAAAATATTTTCATTGTATAATATTTTCAGTTTATTTGATATTATTAACACAATTTGGTATACAATTTAAGCCATATTCGAAACATATAGCTATAGAATCTAGGCATTCGATTTGACAATTTCTTATGCATCTTTTCCAGATATCTACTGGAACGACTTGAGTTCATTAATAGTGTTAACTGTTAGCATTTATAGTCTATTAAAATTTATAGTCTATTAAAATTGATTTCACAGTTTTTCGAAGTCTTTGTAACATCATTGATTTCTTGGTTTATTTGATTTCGTGGTGTTAAACGATCAGAATTTCAGATCAGCTTAGCCAATTATTCAAAACTAAGCCAAAATTACGTATATCAATACGATATAGAAGCTTGTGATATAAATTTGCGATATAATTTACAACTCAGCTTTACAACTCTCCATAATAAAATGTATACAGTATAATAAGGTATATCGTACAACAAGGCTATAAAGTTATATTCGGAGTTAAAGTCTGCAAATGTGGTGAATCGCATGCAGGGTATAATTTGAATTACAGAAACGTAGACCCTGAAGCTGTGCGTGGTATTTTACAGTTGATGTTATTTATAAGATAGGATTTTTCGGTTTTCCATTTTGTCCATTTTGTCCATTTTGTCATTTTGAACATGTCCATTATAAAAACAGCTGGAATCATTAATCAAACGCAATGCCCTGGAACAACCCCTCCCAGCGCCCTTCCACCCTTCCTCCCATCGCTGTCAACGACGTGTCACTAACGACTGAAGACTGCATTTCATAACGCAGATTCATTCAAACTGCAGGAAAAGTCAAAAAGCCAAACAACGGCACTTAATCCACAGTCAAAGAAGCAGCAACAATAAACACACCAAGGAAAAAGTCGTGAGTCATAATTTCCCGCACTGTATGCGGGGCTGAATTGTCGCTGCCGAAATTCAGCAGCAAAAGAAGAAAAAGAAGAGGAACATAAAACTAAAAGAGGGACAAAATGAAATGGGACAAACAACAAGACAAATGATGAGCATAATAATTATATGAAAACTCTGTAAAGGACGAAAACAAAAAGGACATAATTAAAAAGAAATTCCTCATTGCTTTAAAATAAATTTAAAAATCTATTGAAAATGATTTTTCAAAATAAAGCCAAGGAAATGTAATAAAAAATAAACAAAAATGAAAGTGAAATATTTGAAATTGATTTTAGCAATTATTTTGAAGGAATTATGGGTGAAATCGGGAATCAATTCGTAGCCAAATAAACTAATTTTTTCTTTAGATTTTAATAAATACCTAGAAATTTAATACATTAACATTATATTGAATTTTATTATATTTAATAGCATTAATAATTTTCCTTTTTCTTTTCTTTACAGATTTTACGATTTTATGCAAAACCAAAAAACAAACACGAAAATTTAAAGTATCGATATTACTCATCGTAGTACATATACTATATAAAAGAAAACTATATTAAATTTCATATAAATTTAAGTCTGAAAAAGAGAGGTTAAAAACCAAAGCAAGAAAAAAAAAATACTACCGAAAAAACTTCAATTTAAATTGGTTAAAATATATATGTAAGTATATATCAAAATATATATACGAAAAACATAATCCAAAAGTCATAATAGAAATGTCGAAATCGTAAAAAGAGAAGAGCGAAAAACTAGAAAAGAAAAAGCCTTTAATTGAAAAAAGAAAAAAAAAACATTAAAACGAAACTCTTTAAAAAGCAGCACTAAAAAAATCGTTATAATTAAAAATACAAAAGTGTAATTCGTTTGTGTCACTGTTCAAGTGAAGCCGCTGCTGAGCCGCAATTGCAATCATAATAATCAAAAAAAAAAGAAAAAAGAAGAAGAAAATATTAAAGAAACTTTAACCAAAAGCAAGAAGTACTGAAGGCAAAATTCCAAAAATATACCAAAACGCCAGACAGACAGACGGACGTCGAGAGCGAAAGAGACAGTGACAGAGAAAGAGAGTGATTGTGCGAGAGGGGGACAAGGAGAGAAGGCACAGACCCACAGCACATCTTGTGAATCTTAATTTAGACCAATTCCACTCCACTGCGAAAACTTTGCATGTTTTAAAGGCGAGCAGCAGCCGCAGTCAGAGACTCCATCAGACAGTCACGCAGTCAGCCATCGAAGACATTCTCTCCAGCCGCCAGAGCTGCCAACTCTCGCTACTTCCTCCACGATCTCAACTCTGAAGAACAGAAAAGCCGCTTCAAGTGCAACCGCTGCACAGTCGCTAACGGTATCTGTGCGCGCATTCAACGTCTTTGTTTCGGTATTTTCCAATCGGCAAATTTGAATAAAACGACTGAAAAATTCTGCAACACTTTTAATAAGGAAAATTCAGAAACAGAAATAAATAAAGAAGATTAACAAAACTTTACGTCTTTATTTAAAAAGTTGTTCACTTCAAAACTTCTTGAAACCCAAGGAAAAAGAACGCGCTAAGTGACAAACCAACTGTGAATCGAAGGAACGTAACTGTGATGGCGGATCAGGCGACAGCAACTTTGAACAGCGCCAATACGGGCGACGTTGCTAAGCAACCGCCTGCTGCAGCCGCTGCTGATGAAGGCGTCGGCGTTGGCGTCGACGGGGTTGGGGGCGTCGCTGCTGATGGCCCCGAGAAGCTTGTCGCTGTCGTTGGCAGCGCAGACGGAGGCGCGGATGATGACGACGCCGGCACCGATGCTGCTGGGCCCAGCTCCTTGCCGCCGTCGGAAGGACGTCCGCCGCTGGACACCGCCGGCTCCGATGGCTGTGGTCCGTCGAGCTTGGCCGGTGTCATGGTTGGGCCGCCGAGCCCTCTGACCGGCTGCTATCTGCTGATCGTGCTGGGCGAGCCGCACTCCGAGGAGCACAAGGACATCATCATGCAGCATTTGTTGAAAGGTAAGTGAAGGCATATCCAAAAGATTGTCCAAAGGATAAATTTTCATTATAATATTATTACATATATGTAATGATAATTGTGAATTATTTAATATGCAAGTCCAATAATATTTTTCCCTTGCAAAGAAAATCCACGTGTGAGTGAACAAAATGTTCTTTGCAGCAGTCAAACTGTTTTAATCAGCGTGAAAACCAAAAATAAATGCACAAGGCGCCCCTCCCAAAGAAACAGAATCTGTGCTACCTCCGTTAATGAATTTCAACGCTTAATGAATTCAGTCGCGTGCGCCGCCGACAGCCGGCCGGCCTTTTTCACTCAAGCATTCGTTTCTTCAGCGCCTCTCTGCTTGAAGCGCACCGCCAACGGCACAGCGCGGCTCAGCAGCGATCGCAAGTTTCACTGCGACTGACTTTGAACCAATTGCTGCTATTTTGTTGCTCTGCACATGAAACAATTCGTTTTGATGCAATTGTAAATCGCGTTTTTTTATACTTTTGCAAATGCTTTGATACACGGTTTTTTTGTTAATGCTCTTGCGGTGTTTCTTTCTGCTCCACATTCATTTCTACTTCTTCGGGATTTTTTCTTTCACTTTGACTGTTATTAGCATAACTTTTGCTTAATAACTGTTAAGTTACTGAAATGTTGATAATCGTTCGTGCATTCATTTAAATGAAGTGATTATATTTTTATTATATTCAAACTGAACTGGTTTTGGACGATCTACAGAGTTCACCTATGAGTAATGAAGGCTCCGTTGTGGTGTTGGGAATTTTCACTCATTCTCGGCTAAGAAGCTACAGTGTTTTAGACTCCAAATTGTTCTTATAAGCTGCAGAATATTAGAGCTTCTATATTTGAGCCGCCTGTAAAGCAATTGGAGCTCCGTGATGTCCTGCTCGTACTTCCTTGGTTTTATACCCTCTAGACAGTATTTCTTCTCTAAATATAATACTGAGTGTTCCTTGTACACACCCAAGAAAAATTTCCACGAATAATTTTTCATTATTCGTGCTAAATTCAATAAAGAAGGCTTTCTGCCCTGTGATATCTTTTATATAGTATTATTTGACCTTTTGATCAGAGTCAAGATTTCCCTAATGTAAGTCTGCTCTCCTCAAGTGCATCGGTCCATAAGGACCGCGTTTTGCTAAAATATAAAACTTTTCTACTATATTATACAATAAATTTATAAATTTAAAACAATGATTATATCCCTTTCATGTTATTCTTTCAATATGTTGTGCTAAAACTTATATTTGTTTTAAAAAGGCTCAAAAAGTTTTTTAAAAAGCTAAAGAATATTCTATCTCGAATTCGTTAGCCTACAAACATGCAATATTTTTTTATTAATATTCAAGTTGAAGTTTATTGAGCCTTATTTATTGATAAAATTTTTATCACTTTATTAATAAAATATTCAAATAATTGGTCGATTAATGAGAATGCAAACATGCAATAGAAAATCTTAACCCCTAAATTAATTTCTCTTTAGAAATTTACATTTAATGCATCAATTGTAAGGTGAATAATTCAATAAATAAGTCTATTTAAATCAAATTTAATTCACTCAATCCTCACAAAAAATTATTAATGAGTAAAAGAAATGTTTAGCTCGATACTACAACAAATGAAAATCGTTCAATGAATTGACTTTTTGATCAATCGAAATTTTATAGTAACAACGGTAGAATTTTAAATTAAAAGCAAATGAAACATGGATCCAAAATAAGCACAGAAACAATGCTTTTCATTAAATTGTCTTGATTCGTTGTGTTGTGCTGTTGGATTTGTTCGATTTACTCGATTATTTGGTTGCATAGCTGCTCGATGAAGTGTAAATTCAGAGATAGAGTTCAGCAGAAGAAGACAAGCGAGGAAACAAGGGAAAGAAAACCTTCGACATACGAAAACAAATATGAATTTTTGGTGTTTAATGAAGAAATTGAAGAAATTGCAAATTTCATAAAAAAATTGTATGGATTTAAAATTGCGACGCTATGGATTCGATTCATTGAAATTTAATTAAATTACAATTCAGCACAATTTCAGTTTCCATTTTAATTAAAAATCCGGGTGCGAAATTCTTGATTGATTCCGTTTCGTGTGGAAATGAAAACAGAAAAAATTAGCATAAGAGGAAAAGACTAAAATAAAAAAAATGGTTAAAAATAAAGTAAACAATTTGCAGATAACTAAAATAAGAGAAAGAAAATGTCAATTAATAATAAAATATACAAAAATGAATGTTTACGTAAAAGTATTAAGAGAAATTTTATTAAACAAATTTTAAATATATGGAAGGATTTTTTACACCTTCTTAAAAAATTATTATGGATTAAACCATAAAAGGATTTCATTGGATGCACAATAAAAGACAGTATTAAACGTTAAAAGGAATTAGAAACAGTTTCCACATCTTTCTGAATAGCAATATAATTTTTATATACCTATTTTTACATATCATTTGACCTTTATAAACATAATTTTATACTGCATCTTTAATATTTTTGCAAATTTCAGTCAAATTTTTATATCCTGTTTGAATTATGGTTATGTTTTTATGTTTTAAACTTGTCCTTGGTGATGATTCCTTTTTATGTTGTCCCAACGCTCTTGACGCCCAATTAATATAGAAACTCCAGACAATCTAATTGCATACACAACCTACTTTCACAGCCACATTTTATTTATAGAAAGAAGAGAGAGCGACCCTCAACCCTTCACAGGAGTTGAGTGGAGAATAATTGCAAACACTTGCCTTTTATGTCTCTATTCAAATGCTTCTATGGCTCCTTCGTGTGTCGCAAGCGGATTCCCGTTGATGTTATTTTCTGAATTATTTATTCTTTTGCACGCACGTCGTCGTGTCTTTTTATTGCGTTGGAGGACGCAACGTTACATAAGTAGCGAAAAACCTGCTGTAGATGGGTGCATAAAAGCATTGAGAAAAATTTATGTCAAAAAGGAACGTGTTCAACATGCGTTTGAATTTACCATTCGTGAAGGTTAATCCAATGGGTTTTCATTATCAGCATGAATATGCTTATGATGATGGCGATGATCAAGGTGAAGATGATCAATTAATTGAAAAGTTCTTTATTGTCCTGCAGCAAATGTCATGTTTATGAGAGATCAAAAATTAGTTATTTTGTTTATTAGGAAATTACAATTTGTGATTATAATAATAATGACCACAAGATGTTGGTGTTGATAATGGTGATAGTAGTAAATATTGAAATATTATCCACAAAAAAAAAACAATTAATCGTGACTATTATAAGAATTATTACTTCCTTATCCAGGATCAGTATTTTAACCTAGAATTAGTAGTTTCGTTTACATCGTTTTATAATTTTAATATTGATTTGAGAATATATCACCTTCTAGTAGAGATGCTCAAATTCGTTCTGTCTGGTTACTGTTATTTCGATATGGCTTTCCTCAAACGTCCGTAGTTTCTGCGTCTGAACTTACATTGTGTGTACAGCGTCCATTCTTGGAAGACAATTACACAAGTATGACGAAAAAGAATTTAAAATGTTTCTTTTTTAGTGTGCATAGGTTTACACAAATTTTTGACTGTGTAGATATCGTTTTAATCCGATCCAACTTTCAAGTAATAAGTTCTACAAAAGTTTAAGGAAAAAGGCAGAGAATAAGAGGCTGAAAACTGAAAATAAAGCATCTCCCCCAACAAAGGAAGATGAATTAATTTATGCCTTCAGCTAAAAATGCATAACTTAAAGGTCTCAAGAAAATCTAAAGGATCTTCTCATATGAGAATGAGAATAGAATGTAAATGACATTTTTCATTTGAAAATGAGAATAGAACAAATGTAAATGAGATTAGAACAAATGTAAATGAGATATTCCAAATAAAAATGAAAATTTGTTTCACCCATTAAATTTATCGGTGTAGTTTTAAATTATATTGAAATATATAATCCACATATTACTATAAACCAATTTTTAATGATGTATGTCTTTTTGGAAAAGAAGAAATGCATACGCATATGCATCGTATGCTACCAATTATATTTTTAATTCCATTTCATGGATAAAATAAATTTTCATTTTTATCATATTTCGATTATATCATTTACATTTGCTCTTATATCATTTTTATAGGAAAAATCTAATTTTCGATTCATCTTTTCTCATTTACAATTAGAAGCCATATTCCCAAAAACAGACTAAAGATGTAAAAAGCATTTTTTTCTCTCTGCCTCCTTTGCATTTTTCAACACTTTACTTATTATTTGACTTATTCTTTTCAATAAATTCCTTGCTAATCTCTTATGTATGCCGCGAGTTGAAATTCGCTTAAAATTCTATAGCAATTTAAGCAGTTAGGAGGAATCTTAAATTAAAATCATGCCCAAAAGTATGCAATATTAATGAGCGTCGGCCTGGGAATCGGGAATATGTGCAACAACTGCTTCGAAACACAGTCAATGACCAAAGCACGTTCCACTGCAATGACAACAATGCAGTAAAAGTACAACGAAAGCAACAACAATTGATTTAAAGCAAACTGTTGGCAACGTGATCGCGTCTGAATGAACAACAAGCTACAGTATGCAAACAACACATCGTTGAAAAACACCCACCCACACCTATAAACTCACAACGGGACGATTACGTAACTAGAAGTGAACTTTCACATACTTCATACGTCACTCTTTTCCTCGCTCAGACTCGGCCAGTGGTATTCTTGGAGCTTTAACAAGGGAATATGTTTAAAATAGTAAAATTTAAAACCCTACACCAAATGACATTCTGTAATATTTGGCTTCACGTTCCCACCCATAGCCACTGACAGCTTTAATACGTTGTTTGCCATGAATAAATTGCATTCTTTTAGGCGCTGCTATTGACGCTGTTGTAGATTTTGCGGTTGCTAGTTTCGTTGCGGCTTTCGGAATGACATGAAAAATGAACGGTTATTTGTTGCTGTTCCTAATGATGTCGTTTATTAAACACTTCTATTTAATTAGTTTTTAAACACAGAAACAGAGGGCGATCAAGCCAAAGTAAAAATCGATAACGCAACAAAATACTTCACTAATAATAGAAATTTTAGCAAGAAAAAGCATGAAATGAGTTGACATTACTTTCTATTTTAAAATAACCGCCGATATTTTTACAGAGCGAGTATTTTCAGACCGAGGTTTTTTCAAATTAGTGTGATATTTTTTAATTTATTAAACAATTAAAAGCAAATCGTCAGCAACTCTGAAAGTCACACCACTAAAACTCGTCAATAGCAACGGCAATTCGATGCAGCAAAAGTATTTGATTTTGTTACCAACAACAACAAAAATCCATTTAGGTCAACGGATAACAACGGCACTTAACCACTTGACTCTGAGGTGTGTGCATCTAGGAGCTGTTGCAGTGTCGATTGTGAAATCCTTTAACAACTGATTACAATTTCGAATAGTTGAGGTTTTTCTTTTGTTGCTGCTGTTGTAACTTTATTCGATTGCGGCGTCCTCTTCCCACCGAGTTCCGACAGTATAAAAATTTTACTAAATACATATTACAAAATATCCAACAAGGAATTCAACAGAAGATTCCACAAGATCTTCTCATATGAGAATAAGTTCAAGAGTGTCAGACAACGATTATAGAATTTATGTCTTTCTGTTAAACTTGGGTCAATAAGCTTACTATAATCCTTCCTTTCAACACTTAACTGCAGAAACCGAATAGCTTCGAAATATTTAATTATTGAATTCAACAAATTGTGGTTCTCCCAAGCTCTTCAATTTCAAGACATAAGAGTATTCAAGATAGTTTTATATTATACAGGTAAATAAATATATTATCTGAACTGGGAACAACCAAAGGAAAATGTGCTCTACTGCATACATTTGTGGGTGATGTTCATATTCTAGCCACAGTCTAGAAATCTGTTGACCAATATACCCATATAATTTCCAAACATCTCAGTGGCATTTCCAGGTGGGCGGAGTATAACAAACTAACCCTGAACATGATGTTGATTAAACATGATGACCTGGACATTCCTTTCGATCGCACTATGCCTAGCTTGGACTAGCTTGATTTATCATCACTGTTGATGAGTTATCTTAGGACAATCAGGTTTGCAAAGTTTGGAGGAAGGTCTGTGGTGCTCTTAAGAGCTTATATCATTAATCATTTCTTGTACCAGGGAGTTAGACTACGTATTGAGCAGTCGGTATAACTGCTCATTTCCTCTACTGCTGTGAGGTTTATGATCGGTGTAGTCCGGTATGTGGATCTACGCTTAATGTCTGTCGATCTGTGATGACATTTGTTTCCATGTTGCTTAGGAGCGATCACGTGTCCCCTACTTTTCAAAATTATCAAGGACCCAGCCGCTATCTATATTTATGATAAATTGGTGCGTGGTATTTCATTTCTCTAATCCGGAATTTCAGTTCCCTAATCGGGAAATTTATCATTCGCTGATGTTGCATCCTGGGCAGACATCGATCAAGCCTTTTCAGGATGATTCAATTATAGAATAGTCCGCCTTCATGAAGTCAAAGCCTCATCCTGTCCGACGCACATTAAAGCGAACGTCATTCAGCTCAAGAGAGAGTGTTGCTAGCCTTACTGCTCTGTCCATCCCACTTTTCAATCTGACGTCTGGCCTCTTTTGGCAACATGGCTTGTCATATTTCCTTTGTCTATTGTCTTATGTGGCGTGCTAGCTTGTAAAAATTTAGTAGAGTATTTGTACTTTGTATCAAGTTGATCACGTTTTTCTTTCACAACCGTATTGAGCCATACCATGAATTTTTTAAAATGTATTTAGCCAGATTTTAAACTTTGTTATGAGCTTAATTTTTCTATTGTAGAGCCCAAACGTTTATGTACTTCATACTGAATTCGTAAATAAATAAATAAATCAATGAATTTAATGAACTTTAAAGACCGAAAGCTGATTTTATTTGTAAACTTTCTTTTACCGTTTTTCTTCAATAAAAGCCCTCCATGTATCTTTACTGTCAGCCTCTTGTTCTACAGTAAATTTGGCAATTCGTCTTTTTTCTTAATTCGCACAACTTCATTCGGAATTCATTAGTTAAGCATCGTTAACTAAGCATCATCAACGTTGCAAAAGACGGAAAGAGAATGAGTGTTAAGGGGAGAAAGACTCCGAAGGAGTTAAGGGGAGGATGGAGAAGAATGAGGAAAAGCGAAACAACAAAAATTGCAATATTCTTCAAGTTTTTTTTTGCTTCTTGTTGACTTAGGGGCACCTCTGTGAAGCGCACGAAGCCTTTCGTCTGTGAGCAGCAACTAAATAAATAAATCTTCCTACAGAGAGCACTGAAAACTACTCGGCGTGTCGCGCTTAGAAGGACTTCGAAATTAGAAATCCCAGGACCTTTTTAGATTGAATCCTTTGCAGTAACCTAGAAATGCATTGGCACGGAAAGTCTTTAATTTGAGTTGCCTTTCGAAGCACCCACTACGCTCCGGGTACTTAATTCCGTGGAGACTGCTGCTGCTTCTTGCTCATTTTCTTATTCTTCTGTTTGTTCTCATGTAGCCTACATCCGTTAAGTAGTTGGTTTGCATAAAACTGTAATATCCTTCGTCGCTGGACTTTTTGCGTGTTATTTTTACATTCCTCAAGCATGTCTTTAATTTGCGTCTTCCTTCTCTTTCTCTTCTTTCTTCTTGCGTGCCTCTAATAGATGTTTGCACGTCGAGTTTAACGAAATTTAACATGTTTCTACTTTATTCAAATTTTATTTTTCAATTTCCTTTTCTTGATGGATTTGACCTTTTCGAGTTTGTTTTTAATTGCTGAGTTTCAAAAACAATTAAATTAATTTAATAAAAATTTCATATATATTAATGATCAAAATAAGCTTTGAGACATCTTTACACAGTTTTTTTATGTAAATTTTGAACTCATAACCCATAAATCGCAGTTACGAAAATACTTAAATCTGCAATCGCTATAAAAAGCCTTTTTTACTTCGAGGAGAATAATTCGAGAGATTTACATTTTTATTGTTTATAATATACTACTTTTATATACTTTCCTGTCAAAATGCCACCTGCTTTTGCTGATTTCTCCTAAGAACAGCAATCATGGTGTCAATGACAATACATGTCTCATTTTGAGTTTTACCTGGCTTTTATTCAACTATCAAACCTTCAAACAAACACAAAAGATTGATTATTATTAAACATCCTTGCCGTTTTTGTGTGAACAAGGGCAAACAATTTATTTAAGGTTCCTCCGCAGTGCGGATAAAATTTTATACGACACGAAGCACGACGCGAAGAAACGAAAGTGCAGAAGGAGACGAAACTAGAGCGGAGACACATGACAAACACAACCCAGCACCCGTAGAAGCAAACAAGTACCGAACGAGACAACGAACGGAAAGAGAAGCGACATTTTATCGACGAAGTTCTGAGACTCTGCCGATTTATGAGCGTTTGGATTTTACGCATTCCCTTATGCAAAGAATAGACTTTCCATAATCTATTACTCACTTTCTCTCTCTCTCTCTCTCTCTCTCTCTCTCTCTCTCTCTCTCTCTCTCTCTCTCTCTCTCTCTCTCTCTCTCTCTCTCTCTCTCTCTCTCTCCTCTCTCTCCCTCTCTCTCCCTCTCTCTCCCTCTCTCTCGCTCTCGCTCTCACACTCTCTCTTTCTCTTGTGCTATCACTGAAAATTACTCTAAAACTTCGTTGATGGGATTTATTAATTGATTTTTAATTTGATCTTTAATGTTTCATTACACATTATAATGTACACCATTACCACAAGCGATACACAATACCATTTTATGATGTTTAGCATCTGGTGGGGCAGCCTGAGTTTCTGCAAATTTCTTCTTACAATAGTTGTTCTATTTTTCACCCATCTTCAGCTTTCTTTTAATCAGCTATAAGTCGTCTTAGCGAAATTTCAAGATTCCCTGAGCCCCTGGAAGGAGCACCTCTGAAACTCCAAAAAACAGTAGATTTAAACAGTCAGTTCTTTTGCAGATAAACTGATTATTCCTAGACGGCGTTCCTGTTCGACTCGCTGTACCGAATGACGATCGAATGCAATTTCAATTGAATGAGAAAATAATTAAATCGCCGCTTTCAAATTCAGGAAATTCGCAATAAAAAATTGTCCAAAGGAGGATTGAGTGTAAAAATAAAATCAAAAATTTTCCTCACAATTTCCATTGAAAGTGGAAAACCGACGAAAGTCTAAGCGAATGAAACGATGGAGGACTTATAAAAGGTGCAGGGGAAAATCTGCGCGATGTTTTATTCGATTTATGAGGCATTGTATTTTTTATGGCATTATACCGAAGGATGGAGTGGAGTGGGGAAGAGAAGAGAAGAGAGGAGAAAGCTCGCTGCTTCCATGAGAACATAATGAAAGCACGAACAAGAAACAACACATTGCGATTGTGACAAATCGCAATCGCAGTCGGAAACGCTATGGGTACGGCGCCAGTTTTACGACAAATTGGAAAACGGAAATCAGTGCATCTCTGTGAACGATATAGACATTTATCACTTTATCTCTTAACGTGTGTGAATAAGTATGAAAGTGCATTCTGATTGCCAAAAATTGCCAATCGTAAAAGGAAAGGATTGAAAAGAATAAAAGTTGCAGCTTTTTCAGAAGAAGGCGCTTATTTAATTTCGGATTAATTTCACTTAGTTGACATACCTTCAATTAAACTGAATTTTACTTCCCAGAATCGCCTTTTCCACTCCGATATCCATGACTGCAAATGTATTTTTGCATATGAATGTAAGCGAAGATGTGTGTCTGTCTGATGACGAATGAGGGACAGGATGACAACGTCGCAGCTGAAATCATCGCAGTCTATATATTTTCATCGTAGAAATGTTGTTGACGGTTTTTTCAATCAATCTGCGGCGCTTTGGTTTTTACAGTTCTTTTATTATTTGTGTCATTTTGTCCGCAGTGAGTTTATGACGCTTTTTCGAATTTATCCTCTCTTTTGCACAAACATTGATTGTTTTTTGCCAACGTTTCGAAGCATTGGTCTAAAAAACAATAAACTACAAAAACATTGGTAGACTTTTATGCAATTTTTCATTTTTCCGCTTTTATGGCTCATAAAAAGTATAAAAATTTTCGAAGACCTTCAGCCATTCAGTCAACAGTTTTTTATTGTTCGTTTTATTCTGTCCTTTTAAATTTCTTTAGAGAATGGAAAACGTTCATTTATCTATTATGTTTCCACATTTTGTACATCACACAATCATTTTGGTTATTATTAAAAATTTAGATATTAAATTGCCGACGAAAGGAGACATAATAGAGAAAAATTATTCCAAGCAATCGTAAATGCAATCAAAAGGATTTAATTTAATGAAGTCCATCTGAACTCAAGAAAAATTATGAATTACTTTGCAGGAGCGAAAAGAAATTAAACCAAAAAATATAGCATAGTTTCAGGCCTTCGTTTAATTCAATCTTTCTTCGTTTTATTGTCTATTGTTTGTATAGGTTTAGGTTTTCTTTTTTAAAAAATAATAATGTTATCCTTTTTTTGCCTTTTTTTAAGGAAATTAAATGTAATCGAATTTAAAGTATTCAGTGTTGTTTTGCACATAATTTCAATGTTAATAATCTTTGTTAAATATGTTTTCGTATGTTAAGAATATCTATTTTAAGTGAATGTTTACAAAAAACACTCTGTAATATAATTTTTCGTGGAATAAATCTGTTAAATCTGTTAAATCTGTATCGTTTTATTGTCTATCCCATTTTCCTATGCTTCTATATTTATTTATTTCTCTCTCCCCTATTTCTCTCTTATTATACCCTACACCTTTAGGTTGAGGGTATATTCACTTTCTACCGGAGTGTGTAACGCATAGAACTAGACAAGATAGGTATGTAAAAGTATATATTCTTGATCAGCATAACCACCAAAATTGAAATAACGATGTCTGTCTGTCTGTCTGTCTGTCCGTTGAAATCACGATCACAGGAGAACGGATTAAGATTTCAAAATGAAATTTGGCAAAAATATTCGTTGCTATGTTGGGGTTTTTCGTATTGAAAATGGGTAAAATCGCCCAAGGACCACGCCTACTTTTTATGTCGAGAGTGCAGGTACCTCTGTTTTCCCTATTAAAAAGGCCATATCAGCATCACTTTTTGAGAGAAGACAAGAAAATTTTATATGTAGGTTTAGACTAATGCTTCCAGTTAATATGCCAAATATGAGCGTGATTCGCCCACTTTTAGTTTACATAGGTCATGGAGTATATAAGTTTCCTGAATAATGGTGTACATAATATTGTAGTTTGTGAACCAATAATATTCTGTTGAAAAAAATGCGCGGGCCACGCCTCCTTATGCTTTCACTAATGAAACTGCATACAGCTATCATGACGGCATAGTTGTAGAAATTTCATAGGAGTATAAAGTTTTGCCTTTTAGAAGTGGTGCGATATAATTATTATTATTATATATATATTGTATATTTACTATTAGATATATAATATATATATTGTATATATATACGAGTATATATGCAGCTTTAAGGTGTAGGGTATTTCGGCTACAGCCCGGCTGTAGACAACACCTTTACTAGTTTTTCTTTATGCTGCTTGCAATTCTCCATCCTTCAATCCTTCGCCGAAGGTATAAATTTTCGAAATTCCTTTGCACCTTTGCAAGCGAAGGGATGACAAAGGAATGCCTCACCTTCCTTCTATGGAAGAGATTTCAAATATTTCACACATTATCGCTACTTTATATACATTTTTTGTTGCTTTCGTGGTTTATTTCCGTTTTGCTGGGAAAATGTTGCTGTTAAATGCAATTTACAACCATGTTAATGAAAATCGTGGGTATGTGTGTGTGTATTTATGTGAAGGAAATAAATTCAGTTAAGCGGAAAATGTATGCATGTGTGATGAAACGGTGCTGAAGGAAGGAACAGGCCAACAAAAACAAGTAAAAATTCATCTAAATTCATGGTGACATCGTCTTATTTATCGAGCCTTCACAGCAATTTCGAAAGCTGCCGGTAGCAGATAACTTTCAACTCATTTAAAATTTTCATTCAATTAATTTATCACTTTCAATTTTCGTCTCACATGATTTAATTTCGTTCCACGTGAAGATCGCTGAAAATTACTCACTTGTTTAAAAATTTAACACAGCGTTTAAAGTTTTTCGTCCTGGTTTTTATATTGAAAAATGGTTTCATTAAATTTTAAACGGTTTAAACAAAATCCTTTACATTTAAATTGTATCTTTTTAAATTCACATCGGTCAATATTCATTTTCGGAAGTGCTTTTAATTAAAGTTCACTGCAACAAAGAACTGAAAATTCGTTTAATAACCACGAAATCACATTTCAACGCCAACTTTTAATGATTTTAATCTGGTAACTGTAACACAAAATCAATCACATTGACAAATTCGTTGCTAAAAAAAGTTTATAAAAAAAATTTCGATTCATATACAGGAAAAGAGAACAACAAAGATATTTGTAAATTTCTATAAATGTATGCGTTTGTTAGTACGACTGTGTATCTGTGTGCGATTGTGAGGAGAGACACACCTCAAGTAATAAGCAAACAAATACGTTCATTAGCAGCTAATTGCACGTTCAACCGTCAGCTGTTCGAATGTGGAAGCACGCACATGCATTAGCACTAAACACAAACACGCTCAAAAACACAGACGCACGATATACACTTTGGTGTATTTGGTCTCTGCTTAATTCCAGTAGTTGTTTCTTTTCTGTTTAGATTTCCATGTAAATATTTCTGATTAAATTATTTGTAGTTATGTAATAAGGGTTTTATAACTTTAGAGTTAAGCTAACTAAGCAATCGTTGATTTATAAATTGGTTTTGAGATTTATTTAAAATATTTATTAATATATTTTTCATTCATAAAGCCTTTTTATTGAAATATTTGCTTGTTTTGATTTAAAAATTTAATAGTTTTGAAACCTTTTTAATAATAAAAAGAATTCATTTTAAGTAGCTTAAAAAAGTAACAATTTTTTAAAGCCATAAAAAGGCGAAATGCAAAAACCTAAGCTAAGCTAAGCTTTAAATCTGACCATATTTTATAACCATATGTTATATATATTATATATATACAATGGGAACACGTAAAACTCAAATGAAAAACAAACGTTACAAATCCACAAAGTTTAATTCTTAGTGTGCGCAAATTAATATTTTAAGAAGTAAAAAGCCGCCTTTTAACGAATAACAACTAAAACCAGAACTTATATTTTAATTATTCATAGAATGTGCACGGAATACAGGGGCTTTGAAGAAGCTCGGAGGACAGAGCAAGTCATAAAAGTACTGAATAAGTTTTTATTTTAATAAAAATTATTGAAATTTTAAAGATTTCTGAGTGGAGATGAGATTACCTTCACCTCTTTATATAGTTTCATTGCAAATTTATGGTGTTATCTATGAAGCATAACGTTTCGACGAATTCGTTATAATACACAATTCAAAAAACTCGTGTATAAAAACGTGAGCAGCTTATATAAAAAACAAATCTGCCCTAAGACTTCACTCACAGTCAATTTAATTTGTTCAAATGTCGCTCATACGACGCGGTGTACGCAAAGAATTTATTTCTTCTTTTGATTAAATAGTGGTGAAAATAATTAAACAATTACTTTACAATCCAGTTTTTGGATTTATTAATATATGCATCTATCATGTACATATATATATATATGTATATATATTTTATATACAATATCCATTTAGGCTGTCAAACAAAAGAACTCATAGAACTGGAGACGCTTGAGCCGCTGGCAATTGAACAGAGACAATGATTTCATGAAGCAACCTGATAAACACACACACACACACACACACACATACTTGCAGTTGTATACATTCACATCCTCCATCCGCTTGAGCTAGAAGCCGCTCCAAATAAAGACACAGCGATGTGTTCACTCCGAATGCATTGTTGTTGTTGTTGTTATTGTCGTTGGTGAATAGATGCATCCGCAAAAGCTTATAGAAAAAAGCTGCATAGCTGCACAATACAGAGTTAATATCCACAGCTCCTTGCAAATATTTACACACTCAGTTACTGTTGATGCGATATCATCCCATCTTATATCCTACATAAGAGTCTGTATTATTCCTTTTCGAGTGTTTGTTGCTGTTTGTTGGTGTGTGAATGTCGGCAGCAGAGGTTCTTGTAATTGTTTTTGTATTTCTGTTATCTTTCTTACTTGTTAGATGCCTTTCATTTATATTTTTATTATTTTTTTCCATAATTTTCATGTGAATTCGTGCTTATGGTTTTGTTTATTGTTGTATTTGCACCTTATCATTGTTGTTCTTGAGCTTGAGCACACGTTTAAGTCCTCGTGTGTGTGTGTTCGCTTTAATAAGTTCACGTGCGGCTTCTGTGAAGTTGAGCCGCGTTGTGTTCGTGTGCTGCAAATGACACGCATTTGCATAAAAGTCTGCATGTGCGTGTGCATTTTTATGCACATGGAAATGTCTATAACTTTGTGTTTGTTTTTCGTTGCTATTTCTTTGAGAAATTTCTCAGTTTTTGCTCGTATCATTAGCCGCTGGGAATGCAGACATCGAGATTCCTATCGCATACATGTACAGAGAAATTCTTTACGTAAATTAGCATTGAAAATAGTTTTTATTAAATTTTTATGCAGCAATTTTATTACGTAATAATCACATCTCCTCTTCTATTGTCGTGTTTCTAGCTTTGTTATGATTCGCTGCTTGCGTGGATACTAAACATTTTATTCTGTTCCTTGTTGCGGTCGCTGTTTAGATTTCTTTCCACGATCCCAATTTTTAATTTCAGTAATTACTGATGTTAATTGACATGTTCTTCGCCTCTTCTCTCTCTTTCTTCTTACCACACTCTTTATTTTTGTCTGTTCGTATGATCCTTCCCATTCATAAATTTGCCTTCACTCATCGTCGTCAATAATCCTTTATCGCAAAACCTCTTTTAACGCTTTATGCTTAGCTTTTCATATTTCTCATTATATGATTTCTTTCCTTTGTTTTATTTCCCTATCCGCTTTGCATTTCTTCCGTTCCGTGTGTTGGACGTCTTTACTTCCAAAAGAATTGTTTTCACAACGTAGAAATTGTGTCAAGTGATAAACTTGATTAGAAGTGTTCCCCATCGCTGGCTTCGTCTCCTTCGCATCACTACTTTTTCCTATCGCATTGTCTTTATAATGAGATTAAGCAGCATTCTTCGTGAGTGGCAGAGCAGAACACAGCACCTAAAGCTTTGAACAACTTTACAATTTAATTGATTCAAATTTCAGCATTTCCAAGTTAAAGCAGTTTTCCAATGTAACGTTGAAGAAATTCAATAAAAATACTTAGAACCTTTTCATTGATTTATTTAAACGACGAATTTTCTATTTATAATAATACATATATAGGTAATAATATGTATAGAAAACCAATCCATTGCTATCTAAAAACCTTATTTTAATTCTTTTAAACCCATCGTTTAATACGCTTTTTGTTTCAGGTTTAATCATGGTTAAATCTTTTAAACCATGTTTAATATTTTAAACCAAAGTTCAGTATTGTTGCTTCTATCCTTTTTATTACGAAAGAACAGACATTGTAGAACGAGTTGGTCTCTAGCCAAACTTTGTTTTATTTTTACTAATTACAAAAAATAACTTTGTTGAAAAGTTGCTGGGATAACAGTCTCCTATTTTTTCTTATTCATTTACTTTTTTCTCAACTTTTAATCACTGCTTGGAGATTGTATCAAATTTTCACCATCTCCTGTGTATTTTCCCTTAATATTTTTTTTGGTACCAACTCTGAAAAGTTTTCAGGAACAATAGGTGAAAAATGTAACTGATTAGAAACATTAGCAAGTGATAAGAAGTTTGTTGAAAGCTATGCGAATGGCTTTGCTTCTTCTCCCTCAAGTAGCTCTTTAATGAAGCCCAATTTTATCTTTATTAAACCCATGAACATACTTGAACTACTCATTGTCCTTATAACTAAATTATTAAATCTATGTTATATATTAGAAATTCGACAAGTAATTTTTTGTTGACGTTAATTTGTTGTTTATTCTGCTTTTGTAGGTTTCCTCTCCTGGGACGTATCCGATTGTCATGTCGATTTAGAAGAGGAACTCAACACAATTACGCAACATGCACCCGAGGGCGAGGAAGCACGTTATGGTGAGTTTGAAATCTGTTTCCATTTGCTGTTATTTTTAGCACGCGTTGGCAACACGACGGCACCGCAACAAGACAGCAAATCAAAGCACAGCGCCATACGTGATGACAGCTTGAAACGAGATGAAAACATGTCAATGTTACGTTGAACATGTTAGAGTGAGATGATGAGATAGATCAAGGATAAACGCAGGAGAAGACACCATTGAAAGCATGTACAGGGAAAGCGACCGGAGAAAGAAAGAGACAGCAAAAGGTAAAAGCATAACATGGACAGTGGCCACGAGTACGGTAAATGAAGCAGATGGCTGTTGGTTTGGAGATCACAGCAGCAGCAGCAGCCTGCTTGCACAAGGTTATCAGACTTTTGCTATCCGGACCACAAAAGAATTTAGAGCAAACTAATCATATTTTCCTCTTCGGAAATTTCTACTGTATATGGTTTCGAGAAGATCTTGAGAGAAGACACAAAGGCGGAAAAAAAGGAAGTTTGTTAAATCGAGAAACTATACAACTAAAAGTATATCTGTCGTTTCTCCTATTCTATCCAATTCAGTTTAGCTCGGTAATTTCAATTATGATTCCAATATTTCCATTTAATCCATCAGTGGACTTGTTTAAAGGCTGTTTGACGTGATGACAGCGAATTGACAACTTTAATTGTCGGCATGTCTACGAGCCTGCCACCTCCTTCTATCATTTGGGTATCCGTTAACGTCAAACTATCGTTTCGCATCCTTCGCAGTATGGCGCTGTCCGCTTAACGACAACAAAACTGTGAAAGTGACATCTTACCTTTTTAAATACTGCAAACAAAAATATAAAAAAAGTAATGGTAAAAATGGTAGAGATGAGTAACGAATTTAAAATTAACAAGGACAAAAGTTGTCTCGTGGTCTTGACAACAACTCGATTGCGAAGCATCTCAGAAATCCACCCCACCGCAGAGCCGCAGAGAATGCATGATAAATGAACCGGAACGAGCAATAATTATAAATTGAAAGAAAAATATTTTCATTTTTAATGAACGCGATGCTTTAAAAAGTGATCCTGAAAGAGAAACAACTGATAAGAAGACACCCAAAGCGGAAGTTTTAAGTTACAATAATTAAAGTACAAGAAAGACGAAAGAAGAGGAAGGGGAGGGGATGATAGAACTTCTTAGATAGGGCATTGGATAAAGGAAAGTTAGAAGAAGATAGAACTACTATTGATTACTTCTTGACTTACAAGAAATGAGCGTTATCAGTGTAGCGTAAAAGATCGTAAATGAATATATATATCAATATATATTGATATTGAAAATTTTATGGAAATTTTATGGAAATGGAATTAAATTGAATTCAACATTCATTGCATCTCATTTTTAACATTAAAAGTTAAAACGATTCAATTGTTAAGGTATATAATTTGAGTTTAATGTGCAGCATTAAAAATTATAGCACGGAAAACTCTAATTTTAGTTTTAAAAAAAAAAATTACACAATAAGAAAATGTGCTCTTCTAATAATGATTATAATAATAACCAATAACGCTTCCTTGACAAATTTAAGCAGCTCAAGTTTAACATAGAATTTAAAATTCAATTTCGCGCTTCACAAAATTGCATATATAAAAAAATAAAACTAGAAAAAGTAAAAGAAGAGCTGCTACCTAAATGAGAAAAAACTGTAAAAATTTAATGTAGAAAAGAACCCTTTTGAAATCGGACTTTGCTTTATATTTTTTTTTCATCCTTTCACACTCGTTGCTCATGGCGCGTGTACGTCAAAGATTTGAAGGGTCTCACAGACCAACATTTGTTGTTGTTATTTTTTTGCGTCTTTTTTGTTGTTTCAATTCAAGTCAATCTATTACGAAATTGCATTTCAAACCTTCGAAAAGTCATAAAATTATTCAACGTTTAAGTGTAAAAACTAAACGAAATTAAAAGCAACTATGTCAAATAAATAAAATACTAAAATGCAAAATGCTAAAATAACATGTTCACAGAAGCATTATGTGACTTTTTACGGGATTCGTAACACGTAAGGAGCTTTATGCGCTGCAGTGCATTCATTTGTGTTATGAAAAAAGCAACAACATTAAGAACAAATCTAACGAAAGCCACTCGAGTGCAGCTTTACCTCGGTTTTCTTAATTCTGAAGTGTGGAAAATTTCTAATTTGTGCAAAAGTATCCAGCAGAGGGATTGTGAGGGGTGAAAACTCTGGGGGAAACTAAAGAGCAATTATTACTTTAACACTGCAATTATAAGAAAAAATTCTTAATATCAAAGGAAGTATTTTTTACGTGGCCGAACTTAAATGAACACTAATGAAAGAAAACGGAATGAAATGGAAAAAATAACTAGAAAATTTAAGTTGAATTCATTGAAATACGACTGAAATCATCTATCATTCATAATACCCTACATACATAATGATATATAATAATTTTAGTAACAAACCCAAGTCCCTTTTCTTATTATGATTTAATTCCCGAAAGCAACGTGCATAAACATAAATAACGAATTTATCTTGTGACGTTCCAATCTTCGGCGTTGGAAGCTTCGGCTTTAAACGGCCATTAAAACGTTTGTGTGATTGTGGAAAGTTTCGTGGGTTAGTATAGCAATTTCAGTTCCTCTTATTCAATATATACATTAGTCTCAAAACTGTATGAAAGAAAATTTATGAAAATATTTTATGTTTACAAGAACGGAGAATTTTATGCACATAAAAACATTTATTTCTCTCAATTGCGCAAAAAATTACTTTTTTGGTTTTCCTAGAAATGCATCGTGAAAATTCTGATGAACAATTTTCAATAGAAGGTTGAAAATATTCGGTGTCCTTGTGGTTCAGCGAATAAATCACAATCTCGATGCCGATGGAACATTTACCAAACAATAGCGTAATGTTTTCACTGTGAAAATTCTCACTTAACAATGCATTCAACAATGAGCATTTCAGATCTAATGCTTGTGGTATTTTTCTCTTTGAGAGCACTTTTGCCACGGTAAAGTTTTATTCCTCCTTTTCTTTTTTTTGCTTTACAAAGCACAAAGATATTAAAACAAGCTGAAGAAATGCATGCAGACTTCAGTGAAGAAAGCTAAGAAATTCTCGGGAAACGTGGTAATAGTTTTCCAGCGACACACATGAACAAATTTATGGCTTCATTCATCTGTGTTTTCTACGCAATTGATGTGTTTTATCAATTCAGCCATTCACTTGCTTATTTCCTTTTTTATTTATTCCAAAGCACACGAATGACACCATTTTGAATAATTCATGAGTTCATGGATGGTCGTAACTAAATAATAAATTTAAAAGCTCCTCAGACAAAACCTCTTCGCCTGCCTCTTTTCCCATTTTCACAAAACCAGCCGTTCATACCATCGTATTTGTATGAACACGAGTTTCAACAATTTTACGTTCAGCAGTGTAGATATTGGATATGGGGCGTAGTACCTTCATAGCAGTTATCTGCATTTTCGCTCAGTTGTTCCTTTGACCAAAAAAAAGTTCCCTAAATTTTAAATTTCCAATTTTTTCGACCAGACTTTAAACTTGTAAATTGCAAACCCAAAAAAACGAAATTTAAAATTTGAACACATCTTTTTACATAGAATCAACAGATGTATATTGCTTATCATAGTCCCTAAGTAGTAAATCCAACCCATATGTAATTCAGACGCTAATAACCAACCTCTTATATTCAACACTTGGATTGCATTTCTAAAATAAATATATTTTTCTGTCCCTCCGGCTCATGACAGCTTCAAACAACAAAAAATCCTATTTTCATGATTTTTTCTTACCAACCTTCAGTTCGTCTATTTTTACTATGATAATTTTTTCTTATTTTACTATTTTCCTTGCAAATTTTCCGCTCGGATTTGTTTTGTCTCTTAATTTTTTGCGACTTTACTTTTGATTACGTTTTTCTCTAGAGATTTCAAGGTTTTAAATTGGTTGCACTCTTTGCTTTGTAATCGACATTAATTAGTAATGACTGCTTGGCACGAAGTCGAGTATAGAAAAGCGTCTAATTAAGGTTGCAGCAAAATGAACGGTAGAAAAGATGGGTGGAGGGAGAAAGAGGCTGAGGAGTGCTAGAGATAAACATGATTCATGCTACCAATAGAACAATTGGGATGTTATTGTTATTGCGACTGAACAGAACCATAAGAATTCGGGAAAACTAAAGGCCTATATCTTAATATACGAGTACCTTTATATTTATGGAATATGAGAAAGTTAATAAGTTAATTAATAAGTTAATAATTTAATTAAATGATAACCTAAATCGTTTAATTTGTTATCATAAGAACTTATGATATATGACATATATTATGTATATAATATTATATGTTTACTGTATTTCAATAAAGCTCTCCTCAGCATCGTACTTCACATTAGAAACCCGAACTACAGCGACTAAATTTTGTAATAATAATTCGTATAATGTTGTAACCATTATATAGAATGGAAAGGTATAGAATTTATTTCCCGTGTCATTTCAGAATAAAAATCTACATATTTCTATTTGTAATAAACCACCTATGGGATAATAAAATATTTTGGTTTCTCCGTATTTCACTCTCCCCTCCTTCCACACCATCTCACGATATTTTCCTATCTCTCTGTTCTTTTTGTAATGCTATGCTTCACGCCTTATACAGTTCAAATTTTCAAATATCTAAACAATAGAAACCATCTTTACACTATTTTTCAGTTTTCATTTCCTATACTAATTTTTCGCGCTATCAACTATGAATTTCTAATTTTTGCTTAAAAGGCAAGGTTATTGGAATTTATTCACCATGCTGCATTTCGCCTCATCGCATTTTTCCTCATTGTTGTATTATTATTATTATTATTGTTTTTATAATCTGCATAATTACTGTTACTTTTGTTATTATTTCTTTTATTTCCATTGTTTGTAGTGTTTTTGGAAAGCTTTCCTCATAACTGCGCCTGACCCCTTGGCAACTCGTTCGCAATTCGGTGCTTGGTTGCTCAGTTTTTATATTCTCATCACTGTCAATTTCTCAGATTGCAGAATAAATGAAGGTGCGTCGCTATCATCTGGAATTTCTCGCGTTGTTGAAAGAAGTTGAATAGCTGAATAGTCTTCATTATATTGCGCCAAAAAGCGGATACTCGCTCAAGCGGATGCCTCTGCGTTGTCTTTCTTCTTCTGGCTGTCTACGTTTTTATCTGTCTGTCTCTTTCCAGTTGGGGCTGTGAAATGACAACAGAAACTGTCATTTAATGACAGGTTTTCAAAATAATGATTTTTCCGTGCGCATCCTTTTATTTTTAATTCTAGACAATGAAATATTTCATCGTAGTTGTTCTGTGCGCGCAGAACTTTCTGTTTAAATGTGATTTTTTTTTTTTTTTTCTAATTAAGCGCCTCATTAAAGTTGAGCGTTTGCAGTAGAAATGAATTTGATTTCTATTCCTAATTAGAAATAGGAGATTTGTTATTAAATAAGAGATTATATTTATGTAGATTGTTTGGTAGTAAACAGCAGAATGTACTCATGTAGTTGAAAGAAAATAAATTAAATAAATCATAAATTAAATCCCTAAAAAATTTCAAGATAATTGCTAAACCGAGAAATTAAAGACAATTTTCGATTTAATTGTTTTTAATTTTAATGAAGTCGTGCGAATTAAAAATTATCATGATGGAAATTATCATATGTTTAAGAAGTTTTCGTTTTGCAATACAGTTTAAAGCTTATTTATTAATTTAAATTTAATTCAGCAGGCACAAAACTTACCGCGAAAATCGTTGACGATTAAAGACAAAAGGCTTTGAGCGAAAGCGGAGGACTGATATATTTTTACGGATAAAATAGCTTCGTTACCGGGAAGATATTAAGGACTTAGCAGAAAGAGAAATGGTTGCTTTGGGAACGCACAAAATTGTTTTGTTGCTTCGATTTTTAAGATGTTCTAAAACTTTTTTGAAGCTGCTTAGAAGTTTCAGTATGGTTTATGGAATGTATTTTTCAAATAACAAGAGTGCTCACAATATTACATATATTTTATAAACAAAACCGCTTTTAAAATTTTTTATAATTGAACAGTTACTCTGTTTAGAATAAATTCTTTGGAGATAAAGTAAAGGCTTGGATTAAGTCAATTCAGACAAATTTGAAACCATTTGGAACTCTAAATATTATTCGTTCCGGCAATTATTTTTTCGCCTATTTCTTCAAACTAGAAGATTTACACCAAAGCGAGTTCGGCATATAGAAAACCGACCGCGACCGAAATAAGGTAGAGAAATGCTATCTTTAATGAACTCTTCTAATAATATTACCTTCCTTCTCTTTTATTTTTCTCTATTTCTGTTCTTTTTTATTCATCTCTCGATCGCTCTTCTCCTCTCAGTACTATACAGATCCTGGTATGTTCCTCTTTGAAACCACTGTAAATTGGTTCTTTCACGTTCAAGTACCCTCCAAACACCCTTCATCACGCTATTTCATTTCAAGTCCTCCTCAATTTACCTTCGCCATTGAGACGTTTTTTATTGTCGTGAATAAATAAAAATCCTCCTTCTTTATTGCGGCCAGTCACAGTTGATGAGAAGAGAAAAAGGCAAACTAAAGTGGAAGTTTTACTGCGCCGAAAATTTTCAAAATAACATGCTTTAAATATCGCTCGAGGAATATTCGTGTTTACGACGTTAACACTTGGTCTTTCCTTGGTACCACTCAGCATTCAAGTATGGGGAATAGTTTACAATTCGACTGAGCATAAAAGTTTTAAGGTGTTGTAAATGGCCACTAGACAACAACAGGCCAAGTTGAAAAGTGACAAATTACAGAAATGACCACCTTGGGGCAGGTCAGCTGAAAGGTGTATAATAAGAAGGAAAATGCGCCGCAGAAAGTAGAATCCGTAACTGAAAATTCTTCGCTGAATGGTCAGAATGAGCAGAGAAAGAGAGATGAAATAGTACAAGATAGAAGTGTTTTGAATAACATAAATAAAAGGCTACCTTATGTTATGATTTATTTCTAATGCCACGAACTCTAAAATGATCATAAGGAAGGAAGGAAGGAAGGAAGGAATAGCTTCACAGAGAAGACTTTTTAAACACTTGGACTCAACATTTCTTTTTAGAATCGTCTATATCTTCGTTCTCTTATACTGGAATGCTTCTTTCATAATTGTGTATTCTCTTGCTTTTAGGCGAACGACTAATTCAGTATGCTAGCGAAAACCTAGTAACTGAAGTACTAATACATCCACAATACAACACACTCATTCAGTGTATGCGTAACCTCTTAAGCAGCTTTACGCGTCATCGACAAATCATCCACGCAGGCTACACCTTCTCTGGCAATGGTTCCTGGATACTACAGGTAAGTCTAATTTCTTTTTGATTCCTTTGTTTTGCTTTGTTCTTAACGGATTTTCAACCTGCAATGTAGGACGGAACCTTTTCCGTAGCAGACTTTTCTGAAGCGTTTCAAGAGCACGATGTACAACGAGTCATACGCGCATACGCCGATACTATCAGCCTAAATATCCACTGTTCCGATTCAGGTTTATGGAACACATTGCCCGATAAGAGTTACGCACGCTTATGTAAAATTCGTATCAATCCGGTTGACGTGTTAGATACGAGCAGCGAAAGCATTAATGCTTTTATGGGTATTTAGAGCTATTTTTTACATTCATATGATACTTTTATTGTGAACTCTTTAACGTTTAGATTATCTTTCGCCAATGATTGTCCCTACCTCATTGAAAGGACTGTTGGAAACTTCGGATGTTGTTGGAAACATTCGCTTCACACATCCTACTTTATATGTCTTCCCCGGTGGGCAGGGTGATGCTGCACTCTTCGGAATCAATGGCTTCAATATGCTAGGTGAGTATTTGTATTGTGAAAATAACATTTGTTCATTTCTTGACTTTTTACTGCAGTTGATGGTGGATTTAATCGTAAAGCATGCTTCTGGGATTTTGCCCGACATTTGGACCGTTTAGATGCAGTGCTCATGACTCGCCTCAACAACAGCAACATACAGGGCCTCGGTTCTGTTCTTGAGCGCAAACGCAGTGCTTTCGTCTATCCACAGATTGGTCACTTTTTCTGCAATGTTCCCGATAGAAAGAGTGGTCTACCCAGCCCCGATGGCGACAAGGATCGTAATCCTCTTTTGGTAGACCTCTTCGAGCGGGGCCACAATTTGGTTAGCGACCTTAAGTCATTAGATTTGAAGCCCCAGACTTGTTATCGCAATCAAGAGCCAATTAATTTGTACCACAAAGTAGGGCACGGAACATTGGATATGTACGTTATAAGCCCAGCACGTGACTCAAAGGAAGTGAAAGAGTTTCTACAGAAATGGAACTCAGGAGATCAAAGATTATTTGCTGCACGCGAATCCAGAGATTTCAATTTTCCCCTTCAAAATATTGTGTCGATTTGTGCTCTGCTAGTTTGGCAGCCAGCGAATCCGGATGATACCATCACAAGAATACTATTTCCCGGTAGTACTCCCGATTTTAAAATACAAGAAGGTTTGGAAAAACTCAAGCATTTGGAATTTATGAAGTACTCATCTTGCACTGCCAAATCAATCGCACCAACTATTCAGACGATCGCTACACGTAAGACCCAAAAGTCTGCCGTAGGTCCAACCGAGCCATTTGCTCCGTCCAAAGGGGGTAAATTTGCACCCGCAGCCACTGCCCCCATCGCTATACAGCAAGATAATAAAACAAAAGAAGCGGCAGAAGAAATTAAAGCAGAAAAAAGTGTCCAGGAAAAACTTTTGATTAAACCGAAAAAAGAAGACTCAATCAGTGCTGTAGAAACAGCAGCAGAGGCTTGTGAAGAAATAATAACTGAAGACATTGCAGAGACTGAAAGCAAATACGAAGATAAAGATGGAGATAAGGCAGAAATTGATATGATTGATGATACTAAGGAACCCAGCGAGACAAAAGTAGAGTTAATAATAGTAAAAGCGCGACCTGAAGCAGAAAAAGCAGCAGAAGCAGCTGAAACCTTAAATGAAGTTGAAGTCATTTCAGAAATCTCTAAGCCAGCATTGAAAATGCAAAAAGCCAAAACAGAGAAACCTCGTGCCGAGGTCAAACCAGTAGTACGTTCTCGCATCGATACCAAACCACCTAAGTCTATGGAGCGAAAAATCGGTAAAAGGGATTTCGCTGCAGAGAAGAAAAGTTCTCCTACTGCAACACCTCGTAAGCAAGAATCTTCTTCAACGAAGTCGACACAGAAAGAACGTGAGGTTAAAGCAAAAGTTATGACACGAACGCAGACTAAATCAAGCCCTAGTTCCACACCAGCTAAGAGCGCTAAGGATGCAAACAATCGTAAAGTTGTGGAGTCTAAGCAAATTTCCACCAGACAATCTATTGCTAGCACAAAGCGTCGTGAAATTTCAAAGGCCACTTCTGTTCAAACTGTGGAAAAAAAAGAATTAAAAACACACGTACGACAACCCATTTCCCGTAGACCCCGCGCTTCTTCACCAACGAAACGTGCTCCTGGCAGTCCTGTAAAATTAGTGAAACCAAAAAGTGATCTGAAAAAATCGCGCTTTGATAAAGGTGGAACAACTGATTCTAGTCTCGTCTCAACACCATCAGCAGATGAGGTGTCGGCGGTCAGGAAGATTCAAGAAATAGTTGCTCAAGAATTGGATGCAGATAAACAACGTGAGCTAGATGATCTTAAGGAAGAACAGGAAGTTGTTCGCGAAATAGAGGCAGTTTTTAGTCGTGATGAAATGAAACGTCAGAAGCGACGACACGACGAGCATCGTGAAGTGTTTAAGCAAGATAGTACAACTGAGGCTGAGGAGGATGATGAGTACTTGATTATCGAAAAAGAAGAAGTTGAGCAATACACTGAAGACTCCAATATCGAGCAGGAGAGCAGTGTAACAAAAGAGGAAGAAATGCAGAAACACCAACGTGATTCGCAAGAGTCAGAGAAAAAACGCAAAAAGAGTGCAGAGGATGAAATAGAAGCAGCGATTGCCAAAGCCGAAGCAGAGGATCGGAAATCGCGAATACAAATAGAAAGTAGAGTAACACACGAAGTGAGCCCTGATGTTGCTCATGATGATTCGGTCTGGTTAAAAGCAGAAAGAGAAAAACAATTAACCTCACCACAAAAATTAGATATTAACGCAGAAGTGCAAGGAATACTCATTACTGCTAAAGATATGATCATATCGCGAACTGAGGAGCAAGGTTCAAAACCGGAGGAAGAGTTATCGTCTCCAACTCCTGATGATAAAGTAAGCAGCGCCAAAAAAACATCTGACACAAAAGATGATAATATTGGCGGTCCCGATATAGTGCCCGCTAATTTGCAAGAAAGTCTTCCAGAAGAAAAGTTTTCAGCCACAATTGAATCCGGAGCAACAACCGCACCAACTCTCCCGGAAGACGAACGTATAACTTTAGACGAAATAAAAGAAGACCTTGTTATTGAAGAGAAGTATGTTAAAGAAAAAACTAAAGAATTTGAAGTTGCTACTTCATCGCCTAAATATGTTGCTGGAGAACAAGCTGCCTGCATAACTTCAAGTGCTTTTATACCTACAGACATACCAGTTGAACGTGTATTACCAAAGATGAAAATGACATTTGAAGCTCAACAAACTCTTCTGCGTGATATTATTAAAACACCGGATGAAGTGGCTGATTTACCTGTGCACGAAGAAGCTGATTTCGCAGAATATGACGAAAAAGAAATCCATGAAACTGTGAAGCGTCTCTCTCGTAAAGAAGAAGTTGCTAAAGAAGAAAAAGAAACTGAAGAAGAAAGACCTTGTGAAACACTCGTCGAAAAACAAGACGAAAGAGAAAAATCTGTGGAAGATCCTTACACACGAAATGCTAAATATGAAACACCAATAACAACTGCACAGATATTAGAAACTATCCATGCTCCAGACACTATACAAGAACAAAACAAGGCCAAGGAAGCTTCTGGACCACAATCCGATCCAGAACACAAAGAAACGGAACGGCGCAAATCCATCATATCTACTAGTCCAAGCAAAAAGGATGAAATATCTCTAGTATCGACCAAAGAACGATCCCGAACACAATCGGTAGTTGATGTGGAACACTCCAAAGAACCTTCTAGACCAGAATCCATTGTGGATGAAGAAGAAATTGAAAGGCACGAGCCCGTTATATCTACTACTGCAAGCAAAGAGGACGAAAAATCTCCAACATCGAAAAAGGAACCATCACGAAAACCTTCGGTAGCTGATGCACTATCTGCCTCAAGAGAACCTTCTAGACCAGAATCCGTTGTAGATGAAAAGGAAGTCGAACGACGTGGGTCCATTATAAGTACTACTGCAAGCAAAAAGGACGAACAATTTCCAGCATCGACAAGGGAACCATCACGAAGACCATCTGTAGTTGATCCGGAAAACTCTAAACATCCTTCTAGACCAGAATCCGTTGTCGATGAAGCAGAAGTTGAAAGGCGCGGATCTATTATTTCTACTACTGCAAGCAAAAAGGATGACAAATCTCCAGTATCAACCAAGGAACCATCCCGAACACCATCTATGGTTGATGAACTGTCTGCCTCGAAAGAACCTTCTAGACGAGAATCCATTGTCGATGAAAAGGAAATTGAACTGCGCGAGCCCATTATAAGTACAACTGTAAGCAAAAAGGTCGAACAATCTCCAGCATCGACAAAGGCGCCATCACGAAGACCATCTGTAGTTGATGCGGAACACTCTAAAGAACCTTCTATACCAGAATCCGTTGTCGATGAAGCTGGCGTTAAACGGCGTGAATCCATTATTTCTACTACTGTAAGCACAAAGGATGAAAAATCTCCAGTATCAACCAAGGAACCATCCCGAACACCATCGGTGGTTGATGAAGTGTCTGCCTCGAAAGAACCTTCTAGACCAGAATCCGTTGTAGATGAAAAGGAAATCGAACGACGTCAGTCCATTATAAGTACAACTGCAAGCAAAAAGGACGAACAATCTCCAGCATCGACAACGGAGCCTTCACGAAGACCATCTGTAGTTGATGCGGAACACTCTAAAGAACCTTCTATACCAGAATCCGTTGTCGATGAAGCAGACGTTGAAAGACGCGAATCCATTTTATCGACTACTGCAAGCAGAAAGGGTGACAAATCTGCAACAACAACCAAGGAACCATCCCGAACACCATCGGTGGTTGATGAAGTGTCTGCCTCGAGAGAACCTTCTAGACCAGAATCCGTTGTAGATGAAAAGGAAATCGAACGACGTGAGTCCATTATAAGTACAACTGCAAGCAAAAAGGACGAACAAACTCCAGCATCGACAAAGGAGCCATCACGAAGACCATCTGTAGTTGATGCGGAACACTCTAAAGAACCTTTTATACCCGAATCCGTTGTCGATGAAGCAGACGTTAAACGGCGCGAATCCTTTATTTCTACTACTGCAAGCAAAAAGGATGACAAATCTCCAGTATCAACCAAGGAACCATCCCGAACACCTTCGGTGGTTGATGAAGTGTCTGCCTCTAGAGAACCTTCTAGACCAGAATCCATTGTCGATGAAAAGGAAATCGAACGACACGAGTCCATTTTAAGTACAACTGAAATCAAAAAGGACGAAAAATCTCCAGGATCGACAAAGGAGCCATCACGAAGACCATCGGTGATTGATGCAGAACACTCTAAAGATCCTTCTAGACCAGAATCCGTTGTCGATGAAACAGAAGTTGAACGACGCGAATCTATTATTTCTACTACTGCAAGCAAAAAGGATGACAAATCTCCAGTATCAACCAAGGAACCATCCCGAACACCATCGTTGGTTGATGAACTGTCTGCGTCAAAAGAACCTTCTAGACAAGAATCCATTGTTGATGAAAAGGAAATTGAACGGCGCGAGTCCATTATAAGTACAACTGCAAGCAAAAAGGACGAAAAATCTCCAGGATCGACAAAGGAGCCATCACGAACACCATCGGTGATTGATGCAGAACACTCTAAAGATCCTTCTAGACCAGAATCCGTTGTCGATGAAACAGAAGTTGAACGACGCGAATCTATTATTTCTACTACTGCAAGCAAAAAGGATGACAAATCTCCAGTATCAACCAAGGAACCATCCCGAACACCATCGTTGGTTGATGAACTGTCTGCGTCAAAAGAACCTTCTAGACCAGAATCCATTGTTGATGAAAAGGAAATTGAACGGCGCGAGTCCATTATTAGTACAACTGCAAGCAAAAAGGACGAAAAATCTCCAGGATCGACAAAGGAGCCATCACGAACACCATCGGTGATTGATGCAGAACACTCTAAAGATCCTTCTAGACCAGAATCCGTTGTCGATGAAACAGAAGTTGAACGACGCGAATCTATTATTTCTACTACTGCAAGCAAAAAGGATGACAAATCTCCAGTATCAACCAAGGAACCATCCCGAACACCATCAGTGGTTGATGAACTGTCTGCGTCAAAAGAACCTTCTAGACCAGAATCCATTGTTGATGAAAAGGAAATTGAACGGCGCGAGTCCATTATAAGTACAACTGCAAGCAAAAAGGACGAAAAATCTCCAGGATCGACAAAGGAGCCATCACGAACACCATCGGTGATTGATGCAGAACACTCTAAAGATCCTTCTAGACCAGAATCCGTTGTCGATGAAACAGAAGTTGAACGACGCGAATCTATTATTTCTACTACTGCAAGCAAAAAGGATGACAAATCTCCAGTATCAACCAAGGAACCATCCCGAACACCATCGTTGGTTGATGAACTGTCTGCGTCAAAAGAACCTTCTAGACCAGAATCCATTGTTGATGAAAAGGAAATTGAACGGCGCGAGTCCATTATTAGTACAACTGCAAGCAAAAAGGACGAAAAATCTCCAGGATCGACAAAGGAGCCATCACGAACACCATCGGTGATTGATGCAGAACACTCTAAAGATCCTTCTAGACCAGAATCCGTTGTCGATGAAACAGAAGTTGAACGACGCGAATCTATTATTTCTACTACTGCAAGCAAAAAGGATGACAAATCTCCAGTATCAACCAAGGAACCATCCCGAACACCATCGTTGGTTGATGAACTGTCTGCGTCAAAAGAACCTTCTAGACAAGAATACATTGTTGATGAAAAGGAAATTGAACGGCGCGAGTCCATTATAAGTACAACTGCAAGCAAAAAGGACGAAAAATCTCCAGGATCGACAAAGGAGCCATCACGAACACCATCGGTGATTGATGCAGAACACTCTAAAGATCCTTCTGGACCAGAATCCGTTGTCGATGAAACAGAAGTTGAACGACGCGAATCTATTATTTCTACTACTGCAAGCAAAAAGGATGAAAAATCTCCAGTATCAACCAAGGAACCATCCCGAACACCATCAGTGGTTGATGAACTGTCTGCGTCAAAAGAACCTTCTAGACCAGAATCCATTGTTGATGAAAAGGAAATTGAACGGCGCGAGTCCATTATAAGTACAACTGCAAGCAAAAAGGACGAAAAATCTCCAGGATCGACAAAGGAGCCATCACGAACACCATCGGTGATTGATGCAGAACACTCTAAAGATCCTTCTAGACCAGAATCCGTTGTCGACGAAACAGAAGTTGAACGACGCGAATCTATTATTTCTACTACTGCAAGCAAAAAGGATGACAAATCTCCAGTATCAACCAAGGAACCATCCCGAACACCATCGGTGGTTGATGAACTGTCTGCCTCAAAAGAACCTTCTAGACCAGAATTCATTGTTGATGAAAAGGAAATTGAACGGCGCGAGTCCATTATAAGTACAACTGCAAGCAAAAAGGACGAAAAATCTCCAGGATCGACAAAGGAGCCATCACGCAGACCATCTGTAGTTGACGGGGAACACTCTAAAAAACCTTCTAGACCAGAATCCGTTGTCGATGAAGCAGAAGTTGAACGGGGCGAATCTATTAGTTCTACTACTGCAAGCAAAAAGGATGACAAATCTCCAGTATCAACCAAGGAACCATCCCGAACACCATCGGTGGTTGATGAACAGTCTGCGTCAAAAGAACCTTCTAGACCAGAATCCATTGTTGATGAAAAGGAAATTGAACGGCGCGAGTCCATTATAAGTACAACTGCAAGCAAAAAGGACGAAAAATCTCCAGGATCGACAAAGGAGCCATCACGAAGACCATCTGTAGTTGACGCGGAACACTCTAAAAAACCTTCTAGACCAGAATCCGTTGTCGATGAAGCAGAAGTTGAACGGAACGAATCTATTACTTCTACTACTGCAAGCAAAAACTATGTAAAATCTCCTGTACCAACCAAGGAACCATCCCGAACACCATCGGTGGTTGATGAACTGTCTGCGTCAAAAGAACCTTCTAGACCAGAATCTATTGTTGATGAAAACGAAATTGAACGGCGCGAGTCCATTATAAGCACAACTGCAAGCAAAAAAGACGAAAAATCTCCAGGATCGACAAAGGAGCCATCACGAAGACCATCGGTGATTGATGCAGAACACTCTAAAGATCCTTCTAGACCAGAATCCGTTGTCGATGAAACAGAAGTTGAACGACGCGAATCTATTATTTCTACTACTGCAAGCAAAAAGGATGACAAATCTCCAGTATCAACCAAGGAAGCATCCCGAACACAATCGTTAGTTGATGAACTGTCTGCCTCAAAAGCACCTTCTAGACCAGAATCCATTGTTGATGAAAAGGAAATTGAACGGCGCGAGTCCATTATAAGTACAACTGCAAGCAAAAAGGACGAAAAATCTCCAGGATCGACAAAGGAGCCATCACGAACACCATCGGTGATTGATGCGGAACACTCTAAAGATCCTTCTAGACCAGAATCCATTGTCGATGAAACAGAAGTTGAACGACGCGAATCTATTATTTCTACTACTACAAGCAAAAAGGATGACAAATATCCACTATCAACCAAGGAACCATCCCGAACACCATCGTTGGTTGATGAACTGTCTGCCTCAAAAGAACCTTCTAGACCAGAATCCATTGTCGATGAAAAGGAAATCGAACGACGCGAGTCCATTATAAGTAAAACTGCAAGCAAAAAGGACGAAAAATCTCCAGGATCGACAAAGGAGCCATCACGAACACCATCGTTAGTTGATGAACTGTCTGCCTCAAAAGAACCTTCTAGACCAGAATCCGTTGTTGATGAAAAGGAAATTGAACGGCGCGAGTCCATTATAAGTACAACTGCAAGCAAAAAGGACGAAAAATCTCTAGGATCGACAAAGGAGCCATCACGAACACCATCGTTAGTTGATGAACTGTCTGCCTCAAAAGAACCTTCTAGACCAGAATCCATTGTTGATGAAAAGGAAATTGAACGGCGCGAGTCCATTATAAGTACAACTGCAAGCAAAAAGGACGAACAATCTCCAGCATCGACAAAGGAGCCATCACGTACACCATCGGTGATTGATGCGGAACACTCTAAAGATCCTTCTAGGCCAGAATCCGGTGTCGATGAAACAGAAGTTGAACGACGCGAATCTATTATTTCTACTACTGCAAGCAAAAAGGATGAAAAGTCTCCAGTATCAACCAAGGAACCATCCGGAACACCATCGGTGGTTGATAAACTCTCTGCGTCAAAAGAACCTTCTAGACCAGTATCCATTGTTGATGAAAAGGAAATTGAACGGCGCGAGTCCATTATAAGTACAACTGCAAGCAAAAAGGACGAACAATCTCCAGCATCGACAAAGGAGCCATCACGAACACCATCGTTAGTTGATGAACTGTCTGCCTCAAAAGAACCTTCTAGACCAGAATCCATTGTTGATGAAAAGGAAATTGAACGGCGCGAGTCCATTATAAGTACAACTGCAAGCAAAAAGGACGAAAAATCTCCAGGATCGACAAAGGAGCCTTCACGAACACCATCGTTAGTTGATGAACTGTCTGCCTCAAAAGAACCTTCTAGACCAGAATCCATTGTTGATGAAAAGGAAATTGAACGGCGCGAGTCCATTATAAGTACAACTGCAAGCAAAAAGGACGAAAAATCTCCAGGATCGACAAAGGAGCCATCACGAACACC
The DNA here is from genome assembly GCA_937620795.1 of Thecophora atra. Classification (NCBI taxonomy): domain Eukaryota; kingdom Metazoa; phylum Arthropoda; class Insecta; order Diptera; family Conopidae; genus Thecophora; species Thecophora atra. The sequence continues at coordinate 21,931,462 of OW569397.1, read as the reverse complement.
ATCGCTGATTCATGCGGAACACTCTAAAGATCCTTCTAGACCAGAATCCGTTGTCGATGAAACAGAAGTTGAACGACGCGAATCTATTATTTCTACTACTGCAAGCAAAAAGGATGACAAATCTCCAGTATCAACCAAGGAAGCATCCCGAACACCATCGTTAGTTGATGAACTGTCTGCCTCAAAAGAACCTTCTAGACCAGAATCCATTGTTGATGAAAAGGAAATTGAACGGCGCGATTCCATTATAAGTACAACTGCAAGCAAAAAGGACGAAAAATCTCCAGGATCGACAAAGGAGCCATCACGAACACCATCGGTGATTGATGCGGAACACTCTAAAGATCCTTCTAGACCAGAATCCATTGTCGATGAAACAGAAGTTGAACGACGCGAATCTATTATTTCTACTACTACAAGCAAAAAGGATGACAAATATCCACTATCAACCAAGGAACCATCCCGAACACCATCGTTGGTTGATGAACTGTCTGCCTCGAAAGAACCTTCTAGACCAGAATCCATTGTCGATGAAAAGGAAATCGAACGACGCGAGTCCATTATAAGTACAACTGCAATCAAAAAGGACGAACAATCTCCAGCATCGACAAAGGAGCCATCACGTACACCATCGGTGATTGATGCGGAACACTCTAAAGATCCTTCTAGGCCAGAATCCGTTGTCGATGAAACAGAAGTTGAACGACGCGAATCTATTATTTCTACTACTGCAAGCAAAAAGGATGACAAATCTCCAGTATCAACCAAGGAACCATCTCGAAAACCATCGGTAGTTGATGAACTGGCTGCCTCGAAAGAACCTTCTAGACCAGAATCCATTGTTGATGAAAAGGAAATTGAACGGCGCGAGTCCATTATAACTACAACTGCAAGCAAAAAAGACGAAAAATCTCCAGGATCGACAAAGGAGCTATCACGTACACCATCGGTGATTGATGCGGAACACTCTAAAGATCCTTCTAGGCCAGAATCCGTTGTCGATGAAACAGAAGTTGAACGACGCGAATCTATTATTTCTACTACTGCAAGCAAAAAGGATGACAAATCTCCAGTATCAACCAAGGAACCATCCCGAAAACCATCGCTAGTTGATGAACTGTCTGCCTCAAAAGAACCTTCTAGACCAGAATCCATTATTGATGAAAAGGAAATTGAACGGCGCGAGTCCATTATAACTACAACTGCAAGCAAAAAAGACGAAAAATCTCCAGGATCGACAAAGGAGCCATCACGTACACCATCGGTGATTGATGCGGAACACTCTAAAGATCCTTCTAGGCCAGAATCCGTTGTCGATGAAACAGAAGTTGAACGACGCGAATCTATTATTTCTACTACTGCAAGCAAAAAGGATGACAAATCTCCAGTATCAACCAAGGAACCATCCCGAACACCATCGGTATTTGATGAACTGTCTGCCTCAAAAGAACCTTCTAGACCAGAATCCATTATTGATGAAAAGGAAATTGAACGGCGCGAGTCCATTATAACTACAACTGCAAGCAAAAAAGACGAAAAATCTCCAGTATCGACAAAGGAGCCATCACGTACACCATCGGTGATTGATGCGGAACACTCTAAAGATCCTTCTAGGCCAGAATCCGTTGTCGATGAAACAGAAGTTGAACGACGCGAATCTATTATTTCTACTACTGCAAGCAAAAAGGATGACAAATCTCCAGTATCAACCAAGGAACCATCCCGAAAACCATCGGTAGTTGATGAACTGGCTGCCTCGAAAGAACCTTCTAGACCAGAATCCATTGTTGATGAAAAGGAAATTGAACGGCGCGAGTCCTTTATAAGTACAACTGCAAGCAAAAAAGACGACAAATCTCTAGGATCGACAAAGGCGCCATCACGTACACCATCGGTGATTGATGTGGAATACTCTAAAGATCCTTCTAGGCCAGAATCCGTTGTCGATGAAACAGAAGTTGAACGACGCGAATCTTTTATTTCTACTACTGCAAGCAAAAAGGATGACAAATCTCCAGTAACAACCAAGGAACCATCCCGAACACCATCGCTGGTTGATGAACTGTCTGCCTCGAAAGAACCTTCTAGACCAGAATCCATTGTTGATGAAAAGGAAATTGAACGGCGCGAGTCCACTATAAGTACAACTGCAAGCAAAAAGGACGAAAAATCTCCAGGATCGACAAAGGAGCCATCACGAACACCATCGGTGATTGATGCGGAACACTCTAAAGATCCTTCTAGACCAGAATCCGTTGTCGATGAAATAGAAGTTGAACGACGCGAATCTATTATTTCTACTACTGCAAGCAAAAAGGATGACAAATCTCCAGTATCAACCAAGGAACCATCCCAAACACCATCGGTGGTTGATGAACTGTCTGCCTCAAAAGAACCTTCTAGACCAGAATCCATTGTTGATGAAAAGGAAATTGAACGGCGCGAGACCATTATAAGTACAACTGCAAGCAAAAAAGACGAAAAATCTCCAGGATCAACAAAGGAGCAATCACGAACACCATCAGTGATTGATGCGGAACACTCTAAAGATCCTTCTAGACCAGAATTGGTTGTAGATGAAACAGAAGTTGAACGACGCGAATCTATTATTTCTACTACTGCAAGCAAAAAGGATGACAAATCTCCAGTATCAACTAAGGAACCATCCCAAACACCATCGGTGGTTGATGAACTGTCTGCCCCAAAAGAACCTTCTAGACCAGAATCCATTGTTGATGAAAAGGAAATTGAACGGCACGAGTCCATTATAAGTACAACTGCAAGCAAAAAGGACGAAAAATCTCCAGGATCGACAAAGGAGCCATCACGAACACCATCAGTGATTGATGCAGAACACTCTAAAGATCCTTCTAGACCAGAATCCGTTGTAGATGAAACAGAAGTTGAACGACGCGAATCTATTATTTCTACTACTGCAAGCAAAAAGGATGACAAATCTCCAGTATCAACCAAGGAAACATCCCGAACACCATCGGTGGTTGATGAACTGTCTGCCTCGAAAGAACCTTCTAGACCAGAATCCATTGTTGATGAAAAGGAAATTGAACGGCGCGAGTCCACTATAAGTACAACTGCAAGCAAAAAGGACGAAAAATCTCCAAGATCGACAAAGGAGCCATCACGACCACCATCGGTGATTGATGCGGAACACTGTAAAGATCCTTCTAGACCAGAATCCGTTGTCGATGAAACAGAAGTTGAACGACGCGAATCTATTATTTCTACTACTGCAAGCAAAAAGGATGACAAATCTCCAGTATCAACCAAGGAACCATCCCGAACACCATCCGTGGTTGATGAACTGTCTGCCTCAAAAGAACCTTCTAGACCAGAATCCATTCTTGATGAAAAGGAAATTGAACGACGCGAGTCCATTATAAGTACAACTGCAAGCAAAAAAGACGAAAAATCTCCAGGATCGACAAAGGAGCCATCACGTACACCATCGGTGATTGGTGCGGAACACTCTAAAGATCCTTCTAGACCAGAATCCGTTGTCGATGAAACAGAAGTTGAACGACGCGAATCTATTATTTCTACTACTACAAGCAAAAAGGATGACAAATCTCCAGCATCAACCAAGGAACCATCCCGAACACCATCGGTGGTTGATGAACTGTCTGCATCAAAAGAACCTTCTAAACCAGAATCCATTGTTGATGAAAAGGAAATTGAAAGGCACGAGTCCATTATAAGTACAACTACAAACAAAAAGGAAGAAAAATCTCCAGGATCGACAAAGGAGCCATCACGAACACCATCGGTGATTGATGCGGAACACTCCAATGATTCTTCTAGACCAGAATCCGTTGTCGATGAAACGGAAGTTGAACGACGCGAATCCATTATTTCTACTACTACAAGCAAAAAGGATGACAAATCTCCAGTATCAACCAAGGAACTATCCCGAACATCATCTGTGGTTGATGAACTGTCTGCCTCGAAAGAACCTTCTAGACCAGAATCTGTTGTAGGCGAAAAGGATGTTGAACGGCGTGAATCAACTATTTCTTCTGCTGATAGCAAAAAGGATGCAAAGTCACAAGATGCAAGCAAAGACTCATCGCGAAGACCATCGTTAGATGACGACAAACTAACCTTTAAAGAAACGAAAATGCCAGAATACTTTGTGGTTGCAGATGATACAGAAGGAGAACGGCGCGAATTAATTTCTAGTACTCTTGGTAGCAAAAAGGACGACAAGTCTCCAGCATCAACAAAGGAACTACCACGAACACCATCGGTAGTTGAGGAAATATCTACCTCGAAAAAACCTTCTACACCTGAACCCGATGTAGATATAAATGAAAAAGAAATTGAACAGGGCGAATCCATTGTTTCTGCTACTGATAGCATAAAGGATGACAAGTCTCCAATTACAAGCAAAGATTCAGCACGACGACAATCGGCAGCTGATGAAATCGATGCAGAACTGAGGGAAACCGATAAATGCAAAGAACACAGAGATAAAGGGATTATTTTAGATACGAAATTAGCTGTGGAATTACCTGGTTTTTCGACTGAATTGCGTGAAACTCACATCACAACAGTGGATTCACTAGATTATAAAGTAACTGTTCATGAAAGGGACGAAGTAATCTTGCACGATATAAAAGAGGAGGAAGAGGAACACAGATTTTCTCCTCCTTCAGAAAAAACGAAGATTTTCCCACTACAACCATTAAGGCCTCTTTCTCCACGCGAAGAAGTAGTGGCGAAAATAGTTGTTAATGTCGCTCAGGTTTTAAAATCGGAAAAACCAATTACTGAAATTATACCTGATTTCGATGAAAAAAAGCTTGAAGAAAAGCTAAAAGCTGTAGATAGTCAAGAAGCTTCCACAGTACAGAGAATGCTCGTTACAGCAAGCAGCGAAGATGGAGGAGAAGAAACAGAAATTTGCCCCAAAGGTACCATTCAATTTACACCAGCTTCAACGCCTGAAATTTTTTCTTCAAGAGTTTCACCAATTAAAGAATCTTTAGAATTAGAACTTAATCTAAAGAATGCTTCAGTCGATGTGGAGTCCGAAAAGTCATCACCCGACTTAAAATCTGGCCCCATTTCAATTGAAGAGAAAGACAAAATAGAGCTCTCAGAAAAACTGCAGCTTAAGGATGTCCATACTCTTTCAGAATTTCAGGAACAATTGTCCAGTAGTCATATTGAAACAACATTTGCATTAAATCCGGATCATCATCAAATATCTGATGTTAACAAATACAACGAAGAGGATATGAAAAGAGAGCAAAGCGTGATTATAAGTACAACATCTAACTCTGAGCAGCTTAGAACAACTACAACAAAAACTGCAGTAACAAAATTCGGTGAATATGGCGAGGAAATTATTACGAAACCCTCAGATCTCAGTACCACTACAATAGAAACTGAGATATCAATCACCGCTGCTGATGTACCAAAGAAACTGGAATCTGATAAAGTCAGAACTACTACAGCAGCAACTGAAATGAAAAAAGCCGCTGCTGACGACAAGAAAGCTATTACCAAACCTATTGCTGCCAAGGCAATTATGACAGATGAATCTGAAACGATCATCACTTCTAAAACAGAAACTGTCGTTACTAAAATCGCTGATGACGCCAAGGAAGCCACAAAACCTGAATCTCAGAAAGGCAGCATAACTACAACAGAAACTGTAGCAACACAAATCGCTGGTGACAACAAGAATATTGCGAATACTGAATTTGAGACTACAGCAGAAACTGTAGCTACAAAAATCGCCGTTGACACTACAAAAATTAGGAAAGATGAATCTGAAACGATCATCACCTCTAAAACAGAAAGTGTCGTTACTAAAATCGCGGATGACCCCAAGGAAGCCACAAAACCTGAATCTCAGAAAGACAGCGTAACTACAACAGAAACTGTAGCAACAGAAATCGCTAGTAACACCAAGGATATTACGAAAACTGAATCTGAAAATACAACAGAAACTGTAGCTACAAAAATCGGCGTTGAGACAATAGAAATTAGGAAAGATGAATCTGAAACGATCATCACCTCTAAAACAGAAACTGTTGTTACCAAAATCGCTGCTGATTCCAAGGAAGATACAAAACCTCAATCTGGGAAACTCAGCGGGGCTACAACAGAAACTGTAGCAACAGATATTGCTGGTGACACCAAGGATATCACGAAACCTAAATCTGAAACTACAACAGAAACTGTAACTACAAAAATCGGCGTTGACACAAAGCAAACTACGAAAGGTGAATCTGAAACAATCCTCACCTCTAAAACAGAAACTTTTGTTACCAAAATCGCTGATGACGCCAAAGAAGTCACAAAACCTGAATCTGAGAAACTCAGCGTAACTACAACAGAAACTGTAGCAACAGATATTGCTGGCGACACAAAGGATATTACGAAAACTGAATCTGAGACTACAACGGAAACTGTAGCTACAAAAATCGGCATTGACACCACAGAAATTAGGAAAGATGAATCTGAAACGATCATCACTTCTAAAACAGAAACTGTTGTTGATTCCAAGGAAGCTACAAAACCTGAATCTGGGAAACTCAGCGGGTCTACAACAGAAACTGTAGCAACAGATATTGCTGGTGACAGCAAGGAAACTATGAAAGGTGAATCTGAAACAATCGTCACCTCTAAAACAGAAACTTTTGTTACCAAAATCGCTGATGACGCCAAGGACGTCACAAAACCTGAATCCGAGAAACTCAGCGTAACTACAACGGAAACAGTAGCAACAGAAATCGCTGGTGACACCAAGCATATTACGAAACCTAAATCTGAAACTACTAAAGAAACTGTAACTACCAAAATCGGCGTTGACACAAAAGAACTTAGGAAAGGTGAATCTGAAACAATCCTCACCTCTAAAACAGAAACTGTTATTGATTCCAAGGAAGCTACAAAACCTGAATCTGGGAAACTCAGCGGGGCTACAACAGAAACTGTAGCAACAGATATTGCTAGTGACACCAAGGAAACTATGAAAGGTGAATCTGAAACAATCGTCACCTCTAAAACAGAAACTTTTGTTACCAAAATCGCTGATGACGCCAAGGAAGTCACAAAACCTGAATCTGAGAAACTCAGCGTAACTACAACAGAAACTGTAGCAACAGATATTGCTGGTGACACCAAGGATATTACGAAACCTAAATCTGAAACTACAACAGAAACTGTAACTACAAAAATCGGCATTGACACAAAGCAAACTACGAAAGGTGAATCTGAAACAATCCTCACCTCTAAAACAGAAACTTTTGTTACCAAAATCGCTGATGACGCCAAAGAAGTCACAAAACCTGAATCTGAGAAACTCAGCGTAACTACAACGGAAACAGTACCAACAGAAATCGCTGGTGACAACAAGAATATTGCGAAAACTGAATTTGAGACTACAGCAGAAACTGTAGCTACAAAAATCCTCATTGACACCACAGAAATTAGGAAAGATGAATCTGAAACGATCATCACCTCTAAAACAGAAACTGTTGTTACCAATATCGCTGCTGATTCCAAGGAAGCTATAAAACCAGAATCTGGGAAACTCAGTGGGACTACAACAGAAAGTGTAGCAACAGATATCGCTGATGACACCAAGGACATTACGAAACCTAAATCTCAAACTACAACAGAAACTGTAGCTACAAAAATCGGCGTTGACACAGAAGAACTTAGGAAAGGTGAATCTGAAACAATCCTCACCTCTAAAACAGAAACTGTTGTTACCAAAATCGCTGATGACGCCAAGGACGTCACAAAACCTGAATCCGAGAAACTCAGCGTAACTACAACGGAAACAGTAGCAACGGAAATCGCTGGTGACACCAAGGATATTATGAAATCTGAATCCGAGACTACAACAGAAACTGTAGCTACAAAATTCGGCGTTGACACAAAAGAAATTAGGAAAGGTGAATCTGAAACAATCCTCACCTCTAAAACAGAAACTGTTGTTACCAAAAACGCTGCTGACTCCAAGGAAGCTACAAAACCTGAATCTGGGAAAGTCAGCGGGACTACAAGAGAAACTGTAGCAACAGATATTGCTGGTGACACCAAGGATTTTACAAAGCCGAAATCTGAAACTACAACAGAAACTGTAACTACAAAAATCGGCGTTGACACCAAGGAAACTACGAAGGGTGAATCTGAAACAATCCTCACCTCTAAAACAGAAACTTTTGTTACCAAAATCGCTGATGACGCCAAGGAAGTCACAAAACCTGAATCTGAGAAACTCAGCGTAACTACAACGGAAACAGTAGCAACAGAAATCGCTGGTGACACCAAGGATATTACGAAAACTGAATCTAAGACTACAACAGAAACTGTAGCTACAAAAATCGGTGTTGACACAGAAGAACTTAGGAAAGGTGAATCTGGAACAATCGTCACCTCTAAAACAGAATCTTTTGTTACCAAAATCGCTGATGACGCCAAGGACGTCACAAAACCTGAATCCGAGAAACTCAGCGTAACTACAACGGAAACAGTAGCAACAGAAATCGCTGGTGACACCAAGGATATTACGAAAACTGAATCTAAGACTACAACAGAAACTGTAGCTACAAAAATCGGTGTTGACACAGAAGAACTTAGGAAAGGTGAATCTGGAACATTTATCATCTCTAAAACAGAAACTTTCGTTACTAAAATCGCTGATGAAGCGAAGGAGACCACAAAACTAGAATCTGAGAAACTTAGCGGGACTACAACGGAACCAGTAGCAATAGAAATCGCTGATGACACCAATGATATTACGAAAACTGAACCTGAAACATTGAGCGCCTCCAAATCAGAAACTTCGGTGACTAAAATCACTGATGACGCCAAGGAAGTGATTACAAAACCGGAATCTGAGAAACTTACCACCACTACAACAAAAACTGTTGTAACAAAAATCTCTACTGACGCCCAGGAAATTGCAAAAGCGCAATGTGAAACACTCAGAACCGCTACAACAGAAACTGTCGTAAAAAAAATCGTTGTTGACAGCAAAAAAGCTTTTTCGAAACCTCAACCTGAGAAATTGACTACCACTACTATAGAAACCATTGCAACAAAAATCGCTGACGACAAGGAAACTGTTACGAAACCTGAATCTGAAAAGTTCAGTACTACTGCATCAGAATTTGTGCTAACACAACTCGATGATAGCACTAAGCAAATTGTTACGAAATCGGAATTTGAAACACTCACCACTACAACAGAAACTACTTTAAGGGATCTAATTGATATCAAGACAGATGTTACGAATAAATTTACAACGGAAAATGAAATCACTAAATCGAGTGTTAGTGAGGAAGAAATGGCCAAAGGGTCAGCTTGTATTCAGCCCAGCACCGCGCACAAACTATCGCTAAACGAAGGTTCCAGCACCTCTAAAAAAACGGTTGTATCTAAAACAGCTAGTGATATCAAAGAAAATCTCAAGGAAACTTTATTAGAATTTCTCGCTAGCGAAGAAACTTTTCCAATTGAAGAAATACAGAAGTCAGAGAATGAAAGGGTTAACATTATAAGATCAAACACTGAAACTACGAAAGACTCTAAGAAAACATACGACTTCTTAACTTCTGCTAGGTATGAAGTACAGCGCGAGTCCATGAGAAGTCAAGTTAAGTTATGCGAAGATCCGCAGATTCATAGTGATCCGGATGAAGATGACGACATTGATAGTGAACATGCAGTCAAGGAAGGACGCTCGAAATCCATTGCTACCATTATGATGACGAGTATGTACACACCATCTGAGGCTGTATATCCCGCAGATATACTTATAGAAGAAGATTATGAGCGTGAACTTGAAACTGTGCTGGCCGCTTCTACTGCTAAGTCATCTGTAATCAATACAACAACAACGGATAAAAAACAGAGCAGCGAAACAACTTGGGTAAAAACACAGAAAGCGGAACAAATAAGCGACACCAAGGACCGCAAAACCCCGCCTACAGCACCTGTAAGCCCCGGCATACGACCAACAGCTGTCACTGACGATCGCCCTGCTAGCAGTGTGCAAATAATCCCTTCAAGAATTGCTTCTCGACCAGCTTCACCAACTGATGCTTCTGGTAAATCCAGCCCTGGAGTACTTACCTCCGACAGTCAGTCTATACCGACTCCAGCTGGACGCGAATCGCCAATTAACACTCCAGAATCCTCTCCAAAACCATCGTCGCCATTCCCCAGGGTCACCAAAGATGATTTGAAAACAGCGGCCACGGCAGTACAGAAAGTGCTCACAACTGAATCGCTTCACGCATCCTCCACAAGCAGCGGGATTGATTACGGGAGTGATATTTTTCCGGATCTCCACGACTTACGCGGAATTGAAAAAACAACCGCCTTAAGCGGCAGTACGGAAAAAATTATAACAACGACTATTACAACAGTCACTAAAGTCATATCAAGCGATGGTAAGGAAATAGTGATGGAAGAAAAAACGGTAACCACAACTGACTCATCTGAACCCGATGGCGAAAAGGTGACAGTTACAACGACACGCACTACTAGCGAGAGCGATAAAAGTGATCGTATTTTACCAAAAGAGGTGGCCATGCTTCGCGGAGAATACCGATCTTCCACTCCCGGTAGTGACAGCGAGGCTATGGCTTATATGAGTGATGACGATATTCCTGCTTCCCCGCGCAGCAGAACTTCTTCTCATGGTGCTGGCTACGAACTGCAACGTTCGAGTTCCGGAGTAAGTAAGCGATCCGACTATGATGTGGACGACAGTCAAGATGATATACCACCCCAATACGGCAGTGAAGAACATTCCACAGCTCGGTCTATTACAGCAACAACACTTACCCATAAAATAGTTGACCCGATGAGCACTTCATTTTACGGAGCCCTGCCAGATTGCTTCGCTGCCAAGCCTACTACAGCTTCAACGTCATCAAAACCAATACCGATCTGCAGAGCGGAGACGACCCATTTCACCACAAGAACTTATACCGATTCACCATCTAGTCAATTAAGTGAAAGTGCCGAAAGCACAAGCCAAACCTGGTCTAGCCGAAAAGTAGTTTCTGGTGGTGATCACAAATTTTTGGATGAAGCAGACCTCGACTTCGAAAAAGCCCTTGAAGAACATGTGCAGCTGCGCGGTGCGGACGTCATGTCGTCAGTTACTGCCAAATACTCGTACTCACCATCAAAAGCTGCAGAAGTAGAGAAAATTGTCGCAGCCAGCACAGAGAAACTCAAATTTCCACTAAGCGATGTACAAAAAGTTAAGTCCAGTGAGACGTCAATTACAGCAACGACAATCGAGAAGAGCGCAAGTGGAAAAACAGAAACCACTTCTTCGTCTTCCTCCACTACAACTACGACGACTGTGTCTCCTGCTCCCAAAGATCCTTTAAAAGAATGGGGCAAGCCACTTGGCCTGCCTTCACCCGCACCGTTACCAACGGATGGTGATGTGCGAACCACTCCTAAAAAGGAACGCCGTTTGATGGCAACTAAGACTCGTATCAATAACGAAAAGAACCTACGAAAGCGTGCCGAATCCCCAAATAAGGCCAGGAAGCCAACGCCTGTTTATGTGGATTTGACTTATGTACCACATAATGGAAACTCATACTACTCGCATGTCGAATTCTTCAAACGTGTGCGCGCACGTTACTATGTATTTTCCGGTACTGAGCCCAGTCGTCAAGTTTACGATGCTCTCTTGGAGGCCAAGCAAACATGGGAGGATAAAGATTTAGGTGAGTCTGACTACTGATAATACTTTTACTGTCCTATATCTAGTGAAATTATTAGTCTTACAACTAATTTCCAATTCATTCTTCATTCCATTTTATAGAAGTAACCATCATTCCCACATACGATACCGACGTGCTTGGCTACTGGGTAGCCGAAAACGAAGAACTATTGGCCAGACATCGCATAGATCTCTCACCTTCAGCTTCGCGCTGCACGATCAATCTACAGGATCACGAGACCTCTTGTTCTGCCTATCGCTTAGAGTTCTAGGCCACGGGGATGTTCATAGCGTTTTCCGAGCCGGTTAATCCTCAAGAATTTAGCAATTAAACTCAACAAATAAAATAGTTTAGTTTAACAATTAAACTCAACCTTAGGTGTAGAAACAATACTCAGCAGTAACCATGCAACACGATAATACAGCCTGACGTCACTTCTATAAACTTCTAATATGAAAAATAATAGGAAAGTCATTTTCAGAAACTTGAAAGTTCTACCGGCGTCTATAAGCAACTAAACTAATGCCACAGCGGTTTACTGTTGTTGATTAAATTGACAATTATACGAAAACCTTGAAGTTGAAGTTATGAGAGGAGTTAGCTTTATGCGTCTTGAGTTTATTGTGCTTCAGCGAGAAAAACACGCAAATATGGCGGATTTCTGGTGATTCCCAAAACGCAAGAATCGCCGTTTTGTTTAATTTTGACGCCTATTTGTTCTACGTTAAATATAAAGACAAAAAAACACAGAAATAATAAGCAAAATACTAAAAAGACACACCTTGGAAGGGGTTTGACGGAAAAGAAAAGGAAAGAGGAGTAACGATATTCAATTAAAAACTTTTTGGAAAAGCATAAAAGGATATCAAAATCAAGGAGAGATATCAATCAGAGGAGTCACTAATCTTTTGGGAGAAATGAATTCAGAAAAATATAAAAAATGAGTGAATGAATGAATGAAAAAGCGGAAAGAAGGGCCAATATCAATAAAGTATTGAATATAAAAACTAGATTTGTGAAAACAAAAACATAACTCAAGAATATGATAACAATATGTACAAGAATATACGTTTATATATGTGGAAATATATTCTAGTAAAGGTTACTAGAAGGGTAACAAAAAATATGAGCTATATGCATATTAAATAATATTAGAGATGTACTATGTGCGTTGTATAACGTAGATCTGTTAGCGATGTTGTATGTGTTGTAATGAAAAATGTCTTAGCATTTGCAATGTAAACTGAAAGGAGCACAGGGAAAAACAATGAAAATCGCTTTCAGAATGATTATATTTTAATCAAGAATAATTGGATACCGTATCCAAAAACCTGAACAATTATGTATGTAAAAAGTTCAAATGGTTCCCCAAAAGTTCATCAGCATCTCATTGAATACATTAAATAACGAAATCAGAAAAAATTATTAAAGCAAGGGGGAAAAGGTTATAAATAGTGTGAAATACAAAAAAAATCACTTTAACAATATCCAACACAACTATAATGAACACAAATTGAAAGTAAGACCCATATTTTCCAAACCCGAAGGCAACAATGAAAAATTTTAAATTAAATAACAAAGCTTTAAAATATGCTATTTCCCAAAAAAGAATGTAAAGAAAGAAATGTTACAAATTAAATTAAATATTTCGTTAAATGTAACTAAATATTGGTTAATATTATTGCTTAAAAAAATTTTATTGAATTAATTTATGTAAAAGTGTGCCTCAACTGACGCAAAACTTAAATTTCATTGTAAATGTGAAATGAAATTTTCGTTGCTTACGTTAATTTGCATTAAATCAAAAAGTAACACAAAAACAAAACCAAACCAAATTCATACAAAATACCTTACGTGCATTTAATTTTTCTTGATACAGTTTATAATAAAAAATTGTATTTACATTTAATAAAATGTTAAATTTCTGCGCTCTTAAATAAAATATACAAAACGTGTGCAAAGTTAGTTGCGAATTCATTAATGATTTTTAATTTTAAGCTTTACTATTTTTATCATTAAAATTGAAATAACTTCTTGAAAACTTCTTTGTTTTAAAAGTTATTATTTAAACAAAAATCAAAAGAATTGAAACGTTGTGAGGAGTGTCGAAGAGAGAATAATTAGAATAACTTTTCGAGGGGATTTTAATAATAAAAAATAATATTAATCTTTTCAAATTCTTTTATAAATGCGATAAGTCACGATTTATAAAGGATTTAAAACTTTAACAAAGGAAAAACTTTTGTGGAGTTTACTTTATTCAAGTAAATATTATTTTACATAAAATTTCCTTTATTTCACTTTCATATCAACATATTTACACGACGTTTTTTAAAAGATGTCATTTATTAAAACGTAATGCAATATAATCTCCATTTTAGAAAAATGCAGATAACTTCTGATCGATATTTCTAACAGCGAGCTTTTACTTTAGATACGAAGAGGAAAACTATTTCCGGTTGCAATTTTTCAATAGAGTCAATAGAAATCTTAAGTTTTTAATAGAAACAAAAACTGTCAAATTAATAAACAACACAAAAACTAGCTGTAGCATTTTAAAGGTGGTTTTATTTTTAGGGCGCACACAATCAGTACAACGCCCTTGGCAAGTTTCTGAAGATGGTATACGATGAGAATAAAGGAGTGAAGTATTTTATAATAGAAGAGACGGGAAGAGAGGCTTTGAAGAATATAGATCGTAGTTTCTAATTAGTAGAAAGCGATTACGTTTAGGCTGTTTTTTAAATTATTTTTTATACTTTTTTAAAAGCTCTACAACTTGAGAGAAATTTTTGTATTAAACAAAACAATATTAAAATAGAATAACAAATTGCAAACCAAAAATTATATGATGAAAACAATATGAGAGTTAGCTTATTCTGCGAATAATATTGAGAAGCCGACAAAAGTAAAAATAGATAAAATACATACTCCAGATCTAGAGGACAAAAGATAAAATAGCACTGAAAACACAAAAATTAAGGATTAAAACCGCAGCTAGATACGGATTTCATTAGATTGAAGAGTGAATCAACACAGCATCATCATAAGCTATAAATTCAGTATTAATTTCGTGAATTTCACAACATTTCTTAGCACAGAATCCAGCTACCATAAACTTGTATTTATCTATTTTATTATTTAAACAAACACTTCAAAACACATCTTTTGTGTTATAAAATTAGAAAACCCACATTTTTTTAAAAAAATCCTGCAGTCAAAACATAAATTGAAAATATTGTTTGTAACTAAACTTTTTCCCGAAAGATTTTAAAAAGTTTCATGCAATATCTGCTTATTGCATGAGAGAAGGAAAAACAAGTAAATATTTTTCTTGTTTTGTTTAATAACATAATTTTTCCCCATGACCCTCACAAGTAATTCACATTAAGAGACACAGTATTGTATGTTGTGCAACAAGAAAAGAAGAAAACTAAAGAACATAGAAACTAATTCAAAAGAAAAGAAAATAAAAAAAATATCACTCTAGTTAGATATTATATTAATTACTTAATAAATGTTATACAGAGAGATGCAAAGCATAAAAACTAAATATATATGACGATAAATAGAATATATGTTATATTAGTTGCAAATGTATTATTATAACAACTATTATTGTAAAATGACGAAAGACAAGTAGGAATGATAACAAAGAAAAAAGCTAACAAAAGAAAAATATTACAAAAAATTTTATTTTATTAAAAATATCTCCGAAATTTTATTGATTCTTCAGTTCATGACAACTAACTTAATGAAAACAATAAAATTCTTTGAAGTTGTTTTCTAGAAAAGTTTTTATAATTGATACTTTATGTAGTTAAGTAAGGAAAGAAAATTAAAAACAACGTAAGTTAACGTAAAGAACATTCTATAAATACTTTAAAATTTCGAGCAAAATTATTTTCTTATTATTAAATAACAGAACAAAAGATTGAAAAATGCAGAATTATTTTCTTATTATTAAATAACAGAACAAAAGATTGAAAAATGCTTCTATCAGTTATTTTCCGTATTTCAAATTTAATTCATTTAAAATATTCTTTAATTTTTCGTTTAAATATACGAAGAATAAATCCGTTTGTTATTTTCTACAAAAGAAAATATTTATTTTCGACATTTTCGAATTTTGAAATAAAAAATAATCTAATAATAAACATATTTTTCAATTATTAAAAACAACGCAAATCTTCATCTTTAAAAAACTCTTATTAATTGTAAAGCAATATAAAATTTGATTATAATCACAGATAGAATGTAATAGTAAAAAAAAATTAAAAAAAAAAGTCAAAAAAATGCACATGAATAAAATCTACACAAAACACAAAAATATAACATACAACCACAAATATAAAATAAGCGTCTGTCTCTGTCACATTTTGCAATAAAACTTAACAAGAAAATATAAAAACAATATAATCACACACCCAATTCATATTTGAACAGGCAACTTTTCCACAAAATTCTCACATTAAAACGAAATAAAAATCTAAAATATAGAAAACAAAAAGATAAAATCAAAAGTATGTTGTTTCAATTTAAAATAAACCGAAGGTGATGAAAACCTTAATTTGTCTTCACTTTAAAACAGAAATGGAAATTTGATTGAGCTTTTGTGTTGAGCTTATTATCATGTGTTACTATAGGTAAAGTAAATTTAAGTATTGGACAAACACTAACAAATAATGTTTTCTCGTAAAAACATTATATTTAAAACAGTATGAAACCTAACGACGAGAGAAAAAACTGATGGAAAAGATGAGGTAAACCAAAACCTAAAAACTATGTTGCGCTTGAAGCTTTCAAAGATTGCGGAAATTTACTTTAAACGAAAAAAAAAAACTAATTCAGTATAAAAAACTGCAAACTAAGTGTAACAATTACACAGAAAAACGTTAACTCTGCATTAACAAAATTAATTTTGATAAAAGATTTAATAGATTTTCTTAAATACTTTATTGACAAATATTATATTAAAACTAAATTAAATTGCATTATGTACATACATGTATTAAGCCTTAAATTATAATTATTAGAATTTTTTATTAAATATAATTGTACAAAAGGAATGCTTCAAGGAAAGAATTAATTAATTTTACATACAATAATCTTTATTATTTGGTTTTGTGATATTGCGTGGAATGCCCGTAATCAAACACAATAAGTATCTTTTGTATGATTATATAGAACGCTATTGAAGATCCTTTTAAACAAAACTTTCTGTTTTATTTGACTGTTTATAAACCAGACACAAAGAAATACCATTTATTTTATTCAGTTTTTAATGGGCTTCCCGGTTGCGATGCGTTTTTAAAATAGTCTTAAAATGTTTGTTTTAAATTCTACTTCTAAATTAAATTCCCAGAAGTCTGCAACAAATTTCTATACAATAAGGAATAATGGAAAAAATTGCTTGCTATTTTTATTATTGGCCCGAGTCGACAAACCAAAGAAATGAGAAAAGAATTTCCTATTGAAATATATAACAATTTTCTATTGAAATTTTTTATATTGTTCAATATTTACTTCTTCAGTACACTTTATACTATATTATGTCTGTTAAGTTTATTAACTTGTAAAATGCATTCTTAATTTTTGAGCTCCTTGAAGAAATATATTAATTTTATATTTAAATTTTCGTTTTACAGTTCACAATAATTTTCTTTTATTTCCCTAAATTTATTAATGTATACTACATTATTTTGCATATTTAATACTATATTTTATATAAAAGATCAAATTACTTTATAAGAACCTTGCATGGTTAAAAATATTTAGTGTGTGAATGTTAAGGAAATCGACAGATAACACTAAAAATTGTTTGTCATAATTAAGTATTTATGCATGTAGATATACATTGTAGTTAACAATTTCAGTGGATTTGCCTTCATAAGAAAATTTACATAACATGTATTGAAGAATAAAAACAAAATACATAGCCTGAATTTTATATTTACATGTTTGATTTATGTCTTCGAATTTAAAAAGTCGCCTTTCAACCCAAACAAATGGAATACAACAGTGTATATAGAGTGAGCGGAAAACTTCGTGCAAAACTTTTTAAAGATGTTCACTTATAAAAACAGATATAATTTTGTTTAATCCGTACACTTATATTTATTAGTGATTAATATTGATCAATACTTGATAAATAATACATAATAGATAATAATATATTTTTAAAAATTATCCTTTTGCTTTCAGATTAATTAAGTTTAATTATTATGAGATATTAATCTTATCTTATTTTTCGAGTATTATTAAGAATCAAATATAATCATACATGAAAAACAATTTCCGATAAATAAGCTAAACTTAATATCGAACTTTACTTTAACAACAGCCCACAAAAACAAAAAGAAATTTTAATTTCAAGAATATTTTTGAAATGTAAAAACCAAAAAAAGAAAAACATCATAAAAATATTATTGTTGCAAAGAAACAAAAAAAAAACAATCGATGATTAATTGAATTACTCAATATTATCTGCATAGAGATACACATATACATACATACATATGTAAACTTATAAATATATGATATTTGTGCTGAATCAAGCTTATCTCAATGAAATTTCAACCAAATAAAGATTAAATAAAGCCAAAACAATGTTTAGTTTTACTTTTGAGTGTTTATAACCTAATATAAAATCGACCCTATTATTCTGTAATTGCCTGATACCCATATTAGGTGTACTTTTTACTCCTTTAAAGTAATGTAATAACTACTCTTATCTTTTAGATCTATAAGTACAATGCCAAAACTTCTCTATGAGAGACATTTTTTGAATTTTACAATCTAATGCTATCGTCATAATCATCCTTGCATTATCCACTTTATTATATTTAGAAATAATCCCGAAATTATTCAATATGCGTCTTCCTTTCTGTGCCTGTTTCTGGTGGAGACTAAATTAAAGCCATAGGAATTTTCTGCGGCATACCTTTCTATATCAAAGGGACAAGGATTTCAAAAAATGCTTATCACTTAGCACTTACAGATACTTATATTAACCTACTGACTGACAATCAATTAGGTTTCGTGGATGATTGATCGGTGGTTGTCAATGGTAAAGCAACACATTAAAGTGCATCAATGGGACACGCATTCATATGTTGACAGTAGAATCTCGGTGCTCGGCAGTTCATCCTAGTCCAACAACAACTCACAGCTAGTTCAATAGCAAGCATTTTAAGACTGAAATAACAGTTGAACCATCAATAGTTTTACAAGAATTAAAGTTAGACTCATGCATATTCTGGACTCTCTTTTCGTTATGCAATTTATCTGCCAAGTCGTCGGTATGACTCAATTAAAGCTGGAACGTAAGCTTCATCAATTGTCACGGAGTCGTTCTTTGGAAATCTACAGCATTTGGATTGTAACATTTTCGCTGCTAGCCTTGATCTACAGGCTTTTTTTCTGTGATGAAGATTTCTATGACACCAAAAACAAAAACAACCACGTAAACATGAAAGATCATGTCATCGCATTGATTGGAATACGTGTAGCACACATTTTGTCCATACTAGAAGCAATTTCGAGACGAAACGAAGAGAGAAAGTTTTTCGATCTCGTCCACGACATCGATCGCTTATTCGAGTGTTCATTGCATACACGAGTAGACAACAGGTGAGGAAATATTAACATAAATGAGATGGTACAATCGCCATATTTCCGTTCTTGTCTTCAGGCTGTTTCGTCGTAAGATACTCCAACATGCAGCCGTCATGTTTGTGCTTTACACGAGTTCCGAACTCTTCATATTTAGCACTCTGTTTTGTGTCTCACAGCTGCATGTGGTTTTCCTCTCGATAAGCTATCTGCTGCCCTTTATTGCTTGCTCAATACGTTATTTGCAAATCTTCACCGCCATCGCGATCATTAAAAGTCGCCTGGAACTTTTACTCTCACTGATTAGCCAATTTAATCCTAGCACGGATACCTATATCAACACCAATCGGAGATTTGATAAGGCTACAATATTACGACATTTTCAGAAACTATCTGTTATTGAGGTAGTAATAAGTGGGGTGGATATGGAGAGTTCAGTGCCGCAAAAACTTATAATTTTACTTCAACTGTACGATCGATTGTGGGAGCTCACTTGCTTGCTGAATAGCTGTGTTGGTTTCTCGATGTTAATCAATATAGGTAATGATTTTCTCTCCATCATTTCGAATTGCTATTGGGTTTTCCTGAAAATGAATGAAACATATTCGGAACCTCTCAAACTCATACCGATTGCGGTCATTTGGAACATACCACATTTGTGTAACCTGTGTGTATTGTGCATTTTGTGTGACCGAACTATGCATAATGTAAGTGTTCCAGAAGGTAGATTGGATCAATGAATAATAAAATTGTGCCTTTTTACAGACTGTTAACATCGCTTTATCAATACATCGAATGAACATCAATAACTTCAACGATAATTGCAATACTGTGGTAAGTATCCTCTATACACGCTAACTAAACAGCATGGAATTGACGGGAAATTATTCCGGTATTTACTATACAGATCGAACAATTTTCTTTGCAACTTCTACATCAGAAAATTACTTTTACTGCGGCGAAGTTCTTTAATGTGGATTCAACTCTTTTATATACGGTAAATATTAAGCGTAACGCAGAGTATTAAACATTAAAGATACTATTTTCTATTACACACCAAAGCTAATAATTTAAAAATAAGTAAAACACAAAGCGATAATTTTAAAACTATCCACTTTGGAAATTTGTACTCTCTTGAGTTCTCTCTTCTGCCAATCTGGTTAATGGATTTCTGTCTCCCAGTTTATGAAGGGGAGACTTCTGAGGAAGCTCAGTATGCTCACCGGACTCCAAGCCTTGAGTTCGCTATGCCAGAAAAGCGACGAACCGATGTGCCGAGGTGCTCTGAAGGTAATTGTCTCGCATTCAGAAAGCATATGTTTCGGCATTCTTCCGTATCCTCAAGACCTAACTTTTTGAAGTGGGTTCTAAGCCCACAGCATCCGGTGGAAACCCCGTTCTTATCACTTTTATTCTAAGGTTATTTTTATATTAATCCACGACAGATTTTTGATTTTCTTGGATTGTAAGTCACAGAGAGTTCCTTCCCTTGTAAGATTTAGTAATAATTATTCCTTGTTCTTTTCTTTACAGATGATTAGTGCCACAACTACGTATCTTGTAATTTTAATTCAGTTTCATTTAACTAATAAAAACCCGAAATAATTCACAAAGCAATTTAGTTTTATTTTAACCACAACACATTTAATAGAACACTTCACAAGACAATAAATGATTTTAAGGCGTACTCTTCTCCGTCAGCATAAACTGTAAGAGAATAACGAGATATGTAACTATAGCGGCTACCATCTGAAAGTATAAATAATACAAAAATTCTCAAATTCAATTCAATATTTACACGACATTTTTATAGGTACCAATTGAAATTAATACTTTAAAAACATATTTCATGTTGCTACTTACGTTGCCTAGTAAATTCAGATTCAATGGGAAAAAGTCTTTTGCAGTGATAGTGAATTGTTGATGCAGCGTCTGCAAGGAGAAGTCGCTCACCAGATCATTGTAACGTTTATTACCCAACGGCTTGATCAGTTTAAAAACCAAGCAGCCTATTTTGCGGCTCTAAACAAACAAAAAACGACAAAGAGAAGGAATAAAGTTGTTTGTCCTGTATTTTCATAAATTATTGGTCATGTTAAGAACATCGACAAATTTGTATTAGAAAACAAAAGAAATTTTTCAACTGTAATTTGTCCGAAACGGATTGCCCAAGTAAAATTAGACGTCGTGACTATGTTGAGAGCATTTACTTACATTATTGGTACTCTTTTGGCAGTGCCAGCAAAGCAAAGATAACATTATAGCATCGCTGAGCACAAAACAACTGTTCTGAATGAAGGCCGCAAAGCCGTAGTATCGCTTCAAAAGCGCCAACAGTATCCAATACGAGTTGCACACAAAATCCACAAAATACACCGTGGTTATGGCCAGCAAAGACCAGCCGTAGTAATCGTTCAGGTCGCGGAAAATTAAGTTGAGGTCGTTGTGGATGTTCTTGAGTACGATCAGCTGCTGCTCATCGTTGTGAGGGTGATACTTCCGTATCTCCGATCGGCTTATGGAAATCGTTGGCAACTGAGTTACATACTGTAAGTTACGCGAAGCAATTTCGTCGATATTGTTACATAAGGCAGAGATGCATCCATTGACCACCACGATTAACGAGAGAAACTCCAAAATTCGACATTTCAAAGCCAATACGCTAAGCATAGCAAACCAATATAACTTCTCAAATTGTATTAACATGAAGAGCACCAACAGCGCTGCTTGGAAGAGAATGAGCAGAAGCAACTGTATCGCTAAATTCCATGCCAAACGCTTTTCATCGAATGGATGCTGAAGTTGCACGTGTAACGTCGAACTCACACGTTCCCGTACTTCAACTATGCGTTTGCGTGTCTGACGCATGACTATACCCTCCAACAGCACTGTAAAATGTGCTAAGATTTTAGCACTGAACACTACCGTGCTGACCAAGCATGAAATTGAGTTATCGTAGCCGGTGTATCCGCAGTAGAAAGCATAGAAAGTCACCACACAGATTTCCATCAGCCAGCAGAAGCACTGCATGTATTGGGCCAAAGCCACCGATGGACACAGCGGCATGAAAGCAAAAAACTGTAGCCCCAAGTTTAACAGACAGAGCACCCACTGAGACAAGCGGTTACGCCAATGCTGCCTCTTGGGATGCCAGTCGCGTATCGATTCACATTGTGTTGGTGCAGCCATAACGCCTAAAGAATCCGAGAAAACTAGAGCGAAGAACCTCTATGGAACGTTTAACTACATAGAAACCAAACATTTCAATTAAACACACCAAATTTAAGGCACCAATCAATCATCAATCGTATAAAAATATCTGTCAAAAATAGCTTTCTTGTATTGCACTTTAAGTGGTTGTCTACCACAAGCCAACACACGAGGAAAAAATTACAAAATGCTTTTCATGTTTAATAATTTATAGCCTCATTAGATATCACTTTCGCAATTAAACAAAACAATTAATTTAACAATTATTTTTTCTAGATGAAGAAAAGTAATTTTATGTTACTAAAATCTAAAAATTAGATTCAATGCTTGAATGTGATCAACGTAAATTAATTAACATAAAATAAAGAATTATAGTTGTTATGTAGCAATTTCAAAATTTCTTACATGCCAAGCACTTGCATCCGAGCACCAACATAGCGCTGTTACCACAGTCATGAGCGGCAGAATCGTGCATCCGTTGAACACGTACTTTTCGAAGAACCTGTCGCTCTTGTAAGCAACGTTAGACATCCAAAAGGCATTCGACACGATCTCTGAAAACGTCGTGAGAACAAGAACTATAATCGAACAGCCGAAGCAGTCATTTAGTGTCGTAAACAGCTCATGCATGCGAGCATAATTAATCCGAGTTCGATCAATCGCATCGTATTCCTGCTGAATTGAACTTTGCCAAATTTCGGAGGAGTACACCCGACGGTTTCTCTTCTGCAACACCATACGAATTATGAAGCTCTTCAGTAGCTCGGCACGTGCGTTTATCCCCATTATTACCTTGATGATCTGCACGTAGCGAAATTTTAGACCCTGTGCAATGGGAATAGTGTGGAAAAAGGTCCAAGAAATGTAACCGCCTGTACGAATTGTTACCCAGGCACAAAAAACGTCGCAAACCAAAAATATCACTGCGAACACAAAAATTGTTTCCATAATTCGTGCAGTCTTCAGTTGTTTACGAACGGACAACTGGAGCTCATGCTGTAAGAAATCATCCAACTCTTGCTGCAGTCGGCGTAGTTTATCGAATTTAGTACGTGTAAAATAGATCTCAGCGAAGATTGTTATGATGGCGAACTCATTGCTGAAGTATATTAAGGTACCAACCACGCTACTGATGGAGCTGTAACCGTAACGCATGCGCCTACAGATCATGGATACAAAGATGGCGACCAGATAAAGGAACCAACCGAATTTCAGAAGTATATCTATCAGCACGTTACGCATTGGCTGCAATGCCGTCAAAAATAAATTCGTCTTGAAATAATAACGAGTAGCACGTTGAAGCATATCCATTGCAGCGGAAAGTGGATTAGTAACTGCTCTGTAACGTATTCTCCTACACTGAAAAGTAGTGGCAGTTAGCTGAGTCACCTAATTGGAATGCTTCACCGTTCCTCTAGTTAAATTGTTTAACAAAATATGTTTGTAAGCAAGAATGATAGAATAGATCATCTATCATTCTTGGCTTGTAATTGCCCTAATCGAATAAAATCGAAAAAGGAGCAAATAAACTGAGAGGAGCATGAGCTGTCCAATTGTTATTTTCGTGCTGTTTCGCGGTAAGAGCATCCATTTTTTTAAACACTTTGGGTTGTACGTGCTTGATCTCGAAATTTTATAAGTTGGGAGTCAAGGAGTTACAGATGTTGTCGCACCAATGCAATAAAGTTTATGTATGTATCGCTATGGAGTAAAATTTACTCAGATTAGGTTTTAATCCTTTATACGAAAAAAGTACATAACTGAGTAGTTGTATTAGAAGAGCAATTCAACAATGCCAGTAGCGACCACCACTGAAGTAGAAAAAACTTTCACGAGTCTAAACTCCATTCAAAAAATAAAAGTAAATTTCAAAAGTGAACAGCCATTCAAAATTAACTGACTCCCTTTAAAACACATCAACGTAAAATCCGCGACTACTTAAAAATAGATTTTATAGCATAAACCAACATTCGTTCAAGAAAAACAACCCTGGCTCCAAAACGTGCAAAAATATCGTAAGGAACAAGCCACTGACAGCAGAGATAATATTTGTTTGCAAATAGGAAGAATGCGACTTTAATAAAACAGTGCTTGGCACTGTTAAAAATATAACAAAGTATAAATAAATATATTATGAAATTTAGACCTATATATCCTTCAGTGATACCGATGTAAATTAAAACGACGAAATCAACTATTCATCAAAACGACCAAATAAGCTCTTCTGTAATAAAACCTGGAGCTAAACAACTCAATATGATTTGCCGACTTTGCTTAGTAAAATTAGGTATAGAAAAATGTGTTCTATTATTTAATACAGTTCAAAGTGAAGTTGATTATGATGTAGTAAAAATCATAGCAAGATACTTACGTTTGCAAGTAAGTGCATTTATTTCCTCTACAATATTCTAAATAGCTTTTCAACTTCCTTAATATACAGATAAAGCAAGATGATACGGTATCCAACGCTATCTGCCAGAAATGCTTCAAACAACTTAATGAATTTCACAAATTTTGTGCATTTGTGGAAAAGAAACAGGAGACACTACGTAATCAGTTGGCCAATAGAACAGAAGAAGAATCTTCCAGTAACGAAGACAGTGAATCTGTGTCCAGTTTTTGCACATCACCTGCCTTAGATCCACTGGAAATCCAACTGAAATCGGAGCCCGAAGTTGCCAATATGACTTTAGAAACACTCAATATGCCGAGTACCGATGAACATTCCGTGCACGAATGTAATGCAGAAGATTTTGGGTGTGTATTGACATAATGAATTAACATATATCTCCGGTGAAGGTGCAATCCTATGGAGAGTTACTGGTTACGCGTTTAAATAGCCGATTTTACATCGACTGTATTTTAATATTTGCTGGTTTTGGTAAACACAACCAATTCTGTGTTTGCAATGTCACCGACGATATAATTTAATAGAAACAAATTTAAAATGCTTAACATCTTGCAACGCTCGTATATAGAATCGTATAATGCTAAGCTAAGTTTCGTGAACTGTGGAAACACGCTATTGGTATATAGAACAGAATTGATGACACAAAGCCAAAAAATGAGAATATTTAACTATTCCTTTCAGTCTATTACGTCGTGTAATAAGTGTAAAGCAAATCCTTTGATGTTATTTTTATAATTCAATTAATTTAATGTTTTTCATTTTAACAATCAGCTCAGTTTTTAGGAATAAATTGCTCATTAATGTAAATAATTGTTAACTGAAGTTCCAACAAGGGTTATATACCAAAACTTCGCTTAGATTTAATTACTATTAAAGTTGTTAATATGTTTTGTGAATGGAATCGTATTAATGAAAATTTTACATCAATGTGTTGTTTAAAGTTTCGAAAATGTATCGCACCAATCGTCAATTAAATTCTTCAGCAATGAGCAGAATATTTTGAAAAGGAATTCAGTCGATTTGGGTATGTAAAGCAACATGTAATTGAACCCTTAAAAACTGATCGACAACCGAACTTTCACTTTCAGTAACGAAAAATAAAACCATAAAGAAACGTTTGATCGACATGGAACAAACGCTACTAAATCAAAGTGCAGCATTTACCAAGCATTCAAAAAACTTACAAAAATCGGTGGATCATCAAAATGCACTCATCAGAAAGCAATCAGAACTGCTGGAAGTGTTGTTAGAGAAGTTTCCACTAAAAACTAATTTCGATATTTTCCCATTTAAACATATAAGCCAAATGGAGGAATTTGAGAAGTCAATTAATAACTATGATGAGGTTGATCTGGTAAGTTTTGCTCAAGTGATGGACAGTACTTTTAAAATAACCGCTTAATGCTCGTAAAAGGTTTTATAATAAATTTCTAATTCATGGTCGACAATTTGTCTTTTGAACAGATCCATTATATAAAAAACTTGATTGGAAAAACTTCCATTTCGAAATGTATACATCTTATATTCGATAGCGACTGCTTGCTTGAAGTAAATTGGGACGGAAAGTACAACAAAATTCCTGTGAAGAGCACATATCTTTTCTCCAAATTGGTTTTCGGTAAAAGAAACATCGTTATAAAGCGAAGTCCGTCCTAATTTAAAATATTTATTTTACAGAGGCTGTTAAAAGCGAAGACTATGGATTCAGTCAATTTGCGAATGACGTGAAGAAAGGATTTCGCACTGCTAAGAATAAACAATACAGACACAAATTTTCGCAAAAGAAGTCCGACTTTAATTTTGCATCTTAAGTTTAGTTGAAGTTAGATAAACTTTAGTTTAGTAATAGTTTAAGTCATTAACATTTCAATGTTTTGTTTTGGCTTCTACATATTTCAATATTTTTAATGAAATAATGTTTTTTATTTTCATAAGAAAACGATGAATTAAATATAAAATGTGACCATTATTGAAGCTTTTTAATTGTCTTTTCTAAAGTAGTCCTGAATATCTATTTTCACCTTTAGTTTAAGTTATTTGCAGAAGAACGAAAAGTTCTAAATAAAGGGAAAGAAAAATATGCAGCACAATTTTTTATAGATAATGATTAAAACCAAGTTTTCTTTAGACAATTTTTTACTTTAGTAAAAATATTTTTGCAGAACAATCCCGAAAAAGCGGCACGCTTTCACAATTGAAGAGAAAGCTGCCATCATTTGGGAATTGGATACAGGGACATCAAACGTTGAACTTTCGAGGAAATACGGAGTCTCTCATTCGACAATCAGTTCAATTTGGAAGAATAAAGAAACCATCAAGCAACACTTTAAATCAGAGTCGAAAAAGAGAAAACGAATACGTTCATCTGAAAGATGTGACGTCGAAGAAGCACTTTTGAAGTGGTTCCATAGTCAAAGGAATCGGAATGTGACAGTAACTGCACTAATGCTAAAAATTAAAGCCACTCAAATTGGTAAGCTTTTAAAAAAGGAATTCATCTGCAGTGATAGTTGGATTTATCGCTTTCGAATACGAAACAGTGTTGTTTTAGGAAAAGTTGCCCCAGAGGTTAAACAAAATCAATTGGAGCATAGCGATAACTGGAGTTTGAATGTGTGGCCTCAACATCGGAATGGTTATAAAATCGATGATATTTTCAATGTTGATGAAATCGTTCTCTTGTATAACCTAAAACCAAATGATTTAAAGCTAAAACCAAATAAATGTGTGGACGGGGAAACATCGGAGAAAAGAATTACTTTACTAGTGGCAGTAAATATGGACGGATCAGAAAAGAAGCTGCTCGTCATTGGAAAATCTAAAATGCCGAAAAGTTTTAATTCTTTAAAGTCGCTCCCACTTGAATATATAGCAAACAAAAAGGCCTGCATGACTTCTACTGTTTTTGAAGAATTTTTACGCAACTGGGAAGCGGATTTAAAGAAGCAAGATCGAAAAATTTTACTACTTGTTTATAGCTGCTTTTCGCATCCTAAAGTGGACAATTTATATTTTATTAAATTGGTTTTCCTACCATTCAGTAGTCGCCCAATTAGCCAAGGTATATGCAAAAGCTTGAAAAGTCATTATAGGAAAAATGTGCTCGTGAAAATGATGCGTGATGCGGAAGTGAATATTCAAACCAATGTAAGCTTGATTGACGCAATTGAAATGGTGACAACGGCTTGGAATTGCGTCACATCGACCACAATTTGGAACAGCTTCCAACGGGCGGGACTCTTATCATCATCAGAAAAGCCTTCAACTGTAACAAGCGTGATGAAGGATGAAGAAGGTGATGCCATCCTCTCAAATTGGCTTCAAAGGGTTAAAACTCTGAATATCGGAACGATGTGGGACGACTTTTTAACTGTGGATGACGACATCGAAACAACAGAAACACCGACTTTAGAAGAAATCGTCCAAAGTGTAAAATGCAATCATCATCAGAATAGAGACGTGAAGAAAAATGAAGATTGTAATGATGATGGCGAAGGAGGTGTGTGTGAATCGTTGAAATTTCCAACAGTATCAGAAACATTGGATGCATTAAATATCGTGAAAAGATTCATTATTTTCAGCACCAGTTCCACCAGCTTACAGAACTCTGTTACACAAATCGAGGATTACATTCAATCTGCATTTATTTGTGAACACGAAAATCTTTGTAAAATGTTGTTCCAGCGTTAATACACACATCAGAAGATATATTTATGTCATTAGCTATTCTAAGTCTTGTTATTGTATTCCTAACAAGTCGTGAAACAAGCAATATTTATGACACTTTTGTAATATATATATATATAAATTTAAGCTCATTACGTTCGGATTCCATTGTTATATACGCGTGTTTATACACTAAATTTTTATTATTAATACTATTATTTAATAGTAATCATCAACTGAAGTAGTTTGCTCTTTCAAATTGGTTCATTTTTCTATGTAAATTATTAAAAACCGATGTGATAAAATTATATTATCTTTTCCTTCACTGCAAACACTTATTCCTAAAAGGAAAAAGTTTGTGTTTAATTGTAAGTCTATTTTAACATATTGTTTTGAGACCAATTTTTTTTTTATTGTAATTTTATATCTAAATAATAAAATAATCTGATTTTTAAAATGTTAAAAACTGATTTTCTTTCACATTGATATAAAAATTTTAGACAATAAGCAAAACAAATAAATTAAAATAAAGTGTTATAGTTAATTGTTACCGATGGGAAAAATTATATTTTTATTTAATACATATCGATAATTTAATTCGGTTTTGTCGATTAATAATGTAGCCGATATCGTTACTTTTAAACAGTTTTGTTTGCATTCAGAGTTGAGTAAAATTAACTAAAAACACTTATAACAATCGAAACGTAGCAAAAAACATTAAAAAGTGTAACATGCAAAATAACATTCTAATTGTCATTTAAGAGAAAATTTATTTGTACAACAATTTGCTATTTTTTTATGAAACAGAAGCTCGGCACTGAAACCTTCGCATGGTATCTCTCGTAGTTTAAATGATTTCGCTAAAAAAAGACTTCTTTTAAAATACATAAATATTAAGTAAACTTCTTATTCTATAAATTAACTTCGGTCGGGAACTTAATTTACGTATGAAAGAAGAAATGTTTCTTGTTTACGCTACGGTAAGTTTTGAGCAATTGCTTTGAATAATGGCATCATTATCCATTTTAACAGCTGTTCAGAAGTTGTTTATGTCCTATACGGTGGCAGCACGAAATGTTAATAAAACTATTTTACGTTGATATTTTTTGCGGCAATCGAAAAGAAGTTCGCGTTTGAGATAATTATTAGCAATAATGTGAAAATGTCTGCACATATTTTTTGTGCACTATTTTTGTTCAGTAAACAATCTATTGATGAATATGATTTGTAGACTTTGCTTGGGTCATATAAATGCGATTTGCAGTGGAGTTTCTTTGTTCAGTTGTAACGACAACAATGGAGAAACTCTGATGGTGAAAATTATTGCCAAATATTTGCACTTGCTAGTAAGTTCAGTCCTAACAACTCATTAATCTACTAATCTGATCTACTAAGTTGACACAGAACGATTCCATCTCCACCGCAATCTGCCAGAAATGCTGCATCCAACTAGAAGCGTTCCACAATTTCTGCTCTTACGTCGAGGCGCAGCAGACTTCGCTGCGCAATTCCAGGATTAACGTGAATAAGTTGTCGGAAGTGAAGCCGGAAGTTCAGTTCAGGAAGAAAGAGGAAATAGAACAAGAAAACGACGACGTTTTGTAACGTACCAGCACGTTGCCGATCATCTTGGGCGAGTACTCTGCTTCTTGCTGCCGCTAGGCTCAGGGAAAGTGGGTGTGGGCTGTCACCCTGTGATCATGCAGGTACTCGTACAGAATTTAAAATCAAGCAGAGTTTTTTTTTTCTATCTACATATAACCAAGTCTCGTCCACTCTAAGGAAATATAAATCACAAAAAATTAATGAAACATTTTCTCGTTTGATTGACGTGCAAAAGAAAGACCTCATACCCGCGCTGCTGCCATCGAAACGTGGTCACGAGGGGGAACCGGTGTTGATGTCCCGCCCTTATGACCTCTCCACTAGCAAAACTTTACCTTTCCGTCTCATTTAGTCATGTTTTTGCCCAACTCTCTTTGTTACTTCGCTTACCCGGCCTTAATATTGACAGGTTTAGCACATTTCTACTGCCTTAAGCATTCTCAAAACTTATTACCAACTTAGACCAATTACCACAGTTTCCTGTATACTAACATTTATTTAAAGGGCTTTACACGTGATATTATCTTGATTTTCTTTTTATAATTTGTTCCTAAAATCAAGAGTAAATACCATGTCGTAGTGCAAATGCGATAATATACATAAGAATCAAATTATCTAGAGGGCATGTACATACCTTCGTCTGGTTCGGTTGTTACCCAAGGGTCGCTGAGCTCATCGTCCACCTAGGTTTCACAATCTAAAATAGACAGACCTTGAAGTAATTACGAAGTTTTACTACCAGGAACTAGCATTTAAACACTATTACAAGTACGAATTTACATTTACATCACAATAATCGCTCTTGATCACTCACTTAGATTAAAGTGGGCTAAGCCGACTTATAACATACATACCTATCTTAACCTAACTAATGCCAAGTACACATTTAATCAAAACCAATAAAAACAAATTATTCAAATCTTCCTGTGATATTAAGCTTTCTGTGGTTTTAAGTTTCCATTTCCAGCAGCGAAGGTGATGACGCTTCCAGCTGCTTGCTTCCCTTCCCGCGTCTACTCGTGGAACCCCATTTGTCGCTTTGTGGCTTTCGCAGTAAGTGTATCGAAATAGCGTCACTACACAGTTATGCGCGTCGGTTCTTCGTGACCTTGACGAATGTCAAGTCGTCACAGATTTGTCGTCACTGATATTCCAGGTTGTATAATTTCAGCTCACGTTCCTATGATCGTCTAATTTTGATTTGCTCGGCCGAATATGCGTTTCCTTTCATATATGCATAGGTGATTTCTTTTAATTCCACCTTGGCAGGAATTGCTAGACTTTAAGACCCGGAATCAACGATCTTCGCGGAACATTTAAGCCGTTAACGTAATTTTAATGATGTTGGCTGCCGAGATTCGGATATGATAGACATCTCAAACGAGTATTTAAAATTCACCGCTAAACTAAATTTTTGTTTGCGACTGTGACAAAGTGACGAAGAGTTTTATATGGCGCGTTTTGCTTTTACATGGTCGGCTGTACTTTGGTTTTTTTCTTTTTTTTTGATTCGTCTAACACAAAATTTCGTCCACGTCCGCACAGCTTCACGCTCCTTTTACCACTCCCGATCTTTTCTTTTCGATCAAGCGTCGCTTCCGAGCAAGTCTTCCTCCGAAACGGTGACCTTCCTCTCTCTTTTTATTTTGCTCTTTGCTGAATGAGGGAAGTGTACCGTTATATTGTTAAATCTGGTTTCGATCAACTTCTTCTCATCATGTAGTGGTTGTTATTAATTCTATTTTTTGCTATTAGGTTACATATTTTAAAGACATATTTTACATACAAAACTATTTCTAACACACATCCGCCAACATACCTCATATAGTTGGATGTATTTTAACATATTTATGTAATATATATAGTATGTCTATATTATTAATTTTATCGTTTATTTAAGGAAGAATTTAGAGTGAGTAGCATTTTGATACGTAAAAGAAAACCTGTTTACCGAGTTTACTAGCTATTAATTTTACATCTAGTAGAAAATAAAGTAGGTAAGGATATGAAACATATCTGACCAAGAAACAAAACATATTTTTGCCGAATTTTGTCTCTTTTGTTTGAATTTTATTTATTGTGTGTGTTTTTTTTTTTTTCTTCCTTTTCGATTATCACAAAACAGGTTCTATTCGTGCACCGAAGCTCGACATAGAAGCTGAAGAAAAATAAGTGCGCTTTGAAAGCGAATCTGTGTAATTGCCGAAAGCGTAATTGAATATTTGATACACAAATGTGTAATATTTATCACCAGATATCTTTAATATGGAAAATTCCCTCACGTGAGCCTTCTAGATCCTCAAGCCGGTAACACAAATTGCCTACTCTTTCTTTAACCTTGGCTTTAATACCAACTGGTGCTAACTTAGCATTAAAGTTCTTAACCATGCTGCTTTGTGCAAAACTACGTCTAGTAACAATTTGGCCTACAGTAAACTCTCTCGCTCTCGACCTAAGATTGTACGTTCTCACAGTTTTGTCATATGCCCTGTCAAGGTTGATCTTCACCGCTTCCCTCAAATTAGTGAATTGGTCTGGTCTAGTAAGTTTTGCCGTACCTTCATTAAGTAATTGCAGATTCCTTAGTAATAAGTAATCCTTTCCATGCGTCACCATATGCTGTCCAAAGACTATATAATATGGAGCAAAACCTAGCGACTGATGAATACTATTACGTAAGGAACAATTTATGCTGCTTAAATAGAAATCCCATTCCCGCTGATCCTTACGTATATATGATCTTAAAGCCTCATTAATGGCACGATTTACACGTTCCGATGCATTTGCTTGTGGCGAATATACGGCTGTACACATGTGAGCAATTCCAAACTTCGACAAGAACGTTTCGAATTCGTGGCTCTTAAACTGGCTGCCATTATCGGTAACAACCATTTCAGGCACTCCGAAACAGTCAAATACATTAGTCTTGAGATAATCGATTATCAGGCGCGATGTGAATTTTGTCAGCGGTTTCAGAAACGTAAATTTCGAGAAATGGTCAAGTACGATCAGCGTACCTATGTTTCCGCGTTTCGAACGAGGGAAAGGACCAATTAAGTCCAAGTAGAGTCTCTGAAATGGTCTATCGCTTACCGCCTTTTGCCCGATAGGCGGCCGCAAAACTTTGTTCGGTGTCTTCGACGTATTACACAGTACACATGACTTCACATAATCTCGAACTTGAATCACCATTCCTGCCCAATAAAATTTTCGACGTAATTTTTCTAAGGTTTTCGCAATACCCGCGTGAGCTGAACAAGGCTGATCGTGTGCAGAACGAATGCAATCGAGACGCAGTTCGGTAGGAACGTATAGCTTCCACGATTCATCGTCCAAATCCTCTCTACCAGTAGCAAACTCAGTTCGGTGGTATATAAAACCGTCAATTATTTGATAATCTGCTAAATTCGCAGAGTCCAGTTTTTTCTTAAGTTCCTGATATTCGACCGATTGAAAAGCGGGTGATTCTAACTCAATATCAGGCAGTACTTCAATATCCAAAGCAGCCACTGATTCACCCTCCGGGTTGGCAAAAGCTCTTGATAAAGCATCTGCTACGACATTCTCAGATCCCTTGCGATGCTCAACTGTAAAATTGTACCCTTGAAGCTTAAGCGCCCATCTAGCTAGTCTCCCGCTCAGCTCCTTCTGTCGCAAAAGCCAACGAAGACTGGAGTGATCGGTGATTATCTTGATTTCGTGCCCTTCTATGTACATTCTAAATTTCTTAACCGCGAGTACAACAGCCAAACATTCCAATTCGGTAACTGAATAATTTCGTTGTGCTTTGTTAAGTTTTTGGGACATGAAGGCAATAGGCTTCTCGTTTCCATCTTCATCAACCTGTGCTAAAACCGCCCCGATTCCTAACATGCTAGCGTCGCACTGCACTACAAAAGGTTTACCGTAATCAGGGTGAACAAGGCAAGGGGCTGTAGTCAGCTTTTCCTTAATAACTTCAAAGGATTCCTGCGATTTCGAATTCCACCCAAAGGATTTTGCCTTGCTTAACAATTCTGTTAAATGAAAAGTGAGAGAAGCATAGTCAGGTATAAACCGACGGTACCACCCAGCCATGCCCAAAAATTGTCGCAATTGTCTGACAGTTCTCGGAACAGGGTACTCAGATATGGCCTTAACCTTTTCAGGATCCACTTGTAACATGCCCTTTCCTACTATAAATCCCAAATAGTTCACTTGATTCAAGCAAAAACTACTTTTCTTTATATTAATTGTGAGACCGGCCTTACGTAACAGCAATGCAACTTCGGAAAGGTGCAGAAGATGTTCTTCAAACGATGAAGACATAATTAGCAAATCATCTAAGTAGACAAAGACATGTGTCTTGAGGTTGTATGTTATTACGCGATCTATTAGTCTGCACATCGTCTGAGGTGCATTGCACAGACCGAACGGCATTCTCTTAAATTGATACAATGGCCGGTTGGGTACCGTGAACGCCGTCTTGGACCTAGAAGATTCTTCCAGGTTGATTTGCCAAAAGGCGTCTTTAAGATCTACCTTTGAAATGTAATGCACTGGTGGTAAACGGCTTAATAACCCGTTAATGTTGGGAAGAGGGTATGCATCCTTCACCGTTACGTCATTGAGCTTGCGTGAATCCAAACAAAATCTAATCTTGCCTGGTTTTACTATAAGTACTGCAGGCGATGACCACGCCGAGTTTTTGGCTTCTTCAATAACACCTAGTGCTAACATACGGTCTATTTCTGTACATAGTATCTTTTCCATTGCTGGAGACAAGGGATAGTACCTTTGTTTAATTGCTTTCGCGTCTCCAGTGTCAATTACGTGTTCAATCAGAGTTGTTTTGCCAAGGCCCTCTACTTCAGATGAAGGGAAAGAATCAACAATAAGGCGAAGTTGTTTTTGTTGTGCCTGAGTCAATGTGCATGAGTGAGGATGAGATTCTTCAGATACTAATTCGTTAACCAGGTATTTGTTTGTGATTTGAATACCAAATCGTTCCCACAAATCAATTCCAAAAATAACGTTTTGCGTAATCGCAGGTACGATCAAAAATTCACAAGTCTTCATCTCTTCATTATACCTAACTTCCGTGGCAAATATCCCTTTAATTTTCTGCATCTGACCGTCCGCCGTTTTAACGTTTCCACGAACCTTTCTCAATATTTCCTTGGATTCTATTAATGATCTCGCTAAGTCTCCACCTATAACGCTGGCATTGGCACCACTGTCCAGAAGTGCTAAATAATTTTTATTGTTGATGACTATACTAACGTAAGGGCGCACATCTTTGATATCGTGGTTTATGGTGGAAATAACCGACTTGCTTAACCGTTTCATAGTCGCCCAGTATTCCCGCATGCGACGTGTTGACCTAGTAACCTGTTTAATATTATTGGTTCCTGAAAATAGTTCGGCTCGGCGGCGATTGTAATCTTTCAAACGAATATGATAGGGTTTTTGGGGCCCTAGCAGCCGGTTCAAATTAGTATGCTTAAACTTTTCCGCTATAGAATAAACGGAATCATCGGCCACGCTGTTTGTGAATTTTATTGCCGAGGACGAGGGAGCGGACATCCGGGCTTTAATCTGCGGATATCCGCTCTGACGTTTCCCGATACGGAATTACAGAATGGACATGAAGGCTTGTATTTGTCCAGTGCACCGCAACCATAACAAAAAATCTTCCTCGGCTGCACAGTGCAATCCGCGTACTTGTGACCATCAACGTTGCAATTCCAACACCTAATTTGAATTGAATTGCGACTTAGTTCGCCCACCTCATTTGCTGATGAATGTTCGTCTTCACAATGAGCAATTTCAGAAACATTTCGCCGAGGCGGAAAAGCTCGAGTTTGTTGATGGTACCCATAATTTGAAAAGAAATGCTCGTGTTTATGACATTCGCGTCGCAAAACAGATAAACTATCAATGTTAACATGAAGAAGCTCGTGTTGTAGTTCTGGTTTCAGATTACGTAATATGATCTCAATTATTTCCTGATCTGACATTGGATTTCTTAATTTATCGGACAAGGTCAAAATTACGTCTAAAAATTGATCAAAGCTTTCAGTTGCTCTTTGTTTACGTCTTCGCATATTTTCTTTAAGGTCAAAGTCTGACAGGTCATCACTGTATTTTCTTCGAAGTGACTCGCAGATATTCTGCCAATCTAAACGATCTGTTTGCCGATGATGTCGCCAAAACCAGGATTCGGCTTTACCCCCAAAGAGAAGGTGGGCATTTTGGCATATCAAATTAAAGTTGCCATTTAAACATTGCGCCGTAAGAGAATTAATTCGGTAAATAAAATCTTCGACAGTTATATCATCGGAAGATCCCGTGAACTTAATTTTCCAGTTTGAAATAATATTAGAAATTTTCTCATTACTAGCTGAGTTGCGAGCAAAAGGTTCATTTACCAATGGTGCGATATTTTGTGGTTGCCTTATATCTTGACGTCTACCTACATATGGCGAGCTACGCTGCCAGTTTGTCCGTTCGATATCCGGATTAACTTGAGCGTTAGCGCCTAAATTCAACGTTTGAAATAATGCTTGTAACTCTCCGGTCACCGCAGAAGTTACTTCCGTTCGAAAGTCATGTAGCGATTGACTAATCAATTGACGCACTCGATTTTCAGAGAGCCGATTCTCGAGTTCAGACGCCCTTTCAATATTTGGAACGGAGAGGGCAGGTAACGGCGCGGTCTGTTGAGGAAATGAATATTGAGAGGTATCAGCTTGTGGTCTATTGTTTCGCGTATATTGCCGAGTCTGTGGTCGTTGCCTAGGGACTGCTCCGCCTCTGCCTCGACACGAATCCGTACTATTAGCGGTAGCACTAGCGGTAATCTCCGAGGTAAGAGTGACGCTTGGATAGGCTAATAATTCGCTCTCATGGCATGTGCCACGACAAACCGGACACGTTTCATTCTCACCTAACCACCTTTGTACGCAAGACCTATGAAATCTATGTTTACAGGGTGTCTCAACTACATCAGTGCGTTGACGACATGTTTCGTTACATATCACACAAGACAATTCGTCTAAATTATTACTTAAATTTAGCAAATCTTCATTGCTATGTCGAACAGCCATTTTAACTACCGTTCGAAAAATATTTAATGTCAAAAATACGAGAAATAAAAATAGGTAAATTATTAAATTATTCGGCAAATTATTATAATTATATTATATTATAACCCTATAAATTAGGATGCAAATTTTCATATGCAATGTTTATGATGCTCAGTAAATCTTTGATAACTTTTTTAGAACAATTCTTAATTGATAAAGGACTTACAGGTAAGCGATTAACAGTTTCGTGACCCGTCCGAACAACATACGCATCGCGCACAAGGCTCTCCTCTACGTTACTTTGCTGCATATTCGTTTAAACAAAAAACCATTTTAAGAAGAGGGAATACACTAGTGGATTTTCTCTAAACAAATCAATTATGTCGAACAGGGGAAATTAGCGAGTTATTTACTAGGCCGACCCAATGAAATACAATCTCTAGCCAGTACCCAAGTCGAGAAAAAACATCGTTTATACCTTCGATTACTTAACCGCGGAGAATCAGTTTACCTAAACCACCGGTTTCACAATCGCAAGAAAAGTAACCGAAAATAAATTTTTAATACCCACAGTAACACTAACAAGACATATATACTTTGCTGGTCCGCACCCGAAAAGATCCAATGCACGGCCTTCCACAAACAAAGGTCAGTTAGCGAAAAGAAAATCCAAGGAAAACAGATAGAAAGATTTTTATACAGCAAAATAATCATTAATCATTTTTGAAACCACGCTTTAAGAAGTATTGGGGGCGTGGGCCCCACGTTGGGCGCCATAAATCTGTAACGTACCAGCACGTTGCCGATCATCTTGGGCGAGTACTCTGCTTCTTGCTGCCGCTAGGCTCAGGGAAAGTGGGTGTGGGCTGTCACCCTGTGATCATGCAGGTACTCGTACAGAATTTAAAATCAAGCAGAGTTTTTTTTTTCTATCTACATATAACCAAGTCTCGTCCACTCTAAGGAAATATAAATCACAAAAAATTAATGAAACATTTTCTCGTTTGATTGACGTGCAAAAGAAAGACCTCATACCCGCGCTGCTGCCATCGAAACGTGGTCACGAGGGGGAACCGGTGTTGATGTCCCGCCCTTATGACCTCTCCACTAGCAAAACTTTACCTTTCCGTCTCATTTAGTCATGTTTTTGCCCAACTCTCTTTGTTACTTCGCTTACCCGGCCTTAATATTGACAGGTTTAGCACATTTCTACTGCCTTAAGCATTCTCAAAACTTATTACCAACTTAGACCAATTACCACAGTTTCCTGTATACTAACATTTATTTAAAGGGCTTTACACGTGATATTATCTTGATTTTCTTTTTATAATTTGTTCCTAAAATCAAGAGTAAATACCATGTCGTAGTGCAAATGCGATAATATACATAAGAATCAAATTATCTAGAGGGCATGTACATACCTTCGTCTGGTTCGGTTGTTACCCAAGGGTCGCTGAGCTCATCGTCCACCTAGGTTTCACAATCTAAAATAGACAGACCTTGAAGTAATTACGAAGTTTTACTACCAGGAACTAGCATTTAAACACTATTACAAGTACGAATTTACATTTACATCACAATAATCGCTCTTGATCACTCACTTAGATTAAAGTGGGCTAAGCCGACTTATAACATACATACCTATCTTAACCTAACTAATGCCAAGTACACATTTAATCAAAACCAATAAAAACAAATTATTCAAATCTTCCTGTGATATTAAGCTTTCTGTGGTTTTAAGTTTCCATTTCCAGCAGCGAAGGTGATGACGCTTCCAGCTGCTTGCTTCCCTTCCCGCGTCTACTCGTGGAACCCCATTTGTCGCTTTGTGGCTTTCGCAGTAAGTGTATCGAAATAGCGTCACTACACAGTTATGCGCGTCGGTTCTTCGTGACCTTGACGAATGTCAAGTCGTCACAGATTTGTCGTCACTGATATTCCAGGTTGTATAATTTCAGCTCACGTTCCTATGATCGTCTAATTTTGATTTGCTCGGCCGAATATGCGTTTCCTTTCATATATGCATAGGTGATTTCTTTTAATTCCACCTTGGCAGGAATTGCTAGACTTTAAGACCCGGAATCAACGATCTTCGCGGAACATTTAAGCCGTTAACGTAATTTTAATGATGTTGGCTGCCGAGATTCGGATATGATAGACATCTCAAACGAGTATTTAAAATTCACCGCTAAACTAAATTTTTGTTTGCGACTGTGACAAAGTGACGAAGAGTTTTATATGGCGCGTTTTGCTTTTACATGGTCGGCTGTACTTTGGTTTTTTTCTTTTTTTTTGATTCGTCTAACACAAAATTTCGTCCACGTCCGCACAGCTTCACGCTCCTTTTACCACTCCCGATCTTTTCTTTTCGATCAAGCGTCGCTTCCGAGCAAGTCTTCCTCCGAAACGGTGACCTTCCTCTCTCTTTTTATTTTGCTCTTTGCTGAATGAGGGAAGTGTACCGTTATATTGTTAAATCTGGTTTCGATCAACTTCTTCTCATCATGTAGTGGTTGTTATTAATTCTATTTTTTGCTATTAGGTTACATATTTTAAAGACATATTTTACATACAAAACTATTTCTAACACACATCCGCCAACATACCTCATATAGTTGGATGTATTTTAACATATTTATGTAATATATATAGTATGTCTATATTATTAATTTTATCGTTTATTTAAGGAAGAATTTAGAGTGAGTAGCATTTTGATACGTAAAAGAAAACCTGTTTACCGAGTTTACTAGCTATTAATTTTACATCTAGTAGAAAATAAAGTAGGTAAGGATATGAAACATATCTGACCAAGAAACAAAACATATTTTTGCCGAATTTTGTCTCTTTTGTTTGAATTTTATTTATTGTGTGTGTTTTTTTTTTTTTCTTCCTTTTCGATTATCACAGTTTGTGGACGTAGTGAACACGTCCTTAGCGATATCAGCACGTCAACCCATCAGAAATCCGTAGAAGCACATCTCAAATCTGAACCAGAAGGCTGTCATAATTATTTTACAAAATCGCTTGCACTAATGAACACTAATGATAAACAAGTTCATCCTTCACATTCGGATATTCTTAGGTAACAATTCTGACATTTAGCAATAGTCACTTTTCCTAAAATTGGTCTTTATTATTTGTAGCACTGACATGATAGGAGATTACGATGCTTATCGAAACTTCTTAATTCGTAAAAGCAGTACAACTGATGAGTCAGCATTGAATCTGGCAACCATTGAAAAACCGCGAATACCTTTACCTGCATCATTCCTACCTCCGAAAATACCGAATACAGGCGAATATTTCTTCGCTCCTCCAATCGATCCAACAACAAACAACTTTTATGATGGAAATGGTTTTTCGAATATTCTTTTCTCGAGACTCTTTTTTAGAGTCATTAAACAGGTTCGTTAAATTAACTAATTCTGTGGCATGAAAGTTAACAATTAAACGCCTTCGTTTCAGCTTGACACAACAGCATTTCAACGGAAACGTGGTGGTGCCTTGATTCAGTGCTGTTTCTGCGAGTGCAAATTAAAAGGCTCAACGCAAGTCACCTCCAATTTAATACGACATCTTAAAATTAAACACCCCGAGGCGTTCGAGGAATATAAAAGACTGAAAGCAATAAATAGCAACTAGTAATTTCAAGGAACTATTATTTTTGTAAACACCCGAAATGCCAAATTATACGATTTATATGAATTCGGAGGTGTCGCTATTTAAGGAAGGCAGAGCCTTTTTAAATATAGAATACAGAATATCTGTTTTGCAAAGCCATTTAAAATTCGAACAAATTTAAGATCATCAAATGCTCTATCGAGTAAACCATTCTTTCATTGAGAGATCGGGTTGAAGAACTTAAAATTTATAATCAACATTTCGAAATGATGTAAAACACATCACACGGATTAAATGTGTAGCAGTCATTTCGACGGCATCTCGGAGTAAAAGAGCCTTTCTTGTTCAATTGGTTCGTTAAGTTATTTTTATGTAATAAATTGTAATGTAATTTTGTAAATTTATTTATTAAATCTGTTTATTATATTATAAAAACTTATATTAAGTAAAGCACTTCATATAAATTACATTAAAGTTTCAAGAGTGTCACTAAAGATAACTATTCACTTTGTTGTACAATTGCTGTGTAGTGTGTGACGATGTTCTACAAGGAAAAAGTAACCCTGGCTGGTTGTATGATCGCTTCACAACAGGCTAGCCCTAGAGTCAACCCAATGCACGATTTGTAAAGTAGTAAAGTCAAGATTTTGAAGTTATATAAATGCCATTTAATAACTCAAGCAAAGTAATTGCAATTTAAGGAATCTTTTCAGGAATTGCTAAATTATCGTATTTAAAATTATAACATTTTATATGCCAATTCCAAATATACAAATAAATTCTAAAATGCCGTGTTATAGTTTATTATTTCTTATACAAAACTGTGACATACTTTATAAATCTTGAAAACTTACCATAAAAATTATTTGTTAATATTAAAGAATTCTACAATAAACTTGAAAATTTAAAAATTACTTTTTTTTATGCTTTCTCCTTTAAATTTATCGTTTGTTCCGAACCGTTGTCTAACATAACGGAAGAAATATTGAGAAAATTTTCTTGTGCAACAATTGCGAACTTTTCGACTTCAGAAATTATTAAGATTCAAACAACACTTTCAGTAAAGTTAATCTGAATATATTTTGAGTTAATTTTTGTCAATTATACTAGAAAACAATTGCATAAAAACATTCCGCGTGAACACAAGCAAACAAATTTATCCAAATCATGTATTAAAAGCTTTTTAACTAATTTTCTTTCGTTAAAACGACTTTTTGAAGCAGCATGTTCTGTAAATACTCAATACCAATGTTGTTAACAGTAGCACGCCTGCTACCTCAATGTTATGATTACCAGAGCAATTAAATTATAGTTATGTACTTTTCAGACGGCAACTCTGCTTCAATCTGTGATTCTACATCATCGTCGATAAATAAATAACTTGTATTAACAACTGTTATATTTACAAATATTAAAGCTGGAACATCAACAATTTGTGGACAATTTTTACATTTAACGTTCAATAAGTTCATCGAGGAAATGATGATTTGTCGTCTTTGTTTAATTGGTGTGAATGTTGAAAACAAAGTTTCACTTTTCAATGGATTCGACGTGGATGGCGAATCAGAAATAGTAAAAATGATCGTCAAATATTTACATTTTGAGGTAGGAACAAAATATTAAACTCTGATTACAAACGGATTAAAAAGATCCGGTTAAAAATCTATAGGTAAGTCAGCATGATGCTATATCCACAACAATTTGTCTGGATTGCAGCAGTCATCTCGAAGAGTTCCATAAATTCTGTTGCCATGTGGAGGAAAAACAAGGCATGCTGCGCAATGAGTTTCTGGAAGTTAAATGCGACATGGAAGGGAAAGAAACTGGTGCAATCAGTGCACCGAATGAGGAATTGCTGTGTGATATTGAAGACATATTAGAGAAGCCAAATGAGTTGGAGCTAAAATGTGAAGCGGAAGAGCACAATATATTCGAAGAAACATTTTCAAGTGTGCCAAAAGGCAATGAATCTTCAAATGGTATGGATTTTTCATATATTTTATAAGATGTATATTTAAACAAGTTCAATTCTAGATGATATACCATTGATACAATTAATTAAACCTTCAACAAGGGTTAAAATAACAGAAAATCAAAGGAAATCGAAAGGTAGAAAGTCTAAAAAAGTGATCGCTTCTTTAAAACGTAACAAAGAAACAGATTTATCATCTAATGAAAAGCTTAATAAGATCGCTGCTAATGTTGCCACTCAACAAGTCACTGATTTATCGACTAATGAAAATTTTAATGAAACTGATGCTAATGTTGAGCCGAATGTTTGTAATGGAAACCTCAGCGAAGCGAGAGAATCCATCAAAACCAATGCAAAATTTAGCATGCCGTCGGTGAAAGATATGGAGATGTTTATCGCTCAGCATATGCAGCTGAAATGCGATATTTGCGACATGCATTTCGAAAGTTACAAGCAAGCACGACCACATTACAAGGAGAAACATAATCAGCCGGAATATATTCGCTGTTGCGGCAGTCGCCACATAAAACGCCGCGACTTATTCGATCACATTAAATGGCATTTAGATCCAGCACATTTTCAGTATGCACATTTAAACTAATAAAAATATAGTACATAGATGCTTATTTCGAATGTGCTTTTTTCAGGTGCAGTGTGTGTGGTAAATTAATGAAGTCCAGAAACTGCCTGAGTATGCACATGATCACCAAGCATCAGAGGCCAGAAGATCTCATTTACAATTGCGATCATTGCCAAAAACGTTTCGCCCGCCCGTCCATGTTAAATCACCACTTGAAAACGCAT
Organism: Thecophora atra; assembly: GCA_937620795.1. Classification (NCBI taxonomy): domain Eukaryota; kingdom Metazoa; phylum Arthropoda; class Insecta; order Diptera; family Conopidae; genus Thecophora; species Thecophora atra. The sequence goes on along the minus strand of OW569397.1, from coordinate 21,887,758 downwards.
GAAGGCAAACGAACATTCCTATGTCAACATTGTAATAAAAGGTAAAAGGAGAAATTGGAAATCGTAAGAATTTTAGTTAGTTACCATTTCTATTGCAGCTTCTTAGTCAAAAACGCTTTGGACAAACACATTCAATCGATGCATGACAACATTTTCCCGCATATTTGCGATGTTTGCGGCATGAAGTTCAAGTTCAAACCTTCATTTAAAACACACATCTTGCAGCATCAAGGTATCGTCGAACCACCAGCGAAGTGTCCCGAATGCGGCGACTGGGTTAAGAACAAGAATCGCCTGCGTTTACACATGACGACGCACAACAAAGTCGACGTTGATTGCAAGCTCTGCGGTCGTGTTTGTGCCTCGCTCTCTGCCTTGCGTGGACATATCCAGTATATGCATCGACGTCTGGCAAGACATAGATGTACCTACTGCGTAAAATCCTTTAAGACGCCGAAAAACTTAAAGGCAAGCGTACGCTGAAGGCATTTTTAAACATATTACTTATAATAACAAAACTATTCCAACCTCTGCAGGAACACATCGCCACTCACACGGGCGAGAGTCTTTACAGCTGCTTGCATTGCTCCAAAGAATTTCGCTCCAGCGCAAACATGTACGCGCACGTCAAACGACAGCACACGCAGGAATGGGGGGAAAGTCGAGCTCAAGCTGCAGCTAGCGCCACCCAAGGGCAGACCACTTAATTACTTCATCGGCATATTGGAGAACTTTGCGTGTTACGTTTGTTGGTACCGAATACAGGGTATTCTGTCGAAAGATGCATATGAATAAACGAATATTCGAATTCATGCCAACGATCAAGCGAGTGAAATAGTAGCTGGAACTTTGAACTGACAATAAAAGGTTCAATACTTCAAGCGATAGAGTTTTTGTTTCAAAAATTAAATTTTTATTGTAATAGAATTTTTGTCTGGGGATTTCCTTTCTATATGCATTTGTTATTATACTATTTTTATGTATTATTAAAGTTGAACTCTGCTATGGTTTTTTGGTATGTCTGATGATTTTTTTTCCATTTGCTGGTATTTTTTAGTCTGATTTATATCAAGATTATAGTACATAATTATAAATTAAAGATATCTTCTATGTGTGTGATAATGTTTCTTTTTATTCGTTTATAATTTTTCGCAATTTGGTTTTATTTTTCATTCCTATCATTTACTAATAAAATAACTGGACTCGTAGTAATTCAATAATAATTAAGTTAACAGCTTAAGCATCGTGTAAATATCTTAAATTTATGATAGAAATAATTATTACTTTATGAAGAAAACGATGATGCGTTGTGCCTTTTATCGTTTATCTATTTATTATGCTGTTTTTAGTTTGCTGTTTCTATCATAAAAATTCCCAATATAAACAATCAGATTCTATTCAAACTTAACAAATATTTTTATTATACTTTAATTAACGAGTTTTCTTTATACTAAATATTTGTATTTATAATTATTCTCATTATTATGTAGTAACTTTCAAGGTTTTCCTTTAAAATAAGTTCGATTGTGTATGTGTGTATTTTTGTATTAAATTTAGATGTGTATTGCACTGGAAATATATGTACGTTTAAACATAGATTTTATATCATTATAATCTCTATGGTTTAAGGCTTTCATTAGCCTTCTTGCTTTGATATAGTCTATCTTATATTTAGATATATTTTTTCTTCTTTGTCTCCTCCTTTGCTTTCTTTTCTTTTGCTCTTATTTTATTATTGTTGTTAAGGATCAGTCAATATAATAACGACAAGATTTTATTACGGTGTAGGTAAAATACAATCATATATTTAAAGTCAGCAATAATTTATAAAGGGACACACTTTGTTGACTTTCTTATGTTTGTGTGTTTCAACAAAGATTAAAGTTCTAGATTATTTTCTTGCTTATTATTTATGTAAACTATTCCAAGGATACGTTTTTGTGTATAGTGTGTGTGTGTGTGTTGCAATAAACTTCATAATTCTATTAAAGTTGATCTATATTATTAAGATTATTTATACACGTAGTATATATATTTAGACAATATATATATGTATGTATATTAGGCACTTTTATTAGAGTTTTATTATGTTCCTTATCCTCCCTATTTTGCTTATTGCTTGCATTAAAACGAAACACCAACAAGCGAACTTTATATATATATTTTATATGTAGATATATTTTTGTTGTTATGAAATGTTCTTTTACCGTTTACATTAATTTTTCTTTTTGATATAACGATATAAAAACTTTAATGTTATTATTGCGTATTAAAACTGAATGCACAAAACTCACCAACTGCTGCTTAAAACATGAACTTCCAATTCACTAATTCCAATTAGAGCTTCTCTTCCACTTCTTTTATAAAAGGAGAGCGGAGCGGAAAAGTAAAACGTTTACTGCGATTATTCATCGTAAAATGTTTACAAAATTCCACGATTCTACTGATAAACGTGAAGGTGAAGAAATGTGAATTCTATTTATTAAAAAAGTATCCAAAAAACTGGCAAATGTATTTTCAACGTGAAATGTAATGTAAATGCAGTAGACAGCAGCCAAAATACATTTTATAGATTATTGTAGCATTTTTTTTTTGCTGATTTCTGTTTAAATAATATATTTAATTTTTATTTTTAATATTTATATTTTAGCGTAATATTATTTTTGGTTTTCTATTTAGCGCTTCTGAAACCATTTAAATTTGTTGATTTTTTAAACTCCGTGCTTCGCGCTTTGCTTTAAAACTATCCGCAGCACAATAATTTTCGTGAAAGCGAAAATAAATTTGTAATATTTTCACAGTTGAAATAAAAGCCACTCCACAAATGCACGTCAGGAAACAAAATAAAATCAGCCTGTTTTTAGAATCGTGATTTTCTGTAGGTTTTCAGAGAAGGGAACAAAATTGACATTGATTTTGCTTTTATCGATTCTGCTGTTTGCAACTTGTTCTTTTGTTAAATGCGGCGGATGTTTTCTCCTTTCGACTGCAGCAACTCCGGCCGCTGCTTGTGCTAAAAGGTACTTCAAGTGATTTTAGATATATTTTAATAGGTTAAATTAATTTAGGTTACATTACATTGCTTTGCCTTACTTTACAGTACATTAGATTTTGCTGCATTAGTTTAGAGTTAATTACATTAAGTTTATTTCTAATTAATTGGCTATTTTCGTCTTTTTAAGAACAACTTCTTAATTTTCTATAAAAATTTCTTTTATCTATTATTTGTTTATAGTTTTTCATCCTGAATTCTTCTATTGGCTGCTTTAAAAAAAGAGTGTTTTTAAATTTTTGGTTTTATTCTGTGTTTGAAATTTGATTTAATTCTTATGTTCTTTTAATTTAATGTAATGTTTTAATTTATTACTATTAACATTCTTCATTCTTATAACTTATTTATCATTAACTTTGTTAAGTTCTTCGCCTAACTCTATAAACATTTATATAAACTAAACTTTAGTCAAAAACATTTTATGTTAAAATTTAAAAAAAACAAACTATTATAATAAAGTTTAATATGAAACTGACCATTACTAAAAATTATCTTTAAAACGAACATCAACGAGGAAAAAAACTCTTAACAAAATAGAATAAATTTAAAAATAGGTTTTTCAATTAACTTTTGTAATTTAAAATTTAACTGTAATGAATAGAATAGTTCGGACAAGTTAAACTGTCAACAATTAGTTATTTATTTAAAAATCAAAAACGTTACATCGAAAAGTAAAACTATATAAAATACATTTGAAAAAAAATATATAAAAATAAAATAGGAAATGAAATACAATAAAAAACTGACTAATTACATAATTTAGAAAAATTTTCATTTATAATCCAATATGAATTCCGAAATATATTGAACAATGAAGCACGTTTTTAACTCTATTTTCATAAGTATAAATTTTCATCTTCTTAAGCACATTATTTTTAATTGAACTAATATGAAAATGTCGATTATTTGTTTGAATTCCTTTCAGTGCTTAAATTACATGGTTTCAAGTGTTTGTGTATTTATTTGCTTTATTTAATTTCTGTTTAATTATTTCTTGCTTTTCAATTGATTTGGGTCCGAAGTATTTTTAATTTAAGCTGGGTTTGATAATGCGTACGCGTTTCCACTTAGTAAGATCTGTTTAAATTTTGATTTGATCATGAATTTTTGTATCCTTATCCATTTTCTAAATTTGTATTTTTTTTTTTTGTTGTTTTGAGCTAATTTAGAATTAATTCAGTCAATTTAGTTCGAAGGTTTTAGCTATAAAGCGGTAGTTTGACTTAATAAGGCAATCACATCATTTCTTCTATTCAGAGATCCTCCCTATCTAATTTTGACATTTGTAACGAATAAGAATTTATAAAAGACCATAATTAGAAGAGAAAAAAATCAAACAATGTCACGTTTCTGTGTTAATTTTTGGAAGCAAACTTTTCTTTCACTATTAACAAAGTCAGAAATGCCAACCACTTTTGATACACATGCATAAGTTTGATGGAAACCGTTTTCATGCGGTTGGCAATACTACCCAAATTTTGTAAAAGAATTTTTATCGTGTTCGATTCATGATCTAAACGCAAAACGTTGGCTTCTTTTTCAACTTCCGCTTTATAGTTTTGTTTAATGCTTTTAATGCAAATGCATTTCAATTTATCTACGCTTATATGTTGTGTTGCTGTATTTTTCTAAGGCTTTCGTTTTCGCATTTATAAAAAAGAGCGACATCGACAAATGCGTGTTTTTGGGTGAGTGAATGAGTGCGTGAGAGAGAAAGCAAGAAAGCGTTAAGCGCATAATTTGATTATGTTTTTGCTTGCTAAATTTAAATTTTGATGTCGCATTAACGATATTTAAATAATGCTGCATCGTCTTAACAATCGTTTCTCCTTATGAAACATTTTTACTTCAGTTGCTTTGCCCTCCACTTTCGCTGACACATTCACCGTATCCACGTCGACTTACGCTTGATCTTTGCCCTTAAATTCCGCAGCGGTTTCGGCTTTTTGGGCGTCGACGGGGATGCTGTGTAGTGAGTGGAATTGTTGCTGTTGTTGTTGCTGCTGCTGCCGTAGTAACTTTGCGTATTGTAGCCCTCATCGAAAATTGAGTGCTGATGTTGATAATGATGCGGATGACGTGGACGATGTAGCAATTGTAAACCAGCTTCACTTTGCTTTGTGCTGGGGTTCGTTAGCGACACTTTTCCCACGCCGTTTGTTGGTGTAGTATTGAACGAAGCCGACGCTCTGTGCTCTTCTTCGACGGTATTCGCTGACGGCCTTTTATTCGAAGAGCTGCTCTCCATAAAAGAGCACAGCGACAGCGAAAGCAGCGCATCGACACCATCGCGATGACGCTGTTGATCGGCCAACTGCTGAGGACTGATTTTATGGCTAGAAAGAAAAAAGAAACCATTGAAAAAAGTCAGTGAAATTCAGGCAACTAGCATCCACTGCACTCACTTCTCTTCGCTGCTTTCGTAGGCTGCATCGGATGAAGCACCATTGCTTTGATTATCACCGCATGCAGCGTGTTTCCCATGTTGCTGACTGACGCCGTTTAAAAAGCTGCCGTTACTATGGACGATGGCGGAACCATTGGAAGGGTTTCCGGCCGCACCGCTTCCACCGCTACCAACGCCGGCGGAGTACGTGTGATCCTCGCTGGGCGACGAGGTTATGACAGGAACACTAATATAAGAAATAACAGTGATTATCCAGGAGAATGTTAAATGCTTAATCGTCAATTGTTTCCTATATAGCTACAAGATTACAAATAGAAAGGATTTTGGAATTGGCAGTTCAATGAAAAACGAGCTTGCAAAGAAGTCCAATTTAATTGATTTTCGATGTCAAAGGTCCTTCAAAACTCTACACGGACAAAGCAATGCTTCATGAAGCTTCGATTTTTGATAATGTCGACGGACGAACAGCAGACAGCGACTCGGACTGTGACATTGCTTACAACTACTCGACAAACTCACCCATTTTGAAATGTTTCGGTGAACACTTTTGGTCCGTGTTTTAATGCCAGCATCGCTGTTGCTGCATTGACGTCATCGATGCTGTCGGCTCCGCAATCGCGAGCCAAGCGCTCGATGTTGTAGCAGTGGAACGCTGAGCTGCCGCTGCCGCTGCCACTTCCCCCAGCGTTCAACTGCTGCTGCAATCGTTTGTTTGTGTGGTTGCTGCTATTATTACTGTTGTAGCTGTATTTACTCCTTTTGATTGTACTGTAATCGGACGGAGCATCATCGTTACTTATGTCACCGACAGCCGCAAAGCCTCCGTTTTCATTTAGCGCATTGTGTTCCTCCAAATCTTTGAAAACCTTCGACAGTTTCGGAAAGAGGCGAGCATCGAAGCGGGCATCAATGCACGGCGATTTATTATTACCACGATTTGTAGGCGAATCGCCGTCGACTTGATCGTAGCCAGCCGTCGTCGAAGCATTCTTCATGTTGATTTTGTCCACAGCGGCGTTGGGGAAGAAGGGCGACCGTGTGAGCGCTTGAATAAGATTCTGACGCTGTTGTTGTTCGACGCGCCACAGCGATCCTTTGCCCATGTTCTAAAATAGAAGACGCAATGTAAAAGAAGTCGTAATAAAAGCAAGACAATTCAAATTCAATTCAACCAACCGGCGCCTTTTCAACCTTCACAAAGCTTTTGTTGAGCGACAAATTATGGCGCACGCTATTCTTCCATCCCGTTGGAGCAGTCTTAAAGTAAGGGAAATGCTGGACGATCCAGGAGTAGATTTCCTTGACGGGCAGCGCTTTCTCCGTGGACCCTTCAATAGCCATGAATATTAAGGAACTGCAAATAGACAAGGTGAGATTTTTGCTTGATTTTCATGCAGTTTCCGAGACGCACCTGAAGCTGTATGGCGGCTTGTTGTGCGTGTGCACGAGTGGATCGTATGGCACGTTGTTTGGATGCTTCTGCTTGTGTGGGGTGCCGCTGGCGCCTGCTGTTGTGGACGACGAAGTGGAAGAAGTGGGCGACATGGCCGATTGCTTCTGGTAATGATGGGTAGGTGATGGCGAGTGCATATTTTGCTGTTGACTGTTGTTGTGATGATTGCTGTGTCGTTGCTGCTGCTGCTGGTGTGGAGTACTTGACGCCAGACGTCCCGAATTTGATGTAGAGATGTCGAAATCCTTCAGAGAATCATTTTCGTAGCTAGAATACGATGTGGGACTCGTCAGAAGGTTGCTTTGATGTGCCTGCTGCTGTTGCTGTGGCGTTGTAGAGTAATCCTTAGCGTTGGGCGAACCCATGACTGGCGAGGTGCTACACAATAACAAACAAAATATCATCACATCACTAAACTCATCAACTTTGACCACTTACATATTTTGTTGTTGCTGTTGATTGACATTCGCTGTGGTTGTGTTGGCCGGTGCAAATGCACTGCCAGCTGCGCTGCTGCCGGCGCCAAGCAGCGTGTAGTACGTGGAGGAGTTGCTCTTGGAGACGGGACTGTTGGCACCATTGACGGCGGCAGTCGATAGCGAAGAGGAGAGCGTCGAGTTGCTGCTGGATGACGATGCTGGAGAAGAGACGACCGACGAAGCAGTCGAGTTGCAGCCGGCAGCCCCGCCTCCTCCCTGATCCAAGCCGTTCATCTTCTCTCGCAAATATTTCTTGTGCGGATGATGGCTTGTGCAGGTGCTTTGCTTCCCCTGCTCCGGCTGCGAGATGCTCGGACTGTGGGCTGGTTTCAAGGGAGCTGCTTGAGCGGCGGGCGAGGCGTGGAGGGCGGTGGCAGAGGAACCCGTCGACACTGAAGAAGGCACATAATTGCTGTTGCTGTGGGTGTTGTTGCTGTTGTTGGAGGCTGTCGTGGTGGGTGCGATGTTGCTGCTGGTACCGATGGCGTTGTTGTTGCTGGTCATCAGCTGCCTCTGCGTAGGCGCGAAGTTTGGATTCGATTTGTACTCTACAACGGTTGTTGTTCCGCTGGGACCGACGTGGACGGTTGTCGTTGCACCTAGAGTAGCGATGTTATTGAAAATATGCTGCTGCTGCTGCGGCTCCTTTACAGATTCTTGAGCCAAGACAAAGTTGCCCAAGGCTGCCAGCTGCTGACTGCCGCTGCTGTTGCTGCAGCGTTTGTTGCTGGTGCTAAGGAATTGCTGCTGAAAGTCGCCCACACTCAGCGTCCTTATCGGCGCCTCCGCCAACTCATGCAGCGACATCGCCGTCGTCGTCGGGGTGGAGCTGCTGAGGCCCCCGCTCGTAGCGATGGTCGTTACGTGCTCCTCGCACGCCACATGCGGCGGCAACTCCTCGATAAACTCGTGCGTGCCATTCGCATTGACGATGCAAATGTTGTTATTCAGTTTTCCCTTGCCGGCTGCTGCAGCACCGGCGCCACCGCCGCTTGTCGTCGTAACGATGCCCTTAATGAGGTTCTGGTCGCTCAGCCAGGAAAGCGGGCGCAACTCCTCGTCGTTGATGTGTGAGTCACTGCCACAGCCGCCACCGGCGCCCAGCTCCATGGACTCCGTGGCCACCAACACGATGTTGCCGACGTTGTTGGCCGTGGTGCTGGATGTGCCTTCGTAGGTCGTGTACTGGCCGTTGCCATTTTGCTGCAGGAAGACGTACTTCGAGGAGCTGGGGAAGCTGTTGGCGGAGGTGTTCGTGATTGTCGTTGGCGTGGTCGGCTGTAAAGCGGCTGCGGCAATCAAATTGCTGATGCTGTTTGTTGCTGGGCGCGCCTGCATCGCGCTGTGGAAACCATTGGACACTGTTGCTGCTGCTGAGGATCTCTGCTGTTGTCCTGCTGTTGTTGATATCAAATGCGACGGCTGAAAAACCACAGCATGTCCATCCAATGGAATTGTTGACAGCACCATATTCGGTGCGTTGCTGTTGTTGCTGCTGTTGTTGTTCACCTCCTTGTGAAATGTTCTCAAGTTCCTCAAATCATGTGCTGTCAACAAATGTTTATCCGCCGACATTCTGCAAACATACAACGAGGTGAAAGGGGAATATGAATAAAATCGAATAAGAATTAAATATAATTATTTGTTATATTGCTAAATAATTATATCTGTTATTATTATTATTATTATTTGTAGTGGTGCACTGCGACCTGTTGATCTATTGTGCCTCCTGCTCGAGCATACACTTCCTGTACTATCCTCTCTAAGATGATAATTTTACTCAGCTTCACGGATCTTATGGGTTCCTCACTAATGCAAACTGTTTCAAGTATTGCCAGCCTTGCCGACGAAGTAAGTAAGTGAATTGGAGTTTTTTATCCCCCATGCAAAACCTGCTTGACAGAGCGTCGATAACTCCTATAAAGTATAGGTGTCTCCTCAGTCTGTAGTGGGCCGTTAGAAAACCGGGCATTGTTCGCAGCCTATTTCTTGGTAGGTTCATGCAGTCTCTGAAACGCATTTGGTTGTATGCAGACAGGGGTTCCTTTTGGAGTATCTCAATCTGACTTCTTTATCTTCAATTCTCAGCTTCTGGTATAATTTTGGTTGCAACTCCACAAAAAATAATTGTAGCTGCTATGTATCTTGTTTTTTGCTCCGAGCATGTTAAGTTTCTTTAGGTATTCCTATAAAACCCTAGAGTTGATACGGTATACGGTTTGTGGCTCGATTGCGGTTTGACTGTCACTTAAGATTGCAATAATTTTCTTCTCGAAATTCCTATCCAAGTTGAAAACATCTGTCAATACCAATTATTTTAACTAGAATGAAAGTTGCATAAAAGCCTTTCGGTTCCGAATTGTTCTGAGACGAAAGGCTCCAGCGCCAGCACCAGTTGGCATTACAGACCCGTCTGTATACCATGCTACCAAATGTTTATTCAGGATATATGTTGTTTTTCCTTTCCATTCTTTCTTATTGCTTAATTCAGTTTTAAAAGATCTTCTGGATCCTCTTTCCAACTCCTACCATTGTGTCGCCGTTACCCAATTGCATCCTGTAATGAGCAATCTTTGCCTGCATTTGGATATGAAGATGTAAGGGTGTCAGGTCTAGCAGGATAACATCGGTAGCGTGACAGTTTTAGCAAGACAGTTTTTTATCCTATTTAAGGTTTGGCATGCCGCAATTCGACCTTGCCCTGGCTGTCGATGATAGATGTGACTATCAACGCATGCATACATACATACATACATACATATATCCATCGCATGAGGGACGGTGTTCATCCACATCTTTTTTCTACAATGGATCTACAGATCATTAAGGATCTGATTGCTTGATTGACTTTTGACTCAACGTGTGATTTCCATTTTTGCGTTTGGTTTAAAATGATCATATACTATAGTAGTAAGAGAGAGAGAGAGAGAGAGAGAGAGAGAGAGAGAGGGAGAGAGAGGAAGAGAGAGAGAGAGAGAGAGAGAGGGAGAGAGAGAGAGAGAGAGAGGGAGAGAGAGAGAGAGAGAGAGAGAGAGAGAGAGAGAGAGAGAATGTGCATATGTATTGGTCGAAGTGAGATAATCATATCCGCACTTTCTTAGAAAATTTTACCGTCGATCATCACTTTATTGTTTTTTATCGATCTGTAAAACTTTACAAGAACGGATTTTATTAATTTCCAACAGAAAGAACTCGATTTGTTTATATCGATTGATCATTAAAATAACGGATACAAAAGCGACTTTTAATGGACATCAATATAAAAGTTCAAAACGTGTGCGTCTTCATTTCAAAATTTAACTAATAAATGACGCATTTTGAAGAAAATTCCAAATAAACAGATAAAGTTTCTAATTGGACAGTTTCATTAGATAAAATGTTTAAAGTCTTGTGACGTTGACATTTTAAATGATAAACGAACTTCAAACATTTTAATAATTATCATTTAGCATGACGATAATGATGATGATTATTATGAGTGGTTGAAATCTAATTGGATTTCTATTCATTTAAGGTTTTTTGTTGTGGTTGGTGATGAAATTTCGCATTTGAAGCAAAATGAAGTCTTTATTGATTTCTTTCAATGGAAATGCGCTGCTTTTTGTTGTTATTGAATGACAACAAATAAAATACCGTGTAACCATGGAAACCGTTTATTTTCCAGAGAGCAACAAAAAACGCATTTTGTTTTTTGTGTATATGAATTTTTATACTTTTCATTTCTGTTATTTGTCAATTATAAACATAAACAAGTCAATGAAAAGTCAGCCATCTTTTCATAGATTGCTTTAGTTGTTGTTGCTTCGTGTTTATTGTTGTCAACGCTTTGGAAATATAATAAAATTTAGAGCAAAACAAGTAACAAGATGGAACACGTAAACAGATATGAGCACCGAAAAGAAAATGCGTAGGAAATAAAAGAAGCGCAAAAAAGATCCTTGCTTTTGTTTCGCTAAAGACGAAATACAAACATTATTAAATAACACTGAAATGAAAATAAAATAATAACAAAGAACGAATTTTTTCGTGAACCACTCAATCAAACAAAAGTAAATAACAGAAATAATAAACAATAAAAAAAGACAGAAGGAGAGAGAGAGAGAGAGAGAGAGAGAGGAAAAAAAAGAGAGAGTGAGAGTAGAAAGAAATACCAGAGAAATAGAAAGAGGGAAATCTGAGTGAAAAAAACCCAACGCTTGCGTTGTATTAAATTCTTCTACATCAATCATCTGTTTTCCGATTGCTTAAATAAACAAAATAACACCGAAAAGAAAAACGCATATATTGCACACCTTTACTCCACAAAAAAACAACCACTTCCGATGGGCATTACAAGCGTCTCTTTTCCTCATTGAAAGTTGTGCGCGTCAAAAGCATTGCCAGGTCGATTGTGCCGATGCCAGCGTCGTCTTTCGTCTCCTATTACCTAATTAATTTTATAGAACTTTTGGAGTATTCTAATCGAGTACACATCGTGTACTCTCGCTCTCGCGCGCTCTTTGCAACAGTTTCTGCTTCTAGTTACTGTATCATTCACGGGCATTGATGCGTTTGTTAGAACAGGCAAAAAGTGTGAGAAGAAAGAGTAGGTTCTATATTTACTGCTGCCGCCGGCATAAGCGGCGCTGTGAATGTGTGTTTGTTTAAATAATTAATGCATAGAAAATTCACTGGGCCACGTTGTTTGCCTGCCCACTTTCAGTAGTGATAAGTGTAAAAGCTCCGTTTATATAATATCTTAACAATTCTTTAAATTCTGCACACTGCAGTGACAACTGCCAATTTACACACATTACCAATGCTCAGCGAGCCACGTAGCCCCGTAAATGGAATCTTGTTTAACGGAGAATTAAGAACAAGCGTAAGTTTTCCAATTGGAGTAGTTTTGGATGGTGTGTGCATGTGTTGTCGGTTGGCTCGTGCGATTCTTGTTTGGCGTCCATCAATCAATTGTTCAAGATTGAAATCGTAGATGAGAAGACTAGAGATGAGCGATATTTCTGTACCGGTGATTTTGTCGCCGTGATTTGAAAGTCACTGGTCACTGGAGTGACAGAAAAATACTTTCACCAGTGACAGTGACATCTCACGTTCCGATATTTTTCCACCAGTTAATATTCGTTCCACGATATTTTTTCAGCCGTTCCAGTCACGCAGTGCTCCTGGGAAAAATGCTGAGAATTTTCACTACGATAATAATTTGGCACTGTGACTACACAGGGCATTTATTTAATTTAAATTCATATGCTTCATAATTCATTTTAATGTAAATATATGGAACAAAATAACTTGTTTACGAATAAAAATGAATATGAAAATATTCAATTTAGAACGTATTTATATATGAATAAAATATAGGAATTTTTGCTGCTATTAGTTATTTTGGAAATTTCGCAAGATGGTATTGCAGTGTTCGATGGTGTTCAAGGGAAATAACGGAACTTTTAGAAGAACATTTTGAAACATTGTGTTGCGTTTAGAAGTAAAGTTAACAAATGAATAATTTAAAATTAAAGAAGAAAAGCGAGATGTGGCAGTTCTTTGATCCCGAAGATGCTACGTATGCAACTTGTAAGTTGTGCAACAGTAAAATATCATACAAAACAACTATTTCAAATCTAAGCAAGCACATGAATAGAAGACATCCAACTGTGGCTTTACCGATACCTGTTAAACGGGTAAGTCTGTAAAAGGTTGATAATTACTGGTGAGTAATTACTGTTTGTATTTCATAAATGCAGATACAGAGTTCTAGCAAAAATGTTGAACAACCTACAACGAGTGACAACATACTATTAAGTTCATTTACCCTTGATGAAGACAACCAACCTGTAAGTGTGTTTTAAGCAAGACAAGTTTGTACGGACCTTATATCTTAATTCTTTTTACCCTTAATATATATATTGTATGTATAAGGCTCAGCGAAATTCAGTGCAACAGCAGCCCACCGTGGTGCAAAAAACAATTAGCAGTATGTTCGGCAGTTCAAAGTTGCCTAAAAAAATTAAGGAAGCGGCAGATGAAAAAATTTTAAAATTATTTTATGTTGACTTCCAGCCATTTAGTATTGTTGAGGATAAAGGTTTTAAGGACTTCATCAATGTCTTGAATCCCGTATACGAGCTGCCAAACAGGCATTCAATATCAAACACCCAAATTCCTGCACTATATGAGAAGTGCTTGTTTAAATCAAAAGAGCTTATTTCACAAGGCTCAACATTTTGTGTTACGACGGATAGCTGGACGTCTATAAACACCACTAGTTTTCTTGCGGTTACTGCTCATTTTTTGAACAGAGATTTTAAATTTTTTTCACTATTGCTTGAATGCTGTGCAACAAAGTATTCGCACACATCCGACAATTTGGCTGATGATTTACGTAGAGTGTCGGAAGAATGGGGCATAAATAATAAAATTATTTTTGCAGTATCTGATAATGCCGCGAATATAAAAAGTGCCATTATCACTAAATTAAAGTGGAAGCATTTCGGATGCTTTGCACATACGCTAAACCTTATTGCTAAAACCGGATTACGAAGTCCCGACATAATTGCAGTACTTAGTTCTGTCAAAGAAATTGTAACTTTTTTTAAGAAAAGCTCTACGGCAAATGAAAAGCTCATGCAATACCAACGAAACTGTGGTAATGAGCCTCTGAAAGTCCTTCAAGACGTGGAAACCAGATGGAATTCAACCTTGTTCATGCTAGAACGGTTTTTGCAACTCCAGGAAGCCATAAAAAGCACCGTAGCATTAATTGACAAGCCGCTTCCTGTTTTATCCTCATATGAGTGGAATCTGATAAGTGAACTATGCTTGATTTTAAAACCATTACAGGACGCTACAAAGACTATAAGTGGGGAAAAATATTGCACTGCTTCTATGGTGATTCCCTTGGTAAATGGTTTGCAAGGAGTTTACAAGGCCTTATCAGCACGAAGCTTCCTACAGCCAATTAAAATAATTGTGCAAAAATATATAAAAGAGCTAAACGAACGTCTGGGAACAGTGGAACGTAGTAATTCTTTATTGTTCGCCACATTTTTAGATCCACGATTTAAAAATGTGGCTATTGTGGACAAATTTGCAGAAGATCATGCGAAGCAGAAAGTGATATCAGCTGTAGCTGATTTGTTTAATTCAGAGAGTCCAGACTTTGAAAATCCTCTCAACAATAATATGGGGCCAACAACTTCAGTGGAATTATCGGTGTGGAGCTCATTTGACTCTTTGGTAGCCAAGAGTACACCTGCAGGAACGTCGACTTCAAGGGCTATTATAGAAGTACAAAGGTATTTGGAGGACAGCATAAGTCCGAGAACCATAGATCCTTTCATTTGGTGGCAACACAATAAATATAAATACCCAAAACTGGCTGAAATAGCACAACAAAAACTTTGCGCATTGGGATCGTCGGTTCCATGCGAGCGATTATTTTCAAAAGCTGGCCAATTGTTGTGCGAACGCCGCAGTCGGTTAAATGATAAAAAATTAAAAATGCTCTTGTTTTTAAATTCTAATAATGAATATGTAAATATGTGAATAAATAATTTTCCTAAAATTTCGAGATCACGTTATTATATTTTTAAGCCATGTTCATCAAATTTCTATGCAAGAAGTTATATTAATAAAATACCTAAGTTTGTAAATTTTACGTATGTATTTTTCCAAAATTTTGTGAATGCCACAATTTTTTAATGAGTTCCATTCTAAAGTCACGGTGACTAAAAATCACTTGTTAAAATCACCGTGACAGGAATGTCAATGTCACTGGTGTCGCCGTTCCTAAAAAATCACTGGAACGCTCATCTCTAGAGAAGACGACATCATAATTCTCATATAAGCTTTGTGCTTTTTCTCTGTGTTTCTCTACGTTTGTGGCTCCATCGTTTAAAGCTCATAATTAATTTTGTACCTGTTTTACACGTATTCACACAAAATAAACTTTTGTATGTGTTTTGATGATTGTTTATTAAAGCAGATTTTCATTGAATTCTTTTTTGTGATGTGCTTCGGCTCTAATGCTTAATTTAGCCACGTGCTTCAACACACAAAAAAAAACAACAAATTTAAAATAAAGAACAGAAAAAGCAAGCATAAATTTTAATGGAATGATATTAGGAAGAGATTTAAAAAGAGAAAAGAGTTCTACCAAAGTTATACCTTAGCAAAAAAAAGAATCAAATTTAATCGCATCAAAAGAAAGAAGCTTTTATAAAAAATAGAAATATGATATGAAATCGCTCAAAAAATGGCGTCGTCCTACTTTTCTTTACGCTGTTGCATTCAAGCAGAAGAAACGACTAAAAGAGAAAGCGAGAAAATGCAGCAGATAGCGAATTAGAAGCGTACAAAGGGTCGCCACGAAGAAGAAGAAGAACACCGGGTATGACGATGATGTGAGAATAGAAAAATTAGCGATTGAATTAAATTACGTATTAACAGTAACAACAACAACAACAACGATGAGTTTTTAGAATCTTGTAACACGTAACCAGTTATTTACAGGTCATGAAATAATAATTTAATTTTTTCCGAAAATATGGAAATGGCTACATAAAATCCGAATGCTTCTTCATCATCCGATTTCATAAATCAATTCGTAATAATTGATCAATTTACTCCATTTTAATTTATTTTCTTTATTTATTGCGTATTTTTTTATTTATTCAATATTGTTTACTGTATTTTTTATTACTATACGAATTACAGCAAAGAAAAATTACAACAAAAACCGCAAAACCTTGTATTTGTTTACATTAATGAAAACAAGACAAAAAAAACCACAGCGAAACACTTCAACATGGCAAAAACTATTTTTATGTTCCACAACTTGGAGAGAGCGAGACAGCTATAGCAACGCTGAATGACGTTGTGAAATATAGAGACGCAGAACAACACAACGCAACATTGTGCTTTCGTTGCGTTAACAAGTCACAGCAAGTGTTTTCTCATTTGAGAAAAGTCTGAAATTAATTGACAAGCAACAAAGGAAAAATTTAATTAACGAAAGGAAATCAATACAAATACGAAAACACAGAATATTATGAATTTTATGAAAAAATACATTGGGTAATAAAAAGCAACAACAACAACAGCAAATCTTTGCATATACACAATTATACAAGGTCGTTTAGTGTATTGTTCTTTTTATTTTTGTTGTGATTTTAATTTTGATAGATTCTTTATCTATGTGTTTGTCTAGTTTAATGTATTCTATGCACTAATAAAATAATTAATAGGTTTCTTTCTCGCATGTGTGTCACAAAATGTGTATTTGCCCGTTTCTTTAGTTAAAACTTAAAAGAGAGCCAACTTGCGCGATACACATGCAATTAGCAAATCCCAGTTTGTTGTTGTTTTCTCCTACTTCATTCCTGCTGCTATTAAAAGCTTGTGTTGTTATTTCTCTTGTTTATAAAAATGTTTTGTTTTTGTTGACTATTTTTATCGAACTCGAAGCTTCTCCACGCAAAATTTTCTACACCATTTTCGCTACCATTAAAACGCATTTATATATATACATATGTATGTATGTATAGCAGTTTGATTTTCTGTTGCTATTATCTTATTAGATGATGTTACTGCCTGAAAACATGTAAAACAAACCTCGTTTCATTTTATAACTTGGATGACGCAGCAACAGAATTTACAGAATTTACAAAATAAACAGCAAAAAGTCGTAAAACGCGAGGAACGGAAATAAAAATCAATTGAGTATTTAAAATATATGTTATTAAACAACAAATACGCAACTTTTTCACTTTGCTTTCACTTGTTTATCAGTTACAAACACGTATTTCATCACTCTTTAATCCGCTTTTCTTTCGATTGTTAAGTTTATAATTTTACACACGATATTTTTGTAGTTTTTACAATTAATAAAGTGTAAAATACTGCACGCAAATTTAGTATTTTTTAAACTACTTTCAGCAACTGCGAACTCGGCAACCGCACTTTTTGTAATGATGATTTCGTTCGAAGTGGATTTTGTATGCGACGACGACGACAACTCGTTCGATATCATTGTTGGCTTCGTTGCGCTCATCGTCGGCATCTCGTGTTTGTCAACGAAGGCAACAACAACTAAAATGAAAACAACATTTGAGAAAAAACGTGTGAAAATATTTTACTTTTCGTCATGTAGTGGTAACATTGCCGGTGCAGTTGTTTTTGGACTGCGATTTTAGAGAGTTTTAAGAAAGAGAGCGGAGAGAGAGACCGAAATTTTTGTTGTATCATGTGAGCAGCACATTGCAAAGAATACTCAGGCCGATGTCACACTGCAATCATTTGACCGACTACGGGAAATTTTTTGTGAAGGAGAAAGAGAAATAGCAATAGTGTGGGACTAAGACAGCATAGAAAGTATAGCGATCAAATTTGAGCGCATAGCTTCCCAGCGCTCATCGCTCAAAAAAAATACAGGAATGCAAAATAATTATAAATATGAAAAAAGTACGGTGCTAAAAATGACTACTTTTGTAGTGTTCTTAAAAATTTCATGCGGAGATGTAGTCATAGCGCAGAATTAGCTACGGCTAAAAAAAAGAATTAAAATTCAACATTGATTTTTACAGAGCGAATTAATCACAGAGCAAATCAATGTTAGTTAAAAAAGTTAAAATAAAATATTGTGTATTAATATACAATTTTGTTGTCCTGTTGTTTTATTAATAGACTGCGACTGATTGTTTATTTAGTCAAAAATTGCGAATATTCTTCCGTTATGGAAGAAGATAAAAAAACTATTTTCGCAACTAATTTAAAAGCCAACGATTGCTATGTGCAATATCAATATTTTTATTGATAGCAAAAATACTCTTCTAAAGAGTACTGAAATTATATACGTAATTTGGTACTCATATTTACTGCAAGGAACACTTTTCAATGCGGTCAATTGAGTGCTCGTGTGACATAGTACCGCTCATTTGACCGAGAGGGAACAATAACTGTGCTTTGAGCGTAGGGCAAATGATTGCAATGTGATATCCGCCTCAGTGAGCTAGAGAGGTGAGAGAGAGAGAGAGTGCGTCACAGCTGTAACAAAGAGCACCGCAGGCATATTTTGTTTGTTTCTTCTTCTTCCATATGGTTTTTGTTGACTGTCTTATTAAAGCTTTCTGAGCATTGAGCAGAAAAATTTCATTTAAGAACTTTAAAACTGAAAAGGTAATAAATTTTATTAATAGTACAAAAGTTTAGCTTAAAATTGTTTTATACGTTGTCACTGCATGTACAAGCACACATTGAAAATAGCTGTGTTCGTATTGCGTTCGTTTTGTGAAGTACATAGAATTATAGGAATGGAGACACTTGAGAAGAACAAGAGACGGTAATTTTTTCGTGATCCACGTCGTCAGATAATTACAGACAGACATCACATGTCTATCTAAAAATACGACTACGAATTCCCTAATTAATGCGATGGAAACACTTTTTTGTGTTCTTAAACAATTCGAAAAATTTCGCAACGAATAAGAAACTACTAATTGAGAAACATTAGATTCTAAAGACCGTTAATATGTACATAAAAGTTAATGAAACTTAATTTTTTATTAGTAAGTTAATCTTCGTTCGGTTTGTTCCTTTTTTTTTTGTGATCCATTTTTTTCTAAAGAGGTTTTCTATGAATATTTAATTATTTTCTGATTTTTACGCCTTTCTTTTGTTGAAAAGCACAGAAAATTGGGCCAAACGTCAATAGAAACAACAACTAAAAAAGACATTCGTGCTTAAAACTAAAAACGGTGCTTCGAGACGCTGCAGTGAATGAAGTCCGAACAACTTCAATTAAATTAAACAAAGTGAAAAACAGCCAAGCAAAAAAAGAGAGAAAAGCCTTTTTTTGGATTCATGAAATGTTAGAAGAAATCGAATGTACCGTAATCGTGCAATTTAGCGATGTTGTTGCTCTAACAACAACAAGAATAAACGCAGAGAATCGCAATGAAAACGTTATCTTACGTCATGCTTTGTTATTCTCGCTTTACTCGCTATTCTCAGCCGAACGCAATACGAAGTGATGAGTTACGAAAGTAGCTTTCGTTAGCAGCTCACGATAAGTAATCTATAGAGCAGCGTCGCCCAAGAGCAGCCTTTCGGCCACTCAATTTTTGAGCACCTTAATATGTATACAATGAGTGCATTTGCCGAAATTGCGTGAGCATTCATGAAAGTTTGATTTGGCTACACCCAAAAAAATTATCGCTGTTTGTGTTAATGCGGATTTTTCCTTTATATTATATAATATTATTATATTTTATTGCAAGAATCATATTTTATGTACAATCTACAAGATTTGTTACTAATAAGCTCAATTCTTCATATTAACGCATCTAATATATCGTTTTCCGTCCTTCTCCAACTAAAGATTCGTAAATTTTAAGCAAATAATTGAGGTGTGATACTTTTCACGCTTGTACTGGTTTGTTAAAACTTTAAATGTGTTGCAATAATCGTAGCAGAATTTAACAAAAAGACACTAATGCTTCGTACTTCGAAGTATTAATTTTTTTCAGTGCAGGTTGAGAAGTCGTTCATACACATGCTTAAAATGTGACAGTGTGAGTTTGGACATCGCTGCTATAGAGCATCGTCGCCCATGAGCAGCCATTCGGCCACTCAATTTTTGAGCACCTTAATATGTATACAAAGAGTGCATTTGCCGAAATTACGTGAGCATTCATGAAAGTTTGATTTGGCTACACCCAAAAAAATTATCGCTGTTTGTGTTCATGCGGATTTTTCCTTTATATTATATAATATTATTATATTTTATTGCAAAAATCATATTTTATGTATAACTTAAAAGATTTGTTACGAATAAGCTCAATTCTTCATATTAACGCATCTAATGTATCGTTTTCCTTCGTTCTCTAAGTAAGATACGTAAAATTTCAGCAAATAATTGAGGTGAGATACTTTTCACGCTTGTACGTGTTTGTTAAAACTTTAAATGTGTTGCTATAATCGTAGCAGAATTTAACAAAAAGAAACTAATGCTTCCTACTTCGAAGTATTAATTTTGTTCAGTGCAGGTTGAGAAATCATTCATACACATGCTTAAAATGTGACAGTGTGAGTTTGGACATCGCTGCTATAGAGTTTATAGTATAAACAAATGGAAAAACTTCTTCATTTAATACAGAGAATTATTTTCTGTTTTTATTCTCTTATGGGCAACGACAAACACTGCTTCAGGAAGGAGAATTACGCTCATGCGTTGTTCTTCATCAGCTGCAATCGATTGAAATGTAGACAAAATAATGCCGACCTCATGAAGTTACGTCCGTCACGAGCCATCAAAACGAAGACGTGTTTCTCCGAAGCTCTTTAGTTGCTTTGTACTCGACACTTCCTCTCATCCTCCTCTCTTTCAAAGGGAACACATTCGACGATCGGCTTTCAAGTTCAATATTCTAATTTCTGCTCATCATCGTTTTCACCATCATCATCATTATTGTTATAATTACGCTTGTTAGTTGAAAAAAGTGACACATTTTAATTGCTGCCGTTATTATTTTATTTTATTGCCGTTTCTGCTGTGGTTGTGTGCATTTCTTTTTCTCTCATTAGCAAATAAAAATTTTTTTATTTTTAAAATGGCGACGAGTTTTTCTTTTTTTTAATTGTACTTAATTTTAAGCTGTTGTATATTATTACTCGCTGTTGTTGTTGTTAATTAAAATGAAAAGGAAACTATTTACATATGTACATCAACAACAAGCGATTATAACACAGCAAATCGAATAGAAAAACAAAAACATGCAAAACTCTACTTGACAACAACTAAAAATAAACATACACACAACGCAAATCATTACAAAAAAGAAACAATTTTCCACAGCGCTTTCGAGATCATCTTCAGTGCGAAGAACTAGATCTCGTTCTAGTTCTGTTGTGATGTCGCATCATGAGGCATTGCCAACAAAAATTACAAATTAATTGTGCTCATACGAGTTTGCGACTCCAGGGATTTTTAATTCCCTCTGAGTTTAGTGGGAAAAATTAGTAGAATCTGCATTTGTGATTTTTAGGGAAATTTTAATTAACTTGTTTGGGATTTTACGATTTTTTCCCTTTAAGAAGGAACAGCACAAAAAAGAGCTTTAGAAGGAATATCATAGAAAGAACAGCATAAAAAAGGAACATCTCAAAACCTAAGAAAAGTTGCTTGGGTATTAAAAAAATCCCTATCGATCTAAAGCGAATATGGAAGACCATTTATTCGCCTTATTTATTATTTATTTATACAGAATCGTTCTTTGTTAAAAATCGCTATGCTTTTCGACGTCTGAATAAATTGCAACAAACTTCTAATTGATCAATTAAAAGTGATCGCTGCCTTTTCTTGTTGTTGCTGCTCCCGGCATTCGTAATCACGCCGGCGAATTTGATTTCTTTAAAATATTTACTATTATTATTGTTAAATTTGAGTATGTGTTCACGTACATATTTGCTTCTTATTGTGAGTTTTGTACAGAATTTTACGTTCTCCTGGTGGATCGTGTGTTGTTTTTTCTCACACTTGCTAAATGCAACGCAGTTAAACACAAAACTTTGCAATCACGTCAACTAATCATTAACCGTTGCCATACACAGCGTGACGAGGTCGCCCTTAATCATGGCTACTTACAGCTAGTCAACTGAATTCATGCCGTCCTCATGCGGCGTCGTGTGACGTCAACCATGAAAAGTAACTAAAAAAGATATCTGTAAAGCAAAGTGAATGGAATTTGATTAATTAAACACAAACGCAGGCAACTTTGATTATTGAGACGCAATTTATCATCAAAAAAAATCATAAATTAACACCATTTAAAAAAAGAACAACGAAAATGGAAAAATCAAGACACAAGCATTTTCGAAAGTTTTCTTTCAATTATTTTTGCGTTGACAACAAATTTTTGTTGACCAAAAACAATCGAAGAGTTCTTTTTGTTTTTCTTTCATTCTTATTTCTAATTTTATTTGTTTAACAGAAACAAAAACAATAAAAATTTAGGAAAAACAATAAAAACAACATGAAAACACGTGTAAAGAGTACAGCAAGAAAATGAAAGAGCAATTAAAAATCAAAAAAGAAGCCAACAACGAAATATGTATGTATTAAGAATTTTTTTAACAAAATATCTGGAAAGCTAATAACAAAATAAACAAAAGCCAGAGATGGAAAGAAGAAGCACACAAGACGCTCATCGAAACCCGGAATCAAAAAAACAAAGAAACAAAAGGAAAGGAAAAGATTTCGCTAAAAAAAACAAGAAAAATGTGTTTTTCAGAAGCTCAAATTTCAGTGATGAAAAAACAAAGGTAAATGAAGAAAACTTTCAGAATTTGATGCAAAATTTAAATATTACAATAAATAAAAATATATTCTTTAAACATTTCAAATTATTTTTATTACATTATTTATTGAATTACATTCTTTCACAAATCCACGTGGGGAAATCCCAGCGACAATTCAAAAATCCCAATTGGGAATAGCACGGAAAAAATTCCAATTTGGTAATAACTGCCTTTGCTCAAAGTCGACTACAACTGAAGCATTTTTCGTTAATCGTTTATTAACTGAAATCCTTGTGTTCTTTTCCTCTTTTACTTGTTTTTTAGTCATTGATAAAAGTATTTTCCACAAAAGTGTATCAACAAGCTGTATTTTCCACGTGTTCAATTTCATTTGTTCCTTTGAAAATCAGTTTCGATGTTCAGTTTCAGCTGTTCTATTGAAAATCAAACGTACCAGCGAAAACCAGAATAAAACCCATTTAAATTACGATGCATTTCTGTTCAGTAATAAACTGAATTTTTAAATAAATGTGACGAGTTTTTTGTTGTAAATTCTCGTAGACTTGATTATCTTCAATTTGTTTCAGATAAGATATTTTGTGTCGTTCAGTTGATGTTATACAACAGGTAAATGTTCTTTTTTCCTTTATATATCTACAAATAGCTATTAAAAAGCGAAAACGAAACAATGAAAAGTAAAAAAACAAGCAAACACAAACAGAAAGACACAACAATTTGTTGTTGTTGTTGGTAGTGTGCCAACAACAAATTCACTTTTTAGGGGCGTAAAAAAAAGGAACAAAACGATGTAGGTTACAGAAAAAGAAGAGGAATAATTAAAGTATTTACAAAATTCAAGAAAGTTTAAGAATAAAAAAAAACGAAATCAAGTTTTACAAAATATAAAAACAAACACAGTAAAAAATAAAGTGAATAAAAACATACCAAAGCCGCGTGTTATTCGAAGTTCTTTTTTAGATATACAACTGATAATTTGAGATATGCGTTAATGCGCTGCGTCGCTCAGAGACGACGTCTAACGACGGACGGAAGGGAGATGGTGTTGACCGCCGCACGGACGATTGCGTCCATTAATGAGAAAAGTGACAAACAACTATGAAGATCGAGGGAATTTAAAACTGTTTCTATTTTACGAAAATATTTTCAAATGATAAGAACACAAAAGACGAAATACTGTGGTTTTATTTGTGCAAGAAGTTTCAACTACAAGCATCACTCAGAATTAAATCCTAGTTGCATAATCAGGTTCAGCGTAGAAAAGGGTTTAAAAGTTATCACGTTTTCACTACTTTTTTCGTTTATTTATCTTCAAACAATGCTTTGGAGAGCTTTTTGCTTTTGTTGTTGTGCTCCTTTCGTCAATAGCTTCACAATCGACTGTAGACGATTGTTTTGTTTACAACGATATAGTTTTGTCTCTGTCTAAATACAATCAGTTGATCGTTTTCGTTTTTGCTTTTCAGTGCTCTCGCTCTTCTTCGGGCGGTAATCAGTGGCTTCTCTTTCATTTCTTTGTTTTTACTACATAATAAATTTTCAACGTCACTCGTGTAAAAATATTCCATATTGCAATCATTCTAATTGAACTTTAATAAATTTGCGTGTATGTGTTTGCAGTTCGTAGACTGTTACACAATTTATATTTAAATATAAAAAAACTTAGTTTGTATTTAGTTGTTGTTGGATCTGTTGAAAGTGCAATTTTATTTGAAATAAATTCTTTTCTCAGGGAACAACAGTGCTAAATATAGGCGTCGTTTTTATTTGCCGGCTTCTAAAAAACACCAACAAACGAAAAAAACATCGATGATGCGATTTGAAATGTCGCGTTCATGCATACAAACAACGATTTTGTAACAGCCATCAATCTTAAGAATTTTCTTTATTGGGTTTATCTATTTTTTTTAATTTACTTTTTTAAATAATTAAATTAAATTTGGTATCAACTCAAATATAACAAAATAGACAACTACGGCTAGTAGCGAGCAAAAAGCTTATAAAAGAATTAAGCGACTGGAGTAAATTTTTCCTCTGATAAATATTAAAATTTATTTAAATTAAAATGTTCCCTTTTTCACAGTGGTTCGTCTCAATTCCACTCTATTTGCTCTCTCGCTCTCGCTGTATTTTATCTCTCATGACGCACTTCTGTTCCTCTTTTGTTTATTTCATGAAAAACCTCCAAACACGGGAGGCCAACTATACAGAAATTTCATTAAAACACGTGCAAATATTTCCTTGCAATTCGTAATAATTCGGTGAGTTTCAAAAGAAATGAGACTACGGCAACCTATGTACGTATTGAGAATATATAAATCTTGTCTTTGCTACAAGAGTCAAATTACAGTAAAAACAAATATATAAATATGAAGTGTTCCGATGAACACTTAAAAAAGTTGGTGCAAAATTATAAATGGTTTATTCTTGCCATCAAAATCTTTGAATTCGAATAAGAACTGTCGAAATATCAAATGGCAAACAAAAAAAAATATCTGAAGGGACCAACACATGACTTCCTTGTAGGTGAAATAATACCAATTAAAAAAAGTTGTACTTACTTCGGGAGAAGTGTCCTTTTGGCGCGAGGGATTGCAACCAAAAAGGTAGATTATATTTGGAGGTTATAGCAATCCTAAATAGCAAATATCTACTTTCAAGCAATGTTTGGCTCAGAGTTATGCATGAAATTTGAAAAATACTGCAAGAGAAGTGTCCTTTTGGATCCAGCGATTGCATCGAAAAAAGGGAGCGGCACGACTAAGAGTCACAAATACAAAATTTAAACTTTCGGCGACCCTACGTTATCGAGAATATGTACAAACGTGACGATCAAACTAGTCAAAATGGACTCAGGGATGGTGAAAAGTTGTATTATCATTAATATCTCAATACCATTTTCCACGATTCTTGTACTTACTTCGTACGAGTATGCAAGGAAGTAACAAGAATTTATTATTATATGGAAGAGATCAATAACTTTCTGATTTTTTAGGGAACTTTACAGCAACGTTATTATTTTATTTGTCCTTGTAAAATAAACTACTCTAGTCTCTACTCAACTCTTTTGGCTAAAAGCTATAGAACCTACTTAATATGGTGCTGAGAACGAAGAAAGTGACGTTATTTATAATTTTAAAAAATAAAATAATCCCTTTTCTATAAAACTTTTATATTTTCATACACACTCAGATATATTTTGAAAATAAATTACTATTATTATGTTCAGAAAATTCCGATCCTTGAAGTATGGAAACAGAAAACGGACTTATAATCTTTGGACGCTGGAGTTTTTTCGAAAAACCTTTGCATAAGCAGCTTCTATCATAGCAACTTCTTCGTGAAAACGTCGTGTTGGCAACTCGACCGCATGCAATTCAACTACACAACAAGAAATTCATTAGACACGCTGTAAAAAAACCCTTTCTGTTTGATGGGATGAAGAAGGGATAAGGAATTCAACCGTATATTTTAATACTTTGAAACCAAATTAAGATAAATCAAAAAGATTATACATTAAACTATTGTGAATTTAAAATGTTGTGTAATGCGTTCTGTTTTGCTTCTATTAGCGTTTTGTTTTACGTATAGCAACGTGTGTACATGGGCAAACGACGATGAGATAGCATCACATACAACAACACTTCAGTAAAATCAAATACTTTGGCACACTGTGCGGTGCGTAATCGCTGCTCTCGTTGTGCTCGTGTTTCTTTTTTGCAGCCCGTTTTAAATACCAATGTTGTTACAATGCTTTATCATCGCAAACAGTAGGCACAAATTAAATAAAATTAATCTCAAAATAATATTACACACTCTCAATCCACACCACAGACAGCAAAGCGTACAGCGGCAACAACGACACAAACCATCGGCAACAACAATTATATTAATCGATTCTAAAATATTATGTATTTTGTTGGGATTTCATTTTCGTTTCGAAATTATTTTTGGCTCTTCTTTAGTTTTTCTAAAATTATCTTGCGAAGATTGCGTGTTGCGGTTGTATTTCGTTGCGCTGCGATGAAAATAGTTTTGAGGGAAAATAAAAATATTCTCTTGTATTTATAATGCAATATACACATTTTTAGAATAAATAGCTTTCGTGTCAAATTCGGTTTCGTCAAAAGGTTTTTCGGCAGAAAAATTGCAACCAAATGTTTTATTTTCCTTCAACTAAAAAAATAAATAATGATATTAATAATATAGTTAAAGGCTTCTCATAAATTCGCCCATTTAAATTATTTTCCTCTGTGGCAACCATTTTGATGGAGATTGGAGAAACGTGAAAACAAAAATCAGCTGTTTCCTGCAACGCAAGTTTCGCTGCAGTGCGTAAATTCCTTCACACGATTTGTTGATGAAATGTCACAAAGTTTCGTCGTTAATTTCCCTACATTAGATTTCCCAATTGGATTTTTTTTTTTTAGAAAAATCCAAATGCGACACACGTGTTTTCGATCGTAAATTCTACCGACATCTTTAACGCAACTGAATTAAATATTAATTCACCACTAACTAAATCAAGGAAAAAGAGAATTTGTCATAATTATCAAAGTTCGCATTTATATTTGCTAAATTGATTATTTCGATTTATATAATTCTGCTTTTTCTGAAGTTATTTTGCTTCCAAGAATCAATTTGATTATCTAATCAGACGTTCATTCCTTTTGATTCCTTATAAATTTCAACAAGTTTTCGCTTTTAGTGGCTTTTTGTTACTTCCAATTTTTCTGTTGTTGCTGCTTCTATTTTATTTTGCACTAAAATCGCTTGGAATGTAACTAAAAATATTGAGTATTTCCAATTCATTATAATTTGTATTCTCTTGTGTCGCTCTCTGATTCACTGACTCTCTTCTCAGAATTAGATAAGAGAGAAATTCGTGAAAAATAGGCGATTTGTTTCTGTTTTTGCGATACGAAGCTTTTGTCTTTTCCGAAAGCTTCTGCGGCATAAAAATCCCCATCTCAATGAAATCCCCTCCCCACATAAACAAACAAAAAACAAGATATTTCATTTTTGCTTACATATTTTTTCCAATGGTTCTGCTTTTGCCTCTCTTCCTATCTAAAAGAGATTGCATTTAGCGACGATAAAACTTTCTTCTTGATTCACTTGTTCCGATTTTATTGTAATTAGTTTTTTTTTTTTTTGTAAAATCCGAATACGAAAAATTTTTTGAAGTTACATTTTCGCGAGTAAATATATTTTTATATTCAAATTTCCAGTTAATTTTGTCTTTGTTCGATTATTCATATGCATACATAAATATGTAAATATGAAGAACTTTTTTAAAGCTCATTCCTCATAATTACAGTAAACATTCTTCAACCTGACAAAGCCTTTGACTAAAATTTTCGAAAATTACTTTCGATTATATCAATTTCAGGTTTTAGGTTTCTTTTCGCAGGTGAACCGCACCGCACTTGTTTTAAAATGTTTAAATTAATTGTTTATATCTATTCTCTCTAGTCGAGGCTTCGAGAAAAATTCACACACATCCGTCCGCTTTAAAGGCACAAAGCAAAATAGGAGACGAGACCTCAGCGAAAACACGTTGTATAAAAAGATACTTTTTCTTATTGCTTTGCTTGTGGTAGTTATTGGATTGTTGGTCGATTTATATTTGTCCACATGGACCGACAAAACGGAACACAACAAACAAAACCAGAACGGAATACAAAAAAGTCGTGTCGACTCAAAAGCCACTTACATTCCACTCATTTGAAAAAAACTACTGGGAAAATACCTCGGAAAAATCACGCAAAAACAATTATATATATTTTAGAAAATAGATTTTGAATTATTTTATTTTATGTTTTTAAGAATTCAAATTTTAATTATATAGGCCGATCCTACTAATTTGGAAACAACGAAGATATGATAGAGGAACGGATAACAAACAAATCAAAGAGTGGTGGGTAGACAGTTACGAATTAAAATGTATTCTTATTAATTATGTGTTTACACTATGATTATCAACGATTATCAATTCGTGTTTAAAAGAAATTGTTCTATCTACAAAAATCGTCTGTACAACGCTGGGAATTTAGTGGAATTGGGAAAAATGTTTTATAATTGCAACGCTGAAAGCGCAGTACATACAATACGGTTTTATTGAGAATGGCGGTGCACATACAAATGCAATGTATGCAAAGTTCACCTGAAGTCACAAAAGGTTATAATTTCTGCAATTCCACTACTCATAGCTGAATTTTTGCAGTTTCGGAAAGTTTAATGAGCCTGATACTGTTGATATCAAAGAGTATATAGTCTATGTAGTCTTTGGCTGTTATACAGCTTGTTTGGTAATCATCACCTAAAATTCATCAACGGATTCGTAGTATTAGCTAGATATACATCGATATTTTGGAGTTGGTGCTGTTATAACATCCAAATTAATTCCTCCAATTTTGGTTGCATTCTTTCGAAGCCAAAGCAATTTCTTCTCTATCGTTCAAATTATATTAACATCTAATAATGCGTTATTAATTGTGGAATCATGATCAACAAGTTATTTAAAGAACCATGACACACGTGTTTCATGAGAGGGACCCCACTCGAATGTCGGTGATCACCTGTAGTCATGAAGTTGAATTTGTTATGTGCCACATTCATTCAAATGTTTTCATTTTGTATTGTTTTTTAGTTTCAAAGTTAAACTTTACATTTTCTTAATCATATTTAAATATATGTATATAGCTTTTTTTGAAAAATCGTGTTTGAATGAATAAAGACATTTGTAGCAAAAGTTGATATATGAGATTACATTAAACTTGTTGTTGCTCATAAATAATTTTAAACATGAATTCCAAATTTTCTTCTCAATTATCGCTTTGTCCTTTTCACACTTGTTAGTTTTTCAGTTCATTTAAATCACAGGGGCTTCGACGTTCCTCAGTAATGACGTCAGGGAAAACACAAGAAGCAACGAACACCAAAAGTAACGAATGAAAAACATTCGTTTGGCAGGAATATGGCCAACAAAAGTTTTGATAAAATCTATCATTAGTTAAAGCAAGTTCACTTTACAGTTTAAAAAGGAACTGAAAATTTACAATTTCGTCATTTGGAACGACGAATGATGAAGGAACGAAACTGTTTATTAAATATTCTATTAATTGAAAGCTATTAAAGCTGTTGTTTTTATTTGACACATATCATTAAATATGCAAATAAATCAAAATTCAAATTGTGTTTTTTTTTGTGAAGATCTCAAAATATAAACTCAAAATTAACATATATATTCACATTTAAAAAGTTGGTACATTTTTTTGGCAGAAGGTTAAACCGAAATATGTTAAAAAAAATATTATTTATTTATTGTCTATTTCTATTTTTCTAAACTTGCGTTTTTAGCTTGATTTTTGTTTTGATAAGCATTGTTGATGCTTGATTCAAAATCAAATCAAAGAAATTGATTTTATTAGGATTTCAAAAATCAAAAATTAGTGATAGCAACAAAAATATGAAAAACAAATCGTGAAACGTCAATTAGCACATTATTTAGTTCAATTTTTGTTTCGTTTGTTATTGTTTTTGTAAATAAAACACTCATAATTGGAACAACAACGACTGCTTATCACTATCCGCTTCATTTCTATCGATCTTAAAACATAGAAAAATAGCTGCAGATTATAGTTGATGGCTGGCGAATCAGTGTACAAGCGACTCGAGACGATATGAAAGCCGCCAAAAAGTTCAACTAATATTATAGAATATAATAAATAATAAATGCAATGTCAATAGTACAGTTGCGTAGTTCAATTGAAGATTATTTCTATATACAAAATAAAAAAGCAAAAATAAAAAATACTTAAAATATGTACTCATATATTATTGTGTTATTTCATTTATAGCAATGTTTCTGTTTCTTTTAGAATTACTACATACTATTATAGTAATAAATTATTGTCATATTTTTACAATTTTGTTACATGGTTTTTGCGGCGATAAAACAGCAAAAGATCAGTTAAATGGTTAATTATATACATATACGTACAAATTTTTGTCTTTCCGTGAAAAGAGCCCGTCAGTAAATTTATTTTGCTAAGTTTGTTTTTGGATAATACATTGCCAAGTGCTTACCGCATGCATGGTTTTTACATGAATATTCTGCATGTTTCAATTTTGATAGAAAGCCTGCTCTTACACACTACTTAATTCCCTTTTAATACTTTGGTATAATTCTCCCCAGGGGTGCATTTTCCATTACAAAAGTCCTCAAAATCAGCATTTTGAAAAAGACAGCATAAATTTGTATGGTGTGGTGGTTCCCTGTGGGAAAATGCTGATTTTGCTGACTTTTTTCTTCTTCTTCCATCCAATTTCACCACGATGGTAAGAGAGTGATGTGCTGATATATGATATTTCTGTTCATGATTTTAATTAATTGATGTTTTAAAACTATGTTTCATCAGTATTATATTTAAATAGAACTCTTATTTGTAGTTTATGCAAATATTTGGAAGCCGAAAAGGTAAACAATCAGGCATAATATCCAAAAACATTCTGCGCATGGAAATCAGCTGAGCGCAGAAGAAAAACAAGGTTTTTTAGCCAAACGAGCTAAATTGGTTGAGTTTTGGCTTGAATTGCTTACATATTTTGCCATTATTGCATATTTTAATCGGGTTTTTTCTACCGTCCTTTTTCAATTCTAGTGCACGTTCACAGTCTGATATCATTAAAGACACAAGTTTCAAAGAGTAATTGCTTTATACTAAACAACCTTTAAAGTTCTTTGAACTGAGAATATATACGAAATGAATACGAGGATCTTGCACAGTCTATGGAAAACTCAACGTACCTGTGCAACGAAAACAATAACGTATGTAAAAAGTGCCACCACAAGTCGCCATAGTTATGCTTTTGGATCGAGCTATGTAGTCTTAGGGACAGGAGACACTAGAGCTCTGCATACGATTGAAAAGCGAACATGGAGACCACAAATATATTCAATGCCACAGCAAAGAGCGCATTCTGCATATGATGCGGGATTGAGCTCGACGTACAGAACACTCGAAAGGTTACTACAGCGTATAGATACAAATTATAAACGTCATGGCGTAGTTAAATACGAGGCACTCTGCAAGTTAATGGACGTACTAGAACAGGATGTCAATGTATATAATCAGTTGTTGGATTCATCACGGACACACTTTTTGCTTAGCGCCTGCGGTAGTCTGCTACCAGCTCAGACCTCGCAGCAACGCATGGAACTGTTCCAGCGTTTCTGGCACTATTTAGAAATGCACGGCCAGCTCACGGCGAAACACTATATTACAGCTCTTGAAGTAAGACGTAAAAATCGTTCTCCGTTGCCGGATTTTCGCAAATTTTTGCAGCAAGTTAGCACCTGCAACAATGAATTGTTGGATGCAACTCTCTATGAACAGCTTATGGAAGTAGCTTGCGAAAGTGGGAACCTGGAACAAGCTACCGAAATACTGGCTGAAATGCGTGAACAGCAGCATGCGTTGACCGAGCGGATATTCAATGCGCTGATCTTGGGCCATTCACGTAATGGCGATTTGAATAGCTGCAAAGCGGTACTTGAAAACATGTTGGCTGCTAATCTACAGCTCAGTGGCGATACACAGACTGAGCTTGTGTGCGCTCACTTGGAAAATGGACAGCTAGAAGAGGCCATTGTGTTGCGAAAACAATTTCAGGATAAATTCAATGAAGTGCAGCAGTTGCGAATGCTGAAGTCGGCTGCTATGCTACAGGATCAGAAAGGCTTGGAGTTGATGAAAGAATGGCTGCTTGAGTTGCCGCAAGATCTTCTACTTGGAACTGAAGTAGCGAAACCGCTAAGGCACATTTGCATTGAACTAATTCACACTGGGTAGGTAAACACTGTTGTCATATTTACGTAGCACGTCGTTTTGTGAATATTATTTATTTTATGTACTATTATAGCAAATTGAATGCTGCTGTTGCCCTAGTACAAAATCTCCCCACTCCTCACTTCAATGACAACCAAGACAAAGATACTTTCGGGGTTTTTCTGCTGTACGAGCTGATTCATTCTCAAGCCGATTCGAAAAAAGTGATTGAAGTTTGCTCTCTGCTGATGAATAGCGGGAAAAACTTGCGCGCTCTGCACGTGGCCACTGACCTTGCGATGCGGCAGAACCCTGCCAGAGGATTGGCCTTCTTCGAAGCTCTTGGACTGCAAGAAGCTTTACGTCCGCACTACTTCTGGCCTTTAATGATGCTGAATTTTCATCGCTGGGGTGAAAGCGGCATCCTACGAACACTAGAAATCATGGCCAGCTTCAAAGTGGAATGCGACGATGATACCATTTCTTACTACGTATTGCCACGTCTGTCAGTGCTCTTGGAAAATCCCGAGGAGGCTTTACAGTCTCTTAACAAAGCTGGTCTTGCTACATCGAAAATATTCACTCCTATTCTTGAGCACGTATTGCGAATTGAAAAGCCCAACCTGGCGTACACGTTGATGCAGCTATATCCAACGAAGCTGGATTGTTTGCATCTGGTGCAGCCGCTGAGTAAGCTGGCGGAGTCGACGCGTCTTACGAAGCAATACCGCGACTTTACAAAGCTTATAGAAACGTTTTATAGAAAATCCAATCAGCCGAATATGGATTTTGTGGGCCTGCTGTTGCTGGAGATCGTGGCTAGCAGTGCGCCAAATGATACAGCTTTGGTCGAACGCGTGATCAAGGATATGCAGAAGTTGTCGGTGCAGATTTCGGCAACCACCGCTGAGCTTATCATTGCACACATAAAGAAATATTTTCCGGATGTGAACCATGCGGCGCTGCAGGCGACATTGGAAAACATAAGCAATGAGGAGCTATCGTTGCCGCAGACAAGGACAGACGACAACGGCCGGGTTACAACTGCTGCCATCAACCTGCATCCACGGTACATGTCGCGGGAGGATCTGGAGTGCCACCTCGTCGAACTCGACTCTAAACGGATGAATCCTCGCGGCGTGTTGCGTCGGCTGCTTCAGCTGAACGTACGCGATGGTCTCCTAGAGCGCGCCATGGAAATTAAGCGTCGCTGCGACGAGTTGAATGTGGAAGTGAGCGCAGGCATGATGGCCACCATATTCGATCTGTACATAAAGCTGAAAGATGTAGAAAATGCCGAATCGGCTTTTCAGAAACTGAAAAAAGAGTATCCGGGTGAGTCAGTTTAATTAAGGTAATTAAATTTCATTAAATTATCCGTGTCTTTGCTAGGATTTCAAATCGATGAACACAAACTCATCGATTTCGCCACTCTTTTAGTAAGCTCTGGTCAACTGGATAACGCTAAGCGTATCCTCAGTGAGCACGCGGCTTCTGCTCAAAAAATTATTGGAGGCGACTACGTTGCCAAGAATCTGTGGCATTTCTTAACGAGCGTTGCTCATCTGGGAGCCAAATCAAATTTGCCACCGGAGCAGAATTTGACACGTGAAACTTTCCAGTTCCTTCACGCACTTCGCTACTGTTACGCACCGAATACGCTGCTCGGTCCCATAATCCGCGAATACCTTCTCCGCAATGACATCCAGTCTGCCGTAGCCGAGTTCAAGCAGCTCGGCGATCAGTATAAACGCACTCCGTTGCAGTTCGAATTGTTGAGTCTGCTGGTGAAGCTCAGCAATTCGAGTAACGATGATAACGTGCAGCGCTTTAATATCGCATGCGAGGAGGCCAGAAGTTTGCTTAGCACAGTCACAGACGTCATAACGCGGATTCACGGCGCTACCAACATGAACAGCGCTCTTCTGATGGCTTTGGCAGAGTCGGGCACCGATAAACAACTACGACGTTTGGTAATGGACCCGGAGTTCCGTATAAACAATGATTTGCTGCAAAAAACCTGCGAACATTTAAGTCAAGAAGGCGCCATCCAAACGCTGTTGCGTTTAGGTCGTTGTACACGCGGCCTCAACTATGTCATCAACGACCAAACCGTCTGCAATATGCTACTGCAGAAATTTAAGAGCTCCAACGATTATGGAGCAGCACTGGAACTGTTCGAGCACTTGGAAGCCGATGACGAACTTAAAATATCACAAGAGTTTCTCCAAAATTTGGTCTCGTTGTTGCGAATGAATAATGTAGAAATTCCTAGCAGCCTGGCGTTACGCGCACAGATCATATAACTAACTGCAGCTGATTCTATTTTTTAAGTGAGATTTCTATAAGAATACCTTCGATTAAGCTTATGGTTACTTTTGTTTTTACTGAATGATAGGATTAATGCTTTTGTCAATATGTAGAGAAATAAAGCAAATAATGTTCGTAAATTTAAAGGCGTTTCTATAAAGTAATCAACAGGTGAAATTTTGGATTTTATTGCCGTGTCTGAAATCAGCGGATCGTACGATCAAATCGAGTAGTCAAATATTTAATCTTTGGAGTTCTTTTGCAGCTGGAGTCCGATTGTCTAACGAGATCGTCCTCTATGTTTTTTAACATTTTATGCAATTTACACAATTGATTTTTATTTAAATAAATTTATTTATACTGCCATCTTAGAGTTAAAATACACAACAGCATTTATATCTTTTTTTTTTGCTGAACAACCAAAAAATGCAGCCTTTGCATACAAAAGCTTTTTAATAGTTTTTTAACAAAATAAAATTAATTGTATTAACTAATTATTTAATAGCAGATGACATAGTCGTGTGAGCGATTCATTTTTAAATTAATTACTTATTTTGCATGGATTTTTATATATTTATATGTGATTTTTGTTAATTAACATATTTTTAAATATCAACGCTGCTGCATATTATAACAGAAGAAGTATGTTTCTTAAAAATAATTTCACATTAATTTTATTACTTTTTTAATCCATTTATTGATATTTATACTTTAGAGTTTATGAAATTACAATTTACTTTATTTATTCCATTATATTTCAGTTGGAAAGTTTTTAAAAAAGCAGAAAAAATAATTTCTGTTATTAATTAATAACGAAAGCATTGATTTAATTTGAAATAGTTAAACTTCACAGCTCTTCTGCTTCAATGATTTTTAGTTCCATTTTTCAGTTTTGTTCTATAGGCGTTTTTCGTTATTTTTTTTATATGCATATGAAAAGGAAGGTTAAAACAATGCTCAGTGTTGCAAGTTTTGGAAACAGAATTTAGTACAAGAAAAAAAAAAGACCAATACACATTTTCCAATCACATTTGGTTTAATTATAAACCAAATTGCATTTCAAACTTTGCCGATTTTAACTAAAACTATGATGTTTAACAGCGAATTTAATTGATGACAACTTTCAGATTAAATTTGCAATTACCGATTGCAATCTATTTACACTGCCTGAAATGTGGAAGCCATGTTATTGTTAATAAACTTTAAAGAACACAATACAACTTTAATTATAAATAAAATATCAGTGTAAGGAACTACTTAAAACGAAAACCTGCACCAGTGAGCAAATTTCTGTTATAGTTACATGCGTCAATATTAATATAACTATCGATTACGAATTACAAAACATTCGTTTGCTTATTTCCATCACTTCCTAAAAAAAGCATAAAAATAATATATTTTGCGTATTGTTGATAGGTAAAAGTGATATCAATAAACATATATATATAAACACACATATACATATGTACAAGTACTAGCTTTACAGAATGTCTTATATATATGTATATGCACATATATATAATTTTTTTGTTATTATGTTGATGTTTTTTTGGAGTATTTATTTATATATTTTTTTTTCTTTAAATACTTGCTTCTTTTTAAGTTCGTAGCTTATTATTTACAAATTTATACATACTACAGCGTCAAAGCATACACATGACTTGCATCACACAAATGCAATGCTCAGTAGAAACGAACATAAAAAAAGCAAATGGCTTCAACAAAGAAAAGCAACAATAAAATTTTACAGTAAATGTATTGAAAAGGGGAGGAAACTTCACTTGATCAAAGAATAATTCACAAGAAAAATTATTAATTCGCCTTTAGAATTATTCTAAAACTTTAGTTACAAAAATTTATTTTATTTTCCTAGCAGAAAAAGAAAATAAAGTTTTAAGTAGTTCATAGATTCTTCTTCGACTTCCGACTATGAAGCAACATGAATAGAATTAGAAAATTGATAATAAATTCAATTGGAAACAAATATTTAACAGAAGTTGCATAATTACATCGGGACTAAAAAAATGAACAAACTTTTGCTGTTTCTGTGGCCAGTCTTCGGTCAATGCGTTTAGGATCAGAAACCGCTTTCTTTTATACATTTTCTACTGAGTTTGGTTTCTATTTGAAAGATTTACGAATTTGATATTTTATTTAGTAATTTATATATTTTTAATATATGTATACAACATTTGCATATGCTTTTTTATTAGTATTTAAATATGATCATTTATAATAGTTGCTGTTTTTTTTTTTTTTGTTTATTTACTCTCGTTTTGATTACATTACATCAGCTTTTTAAACACGTATAATTTTTTTAAACTTCTTCAATTTCATATAAACATTTTTTTAAAAATATTTTTTGTGGGCTGTTTTTAGTAGGAATTTTAATATCCTTAAATTTAATTTAAGGAAGTTCAATATTTTTAATGTGCTTTACTAATTCTTAATAAATTTAGATAATATGACTGTGTTGTATGTTTGTCATCAAAATAAATAT
Source organism: Thecophora atra (assembly GCA_937620795.1). NCBI lineage: Eukaryota > Metazoa > Arthropoda > Insecta > Diptera > Conopidae > Thecophora > Thecophora atra. The sequence continues at coordinate 21,850,415 of OW569397.1, read as the reverse complement.
TTTGGTTTTTTTTTTTTTTTGTTTATTCAAAGTATTTTTATATTCAAAACTAAACAACGGAAACATTAAGAATTTTTTTCTTCAAATTTTATTATCAGTTTATGCATGGATATAGTTAGACCACTTACATTAATTTTTTTAATTAGAGATTAAATAAAAATAAATATAAGAAACGAACACGACTCCATTTTGTTAAATTCACCTTTAGTTTTTATTTAAAGAACATAAAACAACGCTTTGCGTTTTCTTAAATGGTTTGAAGCATTGCTTAGCCTGTGGAAATAGTTGGATTTGGATAAGTTTGGATTTAGTAATGCAAAAAATTTATTAGTTGCTTGTATTTTTGTTATTCTTTTCTTCAATGGTTTTTGTTTATTAGTATGCGTACTTTACAAAAGCACGCAAATTACGGAAACTTCACGAGAATCCACTCGGCGGTTTTTTGCGTGATTTGCGATGCTCTTTTGTTGCACTAGCGCTACACACGAATGTATTTATGCAGTAATTCTTTATGTTTATATAAATATATATGTTCTATGGATGTATATATATGGGAGTTGCATACGTGTGTGTGAAAGTGTGTTATTTATATAGAGATTAAAAACATGCTTTATATATATATAATAAATGTACAAAAGAATGTAACTACGCTGCGTTTACAAATCGCGGTAAAATTTTAAATACATTTGAGATAATCTTTTTTATACTCAATGAAGTGAAATTAGTTTGGAAAATATATAGCATTATAAATTGTTTTAATATAAATAATAATCTTTATTTTAGTCCCGATTACAACAACAAGAAACTTGGAAAAGGAAGATTGGAAATCTTAAAATAAAATCTCGCAATTCAACGAGAATAATTTCTAAATTAAGGAACAAATTATTTTCACTTCATGTCTCTAAAAAGTACATTAAAATTCTGTTTAATAATCTTCGATAATAGCAGCTTCTTGTTTTTACTTTGAAGAATGGAAAGAACCAATTTAAACTAAATTTAACTTTGCTGCCATTTAAATTAAATTCCACAAATAAGTTACAATTCAGTGTGGACCAACAAAAGGAATATAAAAAAATAATGGCTCCTATTTTTTCGTTATTTTTTGTGTAAGTTATGAAATTAGTTTGCGTGCAACATTAAGTATTCGGGTAATAGATGAGGAGATGCGATGAAGAACTTTCCTCTGGCGGCAGTACTGAACTTTCTCTTATAAATACAAACACCAACATTAAATTTAATCTGAAATTAAGTAATTTAGTATCAAAAGCTTCGCAGTAGCATTCATTTAATTTATAAGAGAATTTAAATTGTTCATTAATAAATTTATTATACAACTTAAAGTTCAACATCATACGATAACTTTTAAGCAATTAAATTAAAATAAATAGTACATCTAAGAAGAATAAGAAGAAGTACAAAAGTTCGTTCTATTCCACTTTCATTCCAAGTGATTTGGAAACGAAACTTCATGAAGCCTAAACACAGTTGGAGCGACCGGCCAGTATTCAGAGCTGTTGTTGTTGTATGCGGCCGCTCTGACTGTGTTTAGAATACAAGATGACGTTTTGATTCGGTGTCTCGTTTCATTCTATCGGCGAGCGTTGTAGAACGTTGTAGAATTAATATACAGAGATTAGTGAAGAGCTACATTTAACACAGAATGACGAAATTTCCTTCCCGCGTTTGCGGAAGATGCAACGAACATTTGAGGAATATTTATGGAAATTCGTATTAAAATATACAGATCATGTAACAGAATGTAATTGTTTAATTCTTTGAATTTTGATATAACAAATTTTGAATGATATATAAACAGATTTCTTTACGAGCCTTAATTTAATGCAAAATTCTGATATTACAGTTACAAAGAAAAACTTTGATACAATATAAATACATTTTACATCGGTTTGATTGTACTAAAATCCGTAAAATTTATAAAAAATGACAACTAATATATATATATATAATGTAATTTGGCCATTGTTGAACCTTTTAAAGGATAAATTGGAAAACCAAACCAAAACCTTTGGCCTAATAACACTTTATTTTCTTGAATATACTTTTGCAATTCAGATGTTATTTGGAGTTTTGTTAGGTTTTTGTTTGTTTGCTTCAATACTTTTTTTAATATTTTATAATTTCACACTTGATGTAAGATGAATTAATATAAATTTAGTGCAGTATGATTATTAATAACAACTTCATTGATTATTTTATAGTGTTTTCTTCGGTTTCGTGTTACGCATAAATAATTCTATCAAATACAATTCAAAATAGTTTCAATGTGCGGTGAAATCGAGTAGAGCAACACAAAAAATTAAATCGTAAAAATAACATGTGAAATAAAATAAAGTTCAATGCTTTCGTAATGAAATCGTATTCCTTACACAACACGTATTTAAATTTGTTTGTTTAAAATTGAATATTTTCACCTCGCTCCCTCTCTCCACGCCTCCTTTAATACATACAAACATTACAAATATACATACACATTTACATAAGTATGCATAATATATATCTCTATGTGGATTGTTATATATATATATATTTAGAAATATTAGAAAAAAATTTCGTTTCAAGAATGATCATTATTACTGGAAATATAGGATTATTTTGAATATTTTTTAAAAGTTCAATTAAATTGTAGTTTGTATTAATAAAACTATTCTCATAATTCCTATTTTTCGATTTTAATAGTTTTGATCGAGTTTATTGTGGTTCCTTTTTGTTTATTTCATTTCATTATTTGATTTGTTTTATTAACTTTTTGTTTATTTGCTGTGTTTTTTACACTACATTTACAACAACAAAAAAAAAATCTGTTTAATAATTTTGTAAATTTACATTCATTTATATTATAATAAAGTAATGATGATTTTTAACTTCAGGCTAAGATTTTTTATTATTATTGTTGTTTTTCTTTTTTGTTATATTGTGCAACTAACTTTTTAGCTTGTGTTTTACCAAATATTTTATTTGCTAAAACTATTCACTATTGGGTTTAGTACAAAGAAAAATCTCTATATTTATACATTCCTACGTTTTTCTTGCAGCCATTTGAATAGATTTTATTTTATTATGTGTTTAATTCATGGTGATTTTTTTATTGTTTTAATATGTTTTATTTTTGTTCTTTTTTTTTTTTTTTTTTGTTTTGTTTTTTACTTTATTTTAAGATTGAAGTCCACGTTTAATTAACAGGATGCTCCAAAAGAAGGCAGCTGCTGCAGCTCATTTATTTTTCATTATAAAATTTAGTTACTTTGCTATTAGCAACTTCTTCCCAAGCTGAAAAGAAAATCCAACGAAATTTATCAATTGACTTTGGTTATTTTTAAAAATCAACACTGTGAAAACTTACCAGATCCAATAAAATCTATAATTATTTCATTATGTTGCAAGCAGCTCATTTCTGATGGCGCCATTGGCGAGATGAAATACAAATCCTTCTCTTTGTGCAGAGCATTAGTTATCTTTTCTCTATGATTGCTGTTGCTGCGACTTCTGTCGTGGTTGTGTGCCTGCTGCTGGTATTGCAGCTGCTCTTCATCGAACTGGTGCTGGCCGCTGTAACGGCGATGCGGACGATGATAGTGATAATGATTGCCTCGTTGGTGATGTGATTGATATGACGATGAATACTTGGATTCAACTGAGACGGATGAGCATGATGAGAAGGAACTGGAAGCTGATGAGGATGAATTACACATCGGTTGTGGTCGTTGCTGCTGTTGATGCTCGGCAGCAGCTCGGGCAGCAGCTATTATAGCAGTTTCGATATCGTTGCAGGTTTCAAGCTGCTGTGGTGCCGATGCAGATGCGTTGCAGTTAGGATCGGCAACGATCTGTTGTACACGTGGCGGTGACGATGAAGTTGGCCCATTGTTTGTTACCGTAATCTGTTCAGAAGATGACGACGACGACGACGATGACAATGTATTGGATGCATTTGTCTGAGGTGAATTCGTTGCTGGCAAAGACGTATTATTATAATTGCTTCTGCTGCAATTGTTGGAAGCTACACCCTCATTTATTGCGCTTATTCTTCCCGCATTGACGCTGGTTTTTGTGGGGTTGTTAATAGCGTAGACACCGCTGTCGCTCGACTGATTGCCCGCCCCTAATTGTGACGAATTCGGCGAGGATGCATCAGCTGTCGACATCATGATCAGCTCATCGGCCTGTTGCACAGAATTGTTCAACAATCCTGCATCGGAAGTAGATGATGAGGAACTTGCTGATGTGATATTAAAATTAGCACCTGAGTCGTTCAAGCAGGTCTTCCGCTTGTCGCGCGTTGCCCCATCTACGGATGGCGCAGATAAATGAGTTGCTAGTGTTTCACGACGATTTTCCATTACATATTCTGCTACTTCAGCGTTGTTGTTGTTGTTGTTGTTGTTGCTGTCGCTATCACCTTCGTTTTCTTCATAATCATCGGCGATGTCTCCATCAGTCATCGTTGATGTGACATCATCGTCGAAGAATTTCAACTCGTCCTCATTGAAATCGCCGAAAGTAAATTCGATATTAGGCACATTTCCGCCCACAGAGCGATCATCATTAAGAATTATCACGGCTGGACGATTTGCTGCTGCTGTTGTGCATGCTGTTGCGCCAGCAGCTGCTGGTGCGGTGCTGTGCTTGCTTGAGGAGTGCGTTTTCACGTATTTCTTCTTGTATGCGGAATGGCTGCTTTGTGGCTTCTTGATGCTTGAGCTAGAAGTTGTGGCTAGAGCAACGTTGCTAATGCTAATATTTGAGTTGTTTGCGTATGTGGCGCCAGTCTGCGTTGCTGTTGTCGCCGCTTTATATGGCATTAATTCATTTTGCAAGAGATGTTGATGCGGCTGCTGTTGTTTGTCCTTTTTGGTTTTGCGCTCATTGTTAACAATAGAAATAGCGGCATTGCTACTGCTCTGCGACAATTGCTCAGTTGAGTCTTTCGATTTCTCTTTAGGTTTCCTAACAGCAACAGCTGCAGTTGTCGCTGCTGTCGCTGCATTTGGCGAGGTATTTTTATTAAGAGTAGATGAAATCGTTCCTGTGGCAGCCAATACAAAATCGTCATTAGTATTATTAATATTTTGGTGCTGCAGTTGTTGTTGCTTAGCTGCAGCAGGGGGAAAGTTGTGAACAGTCGAAGCAGCTCCAGCGACCAGCGACGCCCCGTGACGCTTGACCGTCTTCTCCAAAGCGGGATACTGTTGATCGATGTTGCTGCTGTTGTAATTGTAGCTGTCGTGTTCTACGCTCTTCGACTTTTGCAACGGTTGCTGTTGGCAAACTTGCTGCGGCTTGTTGCAGTTATGCTGGATTAGAACCATTGGCGGTTGTTGTGTAGGCGGGTCAGGTTTCCTCATTTCTACGGCTGCCACTTGGCGTTTCTCGATTTTCTCCCTGTTGAGAGAATCGACGACATTTACATTTGCGTCGCCAGAGTTCGATGGAACGATAGCCGCGGCTTGAGGCACGAAAGTTAAGCTCTGTGAATAAGTGATGTGCTTTAAATTTGTAGCTTTCATGGTTTCCAACATATTGGATGCTGTGGCTGATGCTGTCGGTGGTGACAAAATTGCAACCAATTCAGGAAAATCAGACTTTGTGGCAGATTTTTTTGTTTTATGCTTCGCTGTGATCAAAGCAGACGTTGATGTGGTTGCATAAACGACACTTTGACCGCTGGATGACGCCACGGACTCCACGCTGTTATCATCAGCACTGTTGTCGGTAGAAGTCGCATTGCCAACTGAATCAACAAGTGGCCATTTGTCGACGCCGTTTGCCGATGTTGCCGACGCTGATTGCTGCTGCTCTTTGTTGGTACGTGCGATGTCCGCATATGAAATGGGAGCCGGCAAGTTGCTTGCTGCAGCACTTGCATTTGTCGCTGCTGCTGCTGTTGCTGCTTTTGTGTTCTTATGACGTGGCTTGCTTTTGATGAGACTGGCTGTTGCCACGGCTGTCGTGGATTCGATGGGCAACGAATGCACTGAATCGAGATCGCTGGAATCCGATTTCTCCGAGGGCGGCATGGAAGACGAGGACAAGCGGCGTGTTTTCTCGCCACCACTTTTAATATTGTGGCTGTTGTTGTTGTACCTTTGGTTGTAGTTGCTGTAGCTGTTATGATTGCTGTTTGCGTGGTTGTTGTAAGCATGAATATAGTCACTGTTCGTTGCATGTTGGTTGTAGTACTTGTAACGTTGTGCGGCACCGTTTGCATTGTTGGACTTCTGCATGTTGGGCGCGAAGTTCGACGAGGTGCGATTGAAGCCGCCCACGCCTGCTGTGTAGTGACTGCTGCAATTGCTCGTTTCGTCCAAGGAGGGGCGTTGCTTCTTTGGCTTTCTCTTTTTGGTAACAATGTGAAACTCTGCAGCTTCTGGTAAAACTGAAGCATCTGTGTCCAACAAATCTTCGCCATGTACATTGATAATTGCGGCAGTGGTTGGATGCATGGTACCTTCACTCTTTTTGCGTTTCTCCGATTTATGCGTTACTGTTGCTGCCGGGATAATTTGTGTTGTTGCGTTGGTGTCTGCTGTCTGCGTTTTGTTGTTCTCCTCTTTCTCTTTCTCTTTCTCTTTAAGTTTTTCTTGTACTGCCGAATCCTTTGCTTTTTCTTCCTTTTCATCCTTGTCTTTGTCCTTGTTCTTGCTACTCTTCTTCTCCTTGGCCAATGATGTTGTCTTGTCGGCATTACAATTGCTGTCACCCAAATATTGAAGCTCTTCGGTGCCCCATGAACGGCGCTCGCTGGCGGCAGCTGTCGCTGATCCTTTCGTATTCGTAGTGGTTAAATCCTTGTTGTCGTAATTCTTGTTGATATCCGCTGCTGAGGCGGACGTATTCTTATTCTTTGCATTTTTATTGCGCATAATTACATTGCTTTCAGTCGTCGCCGCTGTAGTCTTCAGCTCGTCCACATCAATTTTGGCGCAGCTACGCAGTTCCTCCAGCGAATTACTTTTCTTCAATTTGTGCTGCTTCTCTTTGTCCTTCTTACGATCTTTCTTTTTGTTGTTTTCATTGAATTTGTTACTGTTGCTTGTGGGCTTTTCGTTTTGTTTATCCTCGCTGCTCTCGATGTACTTCACAAGCACCTCAATTGGATCATGGCCGCGATAGCCTGCCACAGACTTAACGTCCACTGTTTTGGTGTTGCGTTCCTGTTGCGATTTCTTTTTGTTTTTAGCCTTCGCCTGCGATTGGCTTACTATGGAAGAGCTTCCACCGCTGGTGACATTAAGAATGGCGGCTGCTGCGGCGGCGCTTTTTTGATAAATCTCATTAAAAGAATTTCCATTTTCGTCGAATTGTCGCTGAAAGATGCAAAGAAAAATCGACGTGATGGAATATGGAAACTGGTAAAATTCGTCTTCTATTTGCTATTGCTTACCGTAATAGTTTTAGTAGTTGAAAACATGGTCGACGGAGCTCTAACAATTTCAGTCTTTTCGCCCAAAACAGATTTGCATGATTTGTAATTTTCATCTAAAGGTAAATATTTCGTATCGATTGTGGACGAAGAGACTTTGTTTTTAGCTGTGGTAGCTGCCGAGCCGCCACCTCCACCCACACGTTCCAATGTTGTGAAACGTACGGTTTCATCTACGTAACATTGCGCCTTTGATGGTGCAAATTCAGTTTTGGCTTGTATGCTGCTCATGACATTGTTTCGTGGCAAAATGACGTCTTTGCTATCCACGTGCTCGTAGAAGGGCGAAGCCTTGAAATAAATGCGTCAATTTCATTTCTACAAGATAAAACTGCTCGCTGCTTACCTGTAAGCTTTCATCCAATCCTTTCCCCGGCAGTATCTGTTGAGACTGTTGTATATCCAACATAGGTTCACCCATTTCAATGATGAAATCACCGCTGAAAGGAGTGTGGACAGCGCCACTACTGAGGAGACCTCCACCTAAAACACCAACTCCAATACCGTCAGCAACGTTTGTTGAAATGGAATTGCTATGGTTATTATTCAGGCAATTTAAACTCTCGGAATCCTTTTCGCCAGCCACCGTTGCGCGCTCGTTTCCCTTGTTACGTCTCTGTTGATGTTTGCTGTTGTTGTTGTTGATGTTCGAGGTGCAGTTGTTGTTGTTATTGGTGCTGATATTATTGCTCCTTACTGCTGCCTCATGCATAAATGCTGGAGCGTTTTGCTGATCGAGCACGCCACTCAACAGATTGTTGCCACCGCTGTAAGTGACGTTGACGTTACTGGGCAAACTGCCGCCTTCACGCTGTCTCGATGACACTGAAGAATATTTCTTTTGTCGGGAGTTGTGATTATGGCGACGATTGCGCTGTCCTCCAACACTGAATTGATAGTCACAGTCTAGTGATTCATTGCGCACAGCATCGACGAGATCTTGCAGGGATCCACCCTGCTTTTGACTGTTGGATGATGTGGCTGTGGACGAGTTACGTGTGTAACGGGAAGCTATTGCACGAAATGCAAATGTCTGATCTTCCTTTTCATTTTCTGCATTCTGCAATAATTGCTGCAAAGAAATCTTAGTCTGAGTCAAGAAATTTAACACGTGTTGGACTATTGAAGTATGTATATGTTCGGTAACTGATGATGGATCGTGTTAAAGTTGATCAATTTATATATTATAGGTTAAAAGATGAGCTTTCTCGGGCCTCGTAACAACAAGTAACTCTCGGCTTGTGCAACCTCGGTAATATTTCTACAAACTTCTGAATTTTTGCACATTATTGGCACCTTTACCTCTTGGTTCTCTCTTTCTTATACAATAACGCATTCGACTTAAAGGAAACATCAATAAATGAACCACATTTTATGCAGAAACTGTGCAGTGTAGTAATTCGATAATATTTCTAACTAAAAGAAACCGATCGCATCGCAAAAGTGCCCAACCCTTACCTATATTTGTATATGTATAAAAATTAAATATATTGACATCTATGGCTTTAGATTATGGCTCCAGTCTTCTGAAACAGCTGCAAATGGCCGCAATATGCACAAAACTATTGATGTGGATAATTTTAAACACCAATTTAGGAAACTTAATGTATAATTTAATTAAAATTTAAATAAATATAGGATTTTTATAAAATGTTACAATCACAACTGTCGAGAGTTATGTTTTCTTCAAATTATTAAAAGACTAGAAAATTTGCCGTTGTTTTTTTTTTGTAATTCGAAACGCATTATTTCTCTATAATAGACGACATTTTAGAACACTTTTGCTTGCGTATTGTATAAATTATTGTAAACATTTCCAAGTATAATGAATCACCGATATAATTTCTCTACTATTTCTTAATTTATCACTTACCAAGAAAGTTTCACTTTTATTTTCTTTGTCTCTAGGATTTTTGTAAGAATAAGCTTCTTCGAGTAAATTTTTTAGGCGACTATCATCCCAGTCTCTTAATCGGCACTCTTCCCATGTTTCAGTTTTCTGCAAATTTAATGAAAATAATAATAAATTTTAAGTAAAACCTCTTTGAAATAACAAAAAAATGTAGCTTAAAATGTTGGTAAAGAAACAAAAATCGAATGTAGATCCCTAATACAGAAAGTACCGTTATAAGAACCTTGAGCGAAAAGAATTAAGCAGATCACTTTTTCTTAATACATACATATTAAAATACATTCTCACAATTAAACAACTAACACAATAACGAAAACACTGAAAAATTCCAAAATTCCATTTCGATATAATAAAATTTAAGATAAAAGTTGTGGTTTTTTGTATTTTGATGTTAAAACTGATTCCCACAATTGTGTAGAATATTATATTGAAAAAACGGAAGTTTTGTGGTGGATGTGTTAGTGAAGAATATTTTAACGTTTTGGTTATCAATCTTTTTCGTAAAATTCATGTATGGCAAGTTTTTAATAATTATTATTTACCACTTTAGTGTTGCCATCTGCCGGTGATAAAAACGTTAGAATTACAACAAAAATAAATCTATTTATAGGTCAGAGTTAGATTAACGAATTTTATGAAATTCTTATTATTCGAGTGCATTCAATTAATGATTTGCATTATTAATGATTTTATAAAATCATATTTTTATTATTTTATTTCTTTTAATTATTTTACTATTTACAAAAAATTAATTGTGACAACATTTTTATTTTATAAACATTTATTTAAATATTTAAAATTATTTAAAAGTTTAAACAGTTAAACTAAATACATTTAAATTTTAATTGATTTAAATAGTAAAGTTTTTGTTAGTGAAAGGGAATCAATATAAATATTACCTTAGATGTCCGAGACTAATGAATCACATATTAATAGTTGATTAGTACAACTGCCCCACCCATTCACGCTGAGTTAAAGTGCATTTGTGTTATAATTATTTAAAATATATTCTTAAGCAAAATTTATTGAAATTTTTAGAGAATAAAATTTTCGATATACAAAGATGTATACAGGAACAGCTAATAGTTAGTTAATTTCTCTATTCTAACTGCCGTCTGAGACTCGCTCGATTTGCCCTACCCTTTCGTTACTTTTCATCAGTAATCGAACGAGACGTTCGCTTGTCCATGCTATCTCCACTACGATGTGGCCATTTTATAAAATCATTGCAAATACAATCACATTAACAAAACAGAAATGCTCAATAAGGTTAACCAATAAATGTAACTAAATACGTAGAATACACCTTTTAATACCTTGGTTTTGTCAGCGTTGGTGACGAAGTCGAAATTATCTGTTTCTTCAGCGCTAGCGACTTTAGGCGTGGAACCACCGCCGGCCAAATTTGGAGCCCGCGTTGAAGTATCCGTGGCAACGCTTATTGGTACATCCTTTTTTGCAGCAGCTACTTCGCTACTGGCCAAAGCATTGGCTAAATTGCCTCTTTGCTGGCCTGTTGCAGAAGCATCAGACATCGGAGTAACGTGATTGTTAGCTTGATTAGCACTCTTGCTTACTGCTGCCAGCGTTGGTGCTAACGATAACGACGACGACGATTTTGATGACGTCGATGACGCTACAGCTGCTGGTGGCACTGAATGGTGATGAACCGACGTTTGCGGCACTATTGAAGTTGTTGGTGTAGTTGTGGTTGATGTGGTCGTTATAATTTCAGTGTTCAATGTAGAACAGGCAATCGAGACAATCGATGGAGTGGTTTTATGTTTTTGTTCATTGTTCATTTTCTCATGCGTTGTTTTCAGTGAAAGCCATTAAAGGAGATGAATTTTCGGGTAGGTGGAAAAAGCGTGAAACAAAATCCGAATTCCGATTTCAATCCAAATTGGTAGGAAAATTCGTGTGTGGATTGTACTTGTGCCGGTGTTCTACATGCGTTGTTCTGGAATCGACCTTTTTGCCACAAATACAAGGCAATTTTGCAAAATCACATGCGTCGCCACCCGAACACAAATATTAACTGCAAAAGGGGACCTGTGAAATGTTTTCAAATCCTTTCAGTTATAATATTGTTGATAGGAAGCCGTTTAGTAATTCAATCGCTGGATTCACTTTAATCTGCATCCAAAATAGTACATTTTTATTAATTTTTGCTGCGAAACGAACACAGTTAAAACACTATTTGTCAAATGATCGGTAGGCGATTCTAAAATCGAAAAGGTCTTTTGCTCCATATGCGTGAGAGAGATGACTAGTATTCGAATATTTAAAAAAAAATGAAATTGCAAAAATAAATGCTGTAGCAAGCGAATGACAAAATGATATTTTTCTAGTTTCGCTAATTAATTGTTAAATGCGATTGTAGAAAATTTCCGTAATGCTAAAGAGAATTTTAATTTTTTTCCAAATTTACTTCAGTGCTACATTTGAATGTTATTTGCGCTATGAAATTTCAGGCATTCATCCTTTTGCAGACCCTCCATTTGCAAGTGGATGTAGTTAGTTGTTGCTGTCTCTTCCTTTACACGGCAAAACACGTCATTTTATCTTTTTTGGTTTTGCTTCGGCTGCCTTTCGTGTGAAGATATCTGAACCATAAAATGGGTACATCTATTTTATAAATACTTATATTTGTTTTAAAGTAATTATTTTTCTTTGCTTGTTTGGGTTACAATGAAAAGACGAACAGATTTTCGATTCTGATTCATATAATTTTGACTTCACTTCTACTTTGGTTTTTCCTCACAATAGTGCAAATTGCAATTTTCACTTTTATTATATTGTAGTATTTTTTTAGTTTATCACATAGGTTTAAAAGTTTTCCGCTCTATTGTGGTCTAAGATATATTTTGCTATAAATTTTAGTGTTTTAACTTAATTAGCACACTCAAATTTGTCCATATAAAATTCACAAGAACGACGACCATGACCAGAAAAATTCGCTAGCTCTGAAGTCGAAAATCTACATTTTGCACAGATCAGATAAAAGAATAGATGAACGAAGAAGACGACCAGATATCTGATTTTTGCTTTTCGCTTAAATCGATGCCTCCCAAAAATTCTCCTTTCCTGGGAAGAATCCATTGGAAGAAGCCAATGGCGCTGCCGGCTTTGCCAAAAAAACACGGCATTTTCCAATATTGGAAAGTAATCAGGCAAATCACGCAACTTCCTCGTTGTTCGAGCTCCCTAGGTATATGCGTGAATTGAGTGATTTTCTCATGTTTTCCTTTTGGCAAACTCTCTCCCTTTCTCGATCCCAAGGAAAAATTCCATATGACTTTCCAGCTAATAAATGACTGAATAAATAGATAAGAGGAATACGACTATTCAAATAATTTTCAAAATTCACTAAAATTTCAGCGGAAAGCTGCTCTTTGGGTGTGTATTAATGTACCCTTAACTTAAATTAATGTTAAATTTAATACTAATAATATTAATTTTAAATTAACCATTAAATTAAATTTTCCATTTTACTTTCGCAACTGTAAACGTAAACTCGCATTCGTCTGAACATAACATAAGAAAACGTGTACGAAAAGCACGTGTGTGATAATATATTACGAAAATTAGCGACGATTTTTATCGTGGTTTATTTTTGGATATGGGTTTTAAGACCTTCCAAATAGGAATTGGATATGCCATTTTAGAAAACATTTACGAGCGTGAAATTAGCTACGATTTTTGGGGTGGTGGTTGTGAATGATGGTTGTGAAGTGAAAATATACCGTATTTTCAAAAAATCACTAAAATGAGACTAATAAGCCGAAACTAGAAAACTGTATACAGTTTAGTATATCTCGGGAATATGGCTCGCTATCAAATTGATATACATTGCAAAACATTTTGGAAAATACGCTCTTTAAAAGCTGCGACCGTAATAATGCAGGGAATTAAATACCTGGATACGATACGGCTATTTTCTCCTACATTCCACAAATTCATTTCCTTGTTTGTGTAAGTTTTTTAGTTTATTGAACTCATAGAACTTTTTTATTTATCAGAAATAATAGAGTATGATTTTCCATTATGGTATAAACTTTTATAGTTTGAGTTTAATAGTTTACTTTTAGTGCTGTTTTGAAAATAAAAAATATTTTTGCTCCAAAGGCAGCATGCGATGAAATGGATTTATTCCTTTCAACTGCCATTTTAAACAAATAAATCATTATTCCAATCAAAAGCTTTCGAATATGATTTTATTTGAAAACGTTTCCGTTTTTCTTCTCCAAGAAAAACAATTACTCATGGCAACTTGTAAACATTTGTGAAATTAATTTCATTTTCATTATTTTAATCGCTATGTCATCTACAGATCTTTATTATGCATCCACATTTCTTGAAAAATTGCATATCTTTAAATCTTGAGGATTAGATAGAATATCTGCGGAGCACAATTAAGTAGAGTTCTGTGTGTTATAGAAATATTTACTGTTTTGGTCAAAGTATGTGTGATTTCGGAAGGTAATTTGGAACGAATTACCAAATATATTACAACAACAACATTTACTGCTTAGTCCAATGTCGCTTTTACAGCAATTTGAAATCGAACCATAACGACCTGTATCAAAATATATCACGCATCCTGATCACTTTAGTACCGTTATGGAGGTATAGTAAAAATACTGCCTTTATTATCGACGATATGTTAAAAAAAAACCTTTATTTTGTAGAAAAATAAAAAAATTTTTGAAAATTTTGAAATTTAGAATAGTTTTTTAATGTGCTTAACTAATTGCGTTTATTATATTAGTAGCATTTTCGTATTAATGAGAACACAAAGAGTAAATTTTCTCTTTCAAACGGTATAAAAACCTTATTCTAAGGTTTATTGTTTCCTATATTCCCTTTTTGAAAATTAAGCATTTTAGCGTCTCAAAAACAGCGATTAAATATAAACCACCCTAAAAATAGTTGGTAAATGATGTTGTCATTTTCACGAAACATGGAAACCAATGATTGTTGTTGGTATAATCAAGTTTATGGCCTGAATTTACACTGAGAATGTTTTATGGCTGGTTAAAGTTTTTTACGTTTTGGTTGACGAGTGCCGTATTGTTTCGATAAAATGGATGTTGTTAGTTTCTTTTATAAACACATTCTTTTATTAAAAAATACTTAAAAAAATAACAAATCATTGCATATAAGACATAAATAAATTTAAGATGTTAAGCATACGATTCTAAGTTCATATTGAAGTTCCTAACGACTGTAAATTGCTGACATTTTCAGTGTGATATACGTTCTGCGAACGCTGCGCTTCTCAACGAATTTGCTAATAAATAGCAATAACAGCGACTTCAAATGTTTTCAAAAGGGACATCGCATTCGTTTAAGCGGATTCCGGTTCGTAGAGACTTTCGAGGGTAAATTTCTGTCGATAATAAATTTAATCAATTGGTATTATAAAATGTCAATGTAATTTAATATAATTAAAATTATGAGATTACAACGTAACTTTTCACAAAATCGTTAAGTTTTATGAAAAGAGGTACAAAGAGCAATCGATAACAACAAACGCAAATAAACAAATAACAAACGATTGAAAATATATAAGGTACTTTGAGGCCACTTCGAAAGAGTAATTCAATTATTGCAGATTCAATTTAGTTAAACTGGTTAGTTTACTATATAGATCTAGTCAAATGCAGTCTGGTTAAAATTGAAATAATTTCAATAATTAAAAACCTGGAGAAAATATCTTCAAAATTCCATACTTAGCATAAAATATATAGTCTTAGCTAGTCAAACAGCAAATTTTCTAACTGCAGAATAGATTTCTGCAAAACAAGTCGAGCTCGAGAATTATGGCACTTCCACAACATGATGAGATAATTTTCTTCATTCCAAATTTAATCGGTGAGTAATTTAGTTAAGCTGTGTATATTATAAAGCGTGATGTATGAAATCCACCTGTATACACATACTAAATTACTTAGCATAATTGAATTAGTGACATAAAATATATTTATTGATTTTTTTGTATGGCTTTTTTTAAGGATATGGAAGAATAATCTTAGCACTGATTGCCTTCTGGTTTATGGCTAGTAACTATGTAGTATCTGGCTGGTGTTATATAATAAGCGCGCTACTGGACGCTGTTGATGGACATGCAGCACGCGCCTTTGACCAAAGTAAGTGTCCGGTTTTATCCATAGCTTTGTAATGTTTTATCATTTGTTCTCGATTTCTATTATACAAGAAATACAGTACACATCTCGCAATGCAAACTCCTATCACAATAAAATTATTTCATTCAGAAAGCAAGTCTTGCTGCTCACCCATAAAGTCTAGTAATAACACAAAATTCAATAAGTAACCAAATATATTATTGAGTGCATGACAAATCATCTAATCCTAAAATTTCTAAATTGCATCATCTATAGGTACCCGCTTTGGCGCCATGCTTGATCAGTTGACGGATCGTTGCGGCACCATGGGTCTGTTAGTCACATTGAGCTACTTCTATCCCCAGCATATGTTTTGGTTTCAACTCTCCATGGCTATTGACGTAGCCTGCCATTGGTTATATATGCAAACGTATGCTCGTACATACGATATTAAACTGTGCAAAATATTGTTATCATATTTAAATAATTTCATTCCAGGAGCGTGTTGGTCGGAAGGAGCTCGCATAAAGTAAGCAACAATGTTATAATGCGTGTCTACTATCAAAAAGACGTGCTTACATTTATGTGCTGCGTCAATGAGCTCTTCTACATTTGTTTATATCTTTTGCACTTCACAAACGGACCGCTGAGTACGTAGTTTCTAAATGAATAATTTCTTTGAAATTAGCAATTCCTTAATTGACCATTTATCATTATAGTACTGGGGATATCTCTCTTTAAAGCGCTGGCTGTAGTTTCATCTCCGTTTGCGGTTCTCAAGTCTGTCATATCTTGTATGCATGCCTATGTTGCCGGTCAGGACTTGATTGCAGTCGATGTGCGGGAACGCCAGGAACGTCGACTAAAGCAGTCTTCACAGAAATCGGAGTAATTAAATGATTCGACTTTATATTTCACACTCACCAAAAAAAAAATTAATATATATGTATGAAAAAATTCCAAATACTTTTGCGAAAAACATGTTAATATTTAATTTGTAAGAAGAGTTCTATTTTAGTTTTTTCATTAGATCGTAGTTCTTAAGTTAATTTATTTATTCTTTAGCCAAGTAGCGACTACAGTTTCTAATCATGATAAAGATTTATATATATTTGTGTTTATAGTATTTCTGACTGTCAAGGTTAAAGCAAAGATTATAAAGTATTTTATAATCTTTATGTATGTATTCCAAAAAGGAACTGTAAAGAGTAACTTATTCAATCTCATATTAATTAATTAGTCGATTATGATCATTGGTATCGATGAAATTGATGTTGTAAATCTTTAAATATGTGCAATTTATCTAACACAAAAGTTGGAAATTATAATTAATTAGTTAATATATTAACTAAAGAGACATCAGTTATGCTGACGTTACTAAAAATCGAAGAAAATTGCGTCCACTGTTTTTCTTGTTTTCTTTGTAAGCTCAATTTATTCTATAATATATAGCACTAATGAAATCTCTAAAAAAATAAATCTTTTTCCTATTAAATTACCAAAATACCAACTCTTAACAACGGTTTTATAAGAGACACTTTATAGTTTAGGAGATACAGATTTGCAAAATTAGGAAGTGCAGTTTAGGAGCTATGGCTTTTCAACTCTCTACACCTACATAAACTTTAACCAAGTCACGACCATACCTAAATTAAATAAAGACCTATTAAACTATATATCGCTTAAACGCTCCAGAAGTTTTCTCCAATAGTTTTTAAATGCGTATAAACAACCCATTCATGAGGGTTTAATTATTGCTTCGATGTAGAATTTTGCAGAAAATAGTCTCATGGATTGTGTGTATTATGTAAATCGCATTAAAAACCGCTCCGTATTAAAAATAGTTCTGCAGTTAGTTAAAATACAGTGATAGGAATAAAGTTGTTAAAATTTTTATGGTTTTGGTTACATTAACATAAATCTGTTAAGATTAGTATGTTTGCTCGCGTAAGAGATATAATAAAATTCAGTTTTATGTACGGTTGTATAACTCACTGCACTTTTGAGTATATTGGTGACTTTGTTGTGGTAAGTAAAAGGTAGCAACTCTTTAGCTAAGGGTTGCACAAAATCACGCAAATCACCCAATTTCTACTAGTAGTTTGCCACCCCTGGGGAAAAGAGATAAGTGTTTTCCAGTGGAAAAGTGCCGAAAATACTACTCTTCACATCTTATGTTTAATTTTTAGGCGTTATTGTTTCTTGTAAGATATATCAATATAAAATACATATTCTTGAATGAAACGCAAAACAATATGTATTGCGTAATCAAACCGCATTAGAAACTCGTACTTATATTAGTAATTAAGAGACATATCGCAATAATGCTTGTTTGTAACACAAAAAATAGAAGAGAAAACTACTCAGAAGAAGAAGAAGAAAAAAGTCAGCAAAAACAGCATTTCCAAAAAGACAGCATAATTTTGTATGGTGTGGTGGTACGCACAGGGAAAATGCTGATTTTGCTGAATTTTCGAACATGCCTGTTCCACCAATGCACTATAATGAACTATATATAGTTCTTCTTCATACAAGTGAGACTTACCCCCTGGCAGACCTTCGAGGGGGTAAGTGTCACTTGTATGGAGAAGAACTATATAGTTCATTAAAAAAACACGGCTAATACCTCTTACGGTAATCTGTAAATGCTATATTCCATCCATATAATCTATGGATGGAAGAAAGAATAATAAATATAATTTTTTTTTTGTTTCTTCTTATTAGAAAACGAATTTGTGCATTTCCTACATGAACAAATTTATTGCGAATTAAACAGTTGAGTTTTATTGATAAAACAGTTTTATTGAACAAATAAGCCGTAAATCTTACAAATGGCGTCTTATCCATGAAAATTGTTTCTTTTATTTTATTTTAGTGTAATGGACCATCCATGGAACCGACTTTACATTCGAAACATATCTTACTAACCGAAAGGATATCGCCACGTTTATGTAAAGCAAATCGAGGTGATATTATAATTGCAAAGTCGCCGGTAGATCCAACTCAATATATTTGCAAGCGTATTACCGGCTTGCCAGGAGATAAAATCGCAAAAACATCAATACCAACTGATGACTATTTCGATATAAAGGTTTCGGATAATTATGTACCAGTTGGTCATGTCTGGATTGAAGGTGACAATAGTCGAAATAGTTCTGATTCCAGATACTACGGACCGATACCACAAGGATTAATAAAAAGTCGCGTTGTTTGCCGTATATGGCCCTTAGATAAGATTCAGCTTTTGTTGTAACTATAATTGAATTTAAAGAATGATATAAGTAATAAAAAGGAATAAAGAAGTTATTCTAGCTAAAAAGTTCCAAGGAAAAAAATTTTTCCCCTTTTAGGCTGAACACAGTTATAGCGGCTAGCGACAGAGCGACCAGGAAATTTCAAAATGTCCTAAGCGATCGAACAAAATTATAGAGCAGCTACTTGAGACTGCTGCCACAAAATAGATATCAAATAAACACAAATAAAAATGAAAGTATCAATAAGAAATTACTATGCTCTGTAGTGCATAACACAAGATTTTGAGACCTTATTGTACTAATTAATGGTGATCTTTTGTTGTAAATAAATAGAATTCGCAAAAAATATACTCTAAAATTAAATACGCGTGCACAGTCGGAAAGAACTTTTCGTTAACTGATTGATTGACATTCAATATCAAATTGGAATTTAAAAAAATGAGAAGAGGAAGAGTTTTTTAGTCACTAAATAAAGTATTACAAATGTTCTTAATGCCCGCGAATAAAATCGCTTCTGAAAACGGGAAGTTTAATTTCTCACTTCTCAAAATCATATCTATACTCTCTGGAACATGTATAATTTTGACAGATAAAAGTCCCTGCGGTCATAGTGACTGTGTTCAGCCCATAGATTAGTAGATGAGACACTCGAAAATGTCCCTTATACACTAATGCATTTTTGCTGGAATTGCACTGATACAATGAAAGAAAACTTTGATTCGCTGCAAAAAAAGTGTAGCCTCGCCGTAAAAAAGTGTAGCCTCGCCGTAAAATAATGTAGCCTCGCCGCAAAAATTTTGTAGCAAGCACTGATCGAAAATTTATTTTAAGGGGGTTGTTTGTCGAAACGTCAAAATAAATAATTATAAATATTATGTTTTTTATCCGTGAAAAACATGTATAAAACATAGTTTTAATGTTAATAAATATATTCTATAACATTTTACACAGCATTTTCTAATTTGCTTGGTTATATTTCCTATTAATGCAGTCGGTAATCAAAACCTTTTGTTATAAATACACAATTATGCGCCTAATTGCAAAAATATTTTAGTATGCTGTTAGCAGAATAGTATAAATGAAACTGAATACAAATTATTACAAAATAATTGGAAATTATACGTTATTGGCCTAGTTGGGGCTCCAAAACCCTTTAGCACATACGGTTGCACTGGTAAGAAATCGTACACATTGTTTGATAAAGAAACAAGAACAACAATGTGGTACCTCTCACGTATTGTATACGTGAGTTCAACATACCAAACAATCAAATGTCAAACCGACTTTTTGAAGCGGCGAATAGCGAGTGTCACATCTAGTAATCTATGGTTCAGCCTATTAAGATATCCGCAGCTTGAGTTTATATTTTCAATAAAATTGCAGTTGAGTCTTATTTTAAATATTAAAAGAGCAATAATTCTCCAATGGCGTCGATAAGTCTCTTGAACCCTAAAGCTGAATTTGCCCGAGCAGCACAGGCGTTGGCCATTAATATTTCCGCAGCTAAAGGATTGCAGGATGTGATGAAAACCAATCTAGGCCCAAAGGGGACCATGAAAATGTAAGTGAAACAGTTTAATTATCTCCAAAATATTGATATGCAATAGAAATTTTTCCAAATACATTTACTAATTCCAATAAATTTGAAACTGTGTGCCCATATGTCCGGCGAGCGAATGTCTCATAGTTTTAGAAAGTGGGGTTAAATACGATTTTGGTTTGGGAAAATGCGTCATCGTTTTCGATGTAAATTATGCGGCATTTGCAAATAATTTGGACAATTCCAACTCATAGCTATGAATAATTTGTTTATTCAAAAACTTTATTACAGTTTTTTTGTGTTAACCTCTATGTGCGCATCTAGCCAATAAATTTCAGTAACCATCTAAATTTGTTATAAAAGCTGCGCTATATTAATATTGTCTAATGCATTGCAGATTGATTAGAATGTTATCATCTGTACGTGTAAAAGGACAAAACAATCCTAGCTCTTAAATATTTTATCCAAATATTTGTTTTAAATGTTTTCAATGGTTCCCATCGTCAATAGGTTAGTCTCTGGAGCTGGTGATATTAAAATTACCAAGGACGGGAATGTTCTTTTGCATGAAATGCAAATTCAGCATCCGACAGCTTCAATGATTGCCAGGGCCAGCACCGCTCAAGACGACGCAACTGGTGATGGCACAACTTGCACCGTTCTGCTTATTGGTGAACTGTTGAAGCAAGCTGATATTTTCCTTACTGAAGGCTTGCATCCACGTATTGTAACGGAAGGCTTTGAAAAAGCTAAGGATAAGGCATTAGCTGTTTTGGATACCATGAAAATACCGATTGAAATCAACAAAAAGAATTTAATGGATATTGCCAATACAAGTCTGAAGACCAAAGTCCATCCCAGCCTGGCTGATATACTCACAGAAGTGTGTGTAGATGCAGTTCTAGCCATACGCAAGGAAGACAAGCAAGTTGACTTACATATGATTGAGTTGATGGAAATGCAACACAAAACCGCCACTGACACAAGATTAATTCGTGGGCTTGTCATGGACCATGGTAGCAGACATCCTGATATGCCGAAACGATTGGAAAATGCATATATTTTAACATGTAATGTTTCCATGGAATATGAAAAGTCTGAGGTAAATGCTGGATTCTTCTATAAGACTTCAGAAGAACGTGAAAAGTTTGTAATGGCCGAGAGGGAATTCATTGATCTGCGCGTCAAGAAAGTTATTGAGCTAAAACGCAAGTTGTGCGATGGCACTGACAAAACGTTTGTGGTTATTAATCAGAAGGGTATCGATCCGATGTCTCTGGATGCGCTAGCCAAGGAGGGAATCATAGCGTTGCGTCGCGCCAAGCGAAGGAATATGGAACGCTTGGCTTTGGCTTGTGGTGGCACTGCTATGAACTCGTTAGACGATCTTGATGAGTCACAGTTGGGCTATGCTGGAGTAGTATACGAGCATGTTCTGGGTGAAAATAAGTACACCTTTGTGGAAGAATGTAAAAATCCACAATCGGTCACGATCCTAATTAAAGGCCCCAACAAGCATACCATTTTGCAGATTAAAGATGCCATTCGCGATGGCCTACGCGCCATTAACAATGCCATTGTTGACAAGTGCGTTATACCGGGTGGCGGAGCATTCGAAGTTGAAGCCTTTAATGAGCTCATGAAATATAAAGATACTGTGAAAGGAAAAGTGCGTCTAGGAATTCAAGCTTTTGCCGAAGCGTTGCTGGTCATTCCCAAAAACCTGGCTATTAACAGCGGATACGATGCGCAGGACACAATCGTTAAGCTAACCGAAGAGAATCGACTAAGTCCCGATGCAGTCGGATTGGATTTGTCTAGTGGGGAACCAATGAAACCTGTCGATTTAGGCGTCTACGATAATTACATAGTAAAGAAACAGATTCTTAACTCGTGCTCGGTTATAGCAAGCAACTTGCTCTTGGTAGACGAAGTCATGCGTGCCGGAATGACATCTTTAAAAGGATAGATTTTTAAAGAAACAACAAAAAAGTTTTTCACTCTTCTACCCGCTACACTGTAAAAACAGGATATTTTTGCATTTTGCATACTTTTCATTATTTCTTTGTATTTAAAATATGCATTTGAATAAAGATTCATCATTTTATAATTGACTTTGTTTCTTGATACTAAATTTAATAATCTTTTGAAGTCACATATTTACTTTCGGAATTACCAATATTTAGGATCCTTCGGTGCATCTGAAGCTCATTTCTACACATCCAGACTATATTCAGTTATATGAGTCCGTTAAGTTTTACACCGTGTAAAATTCCCTTTTGAGTTCGTTGAGAACGACCGATTGTTCGAATTCCCTAGGGAAATGCGAAATTTGCGTGATTTTTCGATGAGCGGAATTCCACTGGAATGAAGGAAACACGAATCAATTATTGGCGCTCGTTACACGTGTATTCATTTGTTGCGTGAAACACTCGTTTATGGTAGAGAGAGATGAGGTTGCCTATACTTCCTCACCTCTCTCTCTCTCTCTAATAAACGAGTGTTTCACGCAACAAATGAATACACGTCTAACCAGCGCCAATAAGCATTCCATCGCCTCGAAGCAAAAATTATAGAATGCTATATATAATATACTATTCTATAAATTAGACTGAAACTCAAATATACCGTACAACATGTTGCAGTTTTTTGGTGCAGTGCAGTATTTGATGATTTTTTATATGCAGAAACACGAGTTTTTTATTCCAGCACAACCTGTGCTATGGTAATGTTTCATGTTTCGATTCAAAGAATATGTTTTGATTTACAAAAACAGAAATTATGGACAGCTACCCTCAAAATCTCATTGAACAGTATTTAAAGACATCGAGTAAATTGAAAAAATTTGATCGATTATTTAAGTAAGTAAATATTGTAAATTTAATTTACTTATTTTTTACTTGCCTAACTTCCATTCTAGACGCTTCGCTCCTAATGTTTCTGAAGTGCTTGCAGATTTTCAAAGGCTGGCGCATAAGTTCAGTGAGGCTGGCATTCATCAATATGCTGCAATGTGTCATTTAGGTGCGGCTAAGTGCGAAAACTTCATGGGTGACAATGTCAGCGAAACGCAGAGTCACTTGAAATCAGCACGATCTTTTCTTTTGGCAAATGCCAATATCGAATCGCTGCACTTACTTTCCAATAAGCGGGAATACATTGAAGGAGCTCTGAAGTCCTATCAGCTAAGTTTGGAATGCAGTGTTGACGATAGTGTGCTCAAAGCGGCCATCATACGCGAAATGACGCAAGTGCATCCTCAGTTTGATGGGACGAGCAGTTTTGCTTCTCCTTGTCATCGCATCTACGAATTGGAACTGTTGGCTAATCATTGTTTGGCACAACGTGATTTTCTCCTTGCACTGGAACATCTCACTGATATTGTAGATAATATCTACGAACGCAAGAAACAATCCTTGTATGAAGAGCTTCTGCGGAGAGTAGAGATTTTACGTTTGCTATTGCTGTTGCATATGAATATGCCGCCTTCTCGGCAATCACCATCGCATATTAAATTAATCGAATACTATTACAACTTTGGCAAAAGTGATACTGAGGACTGCAGGCCTGAAGAAGTGATCTCCACTTCAAGTAGTATTGGCGAATTTATACCATTGTCTATGAGATACGCTCTAGCAAATATTGTTGCCGTTTGGTGCGAACGGAAGGACGAACATTTGAAGTGCGCTTTAAGGCAACTGGTTTTGGAATTCCCTTCTTTGAATGCAGTACACAAATTTGTTACAGAATGTATTTGCGAAAGTATTGATAAAAATTCTTTCTGAGATAATTAAATAGATCTAAGAATAAAATAGGAATTTAATGTACACAATGTAAAAAGTATATTTCTATGTCAGTGATATTAATTTTGGAATGACGACTAAATGATCATAGATGTCTCTTTACACTACAGTATGCGCATTTGCTAATCTTACGGTCAGAGATAGGAGACTCGCTCAGAGTTCCGAGGATTCACGCGACACCACAACACTGCAAACGGTGATTTGCTCTAACATCGAAAGGCCCGCAGTCACAGGGACGAGATTTTTATTTAAAAAAAAAATTAAGAGAGATATGTTTTTCAAATAAATTAATTATCAACAAAAGATTATCAAACTATAATAAAAAAAATGTAAAATCAACAGTATCATATTTTTTGTTGTTGTTATTTTACATCCCCTTCATGATGAAAACAAAAAGTAATTTAAAACTTCAATTCAATTATTTTGTTTATTTTCGAATGCTATAAATTTTGAATTCAGTTTAATACGTAACTTTTGCGATTTTTATTTTGTGTATTTTAGACGGCTCAAACACCACAAACAAGTTAACTATGTAGAAACCAGTCCAAAGTAGATAATTTTGCATGAATAAAATTAAAAATTCTAAAATAAATTTAACAATAAGCAATATGCAACCCAATCAAATTATAGTTAGCTTGTCGATACTGGTTTAAGCTTGCGCATTTATCTAAGGTCGACGAATTACTTAGTTTTTCTTTCGTTCTCGGCTGCAATGTTTTTCTTTAAGTGATCCTTGTAGTCTAAAATACCGCCATTCCACTTGGTTACAGTTTCTTTTTCACAGATCCAAATTTCTTCAGCAACCTATTCGCATCAAGAAATTATGTTATATGAATTCGTTGAAAGCTAGGGTTCGTTTACGCACCTGATTAATCAAACGGAAATCGTGGCTAACTAACACCATTCCGCCGTCAAAGTCGTTAATGGCATCGGCGAGAGCATCGATTGTCTCCATATCCAAGTGATTGGTAGGTTCGTCAAGCAACAGCAAGTGTGGTACTTGCCAGGCCAACCACGCGAACACCACCCGACAGCGCTGGCCATCGGAAAGCTGTCTTATCGGACAAACTTGCTGACGCCCTGTCAGGCCGTAGCGTCCAATGATCTTGCGCATTTCTTCCTTCTCTTTGACTTCGGGAAAGGCGCGCATCATGTACTCTAAGGGACTAGCATCCAAATCGAGCAGCTCATGCAGATGCTGGTGATAGCGCGCAATACGCAAATGCGAGTTCTTGCGTATCATTCCGGAGGTGGGAACTAGGTCACCGTACAGAAGCTTCAGCAGTGTACTTTTGCCAGCACCATTCGGCCCAACAAGCGCAAGTCTAGTATCCAAATCAATGCCGAATTCCAAGTTCTTGTAAATCCAAGGCGTGGTATCGTTATAGCGGAAGCTGACATTCTGCACCATGATAACTGGCGGCGGCACCGTTCCACAAGACGGAAAATAAAAATTCAATACCTTGTCATCGGTCACCTTCTCGGTCAGGCCTTGCGCAACCATCTTGGCCAAGGTTTTCTCCTTCGATTGAGCTTGGCGTGCCAATTTTGCAGAACCGTGACCAAAACGCGCGATGTAGTTTTTCATATGCGCGATTTGATCCTGTTCCCAGTTGTATTGCTTCATCTGATTCTCGAGCAGTTCCATGCGTGTACGCACAAAGGACTCGTAGTTGCCAGTATAGCATTTGAGCTGTCTGTTGGTCAAGTGGATGATGTTGGTGCAGACGCCGTTAAGGAAATCTTGCGAATGAGAGATGAGCACCAAAATGCGTTTGTACTCTTTCAATTCCTCCTCCAACCACACACAAGCATCTAAATCCAAATGGTTTGTCGGCTCATCCAGCAGGAGCAGATGCGGCTTGACGAAGAGTGCGCGCGCCAAGGCAATACGCATGCGCCATCCACCTAGGAAACACCAAGGCCAATTAAAACCGTGCTTTCAAAACAACACAATTAATAAAAGAAAATGATTATTTTTACCAGAAAAATCCTTGGCCTGCTTTTGTTGCATATTCTTGTCAAAGCCTAAACCATGAAGAATTCGAGCAGCTTTTGCTTCTGCCTGATCTGCAGACATGTCATCTAAGCGCTCGTAAATGTCTATCAACTGATCTTGCGCATCATCATCCTCACTCGTAGCCAACTCCTCGGCCAGCTTTTCCAGCTTGATTCTTTCCTCATCGACTTCCATGACGCACTGCAAGGCACTCTTGGTACTTGCAGGTATTTCGCGTGTCAAGTGGAATATATCAATGTGCTCTGGAATGGGCACTTCCCGGTTGCCTAGACAAGACAGCAGAGACGACTTGCCACAGCCATTTAAACCAATCAGTCCGTAACGTCGGCCACAATTCAACTCAAGCATTGTGTCCTGCAACAGTTCTGACCCGAAAAATGTAATGGAGAAATTGGCAATCTTGACATCACGCGAACGTGGATGCACTGCCAACGACCCTGTACAGGAGCGTGCCTCAGCGCTAATGCGTGCCTCTTCTTCCAGCTTGGCGCACAGCTTCTCTTCTTCAGTTAGTTCTCTTTTTGGCTCGCTACTGCCGTTGGTTCCATTAGTGATGATTTTCTTGTTTGAAACTTGATTGATTTTCTTGTTACGTGCATCCTTTTTGCGTTGTGCATCACGTTTTTTGGCATCAGAGGGCATTTTTGAGATAGTTTCAAAAATATAGGATTGAACGGAAAATTTATGCTGATCTTAAGAAAAAAAAATTATATATATATTAATAGCAATTCGCAAAAATAAACGAGTTTTACAAATTAAAAATTTTTTATTTATATGTATTCTTTGAATTCTTTGAAATGACTTAAAAAATATAAATTTAGAAATTTAGCAACCATAGATACTTCGATAAACATGTTTTAACGACGTTCCCCTTTCAAGTTCTGTAAAATACAGTGGGGTAAATGACTTTTATTGTTTTCGTAAAGAACTCATTATATTTACTATTATTATCTTTTCTGTGGCAATAATGTACATATAAGGCTTTACAAGAAACGTGGCGATGCAGTTGTTAGTGAATATTCGTCCAAGCTCGAAAAGTAGCCATCTATACAATTCTCAACATTATAAATACAAACACTTCAGCACATGTGCAAATATCAAAAGATGACGAATGCCCACTGCTGAGTGACGATTAGATATTTTTCCGTAAATGAGTTTACTATTTTCAACAAGTTCGAATTTGTAACATAACTTTTATTTGGTACAAAAGTAAAAGATATATTATTAGATTACTCAAGGTCCATGAAATTAGCCCAAACTCATTCAGTTCCGTCCGCCACACAATGGCCACATAGCAAGTTTTTTGTTTAGTTTGAAATTGATTTGGCTTTCAGCCGATAGGTTATCGATTATACTGTGTCGAATATATATGTGTTATTTAACCACAAACCTCGTTTTGTATATTATTTAAACCAAATCTTTATTTTTGGCAAAAACCTTTAAATTCTCACGTGTCTCAAATGCCTTGACCAAGCAACTGAAGCAGCTATATTTTATAACTTCACACGCTGTCAAATATGTCATCGATGACCAGTGTGCTCGTTGAGAATATTTGGATATATTTTTGTTGATGGAAGTGCTAGCATGCCATGGCAACACTGCTAGCTACTATTTTTTGTGCAGATTTCCAGCATTGAGAAGTGGAAGTGGAATGTATCTCATGGAAATACGGTAGCTAAAGGAAAATCAAATAGTCTGTGTAATATCTGAGGTATCCACAGAAAATAAAGCAATCTTTCGACGATAAAGTGTAACATTAACAATTTCAACAATGAAATTGAAGTTAAAAATTCTTTCACAATATTTTTCGAACATTATTTTCTTATAATAATAAGGTTACAAAATAATCTGAAAACCATAAACTTCTGCACAAAAAAACACGAATGACTACACCCAAAAAAGAGTGTTGTTTGGAAATGTAAAACATTCACCGCCCACGCTACGACAAGCGTTTCAGTCAGAGATATTCGCTGATTTCAGTTATTTGCGCTAGACTTTTCAGTCAGAATTAAATGGAATAATTTTAAACAAAGTGAAAAGCGAAAATAAGTGAACAATTTTTTTGGGAATGAAAAAGCCTAAGTATGCTAATAAGATCTAGGGTGCAGAAAAGAACCTGAAGTTGCAGAAATACTGCACACTCATTTCATTATTCACATTACTTTTGGATTGACTATTTTTCGTGTAAATAGTCCTTGTTGTTGCTGTTCAAGTATTTTTCATTCTTTGAATTGTCACTCCTCTGTTGTTGGAATATGGATTGCAGTCTTGCAGAGAGACAGACTTCTGTAAACTATCTTGACGAATCTGTAAGTATGACGAAATGTTCCTTAATAGTCACACCACAACTATAAATAGTACAACCGATGTGAATTCAGTAAATTTAAAACAATTCAACTGATTTTATTTTTTTGAGTAATTATTTAGAAGTAACAAATAATAAACTAAAATTCATATTTCTGTTGACAGAAAATAAACAACCCCCTCCCCCTTAAAACCAAATTTTGTTGTTTCTATTGCTGTTGGTGTTGTAGCTCTCCACAACAACAAGTACCGACCAATCCGCCACGCCCCCGTTTTGGAGATATGAGCCATTAAAGTTTGAAACTTTGATGTCTTATAGCTCCGCAATCCCGGCACAACGGAATGATATATGCATCGTTGGAACGGTAATTTTAATTTCTATAATCGATATTTAGAGACATTTTCTCTCGGAAAACTTTTAATTTTATCGCAAAGCGAGTTTAAAGTTTTTCCTACCTTTTTTTTGATATTTATAATTTTTTTTTTTTTGAAAATTAAATTGTTTACAATGCTATATAAGGTTATATATACATATACCTAATATAAGGTGCTATAAAAATATACTTAACGTGTTAAGTTTTGTGAGAAAATGTCTCAAAATATAGATTATATATGTATGTATATTAAAATTACCTTTCCAACGATGCATAATCATTCCGATATGTGCCTGGATGACGGAGATATAGGGCATCAAAGTTTCAAATTTTAATGGCTCATATATCCTAAACGGGGGCGTGGCGGAATGTATCACTTCGATATGTGCCTGGATTACGAAGATATAGGGGATTAAAGTTTCAAACGACTCAATTAAAGGCTCATGTCTCCTAAACGTGGGCGGGACGGGGAGGCGTATTATAATTTTTAGGTAACGAAAATTAGAATTTCGTATACCGGGCTAGTCTTGAATGTAGCCAGGGATGGCTATTGACAAAATGCGGAAATAAAGTAAAATGTTGAAATTATAGAGGTATTAAACACATTTGGACAGAGAAGGCCAAAAATACAATACCCGTCTCTTTCACGTACTGATTACAGAAAGTATAAAATTCTTATCTCGCACCTTTTCGAATAAGAGCCCATTCTCATTAACGAGAAAGTATCTCCTAAAGGAAGTGCACGGTAAAATTTGGTTTTTGTATTCATTCCTAAACAACAACAAGAGATATTTGCGTTGCGAAGGTTTACAGAAATTACATTAATAGCATTTCTCTCGTCCTGCGAACGTTCGGCTCTTTAAGCATACAATCGCTAAATTTCAAGAACAGCTGTTTAAAATGGTTTTGATAGAGTGATACTATAGCTTACCTGCCCATCACAACACTTTGTATACTGCTAACCTGAAAACTGTTTTTTGTTTTCAATAAAGACGTGCGCATATTGTGGTGTCATCACTCAAAACCAAACGCCGCCAGAAAGTAGATATCCGACATTTAGGGCTACTAAATCCAAATATAATCGACTTTTAGTTAGATCGCTGAAGCGCGAAGTCATGTGTTGGCCACATCAGATATTTTATTTTGGTATCGGTACACTATTTACACAAATTTAACATATATAATGAGTAGTACAGAGAATATTACTTATCGCAGCCATTATAGATTTTGTAGTTCAATATTATTTATACAGTACATAAATAAGGCTTTTTTTACAGCATACCGTTGATACGATTTTCTTTATTGAAATATCTCAAAGATATTTTCATAAATATGTATCTTACCACTACTTGATATGCGTTTGGTCGGCAACACTGAATACCGTATCAAAATTTCCTCACAAATTTCCGCATAGACTATGGAAATCCATCCATGACACAGCTTTCCATTATCCGACACTTCCAAGGCAGATTCCAAAACGGTTCCAAAACAGTTTTTTGGAAAAGCATGGAAGTTGGTGCACTCGGATGGATTTTTTTACAATCGTGATGTGCATTTCATTGGGATATTTGTGTGTAAACGGCAAAAGTCTCTTCGCGAGATCTCACAATTCAGTTGTGGTGAATACTTCAACAGTTTCGGAAGCAATAAAAGTATGTGTAGTGCATTCCGGCGGATCGCGAAGAATTATATTAATTGCTTATAAATTTCTAGTTTGATTTTAAAAATTTTTACAAATAGCAAGTCCCATCGATGCGGCAGCTGAGAAAAAACTTATATACACAATCATATACTGGGTATTGTTACCATGACAATAAATTACAACTTTTAACCCCTCCGATCAAAAGAAGAAGAAAAAAGTCAGAAAAATCAGCATTTTCCCTAGTACGAACCACCACACCATACAAAATTTTGCTGTCTTTTTCAAAATGCTGATTTTGATGACTTCTTCTTCTTCTTACCATCATATTCCTGTTCCAAAAAACCAGCAAATTTCACGATTCCATTTCAGCGTTTCTGTAAATGTGGTTGTGTTCACTTTGTGTTTTCATATTTATTTTTACTGAAGAAGTTGGTGAATGCTAGACGTTGTGTTAAATAAAATAGCTAATATTTGTATAAAGTCAGTTAATTTAATGTACAAAAGTATATATAATACTACATAAAAGAAGAAGAAGAGGTTGTACGAATAAATTTATTTATAAGAGCGAAGAATCACTATAATACGAACCATTGGAAGAACAGAACGAAAAATCAATGAAACCGATGCGTAAGTTAGTCGTAATAGCCTTATTTTACTTATATTAAATACGATTAATTTGTGTTTATTATCAATGTATTCCAATTGTATTCCAATTTAGCTCATTCTTAATTTGTTTTTATAAAATTGATGCAGTGGATATAAACGATTTTAAATCGGAGGATTTAGCGCCGCAGGCGAAAAATTTTTGTTGTTGTTTTTGTTTTTGAAGTGAACAATTTTTATGAAAAAAAAATCGCGCGATTTTTTTTTCATAAAAATTGTTCACTTCAAAAACAAAAACAACAACAAAAATGTTTAAGTAAGTGTCTGGTTCAGTTGCTTAGGCCTAAAGATATTTGCCTGAGTTGTTATTTCGCTAGCTATTAAATAGTGTTCGCTAAAAAGTAGTGTTGGCATATTTTGATGTCCGTTTTCTTCGGAAATACTGCACCGATTTCGATAAAAAAAATACGTAAACACGCGTTACTAATTATATTTTCTTAAAATGTAAACTATTATACAACATTCTAAACAACTTCATTTTCAAAAAAATAATAAACATCAAAAAAAAAGGTAGGAAAAACTTTAAACTTGTTTTACGCGAAAAGTAAAAGTTTCCGATAAAATGTTTCCAAATACGGATTATAGATATTAAAATTACCTTTTAAACGATGTATATATCGTTCCGATATGTGCCGGGATTACAGAGATATAGGGCATCAAAATTTCAAACTTTAAATGCTCATATCTCCTAAACGGGGGCGGGGCGGGGGCGGGACTTGTTGTTGTGGGAAGCTACAACAACAACAAAAACAACAACAACAACAACAACAAAATCGGCTATACTGGACTATTGTAATATGTAGCCAACGATTTTATATGTGTACTGAAATATGTACATATGGATGTATGTTGTCGCTGATTTTTTTTTATGTGTCTGTATAAAAGCAATTTTAAAAGTTAAAGTTTGCCATTAAAAGTATTTAAATTATCATTTTAATAACTTTGGATTTCCTCTCTTTTGTTTCCTAATCTAATTCCTAAGCACGTTCTTCGTTTATTTACCGATAAGCGCTTATATACATCCATATAAAGAGACAAACATACAATTATCTACATTTGGTTTAGCCTTACACTCGGTTTTATTTCATGCGTAATCAAAAACTTGTGGCAAATTTTTTCACATTGCTATTTATTCCATCTAACATTAGTATAAGTTTTATTTCCTTCACTTTTATTATTTTTATTTGAATATTTATGCACTTGGAAGTACTGTTCTATTCCGCGGTGTACATATGTATGTACTTATAATATTCATTTCCGGTCAAACATTTCTGTTGTTGATGAATTGCTTCGAATTTAAGTCAAAGACACGTTTCTTTAACCCATTATTATACGGGGTATCGTAAATGACACGTCGAATCTCATTTTCAATTTGAATACAAATAGAATACATTATCGCAGTGCCAATGTTGTCTGTTATGGGTAACGATTGCTGAATTTGAAGAAAACTGTTGAAGAAGAAATGATAGAATATGTTTTTTTTTTTTATATAAAAAGCTTTATTTTTAACGAAGAAGTTCCATTTTAGTACATGGAAGTGTTAAAAGTTGACGACAGCTAAATAAAATTTACAGGCAATAAATATTATTTTATTTCTGAAAAAATCACGGAAAAATTACAATATTCATCATAAAATTTCGTTTTTAATACGTTGTCATTTCTTTGCTTGCTTCAAAAAAGCAATAAAATTGCACCAAAAATCAGAATCTTTACGAAAAGCTAAAATTTTTCTTAGTTACTTTAATATACAAAAAAACAACGTTCCTTTTACTGTTGTTTTTAAAATAAAATTTCACGAATAGGAAATAACATATGCGCTCCCAAAAAAACGCGTCTAGAAAACGAAAATGAAAGATTTTCGTTGAAACACCGAAGATTTTTAACTTCTGAAGCATGTGGTGAAGCTAACATACCCTACACTGCGTAGTAATACTTCATAGAATTTGATCTTCTTCGTTTCCAATACCAACGACAGAATTGTCAAGTCGATCGTGACGATATGTGTTTTCACTGAAGGAAAGAAATTTTGATTATGAATATATTTTGTATGTATTCTTACTTTTCTACATCGCCGCCATTCATAAGACATTGTTTGCAATGCCAACAGACGTATTCCTACAGATGTAGGGTATAGAAAGAAACACAAAATCATGCCATGCGTTCGTCTACATCCCGCTCATCTTGTCTTGTGTTTTATCTGCGTCTTAAATCTTCCCTTCATCCAGTTGAGTGCCGCGTTTCACTCCACAACCATTCAACCAAACATTCAACAGAGCACACATTTTCGGGGCAGGTGCAAAGTGCATCTGGTCACGCGCGTGTAATACTACACTACACAATCTCCGGCTACTCAAAATTTTGCAGCCTTTAATTTCATGCTGTTGTTGCCCATACTGATTGCGATTCTATATGTACATATGTATGTGTGTATATTTCTTTGGAAATTGTTGATTTGTTAAAAATGGTTTCAAGCGATTCTTTATTTATGCAGCCATCTGCGTCCAGAAAAAGCGAAATTGCAAGAATTTACAAAATTACGTATCGGTTTCTGCAAAAGTTCATTAAATGAATTCAAACTTGGAAATATTAACATAATCCATAGTATAAAAAACTTCGGATTCGGCTGTACAAGAAATGCTTATTAGTTCTTGTAATATAGCCAAATATATACTAATTATATATGAAATAAAATGTTTACGAAGCAGCTAAAATCCAAATCATAACCGATGTTAAGCAATAAATGAAACTAGATTATAATAAAATATAGATAAATAATCAAGCAATCTAACATTACAACGTTTACTAACTTGGGAGTAAATATTTGATAAAATCTAAAATGCATTTGAAATATTTTCCTCCACATTTCAATGATATGAGTCGAATCTTTTCGGTTCCAAGATATATGTAAATCTTGCTAATTACTTTTAGTATTTATTTATTTTTCCAAGTAGCCGAAAACGTCAATTAGAAATTAGAGCATTTCTTTTATATTATATTCATATTATTGCGGGTAGATCTATGGTATTGCTTTGAAACAATTTTGTTTGGACAATAGTTAACAGTGGAAAATCGAGGTGTTGGTCAAGGTTTAAATTAATAAAACAGTCGGTTTAATATAAAAGACTTATTTACACAATATCGTAGATATAATAATGTTGACAACTCTTATAATTTTTCTTTTATATCAGATAAATGCAAGGTTTAAATATTTCGTAAGATTTTCGTTCTCTTCTACACTGAAAAGAATCATTTTAACATTGCTCTGTTTGTTTTATCGGCTTTAATTATCAACAGCAGCCTTTTTATGCCTTTTAGCAACGCATTTAAACGATATTAATAAATCCGAAGGTAATGTTTAAAGAGCAGTTAGAATTTCAAGAGTGACTTCAGCCTGAGTTCGTCTTATAAACATTTAAATTGCTTTCTTTATTCACAAAGGAACCGACAGCAACTGTTATGTTCGACATTATCATAAATCTTGATCTTGATTCTTGGCAATAAATTTTACAACTAAAATAAAAATTGTATTAATCCATTATTCCTAAATTAAGGAGGCGGAAATAATAAATTAAAATATTTCTTTAGGTTAAAGAATTCGATAGTATAAAAATTATTTATAACCCTCATGGGTTTTGTGTTAAATATGATACTGTCAAATCCAATTTGAAAAAAGGTCTTATATTGTATATCTGTGGTGTAATTACGTAGTTAAATTCAGCGCTAGGAATCCATTTATTATTATAGAGCGAAATCATACCACGGAATACAAGACAAGTTTTCTAATCTATCGAGTCAAGTTCAATGTTCCTCCTTCACCTCTTCAACTTCTCTTATACAACTCATTCTTCGCATTCGAAACTTTCGAAAACGAAGCCCTTGCTGATAACCAATCCCAACATTTGTCTAAAAATAATTACGAATCAGTGGCTTTGAGCTTAGAGCACTGGAATGAAGTTGTTTAGTTCCAACCTTGTTCTCACTTTCCAACCTTGTGGTACCCGACAGCTAAGCATTCAGTACGTCGCTCGGTCGAAATTATAATCGCCGCTAATGTTGAAATGTGATTTGTTTTTATTTTGCTTGTAGTTTTGTGTTTATTGAAAGCTTATTTCCGTTTCTTGTCTATAGATTAAGAACCTCACGGAGTCACACAACAGTCCGCAGAGAAGTGAAAACCCAGCTGTCAAGCTACGCAAATACAGCGACCGTTGCTTGTCGTCCACGGCGTCTGAGGCGAAAACTAGCACGTACCGCATCTCGATGGCGAACCTTGAGGAGACGCAAGAGTCCGAACTGGATGTTATTCTCGGGGAGCTGAGTCTGCTCGAGGCACAGATCAACAGCGGCGATTTATTGTCGGACGTTGGTGGCATCGGCGGCATCGTAGTTGGCGGCGGCACTTCATCAACTCTGGCGCATGCTGCTGGCAGCTTGCTTAATACCGTCGCCGGGACGACGACACACAGTGGCGCTTCCACTCGCACGCATTCGCGCACAAACTCCAGCATATCCGGCGCTACACTGTCCATATCCGGCTCCTCGGAGAGCGGAGGCGGCAGCAGTTCGCACTCGGAAAATGGTTTGACGAGCATCATGAGTGCTCGGGAGCCGCGCACCGAAAGTCCAGACAATGATTCGGCTTTCAGCGACACCGTCTCGCTGCTTTCAAGCGAATCGTCCGCTTCGAGCAGCGTCAGTTCGGCGCACACGCACAAACAACTGCAGCATCAGCAGCAGCAGATGTTTTTGCATCTCCAAATGGCCAACAATGGTATCGCACAACCACCGCAAATGATCCTGGATCCTAGCAGCAAAGCAGAGAAAATTCAACTGGCATTACACAAACTCGAACATGCATCCATTCGGCGACTCTTTGTCAAGGCTTTCACGGCTGACGGAGCTTCGAAATCGCTGCTGGTCGATGAGCGCATGAATTGTGCTCACGTTACGCGGTTGCTTGCGGACAAGAACCACGTGCAGATGCAGGCCAATTGGGCTCTGGTAGAGAGTCTTGGCGACCTACAAATGGGTAAAATTTAATATTTAAAATCCCTAAATCCATAGGTAAGAATTTGTCTGTTTTTAGAACGCTCTTTCGAAGATCACGAGCTGTTGGTGGATAACTTGATGACCTGGAATTCAGATGCTGGTAATCGTGTGCTTTTCCTACAGCGCTCGGATAGGGTGTCATTGTTCATGAGGCCGGAACTGTACCTGCCGGGACCGCAAATGGCGCCTGGCAGCCTCCATGACGAGCACACTCGCGCCATGTTGCTGGAGGAGTTCTTTGAAACGAATGCGCAGCTGCAAATCGACGGGCCACTGTACATGAAGGCCGATTCGAAGAAGGGCTGGAAACGCTATCACTTTGTGTTGCGCTCCTCTGGCTTGTATTACTTTCCCAAAGAGAAGACGAAGAACACGCGCGACTTGGCTTGTTTGACGCTTTTCAACGGCTACAACATGTACCGCGGGCTCAACTGGAAGAAGAAGTGGAAAGCACCGACCGACTACACATTCGGCTTTAAGGCAGCTGTGGACTCTTCGCTGGGAAAGACATGCCGCAGCTTGAAAATGCTGTGTGCTGAAGATTTGGAGACGCTGGAGAAGTGGCTCATAGCCATACGAATTTCCAAATACGGCAAACAGTTGTGGGAGAACCACAAATCGCTGCTGGATGATCTGCAACGCGGTTCTTCTGGCGATGCGCTTAGTATTAGCGATGGAATGTCCAACAGCAGCTTTGCTTCTTCCATGCGCAGCGAATCAATCAGCAGCATATCCTCAGCCGTGCCTTCGCAGTGCGGCAGCGTCTCCTCGGCCATTTCGACAATGTCGAGTTCGTCCAGCGGCGGTCGCATGTCGCGCGCCTCCTCTTCCAGCTCGAGCGGTTGCCTGTCGGACGACAACAACGGATTCGATTCGGAGTTCACCACTGGCACTATCAAGCGGAAGCCGTCAATGAAGCCGAATCTGCCATTGACGAATATGACGCGCCAACTGAAGGAGGTCGGAGAGATCACGATCTGCGAAGTGGACTCGAGTGGCGGAGCAGACGGGCAGGGATCGACATCACCTGAGCGTAGCGGAACGTTGACTCGGCGTCACAGCCGTCGCAAGTCACAAGAAAGCAACGGAGGCAGCAGCAATGGCACCCTAAAGAAGAGGCAGTTAAATGCGGCGACAAAGCGAGGCTCCGTTGAGAGTATGTCAACGTCCTCTTCCACCAACTCTACGCCCACGCCGACACCCAGCATTTGTAGTAAACCGCAGCTCTCAGCGGCTAGCAATCTTCTTCAAGTCGATTCAAACCACATGACATCGTCAATGCTGTCGTTGGACTCTCTGCCGCCGCCACCACCACCGCCACTGGACGCCCATGAGCTCTACGGCTCGCAGCTGTCGCTGGTCAGTCTGCCGCCACCTCCACCGCCGGAGGACGTACGCCCGCCTTCGCCGCTAAAGGCAATAGCAGCGTCATTGAAACATGTTAATAAAACATATCCTCCGCCACCTCCTCCTACTCATAGCATTCACTACTCAGCGGCCGTACCGCCTGCAGTGCCAGCCAAGCCCATCAAGCCAGCTGTCAAAGCTGCGCCACCCTACAAGGCGCCGCCGGACTACGTTGGAGTTGCTACTAACTTCCATGCAAACGTCACACATCCGCCGCATCATCCAACAACAAACAACCAACCAACGCAGAAAAAAGTCAGCTTTGCTGATTCGCCCGTTTTGTTGCGACGGAAAATGTGTTCCCCGGAGCCGCGATTGCCGGCCACACCTTCGCCTCCCTTATACTCAGTGTCGTCGGTGATGCGCTCTTCGGCTGCAGTTATTTCATGTCCAATGCCGCCGCCTCGCGCGGATGCCACCAGACTTTCTGTCGCATCTTCGTCATCATCGTCGCTGGACTTGGGTTCGCCCAAACGGTTGCAGGAGTCAACGTCAAACCCACCACGCGACTTTCTCAAAGATCTGCAACGTGTCATGCGTAAGAAGTGGCAGGTGGCTCAGAAATGCAAGCTTGAGCCGGCCACTACGCCACATGAAGTACTCGGCTTCCGCGACTTTAACGATGAGTTGCTGACGCATAACTTGAATGCTTCCGGTTCCATGAATTCGCATTACTACCGCGAAACTGCCAATGTAAGCAACTGGGTGCAAGAGCACTACGGTGCAGGAGCGCCGACGCCACTAGCCGGTGAATATGCGCTCTATGAGAACCTCAATAATACCGATCCGGCAATGCTCGTGGAATCGCAGTTTCCAATTGGAGTCGTTGGCGCTGGAATGGTGTCGGTCGGTTCTTCACCAACGCCAGGTGCGCTGTCGTCATCAGCGCAGCGCAAAAAGCGACCACCGCCACCACCACCAAAACGCAGCGATTCCACACACTTAACACATAGAGTTTAGAAGTTATGGGTATTGCTGAGAAATTTAAGTGGTAATAGACAAGTGTAAATAACAGAGCCATATCAAATGAATAACATTTTGTTCTTTTTCAGCGCGGCCAAAGTGAAGCCAAAAGTGTAACAACTCGATTACAGATCAAGATATTAAAAATGTCTTTAATGTAATAAAATGAGGAGTCACCATCAACTTTACTGCAATGTGGATGGTAGCAGCTTTGCCGAAGTCTGGTTGTATATATTTAACAATTTTATAGTGTTAATTTAAGTTTAGATATAACGTAATACTTTTCCACAATTATTATCAGTATTATTTTGAAACGCGATTCTGTTTGCTTTGTTGCCTATTACACTGTAATTGTCGATAGATTTATTATAAAGCCCTAACCAAGCAATGCATGCGAATAGAAAAGTTATAAAGAGCTAAACTACGAATACAAACATTCCTTTGGAATGCAGCCATATTGGGCACAGTCACGGTTTCGTCAAGTTTGCACAGCATTTATTCATACAGCCATTGAAAAGTCACAATAAAGAACTCATCATTATTGAAAATAATAGTAGATGTTTACTATTAAATTTTAAATTACGCTTAAAAGCAAAATAACAAAGATGGGTGCTTTTTTCAATGAGCAATGAAATAGGTGCATCATAGTTGTGTTTTCATGCAATGCTTGCTCGTCATAGTGCTGCATGAAATTAATAGTTGCATGAATAGCATGGCTGCGGCTTTAATTTTACCTCTCAATGTCTTAAAGGAAGTGATGTGATTAAATTTGCTGGTTCTTCAGTATTTTTGCCCATAAATTATCAATTCCTTACAGATGAGTGTTGCTAGTTT
Source organism: Thecophora atra (assembly GCA_937620795.1). Taxonomy (NCBI): domain Eukaryota; kingdom Metazoa; phylum Arthropoda; class Insecta; order Diptera; family Conopidae; genus Thecophora; species Thecophora atra. The sequence continues at coordinate 21,811,081 of OW569397.1, read as the reverse complement.
TGTACAGAAAGCAAACACAGTTCGACAATTTGGTACATCGAAATTCGCGAAGTAAATAGGAGCTCTAATTAGTTTTTATTTTGTTCCAATGCTTCTTTTCAATACCTTTACATCAAGCACGGCCTTAAAAAGAAGAGAAATAATCTAAAGAAGTTATAATTTGAATTAATGTCTCTCTCCCTATTCTAAAATCGAATATAATTAATATTTATTACTCATATGTTGAATTTCGTTCTAATTTATCCAGTGCTTGCTTTTGATTTTCTTCAGTAACTAAACAAATATCTTTAAATATTTCTGTCATACATCTACAATCGGCCTAAGGTGCTTTTTGTCTATATGCAGACAATTTCTCGCTCCACAAAAACTCTTTTTATTCGTGGGTTTTCATCCATACGGTTTGGTTTTCTCAATCCGCGTTAAATTTTACGATAACAGAAAGTTCCGTTTAAGTATTTTACAAAGTAATTACTACATTACTTTTATTGGTAACGGAAGCTTAGCAAAAGTAATGTGGAAATTTATGTTTTAAACTATCCAAGTAGCAAATTGTATATTTAAAATTTAGTTGTATGCAAATTTATTGAAACATAAGAGAAATTCGAAATGCGTATATTTTTATGTAATATAATTTCAATAACACTGAATATAGTTTTAAACTCTGAACAACTTAACAAGAGTTTTATGAGAGTGGTTATAATTATTATAAAAGTTTTATGGCGCCTTAACGAACACATACACACAAACATATAACAGCAAACTACTTTGAAAAAGGAACGATTGCATTTAACAAACAAAAATATAAATACTACAATACATAATTTATAATATAAATGAACGTACGTACTTATTAAATCGCTGAATAAAATAATGTAGGGTACAGACGGCTACAAGGTACTAGGAATAAAACTTTGAATACTGCCACAAAACTACTAAAGTAATATTTAAAAACAATTCGGTGTCGAAATATTTGAAATGGCCAAACGAATGCTGTTAATTTTTACAAAGAAAAATAATTGAATTGAAAGAATTGAAAAATGAAAAGCAACAGGAGACCAAAAATATAATTAAAGTCCAATTGAAGGAATCTCGATTCGATTTTAGCAACTAAGAGGACCTTTTTTACAGAAACTTTTTATAATAACAATGTAATAATACAGCTTAGAATATCTGAAGCTAGACATAAATCGGAGTGTAAGAGTTTATTTAATAGCAAATTTCTCGTCGAAAAATAATAATTGTTACTTTAATTGGCAGCATTTGTTTTAACATTTCATTAAATTATTTGGTTTACTAAATGTACTGTGCATACTTATGCATGTACTAAATGTACTGTGCATAAAAAATGAGAAATTACTAAAGTATTTAATGTGTAGGTTTATGTTAAATAGTAATGTTTGTAGCAATAACTCGTTCCTAAAAATATATTGCATTTAATGAATTAAAAATAGCTTCGTATACAATAATCAATAATAATAATCGTGGAAAGTTAATACGTGGAAAAAAGAAAACAAATACAAAAAAGCATAAAAATTAATGAAATAATACATATACATATATACATATAGATATTAGGTATAACATATATTAAGTACTTAAATATGGATATTTAACTAATGCGGTACATTTTTGTGAGCATGTTTGCTGAAACGAAAGGAAACGAAACGTGGTTCTGGCGTTGATAGATAAAATGCACACATCGACAATTTAAACAAATCAAAGGGTATTTATATAAACTAGTAAAACCTTTTAAAATCCTAAAATTTCGTAAATATAAGAGCGCTTACATAAAATGTCAAAATTTTATATGGAGAAAAATTTTAGGAAAATCTAGAAACTTCAATCTTAATCAAATATCAATATTACAAGTATTCATAAACTTAATTAGTTTATTAACAATCATTTAGTTGAAATCTTTAAGCAGGTCTTCAAAGTTATTATATGTTTTGAGGAAATTTTGCAGCTTGACAGATGGTTTACATTTTCAATAGTCTGGAATTTCCACTCTTGGGATATGTAACTATCTCCGAGTTTAACCAATTCTGTCACATCTCTGAAGAATTTCTGAAATCTGCACCGGTAAATGTCTTTCCCTGTTACTCTTTACTTAATACATAACATTCTTTAAATATCTTGACTAGAGCTGCTGTCCCTACATGAGTAATATGTGTTTGTGTTGCGGAGAAAAGAGAATGAAACGTGGGTAGGGTTAAGTTAGTGTGAATATGTTGTACGTCAAATGGACTTACTGGTGTTTTGAAATCCGTAGATGTATATTGTCGACGATGTGGTGATCGAGGTTCGATGATTTGAGGTGACATGATGATTTGTCTGGTGGTCGCTGACTTGGTTGATGATTGCGTTGATTTTATGGGTGATTTGATGATTTATCTGGTAGTCGATGATTTGAGGTGACTTGATGATTGGGTTGATTATGATGATTTTTTGATGGTGATTTGGCGACTCGATTGGCGTCCAAAAAAAAGATGAGAGCGAGTAGTAGCCGGAAATCCTATACATCTGGAAATAAAAAAGAATGACCATGGGAAGGCCGGAAGGGGCAGTGCTGCTAGAGCGAATTAATTTCCAATGAATTGGGAAACACACTCGCTCTTAGAGGGCGCCAGTGGTTTTGGCGTGAACAATATGGATTCCTTTCTCTACAACTCCAAAAGGCATGGTACAACCTTCACATTTGTGGACGGTCTTCTCGTTTAACCTATATCGTCTGAGATACTCATTAAAGTCGTGAAATTCTGATTCAAACCCTTTTTGTCCTTCACACGTATATTCCCTCGTTTTCACCGAAATAGCGACCTCCTTTAACGCGATTTTAAACTTCTCCGCGTTCCCGGATGTTTCCTTTTCCATTAAACCTGTCCCTCCCCAATCTACCTCCACCCTTTCTTTCTGATCTAGACTCTTCTCCGCCTCTTTTGAGTCTGTTAAAATATTCGCTTGTGCGACTGATGTTACTATCCCGCTGTGTCTTGCTGTTGAAAGTTGTGGGTACGGGCAACTTATGTCACGTATTCTCTGGTGGTGGCTTCGAATCCTGTGCTTTTGTAATCTGCGCGGAAACCGGTACCAAGGCTGCTCCAACTTGGTTGGCCACAACGCATGCCGGGTGTGATTTCTCTGTGCCTTTCCCAGACATCGCACTGCCAGGATCGGTGTCTAAGGCCTGTAACCCAAACCCTCAACATTGTCGTATGGGTTTCACATCTTATTAATGCTGCATAAAGTCGGCAACTATTGCAATGCAGACAAACTTGGCGGATATCAATACCCTATGATCCATAAGAAACAGTATACCTAATACGTCCTCATAGCTAGCATTCGAATACAGAAATGAATTGAAGGATTTTCTGCGTTAAGATTTTCTTAACTTTATTACATTAACTTTATTTCATTAACTTTACTTTATTTAGTGAAGCTTACTCCAATAAAAAAATACAGAACAACACGCAAATCGTGAATATTCTCGCCCCAAAAAATGGTTTAATCATTTACTGCAAAATAAATGATTTAATTATATCGAAAGGTTTCGGTTTCGTTGGTTGTTTCAAACATCACTCACGATATAATAACATTTATTAAGCACATTTTATGTAGTTCCGGCGACTTTCTGAGTTTATTTTCTTTTTTTGTGTTCCTAGAGTTATTTTCGGATCACTCTTTGTTTATTTGGTCAGCTGTTCCCCGGTTTGGTTATCTACTGCTTTTCTGTCTTTTTCACTTTCGTTCTCCGTGCTTGTTTTCGAGAGCCGCTGACTTGGCGATGATTATGAGTATGAGGATTGTATATCCACGTTCAACCATTAATCTTTCCAGTACTTTGCCAAGCACTGGAAGCAAACTAATTCCTCCATACGAACGAGGATCACTCCTGATCTTGTCAGGAGATTTTAGAAGAATCACAACCCTAGCGATTTTCCATTCCTCAGGTAAATAGCACAGTTCTACACAATTCCTGTAAAGTAGTATTAGATATTCAGGAGAATAGCCTTCCAAATAGCTTTCGCCATTTTTCCGGTTATCCCATCTAAACTTGCCGACTTTTTGCAGCGAATTTTATCAAAAGCGTCATTCAGCTCACTAAGTGAGACTAGAGGAGGGTCGTGTGGTTTATTAGCCTCATCTGATAATGCTTCATCAACTTGCTCCTCAGATGCATTCGACGATTCTTCATAAACTTGGTCCTTAGAGCCATTTGATGACACTTCATAAACTTGATCTTCCAACTCATCTGATAACTTTTCATAATATTCCCTTTTGGGTTTACAATTTTTGTTGCGTTTGTGGGTTATATAGTCATACATGCCATTTTTTGAAGTGCTGGCAGCAAAGAAGGTTCGTGCATTTCGCTTCATTGTTTGGAAGTCCTCAATTTATATTCAGGTCCAATTCAACTCAAATCCTGAAAATGAGAAAATGATGATATTATTTTCATTCAATTTTATACCCCAATACTCCACGGTTTTGGAAACTTACTTATAAGAATGTGTCGATGTATGGATCAACTAGATTCAATCTACATATAACGAATAGTTATAGTATGTATGACCAATTTGTTGCCTAGTACTATCCGCGCCACTACTTCTTGCATTTTGGCGCTCGACCGCACTGCACAGCCTCTTCATCGACGTGGATTGCGGCGCAGAGATAAATACATTATCATGGTAGTATGGCATCGGTGGTGTTGTTTTTGATGCTATTGCGATGTTTTCAGAACATCGAGTCCTACAACAAGAGTAAATATATATTAATTTTTCTACACAATTTATGTTCGCTGTTCTTTTACTTACGCTCTCGGTTCGGTGCACGGATTCAAAAAACGCATACAATCTAATAGTGGCCAGCACTGCCTTCCAGATGAAGCACTGCCTGAAGGAGCATCCAATTTTCTTTTTTCTCTAGTATATTTGTCGCGCAGCTGCACCCACCTTTTGTTGCACTCTGCACCTATATATGGAACTATTAACTACATATACTGAAGATGGAGAAAAAATTAGCACGAACCTAAGCATCCCATGGAGCAGCCGACCTCCGACCAAATTCGTTGCTTGGTTTCCTGTTGCCGGTATCCAGGCGACGCTTTGTCGTACAAAGCTGGATAGCTTTGCACCAATGCAATTAGCTTTTCATCGTCCATGGTTTTCTGTAACTGCAAATGTTATTATTTTGTTATTTTCTTAAATTAGTAATGCACAATTAGTTACCACGCACTTGGAAGTTGCAAATGAATTAACAAATGGAACAATTGTAAGCAGGGGTGCCATATCGACACTTCAATTGGTTTACGTTGATACAATTTTGGGTTATAAATATGTAAAAAATCCCTAACAAGTCGCGCTATTATTTAGCTTTCGTAAAAAAACTTATACATTTGGTAATTTGACTTAAAATATATAACATAAGTTACATAAACAACATTATCGAAGTATTTATTTAAATCCCGTGTAACTCCCAAGCATTTATTGCAAAAGCGTACAAATGATGGCAACCATTGTTTGCTAAAAGAGCGTATGGCAACCACGTTTAGCTGTCATATGTAGTAAACAACGTATTTTTTTTCACAAATATCTAATCCCCGCAGATATTTGTCGCTTACGTTCATTCGAACATGCTTTCGGTAACCCGATACATGCAATTTCCATAAGATAGATATTGAGTTTGACATTTACGGCCGTATTCGCTAACTGGACCTTAAGTCTTTTCGTTTATGGTTCGAATTCTGACGTTTAACAGAGTTGCCAGAGCCGCAATGTTAGCAGGATAACATTCCTACATACATATGTACATAATGCAATCAATATAACAATTCAAGAAATATTTCTTGACATCTTGTGACATTAAAAATTATGATTTTGCATATACACCTAAGTCTGTTTTTACACGGTCTTTTTGTACACGGTTTTGATATAACACGGTTTGAAAATTGAATATTTTTAATTTTTTTACACGATTTTATTCCATTTAGCACGATTTGAAATTTTATGTACTTAAATTTTTTTTGTCATATTTAATTTTTGCGAAGTTTGTTCATATCACAAAAAAGTATTTATGAAAGAAAAAAGTCTGAAACCATCGATAGTATCAATGTCTTTTTTACACGGTTTTTTTTTACACGGCTTCTTCTGGAACCAATCTACCGTGTAAAAACAGACTTAGGTGTATATATATATATATATGATTTGCAAGTATGCATATCTTGCTTCATTCATTATGGAATAAATACGAAAACAATAAAACAGTAAAAAATATGGCGTGTCATACCGCTTTAATAAAGTGGGCAGTGAATTTTGTAACAAATTGGGCTTGCAACGTTTACATGCGGAATATTTAAATAAAAAAATAAGGCATATACTCGGAGCCCTATTTACTGTGACGATAGTTTTTCCCGTGCTCCGGATCGGCTCGCCGGATGCCGGAGGGTTCTGTCTAATCACAGAAAATTTATGATTGGACCTAGAGAGAGTATCATCACTGAAACACTTTTGAGTTGTCGTTTTCCATAGAGTATTTATTTGTTAATCATCCACTATACTATCACTATTCACTATATGCTCGTAGCTGTTGAGATCGCTCCCTTGGTTGACGTGGAATCCAACGATGAAGGTCCGAGGGTCGTCGGCTGTCGGTTACCGTCGGTGACGAAGGCCTCTTTGACCATCCGTCGGGAGTCGTCGCGTGTTGTCGGGTTCTGTCGATGACAAAGGCCTCTTGACCATCCGTCGGGAATGGTCGGGTTTCGTCGATGACGAAGGTCGCTTGACCATCCGTCGGGAATAGTCGGATGACGTCGGGTTTCGTTGGTGACGAAGGTCTCTTGACCATCCGTCGGAAATAGTCGGGTGACGTCGGGTTTCGTTGGTGACGAAGGTCTCTTGACCATCCGTCGGAAATAGTCGGGTGACGTCGGGTTTCGTTGGTGACGAAGGTCTCTTGACTATCCGTCGGAAATAGTCGGGTGTTGTCGCGTCTTGTTGCCGAGTCCGAATCGTTGTGAGTCGTAGAACTTACTCGGAGCCCTATTTACTGTGACGATAGTTTTTCCCGTGCTCCGGATCGGCTCGCCGTATGCCGGAGGGTTCTGTCTAATCACAGAAAATTTATGATTGGACCTAGAGAGAGTATCATCACTGAAACACTTTTGAGTTGTCGTTTTCCATAGAGTATTTATTTGTTAATCATCCACTATACTATCACTATTCACTATATGCTCGTAGCTGTTGAGATCGCTCCCTTGGTTGACGTGGAATCCAACGATGAAGGTCCGAGGGTCGTCGGCTGTCGGTTACCGTCGGTGACGAAGGCCTCTTTGACCATCCGTTGGGAGTCGTCGCGTGTTGTCGGGTTCTGTCGATGACAAAGGCCTCTTGACCATCCGTCGGGAATGGTCGGGTTTCGTCGATGACGAAGGTCGCTTGACCATCCGTCGGGAATAGTCGGATGACGTCGGGTTTCGTTGGTGACGAAGGTCTCTTGACCATCCGTCGGAAATAGTCGGGTGACGTCGGGTTTCGTTGGTGACGAAGGTCTCTTGACCATCCGTCGGAAATAGTCGGGTGACGTCGGGTTTCGTTGGTGACGAAGGTCTCTTGACTATCCGTCGGAAATAGTCGGGTGTTGTCGCGTCTTGTTGCCGAGTCCGAATCGTTGTGAGTCGTAGAACTTACCCGATTTCGTGGCGATGGTTGCTGCCGAAGTGACCTATCCCGTGGTCGGAGACGAACTGTCCCGATTCATTCGCTGCTGCGCCTTTTATAGGTAATTTTGTGTGCAGTGTTGCCTTGTGTTCTGCTGCCCTTTTGTTTCTTAGGTGTAACTTATTTACTACTTAGGAGTATTTCTCATTACTACTTATCTAACTAGTTATTCTCAGAAAATTTTGATAATCCATAATGGTTTATTTTATTATCCGAAAATGAGTATTAATTAGTTTTTACTTAGTAAGTAAAAGTTAATATTGGTAAATACAATGGTGATATGTGATAATAACAAAATGAAACTAAAGGGTTTTCTTTCCTCGTAATGATATAAAAAAAATACTTCAAATGATGACTTAGATAAGTGGTGTTGACGGAAACGATCGTCCCGCGACTTGCGTCGTTACACACCCCCCCTTACTTCTGGGGCGGGACCTCCCGTGCCCGTACTTGTCCCCCACGCGTGTGACGCGGAAGCTTATTAGGTGGCCGTGTATAGCCTTCAGCACGGCTCGTCGGCCGCGCAACGCCGAGATTTTTTGCTAGTCAAAAATAAGTTCATATAAACTTTAAAGTTTCATTTGTATCGTGCGTTGTTACCTTATATATTATTTTTCAAAAAAATATAACGTACATATGTATGTGCAATATATTTGCAGAACGGAACCACTTCTTGTTAAAACGGCGTAATTTTTTTTATAAAAAGAAAATGTGTAATTTCATGCTTAAAGCAAACGTATAAAATTGCTTTTTAGAACAGAGGAAAAGAGTGTTTCTTTCCAGATTTGATGGCAACCGCCAAAAATATTTCGAAAAATAATCGATTGTCTATTCTTACTGCCTATATGATTACGCTTGCTCTTTTATTTACTAAATTGTAAGAAAAATATGTCTTTGGAATAAAGATATAAAAATTTTAATATGTTCTGAAGGTAGGAACGTATGTATATTGCTGTTGATGTTGAAAGTTTTCTTAGATTAAAGAAATTAAACTTAATATAAGTAAAGTTTAATTTTACTAAAAACGAGTACAGTCAATAATTGGTAATTGCTTTATTCTGAGTGAAGGATTTTCCTCGTTGCTTTGTTGATTTTGCTGTAGCTAAATTGTTTCGCTGTTGATACAGTGTTGGTTTCCTGCATTCGCGTTATATAAATGGTTTAATAGCTCTCGTCATCATCGTATTTCGTAATGAGATCTGCTTCGTGGCTGTTTGTCGGTGTTCTTTTAGGTAACCCTTAGCATTCAATCAATTTTATCCCTAATTAACATTATTGTACAATAAAGTATATTAGATACTTTAAATTAGCTAGCATATTTACTGAATATGAAACGTGCTTCAATCATTAATATGTGTTGGACTGCTTGTCCTCATAGCTTATCTAAATTGATATTTTTTTTTCATTTATTTGTAACATAGCTCATCTTTTTCATTTATTTATGACATTATTTCTTACATGCTAGATGGTGTATTTTGTAACTGTGCAGTGATATATATTTTTTTTTTTTTTTTTTTTTTTTTTTTTTTTTTTTTGTAATATATTTTTATTTGCAATCTATCTTACGATAATAAGCAAATTAACTAATACATGAGGAAAAAAATAATAACTGATAATATGTTTCTTTGTATAGTTCTTATAGTATTTTTGTATCTTGCAAAAATTATAATGCAAACATTGCTACAATTACTACCGGCTGCGCCAAAAAGTTGTGTATACTTCCACGTCGGAAAGGATCACTCCACATTAAAACTTCCACATTCTACCCTAATTATGGAATTATTTCCCGAGCGAAAGGATCGAGCTCAGCACTGTGGCCACGTGGTCGAAGTTCCAGAGTGAATCAGGTTCAGGTATACTAGGAAACCATTCAATCGGTACGACCGATTTGCGGAAAACATCCTTCCATGTTAGTTTGTACTCGTGCAAAAAATCAGCCTCCCTTATTCCCCAAGATTTATCCAAAGTATGGTAAAATTTCTGTTCGGTACCATTGTCCACCTGCATTTGGTAGGTGTCATGGCAATAACCCTTTGACAGCTTTAAGGGAGTTTTATTGTGATTATCTCGGCACTTGAAACAAACAATCGCTGTTATGCTGTAAACACATAACTTTTACCGGCGACAACTACAACGTCAGAAGTGTCAAAATAACACGGGCTCTTACGGTCACGGACGCTAACCTGCGACGCGAAATTTTGGATTTTTTGAAGTTGTCGCCGCTCGGTACAATTTGGTGGGGCCACATAAAAATCGTGAAGCTCCTGCCAAATAGCGTCACACGTTTCATAAATAACCTTCCTGGTAGTGGAAAATCCCATTTTGTGCGCCTACGCTAGGATTGGTAGGTTGGTGCCTTGAGCCAAATATCTGAAATTTTCAAATAATATTTTCAGCTATCGGTGAAACATAATGCATCACTTTCTTACAAAATAGTAACTGATAGACGGATTTCTGAACTAATGGCTCTCTTTGAGGAGCGCTGCAATCTGTGACGTAGCAGTTCGAGAAGTACATTGAAGTTTTCAGGGTCCATCCGTGTAGCTTGGTAGAAGTGTTCCCTATCTAATACCTGCAGTTGCCTCATGCATGTTTCGAAACCGGTCGAATCCACCATCTCCTACGGCTGCCGACCGGTCGAATCCATCTCCTACGACTGCCGACCGGCCGACCGGTCGAATCCACCATCTCCTACGGCTGCGGCGATTCAAAAGCTTACGTACCTATTATTTTTTTATAATATGTTTCCATTAAATATTTTAATTTTACTTATGCGTGTCTCACCTCACAAACAATGGCAACAATTGTAGTTATTTTTATTATCAGAAATATTGTTTCCATTAGCCTATTATCCATATTAACATTCACAACTAATTTCGTTGCAAACAAACTTAAAATATCTCTGCCTCAATCTCTGCAGCAGCGACTTTTCACGTAAATTGCAGTTGTCGTTGTCGCCGGCAGAAAAAATACTGCACATGACACTTAAACCGTGAGCAGAAGAAATTAGTAAGAATGTTAAAAAGATTTCTTACTTGTTCACTTTTTTTTTTAAATCACTGTTTGCGATTATTGGCTCGAAAGCGATTATTGGCTGTTTGCAATTATGGCTGTTTGGGGAACTTCCTGGTAAGCCAAATAAAAAACTCTTTTTATCCTTAAATAGCGCCGACTTTATTAAAACTTTCTAGTCATGTTGTAGTGTTTATCGCGGTGATGTAAAACCTCCGGTGGGGGGTCCTGTTGTAATGATAACGCTAGTGTATTTCCGCTGAGTGTTTTTATTTTGTAATTGATGTTAAATCTGACAACTAACACTAATGACCGAGCACGCGGTCGTTTCAAAAATTTCTTATCAACTAACTTAAAATTAATCTTACGTTTACACATCAATCAGTTGGTTACCCGATAGATCGAGGAAATTTCCATACTTTTTTGTTGCTGATAATGCGTTTCCATTACAGCGAAATTTGATGAGGCCATATCCTTACAGGAATTTATCCGCCGACAAGGAGTGCTTTAATAAGCATTTGTCGCTAGCTCGCGTACACATTGAGAACACATTTGGAATTTGGCAAACCGTTGGCGTGTTCTCCATACTAAAATATACGCTTCTCCAAAAATGCAGTAAAAATTGTTTTGGCAACAACCGTATTGCACAATTTCTTAATGCTGAAACATGATAATATATATTACACTGTCGATTTGGTTGACACGACTGTAGACGGTGTTGATATTGCCGGAAATTGGAGAAGTGAGACGAGATCCCTTCCCTCCATCCGATCAAACTCGAATCGTTCTGTGACCGCTGCTTTCTCTTTGAGGGATGATTTGAAGGACTTCCTATTCCGAAATAATTCAGATTGAAGAACAGAATCGTTAATTTTTTTAATTGTATTTATTTGCAATTCATAATTCATAACTTTAAAAAAATTTAAAAAACAATAGCAAACAAATCAATGCAGCTCAATTCAACACAATTCAATAATATTTTAAAATAAAGTATTAATAAGAAATTATTGCAATTGAACTCATTCCTAAAGGGAATTCTATTCGTCGTAGAAAAAGTCGCCTCCCATCACTCCAGAGATGGGGAAGTGATAATGTTGTAGAGGTTAAGAGACGAGACTGGCCACGGGGAGAGTATGTATCGTTGTTTATTAACAGCTGTGATGGTAGACTGCCCGCTATATAGTTGTTAGGTGGTATGGGCCCATCGACAAACCTCCACTCTTCGTTACCAAGAGTGGCCAAGTTAAAAAGTCTTGCGTTCCACACGGCCTCGTCTGTCTGTGACACTACGGTATTCGTCGCTAGGTAACCAGCTGTCAAGTTCTTATCGAGGTACGGTGTTAGCTTATCCAAACCTAAAACCATTGCTACTAAAACCTGGAAAAAGCCAGATGGTCCGTCTAAGCCGTAAGGTAGCGGCATGCTGGCTGCAGATTTTGGTGTTTTAGATGATAGCGCATGGAGCCACACCTCTGGGACAACCGATGGTATGTATAATTTTGAGAGTTTAAAATCATTAGAACACAAACTAAATGGCTTCCCGTCACGGAACCTGTCGTCAATGCATGCATTTGCGAAGGGAGTGTAATACCAGCGGCCATATATGTTAACTTGTTGAGCTGAAAGCGTAGTGTTGCATGGAACTGATGGTAGCATATGTCCCATTATGCTAGTAAAAAGATTAGTTATCATCTTAACTAATTTACCTGGCTTGAATACCATTGGTGTAGCCTCCTGGATAAACACACTTTGTATCAGCTGCCTGGCGCGTGGGTATGCAACTAGCTCTCTAGTTGCCTCATAGCAACCTGCCGATAGGCCAAAACGAGCCAATAACATCTGGGGAGCTAAAGCTAATTCGATAGCAGTGATTAGCTCGCTATGGATTGACATCACGTCGTTCAAGTGTGGCTGGATTGACATAACACTGCCAGACTTAAAATCGTCACTTGTTCCCATTCCTGTTAATCAACGCTTTTCCTCTCTCGCCTAGATATCACTCAGTCCAGTCCAAGGTCTCGTCCAGTTATTTATTAATTTGAACGCAATACACCAATTTCGATATTAACAACTTTATTTAATTAAATCTTGACAGAAATTACAATAGTTTGAAATATGCTTATAGTTACGTTTTAGCTAAGATAAGTTTTATATAACAAGTTTACAATCGTTTGGCTGAAACAGAGTTTATGATTAAGTGCCTGAAACAGAGTTTATGATCGTTAGGCTGAAACAGAGTTTATGATTAAAAGCCTGAAACAGAGTTTATGATCGTTAGGCTGAAACAGAGTTTATGATTAGGTTGAGTGTCGATTATTTGGTTATCTTACAAATCTGTGCTGAAAAGAGACTTTGATTAGTGTGTCCACTGTCGTGGAGTATAAACCCAACAGGCCGACGGGACGTTGAATATAAATAGCCGCGGACTAAAAACCCAACAGACCGGCCGTCCTACTGTCGCGGAGTAAAAACCCAACAGACCGACAGGGCGTTAAATATAAATAGCCGCGGAGTAAAAACCCAACAGACCGGCCGTCCTACTGTCGCGGAGTAAAAACCCAACAGACCGACAGGGCGTTGTAACTATGTAGTACGCTTGCAAGAAACGACGTTTCTTATGTTTTCTCAGCTGATTTAAACCTCCACGAAGTTGTAGCGGATGTTGTAGATTTGTGACGCGGCGGCGTAGTTGCGGCGGCGTAAACTGAGACGATGACTGCGACGTCGCCTGAGACGTTGACTGCGACGTCGACTGAGATGTTGACTGTGACGTGGACTGAGATGTTGTCGGCGACGTCGACTGAGACGTTGACTGCGATGTCGGCTGAGGTCCTTGCGATGTTGACTACGAGTCCTTGCGGTGCCGACTTGAGGTCCTTGCGATGCTGACTACGAGTCCTTGCGATGCCGACTTGAGGTCCTTGCGATGCTGACTGCGAGTCCCTATGGTGTGGTTTCGAAATTACTGTTCACGGGTGTAGTTCCTGAACGACTGTCCACGAGTGTGGTTTCTGAACGACTGTCCCGATGCACTGAGTGCACGCTCTTTTATACTTTGTTCCTCATTTATTCCTTTGTTCCTTTAAAGCTTTCTCCGAACTTCGGACTTGTTCGCTGGAAATGATGCGACATGTTCGTCGCTTCCAGTGTTTACGAGCTATTCAGCAAACTCGTTTGACTAGTTTTCTCTATTTACTTTGCGAAAACGAGTTTGCTGTGCTTTGTCCTTGACTTTGATGCTAAGTGTGCTTCTTTGTATGAACGTTAAATTTTATCAGCAAAGTTTATCGTTACATCATCATGCACAATTCGGCGGCACCTCTCTATCGTTGCCTGCATAAATAATGGTGGCAACCTGGCTTGCTCCATTTCTTCCGCCAAAGCAGCGAAGTTGAAGTGAGCCACCGACCTCTGCCTGCCATCCGATAGATTGGCGCTCATACTACTAATGGTCCCTGATGCTGCATTTAAAAATTGTGTAAATTCATCGTCTTCCTAAAGCACCAATCAGCATTGTTATTATATGACATATAAAGGGAACCAATTGAACCTTACTTTTTTCTGATTCCGCATCTTACGACGTTGGTAGTCAGTGCTTGGCGTTGGTGACGGTTGCGGCGAAGGCATTGCTGATGGCGATGGTTGGGACAACACCGGTGCCAGTGCCAGTGACGAAGGAGAAGGTGATGGCGAATGCAATGGAAAGATCTGTGGTGATTGCAACGATTCGCTAGTTTGCGGTGAGTATGCAATAAGAACCTTTGGTTCCATTGGTGGTGACATCATCGGAAGGGGAACTTGGTCCACTTGTACGGAAGCCGTTGGCTGCGTAATGTTACCGATTGTACTAAAAAATAAACTTGATTTTATAAATACACAAATTCAATATGTACATTCTTCCAAATGATCTCCTATAGGACTGGCAACCATCCAGAAACTCCACTTGCTTTTTTCCGGTGTGGATGCAGCACTTCCCGAAGCCAATTGGGTAATTTTGGCAGCCCGTCGCTTCATGTCGCGCAAGATTCTCCATTTTTTTTTGCATTGTTCGCCTAAATTTATTGATATTAAAATCTACATATACAATGCACATTTTCACGAAATACTTACCATAAGTATTAAGGTTTTGGGAGCAAATACAGTTTAGGGGACACGCTGTATTTTTGTTGTTGTTGTTGGTTTCTGTAAATTATTATTGTTGTGGTAATGGGGCGTGGCTATTATATTGTTGTTTTGGGCGTTTGAAGGTCAAGAAAAGCAAAATATCCGTTTGTTGTTGTTTTTAGGTTTTTATTACAGGAAATATTATGGAGCAATTGAAAACCATCATAGAATTACCCTATAATAACCAATATAACTGAAACTATGTTGTTGTTTTGGGCGGTCATTCATTAAATATTTTGAATGATATAGGATTCAGTACTGATTGTAGCGGTATGTAGCTTACCTGAAGATTTAAAACAGACGAATGATGTATTTATTCAATAAAGACTTCGTAGTTCTCCTTGTCCTCTTCCTCGTGCGGAATTGGATCATTCTGAGGCAAGAGAGGATTATATATGTTTCCCGCGAGTCTTGAAAACTTGTTAGAAAATCTGTGCTGCCTTCCTCCCTCAACTTTAGCAGCATCATGAATTTGGCCAGATAGCCTTCGAAATATGATTTTTATTGTGGTATTGCGGCATAGAGCATTTAGCATGTCTCCAGAGGCCTTCCTGCGTGTTCGTATGGGCACCTGTTTCTGGGTCCCTAAAGTGCAGGCTGTGGTTTACTTTTAAAAGCTTATAATCTTCGTCAGATAAGCAGTCATAGGCATAAAAGAAATAAATACACAATAATATAAGTGAAAATATTTATGAAGTATGAAAAAATTACCTTCCAATAATCCGAAACAATTATACTCCCTGGCAAAATCCAATCTTTGATTATTGGTAATAATGTATCACGATTTCTTTGATCGACTGGTATTAGGAAGCACTTTAAAGTCCAAAGCTGAACTCCGCCGAAAACCCACTGGCCTTCAACATGGTGACCTTTGTAGTACTTCCTTCTTCCAAATTTGCTTTCATCAATTTCAACGATTATACCAGGACCGCCAATTGGCTTTCGGTTGGTAATCATATTGTGGACAGCAATTTCTCTGCACACACAAAAAAAAAATGACGTGATATGATAGTCAATGTTACGTTTTTTCATATCATTTTACAACCGATAAGATAAATATAAAAATGATATTTCGAAAATATCAGAGTTTCCTTTTCGAACTTCAAAGTTATATAATCTCATAGGAAATTGATATTTTTCTAATATCAGAATTTAATAAGTTCTCATGTAAAAATAATAACATGAGAACTTCAAAGTTATATAATCTCATAGGAAATTGATATTTTTCTAATATCAGAATTTAATAAGTTCTCATGTAAAAATAATAACATGAGAACTTCAAAGTTATATAATCTCATAGGAAATTGATATTTTTCTAATATCAGAATTTAATAAGTTCTCATGTAAAAATAATAAGTAGAATAGTATAAATGAAATTTGGTATAGTCATTTTCACCTTACTTCATATTAAAAAAATATGACGAAATGTCCGAATAATATAACTTATTGTTAATTTGTACTTCAAAGCTGAACCCTCAAATAAAACGCAATACTTTTTGTTATGATTTAGTTTTTTATTGGTCTTTTTTCGCAAAAATTTTACATCTAAGTATCAAAATACACATTAATTAACTGAAAATTACCCTTCTACATAAATAAACATAATTAAGCTATAAACAATTAAAATATTTTTTTTCGTATTAAACATGTACCGTCTGGAATGTAATAGATATGTATTGGTGGCCCATCGAAAGCTTCAATATCTCTTAATTCTAAATCATTAAATTTCGGACCCACAACATATGACTGAAAATGTTGTGAAAATCTTTCAATTTTATATTTTTGAGTAACTAAATATATTTTGTTTTCTGTAGTTATTAGCTTTTCCTTAACTTCAAATAATTCTGTAATATTATTTGTCGTTCTTGTTAAGAAATAACCATTTTTATATAATATTCCTTTGTAATTCAAATTTAATATGGACTTCTTATTTAAAAACAAATGTTTAAATTCGTTTAAATTGCTTATTTTATTTGTAAACTCGCAATTCTCAATATTTAAAGTATATAATTTATCATATGCAATAGCACTTGGAAAGCCGTATTCTTGTTCTTTAAGGAAGTATGAAAATTTCAAAGATGCTTTTAATGCAAGACTATATGCAATATTTTTTCTTGAAGTTATGTTCCGCGCATACATTTTTGCCAGCCTATGTTTTGCCTCATATCTTAAACCCCATAAATGCTTAAGCGGCCCACTTTTTTGGATGATTTCAACATAGTGTGTAAGGAAATGGAATTTGGGTTTCAATGGTTTTTTGAAAATTTCGACATAGCTTCTATTGTGTTCTTGAATAAGAGTATCTAATTTAGTAAGCAAAAAGCAATCAAAGTGAGTCTTCATTAATATATCTATCATTTCAATCATAGTTATTGTGAATTTCCACACAATGTCATCAGAGGGAATGAGATCGCCTATAATTAGTGGAAAAAAATGAAGCAAAGTCATCATCTCTCGAGCAGAAGCTTTTATGGTTGCACTTTTAAGGTTATATAATTCTATAGGCGGGGAAATGTTAGAAATTTCCGTCTCTCCGTAATTGAACATTTGCTTTCTATAGTTGAAAGACTCAATAGAAAAAAACTTTTTATTACAAATGAAGTACTGTAATATTTCCGATAAGTTGTATCTACAAATGCCTTCGAATACATCGTGCATTATATCTGCTACAAAATTTGTCGTGGCATGGAATGATTTCAATTCATTGAATATACAATTCGTCTTTATGCCAGTTAATTTCACATTATTTTGCAGAATAGCAGCTTCATAATTCTCTAACGACCGTGCATATTGTGGATAGGCAATACTATCATATTGCATTTGACTTTTTTCTCTAATACAGAATCGACAAAAGAAATTTGAATTAAACGAGGTTGTGAAACCAAGAATATCATTTAGACCTAGGTTATCACCCAAAATATTACAAAGAAGGAAATAAATACGTTCAATGCCATTCGGCGTACGAATTTGTAAACCCTTGTCCTCAAACTCTTTAAATTTATCAAGTAATGGTTTCAAGAATGGATCGTTGCCAAATATTTTTTTATGCTTTGTTTTAAAATAAGCTGCTACAAATATATAATCTAAATTTGATAAGAGATGTTGGGGTATTACAGGAAAGCTGTAATAGACTCCACAAATGCTGTTAGAGTTAGCATGACTTCCTAATGGATTGTTTATTTCGAAACCATCCAAAAACAAGAAAAATGGAATTACTTTTTTGTTGTTATAATTACCTATTTTTTCTTTGAATGAAGCTGAATTCGCAAAGTGAGCTATATCGCGATGTTTAACTAACTCATCTATGTTTTTTAAGGTGCACTCTAACACGGAAGGGAGCTCAAAAAATTTACGGAACTGAAAATCAAGGGGCATTATGCAACCTCGAATGTTACCAGCTTCTAAGCTAGGACGATAATTGCGAGTCATTTCAATAAGTTCATTGCTTACAGAAAAGAATTCAGGCTTAGCAAAGTGGTCGAGTAATTGTAGGCTTTTGAAAAATTTGTGCTCGGTATGAACGTTTTGAAAAGGCTTTCCACAGAATATTACAAATTCCTCTATATTTTTCCTATCTGTTTCAGGCAAGCAATTTAAAATTTTTGATGCAATTATTTCCGTTAAATATGTCATGAAACTGGTACATTTTTCCTGAATATATATAACGTCTTTTCTAGTCAGATTATTTCTGTTATGTAATTGTAACAAAAATTGATCGCACCTTTTTAGAATTTCTTGCGCATACATTGAAAAATTTTCCTTTTCTTT
Organism: Thecophora atra; assembly: GCA_937620795.1. Taxonomy (NCBI): domain Eukaryota; kingdom Metazoa; phylum Arthropoda; class Insecta; order Diptera; family Conopidae; genus Thecophora; species Thecophora atra. The sequence goes on along the minus strand of OW569397.1, from coordinate 21,792,425 downwards.
GAAAGTTGGATTTTCTTGACAAATAACAAGTTCTGAATTGGAAGCTTCATTTTGAATTGCTGCATTATTTTGATATGTATTTATTTCATTCAAAGAAGCAGAAATTTTCTTAGAATTCACATTGGGATTGGTTAAATGACGCCCAACGTGTCTTCGAAAACTTGATAAATTTACAAAAAATTGACCGCAGTTGTTGTGCACACATTTGAACTGATCATACTGACTAAGGCCGTGACTTTTCTTAAAGTGAGTACATAGTTTTGAGATGTCATGAAAATTTTTGTCGCATAAAAAACAGATCATATTGTCTGATTATTTAAATCGTTTATCAACTGCGAAACTATAGCATTCTTGATGTCATAGTCAGTCGACAATTCAAAAACAAATTTTTGGATAAACATCCAAACTTGGAGCGATTCATTCGAATATTTTAAATGAAATGTATGAAAAATTTTGAAACACGTGTCAAGTGCGCTCAGGAATGAATGGAATTTCAAAACCGCAGTACCAAAGCTTACATAATATCCTTCTAAACTATGGAGTTCTAAACCCACGACATATATAAACGGCTGAATCGATGTGTTGTTCCCTATAGCATCCTTATGTATTTGCTCTTTTCTGCGCTGGATATCGTTTAATGTCCTCACGTGAATGATGCTGCTGTTTACGGAGTCAGCTATGGTAGCCTTTCTGATTGCGCATGATCCGTTTTCTTCAACTGCACGGCGAAATGAAGGTTTAATTATCGAGTGGAGTAAAATAAAGCAAATGCAGTCTTTGCTATCTGCGAATAAATTTATTATTAAGAAATATGAAATATTATGTCGTAAATTGTACCTCTGTCGGCAGTATTTGTTTCCAAGATTGAAAGCAGTTTGTAATAAAATTTGTCTTTGATATTACATTTGTAGTAGGCAAGTAATTTTTGATATAGGTTGTCCCACTTGTTTATAAGGTGATATCTTTTTTCTGGAAAAAGCGCATCAAAATCGTGTTCAATCTGAAAATATTAAGAATGCTAAATAAAAGTGATAGTTAAAAATAGAAAAAATTACGTATTTTGCGCCGCTGGCCTGCTTATATAAAGGAAATTCGTCTAAAATGCATTGTAAACTTTTGGCATTTGTAATGAAATGTTTCCGATATTGAAAAGAAAGGCGCCACAGCTCCTCACATTCATTTTCGTCGCCACTCATATATTTAATTTTTTTCGCAATTGAAATTTCATCAGATTTTACATTTTCCGTATTGCCATGGTGGCTGTCAGTGTCTTCAATATTGAAATTTAACTTCTTTTTCCTATTCAAGTTGTTGAATTTGTTGGCTAACAAACCGCTAGGATTTGCCTTCCCATTTTCGCTTCTTGCGATAAAATAAATTTCTTTTTTTTCTGAAGGAAAGACTTCCACAAGTTGCTCGGACAAATTTTCTATCTCCCAACACTTAGGCACTCTGTATTTATTTATAGAGGGATCGAAGTAACTCTCAGTTATCACATTAACAATTTTTTTCCTGATGCCATTATCGAGTGGTTTAGTTTGATATTCACAAATTAATGATTTACCAAAGGGAGACAATTCCAATATGGTGCCAACTTTTTTTGACTCACGTGAACTTTTTTCAGTCCATTCATTCTCTTTTGTGTTTCCGCTTAAGGTCGACGGATTATCTTCAGGAAACTTTTCAAATGATTTAAGGCAAATGTGATTATTTAAATAAAAATTAAATAGGGAGTAGCTCACATTTTTCAATTTCCAGAGAAAAAGTTTTTCCCGAAATTCTGCACGTAGGCCAACGTTTTCCCTTCCAGGGAATATGGCTTCAATGTCTTCCTTATTAATATATTTCAAACGATCGTAGGAAACTCCGCACTCTTAAAAAAATTTGCATTTAAAATATACGATTTTAATAAGAAATTAGACAACGGAATAGCAGCCTGAAAATCCATGCCAAACAAAGAAACTATACATACATATATACATATATATACATGTTAACAATGATAGAACAGAAGAAACGGCTGACACGAAAAAACTTGCACTACAGTCACCCACATTTGACACGAGTATAGATTTTAAGTATGTTTCGGCTATTGAATTCACAAATTTTTACTACTGGATTTATTTACACCATGCGGTATACTATGTATGCGATCTCGTACTTAAAATGTTTTCCATTAAATAACGGGCATTCTTTTGTATGTACATATGTATGTATGTTTTTGTGTTGCTATCGCCAACAATTTGATAAAATTTAACAATCCGCGAAACGGCATACCTAACGGCATAAATAAATTTCCAAATAATGCGTACAGTCTGCAGATCTATACACACGAATAAACACATGCGCAAATTGTTTTATGCCGTTAGGTATGCCGTTTCGCGGATTGTTAAATTTTACATAAATATTCTAATAACATAATTTTATTTTATACCACTATACAAACCAATAAAGTTATTGATGTGGTTGTCCAAATTAAATTCTATTAAAATTGCAGTTAAATCTTCACTCATCTCGCCAAATAACTTTCACTTCTGTCTCGCACAATGTTCACAGCACAACTGACCAAAAAAATATATATATGGATTGCAATTTAATTCCTCTTGTGGATGACGACGGAAAAAATTCTCATGTAGAATTGTTCTCGTGAGAGAGACGCCGTCAAGATAAAGTTACGAAAGAGAATTCGAAAATCGAAAATAGCCGATTAATATATCACATTGAGCTTTTTCGTATCAATAGGATAAGTTATATGTTGGATTTACAGGAAAATAAGTACATTTACATTTTTTCAGATCAAACTGATATGATATGAAAATTGATATTGGATTATTAATTTTACATTAGGCATATTTTTTTTGTGTGCAGAAACTTGCCCAGTCAAGTGCTGTATTGCTGGTTATGGAAATTTCTAGCATTATGTTATCCAGACTGTTACCCCTAAGCCATAAATGGCAGAAGGCAACAATCTGGAAGGTGGTCAGATGTGATCTTGATAAGAAAGTGTCCTTTCTTATTGACACTTTCTGTCCGCAGGTTATTGTTCCTTTTTTTGTTTTCATTTTTTGATTATAGCTAATTATGATTAAGATTGATATAGACATATATTAAAGCGTATAATAAAGAGGTATTTAAAAATTATGTACTTACAGCCAAACAAACCCCATCTATTGTTAAGCTATCTATCAACAGTTTAAAATAATGGCCATTTTTGCATTGCAGTTCGTTTGGGATCAGATGCCAGTTTCTCAATGCATCAATTGATGAATTGTTCAACTTATTGGTGGATCCATCTTCATTTTCAAATATTTTAAAATTTTTAACAAATTCATAAAGCTATTGATCACAGTTAATCACAATCACTATAATCACTATTTTTTATTCAAAATTATGTTTGAAAAATTTTCACATCTATTGCCAATTTTAGACAAGACCTTATCTTTATGAAAGGTCATCTTGTAATAAGGATCACTTAAGTCAAACAAACATTTATGTTGTCTGACCTCTTCAATTCATTTCTCTTCGAAATTTTCCATTTTCAGTTTTCCAAATCTGTAAAACAATCGACACAATGTATGTAATTTTAACTATCGCGAAAATTGCGTGTATTGTTAAATTTTCCGCGCCGTATGGATCCATTTTTAAGGAATATATTGTGTAAACTAAGCAGCTGAACTCTCTGCCAAGTAGTTGTAGTTCTCCGAATGGTGTTCTGTTTACAACATAACTACAACGACTGCTGAATTTTACTATTCGGAAGTAAATAAAAACTTTAAAGAGTTTAATTTACCTCTTCAACATCGTTAATACAAATTCTACTGCATTACAAATTCCTCTTCAAATTTATACAAACAGGTTTAAATTTTTAATCAAGCTTCTTTATTAGAGTGTTTATTTTTTTATATTATTAATGGATTTTTTTTTACCCCTAGTACACGAAGGGTAAAATTTAAAAAAATATCTTAAAATGAATTCACAGGATAAATGTATAGAAGTAGCACAATAGCTCTAAAATTATGTCCTCCACAATCGGTTTCTCTTTTTCGCTGTGCCCACTCCTTTCATCCAAATGTACCCGATGAGATCGTTTTTGTCTTCGAGAGATATTTCTCATGCCGTTTGTAAATTGTTTGGTGTGGAAAAAAATCGTGTCTCGACTTGTTCTACATTGTGGTTTCGGAAGTAGTGCGACCGAAAACTATTTCGATTAGAAAACACTTTAACACCTCAACTTGAACTTATTCCACGAATCGTTTCTGCGCCGTGTTCTTTTTTTACCTTTTCTTACCACAATTTCTTAATGTTGAAAAGGGACACCCATTACTTCCACCCAGACCTGGTGCATAGAACTGAAGACGGTATCGATATAGAAGGAGATTGGAGACGAGAGACACCTTCCTTGACTTCCGTTCACCAACCAACCGCAAATCGGACATGTAAAATTAATACATGGTGTTGAATCGGTATTCGTTTTTCAGCGAATGATCCGAGACCCAGTTTGACTGGATTCGTTGCAGTAATTCTTCCTCTCATCATCTCTAATTCTTTGCTCGCTTCCTCATCCGGAGCGTGGTCAACAAAATTTATATTTGCAGTTGTTCTACAACATAACAAGTTATAAGTCAAGAGACCATAACTTAGAAATACATTTAGAAATATATTTGTAGTAGAACATACCTTCTACAGCTTTGGACGCCGTCGAGAAAGCCCATAGCGTCCAGATGACGCTACTTCCCGCGGCGTTGCCTGAAGCCACTGCTTCCGAGCGCTTTGCTCGTCGGTAGCAAGCGCGCAGCCCCAACCATCGTTTCTGGCACGTTTCTCCTATGATGTAATTATCTGCATTAATATTTGGAATTTTATTAATATTATATACTAAACGTCTACACCAATTTGCTGGCCTATATTCGTCCACAACCTTGCTTTGTGCGGCACATTCTTATATAGGTGCGATTTCAAGTCGTATAGCTCGCTATGTGACCACACAAGTTCAATGAGACTTTCATCAGTTTGCATTCTGAAAATGTAAATCTATTATTAATTGTTATTACAGAGTTTATGTTTAAATTGCTCAAAATGGGAAACAAAAACCAACTGCGAGTTTTTTTATGCATAATAAGCAGGAATATCTACGATTTTTCAATTCAATACTGAACTTAATCTGCTCAACATTTCAAAATCAAATTGTAGATTTAAAAAATTTGTAGGTTTAACGGTTTATATGAATACCCTTTTTATGTTCTCTAGAGATTTTTCGTTGTTAGAAGTCAATATTGATTATGTGCATTAATTCGATCCGAAAAGCCAAATTTCTCCAAAGTCTCAGTTTTTGGTTGCATAAAGAATAAAGAATAAAGAGAACGTAAAGAATTTTATAATTATTTGAGAAATTACAAAAATCAAGTACCGTGGGTGAAAATCTTATATGTTTATAAGTATGGGACAAATTGTTTATTTATAGTACTTTAATAAAAATTATTCCTGCATTATTCACATAATCATAAGTTTACATACGACATCCTGCCATAAACAATTCATGCGTGTATTAAATAAGTAAATATTCCTAAATAAATACACATGAATACATTAATAAAATATCTAAAAGCTTAATTAAAAGCGTTGTAAGAAATGTAAAATTACCGCGTATTATCATTAAAAATTAAATATTATGACTATTGTAATAACTAAGTTATTATTAGTAAAAATTAGTAAAATTAGTACAAGAAATTTGTAAACCTAAATTAAAAATAAAAAAAAACAACATTCAAAAGGTGAATACCATTTTTCGATATAAGATAATTTATTTATTAAATCTCTAATGTATAATTCCAAAAATAAAATACATCAAGTAGTTATGCTTTATTTTACTTAAATCAATTTGCACAATCGAAAAATGTAATCAACTGATAATAAATGGTTTTCCGAAATTCATTACAAATCAAATGAAACAAATTTAGCAATCAACAAATTTTAATATGAATGTTTATAATAATTAACAAATAACAAATAACTGTAAAACATGCATTTATAGATGTACATAAATAGAATTTTCTGTACATTTGTATGGGTTTTTTACTACTACTACGATTCTAGTAAGTATTAATTAGCAATAACTACAACAAGGACATCATCATAACAGCAATAATAACAAAAATAAATCTCAAAGCTTCTAAATATTTTTTCCAAATTCCGACCATTTATTTAGTGTTATTCAAAAAAACTACCATAATTTTATTTCAATGGGAAAATATGAAATTTGTAAGTTTCCCAGATGATGTGTAAACCACCACAATTTGATGTTCCTTTTTGCAGCAAACGTTTAATTGTTTAACTCAATTTTTCGAAAGTCAAAGTTTAACAAATCAAAATTAAACTGCTTTAATTCAATTTATAAAACCGCTTAATACAAATTTCATTATGTAATTGACAACAATAACGAAATCCTATTTAAATACATAACTCCAAAATAATTAACATTTTAAACTGCTGAAATAAATCAAATATATATATGTATAATTTAAAGAACTATTACAATACAAATTTTATACTATTACGCAATACAGACCCATACGAAAAATACGTACAAGTATTCAGCATATAATTGTAATATGTATATGTATGTCAACTATTTCTAGCCATATATAAGAAAACTAAAAATTTGCTAAACGTTTTTTTTTTTACTATCCACTAATAATAGGAATTTTATAATTTTTACAGAAGAAAATAAAACCTAAAAAACGAAAAAAATTAATAAAGAAATACAACAAATGCATTTTTTTTCTCAACTAAAGTGTGCCAAAATTAGAAATTTTGCTTTTAGCTATCTGCGAATAAAGTTGTTTTAAGCGAATATTTTGAAAGCGGCATTTAGTCAATTGGAAGTCGTCGAGATCGGTAAGTGAACGCATGTAATTACATATTTTAATATGCTTTAGTTTATTACTTTAAACGTAATTACTTGAGATTTAAAACTTGATGGTAGCAGAGCAAAAAAGTGTGACGTTATTAACTAAGAAGAAAGGGAAAGAAGGGAAGCTGTAAAAAGATGCTGTAAGAAACATTATCTTCAGTGTGATTGGCAACATCAACAGTTTTCTGATAGTATTTCCAGCCTTAGTAAAACATTTAGTGATTAGTACTAATGAGTGAAACACTTGTATAAGCTACATATTGATTGATATATTAGAAACCACCCATTAGCCTAATTCGCTTACGGAGCGAGAAGGAAGTTAGAAGCAAGTATTCATAGAGATGACAAGTTAAGTTAGGTAGATAGTTGTGGAAAGAAGAAAGGTTGGAAAGGAAACACGTTTTGGCAGTTGCAGAAAAAGGAAAGTTAGGGAAACATATATATGTGGTGGGAGTCAACACATATAGAAATAAAATAAACTGATTAGTTCTAAATGCAACTATCGTGTCATCACTGCAACAGACGAGGCCCTACCGAGGCTTGCTTCTACCTGTTATGTTACCCATGACGTGGTACTACTAGGATGAAGACTTAGACTCAAAAATAGCTTAATCTCGAAGGGAGCCTATCGTATAAGTGGCGACCTCCGGTACTAAGTAGCATATCCCAGCCGCACATTCTTCTGTGTTGGTGCACCTACTATGTTCGAAAGTCCTCAAAACAATATTGGTTACACGAGCTGACTGAATCAGGCACCCTCCAAATACATATCTATCAGAGAGGCAGAAGGTGCGGAACAGAAAGTGTCTAAGTTAGGCGGATATCACTCTTCAACAGAGTAACTCTGAGTGAGAGTGACCTGGCCCATTTCTGGTGCCGCTCTCAGTCCGCATAAGAAATAAAAGATGCCGACATTCAAGGACTCGTGGAGATTATATTACTCACTTCGTAATGTAATGTGTGTGTGGGTTTCTAGAACCAGATCCATGAGCACTTGGATAAGATACACCTTCCCAGCAGCGTGGACAGTAGTATCCCAGCCGAAATTGAACCGAAAATGGTAAGGGACTTTGTTGATAATAAAGTAGTATGGGCCTTTTTGACCTATAAGTGAAAAAGATCGGACGGTATCATCATGAGCATGCCTCAGAGCTCTATTAAATATCCTGCCATTATTTATACAAGCCTTCAGGGGTTGCCTAAGAAACGGGACAACACGCAGTGAATGGAGGAATGTGAAGATCATATTCATGCCTAAGGCCTGTAGACCATCACAAATATCACTGAATAACTTTAGGCCCGCTGTCCTGCAAGAGATTGGAGGAGCTTTATACCATATATATAATACAACACATTATCGGACTGTCTCACCATGCCTACATAAGAGGTATATCAGTGGATAGTGATTACTGTTGGTGAGCATACACTCCCAGTTTTTCTTCACAGTGTTTATCGTTTAACAATGTTAAAAGTACTATACTTTGATATACCAGCTGCCGTCGTAGGATGTTTTGAGTTATTTCTGAGTTCAAAAGTCATCTATCTAGCCTTCGTCACAAGCAACTTTCGATTAAACGTGACATAAGATATTATTCCAGAAGAGCTGCAAAGTTACTGCACAAGGTGCAAAAATTCTTTGCATTAACTACCACAGAGCCACTGAAGTCACATCGCGGGCAGGGCTCGTTCGTGCTATTGATTAACCTCTCCTTAGATGAGTACATTCTGTGAGCTACTGGGGCAAAGTACGTGAGGTTAGGGAGCTAAAGCTCTCAAAAACGGTTGCTTGGAGACATACGAAAGTGCTGTTCTTTCTGAAGAACTGGATTCTGTACATCGGATAGTACTACATTCTCTCAATGAACGGAAGACTTCCTATAGTGAAGCTCCCCGACAAGATCAAAGGAATCTCGTTCTTTAGCCCCTCAAAACCAGCGGAAGTTACAGGAGCTGGCTGGTGCTCGAATGTACAGCGATATAGTATGTTTTCCAGGAGGAAGTCTATGCGATTGATAGAACAGTTGACTATGTCATCAAAGAAGAGATTTCCGGCAGCACGATCAAAGTATTTGTGAACAGTGCAACTGTACTAAAAACTCTTAGATCACCAAAGATGAGTTCAGAGATTGTGAGGAAGTACGTACGTTGAGCTATCTAGGAAGGGATTAGGGGATCCAGCTTTGCCTATATCGGACGTATCTTAAGGAAGATGGTATTCATAGTAGTTGTGGACCGAACCGTAGGAAAATTAACTATTAGAGCGTTCAGTTCATGTAGGTAAAAAAATGAAGACCTGAGAGTGATAGTGACGATTATGATAGATGGGCTCTTGAACTTTTAAGCAATATCTTTTATTATTTTCTGTTTATTACATATATAGGCTAGGCATTAATCCACATTTTAATATAAATGTCACATTGAATTATGGACTTTATTAAAGGCTTTTTAATGTTCCTTGGAACATAATAATAATACTAATGGTTAAACTGATTTTTATTTATGATTTTTGTCTATTTACGCACGTTAAAGAATCTTTCAGTAGACTTACTTTGTTGTCGTTAACTTCGGAAAGAGCTTTTTATCTTTTCACGTGATTAATTTAGAATAATACCGCAAAGGAAAGTGACATTTTTGCAAACTGTACGCGCACAATCAAATTCCGGTTAACAAAAAATGCCGAAATCCAAAAGCCATTAGGAACAGTCAACGTACCCGTCCATTTTATTGAGATTCAAATTTACGGCTTCCAAGTGCCAAGTCTCTTGCTGGAGTTGGAAAGGCTGCTTTCAATGTCCAAAAGCAACCCCAGCAAAATGTATTTTTATCGTAAATTTTGCTGTTTTTTAACCCATTCTCTCGATTAACTCTTTCCCCCAATCCTAATGGGCCTCTCCTCTCCGTTTAATGCATTTGCCGTTGCGTCTTTGTCTCCTCTCACGCTACCTTTGTGATTGCGTCTGTGATGGAGGCAAAGAACAAACGCGTACTCATTACATTTGCGAGAACCTTGGACAGCATCGTTACGTATTTTTTAATATTGACCTTTTGTTGGTGATTGGGAGATGGGAGATAGCGAGGGAGGAGCTGGCTGTGGGTGCTCACTTCTTTTGTCAGTCCTTAAGAGGAAGTGACGCGGAGACGTTCACTCTTTTTCCTGATTGTGTTATCTGTTTTTAATTTTATTTATATCATTGTTTTTATATATTTTTACACCCTTCGGGAAAAGTTTGTAAATTATATAAAACATAACCGAAGAGAGAATTTCCATTAAAAGCAATCTTTTGCAACGAGTGTAATTAATAAATAAAGTAAGATAACTTCTTTATATACGAAACATATATTTTTTATATACACATTTAAGTACATATACATATATCTATCATCTTTCTCTTTCGCCATGAATATTCTATTTATTGGAAACTCTTTTTTTCTAAGCGAAAAAAGGGTTAGAAATTCACTGATTTCACTGAGAAAAGGGGTTAAAATTTGCTTAATTTTATGCCTCCTTCGAAAAGAAAAACAATGCAATAAGCTTTTTTCTTTGTTTTATTTATTGGGGACTTTTTTAAGTTTTCATTCGAAAGAATTTTAATCAAGAAAATCCATTAGCTTTAAAAGGGAAAAGATTTGTAGCGATAAGAGAAAAGAATTCCAAGGGGAGGGGGGAAGATCGAGGGGGGCGGAGTTGAAAGGATGTGGAAATATTATAAAGAAATTCAATTGCAATTTCGGAGAGTACGTATTTAATTAAATTAAATAACTAATGTTTAAGCGAAGAATGCTAAATATTGTATAAGTGTTACATTATTTAAATTGTTTTCAGGTTATAACACAATTTATTTTGTGCTTTTTTGGAAAAATTGTAAAATTTTTTTACTAAAGTAAATTTTACAGTTTTGTGACATTAATAACTACTTATTCGATATTACACACACACACACACACACACACATAAAACAATTGTACTATCTGATAATTCTATTTGCATATAAATACATGCGTACAAACTTAAAGCTGAAGATTTATTTGCTCTTGGATCTCTCCGCTTTTGGAGCCCTCGAAAAGCTCCAGGCTTTCGCTTCCAAAAAAAAAAACCAAGCTACAGAAACACGCACGCACAGACTCAATTACGATCCCCGTTTAAACATACATGCATGCATTCATAAATATTCACGTATTCGCTTTTACAGTCGACTTTCACTTTCGGAAATTCCGTTCGGCGACGCAGAGAGTACAACGATAAGAATCGCTGGAATCGAGGGAAAGAAGTTGGACTATTAGCTGCTCAGGTCATCATTTATATATATACAATATTCCGAACCTGTAACGCATGTCCTATTCGCCCACCTCCCCTTATCCCTTTACCCACGCACTTTGCATGGATATTTTAAAGTTCCTCGTGTGGGTCACCGGAACGAAGGTTGTGAAGTGAAGAGTGGAGTTCTGTTCCCTCGTGAGAGTAGAAGAGAAACATCCACATCCATAGACACACACACACGGTCACATGAACACATATGTTGCCTTCGCTTTTTGTTGGTTTCTGTATTGATGATGTTACTGTCGTTCGTTTACTCTTCCTTGGCGAAGCTTCCGCGCTGCAAAATCATGCAGTTCATGCTTGTTACTTTCTTCCTTCCCCAACCCTTCGCATAGTTCATCAATTCAGCTATTCGAGTCCAGCGCTGTGAGCCTTGTCGGTCTTTGCTCTGTTCATCGTCCCCAAAAACACGCTTTCGCTTTCGTCATTCATCGGAGCGGCGCGTTTCATTCCACCGAAAGCAGCGTTGGTTGTTAATAAATCGTCGCAGAGGTGACAGCATCTGCATGCTACATGCTTTGTTGTTGTTTGCTATTTATTTAAAATAACATAGACACATGAATAACACGTATTCTGAGTATCAAACTCGGCCAACATCGCCGAGTCCATCTCCTTTTGTACACCCCAAACATTCTTATCGCTCCCGCACCTCACCTTCCATCCACTGACGTTCCTAGTCAGCAAGCATAGTTATTTCTCTGGTCCTTCGCTTGTACATAAGCGGCGAAAATAACTACCGTTTGCTATTTCCCTTTGCAACATCAGCATGAGGCACAGACGTCGATTGGACACCCCCGCGCTCATCATTCCCCTAGCTCATGTCCACACATACGCGCATTATTTATGCATGTGTAAGAGCGTGTACGTGTGTAACTTGTTTTCGAAATCTTACAGTGAATTTCGGCAAACAACGAAACCCTTTCAACGCATAAATTTTAAGGATTTCATTTATAAATGGTCTTCCGAGTGCTTTTGCCCATCAGAATTTTAATTTATGCGATATTTATTTTTAATTTATTATTGGAAAAATGTTTTGGTTCGGATAAATCACTAACAAAGTGGACTAACGCTTCAATGTAGATACTGCAACTTGGCCTATTAGGACCAATTAATTGCACACTTGAGGAGCCGTTACAGTGTCCAATTTTGACAGATCCCGTTTCAAAGGGTTCTATAAACTTATAGATTCTTGGACGGCTGATAATTCTTATTGATTTATTAATGAACGGGTGCTTAATGTCAATAATATCACTGCTAAACTACACAAACTATTCGAATGATTCTCCAATCGATTTACATCGGCACCAACGGAGAAATACCTCGTTATAATCTCTATCACATCCATAGAATTTATTAATTTATCATAGCTACTGAATCAATTCTTCAATAATTGTAGATTCTTACAGTTAACTCAGGTCCTAAGAATGTTTCTGGGACCTGGTGTTTATTATTCTATTTCGACATCTTCAATATAATTCACGAAGCGTTGATTGTTAGAAATATACATCTAAACCTTGGCTTCCTTTAGTTATGAGAGTGTTTATCGAATTGCTTTCATTACATTTTTTAAGGAAAATCGATTTGCCACTAAAAAGTCACATTATCTCAGCGGGAACCCCTTTGAACCATCTGGACAAAAGTTTAAACTGCACCTGTTCTATACACTCAGATAAACAAAACGATTAAAATAGGATTTTTGGGATGGGCTGTCAAAGCTGATCGACACTTGCTGATCTCTTAGCGATTATAAGGCATTTCAGAGTTGTCTTCACTTAGCCCATACCCGATATAAAGAGTGTATAGATCACGATAGAGGCGCTTCCTAGCGGCTGTTACTATAAACGAACCTTATAGGCAATTCTCAATGGGCCGTGCAGTCGACCAGGTTGACTTAACCGCAATTTTTAAAAGTCCCAAGAACCGCTAACCTAACCGAACCTAGCGCCAACAGGATATATTCTAATTTACTAAAACCGAAGACGGATTTTATACCTAAAAGAATTTGTTATAGAGAATATATTATTGTCAGCTATGTAGGACTATGTAAATTCGTCTATCCAAGATTTGAAGGTTTTCTTAACATTTGTTTAAGTTTTACTGAAAATTTTTCTAATTTATGGTATTGTCAATGTTCATGTAAATTCAGAATATAAAATCAATATTAAAGTAATACAACTTCTCGATAGATGTAAATGTCTTTGTAAAAAGTTCAAAGGAATGCTAATTTAATCCTAATCAATTTCAATAAGGTAAAAATTCGAAATCCTTTTGAATTGTATGCAAGGTTAAAGTCATCGCGGTTAATCAAATGACAAGTTATCGATCGTTATGCACATATCTAGAATATAACAAGGATTTACAAACCCTTTCGCAGCTTTTTCCTAACTCAATTTGCAAATTTTTCGAATCTACTTTGTTTTCCAGAACAAAAAAAAAAGGGAATACAAAAAAGCGGAATAGAAAAAAATGTCTGTTTGGTCAAAGCTTCTTCCTTGTGGTGTTGTAGCTCTATAAATTCACCTTTTTTCGCCATCAAAACTAAAGTTTCTCTATGGGAATCAGGCAATCCTTTACATGAAATAAATAAAATGTTTGTTTTCATTTTTGTTGTTGTTTCGGGAATCCTTCTTGGGCTTTCGATGCCTTCACCCGCCTTTATTTTTACCTGAAGAGAATGCGGCTAACGTACAGAAAAGATGACCAACAATCAAAGTTTTTGCACAAGGGCTACGAAGGGCGAAATATAAGAGGTCCTTGCTTCTCTCTCTTCACGTCCTGCCTTATTTTGCAACTAAGAACAAAAGTGTTTTTTAAAATTGAGCTTTTTCGGATGCTATACATTTTTATATACATATATAAAAACACATCCTTGACCCATACCCAGAAGAATTCTTTTATTAACTGGACCAACTAAAACAACACGATGGAAAAATGGCAAAAAAAACCAGCGAATTATCGTAAAGTTTCTCCTGGACAGTGGACAGTATTGAACCCATTGGAGGAGAGTGTCTGAACTTATATCCAGAAAATTTGTAATAGATTTAAAATATTTAAATTTATGTACTTTTTGACCGAAAAAATGGGACCATTTCAAAGGTTTTTTAGAATATCATCGATCCTAAATTAATTTGTCTAATTTGAATCCGTGTCCACTGTATTTACAAGATGCTGCTGCCTTCTAACTAAAAACTGAAAATATAAACAAAAAGCATAAAAATGCAAAGGAAACCCCTTTAAAAAGTAAAAAGCAACCCATTTTGTGCTTTCGTTTTCCTTTCCATCTCCATGTTTTTAGGGTTGATTTTTGCTACTTTTTGTCCGGCAATTTGTGCCCAGAGTTGCTCCAGAACGGGGGAGTTACTCAAAGAGAGGGTTGAATAAAGTTTTCAAAGAATTCGATGTTGATATGATTTGGTCCTGGACGGCGTGTTTTTGACTGTTTTTGCGATGGAGTTGAGGGACGACGTGGTCAGAAAAGAACGTTTCTATCATGCACTAATATGTAAATATATAACTTTACATACTCTATTCTCGTATAACTATATAAAAACACAGAAAACAGTGAAAAGAATATTTAAAAGAAGAGGCAAAATTTTCTAATTCATTTATTATTGGTTCTTTTGTTTTAAACTTTTGTAATAAAGTATTCTCTAATTCTTTCATAGAATATTCTTTCTATGAAAGAATTCTATTATTCTATATTATTATTCTTTCATAGAATAGTATTAATTTACTATATTCCGAATCTAAATTTTAGATTTATAATTTCTAGTTTAAGAGAGTAAACGACAATTAATAAAACTATAAAAATTGTAATAAAAGTTCTTTGCATTGAATTAAAATCAAGTTAAGAGTTTTCTCTGAAATCCATTAGAAATTATAATTGAAATTTAAGTTTAAAAAAATTATCTCTTTTTTTATTGCAAAAAATCACTCACTTTTTTAACCATTCATGCATATTTTCTCGCTTAAATAAATGGCTAATTTTTATACCGGAATTCTAAGAATTTTTTAATTATTAAAAATCCCAAAACAACAGCTGTCGATGTGCTTGAATATAATTAGATAAATGGGGGAAAAACACATCGCTTCATTTATATTCCCATCCTTTTTATTTTTTGACAAAACAAATTCTTCCTTCTCCTGGGTAATTTACACAAACGGAAATGGAAAGAAAACTTGGCCAACAGAAAAAAGGATTCTCGTAAATGAAAATTGAAGTTTATATAAATTAAAAATTTACATTATATAAAACGACGATGATTGCGATGCGCAGCCCAATAAAATCGAGCCGCAGTAACGAAAATCAAAGCAACACAAAAAAGGGATCCAAAGAATAGAATTTCTCTACCGTTTTTTAGTGAAAATGAGTTCAATTAAATTACATATAAATAATCCATCTGCACGAGTTTTCATTATGTGCAGTTGTTAAGAAAAACTTTACATAAATCGTGGGTATTTCTAATTCTTTTTTCAACTAAGGTGATGAAGGAGACGGTTGCTAGCAGCAATGATGCTCATCTTGACGACCGACTCCAGAAATTCAATTTTATTCACTAAGTGTCATTGTAGCTATGAGATTTATTATATACAAATTCATGAAAATAAACAAAGTTATTAAAATAAATATAACGTCATTTAAATAAATATAAACTCAAATACAAATCAATATACATAAATGCCAATACATAAATATATGAATTTATATATAAATTCAAATTTATAACAATTATTTACCTAATTTAAATTGAGGTTTTTCTCTTCATTAAAAATAATTAAACATTAAATTCTATTTTGGGTTTTCTAGAGGATTGTTTTGGAATTTATTTTTTGATTTAAAAGCGAAGAATTAAATTGCTTTCCTGTTGTAAAAAAATATCAAAGAAATTATTTTTATAAATTTTATAATATTAAATAATTATAAAATGTGCCAAATTATATTGTTAAATTCTATCAACACTTTCTTTTATTTGAATTTTAAGTAATAATATTTTATTTTATATAAACGACTCATACACACCATTTAAATATTAAATATTTTTTAACAACAATATTATCTGGACCGTTGGCTCCCAGTTTTCATGCAATCTTTCATGCAATCTCTTTATGAATATATACTCCTTGGTGAATATTCGCCAGAGTTTGCAACATTTCTTTGGCAGTTTCATCTATTTGATCTGCTTATTACTATGGCTCGGCAGTACTTGCGATGTGTTGTTATTCCTGGCCCATAATCCTAGTACTACTCTAGGCTATAATTATATTATATGGCAGAGAACTCTTCAATGCAATAAATTTTTTGGCCTATTATTGATAGGATTTGAGGATCTAATGGAGAGTAATGACTGTTGATGTCAACTTTATTTGTTTGCTTGGCTTCTATTAGGTTGAAGTTCCATTTCGCAATTTCCTAAACTCGAATATCCATTTTGAGGATTTTAGAGGGAGATGTCTGTACCAGCTTTCCCTGGAGATATATTGTCAGTGGCTTGACAGGGCTGTTAACACGTTGAAAGGCAATTTTTCACCTTAGAAATACAGTGTATAATAAAGCGTTGCCGTAAATAAATTTTCTTTTGCTAAAGAATAATAAAATAAATTATAAAGACTACAATAAATTATAAGACTACTAGAAAAATTAAAAATAATAAAAGTTATAGTTTTAAAATAATAATAAAATATGTGATGTGGTCAACATATGACTTCTTTGTATGTGAAATAATTTCAATTCATAAACTTGTAAATACTTAGTTATGCAGGGAATCCTTTGAGAGAAGTGTCCTTTTTCTCTTTAGCGAGTAGCGAACCAAAAAGGTAGATTATAGCAAATATCTACTTTCTAAGGATGTTTGCTCTTAGTTATGCATGAAATTTGAAAATCACTGCAAGAGAAGTGTCATTTTAGATACACCGATTGCATTCAAAAAGGGAAGTGCATAAAGAGGTCTTATAAGAGTCTCAAATACAAAATTGCAATTTTCAACAACGAGCATATAAACATATGGATATATACTCGTTGCTTTCTATGATTCTCCGTTTTTAAGTTATCGAGAATACGTACACACGTCACGACCAAACTAGTCAATGTTTACTCAGGGACGGTCAAAATATGTGTTACTATTAAAATCTCATTATCGAAATTTTTCGCGATTACGAGGAAGTAAAAAAAATCCATATCGAAATTTTTCACTATTATAAATATTTAATGAACATATTTTCCTCAAAACCAAATACAAAATTAAAATATATATATGTACATATATTAAAGATTTACAGCCCATATTTTTCTTTGGTAGTATTGCTTCTATTCGGTAGTACTATATCGTAATTATGCAGTAATGTATTACTTCCTTACATTTTCATTAACATCAATAGTAATATTATTGATTTAAATAGAAAAAATTTTTTGTGTAAAAATTTACAATTTTTTTTTTTAAATAAAAATATCTATTGAATGAAAATCGTTGAATAAGAAACACTGTTATGGAACTCGATCAGATAACATTAGAATTTATTTAATATTATATATAATCATTTATATAGAAAATTGGAAAATTTAGAATTTCCGCTAAAATAACAAAATTTTGCATTTTCTCTAAACAATCAAATGTTTATTTCGCAGTGTAAATTGATCGCTGATGTGTCCAGGGTCCAGTGCAAATTTTTTCTATTCTCCCACATGTCGTGTTTTTTATGTAGTTTGAGTTTTTGTTGTTGCAGTGGCTCTTGTGTTATTTACGCACACATACGTACAAAAACCACCCCTTTACAAACGCCTTTAAATTAGAACTTTCTTCGTGCTTTGAATTTTTAAGATAAACTCGGGGGCATTTTTCCTTGCCCATTATGCTGATGCTTGTTTCCTCCTTCCTCTTTCTCGACGATTTTCCTTTTTTTTTATACTCTCCCGAACTTGGACTCAGCTCGGCAACAACAAACAGCAACAACAAAAACAACATAATGCAAAAGCAACGTAATATTTTCAAATACAACAACACGTAGATAAAAAGAAAACGACTGTTAAAGGGGAAAATATATACAATAAAGAACTTATTCTGTTGTAAAAAACCAAATTGGAAATGGAAAAAGTGAAATGGAAAAAGTAAATAAAAAATTTAACCCAATCTAAGTGAAAAAATCGTCGTCCGAGCAGAAGCTTGGCCAAGTTTAAAAGCATCCGAGAACAGAGAAGGCGTTGCAAGGTGAAGAACGAAGAGGGTCGATGATGAATGGAATTATTGATCAATTCGAAGGAATTTAATCATTTATTATCATTTTATTGTCACATATTTTTTATGAAAAGAACGATATTCAAATAGTGAAAAGGGATTTTTGTCCCTCTTTTGTTTTAGTCCTGCGAAGTCCCTGTTTTGTCCGTCTGCCTTCGGTCTGTTGAATTCGTTGCCGCTGCTGCTGCTGTGCTTCTACTTAAACTCGTTTCTATTTTTGCTTTTTATTTTGCGAGCCACCCTTTTTTATTTATTTTCGTTTTTGATGCTTTTTTGCTATTTTATTTTGCCGCCAACAGGACGATGATAACAACAGCTACGACAATCCACCCTCCGCATCTTCACCGGGCGGCGAACGATAGTCTTCATCGAGGAAAATTTTCAAAACAACAACAAAAGGCGCTCCTCCCCCCCACCGTCGTCGCACCATTGAAGTATTTCACTTTTTTTCTTCTAAAAAAATGAGAATAAAATAAAAAGCGTTGGCTTAATTTTAATGCAGGCTGCTGACCAACGCCAGCAGCACAATTCGCCTGCTGAAGTGGTAAAGGAGCCAGAAGACCAAGAAGAAGAAGACGAAGAAGCAATAACTGTAGACAACACGAGCCGCTGTCGGTGCCGTTGCCAAATAAATTCGTGACCGGGGATGCACGGTAGATGTACAGCGACTCTTGGTCAATACGCAGCAGCGTCGAACTCCGTTGCGAAGCTTCCGAAAGGGTTGAAGGACATTCGCATTTTTTCATTTCCTTGGACACATGATAAAAAAGGGGCCGAACGTCGGCCGTTGAGGGCGGTGAAGGAGGCTGAATTTTAAATTGGCATCACAGAAAAGTGCGTGTTTCGCATCCTTTTTTGTTTAGATTTCCCTTTCACTCGGTTCGTGGAAAGTTTCGTAGTTGGTCGTTGGTGATGAAGTCAGGTGGGAAATCAGCTTCGGCGGGGGAGAGGGAAAGTGGGGTAATTGTTGGCTCTACAATATACATATCGGATGTACATGTGAATGTTTCTTCGCAATAAGTTTATTTCATCTAAGGATTGTATATAGTACATCGCTATACAGCGCCTCTTTTACAGCATTTCACCTCCCACTCCTTTCGGAAAGTACGCCACTTTTTCAATATATATCCATAAAACTTCTTTGCTGATGAATTTCTCTGTAATGTAAAGAATTTCTTTCTTTCGTATCACAATAAAATCACAAAATTTTCTTAAAGACGTTACTTAAGAATATGTTTTTTAGATGATACTTTATAGGCCATAATGTTGTTCACACCTGATAGTTTAATTATTTAAACCGATAACGTGGTTAAGAAAAAAAGCTCAATAAATTTTAATTTCAGACGTTACTAGACGTCTATATAACTTCTTTCAGTCCGTAATTCTCTCACTATTAGCTTTCACCACTGACCATATAACATTGTCAGGTTCCCCAGTCACTGAGGATTCTCAAGAGGGACTTATGGCACAAGGACTTATAATTTAATGAATTGATCGATCGCTTACAGAAGGATAGAGCGATTGTTATCTATGTAGGCTTAGAAATACGTAAATGGAACTGCAGTTTAGTATGCAGAGGCAATGAACACCTTTCTTTGAAGTGATAAAGGGTCTCGTGGAGTCCTCTATTACCTAAAAAAAAAGACGAAAGTAAAGAAAGGTCCAGTCTGTAATAAGCTGTAGCACCTTTTTGGTGTAAGCTCAGTAATTCCCCTTCTTATAATGATAATGAAAAATTGTTTGATAAATTTATTTGTATATACATACGAGTATATAAAAATATCATGTCTATGTTTCTGTTTGTCCCGGCTATTCTCAGAGACTATTTACCTGACTGTGGTAAACCTGGTACTGAACTAAATATGAAAACGGCGGTACTGAGCTCTTAGGTCAACTGCCAAAGAAGATTTCTGTATCATTACTTTTTTTGAAAAACTCGACCCTTTCAAACGAGCGTGGTAAGTTAAACAGGGACATAATATGAAAACTACAAGGCTTATGGAGCTGAAATTGTGCATGTTGATTACTTTTTCACTGTTAAAAAAGGGAGGGAAGGAGATAGGCTGCGTTTGAGAGAGAGTGAGTGATAGAGGTTTTGAAAAAGTTCCACCATCGGGAAACATAATAACTGTCCCTTTGTTTAAAACTAATATTGGGCGAGGCGAAGTTCTTTGGGTCACCTAGTACTTTACGAAAGCTTATGTAAGAAAATTTATAGCTCCTTCTAAACGTTTCCTTAGCTACCCTTTTGAATGGGAATATAGGTCGAATCTAATTCAAACAAATCAAGTTATATACTCGTAAAGCTGCAAGGAAGTCATTCTGGAAATACCAGAAACACCGATTTACAGCCAAGAAAAGTCGCCCAAAAGGAAGTGCGGAGCTTCATTCCTCCATCCTCTCCACGACTATTGAAAAAGCCGACATCGGCAATACATAGTGAACGATGGACGCTACCAGGTAAACTAGTATAAGGAGTTCCATGAACTAAAATGACTGTTATTTGAAAAGAAGTTGGGTCAGACCATCTGGAATTAAACTGTATATTGCTGCAATATCTATGTTCTTGTTTTGTAAAACTTTTTCTTATTTTTTTTAGACTTGTTTAAACTAGATAATAATAATTATAATGTCTGTATTCGTCAAATACGAGACAAGCCTTTGATGAATAGCCTTGAGTTAAAGAATTTAGTGTATATATGATAAATTATATAAATAAATACAAATATATATAAATATAATACTTATAAATTTAAATAATATAAAATAAACATTTTTCATACAGATTTCAATAATATAAAAAAAATTGTTTAATTGAAAATTTTATTTATGATTTTATTAAACAGTTTTTCCCAAAAATTCCGTATTTTTCCAGTGGAATTTCACTCACAAACCTCAAATTGCAGGCTTTTCTATACTACTTTTGTTATGTCCTTCTGATCTACTATTTTTATAAAAAAAGTTTAAAGAAATCCTTTTGGGAAATAAGTTTTTTTTTGGCAACATGGCGCCAATTTTTCCCCGATTTCCGAATTTATCTCCATGTTGCTGCTCACTTGTTCATGTGTAGCTTTGAATTCTGCGTCAAAGTAACCACTCGACGTTAGTCAAATTGGACCCTTCGTCCGTACGAGTCCTTGGACCAAAGGAAGGCCTTCAAATTTAATTCAAAATTAACGAAGAGTCTTGTTTGCGTTCGTGTGTGTGATTGAGTGAGGCTGTCGTTGGGTGGCGTTCGTGTTCGTGTTTGTGTTCGTCTGTCACTACGATGAATTTCTTATGAACGCGTTTTACGCACAACGTATGCACAATCATGCTTCGTTGTTATATAAACAGACAGAAAAACGATAATACACGGAGATATTTATGTGTGTGTGCCCACATATGAAGGTGATTTCTCACTGTATTGGCTTTTTCAATGTCCTCTTAAAACTCTGCTTCATTTAAATAAATTAATTTTTATGTGGAAATCGAGTGAGCTGAGGAATATTACAAAACATAAACGTGCACATGTTCCCCAAACTCACACTCACACACATACATTAGCACGGAACATGGATTTCCGGGTGCTTCGTTACGAAGTCCGTTTCGGCGGGTGGTGAGTGTCCGACGGAGCGAATGCGTGTGCGTGTGTGTGTGTGTGTGGATGGAGAGTGGTTGGAGGCGAGGTTGTGTTAGTTTCTAGTTTATTTTGAATTTTCAGCAGGAATTTTGAGAAATTTCAAATTCCGAAGCCACAGGAGACGCTCAAATAAAATCTGCGCATGTTTAGAAGCGTAGGAAACGACAGCAGCTTCGTGTGTGTGTGACGTGTGTTTGTGTGAGTGACACTACTTCAATTGAACTGTGTCCAGTTTGCAGTGGCGTTGGCCGAAATAAAGTGAATTTCTTTGTTTGATTCTTCATTCTTTTTCATTTCTTCTCTTCACTTTTGATTTTTGAAATTAAGGAAATTCCTTTGCCGGAGATTTTTATAAGAATTTCGATGAGATTCCTTTTGATTAAATATGCGTTTCTTTCATTTTTGATTTTTAATTAATTAAACTAAAATCTATACATGAGAAGAGAGAAGAATTTCAACAATAATTGCTTCTATTCTCTCCAAGAATTCGTTAAGTTTTCCTTTTAATTACAGACAAAATCTTGTACAACGATAAAAACACGTTCCATCCGTCGTCTTATTGGAAGTTACTCTTGTTCTTGTTAGAATTCGTCCGCACTCATGAGTGTCCATTAAACATGAAATCCTTTTCACTCACACCTGCATTTTAATTGAATTAATAACGTTTATTGTTCCGTTTAATGGCTGAAGTAGACGCAAAGAAAGGAAGTCGTAATCCAGCTCCTTTATTCCCAATCTTCTTCCCACTTCAGCCGGTTACTGAAACTTTCAACTGTTTCCGGGCACGAAACTGAGATGCAAAAAATTAAATTAGTTGACAATAAAAGACACAAAATGAAGCTATTTTTCGAGGGGGTTGTGAAGGGTGCAGTTTATGTACATATATGGGAATAGATATGGATTTGTATATAGAGACAATATCAACTTTCCTCTCTGAAATATTATAAATTTATTTATATGTATGCAGCAAATGTTGTAACCAAACAAATAGCAGTAAAATGAACCCAATACAAACCGCCCACATTTCAAATAACCTTCTTTGGCCAAACAAACGAACGCTCGGAGCTTCCGTTCAGCAGCGACCACCACGATAACCGTAAACAACCCCGCACCCCGCCCGCACACGACAGCTCATCAACACACAACTGACAGCCAGGCTTTGTCCACACCGACTTTTAACGACAGACACCAACAACTATTCTAAATTTCTGCACGAACTTTAAATGGGGAAACGCAAGGCACACATCTGAACACAGCCACCAGCATCCACACACACACACACACACACTCGCATTCAAAGGCTGGAGCACATATGCAAATTTATAGCTACAACGGCAATAACAACAATCAAAGCAACAACAACAACAACAAGGAGCATTGAGCATCTTGCCTATCGACAGCAGAGTTGAGATTCTTGGGGCTGTGGGTTTAATTCACTGATGGCGGCGGCGGGGTTGGCAGCGTCCAGCGCCGGGCGATGTATTGTCGAAGTTAGCTTTTGGATACACTTGGAGTGGATGGAGGAATCAAGCTCTGCTCTCCCTTTGGGCGACTTTTCCTGGTCGCCGCTCATCAGCGTTTCTGGTATTTTCCGAACGACTTCCTTCAAGCTTTACGAGTACATAACTTGATTTGTTTGAATTAGATTCGATCTATCTTCGTATCCAAAAAGGTAGCTCCGAAAACTTTGGGAAGGAGCTGAAAAATCCTCAGGAACGAATTTAATTCTTAAAAATATATTACCTTAAATTAATGTATATCCCTAATATTTCTTTCACTAATTTAAATGTTGAGAAAATGCAGCTTAGAAATAATAAAATCTCTTGTAATTGAACATTTAACCACCAAAAAAAAACTTCGGAAGAGTTAACAAGTTATTCTTTAATTTTAGTTTAATTTTCGCTATTATTTATATTTATAGAATATTTTCGCAATGGAATAGAGAATTTTGTAGCATTATATTAGCAATTTTCAAAAGGAAATATTGATAAATCGAAATATAATTCAATTAAGAAATCCATGGAAAGATAATTCCATTAAAGATTGTAAAATACATAATACTATTTGATTATAATGAATTTATGTAAACTAACAACACATGAATGGATAATGATATACGAAGAAAGTGTTTAAATATTTATGCGGTATTTGCTAACCGCATATATATCAGGTATTTTTATACAAATGACCCATTAAATTCAGACAAATAACACTCATGGAAACTGCAATTGCATTAAATCTTTTATATAAAAATATATTAAATCTTTTATAATCTAAGAGTAAATGTTTGTTTTTATACTGCAAGAATTAATAGGTATTTCCTGGTAAAACACTTATCGTAATTCTAAAGTAACTATGGAAAAATATGAAGTACGCTTTCTAAGTTTACATTCCATAATTTCTTAACAAAAAAACCTTAACGCTCATTTGAAAGAAATGAGTGAAAATGAGAAATGAATAGAGGAGAACAAAGTGGAACCGCCAGAAAAAAATCATTATAGATCTTAGCTATATAATACTATTATCTGCAATTCTCACAGATACTAAATTATTTTAAAATAAAATTTTATTTTCAGTGCATATAACAGCTATTTAAAAAAGCTATATCAAAAATGAGAAAAACGCCTTTCAAATCCGTGATTAGAAATTCCAATTTGAAAGCGGCATCCACCAGAGCTGAAATATATTCAGCAATTTTGGCACTTCAGTATATTCTTTCAAGTACATTTCAAATACAAGTTCTTTATACGTTAGAAAGGACTTGTACTTGATCCCTGCATGGAATGTTAGTGGTACTGGGTCCAAAAATGGACAACTCTTCTGTAAACAAAACATAAACGACAAAGTGATTCACATTCTTGTGCATTTTACTTTTCCAATGTTAAATTGACAGTAATTAATGTGATTAGTTACAAATTATAGTGAAATACTTTTAAATTTATATATTTACTAAACTAAATAAATCAATACTTTTTAATTGATATGAAAAATAGGAATTTTAAATGCGAAATCCTGTACATTTTCGGCTCAGCTCATTCGAGGTTCACAGTTTCTAAAGTTCCGAAAATTTTAGCAATCGGTATTTAAAAAAAAAACATTTTTTTGCTCCTAAAATAGAGGCAATAAAAGCCTTGAACAGAAGCCAATATTCCAATTGAATTGATCTCTTTTCAGTGGCGATCAGATTGCTTTCAGCCAAATAGTGGACTCAACTCCTAAACTCGATGTCCCTCATCCTAAACTCGGTCTTCATCTGTCTTTCCTTTTCTTAATAACGACCTTGTTTTCACTGTTTAACTCACTAATTAGAAATCATGAAATAAAATCGGTTTCTTTTCGATCAACTGCGAATTGAAAATGTCTACAACCCGAAGAATCCTGTTTAAAACCGATCTTAAAAAGCTACTGAACCGCGTTCTGACCTGGAAATCTACTGAACGATCTTCTAGTATCTACGAAATCATTCATGCCATTAAACGAGATCGCAATGCGATTATTTAAAGGAAATTTCCAATGTTCGATTTTTGTGAAAACTATGTCGCTTTTAAACTTCAAGTAAGAGTAAATATTTTATTAGCATCGAAATGAATCCATTTAAAATAGAAACAAAAATCTTCAAGGTGTATCTAAATGCTCTAAAATTCTACAAAAGTCTGTAGAATCTTTTTGAGGCCTTTTGTCATGAGTTTGTGGGCAATTGAGAAGGTTGTGAACCGCTGAATTGTCGTGCTTGAGCTTCCAATTTGCCTAAAACCTTCCTTGAAACGCTTTTTAGCAGATTAGACGCGATTTTTCTTGTTTATATTTGCAGGTTAATGATATGTGAACGTTGAAAGCGGCCAGGACGACGACATTCCGAAAGTTGTTGACTGTCTGAGTTCCTGAATTTGTGTTTCTTCCGAAAAAAAAACAATTAAATGACTGATTTCAATGATTTCATGTGGTTTAACAGAGTTCCATAGACGTAATAAATGCTTTTCCAATCGTCGACGGGTTTCCCATCGAACGCTCGAATTTTTCTACGCTTCATTAATAATTCTTCCCTTCGCTCCTTTCGCTTCGTGTTTCGGGTCACAAGCGAATCTTTTGTGCAGAAATTAGATCGCAAATTGGACAATTTTTGTCTAGTCTCGAAAAAAGAAAAAATCAAACAGCAACAGAAGCAGAAACGCAGAAAACAAACATTCAACGAGACGAAAGGGTTGAAAATTCGGCAGTTATTCAAAGTCACGGAAACAAAGAAGCTGCTGCAAGATTTCCTCAGCAACGTGTTGCATCTTGCGTAATGTTATTAGCAGGGAAAACGCTGGGAAAATGCAGTAACAACGTCGCTGTATGAAAAACATGCATCTGCGTGTGTAACGAACACATTTCGAACGCAACTCAATCGATCGCGCTGCGCTACGTGCGTTCGCTCTCTTTCGCTGGATGTGTGCGTGTGTTTGTGTGCGTGTGTGCTTCGTATTGTGCACTTTGTTCGCTGTTGATGAGGATGTCGTTCGCGGTGGTTGAAATACGATTCCACACGAATGCAATACGATGAATTTTCTATCTTCGGTGTGCGCTCACACGAAGACGTCGTAAAAAAAACAATAACAACAACAGCAACAGAGTGCGGAAAAATATTAAACAGGAGAAAACTTCTCGCTCATTCGAACAATGAAACGGATTTGGCAAAGAAAAAAGAAAACTGCCAAGTAACGAACTGCTAAATAAATACATACATATACAGATGTGTTTATTTGTGTGTGTAAAACTTAAATGAAGGTTCTCAAATTCCTTTACAGCCGAAACCACTTCGAGCGGAGTTCGAATATTTTCAATGTGCATCGAATGCATCTGCCATGTTGATTATTGTTGTTGTTGCTACTCTCAGTTCTGTACCACGTTTTCGCGGCTCTTCTTTCGTCCTAGTTTTGTTAATGTTGCTGCTTTATGATTATTCATCCGTCTCTGATGTGTTTTTTTTTGTGCTGTTGCTTTTCTAGTCGCAGGAGAATGTTTTTTATTTACCCTCGTTGTGATGGTTTTTTTTTTGTATTATTTTTCAACTTTCGCACCAAGGAATTATTAAATAAAGGGTAGGGAAAAGCAACAGAAACATATGATTGCTAAATCTGATGCTGGGTGATTTTTTTCTTATGGTTTTTAATCATGTCGTGGCTGTTGGTGTTGTTGTTGTCGCTGTTGTTCATGGTTTTGCTAATTCATGGTTTGTGTTAGCGACGCTTTCTTCGCTTTGCGCGGTTCCATATTCAATTTCATTCCAATTGCCATTTGAAGTCGCATTTCCATTGGAATTCCTATTTGAAGTCGCATTTCCATTCCATGAACGCAATTTTTTTTAATTTTTACGGATTTTATTTCTACTTTAAGAGATTATTTCTCTTTATTTATCCAGTGATATGACGATTAACTACTTCCGTTGGATAAAAGTAAAGAAGAAAACAACGCATCATCCTTTTCGTTTATTTATTTTATTATCTTTTAAATTTTAAATACAAAAAACAATAGAAATACCGGAAAATAAATGGCTTTCAGCAAATAGTTTTGTGCGTGGCTTTCGCCGTTTTACGCCAGCTACAATCAAATTTCTCTTTTGCTTACACATGTAACGTAAAAATAAATTAAAAAAAATAGATAATGCGTAAATACACACGCACAAATCACTGAATGTGTTAACACATGTTGCTACGAATTCAACACAACACAAAAAAAAAACACAAAGCAAAGGAAAAAAACAACGTTAAATAATAGTAAAAACGAAGCAAATAATAAATAAAAAAGAAGCAAATAATAAAAAGTCGACATGAGACGATTTAAAAAAACCTCAAAAATTGTAAAAAATTTAAAGAAAAACATTAAAAAAAATAGAAAAGGGAAAAAACTGCAAACATTTTAAATAATAGGCTTTTTTAATGGATCTGAGGTAAGTAGCGGTTTCAAATCTTCATTAAATGCTACAAAATGTGTATTTAAATTTCTTTAAATGGCAGTCAAATGCGATGTGAAAGTGATTGAAATGCGAATAAAAATTTTATTGAGACTTTAGCCTATATTCAAATATTATTGCAAATATTTAGTGTTGAAATAGGATCAAAATTTAAGTAAAGAATTCAATAATAAACAAGGTGCAATAATAAATAAAGTACACTAAAAAATAAGGTATAATAATAAAGGAAAAAAGATTCAAAATAAACTAAAAATTTTGAAATAAAAAACAAATTGGAACAGTAATAAAACAAATTAAAATAATAGCAAAAATGCAGTTATAACCAATATAGATATCATAAATAAATTGCAATAATAAAGAAAGTGTAATAATAAAAAACCAAAAATATTCAAAATAATATTTTTAAGTAAAAGAATAAATAAGCTATGAGAAAAATAAGTTTAATAATAAACAAGGTGCAACAATGAATGAAGTACAAAATAGTAAAAACAGTAAAAAATAAAGTCAAATAATAAATTACAACAAAGTCTGAAATTATAAACGAAACATTATAATAAATTTCTATAATCTATAATCTTAAATCTATAATTTAATGAACTATAAAGTAATGAAGATGCTTATTTTATAAGATTAAATAAATAAATAAATAATAGTTTTCTAATATCTGTTAAATTAAAACAAAGTGCATTGAATTGAAATAATGTACAATAATAAATAAAGCACAGTGATAAAAGATCAAATATGAAAAAATAATTTTTAAAGTATGATAAAAATTTCAGAGCAAAGTAAAAACAAAAAAAATTAAATAAAATAATAAACTATTGTTATTATTATTACAATTGCATGATCAATGAAATAATTTCATAATTTATTGGCAACAGTTGAACTCAGTTGGGACGATTTTCTTCCTTAACTTCTGTTCTTTTGAAAGATTCTACAAACCATTTTTTGCCAATATTTCTATGAACTAATTCCGCACAATTTTACCGAACGTTTTGAATTTTGGTGCTGGAATTGAACACCTGTCCTTTCGAATCTAAGGTTTAATAGACCAACGTTTGTGCTGAACTTCAACCTTCTTTAATTCATCCTTCTTAAATGCACTGAACTTGGCTAATAAATGTATTCAACGAGCTGTGATTCGTGTGTATTCGTAGAATTGTTCGACCGAAGAGGATCGCTTTTAATAGTGAAAGTGATGCCGATGACATGAACAGAAATTGGACGAAATTTCTGCTCTTCTGGATGTGAATTTACATGCAGTGTTGCTATAAAGTATATTAAAAGGTTTGAAATTTATGGAAATTCATAGAGAACATTTCAATGACGATCAATTCGTGAGCACAACTTCGAAAATAATCGAATTTAATAGACAATAAAAGACATTCTGAAGCATTGATTATCGATAAAGTGCGGCTGAAACTGTACAGTGGATGTTATGAAGGCCGCGGCTCTTCTTTAGTAGAAATCTTCAGCGTTTCAAGTTAAGAATTACGTTAAGAAACAATTGCCAATGTCACGAAGAACCTCTTAATTTTATTATCCCTTAATTCAAGTAGATTTTATATAATTCTGGATAAGATTTTATTGCTGCAAGAACGTGAAATGTTTTCTGGAGGAAAGCCGAAACGATTTCAGGCTTAGTTTATGGCACACAATTCAGAGTATCGCCGGATCGAACGTTCATCCTTTTCGAGCTGCAGATAGGAGGATCTTTTACCGTTTCGAGCCGCATCCAGCTCAGGTAGAAACCAGATTTAATGTCACCTGTCACAGATTCCTGAGCAGATAAACACGAGGAGGGTCTTCAGCAGCGTCCCAGGTAGAGAATGCAAATGGAGAAAATGCTCGGAGGAAAATCTTAATTGCATTTGAAACTGTGCAATTAAGCGACTGCAGAAAACGGCAAGAGAAGGAAATTTCGACATGAAATATTCGAGTGCAGGCGGCTTACAATAGTCAATTAAGTGAACTAGGAATCTCGCTTAGTAAATCCTCGTCTGGTTTCATTAAAACAATAGAAACAACAAACGAAATCCTGCGATTCCTGTGAGTTTTAAGTCCTTCGGTCGCTTCCGTGGAAATCTTCTTTTATGACATTCGATCGCACATCGAAAAATATGCAAAATCTCAATGCAAATGGAAGTTGGCAACTCAGTGATTAAAGCTTCGATATTAAAGCTTTTGTAACTTTTTTGTGGATCGTAGATTTTTATAAAAGTCGTTTCGTTGATAAGAAAAACGTGAATTAAAACTTAATTTTAAATCAAAATTTGACAACGAACAAAAGCATAATTATAATTTAATTTAAGTACAATTTAATAGTTAAAAAAATGAACACATTTATTACGAATTTAATGTTAAAAACGATCAAAATAAACAAAAATTTTATACATTAATAAATTGTCTCTGAAGCAGTTTAATTAGAAAAAATAAAATTAAAATATTATCGTTTAATAAGATTTTTACTGTTTTTAATAAAAGAAATTTCCATTAAAAGAGATTTTCTATTGCAGCTAAAATATTGTGAAATTTTTAATGCCGATTTTTGCGTCAATTGTTTCCATTTCCATTTACTTTTTTATTTGGTAAATGATCATCTTTGCCCAAAACATTTGTGAACAACTTGAAATAGAAACCTCGAAAAAGGAATCGAAAGCAAACATGTGTGAAATGCTCTTCAAAAATCCACCAACAACAACAAAGTGACACAAAAATATGTGATTTTAGGCTATGAATTATAAATATAAAAATAGTTCATCTTCCTAACATATGTAAGCGAAGATTAGCAATGAAACGGAAGAAAAAACAATTAAAAAGTGAAAGAGAAAAAAAAACTAAAATATCTATAAATGAATTTTGTCCAAATTGTTTGGAAATTATTCTGTACAGTTGCATAAAGCAGCAGCAGCAGCGCGAGCGAGAAAGGAACAAAATAATGACTGACAATTAGGACTAAAATGAGAGTTTCGTGGTGAGTTTGTAGCAGTGGGGAGTTTTATGGTGAAGCAGCAGATTTCCACTGTGTTAATTGATTTTAATTTGCGTTCACTCATCCATTTTTTTACTGTTTTATTATTTAAAACATTATTAAATTCAATTATTATTAAATTGTGCAATTTGCATATTTTTTTTTTTTTTTTTTTGTTGAATTAAATAAATAATGAGCACTAATAATAATTTACAAAATTCATGCATACATAAATGAAAATATGTATGTCTTTATGAAGCCTTTTAACTATTAATATATAAAATCTCATTTAAAGTATTTTTAATTTAAATTTTCCGTAAAAGTAAAAATTTCAAAGTAAAAATTAAAATTTTCATTTCTAATCTTTAATAAAGTTTTATTACATAACAAAACTATTTCTCTACAGTGAATCTCGTATTTTAAATAAATTTCATATGCATGTCGAAGAATAACGTATTTTTCATAACTCGATGTTGGCCATAAAATTAGAGCCATAAAATTATGGCTAGCAATAAAAAATACACCGAACTCATAAAGCATTTAAAACAAAATCTGTTGAACATTTTTCCTAGAATTTAAACGGCTTCATTCCAACATTCGCAACGAATTTTTAAGCTGTTTAAACATATTTTCGCGTTTTGCTGGAAAAAAAAATCATTTTTAGATTTAGAAAAAAAAATCAACGCTATTTTTAATATCTTTTTACTATCCTTAGAGAAACTTTGAAACTCGCTGTTATTAATATTTATTTCAAATGATTGTATTTTCTATGCTTTCACGTAGTGATCCTTGATTAATTTTATTTTTTAATTCATTTCATAAGAAAGAGACACTATTTTTTAATAATAGAGCAACAAATAAATTTAATTAAAATTAGTTAATTTTTTTATTAATTATTGAATAATATTAACGCGACAAATGAATCATGTCAAAGTTCTACAGAATAAATCTGACAACAATTCATTGCTTTACGGCCCACTGTGCATAAGAATGAGAGACAAAGAGCAAAGTGAATTTGAAAAAGTACAGCTTAAATAAGACGGTGGCAAAAAGAATTCCTTTCGTTTTTCGTTTAGCCACTTTTTAAATGCAAAACTGAAATCAATTGAAATGGGAAAAATTATTTTATTGATTATATTTTATAATAAAAGCACGTGTTTTTAAATAATTGTGAAACCACGTTTAAACAGTTATTCGTATTGAAGAGACAGAGAGAATGTGTTTAGTGTTTGAATGCGTAAGAGAAACTTGAAACTGTTCCCAATACATTTGAGTGTCACATGCACGGAAGTTTGTGCAAGGATTGATTTACATATGAGACAAAGAAAAGATGTTTCTTCTCGATTCTTCTTTTCAGGGTAAGTTTTAACTTTAATTTTTAACATTTATTAAGCCTTTTTAATACAAATGTAAATTTTCATAAGGAATGAGCTTTTTGAATAACTGAAACATGAATTATAAGGCTTATTTTCCCAAATTTAAAGGAAATAAATATGAGTTTATGAATGGAAGTAGTATTTTTAAATGTAAATATATTTTAGAAATGATTTTAAAGTTGAAATAAAATGTTAATAACTTTATACCGAAAGTAGTTTGCAATGTTAACGCTATCGGAATTTAGCAGAACTTTGAAGAGGAATTTTTCAACAGTCCGATTTCTCTGTTCTCTTCTCATGCTATTTAATAACAAAATCTCATGTTGTTGTTGTTGTTAGCGTTGGTAACTAGAAAACGCCGCATTTGAAAGGTAAAACAGAGAGAGCCAATGCTTCGTTAGCATGAGCGTCCACTTGGGCTTAAAAGAGCGGCAGTTGTCCCCCTTCGAAATGCATACATAACGAAATGTATGCGAATTTCCGTCCCCTGATTCGAATCATGCGGACGCCGATGTTCGCTAGCTCTTGTCGAGCTCTCAGTCGTTGCATCTTCGTATGCGTTGGGGTGAGTTTTCGGCTGTGTGCTTCGTATATACTTCGTTCTTCGAGTACATGCTCAGTGGTTGTGCCGTGTTGTTTTTGTGGCCGTCGCTGCCGTGTCGCGAAACATCAGCAACGCAAATGCTGCGTATTCGGCTGGCGTCGTCATTTGTATTTCGAACGTCGGCGAAGCAAGACATAAATCGGCAGAGAGATAAAAAGTGGTGAATCGCTTTTGCTTTAAGCGCCTTTTTTATTTTAATTTCTCTTAAAATCTCCAACTTTCGGCTAAACGTTGGCATCACCTATACAACCACACACACGACCAAATCAAAATTGGCAAAAAGTGAAATTTTTAGTTTAAATTTTTTATTTGCAAGAAAAAAGAAAGAAAGAAGGAAATTACTTCAAACAAAGTCGAAATTCAAAATTTAACAACGCAAAATTTGTTACTTTTTATTTGTTTTATCATCAGTACCACGCGACACGCGATCACAAACGAACGTTCCGAACGAATGCATTCGAAGCAAACGACGAGCGCGAAAAAAACTAACAGCAACAATGCAATGTGAATAGAATTGAAAAGAAAAAACAACAGCAAAAATCCTGGTAAAAAAAATACATGTTTCCAACTAAAAAAAACCGTTGTGGGAAAAATTGCCTTGTAAGCGAAAACAAAAACAGTGAAAATCATCGAAACGACAAACTAAAAAAATCTTGAACATAAATTGAAATTGACAAAAAGTTTATTTTAAACAAGTGTAAAAATAATTGCGAAATACGAAAATCAAGCGAACCGCCGAAATTAAATTAAGTTGTTGAAATTCTGAAATTGTTCTTGGACAAATGAAATCAAATCGTCGAAATACAGTTTTATGTGATTTTGTGTTAATTTGTGAAAACGTTTAAAATGTTGACGTTCACCGAAATCGCTCTTGGCAAAGCAGCTTTTGAAGCAATGTTTTAAATTATCGAAAAGAATGCAACAAGCGAAACACTTCGAATGGTGAAAAGCAGCTCCAGCGCAGATTCCGCAAATCTGATGACATTCGCGAAGCTTTTGCGAACGATTAGTTAATGGCTGTGACTACAGTCGAAATGCTGCCGCTCCACGCAGCGGACAGCCTCGGCGGGAGCGGCGGCGGCGTCGGCGGCCCTTCAACCACAGCTGCGCCATCTGCCAGCAACAACACCATCAGCGCCGCGGCCGACTCGAGCGACAATCAGCCGTCGACACCACGACCGCTCAGCGCCAACGAGCAGCAGTCGCAATCACAACAGCAGCAGCCGCATCATCCGTACGCGACGCACCACATGTACACGAGCTCGGTGGGCGCAGCGGGCAACGGCACCAACATGCCGCCGATGTACGCGGCGATGTACAGCACAGTCGCTGGCTCCGAGCTGCAGCAGCAGCACCAGCAGTTGGCTGGCGGCTACCCGAGCTACTTGAACAGCTACGAGGCGCCGTCGTATTATCAGCAGCAGCCGACGACTCTCGCCTCTTTGGACTACGGCAACGTTGGCGGCTCCTCGACTTCCTCCTCCTCGCCGCTGCTCTTCGGGAGCGCCTCTGCCGCCGACTACAAAAACTCTCTTCGCTACAATCCATATTTGAACCCGACGTCGTCTGCTCTGCGTGCCAACAACGGCTCCGCGGCTGCTTCAGCAACGAACGGGGGCCAGCAGCAGCAGCATCTGCTTCAGCAATCATCGGACAGTCCAAAGCGGCTGGGAGGCGAGAATTCCTC
This sequence comes from Thecophora atra, assembly GCA_937620795.1. Taxonomy (NCBI): domain Eukaryota; kingdom Metazoa; phylum Arthropoda; class Insecta; order Diptera; family Conopidae; genus Thecophora; species Thecophora atra. The sequence continues at coordinate 21,757,755 of OW569397.1, read as the reverse complement.
TTCATCCACACCGACTTCGGTGAACGCGGCCGCCGTATCGACCACCACCTCGTTGAGTCCTCGTGTTGTCAGCTCCTCCAGTCCCAGTTCCACGTCGCAGCAGCAGCAGCAGCACTCGGCTTCTCCCGGTTCGCAGCAGCTGCAGTGCAAGAAATGCGGCTTCTTATGCAGCAGCGAAGCAGAGCTGTCGGCGCACATCAGCACCCAACACGGCGGCTCCAATTCGCCGTACTCAACCAGCGGCGCTTTCGTGAATGTGGCTGCGCAGTCCGGCGGCAACCCGGGCGAGCTGCTCGATTTGGATTCGCAGAAGATGGTTTATCCGCCCTCCGCCGACGGCTACCAGCAGCAGCTGCACTCCAACGACCCGCTGCAGTCCATCCACTCGCTGCAGCAGCGCTCACTCGCCGGCTGGGAGCAATCGCAGCAGGACGCGATGTCGCCGTACCTACAGGCCGAGATGAAGGGGCCCGGCACAGGCGCCTCCGCCCAGGCAACACACTCCATCCAGTCGCCGTACTACTCGCCGAAGCAGTCGCCGTACCACGTCAAGTCCGAGTACCCGGCCATTAAGTCCGAGTACCCAGTGATCAAGTCGGAGTTCGCGGCCGACTCGCAGAACTACGTGGACAAGTCGTTCGGCGCGAATTCAGGGCCCGAAATGTGCCAGCAGCAGGCGAACTCCTTGTTGCCGGTTTCCTCCAGCCCCGCGGAGTTCCCCTCGACCACCACCACGCCGCAGCAAGACCAGCAGCAATACCGGGCCCAGTTCGAGCCGCCGACGTCTTCCTCGGCGCTGCCAGCCACCAACATCACGGCGAAGGCCGCCACCTGGAAGTCGAACGAAGCGCGCCGCCCGAAGACCTACAACTGCACCGCGTGCAACAAGTGGTTCACCAGCTCCGGGCACCTCAAGCGCCACTACAACACGACGCTGCACAAGAACGCCGTGAAGTCGAGCGGGCAGCCGGACCCCGCCACGATGCCGATTTCCGTGCACCACCACCCGGCGCGCGACCCAACGACCAAATCGAGCCGCCGCAGCAAAGCAGAAGCCGCCGCAGCTCGCGAACAGCAGCAGCAACAACAACAGCCGCCTGCTCCAGTGCAACCACCGGAGCCGCCGAGAAGTCCGCCGGAGTACGTGTCCGCGGAGACAGCGGGCTTGGCGGCCCTCTCGCACTACAGCACCTCGCCGTCGCCCACGTTGCATGGGCAGGCGAACAGCTTGGGCTACGTGCAGCAACAGCAGCAGCAGACCAACTCCAGCAGCAACACATTCCAGCAGCAGTATTTGCAGCAAGTGCAAGCCGCGGCAGCCGGCGCCAGCAACGCAACCGTCCTGAACGGTCACCCAAACGGGCTAGCAGGTCCCTCCGTCCACCCAGAAACACTCACGTCCTCGCAAATGAGGGGCCTGCTGAACTCAACAATAACCACAATTGTAACAAAGAGCGAACCACGAGCAGAGGACCACCAACACCAACTCACCAACTCACCAATGGACATTCGCATGGAAATGCAGCTGTCGCCCGATCAGCAGCAGCAGCAGGCTCGCCCGGGCATGCAGATGGTGGAAATGGAGCAGCTCCTGGGCCAGCAGCAGCAGCAAGCCTATCATCTGGAGGTGCGGCGTCCGTACAGCAGCAACACTCCCAGCAACATTCCAACGCAATCGCCGCCTCCCCTTATTATCTCCCATCAGCAATACCTGGAGCAGCAGCAGCAACTAATGGAGGGCAACACTTTCTGCCGCACGCAGCCCACTCCGGACTCCATCCATACGCAAGCGCACAGTATAATAGCGGAGCCATACAACATCACGGTTTTGGGTACCAGCACCCAGCTGCCGCCGTCGCTGCAGCCGCACAGCAGCAGCAATATGTCGCCGCCGCTGCAGCAGCTCAGCAGCAGCAGTATGTCGCCGCAGCTGCGGCGCACCATCACAGCTACTATCAACAGTATGGACAGCATGCACACTATGCAGCCGGCCAGCCTTCAGCTGCAGCAGCAGCAGCAGCAGCCGCTCCAGCAGCACATCATGTCCAGTACAGTGCTCAGCAGTACCAGCAACACGCCGGAGCAGCCGCCGTCGCAGCAGCAGCAGCTGCCGCAGCTGGACACCATCCGCAATACCATCCACACGCCCACCATCCGCATCCCCTCGTTCCAGCAGCTGCAACAGCAGCCGGGGCCGGCGGTGCTGGCGGCGGAGCCCACAATGAGCTATCACACTATTATTGGTAACGAGCTGCAGCACGCCGAGCAGCAGTTCTTCGAGCACTACACCACGCAGATGCTGACCTCGGACGGGCAGCTGCTACAGCTGATCCCGGCGCCGCAGCTGCTGGGGCAGTCCTTCTACCGCGTCGGCACCGTGGCGCAGAGCTTTGCGCCGTCGACTCCGTATGCGGCGCAGCAGTCGCCGCAAGAAGCCGACCTGCCGCCCTCCGACGACGACATCCCAACGCACGAGTCATCCGGCTCGGCGATGGACGGCGGCCTGACGACGAGCTACGCGGACCTGTCGCCGAAGGACAATCAGACGGCGGCCGACAGCGCGGTGATGGTGCCGATGAATGCCGTGGTCATGCTGACTTCCAAAGCCAACAGCACCACGGGTGCTGCAGCAGAGACGAAGCAGCAGAAACGTGCCGCTGTCGGAATCGCAACCAAGCGGAAGCGCAACGATTCTGGCGGGAACGCGAAAACGCTGGGCGAAGTGACGGCGAATGGACGCATCAAGTGCCAGCAGTGCGAGAAGACCTTCACGAAGACGTGCTACCTGACGCAGCACATCAACTGCTTCCACGCCGGTGAGTATCCGTTCCGCTGCGAGAAGTGCGGCAAGCGTTTTCAGCAGGAGGACGCGTACGTGGTGCACGTGGAGCGCCACCAGGCGGCCGAGAAGGCGTTCAAGTGCCACCTCTGCCCGAAGCACTACCACCACAAGACCGACCTGCGGCGCCACATCGAGGGCACGCACCTCAACAAGAAGCTGCACGTGTGCGACGTGTGCGAGAAGAGCTTCTGCCGCTTCGACCACCTGCAGAAGCACGTCACGACGCACACGCGGCCGCGCACCGCCACCAAACGCGCCGCCGCGAAGAGCAAACAGAATGCGGCCGCGTACAACGCCGCCGGCGACGATCATGTGGCCAGCAGCATCGATAGCGTCGTGAAGAACGACAGCGGCAGCAACAGCAGCAGCGACAACGTCGTCCATGCGGCCGAGAGCGGCATGAAGGACGATAGCGTTGTTGCGGCGGCTGCTGCTGCGGCGTTCGCCAGCTCCGACGAAAGCGACGATCAAATGATGGTCATCAAAACCGAGAGCTGCGATGAGCACGAGTTCGTGCTGGAGAACCGCAGCCTCGGCAGACGAGTCGCGCCGTCGTTCATGCTGCCCGGCGGCGAGGTGATGGTGAAGGAGATTCCCATATGTTAAAAGAGGCCCGCCATCGGGAGGACGCTCCATAAACTCGAAGCATTATTAACGCGGTGCTAAACTTTCCTCGGCGCGGTTTAAAAATTCACAAACGTACCACAAAAACAATTGAATTGAATATGAATTTCGCTTAGTTTATGAAGTCCTCCCGCCCTCCGGCCAAGCCTCGTTCATGCCATCCATTTGACCAACGAAAGCTTTTTATAGTATTATGCATTTTGCAAAACGTTCTCCTGAACGTTATTTTTGAACATTCGCCTGCGACTTCCACCTCAAATTTTTACGTATTTTCGTAAATGAATTTTCAATTAATTAATTGATGAAAAAGTCTTAGTTTTTTATGATTAATTTAAAGATTATATTTAAAATTGTATGCTTTAGTGAACAACACTGAATACCTCCGGAAAAAGCGGCTCTGGCGGCTAAACCAATTTATTTTGTAGCATTTATAATTATGTATGATTTTGTATTATTTGTATCAAAAATTATATATATTGTTCGTATATGAAGATGGAAGAAGTTCTCATTTAGATTTTGAATCGCGAATAAGTTTTAAGCCAACATTTGTAAACGAGTCGACTTTAATTCAAAGTGCTGACAGCGTTCAACTGCAGACAAAAAGCCAATCAGTTCAATTAATTAGTGATACCAAATCTAATTCAACTCGGGGATTTTTATCTCGCTTAGCAGTATTTTAATTATAGTTTAGCGAGTAATTATTGCTATTATAATGCTTTAGTTTAATTGTTTATTATTTGCATTTATTTTTTATTTTTACTCAAAGTCATTATGTTTTAAGATTGTTTGTATTTATCGATGATTAGTTTTGTAAATGCTTCCGATGCATTTGAAAAGCAGCGCATACTCAAATAATTCCAAATCTCGTCTTTCCATTTATCGAAAATGAATATTCCTGTTCCTGGACCTTTTTAATTGTACGTATTTTTAGTGTAAATGTAAATATGAAATGTTTTAATTTCCATTAAATATTTGACATGTCTTTGTTTATAAATAAATATTTAATTATAACGCTTTTATACGAGAAGACATTCTGATAATTTGTATAAAATTCATGTTTCATTCGTCGGCATGTTTTATCGCCTGTACATCGAAGTAAATCATTAATACGAAAATAGAAAATAAATACATTATTTTGAAATTATTTCAAAAAATATATATAATTTTATTATTTCAATTTCAGTTGTTTTTATTATCATTTTCATTGGATTCATTTCAGTTGCAGTTATTTTATTTAATCGCCATTTAAACGTCTTTGTAACAACAATCAAAATTTGTTAATTGAACGGAGCTAAACTCGCGTTAAAGTAAAGTGAACCTGATTTTAAAATTCTGTTTGCAATTTTAAGTGCGTTTTGCTACGTCGTTGGCAGCATCGTGGATCGTGGATTTTGTTCGCTCGTTCATCGATCGATGATGCAACTGCGATGCTTACATGCGTGTGAGCCTGTGTGCGTGTGTGCATTTGTCAATGGGATATTCTCACGCGTTTGCAGTTAAATAGTTGCTTTCTCTTCAGCTGAAAATGGATTTATTCCGATTTTATTTTACTATTTTTCGCTACTCTACTGATAAATAATTTTAATTATTTATCATTTTTAATTGATAATACAATAATTATCTAAATTTATTTCACATAATTTCCACTATAATTAAATGTTTTTAATTAGATTTTTGCGTTTATTTTTGCTGTGATCAGCTGCAGGCTCAAATAAAATGATCGCTTGTGTTAGTACATTATTCTTCTTCTTATTTCTTCAGGAATATTTTCTTTGGTTTTTGTATGAATTGTCAGTCCATCTTTTGTCCTAAGTTAAATTTAGCTGTCTATACCGAAATGTTTTTTTTTGTTGTTGTCTTACATTTTATTTTCTCCACTTCTTCTTCTTCTTCTTATATACACATGTACATATATTTTATTTGCTCTTTAAAAATTAGTTACGCTGAAGTTAGGATTTCTGTGAATTTCCGTTCGTGTTGTCTGAGAGAAAGAGCAGCAGCAGCAGATAATTTGTATTTGAAATTTTTGCGACGATCAAATCGCTGAACGGACAAACAACAGATAGACAAGAGAAGAGCAACATAATGAATGAAAATGGAACAACACGCTGAGAGAGAGAGACAGAGTTTCTGTTTTAATATTTTCGAAAGGAAGAGAAACTCAAGAAAAAAGTCTGTTGTTGAGCTGAGGACAAACATGCGACATGTGATAAAGAAAAACTAGTATCAAATCTCAAACACTACTCACACACACACACACTCGCACGAACGCTCAATGTGCATGAGAACAAAAGCAAAAACAACGACAACGACAACGATTCGTTAATAATTGTCTGGCGACTGCCGGCTGCTGTTCGCTGTTCGCCGCTCGTTGATCGGTTCCGAAGCCTTTGTTGCCGCTCGTCGTGTTCGTGTCCGTTTTAGATATTTTTGGAGAAAACTGGTTTTCATGCTGTTGCCGCATTTCGCCGCTTTGCTTTCGTTTCTTTGGCTTTCTTAGTTGATATTTCTTTCGAGCTGTAGATGGATGGATTTTGGTTATTATAAACGTTGTCGTTGTTGTTGTATATTCTGGGATCTCAACAGATTTCGGCTTTTATCCATCGCATGTGTTCTTTGCGGCTGTTTTGCTTCTTTTTAGTCGCCTTAATGTGGCTGTTGTTGTTGTTGTTGTTGTTGCTGTTGGTTTTTGAGCTCAGCTCATTTCAGGTAGATTTTTTCCTAATTTCATATCCTAAAGCAATATATGCATAAAAATATATAGAATGACACACACACATTAACATTTATCTGTGTTGTGAATGTATTTTGAAGACGCGGCTCACAACGCCATTAACAAACATTTAAAAGAGGAAGACGAAGAAGAGGATGAGGAGGAGGAGGATGGTGAGGCACAAGGAAGACGAAGCTCAGCTTAAGATATAAAAGATGTTGTATCTAGCAAAGCTGAGCGTTTAAATCCTTGAATAACATTTCATGTTGTTGTTGTTGTTGTTGTTTTTGTTGTTGTCTCTCTTTTTTTACTCCTCTTCATGCTCCTTTTGTTGTTGTTGTTGCTGCTGTATTTTATTTCGTTTTCTTTGTATGCGAGTTGGTATTTTTTCTCCTTTTTCTTTTTTTTTTGCTATATAGAAATTAAAAGAAAAAACTTTTTCAGTGAGAGCGAAGAAGAGGAAGCAAGCGTTCCGTGGTTGTTGTTGTTCTTATATCTTTTCCTTAAGTTTTTTTAATAAATTCGAATGACAGCAGCAGCAGCAACAACAACAACAACAACATTGATGATTCATGGACTTTTTTCTTGTTTTCTTATTTTCCTTTTTTATATAAAATCATTTCATTTGAGTCGAGTTCATTTTACGTCGTCTGTTGTTGTTGTTGTTTTTGTTGTTGTTGTTGTTTTCGTTGTCCATTAAAAAGGTAAAACCGAGCACCGAAAATGTTGGCTGATGTTGCTTAATTTTTAACTGCAACACAACCAACAACAACAACAACAACATTTACAGCTGTAATCTGTGTTTATATACAGCATAATCATTAAAGAACCTCCGATAAATCTTTTTTTTTTATAGAAGTTTTTTTGGAATAAAAATTCTCGTTTCTTTTCATTCGCCGTTTTTCGGTTTTTAGCCAAATGGCAAATATTCTTTTTTTGTTCGTATTCGTAGATTCGCATTTTATGCCGTTTAATCCAGTCTTCGCCTCTCCTTCCTCTTCCCTTTCCATCACCACGGTCTTGACTTTATGCGCTGATCTCTCGAATTGAATCGTAAAATACGTTTATTTCGATCTTTTATCGCTTGTTGATTATTGTCGACGTTCCTGTCGCCTTCTCCCTCTTCCATCTCTTTTCCCCTTCTTCCATAATAAGGAAATATCAAGTCTAACTGTTATTTAAGCACCATTTAATTAATATTCACAAGATTTTCCCATCTTTTCTTGCATCCTTTTTTTTAAATATCAATTTTTTTTTTTTTGTGTGAAAAATGCTCCATCATTAAAATTTTATTGGTATTTCAATTTAAATGCATTTCAAAGTTATTTAATTTGTTCCCTGTTCACACAATCAAAAATTTATTATTTTCGCTGCATTCGTTGAGCTCGAAATTCTTTTGAATCTTCTTCTATGGATTTTTTTGAATCCTGAGAATCTTCTAAATGCTTCTGTATTCCTTTTTAAATCGTCTTCAGTTGTATCGCTTCTCTTGTGTCTACTTCTATGCTCCTTTTTGTATCGTTCTTCATCTTCGATCTATGTCTATTTTCTTCAACAGCATTCGATAAAATTCTAGAACGATTTCGAAAGGTTTTAGCGACATTATTTTGGATGCTATAGGTTTTGTTCACTTACTGTTTGACTTAATTCGAATTTATAGTTAATAATACAGTCATGAAGTCATTTATAGAGTCATGTATTCATTTATTGAGTCATTTTTCAAGTCATGTACTCATTTAGAGAATCGTGTATTCATTTATAGTCATTCGTAGAGTCGTGTACTCATTTCTAGTCACTTATAAAGTCAATTATTCATTTATAGAGTCAATTACTCATTTATAAATTCATGTATGGAGCTATAGTGTCATATATTGAATCATGTTCTCATTTAGAGAATCATGCATTCATTTATAGTCATTTATAGAGTCAAGTATTCATTTCTAGAGTCATTTCGCCATTCATAGAGCGATACAGTCCTCCAAGTGCCTCAATTATTCCCAGAGAACCTTCGAAAACCTTCATAAAGCTTCCATGGAGGACCTTCAACCCGAATATTGAACATTTAATAATAATTTTAACCTGTAGAATAAAGCGTTAAAGGGACAGACGGACACTTGCTGCTGTGAATGTTCATTTAGTGGGTTGTAGGCCCAAGCTCAATCCCAAACTTAGGCTATAAGCAAAGATAAAGCTCGCTTTATCGTGTTATCGTTATCCTTTTATTCTTCTACAGTATCTTCTATATAAGATTTCTATACAAAACTCCTTCCATGAGACTCTTTAAAGGCGCTTGCTTGAAGCGGACCCTCTTTCGATTGCTGGCCGCATGCAGAAGAGGCACCCCTCAAGGAGCTGCGAACGAACCCTTTCACGCGACTCTCGACAGATGGCCACCAACCAGGGACGACCTTTCACCTCTTGTGTGAGATTCTGACCGCGATCGAGTGAACTTTAATCCTCTTCTGTTTCGGGTTTCTTTTGAGACGTGATTAAAACTGATCACTTCAATTGGGACGTCGTTTTATCTTCCTTTTTTATGAAGGAGAAGAAGGATTTTCATCAAAGCAGTAAAAAGCGATGTCAGATGTTAATAAATGTCACAGAAGGTCGCAAGATTCAATTAAAATAAAAGTTGAAATTAAAATACACATGGAAAAATTTCAAATTGAAAGCAAATATAAAATTAAATTAAATTATTTCATTTCATTTATTCATTCATTCATTGAAGATAAACATAGTACATAATTATAGTTTCAATTAGTTACATATATAGCTTAAAAGTTACGCAAAATTAGGTAATTTATAATACAACAGAAGATAACACAAAAGATTAAATAATTATAAAATATTTTTATCAGATTAATAACAAATAAATGACATTAAATCAATTAAATAAACGAAAGACTGAATATTTTTATTTAAGTTTTATTCGTTTCTTCTCATGTTTCCCTAGACTTTTCAATTTAATATTTTCCTTTTTTTCGTTAAGAATTTTATAATTAAGTCGGTCATTATCATTTCACGTTAAACATGCATTTTGATGAACTTACAATAAAGAGTGAAAACCACAAAAAAGGAAATGACGAAATAATAATAGACGAAAGCCGCACCGAGAAACATCGCATCGCACCGAAATAGAAATAAATCTTTAATCCAATTAAAGTTGATCATGTATAAATTCGAGATGGAGAAACTACGAAGATGGAGGCGATCGATAGACGCTGCGATAGATTTTATAGCGTGTTCCTCTGCCGGCTTCGTAGATGTTCTTTAGCTTTCTGATGTATTTTTCCTGTGAATTTTCATCCTCGATAATAACACCAACAACAACAACAACGACGACGTCGACGTGGACACTCCATCAGAGGTACACCTTTTTTTCTACTAGTGATGCGCATTCCGTCCGCATTCGGGACGAACACGACGTTCCACATGCGAAGGAAGATCGTGAAATTTCCTTCAGCTTCGTGTTCATCGGTATTCGCTGCCGTGCTGCTTACTGTGGTGGTTTCTCTTGTTCTTCCGCACGCACACAGCGGCGCCGCAGCCTCGTCTACGATCGCACACGAAACACACCCCGATTTGTCGCTCGGCGTCGATTCTCATCCGGGGCAGAGCGTGTGAATTTCTTCGATTGGACCACATCTCGAACAGATAGAACAGCCTTTTCCTTTCGTTTCTAATCTCCTTCACTCGCATCGTCAGCTTCTAATCTTCCTCTGCTGCTGCGGCGTTCCGCTCTCCGTCGTTATCTTGCATCAAATCAGCAATTAGCAGAATTCGTGCGCGATATTCGCAGCTTCACAGTTACTTTTACAGTTGAAACACAGCAACAAAGCGACACAAATTCGACATGTTGATAAAAATTATAAAAAGGCATTTAATTTTTAAAGAGGAAAACGAAATTAATTAGAATAATAATTCAAAGTAATCGAAAAATCGAAATATAAATTTTTTTAAGGAGAATAAATTCCAATTCAATTCACTTTAATTTATCAAATTTAAATGATATAAAACCACAACAAATGAAATAAAATATTTAATTTTTATTTACCTTTAACCTATTTAATTTATTTGTTTTCATTTATTGTCATTTTATTTGAATCGCTTGCTTTTTCTTCTATTGAATTATAAATTATCTAATTTTGTTCGACTTTTAACCAATAATTTCAATCAATTGGTGAATAGGAGAGTTTCATTTGGATTTTCCCAACTTCATAAATTATATTTTTGTTGTTATTATTATTATTAATTTAATGACTTCTTATAAAGTAATTAAAAATCTTTTCCCTGATCGACATCATTTGATTTCAAATACAATAAACGATGAAGTTGCGCAAAAACAAACAATTTTTCCTTCATTTTCAATAATAGATAAAATTAAATTATAACTGCAGTATTTATTTCTATAAATACTGATTATTTTACTTAATTTCCATGTTTGTTATCAATTTTGGAATCATTTAAAATTCTCTCTTAATTAATTTCCATTTTTGAATTTGATTCTTTATTAATTTTAATGGTTTTTATTTATATTTGCTTTCAATTTTAAATTTTTCTAGTTCTATTTTAATCTCCACTTTTATTTTAATTGCTTCTTGCGACTTTCTGTGACATGAAAATAATTTTTCTATTTCATAAAAAAGGAAGCTAAATAACATATTGTGGGATTTTTTCCTATGCCAGCGACGGTTCACGTCGCTTCTTCACTCTTTCAAGGGACAAATGCTGGACGCAGGAGTCAAATTTCAACTTCGAATGAATTCTACAATCTGAAAAAAAGAATCAACGTCTGATTCATGTCTTGTTCGATTAATAATGACCACTTTCATTCATTTGCAATGCCAATCAGTCGAGGAAAACTCGCTTCTATCCGCAATTGATAAAGTTTATTCGATATTTCCACAGACAGACAACAAAAGACAAGAAAAACTCCTTTTCTCAGAAGAACATATCTAATATCGAAGTGATTAACGAAAATCGAATTAATGTAAACGAGATCTCTGCTCATCGATTTAATCTGTAGTTTAATTTCGTTTCGGCGGTTTTCGGTTTGATCTCAGCTGCGCTTCACTCGTGAAATACAACCAACGAGAAAAAAGCGTAATGTTCGTTCATTTCTCGTTAATTTCGTTGTTTGTAGCTCTCACGAAGATCCACGACAGTTCGTGGCTTCAGTAGTCGTCGGCTGTCGTCTTCGTTGTCGGCTTTCCTATTCGTCACTTCTGCATTTTCTTGTTGGTGTATTTTGGGGTGGTTTGGAATTTTGTCCTTTTTTCAATAGGAAATCAATTGCTTTGCGTTTAATTACAATTCAAAATGAAATTTAAATTGTAAATTATTATATTTTCCGCCCCTTTTTAATTATTATATTTTGCATCAATTATTTAATTTTTTCAACTTGGTTTTTCCTTAATAACTAATTTTAATTCAAACACCAAAAATAAAATTATTGCAGAATCCTTTTAAATTCATGAAAATTTCAAATGTGAAAAAATGATGTTGGAAAAATACAAATTTTTAAACACAAAAGAAGAGATTTGCTCAAAATTGATAATTATTATTGATTGCTCATAATTAAATGATTGATTTTATTTCATTGACTTTTAAAGCAAAAAGCTTAATTAATTTAAATATCTTTTTGTTTCAGCACCAACTAATTTTGAGTAAAATACGAAGATTTTAATGGAGACGATGAAAACATCAAAAGCAGCAACAACGACATCAACAACAACAACTCAAACTGTTTTGAAAAGTATAATAAAAGCGACGCTCAATGAATTCAATTTTATAAATTAAGAGCGAATAAAGCAACAAATCCTTGAAACATTTAAAAAAAGCATAAATAGTGAAAAGGAAAAATTAGAAAAGAAAAATACATACCATAAAAACTATTAATAATAACAAATCAATTACAAAACGCAAACAACAAATATATCAAAGAGAATAAAATAAAATGTATAAAAGAAGGCAAGTGAAAATATATAGAAAATATACTACAATATTTTGAATTCATGAAAACAATTTCTATAAAGGAATTATTTTAAGTGAAAAGCCACTCAATGGTTGCCAGAAAATCGATGGGGCTTTTTTACTCCCAAGGCAAATAATTACTTAATAATAATTCTTATTTTGCTATCATTTGCGGCATAAAAACAACTACAAACGAGAAACTAGTAACAAAAGCAATTCGCTTAAAAAATTTTAATTTAGTTAAATTATTTGCGGTATATAATTTTATCTGATTTTATTTTATTTCACATTCAAAATTTAAAATTGAAAAAGTTAAAATCTCAAAAAAGCAGACGAAGGGAAATCTTTAGAAGGATCTTTCCAATTTACTTTAATTTTATATATTTTTAATATTTATCGACTTTATTTTAATTTTATATTTTCTTAATGTTTGTCTATTATTTTTTTCATTATTTATTCAATATTAAATTGTTCCCTCTTTTTTGATTTTGCATTATTGTTTATTATTTATATTTAATTATTAATTATTTATTTTTTATTTAATTATTCATTCTTTTTAACACATAATTTATTTTTATTCAGTATTTCATTATTCTCAATAGATTATTTGCTTTCATTCATTGCTTCATTTCGTTGTTTTTAATTCGTTATTTATTTTAATTCATGATTAATTTCATTTATTATAAGTAATTCACTACTCTCTTTCATTCATTATTATTCATTATCAACAGTTTTTTATTTTAATTCATTATTTAATTATTCTTTCACAATTTACTTGCATTCATTGCTTTATTATTCATTATAATTAATTTATTATTATATATTTTCTTTATTGTTTCATTATTCACTGCCATTAATTCATTTTTTTACTGCTCATTACTTTATTATTCATTCATTTCATTAATTTTAGTTACATTAATTATAAATTTAATTACTCATTTATTAATTACTTTTATCGCATTTTATTATTATTTCAATATTCCTTTTTAGTCATATTTTAACTCCATTCATTATGTAATACCAATCGGTATTATTCATTCTCTTTTTAATTTCATTCATTATTTGTTCACATTTATTTAGTTTTCTCATAGTTCATTGTTTTTATTCTAATTTAGTTATTCTAATTTACGATTTACTTTCATTAATTATTATTAATCTTTGTTTTTATTTCTTAATTGTTATTACTTTATTATTAATTTTTATCTCATTATTCATTTATTCTTAGCTAACTTTTAATTGAACATAATTTGATATTTATTTTTTAATTAAATCATTTCAATGGTTCCCTAAAAAACCTCAATTAACATGTGCCCAAAACCAGATCGTAGGAAATAAAGTGTTAAATTCTTCTTTGGATAATTGATTAATTTAATTTTTTCTGTATTTCATAACAATTGATATAATTTAGTTGTAGTATTAAAATAAGACGAACATTCGCAAAGCATATCTTTTAAAATCATATCATTATTTCTGTGAACAATCCTAATGTGCAATATTTATGTATTTCGGTCCTTATATCCTTTAAAATAATATCCGAAAACCTGCATAGAAATCGAGTTTTGTTGAATTTCGTAGGTTTTCAATTAAGTAATGTTTGATTTCGATTATTTTCTAGACTACTAACAAAATACGTAATTGCAAAGAGCAATGAAATGCTTTGTACAGGGGACTCAAAGCAAAATTAACTACCTCTCGAACAGAACCGACTCAGTAACATATTTACAATACTATAATTAAACGTATATAAGACGAAATCCGATTTAACTACCTCAACATATCAGACATTTTAATGAAATCTTCACAAAAAGGAGAGCAACGCAACCGAAACAATGCAGAATAATTGTAGGCGAATAGAAATTTTATTATCTTAAGCATTTACAAGTAACCCGAAAGCCACTTCTTCGATATTTTTCCACATACAAGGGAAAAATAATCAAATTAAAGACTATAAAACTTAAGCAGCCACAAGAAAAATTTCGGATAAAATTGTAATTTTTTAAAAAAAGAAAAGTAAAAGAAACAGTTATAAATAAGAAAATTAATAAATATATATAAAAAATTAAAAATTTTAAAATCATCATTCATGATTATGAAACAATTCAATTATTAAAAATATAGTATAAAGAAATAAATTTTTAAAAATGTGTACTTTGAATTTCAGCTCGAGGTATAATATTATTTCTATTAAATACAGCGAACTGAAGAAATTTCTAGTAATATTCATAAAAAGATAATAATTACGTTCATTACTGAGAAGTAACTTTAAAATCCTCGATAGCGAAAACAATGAATGATATTTCATTGAATAAATGTGAGTAACAATAGCTTTCGTTTTTTTAATAATTTATTGTCTGTTTAAAGATATAACATAATAGTTTTCAGGGAACAGTATATTGAAAAAATTTCAACAACGAAATAATACTGAAAAGTCTATCAATGAAGTTTTTCTTTAGTTAAGTTTCAATTTAAAGAAAATCTTATTGAATTTTTCCGAAATGTTTCAAATGTTAAATAGTTCTAGCAGTTGTTTATCCTACTTCTAAAAATATATCAGTTTTATTTGTATTTCTACTCAACTCTTGTGCATTTATGGAAGTTTAAATGGAATTAAATTAGTATTTAAAGTACGTTGAAATTAATTCAATACAAATACGCTTTAGTTTAAATTTTAATGGATATTTGAACCATTAGAATTTTAAAACAATTTTATGTTTTCCATTAAACAAATAGAAGCATTAACTGAATTATTAATAACTTAATTGAACTCACACAAACAACACAAAATCATTTGGAATTGTTAAAAAATAGTAATTCGTAAATTATGAATTACTTAAAAACATTATTAACCATAAATCATTCTTTAGATGTATCGTAAAAATGTGAAACTTTAAAAATGCATTCGAGTTGTTGAAACTTGCAACTTGATGCGACTTGCAACTAACTTCTAAGCATTTTAATACACAAATAAAGTCAATATTAAATACTAATATAAAACACATCATTAGAATATAGCAAAGGAATTTAGATAACAACAGAAAGCAATAAAAATCAAGAGAAAGTATAAACATTTTCAGACTTTCCGAAAGACACAAATGTGAAATTAAATATGATTTGTCTTTTAGAAAAGTCCTTTTAAATTAAATGTAAGTAGGAATAAGTTAAAATACATTAAATGCATTGAATTCGAATAAAATAATAAACATTAAATTTAATTGTAACTATAATAAAAACAGCTTGAATTGTAATAGAAGAGAGAATCAGTAAGAGGGCGCGATTGTAATAGATTGTTAGACATTGAACGACGTAATTTAAAGTAAAAGAATTCCAATAGTTTGTTATTTAAAGGTCGTTGCTTTTGAATTTGGTAAAGTGACGCTTTAAAGCAAGAAACTTTTCAGGACGAAATAATTAAAAATTAAAGAAAGACGGAAATAGACACAAATTAACTAGGAGGAACTCTGGAAATAGCAATAAATACGTATACATAATAATAACAATTATAATTGCAATATTTAAAATAATTATTTACTCTTGTGTAAAAAAAATTTCAACCATTTCGATTGATTGACTTTCACTAATATATTATTTCTAAAAATTTAAATTTAAATGCACCAACATTTATAAAATTACTAAAATCATTGAAACAGTATAAATATAAAATAAAAGAAATATTGAATAAATAAATAAAATAACACTATTTAAAATATATTTAGAAGTTTACATTAGTAAGAAAAATCATTCACATTCTTCAAATACTGTTTTAATATCGCCGCAAAGTCCATTGTGAATAAGTTGACTTTAAATTTAAATGTAACAGCGTCAAGGGAACATTTGTACCTCAGACTTTCCAGAGAATTTTTGCCCTCAGTGGAAATTTTACACAATAGAAAGAAAAAGATAACAAAGAAATGTAGAATATCAATCAAAAACATGAATAAATAATAATAGTTCAACTGAATTTACATACATTAAAAAGCGATTCGTTACAAATAAAATAAAACTCTAAATATTTATTATTTAAAATAAAAGGAAATAAATAAATAAATACAAATATAAACAAACATAAATATATGCAAATTATATAAAATATTTGAAATAATGTTAAGATAGTATAGAAATGGGTAATTTTAAAGAATATTTTGTGTTGGCAACAAAATACTTAAGCCACAAATTTACAATCTATAAAATCCCATTTGGAAAGGTTCAGAACAACCAAACTATGGAAGTTTATTTATTTCCTTCAATAAGAATTCCGTAAGCTTTTAAAGACCTTTAATTGTCATTTTTTCCAGATGAATCTAAAAAATTTAAATGAAATAATTAAAAAAACTACAATAAATGAATCAATTACTCAGATATAAATTAAATCAAACTGGAAGATAAAGGAACTAAGATTTGCACTAAATATAAATTTAATTTAAATAACTTAATTAAATATGTTAACCAAATAGAAAAATAATTAAACAATGTTTAGATATAGTAATTATTTAAAAATAGTATAAAACTTTGAAGTTATAAATGCAAGAGATAAGAATAAAACTGATTGAAAATTTTACTCATAAAAATTATGAAGAAATCTTTTAATTAATAAGTAAAAGTAAAAAGTAAATCAGATCATCAGACAAACAGTAAATCATTGTAAATAAATTACTTGTCCGTGATACTATTTAATCATAAAATTTCATCAAAGTTTTCAAACAACAACTGAATCAACAAAAAAACGTCAAATTAAAAAGAAGAATCATTTCTGTAAAATAAATGATAATACAAAACATGCACAAAACACAAAACCCTACGATTACTATATTAAATATATTCTGTATATAATTAATATAAAAAGTTATAAGCAATTATTTGATTTCAAATAAAAGCAACAAAAATACACACAAAAATTTATATTAGTTTTTTTCTCATTTCCAAGAATACAACGGTTCCTTTCCATCTCTCAGCGAAACCTTTGATATTTTTGCAGAAAGACAAATTAATTGCAAATAGTTAATTTATTGTATAAAAATGTTATTCCTCATTAAAGATGTGTTCAGTTTAAATACCAGGTGAAATTTAATAAAGTGTATATAAAAAATATCAATAGATATAAAAATCCGTTAGCTTTCAGGTTTGTCGCCAGATCATCCAAAGGTATGTCTTAGGAAGGAAAACAATATATATGAAAAGGAAAAATATTCGAAGAGTTGTAGGCTGCTCACCCACGCCGCAGAGACTATGAAACGTTAGCGAGCAGCTGGGCCGATTGCGTGGACAGTGCGTGCAGACGGGGCCCAAGATGAAGTGTTCCTTGAGCTTCTCCTTGTTCCTCGGCGGATAATAATAACAAGCCACTAGATAACCATCGTACATCCTAGGAATCATGTTAGTATATTTAAAAGCTGTGTTAATCGATATTAAACATCTTCAATCGAATTTTTTCGAGTAAAATGTTTTAAACATTCATTCATCATTTGCAATTTTTACCTGGCAACACCACAGCCAAGAAATTGCGATCTCGGCCAAATCATTTGCGTGAAATTATTCGCATATCTCGTCGTCCTGTTGTATTTGGCAAGGAATTCGGGCCCAGTTTTGACGTTGACGCCCAGCTCGGTGTACCAATGACGCACGACACGCGATGGCCACTGAGAGATAAGTAAAACTCGAAAATGCAAATTCGAGTTGACGCGTAGATTGTTTTTGCCTTAGAGGTAAAGGCTTTTATTTGAAATTAAAAATCATGGCAGTTTTCTGAACATGTTTACCAATAAAGTCACAACCATCTTTGGCGACAATGCACTTCATTAGATATTTCGACGCGACGATTTCTAATTCCCGGCTCCAGTACTGAAAGAAATCACATTGAATCCAGTTGGGTTTTTTTCCAAATAAAATCGATAAAATATTCTTCTATTTCGTGAATCTTCACTTCAACCGTTGGACTTACCATCAGATTCATGTTGGCGATTCTAAAGTTTTTGGCCACTTTGTTGCGCACGCCATTGTGGCCATCAATGAACTGCTTGCGGATGCCATTCGTCAGTTGGAGGATTTTGAAGTTGGTGCAGTTCTGCGGAACCGCGGCTGGCTGCAAAAGGAAATAAAATAGCGGATCTTATCGGAGTTCGAGGTGCGGTTCCCTTCCATACCTCGCAAAGATAGTGTGGCGATCCGTCCGGGCAAGTTTTGTGGTCAGTAGGACACATTGTTTCGTGTGCATTGTCAATCGGCAATCGTATGTTGCAACAGCTTGGATCAAATTGCAATAAAAAGACAATAAAGCAAATGGTTTTCACACGAATTTGCAACATTTTCAATGAAAGTTTATCCGAAAAAGTTTTCTATTAAAAAAAAAAAATACAAAGCCCTAAATATGCAGACAGCAATGGAACTGTTCCTTAAAAAACTTTACGAAATACAAACGTTATAAATGACAAGAAACAAAAAGGGTACAAATTAAAAAAAAAATTAAAAATATAAAGTCTATTAATTAATTATTTCGTAATTTGCTGATATTTTAGAAAATTTCTTTATAAATTTTCTTTTAATTATTATTAAAATAAAGAATTTATTCTTTATAAACTCACAAGGGTCTCTAAAAATAAATAAAAATTAATAAAACCAAATTTATTATTATTATTATCCTCCGCAACAAACTTGCTCTTTTAATAAATTTTTCTTCTTCTTCTCCAACCTCATCCATTTCGGAACATGAATTTTTCATTGAATGATCAGGCGATCAGAAATAGCAGCAAGCATGCGTTTGATACTCGTTTAATGTACTCGTCGTTGCCTTCCCAACCAAGCTTCCGCTTTCACACATTTTGACACATAGATGTCACTTTCGTGAGATTTTTCCGTAATCAGGATTTTGGAATTGTCGCTCGACTTTTGCTACTCGTGAGATTTTTTAATTATGTACGATTTATTGATTTTTTGTGCAATTTTTAGGATTAAATAAAATGGACCAAAAAAAAATATATTTTTTACAGCCAAAATTTACGCAGTTGAAAGTTATTAAATTAATTATTTGCTAAATGCAGAAAAAATTCCATTAGCTGAAAAGTAAAATATTCAAATATTCCGTATAAAGAAACAAATTTTTATTATTACAGACATATATTTGAATTTAGATATTATTATTTATAATGAAGACAATATTAATTATTTCGTAATTTTCTGATGAGTTACCAATTAAATTTATATTATAATTATTATTAAAATAAATTCTTTATAAACTCACAAGAGTTTCTCAAAATAAATAAAAATTAATAAAACCAAATTTACTATATTTATTATTTATCCCTCCGCTAAAAGGATAACAAATTTATTTTTTCTTTTAATAAATTCTTCTCTTCTTCACCTCATCCATTTCTGAACATCAATTTTTCATTGAATGATCAGGCGATCAGAAATAGCAGCAAGCATGCGTTTGATACTCGTTTAATGTACTCGTTGGTTGCCATCCCAACCAAGCTTCCGCTTTCACACATTTTGGCACATAGATGTCGCTTTCGTGTGATTTTTTCCAAGTCGGGATTTTTAAATTATTGCTCCGGTTTTGCTACTCGTGGGATTTTTTAATGCTTCTGGTTTATTGATTTTTTGTTTAATTTTTGGGTTAATCTGCATTACATTTCTCGGTTAATTTCGCAAAAATTTCTTCCTCATTAAAAAAATAAGTTTTTAAGCTTTTCATTACATTTATTACATTCTTTCTGCATCAATCCACATTGCAATAGGAAGAAAACAAAATATTGCGATTTCTCTTGCAAAATCAATTCAAATTTTGGCCTTCGCTTAAAGGTTTTTTTGTTTTACGTTCTTTTGAAACGTACAATTGAAAACAATTTGAAATTGTTAATTGTTCGTAATTTTTTAACGAATCATGAGCGTAAAATTTAAAAATACGATTTTAAAAACCATGTTTCATTAATTTCAAGTGCTTTAAACTTATTTAATTGCTATATCAGAATTGAATACTTACACATGATAACACTTTTATTAATGTAAGGACTTTCCATACATTAAAATCGTTCAGGTGTGGATAAATTATTTTTAAAGATTATAGAATATAGTGTTGAATGCCAATTATTTATAATAACTAATGAACATAATACAATCGTTCTGACAATCATTTTCAGGTCATCACAAATCGTTCAATAAAAACCACCGATTATCAATGTCATTAAACGAAACGAAAATAATTTATTGCGACAGTCGTAAAATATCTATTCAGCCTTCACCTTAAAACTCTTCTATAATTCCTCAAAACCAAACAAAAGGAAATCTTCTTCTGTTGCCGGGCGGCGCGGAAGAAAATGTATTCCCGATGTCTACCTGCAAATACGCCCAGCGACGTCCTTCTTTGAATAATGTTATAGCACCGACGATGCCCGAAGGTCCTGCTTATCTGGCATGACCACCACCATCAATTTTATCCGTTAACCTCTCTCCGAATAACACATTCTCACAAATTTCTACCTGGCCAATTGATTTCCAACTAATCCTTACATATTTTTCGCCGCTGCTTTCCCACTTCGTATTCCGTTACATTACTATTTTTGCGTTAGTTTCTTTTATAATTTAAGCCAAATCTTTGAAATTGCAAGACGATCTTATAAAAAATACCTTGTCACTATTTTTAATCGTTTTCTGCAAGTGTGGCGGAATTAAGTGTAATTAATAGTCCGGGATGGAGGAAAAAACGTGACGCGTGGAGGAAATTAGGGTTTGCAGCTCCAATCTACTCTATTTTACCTAATAACAATAATAATAGATATTGGGAAGCACGATAATCTTATGATATCTACCTTAATATTGATTACTATTGGTTACTAAGTTTGTATGATGAAATTATAAACTAATAATTAGTTTAAATTAAATTTGAAGATCCAATTATTTTAATTATCATTGAAAGAAATATTTAATATATTTATAATGAAACATATTTGTCTAAAAGCAAAGTAAGTGAATTGCAATCCGAGCATGCATTCCTCTTCAAATGCAGGTTGAGCAAACAACAAGTTAAAATATCAACTCGAGGGCCACCTGTGGCTCTGGCCTAGACCGGCGCCTTTAAATTGGTCATCGTCTGCTGCCGCTACATTAAAAGATAAAATTTTACCTTCCTTCTCCTTACTTTTCTTTCTTTGTATAATACTTTTCCACACTCATTTTGATTTATTTGCTTTTATGAAACTTTACGTATTCTTTTCTTTTTCATTGCAGGATCAGTCGCTAAATTATTTTAATAACTCGGAAAAATTATTGTAGCTTATTATTATTGAATACTTCTGTGTTTTACATATGTACTTAATATTTTTTAATAAGAATAATAATGATATAGTAACAAGCTCCCAAAATTTATGTATATAAATTAATTAATAAGAGTCTATTATTTTTGTTCATACAAAATTTAAAATTTCATTTAGAATTTTAGGCAGTTTTGGCTATTTACGAGACTTTTCAGCTGACAGACACAAGAACCAAGATTTGGCGACCTTGTGGATTGTGGGTGGTTTTTCAGACATCTGCTCGAAGAAGTAATCTCGAAGAAGCCGAAGACCAACAGACAACTTTATCAAAGAGGAGTGCAAAGAAAAGAAATCATTCTTTGCGAGCTTTCTTGCAATGAACAAAGAGTATTAATAGATATTAATTATTAAGGAGTTTATTAATAGATATTAATACTCTTTGCACTGAATAACATCAACAGTAGATATGAAAAACTGCCTAGTTTCCGTTTTATAAAAGCGTATGAGTTTAAATGATAATAAATAATACACAAATTCAGCTAATGAAAATCGCCTTTTTGAAAATCGTTCGATTACAATCATTCGTCGTGATTACCTTTCGTGATCTGATATTTTTAAGTCTTCCTTGGGTTTAATTATTAAAATGATGCTCATGCAATATTTTAATATATTTCTCAAGGTTCAGTCGCAGAAGCATGAATATTATTTTATGTTATTTAATTCATACGTTATATATATTTTTCGTCTATACACATTATAAGTGGATTAAAAAAAATAAAGTAGTGGTTACTTTAACAGTTTTATTACTAAAATTTTGTATTATTGTATTGAATATATTTAACGTTTTGGCTCAAATCCTAATCTTAATAAAGAGTTGTTGAAAATAGAAAAAACCCCATGGCTTGACTTATGCTTGCATATCACAGTAAACTAAATATATAAATATACTTAACGACTTTGCCCAATTAATGCTCACCATGCTTGAACAAAGCAAATCGATCTTGCGAAGAGACGATGACATCCATCGCATACACAGCTATTAAATAAGCTTGAATTTTTCAGTTTTAATTACAGCAAAAATTTAAATATATACATCTATATATGGAGTTAATTGTTGTTGCTTGCAAGACATACGAGAACTTGTCCCTGGTGCCAACAGTATTAAGAACAACATGTTCACTCGTTAGTCCATTGAGCGATTTCCTAGGCTAGCTGCATCCAAATCACTGCTCGAGCTCAGACTGCGCGATATGGTCGTTGAGTTAGAATGTATGCCTCGATCCAGGTTGTAATACTGGACCACCTTGTTTGATGGACGATTGGAAATCACTTCAGTGATTTGCGTGACAATCCACTTCGTCAGTTTGATGATGGCGATATGTGCCGCGAATTGCAATACGATAGCACCGAAACCCTTGTAGAGACCCGAGACGCCTTCCGATGCGATCGTTGTCCGATAGCAATCCAGAGCGCCCTGATAGTTCGTCAAGATGGGCACAACTGCGTAGCCGTTGTCCAGATTATCGACGATCGTTCGCGTGCCCTGCAGTTGGATTCGGTGCAGAATGGTTTCGAAGGGGTAAAAAATAACCTCTGTTGTCAGCATAGATATAAGATTGGAGTAGACCTCAACATTTTGGTTTTCAAGTGAGTCGTCTTTAAATTTGGCGCCCTTTTGTTCCTGCGTCTGTTGTATGCGTCGTCGAATAATGCGCGATGAAACTCCTTTGATTATGAGACTTTAAGCAAAAGCAATATTAACTTTTGAATAGAATTAAATGCAAAATGTTGTGAACACCTACCCAAATAGATATTTCGTGATGCCGACAGAGACACTTGGACCAATCAACGCCCATGCAGGTAACATGCGTCCCTTTTGCGGCGAACTCCAGTAAAATAGCCGTAGAGATCCTTCGCGAAAGACGTCGAAAACGCCAGGTTTCTCGCTGGCTATATCACTCTGTACAGTTTCTACAAGCGAAGCGGCGTAGAAAGGCATGACTACGGCTATGCTGATACTGTAGAGAATATCAAATACTTCAATAATGTTTCTTTATAAAATTCACAAATCAGCTGCTTATCCCCTACCATTTCAATACGACATGCTGTCCGAAGCGCTTAAAAGATGTCCGGCTGTCCACTTCTCTGCGTGAAAAATAATTATTGAGCATTACTTGAAAATGTATTGGTTTGACAAATCTCACTTTGGCCATGCTGTAAGTTTCGAAATGACGTCGTCCACTGCCATGGACATGCCGCGAATTAGCAAACAACTACCAAGGCCCTTCCACAGCGTCGTCACGCCTTGTCTGCGATGCAGGTGTACTATGCACGGCAGTAGGCTGAACGGGTGCAAATGGTATCTGTAACGCAGAAGAAGTTAGTCGAAGTAAAAAATGTGAAATAATTCCAATTGAACCTTTTTGAAGCATGGAAAACTTGACATTGCCTACGGAGCACTACGAATGGATGGCTGAGTAAGTTTTCGGTTAATAGGCTGACCCATTGCACGCCGATGCCAAGGTATTTACGTATAGATATCTCTTTGCGTGCAAAAAAAGGGAAATATATCACAAATGTGTAAATACGACAAATGAGTTCCTGAGGAAATATTAGTTAATAACTAATATTTCTTAGTTAAGCTTAATAGTAAGTGTATACGTTTACGCGCGGGAAGAGCATTTGTAAATACAAATCATAATATTGTGTCACTTCAAATAAAACCTAAATTCTAAATTCTTTTTTAAAGCTATTGAAAAGCATACAAAAAAAAAATAATATTCAGCATTGTTCCCTCTCGGCGAAGACTTCCTCTTTTGTCTTCTATAACCACCTCTATAATTTTTTCTTAAAAATTCTCTTATAAAAAATACACGAGACAGGGAAGAATGCAATAAAATAAAGCGACATAAAATTAGAAAATGTGAAACTTTTTACCGTCCTCATCAAAACTGTTTTCCAGTATTTTGCATTTTTCTAGCGGCAGTGATAACTCCCCAGCCGAATTAACGTAATTCAGATAGTCGCCAGCAGATCCCATCGAATCCAAATACAAATTCCGTTCTCCTTCTGTTAAGAAACTGCAAGTAAAACAGAAACAATGGATAAACCTTTTGCTAGGATCTCAACCAAACTTGAGTTGTGCTCCATGGTGGTTCGATGATGCTCTACTTGATCCTTGATGTGTGTTCGAGTGCACTATATTGGGATTGCTGCGGTAATCATCGTCCATGTTATACTGATCGCCATCTACTCGATGTCGCTGCTGCTGTTTTGATTCTGTGGAATAACTTGAGTAGGAAAACAACTAATTTTAAACTGCTCATATAACTTGCATGACAACCTTACATTATATTTGAAAAGTTGTTCATGCCGGCCATTTCGTAACAAATTCTTTATATTTTGCAATTTTATGCAATATTCTACATTAAAAATTACAAAAATAAAAGAAGCACTCAGGCACGAAAAACCTACATGTCAAAAATGACAGGGTCAATATCACTGCTGAGTTCTTCGTAGCATAATATGATTCTTTTATTTATGTTTGTTAATTTTTTATTGTTGCAGAAAGTGTTAAGTAGTTTAGTTTATACCAATTTTATACAAAGTATTGCAAATAAGTGTAGCGTTTTTTAAATTTTGTATTTAGAGTATAATTATAAAGCTTCAACTTATTAGTCCGAAGAAATATATTTGAGAATCGCGATGAGTGGAGTTGTCTTACTATCATTAAAATTCGGACGATGCAGCAGAAATTTTATTATACATATGCAGATTTATATAAAAATTTTCAATTTTATTTTACAAAATATAATTTAAAAAAACTCTTGATGAGTTGTATGTATAGCAAGACCGAAGTTAAAACTCTGTCTTGTTATTATTTCATGTATAGAATAAAGTAAGCGAAATACATATATTGTGTTTCTAGGATACTAAATAATTTTCCTGTAAAGCTGTAATTATAAAAAAATATTTTTACAAATCCATTGATTCGCTATTGAACACAACCACCATAACCTGAGGTAAACAGCTGTTCTTAGGTTTTAAAAGGTCAACCTGATGGTACACGGAGTAGAGTTATTTTACACCGCAAAACCTTTCTATTATTTATGTATAAACAATTCGTTTTAACTTTAAGGAACTATTTTTAAGATTAGCGACTGCGTCAATGTAATGGAAAGTGTTCCTAGTTTAGAAGCCTGTCGAGTTTGTGCCAACTTCTATGTCACCAGCGGGGAGGTGGATCTGTTGAATCTCTTCGATGCCAATCCGTCACTACAGAAAGAATTGGTATTTATTGCATCTGAGCTTAAGGCGTGGCAATTGAATGTAAGTGCGTTTAGTACATAAGTTCAAAAATTCATTCGAATTTTGCTCAGATATCTTGTAATGATGGACTTCCGCAACGAATTTGTGGTAACTGCTTTACTAAGTTCTGCGGTATTTATTCCTTCCGCGCTGAGTGCTTAGAGGCCCAGGAGAAACTGCTGCAGGCTTTTGTAGAAGGTGATTGTGCAGAGGAAATAGTAACCGCTCAAGAGACGATCTTAAATGAATTGCTTCCAATGGATTTACCAGTTGGGAGCGAGGAGATTGTAGGCTTAGACAGCATGCTAGGAGTTCATACTGACAATATTATGCAATATACTGCTAAACCCGAAGAAATGAAAAATGAACTTAATGCGGAAGCGTCAGATTGTAACGGATTGTTGCCAGTTTCTCCAATTCCGAACGCTAAAGATCAAGCTATGTCAGAAAATTTTTTCCAAAATATATCGGAAAATATGAAGGTTGAAACCACAACGCAGGATTTACAATATGGATTTCCGGAGGATTTTGAAGAAATACTTCAAGGAAATTACATTCCGAAACAAATAAAAACTGCTGACGAAAACGCCGATTTTAATAACGATGGTAAGAATATACATTAGTCGCCATATTTCCATTCGCATTACGTCTTAATTTGCTGTTATTACTAACTAACTATTATTGCTAATGAAAACTTGTTCTTTTTTATATTTAAATGCTTCCTTTTGAGTAGATTGAGATGTTTCTCTTGAGATTATAATGCCATACATGCAATAATAATATAGTAATAGTAACAATTTATATACATTTGTTCTGATAATCTTCGCATTAGTATGTAAGTAATATAGCGTCTTTTATATTAAGTTAAATTAGCAATTTTTAAATTCAGCGTTGAAATTGGTTTGAATGCAAAGTGACGTCGAACACTAACGATTTAAAATTTTCATAGTTAATATATTTTTTCTCTATTAACAGGTTTGAGCTATAATTCAGATGTGTCATCAGTATTTGAAGAAGAGAACTCTTCTCTTCAAGCCGGCTCCGCTCTAAATCCGCTGGCGTGTCAATATTGTTATGCTAAAAAAGACCAGCTTAAAACGTTTTCCTCAGCCGAGGCTTTGTCGCAGCATTTCTTCGATGCGCACGATCCTACATTTCCATACACTTGTCCGGAGTGCCCACTAAAGTTTGTTAACGAAAAGCTGCGCTTACTCCATGTTAAACAAAAACACCAAACTAAATACCAGCAGATCCAGCAAAAGGAACGTTTGTGTCAGTACTGCGGCAAACCGCTGCGAGACACGACGCGCGAAGAGCATATGGAGCATTGCCGATATTTGGGAGACTGGGAATGTGATGATTGTGGCCTAAAGTTCACCCAAGTGACGCATTATACTTTCAAAGCTCATGTGCAGCGTGAACATTCCGCAGTGAAGAAACAACTAAAATGTAAAGAATGCGGACGCGTCTTTTCACAGCGAACTCTTTGGGAAAATCATTTACAATTACACGCCAAAAACACTGTTTTGTGGTGCAATGAGTGCAAAGAGGGTTAGTAAAATATTTATCACAAAGAATTACCTTCTAATATATTCCTAATTTATTTATAGCGTTCGCAGATGCGTACGAGTTGAAGAAACATAAATATAAAATGCATAACGGTGAATTGCCCGTCAACTGTGATTACTGTAAAAAAGGTAAAACCGAAAACGTTGATAAATTGTGATTTGAGGGATAAATTTTCATCATAATAGCCTAAACACAGTTGGAGTGGCTGAATACAACTACAAAAAAAAGTTGTTAAAAATTTATAGCCGCTTCTGGCGGCCATTCAAAAGTTCTCTGTACACAAACAACATAGGTTAAAAAAAGAAGACAGTTCTGCCACCGTTAGTAGCCACTAGATTAGAATAAAAATGCTGGCTGCGGAACGTAGCCCCAATTGGAAAGTTAACTTTTTTCTCATTCTCCATTAAGGCAGATATAATTTTAGTAGCTGAGAAATGTAGCTGTATCCGGGCATTTCAAGTGTGTTTAGCCGTTTAAGCTATGAGATGTGTAAAATGTAAACATGTAAAAGACGTACAATGTTGTCAGAAACAGTAATTCAGCCTGCATTTGCTTGAATACTAATATGCAATTAATATTTTAGGCTTCGTTACCTACGCTTTTTTGCATCGACATATACAGCATTTCCATCCGGAGAAATTGAATGATGGAAATCACATCGACATGACCTGCAGAAATTGTGGTACGGAGTTTAACTCGCTAATTAAGCTGCGCAATCACCAACAGAAGCCACTCGATGAAAATGGTCGCTGCACGGCGATACCTCAAGTGCAGCGCAAGGTGGCGCGTGTAGGCATATTTCCATGTGAGATTTGCTCACGGCGTTTTCACGTGAAGGCTTACTTAGACAAACATATGCGCTCACACGAAATCGCTAAGCAGACGTATCAATGCAAAGTGTGTCAAGTAATGTTTCGGTCGCCGTCAGAGTTAAAGCTACACCATGAAATCGCGCACTTGCACATCAAGCACTTCGTTTGTGATCATTGTGGGAAGAAATTCGCCTACAAGAAGGACTTACGCGACCATATGATATATCACGAAGGTATGAAAATACATCGTCTCGGGGTGTTCGCTAAGTTAGTGTAAAAAAAAATTTTTATGTTGCTTTGGTGTCATTGTTAAGAGTTATGAAATGGTATGGATTTCGATTGAATATGATGTGAGATTGGCTTTTGAGAAAGTTTACATCAACCTAACGTCCACCCCTCCTCAATACAGAAAATAATTAATAAGCTCTTTTTAACATTAGTGAATAAAATACGCTGCCCTGAGCCGAAATGTGGTCAAATTTGCAAGAACGAGAAACTTCTTAATGACCACATTCGCCAAAACCATCGACTGTTTCCCTGTAAATATTGCAACGAAACTTTCACTCAGTACCGTTTAATACGTACGTTTCCAAGTATTAAATTCTTTAAGAACATGAAATTAAAAATTGTTTTGCAATGAATAGTAACAAACTAAATATTTTTTATGCTTGCAGAACACATGCAAAATAATCACAAAATCGAAATAGATGCCGATGATTCATCGCAATCCTATAGTGATGTAAGTGAAGCATTTGGAAACGTAATGGGAAATGGTATCGATGCAGTTGGTGGAGATGTGCCAATGGTGGCTGGTGTCACTGGAGATGCTGATGTTGCAGTCAACGCGGAGAATGTTCGTTCAGCTCAGGAAAAAGTAGTCGTTGAATTCGTTGGCAATCTACCATCGAATGATATAAATTTACAAGATCAATTGGGTCATCAGTATCCGATTACGGACGGTTCTATTTACAATCCATTCGAGGATTACGCAGCGGAGTTGATAGTAGAGCAGGAAAATGATATTGATGTAACATAGAAGGTTTCTAAAGCTACAGCAGTAAGCAGTTTGGAAAGAGCATGTCAAATGAGCTACGGACAACAATGCAAGAGTACAATGTAAATAGGAAAAATCATCTGTTATTTATCTACCAAAAAATCAGTTGCGTTAACGTGCTCTTAACGATAATTTGAGAAACGACAGCATTTTACTCAAATCGTTGCACATGAAGTCATACTGTTTTATTCCTGATGTTTATCATACATACAAAAAAAAAATTATAAATTTATACACTTTGTTTTTATCATTACCAAAACACTTCTGTTCCTCTCATTACAATTTATAATTGAAGCTTTTTTTTCATTGTTTTTTATTCAGTTCTCTGCATGGATCAAATCTGTATTATTATGTAACCTTTAAAATTAAGTAATTTAATAATAAAATATTTGCCTACATTTACTATAATACTGTATGCAATTTTTTGAGTTTCTTAGAGCATTATTTCCTCCCTTTGCAATGACTGAATAGTTATTAATAATACTACGGCCAGTTTCTGGGCTTTAATGGTAAACGATACCTTCAACTATATCCAGTTATCGTGGAGCTAAGATTGTTGTCTGAGTCTACTGCACAGTTAGAATTTATAGATTTTGTGGGATTCTGTCCGATAATTCATAGGTAAATAAATACAGTACTTGTATATATATGTAGGTGCACATGAATTGTGACGAAAGCAAAAATCATATCTGAGGTGAAGTTGGATGTACGGCAACTTTAATCTGTCTTCTGATAATTAAAACCGTTCGTCGGCAAGGAAGAAATTAGAGCCAAAATGAAAATAGCCCGAATAATCCTTGTAGATTTAGTAATTCTATTAGCCACTAAAAGGCTTGAGATACTTTCAGGTGTAAAGAACACTTTATATAAAAATTACAGTTTATACATTAAAATTTGTTATAACTAAAACCAGTTAAGGTGCTATATTCGGCCTGGTCGAATCTTAAATACCCTGCACCGAAAATATTTGAAAAATTTAATGGAACAAAATAATTTGATTTATTTCGATTTTAATTAAATTAAATTTTTCTATTCGTTTCCCTGTAATAAAGTCTTTTCTAAAAGTCGGTGGACCACGATGGTTATTGGTATACTAACGGACGATGTTATATACACATAAATAAAAATGTCGTCAAAATAACCCAATAAATGACGCTAATATACAAAATTTAATAGGAAGAAAACAGAGGTACATATGTAGCTGCTTTATTGCTCATTTTCAATAGGAAAAATTCCGCCATAACAAAGAATACATCCTTCAGATTTCTTTCCGATATGTTAAACACATTTTCCGTGATGATGATCTGAACGGACACACAGACGGACATAACTAAATCAACTATGGAGGTGTCGCTAATCACGAGTATATGTATATATTTTTCTCTATCTATCTCCTTGAGTTCTATGCGTTACACATTTCGGGACAAAGTGAATTTACCTTAATTATGTTATATATAATTAACCCTTTAAAGGGTACAGGGCATAAATACAATATTAAGATATTATTATTATTTATTGCAATAATAAATTTCATAAATTTCCTTAATTTATACATAAGAATTGAATAATAAAAAAAAAGTTATTTTGTTGCATTTGTCACCTTCTCTATTATTATAAATATATACAGCTGTAGGTAGGAAGGTAGGTATGGCTCTTCATGCGAACATACTTATACCATTACGGTCCATTGTGATGCCATGGGTATGGCTTCTCCTCGACTACGTTAGCCACAAAGTTATATTTATGTAGCGACTCTAAGTAAAATTATATCGCAAAGATTTTTATAAAAATAGACTCCCATATGGGCCTGTCTGCCTGCATAAGTGATGAGAGACGATTTCCTCTTCGTCTCACGTCATCTCTGCAGCTCCTACAAAGGTCATTTGAGAAAAATCACAGCCTCCTAGCATGATCCCAAAAGGCAGCGGCCTTTCATGATCCATAAAAGTTCTTTTTTTCAGGGAGCTTTCTATGCAAAACGAGCCTTTCTTTGGATTTTTGCAATAGTCCTCAGTTTGTTACCTTAAGAGCTGGACACCAAATGACCACCACGTATAACAGTATTATCGATGTACAAAAGTCCCATTTATTACCAATGGCTCTCCTGCAAGGCCAAACATCGCCTTCACATTGTTGAATGCCCTTCGATATCTAGGAAAGCAACCAAGGCGAACTCCATGCTAGTGATTTTTCTTTACAGACGGCAAGAATAGGGAAAGTTGTACGTATAGTCGCTAACATGACTATTTCCCGAAGAGTGATTGTCGACAAGAATTTCCAATGATAGATTCCATAATAAAGGAAGATGGGTCTTGGACCTCATAAAGAGCTGTCTTAGTTTAACTGTCAATTCCTTCTGTATCATTACATATGACCAACTCGACCCCTATGAAAGGGTGTGACAAGCATTAAAATGGAAATAATATGAAAACTAACAGTTTTGCAATCGGATTGGTCTAACACTGGACAAGTGCACTACAAAAGGATTTTAATAATAATGAACGCTTTTATTCGGAACTCTTTTTGCACTAGACAAAGTTCGCCGAGTCAACTAGTCTTAAAACAAAAACTATTATTGAGAACAAAATAATTCGGGTTCCACGTATTTATTTTGATAACGAAGAATTACCAAGTGCAGTATCTCAATAAATCAATGAAAAATTGCAGGCTGATCGGAGGCGATCTCGCAACGGCTCCATCGTGAGAAAGTTTTGCAGTAAATCAGAAGTATATCGAATCATTTGTTGCAATTCTAAGATTTCATCAGTTCATCCCATTTACCGTTTTTTTTTTTTGCAGTCTCCTCACAGTTTCCTATAAACATTATAATTAAATAACCAAATTGGCGTTGCTTCCGGTAGTCGTTTTTTGATTTACAGTTTATTTAAGGTTTTAATAGTTTTATGTGGTCGATATTAATCTTTTTTCAATAAATATGTACATATATATATATAAATATTTTTCTACCTGTATTGAGAATTTTGCGAATTCAGAATTTATATTAAAAAGCAAACATTTTTTGCTGGTTTTGATGTGCTTATGAGAAATAGAAACAAGAAACAAAATTCTTAGCTTTAAATACTTTTTTATCGTATATAAAATTATTCCTAAATTATTAAGTCACCGAATTTATAAAAATGTATAAATATGAGAAATTCATTCTAACTGTATATTCTATATGCTCCATAGAACTAGTAAAAATTAAAATATTATTTAATTATAAAACAAAACATAAAAAAGTTATTGCTTCCATCAAACAAAAGAGACGCGAAAAGTTTCCCAAAAGAAACCTTTAGGACCAGCATAAAAAGGATAAAATTAAATACTTTGTTGTTGTTGTTGGGAAACTGCAAAGGCAGATACCATGATTCAGATTTGAGATACAAAAACGAGGACGGCGACACCGCCAAAAGGCCAACTTTTTACAAATCCGCCTACTTTACGCCTTTACGGCTGCTCGTTAACACGTGCTGATAAAAATCTGGATACTTTCGCCTTAAAAATTATTAATTTACAGTTTAACGCCTGACTGAGCGAGGGCGAGTTTGGGATTGAGAAACGACATCGATAACAGAGGAAATAGCAAATTGTAATGAAAGCCAATTGGAAGATTGTCAAATTGAAATCTCATTAGAAACTTCATTATAAACACTTTGTTTCATTACTCTTTTCTTAATTTTATTTTTATTTAAATTTCAAATTAATTTGGAATTTATGTTACTTCATCTATAATTCGTTAACACAATTGATTAATATTAATTAATACAAATTTTTGGCGATAATTTTTTCTATTTGTGTATTTAATACAAACTTTTTTATAAATTATTTAAATTTAGGGAATGCTAAAAATCAATTTTCGGTCAATATCACGTGTTGCGGCGCGTGTCATGTGACCACACCCTTTCCAATGATAAAGAGGGACTTTCCGATAAGAAGTAGTCCAGCCTAATTTGATTTTTATATACAATCATAATCCGATTAGTGGTACGGAAGTGAGGCCAAAGTCAAAAGGGTGCCAAATGTAAACAAAAGTGAGACGCATTCAGCGTGATGTGATAAGGATTAATGCAGGATTCCCAGCCTCGTGGCATTGATTTGCGTTGTAGTTGATGTTCACATTTGTATTCATGAGGGTGAGTGGCAAATTAGATTTGAAGAGCAATATTTTCCTAAATAGATAATAAATTCACCAGAACAAAAATTGTGAGTATTTAAGAAGTGTCTTAAATAATAATAAACCACAATTTTTCTGTAAACTGCTAAAGTATTTATGTTCAAATGTTTGAAGTGATGTAGTAGGAGTTAATGTTAAGAAAATTTTCTTTTTTCCTTTCAAATTTAGAAATTATTTATCCATGTGCAAATTAAAATGTCCTTGTGTGCATTTAAATTGTCAAGTTTGATTTCATCGGAGTTAATTTAATCAACAAAGACAATATTTTAATTCAATCTCGGTTCAAGTACAAAATATGTTTAACTAAATTCATCTGAAAAACTCATATGAAAACAATCGAAAATAAGATTTTCCCGCAACTTTCGAGGTGGCCACTCTGCAATTTAAGGGTTGCAACTTCAACAATCAAATTTCTTGGCTACTCACAACAACAAATACTGTTACTCTAACGGTTCTTGGCGTAGATATGGATTCTGTAGCTCCGCCTTTTATCAGGGTGTGTTTCCATCGTTGGTTGCCTGTTATTAAAACTGCTTCACTTTTAAAAATGTCCTTCATTCCGAATTAAATTGTCGATGTAAAAGCATAAAAGCGAACTTAAAAAAGTGCAATAAGAATATGCAATAATAGGGAAATTAAAGTGGATTTATGTATAAAATGCTGAATAATATTTGATTGCAAAATATTTGTTGGTTTGTATTAAATAAATAAAGTGTTCAATGGATTGGTCAGGAGTTACGGAAATGGCAACGGCTGGAACCGTTCCTAAGAGCGACTGTGCTGATCGGAGTTCTGCATCGTCGTCAATTTATAGCAGCAATAAAACCAAAAACCTCGACGGAAACAGCAAAACTAATTGTAACAACAGCGTTATTAAAGACGAATCCATCATCAATAACAACTCACGACATCCTAAAATCGGTTCACCGAATTCAAATCCGTCGGAAAGAAACATCGACTTGCTTAGTGTTCAGCCCGGAAGCGGAAATGCAGTGGATAAGTCGTCTCCCTTGGTTCAAAACTCCTTCAAACCGAAAACGCAACAGAAGAGCGAATCCATTTCTGATGATGAAATGACGGACTTTTCATTAAATGACTCCGACGACGACGAGGAAGACTTCCGCAGCTGCATCCTTAGTAATGGCAGCCAAGGCGACGGTACGAAACGAAATCTTAATATTTCAATTTAAATATTTAAAACTTTCTACATAATTTATGCTTTTTAATCATTTTATTCCCGTTTTCTGGCCGATCACGATTTAACTTGTGAGCCATGCGGTTTTTTGTTGCAATAACGTCGTTTTGATTGATTGGAGATAATTGTAATTTAATAATCGACCATAATTAAGAGAAGAAAGAGTAGTTTTATGTCCCGCGAATAAACCCTGTTGAAGCGTGTTTCTTTTCATATGAAAAAGTTTTATCACTCTGAATTCAAATCATTTTATTAAAATGATTCTAACGACGTAAAAACATTTCGTAAACCGATTTAACATCTCTTCTATTGAAGAATCAAACTAGAAAATCGCATTGGATAAATGATTGGTCACTCAACTCTTTACATTATTCACAAAGAAGACTTCAGCGAATGTTTAAATATTAATTTTTCTATGACAACACATCAAAAATACTCGTTTTTCTGGCGCGAGATCAATATTTGCATACATATATATATAGAGTACAGATGTATATACATATAAGATACTTTCATGTGTTCTAACTCATAAATGACGCCTTTAAAATACATAGCATTTTGATTATTATTATTTCTATTAACATTTAAAGGTTTTGAATAGTTTTATTAAGTATAAATCGTTAATCGCCATTGTCAATAAATACGAAGAGAGTTTCTTTGCTGCATGTGCAACTGCATTAATAATATTATTATTGAATTATTCGTTAACACATTTTTTGAACACTGCCACAATTCAAATTTATTGGACAACGTTAGCTTAAACACTTCTTTTTTCCTTTCACAAATTTGCAATCGGATTAAGATCCGAATTTTCTGAACTTTCTGATCTTTAAACCAGTCTTTTACTAATTTGGACGTGTGCTTCGGCACGATGTACTGTTCCAATGTCCTTATTAGTAAAATGTTCCCTTCCGGCATAGGGTAGCATAAAATCTCTTATTGTCTTTTATGAGATGTATTGTACCTACTCAACTCTACGAAAAAGAACTACATACCATCACATTTCCTCCTCCAACTGTTTTTTGGTGAAGCAAACGTGGAACTGATTTCGTTTGGGGTTTTCGTACCTTTCTACAGCAGTCGTTACCAATGAAATTTATTTTGGTTTCGTCGCTCCAGAAGAAGTTTCGCCGCCATCATCTCCCGCCCGAGAAAGAGAATAACGCTTTGCCAATTTTAGCCTTATGCGTAGATTGTTTTTGCGAAGCATAGGAACTTTTCTTGCGATTCAAGTTTAGGTTCTAGTAAACGATCGTTGATGAATCGTGTTTGCGTTAACAACGTTGCGAATTTCTGCAAATACTAGCCTAGAAGATTTGAGCTACAATTCGACGATCAACTGTAGGAGTTCTTTTCTTTGGCCTTTCGCTGGATTCCTTTACTTGTTGGTATTTTCCTGAAAATATTGGCGATAACTCGCAGTGATTTTCCACCCTGACGCATCCTTAAAACTAATCTTCGCTCCTCAACAGACAATGTATCGCTTTACCCATCTAATTATAAATTTTAACAATGATTTCTCAAATATGATCGTATATACCAACACAAAATTTAGTGCTCACTAAAAGAATTCACTTGGCAGAAATTTTCACCCTTGCTTTAAATCACAATCCAACACGTATTTATTTTTTTGGCCAGACCAATTTTGTTATATAAAAAAAACAAACGCTACAAACATTTTCGATCACGAAAAACTCTTTGGTAAATCGTCAGGAAGATCGAACACAATATTGTACGAAGTTGAGGCCTCGCGGAAGATTCCCGAAGAAGATTCCTCAATGATTCACACTGAAGAGTCTTCCAAGATTTTTCTAGTGTTCCTTATAACTTAATCTTAACAATCGCGAGAAATTTCCATATTGAGATTTTAATGGTAACACACATTTTGATTATCCATAAGCCTATTTCAGGGTCATATTAATATATTTCCTGACGGTAGAGTTCTTTCTGATCCTCTACCACTTACTCGCTCCCAAATGCACTCTATCTCTCCCTCCTCCCCTCCAACAACCATCCACAGTTCCTTCTTTAACAACAGTGTAAGAGTAAGCAGCTTTTCGTTTTCATATTATTTCCATTTTAAAAATGTCCATGTACCTTCAAAGGGTCAAGTTTTAAAAAAAAACTAACGATACAGAAACTTTCCTTGGCACTTCAACTATGACCGCACTAATTTTTGCCATTGTCGGGTAAATAGTTTCTAAGATTAGCCGGGCAATAAATCGACTTGAAATTTTTATATGTGTATATGGATAGATATGTATATACGCCGGCATACTTGATCAAAGTGTACAACAATATTCAACAATATTTCAAACCTTTTCTTCTTCTGCAGCTTCATCTTCACGTTCGCAAAATGCATCTCCACGGAACGGCAACATCTTGCAACCATCACTGCAAAACAACTCGCCCCCGACCAACACCAACAGCATAATTAAAAATGGTCAAATCGTGGGCGTGGTACGAAAAGTTTTCACGAACACCCGTGAGCGTTGGCGCCAGCAGAACGTCACCGGAGCCTTTTCGGAACTGCGCAAACTGGTACCCACACATCCACCGGACAAAAAGTTGTCCAAAAATGAAATCCTTCGCATGGCCATCAAATACATTAAACTGCTAACGAACGTTCTGGAATGGCAGAAGGAGCAGGAGCAGAACCGTTTTGTGGAGGCCGAAGAAAACAAGCCCAACAACAATAGCAAACGCATACCGAATGGACATGGATTAGTGGCCACGAATGGGTATCTGCTGGCCAACTGCAGAGACTTCCACATGAGATGTGAACGCTCAGCCTCTACTATTAACGCTGCGCAGCGCATCAGCAGCAACAATCTGCTGATGATTGCTCCAAAGTCACTACTCCAACACACCGTAAAAACTGAGCGACTCGACGACGGTGACGATTCTGTTATTCCATTGTTGCCAATGCTGCCAGTGATCCAAGCTATTCCGCTGCAAAATCTCAACAATCTACGCAACAATTCTGTGGACGAGATGCGCTGTCAAAGCAAAGTAAACCAAACGAATAAACGCAAAACGAACGGAAAACATACAGAGCTCGAGGGTGGTAAGCGACGGAAGGAAAGCGGAGGCTTCATTGAACACAATCGTATCTAAAATATAATACATTGTTTATCCATAAAAAATAATAATTTAACTATGAAGACTCTTCTATGAACTTAACTGTCAACTTGGTGTCCTTTTCAGAAAATATGTGTTTATATTTAATAATATTAAAATATAGAAAGAATAAACACTTACGCTACATTCCTTCTTGCAAATTTTCTTAACTACATATATTTCCAGTAACTATTTGATATGATCATATTCCGTAGGACTACATAAACATAAATTTGCCATTTTTCACATAAACGCATAATGCTTGTTCTACCTAATTGAGACACAAAAACTGACCTAAAAGAAACCTAATAAATTGTGCTTTTAAAATAAAAATTCGACATATCCAAAATTTTATTAATTAAGAAAACGAAGTAAAAATAGTATTTAAGTATAATATTATTTATTTATCAAAAAACCTTATTTATAAAGAGTAATGGAGTGATTCTTGCATTAATATTGCTGAATATAATTTACTAGGATGTATTGTAATGTTGATGAAGGTAAATTTTGAAATTCCTGCGCAGGAAAAAATTAACATAATTAACCAACGAAATAATTTACATTATTTGCTTGCTTATAAATTCTTAAATAACTTGAATTATTTGCAGAGATGGTTTTATAATTTCTATAAGAACGGAATGGTTAAAAATTTCATTCCCTTTTGAAATATAATGGTAACACGAATACTCAGTATTCAAAACGATTGTAGTAGTATATAAAACCGTCAAGTTTTTTGGACAATTTTAATGAGCAAATGAATTTTGAAGTTGAATATGCAAATAAGAGATTATGTACTCAAAAGTCTTCCACCTCCATCGCAATCTCTCATACAGAACTCCGCTTATAACTGTATCTGCAAATCCAATTTACGAATGATATCCTTAGCTTTGTTTAAGCTTGCTGGTCCATGCGTATTCGATGTCGCCATCTTGTGCAGATCGTTCATGTACTTATCGATGTTTTCCATGGTGGCTCCTTGTGGCTCTGATGGTATCGCAAGGCCCGATAATGCATTAGCCAGCTTGCGCTTCAGTTTTTCCAAATAAATTTTCAATAAGCGGTTTTTTTCCTGCAGCTCATCATTTTCGCTGACCATTTTCTCCACACCGAACTTCATGTTTTCCACATGCTTCTCTAGTACAGCATTTTGCTGCTCCAAATCGGCTTTAGATTTACGCAGCGTGCGTAGTTCCATGTCAAAGGTTTTGTTGTGCTCGAGAAAGTCGTTGGTAAAAATTGGTATTTCACCCGGTAGGGGCGTGGCAAGTGCAGTTAGTAAATTTTTGTTAATCTGCTGGTAGGGTGGTGTAGGAGTGCGCTTGCGCGGAGGTATTGGCAGTGGCAGTGGCTCATTAGTTACTGGTGGTGGTTCTACCACTGCCGGTGGCGATTTCTCCTTAAGGTTGTAAGTGGGACGCGCGTAGTTGACAGACAGTCGTCTAACATGCATGCCAGCTCGTGCCTTTCTTGCGGAAGCCGTAATTGCTAAGTCATCTTTAGTGTGTTTTTTGTCATCTTTGATTTCTTCAATATTAGCATTTGTTGGCAGCTTATCTCTGTGCGCATTTTTAGTGGCTGTGCTACTTTCCTCGACAGCAGCACTCTTTGCCGACTTATTTTTAGGCTTCTCAGAGGCAAGAATATCTGGATGAGTTTTAAGAAAAACACGTAGCTCCGAAAAATACCTAGGAGGCGAAGAGAAAGCAGCTTAAATTCTGTTTCGTAACCTTCTGTAACGTTCTAAAGCAGGTTTCAGAATAATACTTGCCAAATACCATTTCAATATTTCATAATGATATTTTATACAAGTGAAGATAAATCAGAACATCACTACGAAACCGTCACTAGCACTTGCAGCAATGCTTACCGCTGTTTATCCGCTTCCGCCGCCTTGATGTAAGGATTCTTGCGATCGTCGCTCAGTTGACTCCACTCCTCAGCGATAACTTTTGTCAGTTCCATGGCTGTTTTCGTAGGCAGCTCTTTCTTGAGAGCTTCGCGTCTATCGTTCATATAGCGCACGTAACCTAATATAGAAAACCCATTTACATTCAAACATAATTTACATTTTATCATTTACGATTACTTCTGCTTTTACGAGCTATAACTAAGTAGTGCCATTTTAAAGTATACATATACTTCAGTTTATGGATTTTCTCAAAATTCTAATTTACTTACCTGTTAATGGCATCTTAGGAGCGCCAGCAGCTTTAATCTTACGTCGCTTCAGCTTATACTGTTCTTCCTTAATACTTAAATCAGTCCCTTTGCGCTTCTTTGCAACATCTGCTGAGACTACAGGCTTTGGAGGCGGTGAATCCTCACCATCAGATATATCAATGGTTTCCACAATAATCAATGGCTTTGCTGACGCTTTGTTCATGGGCTCCCTTTTTGCGGATATATGTGTAGTTGCGGTTGATTCTGTTATAGCATCAACATCAATTACTATAGATGCATTAGATTCAAGATTCGGTGCTTCAGGTATTGTTGCAGTTGTATTTGTAGGATTCAAATCCTCAGTCATTGTTGGAGTAACTTTCGTAGTTTTTTGTGCACTTGTATTGTTTTTATCAGCTTCCATCATTTTTGAAGCGTTAGTGTTTCTATTGATTATTATGTTGTAGCAAAAACTATAATACTTATATTATTTAAAAATTAGATTTAGCTGTTTCGTAAACTAAAACAAATGAATATAGACGCAAAACACCACTCCAGGACCGACAGCAGCGGTTTAAATAGAAGCTTACGGCAATTTTTACAACAATTAAACTTCGCTTTAAATCTAGAAACTAAATAATTGTATTGAAGCAATTTAATTAAATATCAAAGCTCACCAATTGAACTTTATAATTTATATTAATAAAAATAATAAACTACCAAGTAGAAATTGCGTGATTTGCGTGATTTTGTGCAACCATGTGATTTGCGACAAACGAAAACTTTAGAAACTTCAGTGTATTGTAAGACTTGGCAGTACTATCATGGATTGATAAAATTCTAAAAGCAGTGTGAACCTGTACGTTGCTTATTATTGAGGATTATCCGGAAGCCAATCATTTCAATTGTCCAATCATTTATCAATCATCAGTAATCACACTTTTTATGGGTAATTTTGAATAATAGAAATCTATCATTCTTATAAATAAATGGAATAATAATAAATGGATAGTAACTGGTTCGCAAGTTAGGTGAGCCCTACCTTTGAAAACGTACCAATACTTGAATATATCCATACAAAACATTTATATACTCGATAAAATCAACAGCAGAATTATTAAAAAACTTTTAAAAAAATTTTATATATTACTTGCTGTAATACGCCACCTTCCCGAAGTTATCTTCAATTTAGGACAATTACAAATTCAAATAATTTGGTGTTGTCTGCATTACAATATTTTACATCGACATGCAATTCTGCGTTGTTTTTCTGACAGTTACTATAGAAAATGTTAACAAACGTGTTCGATTAGATGCAAGTTTTTTATTTTAGTTTAAAAATTGAGCTTCAAGAGTTATGTTCAAATTTTAAATTTGACGTGAGTAGGTTGACGTAACGATGGATATATCTTTGCGGATGGATATGAATAAAATCTGTCGGACTTGCTTAAAGACTGAGCCGGATCTTTACCTCATATTCAAGGAGAAAATGGTATTGAATAAAGAGAGTTTAGCTGCGATTTTAACGGAGTTGACGATGTACAAGGTAGATCTTCAGGAGCTCCTATAAATGAAGTTGATTCCCGTCTTTCTGCAGGTCAATCGCTTCGATGAGTTGCCACATCATATGTGTGGTAATTGTGTGGAGCTTGCCAAAAGCGCCTACGTTTTTAAACGAAATTGCGAGGAATCTTACCGGCAGCTAATTGGCATGATGGCAAATGATAAGCGTAGTGTTAAAGGTGTAGCGCCATCGAGCCAGATAGTGCTGGAAACCAATAGGCTACTGTTGGAAAAATTTACGCAAACAGACTCTTGCAATACATATTCATGCGAGCATTGTGAGCAGTTGTTCTTCACTTCCATGAAGTTGAGAGTAAATACACAACTATAAATAGCTATAGCCTTGATTAAGCTCCATAATCTTTAATTCACAGGAGCATCGCGAAAAAGAACACAATAACAGAACCAGTTTCTGCTCAAAAACTGTCGACCGGTTGGGCTACGCGCATAACGAAGAGGTTCATCAG
This sequence comes from Thecophora atra, assembly GCA_937620795.1. Taxonomy (NCBI): domain Eukaryota; kingdom Metazoa; phylum Arthropoda; class Insecta; order Diptera; family Conopidae; genus Thecophora; species Thecophora atra. The sequence continues at coordinate 21,715,936 of OW569397.1, read as the reverse complement.
AAATTTGACGATATATCGCGCAGCATAACCACGCATCAGTTTAGCCGACAGGACCACATTAGTCCACATCGCGCAGTGAAACAGAAAATAGTAGAAACTTTGGATGTGCCCAGTTTATGCAATCACGAGAATGATTCTTCGAAGAGGTTAATAAAAAGTTTCGTCATGTGCAACTTCTTATTCTAAAGTTCTTAATACCTTTTTAGTGAAGCGTCTGAACTTAATTTAGAGAATAATTTGCTCACGCTAAAACATGATTGCAAAGGCAAATGGAAAGCTGAAACCGACGTTGAACCAATAACTGCCTTATGTAATCGTTCTACTAATCAGACAAGCCTTGCGAGAGATTATAAAGAGGAATCAGGTAAACAGTGCGATGTGAGATCCTCACATCTTCGTCTAAGCGATGAAGAAGATGATAAACCTCTTTCAGATTTAATAAATAAACGGCGAAATAGTGTATCAGAACGTAAGTAAACACTATTCATAATATTCACATAGGAATACACAATTATACAGAAATAAAATTGCAGTAAAATTGGATGAGAGTAGAAGCGATGAACAAAACAACACCAGCAGAGTTGATGTCGCTAGAAATATTAAATTGGAATTTGTTTCCTCATCGGAATCCATTTTAAAAGATTCGATACCATGCCATCCATGTAAACAAGGGAAAAAACTACAAGCAGTAGATTGCAGCTCTTCCATTGCCGATTACATAGAGCTGAAGTGCAGTATATGTAATACAAATTTCCGAAGGATTTCAATGCTGCAACGTCATATGCGTAAACACGATAAAAACGATCAGAAGTCCCTCATATGTAAAATCTGTTCTAAGAGTTTCACTCGACTTGATTTGTTAATGAATCATATAAGTCTCACGCATGATGCTGCCACGATATTAAAGTGCGATGTATGTAAGATGGAATTCACCAATAAAACACAATACAAACGCCATAAACTGGAACACACTTCGAAAGCTCATCACTGTGCAGTATGTCAGAAAAGTTTTTCATCACGGCTGTACATGAAAAGGCACGTCGCATTGCACACTATAAAACGTTTTTTTTGTAAAGAGTGTTCTGAACGGTTTCTAACTAAAGAGGAGCTGAAAACCCACATAAAATCGGCGGGTCACGACAAATTGCTCCTGTGTCCAGAATGCGGCCTCCGTTGCAAAACTAGCAATATTCTGATGGTGCACCTACGTCGACATAAGGGCGAAAAACCATTTAAATGCAAGTTCTGCAGCAAAGGTTTTCCTCGCATGGACGACTTGCGTATTCATGAAAAGTACTTTTGCAGTTTTTCACTCTACAAAGATATTATTTATTGAATTTCTCTTAACTACACAGATATCACACGGGCGAAAAGTCGCATTTCTGTGAAACATGCGGCAAAGGATTTCAACGCAAGTACAATCTTACGATACACAGGCGCGTTCATACCGGTGAAAAGCCTTATAAGTGTCCACACTGCCCACACGCCTTTACACAGAGTAACGATTTGAAGTCGCATATACGACGTCACACCGGCGAACGTTTCCGCTGTGAAATATGCGGAGCTTCATTTTTGCAGGGCTATCAAATTCGCCAACACAAACTAGCGGAGCACGGCGTCAAAGAGCATTCAACTACTCAACGTGTGGAAAAGTATACATCACTGGAGCAACAAGAGCAACAAATTAAACAGAACTTACAGCGTGAGTTGACGTAAGTCCAAAAATATCCAATCCGCATATATAATGATAATCTCTTATTTTATTAAGTATGAAAACAGTGGATGGAATAAATAAAGAGACTTTCGTCTGTCAGGATATTGCAAATGTATCAGATAGTAAGATTTTATCACAAACAACAGCGTGAAATAATAATTGAAATAAAGATATTTTTATAGTTAGGAGTATATAGCATGTATGTATGTAAATGTAAATACATATATAAATAATGTGTAGAAAACAGAAATAGTGTAAATATATACTTTTAGAAAGGTATTTTAAATATCTTTCAACTCATATTAAAAAACCTTTTTTCATTGGTATTATATTTGGTGTAGTATAAAGAATGTTAAAAACTATATTGTTGAAAAGAACAATAGAACGCCTACTTCTTTAAGGAAACAACAGAAAATCGTCGAAGCACTTACTCTGGATTGGGAGTTTCTATTTCCGTTTTATGGGTTTGTTTAAATTCGCTTGTCAACAGATCGAAAATTTATAAATTGGTGCGGACTACGTATTAGGGCCAAATTGAAAGCTATTTAATTTTTTTTTTATTTTGTGTTCACATAGTCAATTTTTGTGTTACAAAGAATCTTAGTAAAAGATTAGTGTCGAAAAAGCCTTACTCACATTTAAAATCAAATCGTATATACCTCAAATCAAATCGTAAAAGAGATAATTTCCAGATCCGTAGTTTTACGAGTAATGCCAGGTAATAGAAAATGTTTTTTTATACATATTAATAATAGATGTTAGTTTGGCAGCATCGCCATGTTTGTTATCGTAGTATTATGACAATTCTGTGCGGGAATTCAGCACAAGAGTGTTTACTATAAATGTAAGTAAAAAAATTGGATTAGATTTATTGTAGCAAATCTCATGATGATTGTTTACCAACAAACCAGATTAATTAATTAATTTTCGAAGCTAACTTAAAAAATCTGCTACTATACTATCTGATATTCGAGTTCTTTCTTTGCAGAAAATGTCACAATTGCTTACACGATGCCAAGGATCACTTAGGAATGAGTTTTCTAAGATTGGGTTTTTGTGTAGTACACATTGCACTACCAGCTCGTTTTCCTATCAAGGTTTTCACACCACGGTTCCACGCAATGAAATACGTAAATTAGCGCGTTTGCGAGTGGTAGATAACAGCGATATTGGGAAACGGGCCATGGCAGACGGTCGCCCGCCGCGTTGCATACACGTATACAATAAACCTGGAGTCGGCTACCTCGGTGATAAGGTGCTGGTCGCCATTAAGGGGGAAATGAAAAGAGGCATATTGGTAGGTCTAAAGCAGCACCAGAAGCCAAAAGTTCCCAAATTCGATAGCAATAATGTAGTGCTAATCGATGACAACGGCACCCCACTTGGAACGCGTATTCATGTTCCCATTCCTACTAGGCTGCGAACTATACTCAAGGAGAAAACTATCGCTAAGGGTGCAGATTACACGAAGGTTCTGGCGATTGCTAGTCGTTATTTGTAATCAAAAAAATTTTCATTTATAGTGCCACCAACTAATTTAATTAAAAAATAAACAAAAGGAATAACTAATCCTAAATGTCGATCACGTTATTATGAACTACTAAAGCGTTTGTATGCCTGGAGGGGTGAGCTTCCATCGGTGTTTATACTCCGCTTTCGCTTTTTACTGTGCTCTTGCACTAACTGGGACACAGCGATGTTCGTATACTTTAGCTGCAGCCAATTAGTGTACTGAAGGGAACGAAACAATAAAAAAGTGAACTTAACAATGATACTAGTCGTTTACCTGTGTATTGGTAGTTATTCCCGCCTCATATAATTTATTTTCTATATCATCGAGCTTCAACTCGAGCTTCGCATCTTCGTTTGTATTTTTCGATATATCCAATAGATGACGTACTCGCTGACGCAGAGTTTCGAAGATGATTTTGCCAACAATGTGATTACGGTCGTAAGCCGCCAAGTAGCGACCGTACTCATAGAAATATGGATGTAATTTCCCGAGCTCAATATGAGTAGTTTCCGCTTCGCAAACTGCCTTGTGCACATTTTTGTATATTTCAGGAACGATCACGCTACATTTCACAATAAAAATAAAATAAGCTGAAATAAAAACTTCACAATGGAGTACTTACGTAAAATAGGGATTATTGACCTTCAACTCTTTGATATACCACAGCGGCAAATTTACAGTCCTTCCCACCTCTAAATCATCTGATTCAGCACCTGCGTCTAGAAAACCTTTAAAGACAATAAAGAAAATAATTTAAAACTAGGAAACTATGTGTTTTATGACGCATATAAAAGAGGAAAACATTGAATGGACAGGTCATTTCATTTGTTGGTTGCTATCTTACCCATTTTCAGTAATTTTGTTTTTACTTTGCATTCAATTTTTTCCTGTGTTACAAATATATCCTCAATCGAATAATAGTTTGGAAGGTAACAGCGGGAGTTCATAATAAAGAGCGCCGTCTATTGTTTTTTTGTGATATCTTGGTAATGTCATCCGATGACGGGACTGCTAGGTCAATCACTGCAAATTATAAAGCGATTCAAATATTTAATAACTTCATGTAGAAATTGCAGCAACAAAACTAATTTTCAGAACGGTGTAGAACCAAGTGTTTGAAATTTTGAATTCGTGGTTTTACATTTGAACAGAACATAAAAGGAGAAATGGTTAATAACTAATCAGCTTAAAACTATTCCATAGTTACTCTCAGAGATAATCTCTGGTTACTCTTCACTGTTTGATTTGGAAAGTTTGTGGACCATAATGAGATCATATATATATAATAGGACACATATGTAAACAATAAAAAGTGTTGGCATTTGCCTACGTGCGTGATATTAGCAACGAAAGATAGCAACGATGGTTAGGTTGGTTTTTTGTGGTTGTTATTTTGTATATTTGCATTCATTTTTCCTGGAGAAATAATTCCAACTTTCAAAAACTCACTAAAAATAAACTATAGCAGCAAGTGCAGTTCGCTTGTATCGCTGTAACTTTTCTTTGTTGCTTTTAGCAACAACCTTAGAAACGTGCTCGCGGCCTCCACGGCTTGTACCTGAAACCACGATGCACCATTACCCATGAATTTTTGCACTATTCAAGTGCACATGTGACCCATTAATAATATTGAAAGCACACTTCTTACTGCATACATTCATTTGTAGTTATTTGTATCCCCACACAACTTTCAGTTCAAAACCACAAAAATCGCTGCTAACTTTTGTTGCTAAGTTCACGCACATCATTTGCCTAACCAGCTGATGAGGACACTTATACCCTGTTTACATAAAAATATTTAATCCGATTAAGCTGTTCGAAAACTGATGAGCTTTCTAAGTGTTTCCATACATAATCCGGTCAAGCAAAGTAGGTGTTTTGTTATTGCTTTGTTTTGTTTGGTGTAGTTGAGCTTTTACCATGTGTATGGACATATGTGCTAATAGTTTGTCGCCTGTAATTGTCCCTTTCTAACACATTGGCACTAGACAAGGAGAAGCATAAGTTCCTATAATTCCGAACTTCGAACCTGAGTTGCAAACTAAAACGTGAAGCTAAAACCCAAAAGCATTTCGGTTTAGCGCTGGAATTGCAACAACAATTTCAATGGTATTTAAAAAGTTTACGAGCGGTTTTAGGTCCTAAAAAGTTTTACTTCCAATTTCTGGAAAAACCATTTTATGTAAACGCGGTATTAGTTGGATTGGATGTTTTTAGGTTTTTTCTTTACTACGTTTTGTTTGACATTAAAAACACAATAAAAGCTATGGAAAGTGCTTACAAAATAAATAGATAATGTTAAATACATTTGGCAGTAATGATTCGGTATATGGGAGATTCTCTAATGAAAATTTGGTATATTACAATACTTTTCGTAACACTTCACTGTTTTCTGAATATTGGCTCAGAGGGTCTTCGAAAATTTAAATACTCATTTGATTTATTGTTACTAGTATTATAACGCGAAATGTATTATATCTTGGCGACATAAACCAAACTACGCGCAAAATTTTTGTTTTTTGACCAAAATGAAAGCATTCACTGTAATGGTTGACCCACGGTTGTTTTACGAATGTAATTAATAAGCATTTAATGTGTCAAGACACAACATTACCCACGGTATTAAAAATACTGCTGAACAATATTTAAATTCAAAAGTTTATTTCGACAAATATGTGATTTTCCAAGCGTTTAAAGTATGAAATTTGTGATTGTGATGGGTTTTTGTAAATATGAACATAGAACTGGTGTGTTTAAATAGACGTGGCAAGACAAACATTGGAATTATAATTGTTCTACATTGTTCAAGTGAGTGTAGTCAGAAAAGGACGTATCTTCCTTTATAGCAGTAAATAAATCAGAATAAAATTTACTTGCGAAGGCAGGTTATTACCATAGATAATTTTTTGATAAACTTCGTTAAATTAAAGCTTTTTAATAAAAAATTGTGCGTAGAACCGTTTAACAAATATTCGCTGCTTGGATATGTACGAAAAGTGGAATACGAAACACAAATATGAAGCTTACACAAATAAGAAAACATAGCGGAAGGACATTTTTGTGCCCATTCATCACACGTTAATCTCCTGCCTTGCACAACAGGAAATCAGTACGATTGAAAGCATAGCAAGAGACGGTTGGTAAAAATTTAGTGCAGGCAAAAAAAAAAAAAATCAATTCAAGTGTGGGTGTTTAAGCAAATTGTAAAGCATCAGAAGTAAAATAGTCAAAGAGATTTAAAATTTAACTAAGACGGAAATTAGTTCAGAAATTCGAATACACAAACTATAAATAAATTGGAATTGGATTAATGGGAATTATTCGAACGAATTTTTAGTAGTCTAAAACTGCATAAAGGATTTACTTTTAAATAGATCGACAAAGAATCCCAAAATTTTTAAACGAACGTTGGGAAAAATCAATATGCTGTAAAATGCAAATTAAATGCTGCAACAATCAAATTCAAACGAGTGGAACAATAAATCCATAAATATATTTCCTGTGTATCCTGGCAGATACGATCCCATCGTTTTTCCCAAATACCGAGCTCTTCGCAATAACCGAACCAGCAAGTTTTTAGGTCAGCGGTGCAGGATTTTTATCTATATCAAACAAAAAAATATTGGAAAATCAATTAAATTGTGGGGAAGGTGTTCATTATAGATGAATGAATAAGTACCGAATTGTTGAATGCTGAGCATTGAAGCATGCTTAATTCTTTCAACTATAAAGTCTACGTTAAATTAAACATTTTTAGTGTTGTTCTTCTAAAATGGCTGCTGCTGGGTTTTTCGGACGGAAAGGAAACGCATCGCCATCATCGTCGGTTATTTGCGAAGAGGTTTTCGATGAAATGTGTCAGCCATCAGCAGACGGTGAGTTTATTATTAATGTTAATATATTAGATATAATTTATTTGAATATCATGCTAAGATAAGACAATAATCAAATCAATAAACTATTAGTATATCACTAATATGTAATTATTTATTCGAAATGTTTTAACATTGAAACTTCCGTTTATTTAGGAATATAGGTTTAATACTTGCTTGACACTGAATATTGCTTTTTAAAAGAGTTACGCCTACAAATTTTATTAGCATTCAAATTATTTTATTTGGAATGATGAATGTATTAAATTATGTTTAAGTGCTGTAAATTAGTCTGCTAAAAATCCAAAAAATTGAAAACCTAATTTAAAATTGATTACAGAAGCTGCCAACATTTAAAGATTTAAACTTAGCTTTTAAAATTTAGTACATATCAATATATGTAAATATTTGCAATTGTAGCTTTACAAAGCAGCTGTTAATTAGGTTTAATATTATTATATTTTGCGTTTTTGTTAGGGATTTATTGGACAATGACAATGTTAGGTTGGGTGATGGCTAAATGTACAAAGGTTTCTATAGTGATTTCAGCTGTAATAGTCACTTCAGTACTTTTTTTACGTTTACTACGGAGTTTGGATTTAATAGTTAATGTTAGGGTTTTTTGTCGAAGGACGTTCTTTTATTAATTTTATGAGCATTTTTATATAATTACCCTATCATCTTATTTACAATTATAACAACTTTAATATCAATCATTAACCTAATTTTGTCCTAAGCTTTAATATTTGAAAGCATATATCACACACTTGACCACATATTTACGAAAAGTAGTTCCAGTGTTTAACGCTTTTTAAACATGCAAGTCAGTTACACCTCATTTCTCTACAGGTAATTTTTGTCTCCTTTTGTTCTTTACCTTTATTGCTCTCGTTTGTGCCATTTAAAAAGAAAACCTATAATTTTAATCTAAACTTGTTGGCAATATTCTTACTCTAATAATATTTTATTTATTTAAATTTTTTACTAATTTGGTAATGGAACATTTCTTATATTTTTCCATGCTAAAGTGTATTATTTAATTCATTTCATCTTTAATTTTTAATGCATTTGTCCTGTGAGAGTTTGCACAATACTGTAAAATATTTACTCGAATATTCTTATTTCATTCTTTCTGTTTAGTAATAATAATGAGGACGGTTTTTAATGGAATGTATAACAGCGACTTTAGTTGTCAAGTCTGGGGTTGGTTTTTAATTTCTTTGTTACATATAAACATCCCCAACTTCTTTAGTTAGTGTTTTGTTTTGTCTCGTTGTCCATGACTTTCGTTGCCCATGACTTCGTTTCATTTTATTGTTATTGTTTTAATATAGCAAATATCCGACTTCCACCACTGTTATTCATATACGACATATCGAATATGATTGAATTCTATCCTGCAATATATTTAAAATTGATACTTTGTATGGCTTCAACGAGAGGATGCCCAAATCGATACAGATTAAGAACGGGAAATTATTTGATTTTTCGTATTATTTTGACCTCATTCAATCTTCACTGAAGTTCTACTTTTCCATCTAGGAATCCATTCTCGTATATTCAGAATTTATACTGAGAATACAGTGAATTTTACGTAAGCATAAAAAGGTGCTATCATAGAGACTATAATCTCTATGGTGCTATACTGAGTGTGACGACTTCTCGATAAGCTTCGTATGGAGTTGACGTCCGCTGACGTATTCAACCATGTTCCTTGTCGTTAAGTCTGTATAATCTAAGATAATCGCTTTATCAGTTATTTTTAAACGCCACTGTCTCAACATTTAATTTTCTAGTAGTTGCTAAATTAAAATTGTTATTATTTCTTTAGTTGGTTATTATTTTCATTGTTCTTGCTGTAATAACTCCTCATAATATTCTTAATTCTTCATTTCAAGCTGCATTCTAAACTACATTTATTCAATTAATGTTGGATTTTCTTTTTCCTATTTTTTGCAAAAATATTTTTCTGTAAAATATCTTTCTGTGTGTTACTTTCCTTTTCAAAGCCAACAATTAAATGTTCTATATTTATACATTTTTTTGTTGAGAGGACTAGAAAAGGCTTTGATATTTCACCAGAGAATAATACGTCTTGGCTACATAATAGTAACATGCCTTTCTGAAAGTGGCTCTTGTATTCATGTGTACTTAGCAATACTTTGTCAGCTCATTTCATTTTGAATTGCGGCGTCCTTAAGTATTCATCAAACCATTTATAAAGGCGAGAATAAAACCTGCTGTCGTGTTAGTTTTATAACGAGGCTAAGCCCACAGAAAAACAACAAAAAATTCAAGTGCTGCTTTATTTATTTTATACGCACATACAAGCATTTGTAGTGCGATTTACTTGGGCGTTTTATTGCGTAAATTTGAATAATGAATTAAAATAAACAGCAGAAACAAAAAATTCTGCACGGAAAAACATTGGAAATGATACTCCTAAGACTCATGAAGCCACTACTGGATAGAAGGATATTTATTGGCTTCATGAAAGGTAACAGTAGGACCTGTTAGAGCACGGAGTTGAAGCAATGTAAGGTGCGTCTTCACTCTTGAGCAGGGATGACCTTCGCATTCTGTCAAAAATTCGGTGGACTCTGAACAGCTAAGCAAGTAATATCGAGCCATGAAGTGATTATGTAAGTAAATACAGAATATCCTCTGCGAGATGTTCTACCAAAGAAATATCGGATCACTTTCATGGAGTTATCCGATAAGCCTGAACTAGGTACCATTGTGGAAGAACAATATATCCATCGTGCGTGTTTCAGCATTGCGGACTAAAAGGCCCAAAAAGGACCAGCTTTGCTAGGAACGCTGGACGTTAACATGCTGCCGTTAATTTTACATGTTCGGCCTATTGCAGTAACCTTAAATCTTGGACCAGAGTATAGCCGGATAATGATATATGTAATTCCTATGTATCCCAGGTGTATATAATGTATCCAGTACTAAAGTGATGGAAGGTTCCCTCCAACAGTCTAAAGGTCAACATAACAAAGGAAATACCTAGATATATAAGGGGTTTCTCTCTGCTTCAATATTTATTTAATTTTTCGAAATTCCAAGGATGAAATGGGATTTTTATTAAAAGCCTGTTCTGCTGTACCGCCAAATCCATAGTCTCTTATGTAGTAACTTTCACAGTATTTCAGGAATCGTAATATAACAACACGTGCAATAAGTGTAATATTAATAATAAGTTAGTAATATTATTATTAGTAATAATTTAATAAAACGAGCCTAATATTAAATCGAAGTGACTTTTTTCTTCAGAAATTTCCGACTATGCTCAACTCCTCGGTATTGATCTGGTAAAAGAGTCAAATTTGCTTTACTTGGCGAAGGAAGGTTTAATGCAGGCTCTTCCTAAAGACTGGAAGATATGGTATATAATGATTTTATATTAACTGTGGTATTTATACTTTAGCTTAACTACTTTTCCAGTTACTCAGAAGAAAAGAGCGGTCATTATTATTACAATACCAAAACGAAAGTCTCCCAATGGGATCATCCACTCGATGCTGTTTATCGCGACCTGGTCGATCAGGCACGTCAAAAGTCCGCAACTGTTGCCACGCCCATCATTGACAACTCCGATGATGTCTCACAAATAGATTCCGGCATTCGAAGCATGCAGGGTAACGACGATTGCGACAACACCAACAACACTAATGAAATGTCTTCGCCGGTCAGCAATATCAACGCGCATTCCAAATTCGCCATAAACAATGCTGTGGGAGGCAGTAGCAGTGGAGGTTCCGGCAGCAATTCTTCGGCCATTAATTCCAGTAGCACAAGTACGAGTGGCTTCAGCGGCGGCGTATCCCGTTTCCTAGAATCAAGAAGCAAAAATTTTTGCATGGCTGGTAGTGCAACATTTCAAGCCATTAAAAATTCACGTTTTGAAGTTTCCAAAACCAGTCCACTGATTGGTTCAGCTCTAAAGTTCAACAGCGAATCAACAGTGATGCCCGTATCAGCAACAAAAAAACCTCAGTTAATGTCAAGTAGACCCGAAATGGATTTGGGCGAAAAGCGTGGCTTTACTTTGTCCGGCACAGGGTCCATGTTCTTGAAATCTCGAAAACAAATGGAAGCTGGACTCTGTCAAGCAACCTCCATGGTTGTGGGAACTGATGTTTCCAGTTACGCCATGGACAGCAGCGTTCAGCCGCCGCTAAGTGTCAAAGGTATCCTACGCGATTCTAGTCTAACTGACATGCGACGTCGCATGGCCAAGGAGGACAATGACAGCGGTAATACAACGGAAGACAAAAAGAGCGTACGCTTTAATTTGGACGACAGTAAGTCCAGAGGGTCGCCTGAAGAAGATCCGAGCAGTTCCCGCCGTCTCACGCAAAGTCCAGAAATTTCCATAAACTCCGACGATGAAAATGATGACGACCCGTGGGATGATGAGGACGACGATTGCGCTAACATGCGCGGCCTATGTCCAGACGGCAGTTTCCAGATTAGCCTTAATCCCTTCCTAGTCAACGATGAGAAACATGTCAAGGAAATAAAAGACCCTGCAGTGCCCAAGTGTGACACAATACAAATGCTAAAAGCTCAAAGCTTCTCCATGGATTTGCCGGAACGTGAAAAAGTTAAACTGGATGAAGTTGGTCGTTCCCAAAGTGTTGAAACAAGTGCTATCACTGGCATAGCCGCCAGCTACATCGATAAGCTGAAAGACAGTAGCTTAGTAAAACCCTTGTATGACGATACGGACTCGGAGTCAAAAGGCAGTTCGGTGAGGAGCTTCATAATTAACAAATCGGAGCAGGAAACCATACAGAACACAATGCACTCGAACAATCCTTTCGACTTGGACGAACTGGATCGCAAACACACACGTGACGTGGAGAACTTAGAGTCGAAGATTCAATCTTCTATAGGCGAGAAAACGAGTTTGCGTAGCTTAAAAGTAGCCTCGAAATTAGTTGGCTTTTTGAAAAAAGACACGATTTCAACTGAACGAGCTTCATCAAGCAGTGTGCCAGTCGATAAGGAAAAGGAGAAGGATGCGGAAATACCTAGGCAGAAGGAGCGTAAGGAGAAAATAGATTTTGTAAAATGTGAGCGGGAGCGTCTGGAGGAGCAACTGCAATGCGAAACCGCGGCCATCAAACTGGAGCACGAGCAAAAGCTTAAGAATATACGCCACGAGTATGAGTTGCGATTGACATCGAAACAGCATGAACTCGATGAGGACTTCGAGCTACAGATTGAAGAATATCGAGCCCAGCTCGAGGAGACTTTTGATACAAAGCGTAAGGCGATCGTCGACGAGCATAAAGCGCAGATGAAAACGTTGCAGCAGAACCACACCGAGATACTACAGGATTTGGAGCGGGACCTGAAGAGTGAGGAGGAGATAGTAAAGAAGGAGCACGCGACCAAGTTATCCGAAGTACGCGACAAGATGAATCATGAGCTTGAGGTGGAACGTCAACGTATGCGCGACACAGGTGAAGATCGACTTTATGAGAAGGTGCGGTGTGAAAAGCGTTTGTTGGAGGATAAATACCGTTGCCTCAAGGAGAAATATGTGCGGCTGAAGACTGACGTCAAGCTCTCGCTGGAACGACGAAACCGACGCCGCGAGGCTCAAGCTTTACAACAGCATAGCTTACACACAACAAATACGACGGGCTCTGAGACCGAACGTTCCATTTCCAATAAGCCTTCGATTGGCAACAGTGAAATTCGTTCGTTGTCATTGTCAACCTCTAATAAGCAGAAGAGTGTCAGTGCAGTAAGCGGCAACGGTACACTTGTTGCTGGTCCTAAAGGTGAAAAGCCACCAGTGCCACCAAAACTGCATCTAACCGCGGTATCCATAAAGGAGCCGAAGCATGGTCGGGAGCGGTCTGTGGAACATGGTAACAGTGCTGCACGGAAGCCCGCTATTTCTTCCAAGTACATCAAAAATGTTCAAATTCAGGACGATACCACATCCGTTAGTCAATCGGACACAAACATTTCGAACAACTATACGAAGGGACGCTATTTGCCGATCGGTCCTTCGATAAGCGACAACGGGAACTCAGACTCTGAGGCATTCCAGAACAATCATGAGAACAACAATTATTCACGCACAACCATACAACGCAAGAAACTCTTCTCGCGAATGAAGTCAGCCTCAACTTCTCGTCTCAATTCGGATAACTACAAAACCGGTGATCGTCCGTGTACCCCGCTAGAAAATCTACGTCTTCAGCTGCAGAAACTGGAAGACCTAGAAGATCAGTTTCCCGACAACACGCTGGATGCAACTTATCATTTGCGTTATCCGTTCTCGGACATTTCCAATGAGCATGGCGCTGGTACCAGCTCCGAGCTAGAGTTCTTCAAGCATCGCATACACTTGGAGCGGGATTCAGTGCGACGTGCTAAGGAATCGCTACGCACACAGCGTACCACATTTCGTGCTCGTCAACGTGAGATCAAACTGCATCACAAGTCTTCGATCATACCTCGTCATTCTCTCGATCAACTCATTCAGGAGCAAAAGGAACTCACCGAAATGGAGGTGAACTTGCATCGCACACGTGCGCTTCTTGGCGAAAAAGTTATTCGCCTGCGTCACTTAGAGCAGAGTGTATCGCGCATATACGAGAAAGAGAAGCCCTCCATGGAACTTCTGGGAGTTGAACAGAAAGATGATGCTACACTAAGCGATCTGTCTTCGCATTCAAGCTCAGGATTCAGCAGCACCGATTTTGCTAGTGGCCCCGAAACACAAAATACTCATAGACGGAAGGATAATTACCATCAAGAGTCATCGGAATGCATACAGAACTTAGAAATACTTAACGTAGAGATACGTGAAATCCTTGATATATTGGCGAAGAGCCAGCAACATGGCGGTAAGTATAAAACGTGTCGAGCACTTGCGGTTTAATACATTTCGGTTTGCAGGTATTTCAGTACCAATGATATCACCATCCGATCTAGCCTGGACACATATGCTGAGTGGAAATCCATCTCATACTGCGGCATCGCATTTTCATCATTTACAGCAATCGAACATAGTTGGCAATGCGGCACACATGCATGCGCTGCAATCCATTCCAACTCTGGCCGATCGCCTGGAAACCTATCGCCAAGTAGCGACCGGACGCATGCAAACATCTATGGGTGGAGCCATTCTTGCTGCCAACACAATCGTGTCGCAGAGCCCTCGCGCGGTTAACTATACCACGAGTTTGGTAGAGCGCACTCGGGACCTACGGAATTGGCTCAGGCACGCCAAGAATGAACACGATATACTTACGGGCATCAGTCCCATCGAGCGGGAGAATTTAGCAGGTGGATGTTCTGTCAGCGGTACTGTGATGACAGGAGCCGGTGTTGGGGTTGGCCGTCTTAGTGGTGATAGCGCTGCAGGCAGTGGAACGCAGACAAATCTATAATTGGGAACTTGCACAGCTTTATGCTGCTGGCGTGCCAAGTAAGTTGTAATGGTGCCAATGAGAAAAAATACTATAAAAAGTTAAAATAATTCTGATTTGAAAGAACCAAAGAAAAAGTGAGAGCGATGTTTGCCTAAAACCTGAAATTACTACGAGTTATTAATGATATTATTAATGAAACATTAACTCACCTAACAATACCAGTTGAATATATGATATTAGATAATTTATAATTGAATAAAAGTTTAGACGAAGGAAGGTCTTTCTTAGAAAATATATAAAAATCTTCATTTATCAGCGAAGTTAAATATATTTGTACCGTATAGAATATCGACACGTATATACTCGTAACTTGAAGTTCATGTTAATATAATTAAAGTCGTTGAAATGAAAACTATATTCAATAATAATTCTTTACCGAATGTCCACTGTTTGTCCTTTTAAGAGAACGTATTAGAGAACACCTACAAAGACCTATTGCCATTTTAAGAAAATGTAGACGCTATGGATAAGATAAAAATAGGTTACAAGGCGTAATTGTATCTAATACAACTAAAGCAGCTAATACTAATACTAATACAGCTAAAATAACAGCAATCGCTAAATTAATAATTAGAGTTCTTTTTCTAAAAATACAGTCAATTCCCTTTCAACTTTTTACCAAACACGCAGATTATAGAATACTATAAAACGGCCTATAAGTTTTGCATTTCATAACCATTGGCCCAAGTCTATTCGACATGATCTCAATTGATTGAAATAGCAAAAATTCTAGTCTAGAGATAGAGGGCCTAAATAAGCAGCTCAGTCTGTAAGTAGACATTTTTATGGTCATATCGCTTAAAGAACAATTTAACTTCCAATTAAAATTACATCAATTAAATTTTTTTAATTAATTTTATGATGAATCGCAAGATTCTTTTTACTGACTGTGACCTAAATTACAAAGAGGATAAATTAGTGGCCATTCGGTGAGAGATTCGGTTATTAAATTTAGGTTTTGATTTGTTTGCTTTTTTTAAATTTCAATGCTGTAATTTCCTTAACCGATTTATCTTTCATTTAAACATTATTCCATTTATCATCAAATCCCTTTCAGCTAATGCTTCATAGATTATAATATACAACAAACTCACGTAGATTGGTGCAAAACGAATACTTATGAATGGTTTCGACTATTTAAACTATCGATATACAGGCCAAAATACTGATACTATAAAAACTAGACTGAAGATAAAGCATAATGATTTTCCAAAAAACTTATCTTTTATCGTTTTAGCATAAAATATAATGTGTATGGCTTTGAATTCCATATCCCAAATGTAAATATAAATTCACTTACACATCTAAAAATGTATTAAAATCCAATATTAAATAAATTATATGTATTATTTAAAAGGAAAAGCTTCAAAATTTAGCATTAAAAGAATAATAAATAAATAATAAAATAAATTCTTAAAATATTCAAAAGATTTTAGATTTATTAGGAGAAAACTTATGGAAATATTTTGGAAGTGAATGACTGAAAAATAAAGTAAAACGAGAAGTGATTTTTTTTATTCTGCATTTTTAGAATATATGTATTGAAAAAGATCTCTATAAAATACAAAGAATGAATGCAGCTTTTTAAAAATTTATAGTCATATTAAAACTGTTTGTAATACTTTCGCGATTTTTAAAAATGACGGAAAAGAAAAACACAAAATTACAACTCAGAAATTTAATGAATGTATAAATTTCCAATCGTGAAACGATTTTAGACCAATGATAAAGTGTTGAGACTATAAAATTGATATTGATTAAAGGAAAGACATACAAACAACAAATACTCGTAGTGTAACAAGAGAGTTAATATAAAAATATAAAAAATAAATTCCTAGCTAAAATAATCAATAACCAATAATTGAAAGGTGTGAATTAAAGGAAACTTTTTAAACTGAGATCAAATTTGAAAGTGTAGAAAAAAACTGGCGTCGAAATGTTTTACATCATGAAATGCAAGTTCTTTGGCATGTTAGAAATTTCAAAATACTAAATAAAAAAATTAAAATAACACCATTTAATACAAAAAATATAATAAGACTAAAACAAACAAAACAATATATAATTTCACAATAAAAAATATAACAAGATCCAGCAGAATATAACATGTCGAAACCAAAATTATAATTAAAATAAGATCTTTGGGACTACATAATGTCGGTAAATAATTACTGCATAAATTGTAAAATGAAATGTAAAAGATCAAATTGTGAGAAACTGTTAAATGCACTGGAACTTTTATTAATTGAACTTACAAGTCTTTCATTATTTTTTAATTAATTTAATTGAAAATTAGTAACATCGTAGCGCTGCTTTAATCTATGTATATTTTCCATATATTTAATAACATATAATACATCTACAACTAATCAAGATCACTCAATTCTTGCTGATATTTCTAATAAAATTTAAAATAATTTGGAATTTTATGAAATAGTATAAAATTACATTTTGCGTAACTGCATAATTTTTCTTGCTGCATATCATGGAATTAATGATTCTAGCGCATTGCAAATGTTCTATTTTTAATTATTTAAATTAAATTTATTTATTTTTATATAAAGCAGTCTCTGTAAAAGTTTTATTTATGTACATAGTTCGTTGCGGTGCTAATAAAAAAATGAAATTTAGTTTAGCCAATCCAAAGATTAGTGAATCCAAAGAAATACCATTGTTAAATTAAATATTATAGTTACTTTTAGCTATCAAAAACTCTTTAAGAAAGAAGAAAACATTAGGAAAATGATATATATATAATATTTGATATATACTTAGAAAAATTTGTCAATATTTAATAAATATTTAGTTATGCACATATAATTTAGAAAATATTTATAAAATATAAATTATTCAGTAATTTCCGAAACTATTACGTCAAGTAAGTTAATTTTTAATAGCTAGATATGCGTATATATACTTTGTATATAATATCTATATATGTGTATATATTTATTGTTGTTAGTATATTATGATCTTTATAATGAAGATTTAATTAGACTACCTTAATATTACGCAATATTTAATTTAATTAATTAATTATTGAATAATTAATTAAATTAAATTAAATATTAATTATTAAATATTTAATTATTTTTTCATTATTTTGCCAATATTATTTAATCCATTGTGAATAATTTCCAATACACACAGATTTAATCACGGACTCAAATCGTTTAATATTGAATCTCTCTCGCATGACACTCAGCGCAGACACAAACCATTTCATTAGGCATGTTTTGTGTACTAAATGGCTACATGATCAATCTTATTGCAGAATTACAATTAAAATACATCTTTTAAAATCTTATTTATAAAAATTTTTCGCTTCTCGGTCAATTGTTATTTTTTTAAAATTTGATAGGTTTTCTGACAATGAACTCAAAACCTGTAAATCAAAACCTTCATTCATTATATTAATCGGGACTATCTTTAAGCAAGTTTTCATTCCTGACAATTCTTAATTTATTTCGAGCAAAGACTTTGGATTATCTGCTATGTTAATTTTATTTTGATGAGCGTTTACGTTATTAATTAAAAAATTGATAAAGAAATTAAAAATTGAAATAAAAGTTACTTCTTTACATATATTAAAATGGCTACAGAAATATCATTGTTCGCTGTTTAGATTAGAAGAGAGAGAAAATACAAAAAAAGTTATAATAAATAAAATCATTATTAATGCTATAATAGCACAATTTATTTGTGTTAATGTTATTAATAATATTCATAATGTACGTGTGTAATAATAAATAATAATAATAATTATTATAACATGTGGAATATATTCAAAAGTAGTTAAAAATCAGTGTAACAACAAACAAAAATGTTGTGATATTAAATTAATTACATTCTTATTTCCAAATAGAAAACTAATCAAAGAGAACACATAAAGTGCAATATCATTAAAAATTATATTTATAAATTGTATGTTTATATGTAAAACGCTTTTATCTCTACCGTCCTTTCATTTGTTGTTATTATTGTTGTTTATCTTTCAGTTTTGCACTGAATTTATGTGATACATGTACATATTTTAATAATACTATATATAATATATTATTTTAGTATCTACACTACTAACTTGAGCCTTATGCTGTAAAAGCAAATTTTATTATGGGTTAAAAGTAATTTTAACTGTATATTAATGTAATATCTACATATACAGTAACTTTTAATCACTTTTAAATTTATCATCGATCACAAGATAATTTTTAATGAAATTCAAGCCATTCAATAAAACTAAACTACTCATTAAGCAAAGGATTCAAAATTTAATCATTATTTGTTCTTTATGAAGAGCAAAGCACAATTTGGCAATTAAAATTGTCATTCTATTCAATACTCACGTGCTAAATCAAATATAAATTATTCAAGGAAAAGCTATTATAAAAATAATGAAAGGAAAATACATCGTATACATCCACATATGTACAAATAATAAGATTTTATGTGCGTACAGCAAATTAAAATATTGCAAACATTAAAACAAGAATAAATTAAACAAAGCAACTTAAACTAAACACAGATGCAAAACTACACGTTACAAAAACCCAGGATATCATTTCTAGAATAAAATACTGCGTAGATTCCGAAAATCATACTTTTCGATGTGCCATTGGAGAATTTATTTTGCAATTTTTTCATTAACATTATAAAAAAAATCTCCATTAATATGAGAAAATTTATTGGAAACTAAAAGTAAAATAAAGCAATAGTTTTATTTGATATCCTTTGGGTTGCAGATAAGGATTAATGATTCAATGCTGGGCTTTGAGCCTTTTAGAATCTTAGAAAAAATATTTTGTTCACTTGGCGAAAAAAAATACAGTTTTTGATATATCGAAAGAAAGAAGGGAAAATAACTAATTTGAGATTCGGAATCTAAGCAGAAAATGTATTTAAGGAACTTCTGTTTTGGATAAAACATTATCCAAGCTAAGCAAACAAATGTCATGATTGAATTATAACTTGAATTGGATTCTGCTGAAGAAGTTTTTGCCTCGACTTTAGTAGTAGGGATATGTACCTTCTAACCCAACGTAGCGACTGCGCTGCGTGTGGAGCGTGTGGAGCTCTGCCGCTGCCATAAGGTTTGTTAAGGTTTGTGTGTGTGTCAGGGTCTCTGCCAGCGTGTGGAGGTATGCCTGATGTGGGTTAGAGTGAGACGTGGATATACGACAGACAGACGGACAGACGGTTCTAAATACATACAGACATACGTACATATATAATACGGACGGACAGACGGTTATTCATACATACAGACAGACAGACTGACAGACCGACAGACTGACAAATAGACAAACGGACGGACATACATGTGTAAGTAGTGGGAAAGGAAGGGAAGGAGGGAAAAGTGTGTGAGCATGATCGAAGTGATGGGAGAGCAGAAGATGCAGATGGTCGTTGAGTAGGAACATGTTGTTGTTGTTATTTGTTGTAATATGATTGCTAGTGAACGAGGCCGACGGTCCACAGAGTTAGTGTAAACAAATTTTTGGTGGTTTCTTATGCTGTAGGCTTGCAGTGTGTATGTTTGTGTGTTTTTTTTTTTTAATGATTTTTTTAAGTGAACGGAGTGCCGTCGACTGAGTTGGTGTAATAAAATTTTGGTCATTGTTTTGATTCTTTAATTGCTTGTGTTGTTGTTGTTATTTGTTGCAATAGGAATCTTATGTAGAACGGGTCGCCGTGGAGTTAATGCAAACAAATTCCGTTGGTTTCCCTTTTCTTGCTTATGCTGTTGTTGTTGTGGATTTGTTTTCAATACTTGGTGACATGTGGTAGGATTATGTGTATGCCCAATGCGTGGCACGACAGAATATCTTTTTGTTTCTGTTCTATTATTCTTTGGTATGTATTTTGGGAATGCGTTCCTTGTGATCGTGAGCGGTGACATTCATATTTTATGGCTATTTTTTCTTTAAGTAAATGAATTGAGACCCTTTCAAGTGGATTCTTGGTGAACCAAATCTCAGCTTGCTACAAATGTGAATAATTTGAGTTCATTGAACACATGTAGGGTTGATTTTTCTTTTCGTACAAATGTAGGTCATTTTATGTTCATTGATCTTTAACTCTGAGTACAAAACATGAGATCGAAAGATTTGGAAGACTCAATTAGTTTATATATGTATATGGTGTTGTATATGTTAGTGATATATGCATGTTTGTATATATATATATAGTATATGCA
Organism: Thecophora atra; assembly: GCA_937620795.1. NCBI lineage: Eukaryota > Metazoa > Arthropoda > Insecta > Diptera > Conopidae > Thecophora > Thecophora atra. Next base: position 21,695,175 of record OW569397.1, on the reverse strand, counting down.
TGTAAATCTCGTAAATGGAGTATGTTTAAGTTCTAGATTAGGTGAATTGTTAGGTTTAAGTAAATCATATTTAAAGTTATGTATCAGTATATAATAATTATAATGTGATAGATTGTTGACGAGTGACGATGGAAAACTTAAACATTTATGAATTTACCGATCGTGTTCATCAGTTTTTAATAAAGCAAAAGGAAAATCTACTTGAGGAACATTTTGAAGAAATTCTAAGCGTCTATTCAAAGTTATGTCGTAATCAACATCATGAAAAAGTTGAATCTATTCATGGAAATCATTATGAGAACTGCTGCTGGTCTTCAGATAAATGCTGCGATGGTCCTGACACTTGTGCGTGCTACATGTTAGAGTACCAAATTTCTAGAGTTAACAAATTAATGTCGTTGTATTCTAGATTGCTGTAGAACCTGTTCGAAATTGCAATATTGTATAATAAAAGACTATAGTTAAAGTTTAATATATTTTGTTTTTTATTTATTTATTTTGTAATTTGTATCATAAGTATGTATGTACATATTTATTACGTTTAATAATAGAATGGCTGCGAAAGCGGAATGTCGGTAATCACCTCCAAGCGAAAATCATCAGAACCGTCCTTCACTATTTTAATCAAATAGTAGAAACCGTTATTGAATTCCTTAATGGTGTCATCACAAATGCTGGTGAAGCGTTGAGGCAGAAAAACAACTTTGTCCCCTAGTTCCATTAATATGCGTTGCCCATATTTTGTTTTTACTCGTCGCACAGTTTTGATAGGATAGCTTGCGTTTGCCTCCATGTTTTTGATGGTTAGTACAGTTTTCTCTATCACATTTTTCTTGTTGAAATCATCCACAGCTGTTAGAGAAAAAGTTGATAAGGTTGCCTGGTTTTGTTCCATTTTACTTTTTCGTTCTTTTTTGTATATTTTTTATTTTAAATAGAAAGTAATTTTTAGGTTTGCGCGTTTGACTGTTTCGTTCGAGAGTTTTACAATGACTGAATGAAATGATACAGTCAAATATCATATTATATTTTGTTTGTATATACTTTATATTATGTAGTATGCTTTATATAATGTTTTCTATATACTCTGTAATAATAACACAAATTCCCTTCAATGTGAAAGAGAGTATAAAAGAGAGCGAGAGACTTAGTGAGAGAGTAGAAAACCCCAAACAATAAAATATTACATAAATAATTTATATATATATATATACATATGTCTTCAGTATTTTATTTACCAACGAACAACACACAACATGAACTCTATCGCTATGTCGTTATTTTTGAAACGTGTTCACAACTTTCTAATGACTCAGAAAGAAAATATCCTGGATGAACATTATGAAGAAATTTTCACGAGCTATGTGAAATTAAGTCGGTACGAAGGCGCTTTGTTGATAAAATCACATCATGGCTATCATTATACCATTTGTTGTTGGTCTTCAAAAAACAGCGCTGATGTATCTGATGCCTGCATCTGTAGTAACCTCGAATTTAAGATTAGAAGAATTAATAAATTGATTGCTTTATATAGCAGATTATATAAAATGTAAAAAGCAAATATGTAAATTAAACAAAATAAACTTAAGTAAACAAATTTATTTTTATTCTTTATTAAACAAAGTAACATTACATACAAATTTTTATATATTCATCACTTTATTGAATATTTTTGATTTGCATTATACAAAAACTCCAAACACAAGTGTCCACAGTTATATGAATTATAATTTTGATGTTGAGTGTAGTTGTATTGGATTCCATTACCCATATATTGAATTATTTCATGCGGTGGTTGCAAGTTTCCAAAACTGTCATAATATTTCTTTATATTTCTATTCTTATAATATGCTACCCAATGAGTACCAGGACCGCTGGAAGTGTCTAAGTTAACAATTCCACATTCTTTTTCATGTATTCGCTTCGGTAGACTATCTCTCATGAACACGCCTCTAAAATGTGGCAATTTATTAGCATGTTTCATCAAGTCGACGTTTGTAAGAGGTCTTCTGGGTAGCTTCTTTAAAAGTTTTTTGGTTGAGGGTGATAATATAGTCCCAATCCTTTTTTGTATGGTTTAAGATACAAGCCTTTCCCCATTGCAATTGCTTCCATTGTTTGATTATGTCGACTTGCTTCCTTCAGTTGTTTTCTTGCAGCGTTAGTTTCATTGATTGCTTTTGCGATTGCTGCGCCACCAGATGCTAATCCACCAACGGCTCCAAGAGCAGTTAAAATAGGTACTAATGGTAGAAATCCTCCAACCTTCGGAATAGGAATAACACGTGGAATTTCAATCATGGATTTTTTTCGTCCAAAAGACTTTTTAATTACTCCTTGTGCCATTTTAATAGCATTAGGAATATCTTCAGGTTTTCGTTGCTTAATAAATTTTAATGCATTTTTAATGGTTTTAGTGAATATTTTCTTTGCACAGCTGCCTTTAAACTTCTTCTTCTTTATTTTCTTAAGAGTTCTGTTTAACTGGTTTCCCATACCGACTTTTACTTTAGCTTTCATTGCGTTTGTAACTAAGAATGCGTTTATTCGTTCACCAAGTTTAGTGTCCTTAGATATTGATCTTCGAAAAGCCTTTTCAGCTAATATTTTATCTGCTTCGTGCCTTTTATTTAAATCTTTACTTTGAGAATATGCAATATCATGCTCTTTACATGCAGTGTCCAATGGATTGATTCCGCTGTCACCTCTAGCTAAACGATCTTTTAGTTTAGTTCCTGGACCACAAAATTGATAACCCGGTAAATGAAGTTCAAATGGCAGAGAATTAATAGCTTTATTGAATAAACCTCTTCCAATCACTGGTTTAGAAAGACTGGAACCTTTTTCGTACATAATAACCATTTTATAACCATTCGACAACAAATACGAAATATAAATGAATAAAAAGGCTTGAATGCTTTGTATTTATATCATAAGTTAAAATGCGCTTCGTTAAACAAGACAAATTAATAAAAGTAAAAAATTTGGATCCTGTTACAAACAGTGTCACAAAATCCAGGCACAGTTCACTGCTACCGAATACAATTAGATGTGTTATTGTTGGACCTTCAAACTGCGGAAAGACTAATGTCATGTTAAGTTTAATAGAAAGTCCAAATGGACTAAACTTTGCAAACATATACTTATACTCAAAATCACTTTATCAACCGAAATATGAATATCTAAAGCGTTTAATAAAACCAATTCAAAATATGGGATTCTTTACATATTCCGACAATGAAAAAGTTCTCAAGCCGGATGAAGCAAAACCAAATTCAATAATGATATTCGATGATGTAGCTTGTGAGAAGCAAAACAACATTCGAGAGTACTTTTGTATGGGCAGACACAAATCTATTGATTGCTTTTACTTATGTCAAACATATACAAGAATTCCCAAGCATTTAATACGCGATAATGCAAATTTTATAATTATGTTTAAGCAAGATGAAATGAATATTAAGCACATATACCATGATCATGTCGGAACCGATATGGCATACGCAAAATTTCTAAATATATGTGGAGAATGTTGGAAAGATAAATACGGATTTCTAGTAATAAGCAAAGATGATGCAATTGATAATGGTCGTTATAGAAAGGGATTTGATATATACATTCACATATAATTAATAAAGACAGTTTCACGCTGTATTCATATTAGTATGTTACCTAACTTTCAACTGCTAACATTGATGTACACGATACACTTCACCTGATATTTATTTATAACTGATAGCTGTTTTCCTGATCTGATAGCTGTTTTTCCTGAACTGATACCTGTTTATAGCTGATCTGATAGCTGTTTCTCATGATCTGATAGCTGTTTTTCCTGATCTGATAGCTGTTTTTTCCTGATCTGATAGCTGTTTTTCCTGATCTGATAGCTGTTTTTCCTGATCTGATAGCTGTTTATAGCTGATCTGATAGCTGTTTTTCCTGATCTGATAATTGTTTATAGCTGATCTGATAGCTGTTTTTCCTGATCTGATAGCTGGTTTTCCTGATCTGATAGCTGTCGCCAAAATGAATGAAAAAATATTAAAAGATCTTATTAAAACTAGACGAGTGCTTAAACAGAAATTCAAAAATATTAAACTTGGGAAAGCGGATCTAGAGAATCAATTAGAAAAAACGTTTAAACCGATTACAAAGCCTCTAAACAAATTGGTGCAAAAATCGAACATAAGTACTCACGACAATACGAAACACAACTTAAAAGTAAAGTTACCACTAAAACTTAAAACAAGTACTCCAGCTAAAGCACTAAAAACTGATTTTTCAAATGATACTCTGATCAATGATGATGAAGATGAAGACGACGATGACTTTTACTCTCAGGTGGAGGATGATGATGAAGATGAACAATTGCCGCATGAAATCGATATTTCTACAAAAGATGATGAGAAATGCACTGAATCAATACTTTACTCCAGACTACAGCAACAGAATGAGTTGGATACTACATATGGACCACACAAAGGATTGGATGGTAAATGGCGAATCGGCGATAGCACCTTTAGCATATGTAATGACAAAATAACAATATCAGATAATATTTGGAACTTTACACCTGGATTGATGGAACTCTTATATCTAAAAGAACCAACAAAATATGACAAAGCAGATCTACAAGCATACAAACTTATCTTAGAAAATACTAGTGTTCACAAACGTAATTTCAACAGAAATGAGCAAGTAAAAGGAACTAGGGCCTTCAAATACACCAACATTATAAAACCATTATTTAATGACGCATCGCCGTCAACTATCTCACAGAAAGTAACAATGGGAACAGGTTTCATGAGTGTTAATCCACTGAAACCTAATTATATATATTGGGATGATCCAAATGAGTTAGTTGATAGATTGAGGCTTTTGTTGTCTTCACAATCGGCTGGACACACCAATCACAACAACGAAATCATGTCCATTATTGAAGAATTGAGAGAATCTAATATAATAGTATAAATCTTCATATAAATAAACAGCTCTTTTCTAAAATGAAGGTAATTACAAAATGAGCGTTGACAAGTTCGGTCATTATTCCATTGAGATCTCATCAAACAGTAAATTAAAGCGAAATTTTTCAAAAGCTTTTGGTCTCAATTTGGATAGCAATAAAAACTTGGATCTCCGTTGGAAACGCCTGAGAAATGTTAATACACCTGTTGATGACAACGATGGAGTAACAAAATTATATGTTGACTATATCATAAATCAAATGAATGTGGAATTTAAAAAACAAAATAATACACTAAAGGAGCAAATAAATAAAGATATTGAAAAAGTCAGCAAAAAGTTTCAATCACTAGTTGATGATAGTCTTAAACTGATAAAGACTGAATTTAAAGAAGAGTATGATATACTGAGAGAAGAAATATCGTGATCGACGTTTGGTATTGTATGGTAACTATGGAAGTCTACAAGACCACAAACATACGCTCTCTCTAAATCTAAAGGTGGAAAGTAATTAGCTGATAAAACAGATTTATTTCCGGTTAAAGTAAGAGTAATTGACATGTTGCGAGTAGTTTGACTAATGAAATGAAAAACACATATATTCTTCTTTTATTAACAATATTATTTTATTTATTTTAGTATGTATGTATATAAAAATTTTTTTCATAAAATTTCATTCTTATTGATCCAGGAATTATGATCATCGCTAAATCCTAACCATTTCACAAAAACTTTTCTGCCTTTGGTCTTAAGAACTTTTTCTACCAGATATGTATTGGGATATCTTGTTTTCTGCAGTTCATTTTCATAGAATCCACCTTTAATTGTATTCCCTTGGTAGTCTTCAAGAATGTATGTTGTTGGGTTTGTAATTCTTATATTTTTAATTTTAAATATTTCCGTTGTCCAATTTGGAGTATAACCTTTCTCGAAAACGTGTTTATATTTACTTATGCGTACATGATTTCCTACCTGAAACTTTGGCTTTCTAAATATTTTCAGGTTGTTGTAGACGGTGCTTAATAATAATTTTTCGTTACTCGAATTCACTTTGATTGGAGACATGTTGATGGTTCGATGCTTTTTGGTGTTATATTTTTTAATTAAGTTTTTATACAAGTCAATCCATCGATATGAGCCATTATAACTGAATATCTTCCACATCATCTGCTTTAACGTTCGATTGAAGCGCTCAACAATTGACGCCTTTAAAATACTATATGTTGAGTAATGGTTGATGTGATATTTTTTCATTAAACGTTGAAAATTTCCATTGAAAAATTCCTTGCCGTCATCGGTTTGTAAATTCTTTGGTTTCCGTTTCAAGGAGAATATGGATTTCATAGCCATAGTAACATCAGTAGCGTTTTTAGATTTTAATGGCACAATCCAAGCATACTTTGAGAATGTATCAATTACAGTTAGAAGAAAACGATAGCCATCATTGTATACCGAATAAGCACCCATTTCAACTAAATCCGCCTGCCAAAGATCATCTATTCCTTTAGTTATGACACGCCTTCGCTTAAAGTTCTTACGTGCTTGTCTGTGAAGCTCCTCCACTACAGCTTGCTTTTTACTCATATCTTAATAACTCTGTGAGAATCTTTTCTTTTCTGCATTTCATTGAGAATTTTCTCTTCTAAATCAGCTAAGGATTTCGGTCTTTTCTGTAGTTCTTGAAATATATAGCTTTCAATTCGCTCAATTTGTTCACTTGTATATTTTACAAAATTTTTAAGATTACTTTCAATATCGTCTTTTGTGATCTGTAGTTTTCGAGAGACTACCTCGTCGGTGTTTTTGTTTATTTCTTCTCTCAGTATATCATACTCTTCTTTAAATTCAGTCTTTATCAGTTTAAGACTATCATCAACTAGTGATTGAAACTTTTTGCTGACTTTTTCAATATCTTTATTTATTTGCTCCTTTAGTGTATTATTTTGTTTTTTAAATTCCACATTCATTTGATTTATGATATAGTCAACATATAATTTTGTTACTCCATCGTTGTCATCAACAGGTGTATTAACATTTCTCAGGCGTTTCCAACGGAGATCCAAGTTTTTATTGCTATCCAAATTGAGACCAAAAGCTTTTGAAAAATTTCGCTTTAATTTACTGTTTGATGAGATCTCAATGGAATAATGACCGAACTTGTCAACGCTCATTTTGTAATTACCTTCATTTTAGAAAAGAGCTGTTTATTTATATGAAGATTTATACTATTATATTAGATTCTCTCAATTCTTCAATAATGGACATGATTTCGTTGTTGTGATTGGTGTGTCCAGCCGATTGTGAAGACAACAAAAGCCTCAATCTATCAACTAACTCATTTGGATCATCCCAATATATATAATTAGGTTTCAGTGGATTAACACTCATGAAACCTGTTCCCATTGTTACTTTCTGTGAGATAGTTGACGGCGATGCGTCATTAAATAATGGTTTTATAATGTTGGTGTATTTGAAGGCCCTAGTTCCTTTTACTTGCTCATTTCTGTTGAAATTACGTTTGTGAACACTAGTATTTTCTAAGATAAGTTTGTATGCTTGTAGATCTGCTTTGTCATATTTTGTTGGTTCTTTTAGATATAAGAGTTCCATCAATCCAGGTGTAAAGTTCCAAATATTATCTGATATTGTTATTTTGTCATTACATATGCTAAAGGTGCTATCGCCGATTCGCCATTTACCATCCAATCCTTTGTGTGGTCCATATGTAGTATCCAACTCATTCTGTTGCTGTAGTCTGGAGTAAAGTATTGATTCAGTGCATTTCTCATCATCTTTTGTAGAAATATCGATTTCATGCGGCAATTGTTCATCTTCATCATCATCCTCCACCTGAGAGTAAAAGTCATCGTCGTCTTCATCTTCATCATCATTGATCAGAGTATCATTTGAAAAATCAGTTTTTAGTGCTTTAGCTGGAGTACTTGTTTTAAGTTTTAGTGGTAACTTTACTTTTAAGTTGTGTTTCGTATTGTCGTGAGTACTTATGTTCGATTTTTTGCACCAATTTGTTTAGAGGCTTTGTAATCGGTTTAAACGTTTTTTCTAATTGATTCTCTAGATCCGCTTTCCCAAGTTTAATATTTTTGAATTTCTGTTTAAGCACTCGTCTAGTTTTAATAAGATCTTTTAATATTTTTTCATTCATTTTGGCGACAGCTATCAGATCAGGAAAACCAGCTATCAGATCAGGAAAAACAGCTATCAGATCAGCTATAAACAATTATCAGATCAGGAAAAACAGCTATCAGATCAGCTATAAACAGCTATCAGATCAGGAAAAACAGCTATCAGATCAGGAAAAACAGCTATCAGATCAGGAAAAAACAGCTATCAGATCAGGAAAAACAGCTATCAGATCATGAGAAACAGCTATCAGATCAGCTATAAACAGGTATCAGTTCAGGAAAAACAGCTATCAGATCAGGAAAACAGCTATCAGTTATAAATAAATATCAGGTGAAGTGTATCGTGTACATCAATGTTAGCAGTTGAAAGTTAGGTAACATACTAATATGAATACAGCGTGAAACTGTCTTTATTAATTATATGTGAATGTATATATCAAATCCCTTTCTATAACGACCATTATCAATTGCATCATCTTTGCTTATTACTAGAAATCCGTATTTATCTTTCCAACATTCTCCACATATATTTAGAAATTTTGCGTATGCCATATCGGTTCCGACATGATCATGGTATATGTGCTTAATATTCATTTCATCTTGCTTAAACATAATTATAAAATTTGCATTATCGCGTATTAAATGCTTGGGAATTCTTGTATATGTTTGACATAAGTAAAAGCAATCAATAGATTTGTGTCTGCCCATACAAAAGTACTCTCGAATGTTGTTTTGCTTCTCACAAGCTACATCATCGAATATCATTATTGAATTTGGTTTTGCTTCATCCGGCTTGAGAACTTTTTCATTGTCGGAATATGTAAAGAATCCCATATTTTGAATTGGTTTTATTAAACGCTTTAGATATTCATATTTCGGTTGATAAAGTGATTTTGAGTATAAGTATATGTTTGCAAAGTTTAGTCCATTTGGACTTTCTATTAAACTTAACATGACATTAGTCTTTCCGCAGTTTGAAGGTCCAACAATAACACATCTAATTGTATTCGGTAGCAGTGAACTGTGCCTGGATTTTGTGACACTGTTTGTAACAGGATCCAAATTTTTTACTTTTATTAATTTGTCTTGTTTAACGAAGCGCATTTTAACTTATGATATAAATACAAAGCATTCAAGCCTTTTTATTCATTTATATTTCGTATTTGTTGTCGAATGGTTATAAAATGGTTATTATGTACGAAAAAGGTTCCAGTCTTTCTAAACCAGTGATTGGAAGAGGTTTATTCAATAAAGCTATTAATTCTCTGCCATTTGAACTTCATTTACCGGGTTATCAATTTTGTGGTCCAGGAACTAAACTAAAAGATCGTTTAGCTAGAGGTGACAGCGGAATCAATCCATTGGACACTGCATGTAAAGAGCATGATATTGCATATTCTCAAAGTAAAGATTTAAATAAAAGGCACGAAGCAGATAAAATATTAGCTGAAAAGGCTTTTCGAAGATCAATATCTAAGGACACTAAACTTGGTGAACGAATAAACGCATTCTTAGTTACAAACGCAATGAAAGCTAAAGTAAAAGTCGGTATGGGAAACCAGTTAAACAGAACTCTTAAGAAAATAAAGAAGAAGAAGTTTAAAGGCAGCTGTGCAAAGAAAATATTCACTAAAACCATTAAAAATGCATTAAAATTTATTAAGCAACGAAAACCTGAAGATATTCCTAATGCTATTAAAATGGCACAAGGAGTAATTAAAAAGTCTTTTGGACGAAAAAAATCCATGATTGAAATTCCACGTGTTATTCCTATTCCGAAGGTTGGAGGATTTCTACCATTAGTACCTATTTTAACTGCTCTTGGAGCCGTTGGTGGATTAGCATCTGGTGGCGCAGCAATCGCAAAAGCAATCAATGAAACTAACGCTGCAAGAAAACAACTGAAGGAAGCAAGTCGACATAATCAAACAATGGAAGCAATTGCAATGGGGAAAGGCTTGTATCTTAAACCATACAAAAAAGGATTGGGACTATATTATCACCCTCAACCAAAAAACTTTTAAAGAAGCTACCCAGAAGACCTCTTACAAACGTCGACTTGATGAAACATGCTAATAAATTGCCACATTTTAGAGGCGTGTTCATGAGAGATAGTCTACCGAAGCGAATACATGAAAAAGAATGTGGAATTGTTAACTTAGACACTTCCAGCGGTCCTGGTACTCATTGGGTAGCATATTATAAGAATAGAAATATAAAGAAATATTATGACAGTTTTGGAAACTTGCAACCACCGCATGAAATAATTCAATATATGGGTAATGGAATCCAATACAACTACACTCAACATCAAAATTATAATTCATATAACTGTGGACACTTGTGTTTGGAGTTTTTGTATAATGCAAATCAAAAATATTCAATAAAGTGATGAATATATAAAAATTTGTATGTAATGTTACTTTGTTTAATAAAGAATAAAAATAAATTTGTTTACTTAAGTTTATTTTGTTTAATTTACATATTTGCTTTTTACATTTTATATAATCTGCTATATAAAGCAATCAATTTATTAATTCTTCTAATCTTAAATTCGAGGTTACTACAGATGCAGGCATCAGATACATCAGCGCTGTTTTTTGAAGACCAACAACAAATGGTATAATGATAGCCATGATGTGATTTTATCAACAAAGCGCCTTCGTACCGACTTAATTTCACATAGCTCGTGAAAATTTCTTCATAATGTTCATCCAGGATATTTTCTTTCTGAGTCATTAGAAAGTTGTGAACACGTTTCAAAAATAACGACATAGCGATAGAGTTCATGTTGTGTGTTGTTCGTTGGTAAATAAAATACTGAAGACATATGTATATATATATATATAAATTATTTATGTAATATTTTATTGTTTGGGGTTTTCTACTCTCTCACTAAGTCTCTCGCTCTCTTTTATACTCTCTTTCACATTGAAGGGAATTTGTGTTATTATTACAGAGTATATAGAAAACATTATATAAAGCATACTACATAATATAAAGTATATACAAACAAAATATAATATGATATTTGACTGTATCATTTCATTCAGTCATTGTAAAACTCTCGAACGAAACAGTCAAACGCGCAAACCTAAAAATTACTTTCTATTTAAAATAAAAAATATACAAAAAAGAACGAAAAAGTAAAATGGAACAAAACCAGGCAACCTTATCAACTTTTTCTCTAACAGCTGTGGATGATTTCAACAAGAAAAATGTGATAGAGAAAACTGTACTAACCATCAAAAACATGGAGGCAAACGCAAGCTATCCTATCAAAACTGTGCGACGAGTAAAAACAAAATATGGGCAACGCATATTAATGGAACTAGGGGACAAAGTTGTTTTTCTGCCTCAACGCTTCACCAGCATTTGTGATGACACCATTAAGGAATTCAATAACGGTTTCTACTATTTGATTAAAATAGTGAAGGACGGTTCTGATGATTTTCGCTTGGAGGTGATTACCGACATTCCGCTTTCGCAGCCATTCTATTATTAAACGTAATAAATATGTACATACATACTTATGATACAAATTACAAAATAAATAAATAAAAAACAAAATATATTAAACTTTAACTATAGTCTTTTATTATACAATATTGCAATTTCGAACAGGTTCTACAGCAATCTAGAATACAACGACATTAATTTGTTAACTCTAGAAATTTGGTACTCTAACATGTAGCACGCACAAGTGTCAGGACCATCGCAGCATTTATCTGAAGACCAGCAGCAGTTCTCATAATGATTTCCATGAATAGATTCAACTTTTTCATGATGTTGATTACGACATAACTTTGAATAGACGCTTAGAATTTCTTCAAAATGTTCCTCAAGTAGATTTTCCTTTTGCTTTATTAAAAACTGATGAACACGATCGGTAAATTCATAAATGTTTAAGTTTTCCATCGTCACTCGTCAACAATCTATCACATTATAATTATTATATACTGATACATAACTTTAAATATGATTTACTTAAACCTAACAATTCACCTAATCTAGAACTTAAACATACTCCATTTACGAGATTTACATGCATATACTATATATATATATACAAACATGCATATATCACTAACATATACAACACCATATACATATATAAACTAATTGAGTCTTCCAAATCTTTCGATCTCATGTTTTGTACTCAGAGTTAAAGATCAATGAACATAAAATGACCTACATTTGTACGAAAAGAAAAATCAACCCTACATGTGTTCAATGAACTCAAATTATTCACATTTGTAGCAAGCTGAGATTTGGTTCACCAAGAATCCACTTGAAAGGGTCTCAATTCATTTACTTAAAGAAAAAATAGCCATAAAATATGAATGTCACCGCTCACGATCACAAGGAACGCATTCCCAAAATACATACCAAAGAATAATAGAACAGAAACAAAAAGATATTCTGTCGTGCCACGCATTGGGCATACACATAATCCTACCACATGTCACCAAGTATTGAAAACAAATCCACAACAACAACAGCATAAGCAAGAAAAGGGAAACCAACGGAATTTGTTTGCATTAACTCCACGGCGACCCGTTCTACATAAGATTCCTATTGCAACAAATAACAACAACAACACAAGCAATTAAAGAATCAAAACAATGACCAAAATTTTATTACACCAACTCAGTCGACGGCACTCCGTTCACTTAAAAAAATCATTAAAAAAAAAAAACACACAAACATACACACTGCAAGCCTACAGCATAAGAAACCACCAAAAATTTGTTTACACTAACTCTGTGGACCGTCGGCCTCGTTCACTAGCAATCATATTACAACAAATAACAACAACAACATGTTCCTACTCAACGACCATCTGCATCTTCTGCTCTCCCATCACTTCGATCATGCTCACACACTTTTCCCTCCTTCCCTTCCTTTCCCACTACTTACACATGTATGTCCGTCCGTTTGTCTATTTGTCAGTCTGTCGGTCTGTCAGTCTGTCTGTCTGTATGTATGAATAACCGTCTGTCCGTCCGTATTATATATGTACGTATGTCTGTATGTATTTAGAACCGTCTGTCCGTCTGTCTGTCGTATATCCACGTCTCACTCTAACCCACATCAGGCATACCTCCACACGCTGGCAGAGACCCTGACACACACACAAACCTTAACAAACCTTATGGCAGCGGCAGAGCTCCACACGCTCCACACGCAGCGCAGTCGCTACGTTGGGTTAGAAGGTACATATCCCTACTACTGACTTTATAATGTACTCGTATTCAGCCTTGGACATTTTAAATCGTATGAAAGTAAATGTAATTATTTACTCGTTTAGCAAATACAAATAAAATATAATGCAAAAAAAAACCATTGATTTTATTCTATATCTGAAAAAACTCATCGTTGCGTCATGCTTTATTCGAAAAACCTTCGACTGTAGATAGTCTTCAAATCGGTATCAGAATTTTAAGCGATGTAAGAATTTTAGAAATTAAATCACATTGAAAATATGCTTTTTCAATTGGAAATTGTGATAAATTTTGGTTTAAGCAAACTCGATATTGACAATGGAATTTTTGGGAAACTTTATTATTTATTTCTTTTCAATCATCAGTACAAGAAAAATTAATTCCTTCATAGTACACATAATAAGTTGAACTTAAAACTGTTGCAACATCGTTGGCATAAAGATCATTTCAATTTGTTTCACTTTCTTATTAGTAGAGCATAGTTTTAAGCAGATCTTATTGGGTTATTGCGTAGATAAACCTGAGCTGCTAATTGGAATAGATGAAGAAATATCCGTAGGATTCGATTCCCAACGTATTTTGCTGACGCGTCTATTTTAATTCATTAAACGAAGCACAGTAGTCCACAAAAATTTAATTTGAAGCAGCATCTGGTTTCCCTTATACTTACTACAGGGCGTGGTAATTGTATCGTGTGTTGTTTGTGTGACCGTGACATTTCATGTGCCATGAATCAATAAAAATAAATTAATTATGCTCATTTTTGCCGCATTTGAATCTCCATTCTTTAACCCATCGATAGTAAAACTTAACAAATGTCCTCTTAAGCGGAATAACAGTTGCCTTTTATATGTTCTCAGATACAATAAGCGTATAAATCTCCATCAGAGAGCTGCATGAATGTCCTGTTATGAGCTTGTGAGCTGTTACACACATGAATGTGAATGTGAAAATTCACTTACACAAAATCCAAGGCATTGCATTTGCTGATTCATAAAAATTTCCAAGTTCTCACATTCACAAACTTATGAATGAATGGGAGAAGAAATCAGACTGGCTTCCTTATGAGCCCCTAACATTCATAAACTGAGCTGTAGCATTAAAGTTTTATTAAGAAAATCATTTTATGAATACTGAGATATTAGTGCGCTATGAATGTGAATCATTCGTACGCTGTGAATAGTATTCGGAGTTGATATATTCGAATGATGCAGTGGAGATAATTTTTGTGAATGCAGCGAAAGACTCAAAAGAGTGAATGTGTTCTTTGATCTTCATACACCTTCTTTGAGTATATATATATGCATTTGAGAAATTAATAAGGAAATTTGTCAATTTCATAAATAATGGTATTAATACAGGACAAAATTGTTTTCAGAAGAAATAATTTGCTCAATTATATCAATCAATTTCTTTATATTCATATATCATATCGTATATATATTTATATATGAATATTATAAAAGACTTTTTACCTGATCTGTATATATTTCGATATTCTGGTTTTTCTATAATGTATAATCACATGTAATTAATTTTAAGTTCGTGGCATTTCGCGAAGGACGGAATCAATGTTGGTCCTCCGTTGCTTAGACGGTTGTCATACTTTTTCATAACATTGACTAGTCTATGAAAATGTGCTCAAAAAGGATTTCAAATCAATGTGAGTTTCGGAGTCACTCACTAAAAACGGAATTTTATATTATACACTTTTATTGAAGGTTGTTTCTGTGCAAACTTGCTAATAATAAACTCCTGCTGTGACAGGTTGCTCCTTTCCGTTCTCCGTGATATCTGCTCAGCGAGTTGGAAGCAGGCGCACTGCAGTTGTCAATATTTTTGACAGAACTTTCTCTCTCCGTGCATTGGATTCACTGAGGATTCTTGCGTTGAAATTCGTTCTTGTTTCAGTTCGTTGTTCACTCTTCTCGCGACAGCAGATGTCCGCGTTTTACTGTTAACAAAGTACAATATTTTTATTATGAGTTTCTCGAAAAGAGGCTGGCAAGTGATTCGTTGTAACAAAAATGTAGGAAATATTTAAGAATTCCTTGAAAAATTCGAAAAACTTAGTTGCGATTGCAACTTTTTCATTGTTTTCTTTAACAATTGCGACGTAACTTTTGGAGGAGACTGAAACTTATTCAACTTATTTTAAATACAAGGAGATGAATGGGTCACGTTGATAGGAAATTCTTGATTTGTGTAGCTGTATAGAAGGCACACTTACACCTGTGCAGAAGGTCCTGATTGCTATACTAAGCAAATGAATGTATCACAGTTGTTGATATCTGCTGAAACCTCATTCGAAAAAATTCAATTCGTTTGGAAATTCGAGAAAAACCCAAGCTGCTGATATTAGGTAAGTTTATGAATAATGAATTCTCATATATAGAAAATAAGTACATCAAATGGAGAAAAGGAACTGAGCTCACTATCCAGATCCTTCACAAACCAAATGCGAAAGATGCGGACGTTTTCAAGGCCACATCAAAGTTAATCTATGCAGGAATCTGACGTGATGTGCACCTTTTCTCACCCTATCAATGGAATTCTTAGATACACCTCACGACATAAAGAATAATTTATCGATAGATGGAAGAATTAAATATGCAAATATGAATATAACAAAGCTATGGAAAGGATATCGGTCAGTCTTCGTTAAGGATGAATTTGGATGTGCGATGAGGTGGACACAATGGCGACAATAAAACATGAATGAAAGCAAGACGACATGAATGGGTATGCAGATGACTTCGGTTCAATAAAGCAGACAAAGGCCGAAAGAATATCAAATATGTTGGGAATAAAATGTGTTAAATAAATCCGTTTCTACTGTATGGAGAACAGATTATAAATATAATAAAGATGCAGAATTGTGTTGGCCGACAGAGAAAATAAAATTAACTCCTATCTGAAGCTATGTAATTCACCTATTGCTGATCATGCAAAATATTTTCTACAACTTCACGTAGAAAACAAACACAAATTTAATACAAATAATTATTATCACGTACTTCCACTGATAATAATAATCATCACCAATGAACAACTAAATTTTGGATGATTACATGTGGAATTATTGATGGAAACATGATCCCTGGTTATATGATTGATATTAAAGCGAACTCGCAAAGTATTCAATGAGAAATCCACACTAATTTGTACTTTAACCCATCTTTTCTATAATTTTAAACTCAAATAATACGTATCATAGATTCTATAGACTATCTAGTTTACTATAGAGTTTACAATAGAGTTTACTATAGAGTCTATAAACTCTACAATAAAGTTTCAGCCTTCAATTAAATTCACAAGTTAAGGCTACTTGTGATTTATGATAAAAGCTTGGAGTGGTATTACTACTTCCTGTACAATTTAATAATGAAAATCTGATAAAAAAAAATCAATAATTCGGGTATTCCAGAAATCATTTGTTGCAGTATAAGCGAAAAGAATAAAAATACAGAACACGTAAAATAGGTATAAAGTAAAACTAAACTGCAAATTGATGTTAATTCAATTCTTGGGAATTTTTTTTTTGCAAAATACTCGCAAATATAAACAGCTTTTTGAATACAAAATGAGGCAGTAACAGATGCGAAACCCATCTTAAATTCAGTTAAATCCTAAGGAAAATTTTCCATAAATGCTAGGAAAATTATCCGCCTCAAGAGCACGCCTCATTCTAAGTGGTTAAATTATAACTTTTCTTCTGGTTTCCTTGTTGCTCTTGTCTTGCTATTTGTGGGCCATGTTTCTGTGCTTGTTGTTGATTGTTTGACTATCATTATGAATATGGATGTACATAAAAACGACATATGAAGGTTGTTGGGGATTACATATGTATTGTGAATCGTTACGTGCCTCGTGCAATAAGTAATTCTCCCATAGAGTGCATATTTTCTTTGTGCTCTTCTCAAGCAAATACTAATGATGCCGCTTAAGTCAATAATGAATAATTGAAATGTGATGATGATGAGGATAGTTTAAAGAAGAGTGTTAAGTTCATCTACGTCGAAGCTCATTACACCGGTAGAATTTTGGTGTATCGATTGCTGTGATACGTAATATGTGGCAACTTTATTCCATTATCAGAGCTACTAATTAATAAATTCAGCTTTAAAATCGGATTTACGAGCATTTTGATCACAGAGTCTATACACTATAGAGAAATATATAGTACAGTAATGTATGAAGTACTATATAGCATAGTATCGAATAGTAAAGTGTAAAGTACTAAATAGTACATATATTATGGTATAGTATAATATAGTGTAGACTCTATATAATCTCTATTCAATGTATACCTCTACTATCCTACAATCCTATACTATACTGTCTAGTACTTCAGAATATACTGTTCTATATAGTCCACTCTATAGTCTATAAACTGGTGAATAAAGTTGTGATAAGTTTAAAAACTGTGGGAAGTTGAATATGCATCAGGACGTTAACAGGATAGCACTCGAAACGAACTCGAAAACAATGCTTCTACAATATTTTGTTATAGATTTATGATTTTCAAACACCAAAAAAGTTTATGTAGAAAGTCTTTAACCGAATCTAAGATTAATATAAGAGCAAATTTACCTGACCTGCTTTGAACGATATATCAAATACCTTCGTCAACGGAAATGGAGATAAACGCAGGGTGCCATGGATTGGGCAATGGACAATGGAGATATCCATTATACATACTGTGGGAAGTTCCATGGAGCTGTTGGAAACACTTTCCTTGCAGTCGAGTAGAGAAAATATTCAAAGGATACTTTTGAACCTTAAGAGAAATATTACACACAATTTACATCCGCATTTAAAAACTTATTATTAACCACTGAATTTTCCGCTTTATTCTAATATGAAGCCGCAAAGCGTGAACAGCTCGGAGGAGATCATCACTAGTTGTGGAAACATTTAAAATGGGCAGCCTACCAAATCTGCATGAATTGGAACAGGTTGAGCATCGTCGCGGGAAACAACAGGAGAGGGAGCAACGCGAAAAGCTGCGGAAGAAACGCGCCCGCGATTCTAGTCTTGAGCGCGAGAGATTGGCGATGGTTGCTCATTCCAAGGTAAGCAGTTAAAAGCAGAACCTAACGGGAAAGGTAAAGAAAATCAAAGTAAAAAGTAGGTTGCTGCCTTATCTATTCCAAAAATACTACTTTTCACATCAACCAGCGAAGTACTGTCCTTGTATGTGTTTTTGAACGCTTCTTTGTGTCATTATTTATCTTCTGCTTTACTTTTCTGCCTTCTCCTGCTGGAACCTTGCTGCTTATTTTGTCAGCAAGCTTCCTACAACGCTTACCTCATGGCCGGGTTGGGAGTGGGCGGCGGTAGCCTGGGCATGGCGACCACAGCGGGCGCTACTTACTTCTCCAATACAACAGCAGCGGGAGCTACTGGAGTAGCCGCCACAACTGCGATGAGCGGATTGGCCGGAGCCGGTGGGGCTTCTCTACTCGGCCTTGTCGCAGCCGGTCTCTGGCCCACACATTATCAGCATCGCCGTCATTCGCTAACAAATCGCCATCGCGTGATGCGGACTAGAAGCTCCGGCATTGCACACAACATTTGGGATGAGCAAATGGTTCCGGTAAGCATTGAGAGTGGATACAGTACAGAATAGCTTCAGCTCCTCCATCTCATTTTCAGCATTTGTCCGCTTACTCGCCGATGTCGTCGCGGTCGCATCGCATTAACCCTGTCACGCCGTATCAGGTCCAAGCTGCCTTGGCAGCTTCACGCCGTCGCGAATCGATAAACAGTTCCATCGGCGCCACTTCGATACGCCGCTTGCTGACGCTGAACAACCGCAACTGCCGCCATAAAGTGCCACCCCACGTCCGGCAGAAGTTGTGCCAGCAATTCATCTGCCTGGTTGTGGCCCATGGGCTCATGTGCGCGGTGCTGCTGCCTCTGATCGGCCTACAAGGCTCTAACTCAATCTGGCACCATCGCGAGCACTGGCTGCATGTTGGCCCCAACATCGGCTCCTTGCTGCTCAGCACCGCGTTTCTGCTCTCAGCCGCGATGTGTTTGGTGACAACAAAACTAATACGAGTTTTCGGCTACACGCTCTTGATTATACTCGGGCACGCTGGCTTGTGTCTCTTTCTCCTCTGTCACTTCTACCCCTCGATTTACACGCTGATGCCGGCATACGTGCTGCTCGGAGTGACTCTGGGCCCGACATGGATTAGTAAAGTGGCGTTGGTGGCGCACTTTGGGAACCGACTGAGCTGCTCGCAGCACGAGTGCACTTTGAGCACTGCACACGGTGTCGATGCGCTGCTGGATGAGCACAAAATATTCTGTAATACCGATCAGAAGATCCGTCGACTGTTCCGCTGGTTCCAAGTCGCGCAGGATCTCGGCATCATTGCGGGCGCTCTTGTTGCCTCGTTCGTGTTGGCGTGCACCTCCTCCGATTGGAACTGTTTCGATCTGAATGCAAATGCGGGCAAAGCCACCACCTTCCTTCCGGCCGTAGTGAATGCCTTGCCCACGCATCAGATTTCCAGCAGTTTTTCCAGGTACTCCATGCCGAATTTCTGGCCGCATGTCTCCGGTTCCTTTGACGATTTCTACAACCATAACGAACACGGAGAACGTATTTGCGGCGCCGACATGTGTCCGGTGTGGCGCCAGGACTTCAGCAAAGACCAGGCGCCATCGAACGAAACTTTCTACGCCCACTTCATCAACGACAAGGGGCGGGCAGGCGGCTTTACGCTTGTGGGCATCTACCTGGCGCTGTCGCTGCTGGGGCTGCTGCTAACGTGTGTGCCGCGCAGGATTGAGGCCACCTTCCGGCACGAACGCATCAAAGGGATAACGGACACGCTGCTCTTCGCCGGGCCAATGGCTTACTTCATCGGCACCGAGCAAGCCTACATGCTAGGCGACTTTCTGCGGGTGAGTAACACGTCGACAGCAGCAACCTCATTTTTAACTTATTCTGAACACAGGCCTTCGTGTCCTGTTCGTTGGGCATCAGCATGGTGGCTGGGGCTCTGATCGGGATGGGCATCATGCAGGCGATCGTCGGCTGTACGCTAAGCATGCTGCTGAGGCACACAAAACGCATCGTTATAATTCGTATGTGTTCTTACGAGCGAAAGCAGATGGCAGTTTCTAATAGTTATGTTTTCTTTGTACTCATTTCAAGTGGCTGGCTTCTTTTTCCACGCTTGTTTGCTACTCGCCATCTCACGTTGGAAGCCCTCCAGTGACGACAGCGCCCTCTTCTACGTCCTGGCGGCTTCCTGGGGCGCCTGTAATGCCATGTGGGAAACGCTGCTAATGGCGCTCATCACCCTGAATCATACCAACCACGTGGCCGAGGTCACAGCGCCGCTGCAAGCTCTCCGCTTCCTTGGATTGGGCATAACGTTTGCGGTACACGGTCTCCTCTGCGAAACTCCGAAAATATTGATATTGGTGATTATTTTGGTGGTCAGTGTGCCGCCGTATGCAATGCTGGAAATCCGCCTGGAGTCACAACGCAAGGCGCAGCTGGTCAGCTTGTGACGCAGTGTGTTCAGTTAGTCCGCACTTCGTTGCACGATGGTGCGCACGAATACCATGTGAAGGACGAATAATGCGAATCAGTTAACTTACATTTAAGAGGCTACAAACTAAGTTAACAACTAAATTAGGTAATACCATGTAGTATTTTTATGAGAGTTCGTTTTTCATTCAAGTTAATAGATGATGACGATGTTGAGGATATTCTTGCGGATATTCTTAAGTTATATCGTAGAGTTGTTTACTGTTGTGTCTAGAACCACCCACTGAAATGTTAACATTAAGTTTTAAGTGTTTTGTAAACTGTAGGAGTTGAAATAATTCCAAAATTAGGCATACAAATTATACGAGATTCGTCCGAGATGCGCCAACATTAGTAAGACTAAAAATGTCAATAAAAAATAATGATTTTAGTGTTAGATATTTTATATATGCATCTCGAATTTACAAGTTCATTCGTTTCCTTTCCATCCTTTCCATCCTCCATCCATTTTACTGAAGGAAAATCAACTTCAACTCAAACTTAGTGTTTCATTCAATTGGCAATGAATTTGTTTTTCAACGGTCGTCTTTTACCAACAGCGACCACATAAGTTTCAATCATTTACAATTATTGCAGCCTGTCGAAGAGTTTTATGAGTTCTTTGTACATTTTTGTATAAACAAAAAAAATTTATATATAGCGAAAACATCGGTTTACAAATGAGTTTATATAAATTGGTAATAAGTTGTAATAACATTTTGTAATTTAATAATCGACATTTACAACAAGAATCGCACGAATGTTAATTAAGCAATCAATTTTAGAATAAATTCCATCGAAGTCCATATGTGAAATTTCTACGCATATCACATTGAATTAAATCCATTATTCAAAACTATCTCTAATTCATAATGTTGTATCCATATGTGCAATAAATCAATTCATCCATTACAATTAAAATAAAACGAAAAATTCGAGCAATGAAACGTAAAAAATTTTAATTTTTGCACTATGAAGGATTTTCTAATAGCAACAACTTCGTCGAGAGAAGGCGGCAAATTTGATAAATAAGAAGGTTTTTTTAAAATATGTTGGTATTATAACAACCATCAAAAGCTTTCAAATTAATTTAAAACACTGTAGAGCAGCACGGATCCATATTTTCGACCGTAGATATCATCAAAGGCAACGCATGAGGCAAACCGTCTGCGATCATGTTACTCATACGTCACGGTGTCCACAATACATTTCTGCAGTTAATCCGTGGTACATAGATTATCAGTGGCAGAATTTAACACATTAAAAGAAAATATAGATATATAAAAACATATATCTCTTATGCAATTAAAACCGTTGAGGATTTTAGGCATCGTCCGTGAGTGCTACTCAAACAAACTACAGCAGAGCTGAATATATACAATATATCAATTATTCCATTTAAATAGCTTTAAATTTGCTGCTTTATGTGATAGATGATAATACTATGCTTTATGATAATGCCTATTGCTTTTATTCTGCACTGAACTGCATTAATAGTAATATACTATAAGATATAATATAATATAATATAATAATAATAATAGTGAAATAGTTTTGAATTCATATCAACTGTTGGCAAAAAATTGTAGTCGACAAATGTAATTTCAATAGCAAATTCCTTGTCACTTTTTGTTCAGTGAATATCTATAAATCTTTATGCATGCTGTGCATCTATATAAATGTATATCCTGTAACGTCGAAGTTATAATTCGGGAAAGATTTTATGATTGAGGGTAGAAGTACGATTGACGGAATTGAAAGGGTCTTTGGGATTTATTCCCAAGGGCACTCATTCTCCTCGACAAGCTTATTTGCCATTCCATTGACAAATTGACACGAACACGGTTAAAATTGATGGAAACTAAAACTGCGGAGATGAAAGGCGGAAAGTCACTCTGTTGACAGCTGTGGAACAGAGCACGACAAAAGCGTTAAATCGGGACGTCATAATATAGTTTACACATTTCCTAGAATAGAACGGAAGCATGAAGGGATTTATACTAATTAAAGTTTCTCAGAATTTCAAATGCATTTTTGACATGTGAAACATTTCATGTTCGTTGCCGTGGCAGCGAAAATACGACGTCACTTGAATTGCACATAAAAATCTACATAACATCCACTGTACACAATAATTTCCCAGAAACCCAGAGGAAATGCTTTTAAAGTGCTTACAAAAAATACATAATAATTTCTGAGTTGTTTTAAAAATTGGATCAATAAAAAGAGGAGAGAATAATAAGCAAGTTTTCATTTAATTTAATTGTAATTTACAAAACATAAATTACATACTACTGAAACTTTTTCTGTGTATAGCAGCAATAAACATATATTCAGTAATTTTTATGTTATTGCATTTATTTGCAAGAGTCATATTGCATTTATTGTTTTCGCTTAATTTCTGCTGTTGTTGTTAGTTGATGGCGGTTCAGTTGTGCGTAGCCTTAAACTCAATACGCTTCTTTAGCATCTGAAAAGTTTGGTGCATCGATCGCATCTGAAACCGTATCGAAGTGGTGACGTCACGCTGCAGCTGCTGCACCTCTAGGATGTCCTTGCGCAAGTTCTGGTACTCGTTCTTCACCTCAGTCATCGACTCGAGCAGCTCCAACACTGAGATGTCGTCCATTCGCTCACTGTCCGTGCTGTCCAAGCTGCGCTCGACTTCGTGCAGCTTGTGGGCCACGCTGTAGAGTTGGCTGCCAGCGAGGGCGACCTTTTCCGGTCCAACGAACGACGATGGTCCAGTGGCAGAGATGCCGATGTCGTCATTCGTTGCATTGTTGTGACGATTTCAATAACGCCGAAGATGAGCCGAGAAGAAAGAGAGAGTGAGACAGAGAAACACATGAAATAGGTCAAACACGCAAAAACTAAAATTCTAAAAAGACACGCCAACAAAGAATGCAATTTTAACTATTTTTTTTTTTGTTATTTAAAATGCTTAGGAAAAATTTTAAATTGAAGGGAAAATAATGATTTTATGAGTTTCCAAGATTTTTGTTAAAATTTAAATTTTAAAAAGCTAAAAGAATTCAATAAATTAAACACTAAGCACATTTGGAGATGTTCTAAATAAATTTATTATTATTATTATTTATAAATTTTGTCAGAAGTACATCTATCTAAATAAACAGCGGGAATTTCTTTTTATAATTTTATCCGAGTCTCTTTTTATCACTTTACTCACCGACTTCTCCAACTCACAATAATTTTGATATCCGTTCATAAGAAAATTTTTTTATTAATTAAATTTATTTTAATAAAAAACTTAGCAGCATAAACTTAACTGCTAACAACAAATAAATTTATTTATATATTCACAAAGCATCGTTTATTAGAAGTTAAAATATTTTGCACTTTCTCTTCCTCTTCTGTTGCCTTTTTCCTCTTATGAATTCCGATTTAATATTGGCGAAGAATAAAGATTCCTTTTTTATTTTATCTTTTCATTCTGAGATGCTTACGAGTGTTTTCATGTATATTTGTAAAACCTTCCACTGATTACTTCAGTTTTGCTTCTCGCTACCTTTTTCTTCGATATAACAAAGTCGAATGTGAGTCTCATGTCAGTGCGATTCGCTTTTTTATGCCAATTCGCCAGTTTTACTTTTGCTTTTACTGCTCCGTAATTTGCTCGTTTTGCTGTGATGCGCAGCCTCCCTCTCATTCAGTTTTTTCCTTTATACAAATAAAGAGAGCGACAGGTATATGTTTTAACATTTGGTTTCATCGAACGCGAACCGTGAGAGCAAATCATTAACCTTTGTAAACGGCGAGAGCGAAGCATCTATGATTTGCTTCCTTAACCGTACTCAATGTTCTCGGAAAGGAAAAGAGCAGCTTATTTTAGTGTTTATTTCCCGGTTGCAGGCAATTATGAAAATGCGCAGGACGTTAAAAATCGTAAGCACAGTGGGTCAGAAGAAAGATAATCAATAAAAATGTTACAAGTGACAAAAATTAAATGTTAAAAAAGTATGTTTAAGTGAAATGTTAAATTAAATATTTAATATTTATTAATACGTAATAAATATTTAGTAATAATTGATAACATGAATAAAGATAAAAGAAGAATCTTAAAACAAAAAACCAACCATCATTTAATCTCTCACCTAATCTCCCTAATCACCAACGCAGCCGAAGGGAAAAGTGCGTCCTTACTTATATATTTTTTGCGCGTTCATTCGTCCATTTCTGTCCACTACCGAAGAAATGTTTGTTGTCCTTGTTTTAAATTTTAGATAAGCTGAAAATTGCGTAGGTTTAATTAGAAAGCCCATTAAACAATTGCGAATGAAGAGAAAGTGCATTCACTTCAGCCTCAGGGGACGTAATGGGGCCACAGGAGAAGCTTCCAATGACATCAGGGCGACGGCGACCATCACAATGACTGTGATATGTTGATTTAGAACACTTCCTGGTGATTCCCTGCTTCGGTTGTTGACCTCTCGATTTAGAATTGAATAGTTTGAGTGATAAATGCTTTTTAGAGGCAACAAAACAGATCGAACAGTCATTTACTACATCAATTAAGAACATATCAATTAAACAATAAAATAAAAACAAATCGACGTTTCTTTCGTTCTTCGGAAATGTTTATTTATTGTTTATTTGTCGTTATTTGTTTGTTTATTGTTGTTGGTTGTTTGTTTCTTTATTTGTTTGGTGATTTGTTGCTTTTCTTTGCATTCTATTGTTACATATAACATTTTTAAAACAAAACAAGATTTAATAATAATAATAATTTTTATAATTCATAAACAGAGGTTATAATTTATAGTTTCAGTTTAAGATTGCAAGGTACGTAACAATAACTATAATTACATGATATATATATATAATATTAATAATTATAATAATAACTTTAGTAATAATAATTTGGAGCTTTTTCAAAAAACACCGTTTCGCTCTTTGTGAATTCTATTGTTTTACAGTTAATAATATATCATTACTATTTATACAAGTCTTAAAATATAAGCTAAACTAACATTAAAACTAAAAGTTAAGTTGTTCTTAATTTGAGGGTTAGCAGAGACGAGACGAAGGAAGGAGCGGCTGAATGGGGATTTTATTGCTTTTATTATTGTTACTGAAGACTTCTTCATGTATTTCAAACATTCCAATAGAATGAATGTAAAAGAAACAGTCGAAAGGGACGATAAACTTATACAGAATTCAATAAAATTTAATTGATTTCTATTTGTTTTAATTGAGGTAAGAATTCAAAGTCTAAACGAGATTTTACTTTTTTAGCATTTTATAGTATCTGCATTAAAAACATTATCGTTTATACGTTGTTGCTTAAATAGTTTGTATAAAGTTTGTTTACATTCTTTTTATATCAATACATGAATTTTCTTTTAATTTTTTTCTTGTTTGTATAGCGATTAATTATACAATTGATTGTTTTCCTTTTGTTTTAGAGTTACGAATATTGTTTTATCGATTAATACTTCAAACCCGAAGGAATAGGAATTTATTTAAAGCTTATAATTAATACATGTTTTCCTTTAATGAAGGTTTGGTAAATTTTTCCATGCCATTTGCGAAATTAACTTGTGTTGAATCATTTGTAACTTAATATAAATGTAATTTACAATTAAATGTTTGACAGGCTTTTATCAATGAAATAAATAAAATAACTAAAAGCGATTTGTTAAAATATTAAGAAATTCTACATTTTAAAACCAGTGAAACACTTGATAAAACGAATTTCATAAAATCTTTTTTAAGAAAATTCAAACAAAAACCTTTACAATGATACTTCGAACGTAATTCAAATGAACAGTCGTTGAAAATAGCCTAAAACAATTGTATCAACAATTAAATCTTTACAATATATAACGCAATTTGGAAATCCAGTTTACAAATCGATTACATCATTCATATTTACATACATAAATTGCAGTTACTTATATAAATAACGATGTAGTTTGTCTTTGTAAATGACACATTCCAAACTAGTTTTTAAATTCAAACATCGCTTGATATAATATTTTTATTACTATTCGATTTTTACAGATTTCATTAATAATTTTTTTTTGTTTAAACACGATTTTAAATGTCGTTTTTTAAATTGAAATGGATTGCTCTCTTTTTTACTAAAGAGAGACAGAGATAACACTATTTTTATGAGGAAATGCATGGAACAGAAATGGCGGAAATGAACGACGAACTCATTCCACTTGGCAGTTACTTATAGGAACGAAACGAGCTGTGAATAACGAACGTTGCATGTGGTTAATTTGTGTACTAGATCAGAAATAATCTCAACCAGTGTGGATAATTTTCTTTTACAATGATTAACTTCATTGTGATCCTAAAGAAACTTCCTTATAAACGCAGTAGATATAGGAAAGAAGACAGTGTTGTAATCCTGAAGAATTTCGATATTGAGATTTTAATGGTAATATACATTTTGACTAGTTCGGTCGTGACGTGTGTACATATTTACGTACGTATCCTCCTTAAATTAAAAACGGAGTCGTAACAGGATTTTTAAAATTTTATGCTAGCTTTTTTATTTTATGGAAGCTAGATGCAGGATTCAAAATCATCTGTTGAATTTACATTGACTCTTATAGGCCGTTTCCATAAAATGGTTTTCCAAGAATTTGACCTAGAACCGTTTTAAGGCCGAAAAACACTCTAAAAATTTTTAGGTGCTATTGAAATTGTTGTTGCAATACCATCGCTAAAGCAAAATGCTTTTAGGTTTTAGCTTCACGTTTTTAGTTTGCAACTCAGATTCGAACTTCGGAATTGTAGGGAACTTATCCTTCTTCTTGTCTAGTGCCAATGTGTTAGAAAGAGACAATTACAGGCGACAAACTAATCACCAAAATGTCTACACACGTCGCATAACGTCCAGACATACATGATAAAAGTTTTATTACCATCAACTATTCCAAACAAAACAAAACAATAACAAAACAACTACTTTGTTTGACAGGCCGAACCGGATTATGTATGGAAACCCTTGAAAAGCTGATCAGTTTTCGAACATCTTAATCGGATTAAGTATTTTTGTGGAAACGGTGTATAAAGTTCTTCAAGGAAAACTGGTCCATATGGAATTGATAAATGATATGTTTATGCATGATATACAGAAACAACTCCACAGAAGGATCCGATCACCAGTTGGTTTTTTTGTTTTTATAGTCCACGCGTGTTTTCTAATCATCCACACAAAAAAAAAGTAAAAAATTTACAGTATGATTTTGGTTCTGCGATAGACGTTGTTCAAAAAGCTGCCATTCGTATTTGTATCGTTCCGCGTACGGAGTTTTACGTGCTTGCTGACGTAATTTGCCGGCATGTTCAAATTGTGTATTTGGTCACAAATTTCACATCGCAGTGGCTAGGAGATAACGCTCTTGCCTACGAGACGTGAGGGTGTGGGTTCCAATCACATTTTTTGGAACATTTTTGCCTTGAATTTGTTTTTTCGTATATCTGTTGTGTTCTTCGCATTGGTGTAGATATTGTTTTGTCCGTAGCTGTCATTATATGTCCACGAGTATATGTAATGCGTCTAGTGTTAAGTTTAGTTTAAATAAAGCTGTCATTTAGAAAGCACGCGTTTGTCAATTTAATCCGTATCAAATCGACACGTAAAGAAATATACAACAGATATTTTATCCACACTTTGTTTTCAAAGTCAACTGGAATTCTGCTTATAGCATTTCAAAAACGTTGGAAGTTTCTGTAAAAAATTTTTTTTTGATTTGTTTATAAGTAGTTCGGAAAGTGAAAATGAGTCTGCATTATTCCAGCTAGGACACGCAATCCAATTATTTTAAAACAAAATTGCATAAGTACTATAAACAGTTTTCCATGCAATCCTATGTTTCGGAAGAACTTTCGTATGAATATAGACTGCTTTGTGAATATTTTGAGTGAAGTGGAATCAAAATATACTGCTGGGACTAGGATGTCATCCATTCCGTCGATTATAAAATTGGATGCATTTTGGTGTCTCGCTGCCACTGGCAGCTATCAGAGAAATATTGAAAATGAGACTTCGGATATTTTCGAGAATTGCATGTGTGCTAACTGGATACGCTTTGTGATGTCGCCGGACGAAGAGCAGCTTACTAAACCGAAACTCTACAAAAAATTTGGTATTCCTGCGCATTTCGTTGGTAAAACTCTTTGGTTCTTTTTGTAGAACTAATATCCGCAAAAAAATGAGCATTCTACTCACACCCAAAAGAAGTGAGATGGATGCGGCTAAAGACCAATATAAACAACTTCGAAATTTCGCAAAACAACTTCGGTAAATTGCTACAACGTTCTTTTTCTTCTTCTTTTCGTGATCTCTCTCTTGATTTCTGGTACAGCATAATTTTAAATAGGAATTCGTGCTCTCATTTTTTACTTGCTTATGTAGATGATTATAAAACACGCATGGACTATAAATACAAAAAAATCCATCTGGTGATGGATCCTTCTGTGGGGTTGTTTCTGGATATCACACGTAAAGATATAATTTAATTATATTGTACCTTACGAAATACCAATAGAAGAATTAAAATTATTTGATTAAAATCTCTTTTTAGAATTATTATTTGCTCCCGGGTTGAGCGTTGAACCATCGTCTCCCACATCGCAGTCAACCCATAGCCCACGCGCAGAAATAATTTGCAAGCACCAAATCTGATTTTCTTTTGAATAATTCTTTTCGAACGCTGTAGCTTTTCGAAACAAATTCGAAAAAAATATGTATTCAGAAATTTTGCGTGCACCTCTGTTCGCTTCTAATTCCGCATCACGTCCAGCGCTGCTTGCTCATAGGAAAGCGTGAAGCGCTGGTAACCAGAGACGATGAGAACCCGGACTTTTCTAGTACCATAAAAAAATGCAAAATGAAAACACATGTACACTATACATGAGATTTCCCATTAAATTGTTTTTGGTTTTGGAATGGCTGCTCTACCATGGTTATAAAATGACAGACTATCCACTTACTGAAAACAATTCACAACTGATAAATTGTTATAAAAGGAATTTGCTGTTGAAAATTATTATTTTGCATCGAAAATAGAAGAATTAGCATATATTCGCAAATTTATTATGGAATAAGAATGTGTCATAAAATTTTAACCTCACGTTGAGCTGCAATGTTTTTTTTTTAGGTCCAGTAGATATGCCTTTTAACTTTACTTTAATTAAATGTCAATACTGCACTGTATTAATCTACTTTATTAAAGAGCTATAAGGACACATGAGGCTGATAAGACTCAAGAGAAGTTTATGCAAGGTAATGTTTTAGAAGTTGCAGAGATAGAGGAAGAATAGGAGGTTAATAAGACTGAAGAACAGTTGGTAGAAGTTATAGAGATATCAGACGAAGAAGGAGATACTAATGGCTTTGAAGAAAACATTATATACATAGATGACGATGACGAGTCATCGCAATTGGGGACCGTTAACCATACCTAATAAAAATTGCCATGATATTCAGCAGAAGTAAAAACAGTAAACAGAAAAAAGAATAACAATATTTTACCAAAAAATCATACCTCACTTATGTACCTAAGAATGCGTGGACTACTTTTTATATTGTGTTGCGTGTATAAGTAGACTCGTCGAGAGAAGAACGAATAAAAGGAAGGCGTTGAGAGCTCCTCGCGAAAGGCAGCGATTTTCTTAGAACCTCATTTAAATGTTTCTTATTAAAGAACATTATAATACTACATTAATTTTGTCTTATATTTAATTTGTGTTGCTTGAATAAATTTATTTATAATTAACATTCGCGACAATTCTTCAGAAGTGGGATTCTGAACAAACAGAAACGTTGGCTACAAAGTAGAACTTTAGTTTTCCCGCTATTCCTATTCTCGCTTCGAAGAACTCGGTGACTTGTTTTTGTGTTTTTTGGAAGTTGTCGTGTCGTCAGAAAAAATACATAGTTACAGACAATAGAGCAGAAATCTGTCCACAGCAGGCAAACGCTAGGAATTAATAGAGCGACTGGAAGCGACCGAGTTCCGAAGCATCAACGAAAACGTCATATTGGAACCAGAATTATCCAGTACTACAATCATCGTGCAGTCTGTCTATACCTTCTGTGCAACCGCAGCCTTCGAGGTATGTAACACAAACGCCCAGAAATAATTTTTGTTATGTTGCAGAAATTCCGCAACAAATGCATTAAATCGCGCCGTCGCAAAGAACCAGCAATATGTCATACACGGATACAACGATGTCACTGCACCGTGAGCAAGCGCCTCAATTTCTCACAACGCGTCATGTGGAAATTTCACCACCAACGTTTCTGCCCCGAGCCTCCAGCTCGTGCCGCGCTGTTTTATCTCATCAACACGACCATCTTTCAACGGGAATCGGACCGCCTCCAGTACCGCTGCCTACTGAGATTGTTAACGGCGTACAATCTCTTTCTTTAAACCAGGTGCATGTACACTCTGCGCCGAACGTGTTGTATGCCGTACCGGCTAGCGGGAACACACCGACACAACCAACGAAACCAATGTTACCAACTCTCGTCAACACATTCATGAGTCTTCGCGACATGGTGGCATTACTGCCAGAGCTTAACCCTCTGTCAACAGCGTCGTTAACAGCGCTGCAATTTGTTCAGAGGGTTGAACTGTTGAGATCCGCCTATAGCTGGACGATGTGCAGCTTATAATCAGCGTACAACAGAAAATGCTAGGAGTTGCAAAAACGTGGATGGATTCACTCCAAGAAGTTTTCTTGTCGTGGCCAGAATTTGCAGCAAGAATCTTGCATGATTTCCCAAACACCTCAAATGACGCCGACATACACATTGAAATGTCGCGAACAAGACGTGGCCAAAACGAGTCTCCACATGAGTACTACTACAAAATGGTCGCTATGGGGAAGAGAGGGCAAATATCAGAAGCGGCTATTGCTCGACACATCATTAACAGTATTAACGACTACGAGGTAAAAAAAATATCCAACGAACATGCCGGTTGCAACGAGCTCCTACGCGACATTTCTGCATATTGCGCCCACAACGAGGTAAAATCACAAACGAAAGCACACTCTAATCCGCCAATCGCAACAAAAACAGCACCGGGTGGCAGATTTGAGAAGGGAAAACCAAGACGAGAACCGGTAAAATGCTTCCACTGCCATAAAACAGGACATTATTCACGAGATTGTCCTGAGCCTCAACGGAAAGAAAGATGTTGTATTTGTCGGCAAACTAACCACAGCACATCCAATTGCCCAGATAGACCTGTCAAGCCCGGTGCCCATTATAATGGAAATAATGGAGAGAGCATAACACAGCAGAAATTACAAAGAGCGTACATGTAAATAGCTATACTACAATCGCATTCGTCGATCCAGGAAGCACTCGAACACTATTTCTTAAAACTTTTGCAGACAAGATCGGCCTTTCGAAGACATGTGCTACCACTTTAAATAGATTTACTGGTGGAAAATTCGAATGTATTCAAAAACTTGAAGCTCAAGTAGAAATAGATGAGAAGACCTTCGAACTAGAGGTACTGATTGTACCCGACGATCTACTAACAGAGAACATTTTATTTGGAAAGGACGCATTCTGCCGTGAAGGTGTGCGGTTAGTCATCGAAGGGAAATACTGCTGGCTAGAAGAGCGTACAGCTACGAAGCACCTATCGGAGGATAACACCCAAAAATTACATAATGTTTCAGCTAACCATCGCTCGTGTTTTGCCGAGAAAGTGGAAGAACTTGGCAAATGTTCGGTCGCAAAATTGGAAATCACGCTCGCAACCAACGATGTCATTAACATAAAACCTTACAGGTTACCATTTGCTAAGCGACCGATTCGTCCGTCGGAATCACCATATGCTTCACCAGTTGTTCTGGTAGATAAGAAAAACGGTGAGCATTGCCTTTGTATCGATTACCGACTATTAAAGCGTATCACTGTAAAAATACCTTTCCCAATGCCAAATTTGGAAGAACAATTTGTTCAGCTAACAGGAAATCACTACTTTTCCTCACTCGATCTCAGAATGGGCCATCATCAAATAGAGATTGCGAAAATTCAAAAAAATTCACTGCGTTTGTAACGCCACAACAGAATGCCTTTTGGGGTAGTGAATGCACCAGACGTTTTCCAACGAGTCATGAATATCATCATAAAAAAAATACACGAATTTAGCAATGGTTCATAAATATTATGGACTACGATTGCAATTTTGTTCATCGGCATGGCTCGCGAATGACGCACGTCGATGCGTTAAGTCGCTTACCAGAATCTCCGCCAAAGGACGTCGAACCATGTGAATATGTACTCAAACTGTCAGCGGACTCAGTCGTTTGGCTGGTGACAATGCAATTATAAGATCCTGCATTGAGAAATATTATGGCCGTGCTACAAGGGCAAAAGAGACATTATGGAGAGAAAAAGATCAATGACGAATTTGCACTGCAGAATAACACATCATAAAGTAGTTAATATTCCCAAGCTAGATAATATCTGAAGGTCAGAACGAAAAACTAAAGGTCCTATCATGACCAAATCTCTGCATTGACCCCTACGATCTGCACAATAAATATTTTTTTTGGGGCGTGGCTTCCGTTCGGCAGTTATCGGCGTTTGA
Organism: Thecophora atra; assembly: GCA_937620795.1. Taxonomy (NCBI): domain Eukaryota; kingdom Metazoa; phylum Arthropoda; class Insecta; order Diptera; family Conopidae; genus Thecophora; species Thecophora atra. The sequence goes on along the minus strand of OW569397.1, from coordinate 21,661,691 downwards.
ATTTCGTTTAAACTGCGATATCTTACACAGTATTATTAGTAACGATATCGTTGTTATTATTGTAATTTCACTTAAAAATTACGAATTTTACAGCTAAAAAAAATTCGCCCGTTTTTTTATCTGATGCTATTGTTGATATTTTTTGTTATAATAAAAACAACTTATTATATCCCACTTAAATAAATTTAAATGTCAAAATTTTGGTTTTGCTAAACTAAATTTGAATAACATAGTGCTGTGACAAGCAATTTTGATTGTGGTTTAATAGTAATAGCGCTATGAATTTATTGAAAATTTATAAACTATTTGAAAATGAAGATGGATCCACAGATAATTTAACCAATACATCAATTGATGCATTGAGAAGATGTCATCTGATACCGAATGAACAACAACTTAAATGCCAAAATGGCTATTATTTTAAGCTCTTCGTAGATAACTCAACCCGGACCCGGAAACAAGTATCCATACAAACACGCAGGAAGGACTATGGAGACATGCAAAATTCTCTATTCCGCAATATCACAAAAAGAAGGCTCATTTCGAGATATCTGGCTAAATTTATGATCATGGATTTACTAACAACTTTCCTCAGACTCACTGGAAATATATACAACCCTCTATACCCAAAAGATGATCCAATGCCGCACGAGGAGGACGAAAAGGACTCAATAAGTGAACTAACAAATGACTACGAAATATTTATCGAATGACCGCCAAAAAAAAAAAAAAACATAATAGCCACGACCCATTAACAGAACAAAAATAATTACTATAAATCAAAACCAACAACAACAAAAACACAGCGTGTTCTCTAAACTGCTTCTCATTGGCTAAGTATGTTCAATGATTTCAGGAATAATATATATTAACATTGAATTGTCTAGCTTTCCACTTTTCTTCCCTTAGCATTTCCTCATTCGGTTGTCCTTTTCCACAAATTGATTCGAAATCAACGAACAACATCGATTACAGCGATACAAAAAAATAACACAACAAACAGTACAATTTAAATTTTAAAGGAATCCGCATGAATTCTAATGAGTGTCATTGAGAAAACGATTTTATTGAGCTGATCTTCTTTCATGCACTCTAAACTAGCTTCTGAATGGACTAGGGCCTAAACCCCATTGATTTATTTAGGAGAAACTAAACAAGAACGGCGTTTAAGCAATAATACGACCTTCTATTCAATTAAATTATTAAATCTATTGTTCAACTATAGGTTTTATATAAAAACGTACGCTTGACATTCCTCACATACGATGTTAAAACCGTACAATAGAAAAGAATAGAATAAAATTCTATCTGCAAAAATTGCGTGCACAATCTGAAGAAGAGAAAACAGATATGGCAACGGTGCCTTATCAAGAAGCAATAGGAAGCAAAATGTAAGATGCTCAAGTAAGCCGACCGGATTTATCGTTTTGCTTAGCATTATTTGTGCAAAGTGTCATTTCTACATCCATCAACGTATACACTTGATTTGTTCGCAACCATTTCTTCAGTTTAATTTTGGGTGATTTCACTTGTAATGTGGTTTCTGTCTGAACACCTCTGTGCAGATGTCCCTGTGGCTGCAAATGATCCTAGTATTGCTTGAGTTTTATTTTGAAAGTTTGAATATTTGTTTACTGGACAATCTTAATGTCCATATTCCTGACAATTATAATATTTTGGTCCTTTTTCCCCTTCTATCTAATGCAACAACATCCAAAAGTGATGGAAATATCCAATTGGATGTCAATTGTAATTCAGTACGCTCCTCTTCCTATTCAGAAAGCGTCATTGGCAAATCAGAATAGTCACTTGTAATTAGAAAATTGAAATAGAAGTCTTGTTGAGCCCTTTGAAACAACGATGAAGTACAAGTAATTCAATTAACATTCTGATACAACTAAAGACAAATGTAATATTTAAAAATTTATGTAATCACAAATGACGCTTTCTGAAATACAATTGAAAGAATTGTAGGTATGAAATAAATGTTGCGTTTTCCCTAAATCCTAATTTAAAAGTTGTTAGAGACGAGGATATTTGCTTTTTGGAAACAGTAAACAGAGAAAGGGTTGCCATTCTTCTTTGGATAATTTCCCCCTTGTTAAAACCATTTTCCACGTACTACCCACCATTCCCTAAACGGCAACGGTATTGACTTCCCTTCCATTGGACTATTTTCACTCTTCCACACACTTCGTAGTTTAGGCAACTTTTTATGCGGAACACTGCATTTATATAACTCCCAATGTTTGAGTATCTGGTATGAAAATGCGAACAAATGTACGTCTAATGGGTGGCCCTGTCTACAAAAAATCACCCACATCAAATAATACTTTGAGGAATCCTCACACAAATCAACAGTTTTCTCAATAAGCCTCATTAGAAGTCAAAAATCCTTCAGTATTTGACGAATACTGTAAGCATGTACTTTCTATGTTTGTTCTCTTGAATTTGTGCGTTGTACACAATAGACGTTATATAGCTTGAGTATATATGAAACCCTCTAAGTCCCTATTCGGAAATAAGCAACTAATGGAAAATAATTTAGCTTATCGTCGTCATTGTCACTGTCATTGTCGTCGCTTATTGCTTTTTTCACACATATTAATGTATCCTACGCATCTAGTGCAAATACAAAAACTAAACTTTAGATTCATGTGAAAGGTGTTACTTGGTTTGTTTTTTGGCGTGGTGGCCGCTTCCTGTCGAGAGGAGACGCTCACTGTGCAGCTTTTGTCCTTGCATTAGCCTTTTTTCCAGCAGCCGGGCCGCCGGTCTTCTCTCCGTTTCCGTCGTAGACATGGCCATCGTCACTGTCATCGACTTCACCATCGAACCCATACCAATATCACATGATCATAATTTGAAGTGCTACTCATTGGTCTATTGTGCGGTATATTCGCCGCTGTGGCTCCGGGGTATAGTGAATGCGTGTGCGGAAGTGCTGCGGTGAGCCGGGCACACTTTCGGAGCCACGTCGCGGTGGTGGCAGTGGAGGTGATGCGGTTACATATCTATAAATAGAAAGCGGAGAATATAATTCAAAAGCTGCAATTCTTAAGCGATTTGGGCAGCTCTGACCGTCTGTGTTGCAAGAGTGGTGAGCCGGGCGGCTGTCCAGCGCTTAACTCGAGTAGGTTTTTTCGCAGCAGAAGCGGTGATTGGCCTCGATTGTAACGTGGCGGAGGATCGGGGCTGCGATGTCGGCGGTCAATCCCTGTGCTGAAGGCCTGATTGCTGGACGCACCAACTCCGAAGCGTCTCAATAGCGTGGGTGTGGACGAGGTGGCAGGCCCACAGCAGCTGTCGTTGTCTAACATATTACTAGACCTTTTTGGCGAACCGTCTGTGGGTGAGGTGCAGTTGCTACCACCCGCTGAGATTGTCCGATAAAATGGTAACCCTGAACGCCCTGTTTTATGCTGTTCGGCGCCATTGCTAGCCGCCGCAGTAGGAGCGGAGTTCAGTTGAAACTTGGTGTAGGTTGCCAGTTGACGTTTGACTGCACCTGCAAGTGAAGTAAACCAGCCTGAGAGTGGATGCAGAATAACGAAAGTGGATGTTTTCGAGTCCAGAATTTACGAAGTCAAAGAGTTTCGATTTCATGGTTTTGTGAAGAAGAAATGTGGAGTGATGAACCAGTGCAAAGGTCGATGTGAATGATGATGTGAGATGGTGCGGTACAAGTGGTTGTTGTTACGAGAGTGGTGTGCATTAAATCAGTGTCATAAGCGAGATACGAGTATGAGAAATAGATGCAAGGCAAAGCGAAAGCGTGGCAAGCATGAAAAGAATGTACAATGAAGATGTAATTGCATTTAGACATATTTTTAATATATATAAAAATTAGTTTAAGCGAGAAAATATTTTAAATTGAAAATTCGTCGGTTTTCCTTACCATGCTGTTCCTTAAAGCTGTTTTCCTTCGAAGCACTAATTCCACTACCGCTGCTGCCACCACTTAAGTTAGACGCAGCAAGCGATTGTCGCCGGCTGCTGGTTCTGCCATGCTTGCCACTGCCAATATCGCAGTCGCCGAGGGTGCTTCCAGCCGAAGCATTTGCGGACACTTCTTCGGCTGCTGCTAAAGCTGGTGAAATGCGTTCTTGGCTAACATTTGCGACGTGTCTAAAACAGTTTTTCAAAGGCAGAAACTGTTGCGGCAGCGGCTGGTACTGTAGACTACGTAAACCAGGAGCAGCAACTTCGTCAGTAGGTAAACCAAAGCCAACCGTTGCTGTCCTTTGCGGCGATAAAGAACGCCACTGTTGGCCATGCTGCTCGTCGTGGTGCTCATGGTAGCCGCTGGCGTTTTGTGAATTATTTGAGGATTGCGTGGAGGATGATTGACTAGATGTGGAGGAGACAATCGATGCGATTGGTATGTGCGACGAATTGTTTGGTGGTTGTATGTAGCTGCTTAGGAAGGGATTTGTTGTTGTGACATTCGCTGTCTGCTGCTGGAATGAAGGATGCTGCTGAAACGGCTGCTGCTCTTGATGCTGCTGTCGTTCAATTTCGCGCTCTCTCAGTTGATTCTGCTGATGATAGAAACGCTGCAGCACTAAAGATGTGAGACAGAGATTTACAAAAGATAATTATTATTGGCAAGAAAATAACAGAAATTCTTACCAATTGGACTTTGATTGCCTTGAACACGCTGCTCTGTATTTATTGTATTCGTATCAGTTTTATTGCTTTTAGGAATTTGTTGTTGGTGACTTTTGATGGTCGATGTTGTATTTTGAAACCGATTTCTACCAAACATCGGTGAGCTTTGCTTTGCAGCTTTACTTGTAGCAGTGGCGAACGTCGTTGGAGCCGAACCATCGAATGCATCGTAGGTTATACCTACTTCCTGAGTGTTTGTTGGCGCCATTCGCCAGTGTGCATCAAGTTGTTGCTGCTGCTGCATTGTGCCCACACCGTGCTTCTTTTGACTAAAGGGAGATGTGGTTAAATTTCGTATTATCGATTGACCTGCGATGAAATACAATGAAAAATATTGGATTATTTAATTTTATTAATGAAACATTTGTAATCTTAATGTATATTGTTTTGCTCACCTAAACTTCCAAACATCGACGGATCCTTTTTGGAAGCCTCGCCGTACTTGTATTTACGCTGATTGAACGGTGAGGACGGCGAACAAGGACCCGATGCGTTGTATGCTGAGGAGCCTGCAGTCTTCTTATATAATTTACTCAAATCACTCACTACGCTGGCTTCGTTTTTGTGGCCCTGGTGGAACTCTGTGCTGGGTGGAGAGTGCGGACTGGAGCTACTCGCGCTGCTACTTCCGCCGGAACCAAATCCGCCTTTATTTCCGCCGCTGTTGGTGTCATTTTGGTTGAAACTACACGCTGCGTTATAATTAATAGCGACCGGTAGAGGTAAATGCGATGCTTGTTGCTGTTTGTTGTTCTGTTGGTATTGATTATGATGATGATGATGATGATGATGGCGATTATAGTATTGATGTTGCTGTGACACTTGATCCGCTTTATAAAATTGCTCTGTGAGCGGTTTATGTAAGCGATTAAAATTGTTCGTCGTTTGATAGCTGGGAATTTGTGAGATTTTCGCATTTATTGTTGACGTTGTTGAATTATTTGTTGATTCTGTTGTGGCTGTTTTTGTTGTCGAAATCGTATTTGTTGTGTGTTTATTGAGTTTTAATGGTTTCATATCGAATTCGGGCATCATAAGACTTCTGAAATATAAACAGAAAAAATCGCAAAAATACACAAACGATATTTTATCGAAAGACGTGAGAAGGAATCTAAAAATCTGTAAATAACATGAACTATTTAATGAAACACAAATATAAGAATAGATACATACAGACAGATGAGGAAATTTCATACTTCTTATCAACTAAGTAATAGTTAGTTAGTAGTTAGTTAATTTACGTTGTATTTCTCTTAGTTAACGTTTTAGTAGTAGATTTCAGCGCCTTTCTTTATTTTGTTTTAAACACAACTCGTGTGTATACAAATTTATTCGGACAATAATCGTAAAAATGTAAATATGCGTCGAAAAGTGAAGGAGAAGAAGCAGGAAAAAAGGGAAAGCGAAATATGCGAGAATGAAGCTGTTAATATGAAAAGAGTTTTAATTCAGATCACGCAGCTAAACTTTAGAATCACTTATTTGCTTCTGAAGTCGAATTATTATTCAATAATTTATGGATGTGAAAATGTAAGTTTATTAAACTTTGTATTTACATTGAGTGTTTCAGCAACCGTTTTATACAAAAATGTTTAAACGGAAAAGCATATTTCAGGTGAACAAACAATTTCTAAGCAAAGATATAATTTTTAATAATCTTGACGATAAGTTATATCAATTTTTATATGTTTTAAACGATTTAATTTCCTTTTAAATAAAGTCCATTTCTTAATTAATTCTCTTCAATTTCTACTACTGCGAACCATTAAAAGTGATTAAGGAAATTAAGCATTAAGAGTTAGTATTAGTAAAATATCTATTGAATAGTGTTAATTATGTTGTTTCAATGAGTTGCTATTAATTTTGTGCGTAGTTAAAGATGCAGTAATTAGTTTTTGCTAAATACAAGAACAACGCTTAAAACACAAGATTCCAACAGAACAAAATCCGCAAACAAACAATCATTATAACTAACAAACAATCATTATAATGAAACAAACAAACAAACATATAATTAAATCAAAAATTATACTTACTGGATTGGGAGAGTTTGTTTATTTGTTTGGGTAAAAGATTAGGAATTAAGTAACCTACGAAAAAAATTTATAAAAATTAAATATGTTGAAGGAATTAAGTTGTCATCGTTGAATTTTCGCAGCCGATGTAAGCATTAATAAAGGAGACATGTCAAGGCAACGCTAATGATTCAGTGTTCAAAGGGAAGTGACGGACATCGCAATTATACAAAAATTAAATTACACAATTTCGCAAAAAGCAAAACACGGAAATAAAGATAGGTTTTTATACAAAACCCACCTTAAGCTTTCTTTTTGTATCTATTAGTAGACAAATTTAATTCTTAGCGAACAGAAAAAAAAAATATTTTTTTTAAAAAATCCAGTAAAAATTATTTTTTTTAGAAAGAAAATCAGTTAATATTCAAAAATTAATAATTTATGTATGGTAATTTGTAGCAGGCAAATGCAAAAAACGAAAAATTAGCTGCTTCGAATCTAATGTAAATTTAATTAAATAAATCAAACAAGAACTTTCACCGCAATCAAATCGAAATGAACGAAAATACAAAATAAAACAACAATCCTACCTCGTCTAGTTTCTATTACAAACTAAAGTCTCTAAGCAAGTTGCGAATACAAAACTAGGATTTAGCCACTTGCGAAGCTTTACCTGTGATGCGTTTTAATGCCGGATGTCTCCACCACTGATTGGAACCACTTCGGTATGTCCACGTTAATGTTTCCGTAGTATTTAATGAATGGTTGCTCCAGAAGTTCAGGATATTTGGGACGATGTTGATGATTTTTCGTTAGGCTGTTTTTTCATAAATACACAAATTGTAAAATAGTGAAAACGAAGAAGATAATAATTTAATTGTTCACCAACCACTTGGTAACGAAGTCATGAAACTCTTGACTGAAATTAAAACCACAATCGTGCGGTAAGCTCGGCGGATCGGAGTCCAGAACTTTTGTTAGCACTTCGAAATCGGTATTGCAGCCTTCATAGGGAGATCTTGCGGTGGCCAGCTCCACCAACGTTATTCCCAGGGACCAGACATCGGCGCGTATGTCGTATTTCGGTTTCTTGGGATCGATACGTTCAGGCTAGCGACGAGATAATACACAAAACATAAATTAAATACACTCTATAGAAAAGTCATTCAATTACCGCCATGTAAGCCGCACATCCTGCTGATCTCGTGTTCGCCTTCGAGTCCACCAGACGACCGCTAATTCCAAAATCGCACAGCTTTATGTTGCCACGCTCATCAATCAATATATTTGATGGCTTAACATCTCGATGAATGACGCCGTGTTTCTCTTTCAAATAGGAGAGCGCCTTCACCGTCTGTCAGCATTAGAATAAATATTTAGTAAATTGTTTAAATATTGTTTAATATTGACACATGCTCACGTACCGCGACCGTAACCTTGCCTAAAATATTCTCAGGAACTGGTTTCTTGGAGAGCTTTAGCAGTTTATCAAAACACATTGACATGAGCTCCATGCAAATCCACACGTCCGGATCTCGCACAAAACAACCTAAACATTGCACTATGTATTGGCAGTCATGTGATTTCAGTACTACATCTAAATCCATCAAAATTCGCTTGTTTTCCTCCGTGTTGCCTGTACGTCGCATCTGTTTCACAGCAATAACTGTTGTGCTGGGCAGGTGTCGCATTTTCACCACATTCCCGCTAGTGCCATTTCCTAGATCGCCCAAATGTACCAGATCCTTAATGTCGGTGTGGTACTGTTTGCCGTTAATGGTAAGAATGCCAGTTTGTTTCATTATTTTTTTGAGTTTCTTATCGGTTTCCGTTTCAGCTGCCGGCGCTGAAGATATCACGGGTAAAAACATTTTACGCGGACGATTCGGTGTTGTTTCCACTGCAATAAATGATGATGAATTGTTAATCTCATATCTTAAATGTAACAAAATATATGAAATATATTTGGAGAATGCGCCAAACCTTGTATAAACAAGTATTAAAGTTTTCCAATAAATGTTTACAGAAAAATTCCGCAATAAAACGTAAATAAAACAGATTTTATTATAAACAAATGCTTAAGAGAAAGAATAAAGAGCTGAACAAACTCTTGGACATAAATAGTGATAAAAATCGATAAAGTTACACTTGAGCTCCATGTATAAATATTGTCCGTCCATCATTTAGACGACACATGTGAATTATTTTTGGTTTTTGTTTTGTTGCTGCTCGAATAACAAGAAAAACAAGCAATTGGGAACTCGTCAACTGTCTCATGGTACATTTTAAAAACAATCTTATCAATTTTACTAATGTAACAAAAATATAATTCGTCCCCCAACAGTTTGCAATTCGTTTATTTTTGCATTCGCATAATATGTATTCCCATTTGACTTCTCCCATCTTACTTATTGCAAGAAAGTAACGCAATAAATGAGCCTTATCTGGCAGACAAATGAGGAATTGCATCTATCTTTGCCCCAAATGGATTCCTCCTCATTCTCTTTACAAATGTTATGAAAATTGTAGATGCAAAAGTTTCTGCCAACTTTTGAATACTCTTACATGGAAGGCGGGGTGTCGGACGAGATACTCCAGCATTCGTTACTCCTGGTGCAGCTCCTGTTGCGACTGGTGCAGGCAAATTTTTGGAATAGACCATCCGATCATGTGACTCGTTTGCAGCCTGTAATCGCTCCTCCAGCGACTGCAGTTTGTGTCCAATTGTTTCTATCGAACTGGACATTATTGTGCACGCAATATTCACTTATGCCAAAAAATATTTATTATTTCTTTCACTTCACACTTGTCGTGATCACTGGCGAAAACTTGAAAAAGCCCTTCAATAATTTTCTTGCTTCAAAACCAACTTCGAAACGCACCCCACAAAAAGTAATCATATGTCTTGTTCTTCTTCTTTTCAGCTCGCGAGAGAGATTATCCGAAGTTCGCCGACTAATCACGAAGCGAGTTCGGCTTCCAATATTTTCCAATTTCCAGAAAATTAACAAACTACTTATTAAAAAGTATCAATTAACAAGTAACAATTTATCAAAATATTTCAGTGTTCATACAACCAACCAGCCATGGTTTCTTTTTCGGTATACAACGTCGCAAAGCACTATCCAACAATTGTGCAACAAAGCCAAGTTGTACAACACAGTCATATATTAGGATCAAGAATGATAGAAAACAATAAAAAAAAAAAATAATTAAATGAGGAATGATTCTATCATTGTTCTTCCCATGTTCCGCTTTTAGATCATGGTGTTACTTTTCAATCTCATTTTAGTCTGGGACATTATTATAATTTGGTTTTTTATCTAACACTAACAAAGATTTTCTTGGCATTCAAGGTCAAGCGAAATAAATGAAAATATATAATATAAATTAAATAAATTTGGCGGTTTGCCTTATTTTGGTAGAATATCTTTTTTCAAGTGTAATTCAAAAATGAGAAACGTTCAAAATATGATTTCACTACTTTATTTCAATATTTTTCTTAAAAAAATTATTAAATATTATTATAAAATTTTTCATTGGACTTCAATATTTTAGTAATGGTCTTGTTTGGCAAATAATTTTTATTGTTTCCCCTAATTTTTTTATTGTTTTTCAACTAATTTTACTTTTATTTATACGTAGTAAAAGCAGTAAAAAAGTATTGCAATAGCAAAAAATTCCAATATTGATATTTTAATTGTAATACACATCTGGACTAGCCTTGTCGTAACAAATGTTTTGTCAGACCAAATTTTTTACAAATTGGCGATTTTTTCTTCCTTCATAGTGAAATATTTGAAAAATTTTACATTCCATTAAATCACTCAATGGCTTTATAATATAAAATAATTGGCATCTCAAAACACAGGTTCCACTAAATGTCATATAAATACTATGACGTCAGCCGTCTAATAAGTGGATTTGCAGCACAAACGTCATCAAATATCGAGTTTTTCACAAACATTTCTCGACCGCCATCATTCGAGTTGACAACAGTTTCAGAAGTTAACCATCTCTTCATCATTCACAAATAATAGAAATTTCGAGCGCAGTGTGCGGAATTTTGATTTTTAATTTATTAAAAATAAATAGTTCAATTGAAGTAGTTCGTTCATAAATTAACAAAAGATTTACATGTAAAAACAAAAAAAAAATTTGAAAAAAATATTAGATTTCAGACTTCAACTGCTCATTCGTATTTGGGTGCTGTTGCGCGTTGAATGTTCAGGTGCGTTTAACAGGCGAATACCTAAAAGTTATCATATAATCAAATATCAAAAACTAAAATGAGTTAACTACTTTTATAATATAAATTGAAAATAAAGTGTTCATTTTAACTAAAACTCGCATATTTTTTAAGAAAAAATAAGCATTTATTTAAACCAAGAAGCCACTTCAGATCCCAGCCAAGCCGGGAATTTTTGCCAAAGCGACCAACCATTCCACCCTGCAGTGCTGAAAAAATCAATGCTTGTGCGTTGGTGACGTTGTTGGGTGGCAAGTATTTTTCTAAGTAGTGTTTGCATCGGACAGAATAGATTAGTTTGCATAATGAAAGCAATAATTTATGGTGATTAAAACAAACAAATAAAATAAAAATTCTGTGCTGAAAGTTTGAGGATTTGTCTAAACCCTAATTTGAGTGTTTACACAAGGGAATACCAAAATATTGATTTTATCTGAAATTTAAATCGAGTGAAATAAAATCAACTTTGTGGAAGTTAAAATTTACTAATTTGATGCTTATACTATTACAATTGTTATTCTAATAAAAAGAAACTACTTTAGCTACAGAAACAATTAAATTTAATAAGTAAATGTAACACTTTTTAAGAAAAAAAAGTAACTGTTCTCTAATGAATCGTTCTGCCGGCCGATAGAAATTCTCATAAGACTCAATCCGCTTCAATGGGTTGTTGTGCTCGAGTTTTCGTGGCCTGCATAGATTTCGCCATTTTCTCTGGTTTCGGTGACTGAATAATGTAAACTTTATTTAAACACACAGATTAAGCAAGACTGAAATAAATAATGTACTAAACATTCCGAAATCCGCAACTACTGAAGAAGAGGTGGAAAATTGTGACAAATACACATTCACAAGGAGACACATCGATTCGCTACACACCATAGAAGAGCATAAAATTGCGGTGCATGTTGAAAACACCAGTTTAAAGCATAAAATGAAATAAGACAAAAATTTCAAATCCAATTAACGATAAATACGAAACAACAACAACTCTTGCCAGCAAGGTAGCAACAACCAATTGCCAATTGCCATCAACCAGCGAACCGAGCGACTATTTTCGCCGGTTGCCGTAGCCGTTGTCATTGCCACCTCCAACGCCCGACGTCACGCGAAAAACACCGCAATCCCAACTCAAGCAACTGCCTGTACTCACACCTTGCGGCCGGAAAACAGGAGTCAGTCAAACAGTAACCCAGCCACTGCAGCACAGTGAACAAGAGTTCAGGCAGCATTCGGCGGCTGCGTGCGTTTTAATTCAAAATTACCGAATTGGAAGCAAATTTTAATTAACGCGCACAAGGAAGAACGTCGTCCAGCCGGGCAACTATTCGACATGTCCGCAGCTTCGTTGACCCTGGACTTGTCGGCTGACGCAGAAGTGGTAGCAGTTGGATGCGAACGGCCGACAAGCATCACTCTGGCCGATTCGGATAAGCCACAGCTCCCACCTGGCAGCTTACGACAATCATCCATGCAGCAGTCGCAGTTGTCGAGTCCAACCACACCAACATCCGCCACGCTATCGCCCAGCGGTTCAGCCACCTCCATATCGCCATCGTCCGCCTCGTTTCTGCCTGAAATGCCCCAGTGGAAGAAAGATTTAATACAGCGCCGCAAGACGAATTCCTCGCGCAGTGGAGCAGTCTGTGCAGGGGGCGTCGGAGGAGGCATCGTCTCGCCGTTGCCATCGCCGCAGCAGCATCGCTTTGGCTTTGGCTGCGCCGGCGATGCCACATCGACTTTTGCTGAAAAAGGTGAGTTGATTTAATTATGCCAGAATTCGACAGGGTTGAAAAGTCATTAGTTTTGATGGGGTTGCTTTTCCGTCTGATTGAAGGGAAGTGCAATCAATTTGCTTCTTCGCCAATATTTTTACTTTATGGAGTTGTTCACAACACTTTAGCTCCTTAATTATAAATAAAAGTGTAAATTTAACGAAGATTTGTACTAATTTAAATTAGTTTTCTATTAAATCAAACAGACGTAAACAAGACAACATGAAAAAATAAAACGCATGCGGACGAACAAACACGAGCAAATTTTTGCGCAGCTTCGCAGATGCCGGCGTCTCGGAAAAGCTTCGCGTGTGACAGTCGTTAATTTGGCAGTTATTAAAAAGTTAAAAAAAAAATTAATATTAAACGCAAAATGCATCGAGTTATTCACCTTTCGTTAAGTTTTTTAATTCATTCGATTGTGTTCGTCCGAATTCAAGAAATTATAACCGCAACGCAAACAGTTTAACAGTATGCATTAAATCGCTGACATTTTAAAAAAAATTTTAATCATTTAATTATTTCGTCCTCTTTGGTTAAGTAGTTTTGCTGATCAGCGTATTTAAACTACTTTTTGCTAAGAAAATCGTATTTTTGGGTTTTAGTAAAATTGGAATTATTTAATATTAATTCGAATATTAATCGATACTTCAGCCAAAGGGTTTTTAATGAAAGAACAATTTCCCCTTTTCGCATCTTTTTACTTCCTTTTCCTTAAGTAATCAGTTGTTGGAAACGTTATTATTTTCTGAACTGCGTAATATGAAAATGTTGAAGAAAACTTATTTTCGCTATGAAGGAATGAATTGGTCGCTGTTCATTCGCTTTTATCAATTTTGCATTATTTCCTTCTTTATTTATCAAGTCTATGTAGGAATTTTTCAAACTTTTATCTTTGGTGCGCTGTTTACTTGTCTTTATGCTTTCGCAGTTTTCCTTAACTTCGACATTAAAAAATAATTAGCATTTCTGCAGCCGTCATGTAACCCGTTAAAGCAGCTCCTCTGCTTGCTGCGACGTGTGCTTCGCGTCTCGTTTATCCATAGACAAGTGGTTTTAGTGATTTTCCATTGCTTACTTCACTCGTATTACTTTTCAAAGAATATCATATGCCAACAGCAACAATTTAATAAAAATATTGCTTTATTGAATATTGTTTTCTTGAATATTGTTTTCTTTTCACCTTGAAAAACATGCATATGTAATTCATTGCTTCAACAAATGATTTGCTTGCTTAAATAAATAATAAACAATTTCAGGAGTTATTTTATTTCCACAATAAAATTATTGTATAAAATATTCGAGGTCACATAAAGTTTTCATCATATTTTGAACGCGATAAAAAGTCAGTAAGTGATTTTTAATCAGATAACAACAAAAACAAAACCAAAACTAAGAACAAAAAAAAGTCTTGTTAAATTATCTATCTAAATACTTATGTATTTTTTGTATATTTCATCAAAATTTTGTTTAGTCACCTGAGTTCTTCAATAGAAATTTTATAGGTATTTCTGGCCCTCAGCTTAAGCGGCTTTTTTTCATTCACGTTATTGATTAACCCGATCTACTTTTGCACAATTGTTTCTATTTACTTACGTACATTTAATTGCTTTAATTTACAGCAGAGACAGCAACTAAAAGTTACACGTAGGTCACTCGATTTAAAGAGAACTAAGAAAAGCTTGAGTTAAAGTCTCAGTTAAAATTAAAATTACAATCATCTGTTTATTCATTAAATTAAGGCAAAACATGTTTATTGCTTAAACTTATCATTTTGTGCTGTAAAAAAGAGAACTTATTATTTTCAAAATGTCAATAATAATTTTTGGAAATCTGATACAAACACAGAACAAATATTAAACAGCGTTTCTTTGTTTACACTTTTTCCCTTCGAGTATCTTTTTTCCCAAAGCACAATAAATCAAATTGATAAATTTTTGGTTATTGCTTTATTTTAGTATTGTCAATATTAATTTTTTTTTTAGATGAGTCAATGCTGATTTAGCACAAAATTATTTATGTATATTTATTAAAAACAAACAGTTGCTTTAACTTCGCCCTGAACGCAGCAGATTTACTCTAAAAAGGATTGCATAGAATAAATTACTGTTAAAAATCAAAGGATGAATTCAATTTTCTGGCTTTTTCCTCTTCTTATCCTTTTTTATCTTCTTCGTTGTTGCTAGCACGTCTTTTATTATATTTTAGTCGATTAATGATGATGTTTTTTAGCAAATTTTTTCTTAAAATGCGTAGTTATTAAATTAATTTTACAGAAATTTTATTTATATTATTTCAACGTCTTATTATTATAACTTTTATTTTTACATGCTCGCTTATTTAAATTAAAATCCGACAATGAAAGTCATTCGTGTATAATTTGTAATTTAGCACGCTAAAATCGGAGCGACAGTGTGTTCCACTGTGATTCTCAAAAATGACGATTGTGATCTCAATATGAGAAATGGCGTGTAGATGGCGCAATGTAATCTAATAAATTTAACTGTGGATGACTAAATTTGCCAAAATGAATGCGATTCTTCCACAGGCAAAATTCTTAGAAAGTGTCATCTGTGTGTCACCACTGCATTCAGCATTTTCACAAAGCCAGCAAAATTTTTATGGTATGTGGTGGTTCAACCAACGAGTCTATATTGTAATATATACTGTAATATATAGAGCGTTTGTTCAACCGCCGATGTTTTAGTGTTTCAGCGGTATTTTTTGGACTGAAAAATACCTTTCAGATGCGTTTCGCGTTGCGCCATCTACCTGTCACAAATTTTGTGCCATGCCAGTCCGTTCAATAGAATTGTGAGAAATTTCCATTGGTATTTCACACGATTGCAAAATCACGCAAATCACGCATTTACCTTGGCACATCGGACAACGGAGAAGTGCGTGATTTAGGCAACGAGCATATATTATGAAGAGATTACAAAGGCGAATTCACGGCAAAAATATTTTGACGATGGTTACAGAGTTCGGGGACGGACCATTTGGGTCGACTCGAACTTCGTTTGCTTTTGTTTCATGCGTATGAGGCAGCAGAATGCCGTATAAACTTATGCAAAAAAGTGCTTCAATGCAACCATCGTGGACATACGATGTGTGAAGTAAAACAAATGAAGATTATAGGTTTCTCAGGCGTGGAGGGGCGAGGGGTACATTTAACTTCTTATTAATATTTTACAATAACAATTCCCCATCGTGTGCTCAGGTACAAAGCAGAATTTTTCAATTTTGTGTTTTATGACCTGAAACAATACTGTTTGTTGTTATTCCTTCGATGGTTGAGAATATGCCTTTGCGCTTTGATTATCAGAGTGGGAAGAGAAGCAAGGGGTAGTTTCTGTTTATGATTTTTGTGCTTCTGATCGTTTCGCAAATTTTTAGATTTTCAGCTTCTGAGCATTTTCGGCTTCTTCGTTTAATTTGCTCCTTTCGCACTATGTCACTACAATTTTAATTCGAGTGTAGAAAAGGTAGTGCTTATTTTAAAATGTACGTAACTTAAATAAAATTAATATAAAGTAAACAATTTTTATTTAGAGTACAATATATGGAAAACCAAAAAATTTTCGTAATTTGTCATTGAACATTAATTGTTAAAATATTCTTCATTTTTCAACCATTTATATTTTAATTTTTTTTTGATTTAGCATTTTTCCTTATTTTACTACTTATTACTTACCGAAAGATTAACTTCAATTAAATAATACTTTTTAATATAAGTACATACTACCTTTTTCTATACCCTCAATAAAATTGTAGTGACATAGTGCGAAAGGAGCAAATTGAATGAAGAAGCCGAAAATGCCCAGAAGCTGAAAATGTAAACATTTGCGAAACGATCAGAAGCACAAAAATCATAAACAGAAACTACCCCTTGCTTCTCTTCCCCCTCTGATAATCAAAGCGCAAAGGCATATTCTCAACCATCGAAGGAATAACAACAAACAGTATTGTTTCAAAGGTCATAAAACCCAAAGTTGAAAAATTCTGCTTTGTACCTGAGCACACGATGGGGAATTGTTATTGTAAAATTATAAGAAGGTAAATGTACCCCTTGCCTCTCCACGTCTGAGAAACCCATAATCTTCATTTGTTTTACTTCACACATCGTATGTCCACGATGGTTGCATTGAAGCACTTTTTTGCAAAGTTTATACGGCATTCTGCTGCCTCATACGCATGAAACAAAAGCGAACGAAGTTCGAGTCGACTGAAATGGTCCGTCCCCGAACTTTGTAACCCAAGTCAAAATATTTTTTCCGTGAATTCGCCTTTGTAATCTCTTCATAATATATGCTCGTTGATTTAGGTGATTTTGCAATCGTGGAAGAATTTTTCCTTCTTGGAAGAAATTGGAAACCCACCATGTGGTAACACGCACTACGATCGGAAATCCACCACAAATTTTTTTATATCTAACCAAAACTATTACTGAATATTATACACGCTGGCTAAATCGAAACTTACTTTTAAGAGTATATATATATATATACTCTCAGTCCTGTTTTTTATAAAGAAATGCACTTTTTAAAATTTGGTGAAAAGTAGAATCTGCGTGTAATTCTTGGGAAATATTTTTGGACTGACAACTTTGAGAAATTCACCACCATTCACTCACTCACTTCTCCATTTTCAATAGAATGAATATGTTAATTAACAAGATCTTATTTGCTTATTATTCTTTTCTATGGGCATTTCTTCTTCTGGCTTAAAGTTGTATGAACTTTGGAATTTACTTATAATCAATTCTTTAATAGTGACAATCATAAAATATGTGGAAACGGAGCAAACATGCAAACGTTGTGCGGTCGATTGCTGCTGATGGCGATCGCTAATCAACATGGAACATTAAATGGTCACGACGTTTTTTCCGTGCAAGAATAATATGTAATGGAAATAGTAGTAATACTTACAATAACCCTAGCAACAAGAATTAAATAATAGCAACAATTTATTCAAAGTTATTCGAAAGAATGCAATATTTTTGCTCAGCCAATAATTTTATTTATAAGTTCTTTAATTAAGCATACAGCATCACTAATGCGAAAATTTACAATAAAAATTAATAGAAAAGTAAAAATAACTCTAAATAAATTCCCCTTTTTAATTAATTCCCTTTGTTGATATAAAAATTCACCAAAAAAAAAACTGCGATGATTTTTTAGTGTGGGCAACGGTGGGTTAATTGTTGATGTTTACTTTGTTTCGTTGTTGCTATTCGCTGGTTTCTTTGGGACTTTTTTAACATTTGTGTCTGTCGTTACATGTGAAGGTCTTTTTTGTCTTTTGATTGTTGCAGTTCTTCAGTATTCTTTATTAATAAACAAACGTTTTTATAAAAGATGAATGTAAGAACGAAAAGCGTAAAGAATACAGAAAATACGACTCTACTTCTTCATTTATTTTCCCAATCAGAGTTTTCAGAAAAAAGAATAAAGTACAAGAATGTTGTTTATGCTTGGTGTGGTGAAAAAGTGGTGCTGTGGGGAAGAAGTGATGGTTTGGAATTCGAATTGTTTACGCTTCATCAAGTGATTTACTTTTTGTATTATTCCTAAATCCTACGTATTAATTTTAAGAGTGTCGATTTTCTACAAAAAGGAAATGAAAACAATTTGCAAAAATTTCTACTAACCTTTTTCTTAATGTATTTTTTAATTGTTCGCAGATGGTTTCTTGCATTCCTTCAAAACTACATCAACTGTGCAGCATCAAAAGCAACTGCAGCAACATTCAACAGCTGAAGAGCTCCACTTGCAACTACAAAGAACTAAAACAATAGCAATCAATGCCATAAAAACGCCGACTGCTTCAAATTCTCACACACATTCGCCGCAAACACCAACACCAACACAGCAGCGGCAATATAATGAAGAGGATCCAGTAACAATTTCACCGACAGCAAAAGAGGAAGCAGCAGAAAAATTTATTGGAGGTCATTCAACGCCGCAGGTTAGCAGCAGCGGCAGCGGCGGCGGCAGCGTGGATCTCAATAATATTGTTAAAGCATCAACAACAAACAACGCAGCGCCAATACCAAAGCAAAGATCATTGTTTGTGGCATCCACAAAGCAGCTTTCAGCTGAAGAACCAGATTCTTGCACGAATTCTTTTGCAACAGCGTCGCAGTCGTCGTCGTCGCCATCTTTCACTCGTTTAACAAGTTTGAGTTCCCCAACATCCACAAAACAAGAACAACTGAGACTCCAACAACAACAACAACAACAGCAGCACACAACTAATAAAAGCAGAGTCGACAAAAAAGTGCCAAGAGAAACAGACCAAAAACTGCACGAAGCAGCAGCACCAACAGCAACCATGAAAAAAGACTTGATAGAAGAAACATCAACAGTAACGAAGAGCCACAACAAACACACGCTCACAGCGAACAAGTGTGGAACTTATTCGTCATCATCATCCACATCCACTTGCACACACTCGCAATTCCCAATAAGCACTGTTGAGAAATCAACTATCGCCACAGCAACAGCAACAACAACAACAACAACTGCAGGCACAACTGTAGTTGCTCCCATCGCTGCTGGATCGTCGCTTCCTCAGTCACATTCGAGTAACGCTAGCGACAGGTCGTCGTTTACGGTAACGACAGGCTTCGGTAATTCTGTGTTGTTGCCGTCCCCAACAACAGCAACTGCGCCAATACAAACAACCGTAACCACGAACAGCAATCAACTGAAATCGTTGGATATCGAAAAATTCGACAAGCCAACGAAAATATCAACGAAACTCCAAAGCAATCAGTTCATTAAGAACCAAGCAGCAGCTGCAGCAGCTGTTGGTGGAATATCAGCCAAATATTTCAAGCATAAAGCGGCCGCTTCCACCGCACAGGAACAGAGTCAGGCAGCAAGTGTTGGAGCCGCTCCGACCGCGGCCGCTTCCACTACGAACAGCAACGTCACGGCGAAAAGCACCGTTACAGCGGCAGGCAAGAAGAAGATGGTCGCCGTACAAGAAATGAAGAAGACGGGCACGACTCACCACATCATCGGCGGCACAAGCGCTGCAGCCACTGCGACAACGTGCGGCCGTCAACAGCAGCGAGCTGCTTCGTCCGCCGCCGACGCCGCGTCGCACTTTGATCCCGGCGAAGACCTCAGCTACGGGCCCGGCATCGTGTCGAAGCTGCGCTGTCGCTATTTGAGTCTGGCGCTGCGCGAGTCCATGGACAAGCAACGCCACGCGTTGGACACTCTGCGGCGTGCAACCAGTTTGAACAATCTGCTCGATCGCGACGACCAGCGCAAGCGTGTGCACGACGAGGAGGAGGAGGAGGAGGAGGACGGGTGCGGCGGCGGCGATAACCAGTTGGAGGTCGTCAGCTGCTACGGCGAGGATCAGGAGAATCTGCCGCCGCGTCCCGTCGCCGGTGGCATTCTGCGCACGCACGAGCAGCAGCAGCAAAATGTTGTCAAGAAGACGGCCACTTTCCAGAAATACGCTGCGGCTGCCACCGCCAACGCTTGCATGTCGCAGTCGCAGAGCAACAGCAGCGCGCCCGGCGAAAACAACCTCCGTTCGCGTCACGTGAAGCGCGGCAACGACTCCCTGAAGCGCGCGCGCTCCGTCGAAGCTCTGCTCTGCGAGAAGTCGCCCTGGAATTTCGTCTACAATCGCAGCAGCTTGGATCCGGCCAAAGTGCCACCGCCGCCGCCGACGGCCTCCAACCGCAGCTGCATTGTAAACGTGACCATCGAGGACAAGATAAATAATGCACGCGAGCGTCTGGTGCTCGGCACGGATATCACGCCGCCGCGTCGACTGACCTCCATCATCGACGACACCGAACGCCCGCCGCCGGACCTCGTCAAGCAGACGCTGAAGAAGTTCGAGGCGACGGCGAACAGGCGCAGTCGTGGCCTCGGTCGCAGCCAGGGCAACGGCGACGTGGCCAACAAAGTAGCCAACTATCGCTCCATAATCAAGGAACAAAAGCCTCCGATCGTCTTCCCGAAGCCGCAGGTTGCGCCTCAGAGCCCCACGAAGAAGGCGGCTGTGAAAATAGCAGCCAAGCTGCCGGCTGCGTTGGCGACTGCGGATGTTGCTGGCCCTTGCATCGAACGGAAAAGCAATTCAACTGCCGCAGTGAGCAACAACTGCAGCTCCTTGATCGGGTTCCAACCCGTCAGCACGGAGACTTCCACGCCCAAGAAAAGGTACCCGTTGCCGCCGTCGGTCGCCGCGGAGTTGATGCCTGTTCTGCGAGTGGCGGCCACTCCGAACTTCGCATCGCCACCGGACATAATAACGCGCTCCAACAGCAAGCTTCCGTGCGAAGCTGAGGCTGGCGGCGACCACGTCGTCGTTGATTCGCCCGTGACTGCGCTGACGAAAAAGCTCCACAAGCTGCGACTCGACGCTACGACAGCCACTGGAAGCGTCATTGCCAAAGAATCTCAAACAAAGCCCAATCAGCAGCAGCAGCAAGCGTCTGGCGACACTGAAAGTTCTGCTCAAGTTCGAGCGATCGACTCGTCAGCTGATGACGCAGCGCGGCTTCTGGATAAAGTGTCGCCCGTGGATAAAAATAGCAGCAACAGCAACGACAACGACAACGGCACGCGCAGCCACAAAAACAAAAGCAACGACGACGACGAAAACACCGACGACGATCAAAAAACAACAAACGAACACAGCGACGATGACGACGACGATCGTCGTGGCTGTGTTGAGGCCGAAAGTGCTACGGCAGAAACTCGCTCGGCTAGTAGCGATTTTATCGACGACGAATGCGGTCCGACGACGAAGCGTGTATCGAAAGCGGCGCTCGAAAATATCGCCAAAGCAGGCACAAGTCAGCAATTCAAGTTCGCGGTTAGTCAGAAAGCAGCAGCAGCCACTGAAGCTCCCGCCCCCGTCACAGGACCCAGCAAACAGATCGGCATCATTCGGCCCTTGCCCAACCACGGCGCCAGCAACGACTCCTTCGCCACAGCCAAATCGCCAACGTCGAACGGCGGCCACCAGCGACTCATGGATACGTTGAACCACAACCAGCAGTCAGCTCTGTACAACGCCAGCCATAACAACATCCACTTCACCACCACCAGTACACACGCACACGCACACACACACCAATCGCCAGTGCTTACCAGTCGCGAAATTGAAAAGAATCGCATTAATGAGATCAAGAAGACGGCTACAGTCGCTTTCGATGCAACTTCGCCGTACGCGGCGACATCTGCAGCCGCAGCCGCAGCCAGCGCAGCAGCAGCCGCCACATCCGCAGCAGCAACCACTTCTAGTCTTGACACCGTGATAATCACTGCAGGCAGCAGCAGCAGCAACAATAAAGTTTCCGGTTTAAGTGAATTGGATGCTGCCGCGACGATCCAAAACAACAGCAGCCCCCTTTGGGCGATGCAGACGAAAAAGAAGCGCCAGCCGCCGATCGCAGCAGCCGAAAATAACACGATGGTTTTCAACTTCTCGAATCGCAAAGAAGTGCCGGACTACATTGAGAACGACGGCGTAGTTATACGCAGAAAACGTGAATTACCGAAGGTAAGTCGACACAAGGTTGCGTTGAGGTGACTGGCGGGGAAGGATCAACTCGAGATCTACGAACGGGGAATGAGAACACTGAGTCAGAAGAATCTGAAGGCTATAATAAGATTTATACATTCAGTCTGTGTTTCTGGTTGGAAGCCAATAAGAAAATGTAGAAGTCCAACCAACACTACACGATGAAGACATCCAGTTGGGAATTATTGAGGGGAGAGCAAGTGAAGCTGAGCTTAAAAATGTGTAGACGTTCGTTGAATTTTCATTTTCTCTCATTTCAATGTGTGTGAGGAGCGACCAAACTCATTTCTTGTACGATTTCCATTCAATTCTGTCATTCTCTCTCTCTTCCGTTGTTAGTTTCATGATTACAAAGTATATTAATGCGTTATATGTATTTTCTGCTTTATATAAGTTATCTTATCTTCTCTTCAATTCGAGTTGAGTCAACGTTTCTATTCTATACGATTGTTTGCAATCGTTATATGTTTTTAAACAGCAGATTATTTTATCAGTTCCTCGATTAAAGAAGCCTTTTCTCTGGAAACGAGTTATTTTAAAATACTTAATCATCGGTTTTAAACTTATTTATCATGTATCGAGGAAGTACGAACACACAAACACAGAATTCTTATCATTTATTTCAACTCTAAGGGAAAATATTTATGCAATCGGTTATTGAAAAAGATCGTGCCTTTCAATAAATATGACATTTGCATTGAAATATTTTCCTTTCATGTTTCAATCAATGCGTAGTTAAAATCAAAGTTGTTTAAATAATTAATTGACGGACTGACGTCTTTCGATATGTTAATCGTTTAAAAGATTTTATTTCACATTTATTTATTCCACGTTTCGCTTAATTTCAAAGATGGCCGCCACTACTGCATCACTGAGTCGATACAGTGTCAATTGTGAAATTGCTAGGCTTTTGTTTCGCTTCCAGATATGATTCAGTAACTGATGTAACAAATATGGCTCAAATGCAATCAAAAGTCTCCGTTCACGGTGTATTGACAAAGCTTTTGATCAGTGGAACGTGCTTCTTTGTTAAATTGTAGAAAAGAAAAAATCACAAACCTATAAAAAACCAACAAAAACAAATGTTAATTCGACAGTTTTACGTTTCATTTCGACAAAGAAAATCAAATTTAGCAAATTGTTATTTATCGTCGTCTCTATTTTGTTGTTTTTCACTTTATTTTCTAGTAACGGGTTAAAAAATATTTTATCTGAAATGCAATTGAAGAAATTCCTATTTAAATTATGTGTTGAAGATTATTTATTACAATTTAACTGCGGCATAACTGCACGTTGTTCGACTGGCTTCTTTTAAATGCCATCTTTTCAACTGGTTTTCTGCATTTTTTTCTTTTTTTTTTAAACATTTGACTGGGTCGCGAGTTCATCGAACCATTGGACCATTCATCAGGCCAACTTGTGGCCCATTTCAATCAGCTACAGACCGAAATTCCGCAATCGAATGAACAATATTAGACAATAGACAGAAATTAAACAAATAATAGGAAATATATTTTTAATTTAATTTTAATTGCAATTAATAGTATAAACATTAGGAAAATGCCATTGAAGGTCTCTAAAAATTCCGTAAGCTTTAAAGCAAGCTCTGGAAGCAAGAATGTGAGACAGAACACGCAGAGAGAGTTTTTAAGCTGTTCAGAACTGGATTTAGACTAAACGGGATCCAGTTTTATTGTGAGCCTCTCCTCTCTCTCACTCCATGTGCCTAAAGCAATTAACAGTTACGTTTAACTGTACTTTTTTTAAAAGTTTTCTTCTCACGTCGGTTTTTTTCTTTTCTTGTTTTGTAAATTAATCAAATTCATTGATCACCTTTAATCAAAGTGATAGGCAACAACAAATTCGAAGAGACTACAAAAAACTGGTTGGACACAACCTACACACTTTAGCTTTATTTGTAACCCTGTATAACAGTATTTTGTGTCCATGTGTTTGTGTTGAGATGCCTTTTCTTCTCCTCAACCTGTTTATTTTATGTTGGTATTGAACAAATGAGTTTTGATGTCGTTTTAACTCACGTAAATTCAAAATAAAAACAGAAAGTATTTAAAAACCAAAACCGAAAAGGTTTTTAAAAGTTGCCAATGTAAAACCAACATCAAATCCCGTTGACTTTTTATTACTATAATAAAAGTGGCTGCGTGGAAATTGGCTAAAGTAGCAAAAAGAAAAGAGACATCGAAAACAGCAATAAACATGTTTCAATGCAATCAAAGCAAATCTTTTAACTGACGTTTCTTCTTTGAATAGTATTATTATTATTATTTTTATTACTGTTTTTGTAGTTCTTATTGTATCTAATTACTGTTTTCTTCTGATTCTTGTCGTTCGTAAGAATTCTGATGAATGTTGAAATATTTGCTTTTTTCGTTTGTATAAACTTTGCAATGTTTATTTTTCAAAAACAAAGCTCCTTGTCTCTCTCACAATAAGAAATTCCAAAAAACTTGTATTTATCACACATACATATACAACTTTTAAACCGCTTTTGACATTCCGCTTTGACTGTGTTTTGGCATTAAATTAAACATTGTTTTCGGTTTAAGTCGGGGAATGGATGGTGTCCAGCTTTTCTTTTCATCTCAGCTTTTAATTGCAGTTTGCGATCGCTTTAAATAATACGACAGAAATGAAAAATCCAAGAAAAGCATCGGCCGGCATAAAATCAAGAAAATATATAATAATACTAGCAGGAAAATACCCAACCTTGCAGGCAGATGAATACTTAACTTGTAAATTTTAAAAAAAAACGATATATTTCCGCTATACCTTGCAATTAATTTTTCCGTCGCTCCCTTATATTGCAACTTTACCACTGCAAACCGTCGATGTCGATGTCTCGTTCGGGTCTATGCGTCACTCTCGTTCTCCTTTCCATCGTCCTCTCTCTTTTCTCGGCTGTCTCTCCGTTCTCTCTCCTTCATCGACTTTTTCTCCGTCCGTCCTTACCTCTTTTTATACTGTTCTCCCTTCGGCTTCCTATCACTGTCATACATTATTCTCTGCCCTCTCGTTTTCTCAGCCTTTCTCGCTCGTACTTACTCCCTCAATTAAATCCCGCTACCTACTTCTGCCAACCACTATTTAGTCTCCCCTCCTGCTCTACATCCCTCAATCTCTCTCCGTCTTCCTCCACAATACTATATCCGCAACTCTATCCCCCTCTCGCTACCATGAATATATTTTTGGACACAGGACAAAAATTCATAAGATGCTTCGTTTAATTATTGTTTTATTGTCATTAATTGTATCTTTACCAAACTGCATCCTTTTTGGGCCTTTAGAGGATAAATTTTGGAAAACGCTAAAAACGATTTTTAGTTATTTATACACGGAATGTTTTTGTGGAAAAAGAAAATCCATACTTAATGGCTAAAGAAAGGGTGTTTATCGTTTCTGAAGTCCTTAGAAGTACAATTCTTTCTTCTCCCTTGTATATGTCAAAGGAGTGTGCATTACTACTATTATGGGACCTGAAGACTTCTTTGACCCGACCGACATCCTGATGATTCTTAGGCAAGCACGTTTATATTTTGTCCCATTGAGGTCGAAACACATCTTTCTTTGAAATTGGTCCGTTTGAACACTTTTTCAATATATCAATTCTAATTACGGAAATGCTTTTTTCTCACGCAAATCATCGTGCAATGTTTTTCTCCCTCACTTTGGAGTTAAACTGAGTTTCCGGCTCAACGTTAATTTTTATCTGCCAGTTCACATGAGCTTTTTCCCCTATCATCTATTATTTAATGTAGTTTTGCCTATGAAAAAGTGCGACCACAGCCTATGCAACAATTTCGCACAATAGCGATGATGATTATGGGGCATTTGCAAAGTCCAATTTCCCTATTTAAGAGTTTTTTCGTAAAAATACTACTAATTTAAGTATTTTACAGCTCTGATGGTCCGCATAGAGCGTTCCAATTGAACTTCCAATCGATTTTAAACTCATCCCGCGTGTAATACGATTACGCGCAACGCACACCTTTGCTCTTTTTTTGCGTTTGGTGCTATAATTTAAAGTGTTAATATTTCTCGTTGCCTGCTGAAATCTCTGTAAAGCTCCGTGAGCAGTCCCTCAGTAAGAAGCCATTTTGCATTTCAAAGCAAACCAAAACAATGAAAGCACACAGAATCTGTGACAAGGTCGATCGCGGTATCTGTTGTCGCGCACTGTTTCAGAGAACAAGCATTCATTTGAGGTTATTAACACCGTCGACGAATCGCATATTTGCGGAGCTGCTCATCAAAAAATTCAGCGGCTTTTTAAAAATCGTCGAATGGATTTAACTAATCTGCGTACAAATGGAATCCATTCTGCAAGCACAACGAAAACAGAACTCAAATCAGCGATCCGTCACACAGCCAACAACAACAACAACAACAACAACAGTAGAACAAAAGCACCAAGTTATTCAGAATTGTGAAATCGGCTTGTT
Source organism: Thecophora atra (assembly GCA_937620795.1). Lineage (NCBI taxonomy): Eukaryota > Metazoa > Arthropoda > Insecta > Diptera > Conopidae > Thecophora > Thecophora atra. The sequence continues at coordinate 21,634,960 of OW569397.1, read as the reverse complement.
TATAGATTGATACAGAGTATCTATGCTTCTACAGTTACTCTAACGACTGGGAGTCTGTAGCTGGGTTACCTGTAAAACCACAGCACGGTTTGAACATTCAGTATGAGTTTTTTTTTAGTTTTTGATTTCGTTGCATTTTCCCGACCTCGTTTCAATTAAATTGTAGCCTCAAGGTTATTATTCGTTTCTAACTAGAAGCGAGAATAATGAAAGACTCGCTGCTCTATTTAAATATATATATGTATGTACATATATAACTTTGTGTGTGTTTGCTTCTTTTATAATTTCAATTACTGGAACTGGAAGTATTCCATGTACAACAACATTTAATACGTTATGCAACACATTAATTTATATGAGTCATATTATAATAATTTGTTTTTATTCCTTAATATTTATTAATATTAAATATTTCGTTTTTGTTATTTTTATAGGTGATGTAGCTTTTTACTTTGTTTTTTTTTTTTTTTTGCAACTCTTTAAAGTGAAAATTCTTTTCTGTCGTTGAAATCTTTGGTTTCATTCACTACTACTCTTTCCACTTTGCTCTAATTTTATTTCTTTGTTAGTCCCCCTTCGCTCTCCTTTCCGTCACACACACAAACATTCTTTTGCTTTCTAAGCACCAAAAGTTGGCCAGTGTTTTTTGTTTTTCCTCTTATTTCATCTTCTCTTATAACAAGCAGAAGAAGAAAACAGTTTCTAAAGAGTGTTTTTCATGCAACTTCCAAGATTTGAACTTTGCTGCTGAAGCGCTCTTGTAACCTCATTACAATTAAAACATTGACCTACAATTAAGTTTTTTGTTCTTTTAAGACTTATCTACAAGGAACATATATCAATGCATAGGGTTAATAAAGTCCCATAAGCCACATACAGACCCTGCAATAATGCCTATCTATTCAAGTCACAATATTAATTTGTTCGAATGGTCTTATAACAGCAGTTAATAAACTGCGTTGGTTTTCGGCTCACCATAAAATCCCGTGGACTAGTTTTTTAATTGTATATGTTCATGAAAAAGGGGATTAAAGGGATTTAACCTTGAGTTTAAATCCATATTTTTCCGAAAATTGTAATCTTGTGAATATTTCTTTGTGCCTCATTGAAGTTTTCTAATAACACCTTTATATAACTCGTTAAAACTTTTTAGATCCATAGCTATTATGACTCCATATCGTAGATAACAACTTTTTATGATTTACATTTCCGATTGACATTCGAACCAGAACGTCCTGCATGTCAACGCATAACATAGTTGGGCTCTTATTTAATCTCAAAAGTACTAACTTCGTGTGTATTTATCTTTTTTCTATAACGACTAGAAATTTAAGGCAAAACTTTTGGTAGTAAACTTCAGTGTTAATTCATCAATAATTTTAGTATCACAAAGTTTAAAAATTAGCCCAAGACTTGTCATGGAGTTCTTCTCTTCATCTGTTTATAAGAGTAAGAAATAGTACAGAATATTCGAGTCGACCGAGTGTCCAGTCAGGACTGAGTGTCGCCCTTGTTCTGCATATACTGTTGCAATAGGGAGTGTCCAGTCTTTTATTTATTAGTAGAAATGCTTTTGAGCAATATGAATTAGCAACGCAGTCAACTTACAATTTCTATTTTGTCAGCTCTGGCGTGATTATAATCAGATCAGTTTTTGTCGACAGTTTCTTTGGTCGATTTCTGTTCACTTGAACTGCCTCCTGTCTAGGCATACTGTAATGGGGCGAAGAGGCCGATCTTTTATTGAGCAGTTCAACAGATTTGAGCGATATGAGTAAGCAGCCTGTATCAACTTATCATCGTTTGCACTCTTTATGGTGCTTTTATAAGAATGCAGTTGTTTTGTATAGTGGTTGATCGCACTCTGTAGAGGTCATAATACTAATAACTTCGTTTATCCATGGCTGGACACAGTTTGTCGTAGTTCTTCGTCTTCCTCATTTAACAGCTACTTGAAAATAGTCGCCATAAAAATAATGTTTTCTTTTCTATAAACTTCTTTGTCATTTTTTATTGCATTTTATTAAGTTATGACTAATCAATGGTACCTTCAGTCAATCATAGATTCCATTTAATCAATTTAATAAGGAACAAATAAAAAGCTGTCCTCTTATCCATTTTAATATTAAAGTCCTTGTGTCAATTCTTTCCCTCTGCTCAATTTATATATATACATTTTGCTATATGTAGACATATTCTATTTAGTTGTCCTTGGACAGACAACAAGAACAACTTAAAAATAAAAGCTACAGCTATAGTAATCTTTTAGTACTAACGAGTAAATGAGATTGGACACCCACGCAAAACTAAGTCATGCATAAGCCATGTATGGTACACACATAACAATAAAGTACATACATATAAAGGCAGTCAACCGTCGCCAGTATTTGCACGATCAGAAAAATCTCCACAGAGATCACAAGAGTCAGCCAGCGCCATATGTTGTTGTTGATATAGTTTCCATATTGTTGTTAACGTAAGAAAGGCAGAAATTTAAGCTTCATGTGAAGTGAGTAGAGAGTCATGTCTGCTCGACAGCTGCCAGCTGTCGTTTTTGTTGTTGGAGATCGGTTAATTAACGAAGCATGTGTACCAAACATTTTTGCTTTATTTTTCATGTCAAGTTTAAATTGAAACAAGCGGGCTTAACGTTGACCTTCATACTCATTCATTGATTATTTTTGACCAAAACGTAAACTCATATTTTAGCGAGTCTACAAATTTATTGAATTCTTTTTTTTTTAATGTATCGCTTTATCTCTTTTTCAGCCCAACGAGTCTGGTTTCGTTTTACTTGGTGATCTCTCGCTGGAAACATCAACGGATTCAGATTATGATGATTTCTCATTGTGTCCGCCATCACCCTGTGATGTTGAATTTGAAAATGCCAACATTGTAATTGACGGCAAGTCGAGTATTCGACAGAAGTCCAAAGAAGCATCGGTAAGTATTTGAGACAGCTTCCCCTTTACAGAACTGAATATTTTGAGGATCATGAGTGATCATGTACAATTTTCGTTTGTATATCCTAGCCACTATACCATATGGGAATATATATAAAATTTTCATTATTTAAAAGGTTCGCCTTTGAGTGTGTAACTTAGGATGTTAAGAATTATCCCTTCTACCGTAAGCGGCCTTATGAAAGCCTTCTTTGGTTGATGACAGAATAGACACCGACTCCACACTTTAGCTCCATTCCATCTGCTATAAGAAATATATTACATACACATTAGCTTATTATTACATTCACAGAGCACTCTAGTATACAGATCTGCCGAACTACATTATGATACATATATGCAGTCCCATATTATAACTTCTGGTAACATCACAGTTTATTCTGAATCATTTATCAGAATAGTGTTCCTTCTTCGAACTTTCGAAATTTTCCTATTATAATAATTTTTTCCAATAATTCTAATTCAATTTTTGCTTCCAATCAGGAAATTTGAAAATTTTCGTAGTGCAGATATTTTCCGGGACGGGATTTTGTCAATGGTGTCTATTATTGATGATCCCCAAAACCGCTATTTATAAATGCATAAAAATTTTAAGACTCAGTAATGAGAATCGTGAGGCAAAACCCCACTGTTTCAATTTATATATCATTATTCTCGTCACTGTATTGTGTAGCCACTAATACTTAAAATGCTGGCAGCTTAAGGTTGCTTTTTTCGAATTCTAATTACAGTAAAATATATTTTACAGTTTCGCGTTCAATTTAATGATACGCTTACATCAACATTTGAATATCCATCGGAAGCTTCACTAATTGTTGACGTTTCAAACACTGATCGTTATGGAGACGAAAACTTTGCCAACGCTTATGAGAGTTTAGTTTTGGAACCGGCGATAAACACATCTGCAACCGCTACAGATTCACCAAAGCATCATCACCACGTGGCAGTGGATGAAATAATACCTTTGCCAACCAGTGCAACAGCAGCCCCAGCAACCACCAACTCATCACCAACAGCAAATATACTGGGAAGTTTGCCACTCGGTATGTTTTGTATTATAATGGTTCCTTTCCTTGAAAAACACAAACGAAATGATAGTTACCAACCATCATCAACAAAAACACGAAATAACACACTTTATATACTTTTATTATTAGGTTAAATTTATTGTTATGACTTTTCTAAATGTTCGTAGTTTCTGTTTCCCTGTCTCTGTCTCTTTATCTTTGTCTCTGTTTCTACGTTTTTCTATGTTTCTTTCCAACGTTTGACTGGCATTTTTAGTTGCTTAAAATGTAATCGTATCTTACTTTTTATGCGTTCTAACTAACACACACATGCATTTGCCATATGCATGCAAATAATATTTTGTCTCACACAACCACGCCCACCGAGCACGTTTTAATTATTCGATGTATACTTCGAACAAATATTCTTGGTTTTCTTTAAACATTTTTATATTTGAATTAATGTAATATAAATTATTGTTTTAAATATTATAAGGTGTCAATTCCAATTAAAAAGCAAGCAAATTTATGTCCTTAGTCAAAGGGTGTCGCGTCGAGCGGTTTATTTTCTTAACCCTTTGTAATTTTGTAAAATTGCTTACTTACAGGAGACATTTCGTATTTCCTAGGGTCGTGTTTTGACCAACTTAAGTGTTGTGAGTTCAAAAGATACAGGGAATTCGGAAAATATTTAGCAACTCCATTTCGAAAACTTTTCAAATTTATCAGGTCAGTTAAGACGCCCTCCTCCCCGTTACCGATTCACCTTACATAACGTCAGTTTACGTGTCTCCAAACACATCGAAAACCTTCATTGCAAACTATAAAAAATATGGACGACATCACGTTTTTTTAATATCACCTCGATCACGCATACACAACATAAACCGATACAACATTAAACCACACACATTTAGCAATGTTTTGGGAGCATAATTCCAGTTTTTATGTCTGTTTGTTTGCTTTTCATTTAGGGTCTGTGTATTATCCGCAAACGGAATGTTTTTTCGAAAGTGAACGTTGTCTGTTTCAATAGGATTTTGATCAGTTGTGATAATATAGAAACAAGTCAGATTTTGACAGACCTACTATAGAGCTTAATCTAAATTATTCTTCTGAAGCTCTAAAAGGCCTTAAACAAGTCTATACCTAGATCTTACAATATTAAAAGCAAGAAATCAAATTTTAACAAATCGATTGACCGGCCACACTACAACAACGAAGAAAAGATGCCAAATTCATTCGATCATCACATCACAAACAGGCTGTAGGAAGTAGGAATATCTGTTAAGATACTTTCTATAGGGTGATCATATCGTCTCATACGTCCTCACGGTAATAAAGTTTGGAACATCCATATCTCTTACTAATTAGTCTTGGCTGGGATGATAATCCTATACAGATGGGTCTAAGCTTGTCGGAAAGTCAGTGGAGTGGCTTTATAACGGTTCTGTGGTATGGTACAGTGATATTCCATGTACATATCATGCTTAAGTGCTTAGCCCATTGGGCTCAAGGTCAATTGTTTAGCATATTATCATAAAAATATAATCCGGGGTTTTGGGCATTCAAACACCGATCAGCAAATATAATTTTCGCAATATGTAGCTCTATTTTATACATTGATTGTAGAAAGAGACGAAGGTAGATGATTCTTTGTTTGAACTTCGAACCAGGGATGTGGAGTAATATAACGCAAAATTTAAGCAGATTTATGATCGACAGATTTAACTTCTAAAGCCAAAATTGGCCCAAAACGAATCCAACTCATCTGTTTCAGTACCTATTTAGTAAAGCATTCGACATTTGATTGTAGTCGTTAAATTTCTCTCTGGCAACAATGTGATCAGATCAGGGTTTCCCTGGATCGAGTTTTACATGTGCTGCTAGATGAGTAGGAGGGCTACTGTTGATTTTCTCTATAGCGTCCAAGAGCTAGAACGGTTCAGGCAAACCCACATCGCTATGTTATCTCTTAAATATTCTTTGTGAAACACCTGCCAAGACGATAGAGGATCGTAGACAGTTTCTCTATGCTGTATGGTTTCTGTATTTAGTGTCGGGTAAACCTTGAGAGGGAATCACAATGTACCAGAAACTGGATAGGGGTGTGTTTTTCGACGAAACTTTAACTCAACATGAACACCCAAAGTCAAAACAACACCAAAATGACCACAATACACACATAAATTCATAAATATTGAGTGCACACCCTCGTATACAGAACCCTGTCCCCACCCTTTAAAATCTCGCCATTTTAACTGGTTTCATTGCAATCTGAATACGATTCAACTGCAAACGCAGTTGTTGTTGTCTTAATAAAATGAACACTACCAACTTTTGCAGATAACCTAATTTTAGCGAAGGGTACTCCGTTAAAGCCCCAACCACACACAGAATCTGAGCCAATACCAGTTCAAGTGCTGCAGAAACAACACTCAGCGAAAATAGGTGATTCGACAACGATTCAGCAACAAATAACAAAACAACCACAGCGACCAACGAACCTTCCATTGCCAATGAAACACAATCAAAATACTGTGAAGCAAGCACTAAATCAGTCGGGTAAAAGAGGACCACTTAACGCCTTTTCTTCAGCAAATAAATACGAACCAAAAGCACCCATAACTATTCTTAAAATAAACAAGTCCGTTGCGTTAAATCACCTACAGCAACAGCAGGAGCAAAGCTCGGCGACACAACAACCAGCAGCAACATCAAAGTTACCAGTCAGCAGCGAGCTGTCAAAATTGCATAACAGACGGACGGCATCGGTTTTGCATAAACCTGAGTATGCGTGTTTTTTACTAAACGATTTGGAAGCATCCAAAAATAGAGGTTTTGCACCGCGCTCATGTAGCAATGAACAATTTTACAACAACAACATTCAGAAAAACTGCAACAATAATAACAGGAACTGCAAAATATCAAGTAATTACTATTCGATGAGAAGTAAAATAGCAAGTCACTCAACAACCAACAATAACAACAGCAACATTTTATATGGAGGCACGGCAACTAATCGACGGTCTTCTTCTTTCTCATGTCCCAAGAACGCTCAAGTAACGGAGCAACAGCATCAATCAATTATGTCTAATGGCCATTCAACATACTTAAAAGCGTCTTCAGTGACATCAAACACCTCCACAACTGCTTCTATTTCCAGTGCACTTTTAACTCATGGTGGAGCTGCTGCTACTCCTAAAATAAATACTCATACGAGCACCCATTCCTCCTCCACAGCAACAGCTGCTTCCGGTCTGGTTATTTCGTCTTCTCGCACCAGCACCAGCAGCACGAGCACCAACACCAATCGTAGGCCTGAAGTATTCTCCTCGAACCCCTTCACCCTGTCAACAAACGCTCTGCTACGCACTCGTATTCCCGGAAACACCTTGCATTATGTTTAAATCTTAAAAGTAAATCGTTCCTTTTCTCTTTGTGCACTTTTTTAACCCTGAGTCAATAATAGTAGTAGACATAAATAGTATTTATGAGGTGATCGTTATTTCCTGCTTTAGAGCTCGTTGATACTCATGTATAAAACGCAATCATGCACAGTAAATGAGAAAAAATAACATTTGGTAATTAATGTCTAACTTTGGTGCTAGTGAGCAACTACATTTAATTAAAATCATCATCCGTAAAAGTTTGTTTTTGTTGGCAACTTAAACACCAATCTAAAGAATGGAGCGGAGCGGTAAAATGGAATGTGGAATGTAAAAATATTATCTCAATTATGTAGATGCTTAAACGACAAATTAAATCGATGTGATTATATTTAACCTACGATTTAAGCTTTACTTAACGCTAATCCGTATGTTTACAGTTCCTATTCAGACACTCAAAAATCCTTTATTTGGTAAAAATTGCATCTTTCCACATTTACATTTTTATAAATAAAAATAAAAATTTTTGAGTGATTGGCCAATATAATATGTTCCAAATTCGTCACATTTCTATCTCTCTAAATGTGTTGCCAATAGTTGTTCAAGTCTGAAAAGGATTTGTGTACATATAGATACAGTTAAGCTTTTTTTTGGTAGGAGCGATTTCATAGGCATACGTGGGTGCATAGACTCCATGTTACTGCCTGCTTTGTAGTGTTTCGCCTTAACTAAATCAGTTACTTTTTTATGATTTGCATCCGACACCTACACAAAATTTCCTTCGTTCATTTCTGTAAATTTTTTCGTAGTCCCGAAACATGCTTTCTTCTTTTCATTTTGCTCTGTAACATTATCGAACAATTTCGAATTTTCTCACTGATGAACTTTGCTATTACATTTTTTTGCAGATGTAAATTAAAACGAATAAAATTACACTTGGTAGTGTATCGTGTGCGGTTGTGTGCCTACTAAACAGCAGCAACAACATCCGAACTTATTACGAAAATATATTCTAATAGCATTTAGCACTTTATCGAAATCGTTGCAGTTTTAATTAACAACATTTGCTTTGTTAGACTTTCGGTCTAGCAAACTTATTCTTTTCGGCCATTGTTTTGAGCACTGATATAAATAATGATGAAAAGTGATCTCCAAATCTAGCTTTTGTCAATATACAACAACGACCATAATTGCCAAATTTTTTAAAATTTAAATAAAGAAAATAAAAAATCTTTTTCTGGGAGTAATTAAAACAAATGTTACTCGAATAGAAATCAACAAACAAAAAGAAATAAATTAGAAGAAAACTAAACCAACGCTTTTTCTAATAAGAAAATAGTAACCGCAATCCAAATAATCGCTAACCATTGTTAGAATTCACCACCACCAACAACCAACAACCACTTAACGCCATCGCCACCACCGCAACCACAAAAAAGCCAATCTATCCATCAACCGCTGCTGGTGTTTGTAGTTCATACGTGGTCGAGTGTGTGCATGTGTGTGTATTAATGTTGAGGTAACTAACTTTATATAAATTTAACCAATTATGGTATGGTCGCAATTAGACTAATCTATTTTAAAAATTAGTTTATGGATACCTTCCTTCCTCTCTTGCTTTACTTTACTAATTCTTCAGTTTTCCTATCTTAAAAAAGTAGCAATTCCGTCGCCACTGATTTCGATCTGTTTTGACATTTTTTGTTCTTTGGCCAATCCTTGAATTATAACGCAATGAATTCAACAACATGAACATTGCAAATTCACTGGCAGCACAGCTGTGAGTTTAAATCAGCTGATAAGTTGAAAAAGACTTTATCTATATTATTAAAGCTGGCAGCACTCATGCTTCAAATTAGAATCCGAAAAATTAAATGTAAAAATTTGAAGTTGGATCATGATAAGTAGCGACGAGAATGCAATTATTATCTCATCTAAACAATATTTTATTTAAGGGTTAAGATTTAAATTACAAATTAACCACTTGAGTAAAAGTGTTCCTTCCTGTCCTTGAAACACCCGCTATAACAGTGACTTCAACATTTATTTTATAAACTAAAATATAATAATTCTGTATTTAGATACGTATTGAATAATTATTTTTATTCTTATTTAAATTTTAACATAATCCAAGCCAGATTTATACCCTACACTCTATAAAAAACAATTACAAGAAAATTTTTTTTTACTTTTGATTTACTTAAACACCGAGCAAATTGTCAGCGTGTACGACAGCTTACGTCAAATTTGCGACGACGTAATATGTTAAAATACCCAAATAAACGAAAAGCGAACATATGGTGGAATTCTTAGAGTCACTCCTTTTAGATGCCTAGAGACGATTTCTGTCTTCTTATTAAGAACATTTGAGAAAACGAGCGCCATTTATTAGAATACTATATTTTAGAAACTAGTTCAGGAAAGTTATCTAATGCAATGCCAAGTTGTATACAAATCTTCAATTGAAAAGTATCCAATTAAAGCGTTACGCAAGGCAAAGTCACCTTTAAAAAGGTATTTTTTAGAATCGCCATCTTTCACAGAAGTGACTTCGTGTGACGACGGCGTCGTCTGTCGGCGTGATTCGTTTGGTAGTTTGTCGATAGTGGGCGACATCGACAATTTTGCTCTCTGTTTATGCTATTAATTTTTATAAGAAATAAAATCGAGCAACTGTTATGCTTTGAGCTGAATATTGTTGTTTGAAATGGTGTTCCCAGATTTCAGATTGAATTTAATTAATGGACTTCAAAATATCTCCAAGGGGTGTAGAGTATATTTCGGCCATTCCGATCTAATCATTCCTATTTGTTTAATTAAAAATTTGGTATTGCTCTGGCTCATTTACAGGTTCTGCTCCTTTGGGTTGCTATACGCCGGTTAAGGCGCCGATCGATAATCTATTTCAGTTGGGTGTGACCCGTGCACCGAACGGCACAACGCTCTCATCTCCCAATCAAACATCCGCCATCGCCATCAAAAGCAGAGCAACAAACGGAGCAGAAGCAGTTGCGTTGAATGGCAGCGGGAGCGGCGAAGACGGCAACGAATCGGAATCAAGAACCGCCGGCAACAGCACATGTGATGAGCCTGAAAGTCTGCAATACTTGAAACCCGCAAACGATGATCTCACGATTGCATATAGCGAAGGTGCACAAGAAACCGATCTGCTCTATTAGAATGGCCGAAAACCTAAAAAGGAGGGAGAACCTTCAACGTTTAAGAGGATCGAAGGCGAATGCGAATTGTTCTGGACTTGTTGATATCCATTTAACAAAAATCCAAATTAAATCAAATACAATTGCAAACAAGTAGAAAATATTTGCAATTAGTTTTTTTAAATTCCAAATGTATTTAGAAATCAGCAAAAAAATTGCAGTGAAAAGACCTTCAGAGCATTTCTATTCGTTGTCACTTTAAGTCACTTTTTGTACGGCTCAATATTTACAATAATCATTATTATATTTAATTATTCTAATTCTCTATGCTATTTTTTATGTAATAGTCTTGAAAATAATTAATATCTGGAACTCTTGAAGTAGAATATTGAAACAGTATTTAGTTGATATGTCTTCAAATGATATTGAAAGAAAACGTAACCTCAAGCTTAAAATTCTTTTCATTTAAAAAAAAGAAAAAAATACCATCATATTGTATTTATGATGAAAATTAGCAACAGCTATAATTTATATTTTGTAATATCGTTTCTAAAACAACATAATATAATATAATATTCCATGGATTAATTTCGACAAAATAATTTTACCCATTGTCAAGTCGGAAAAACTGAAACAATATTAAAATTAGTAAGCAGAGTCTTTCAATAAGTTTATCAAAAGATCGTAATAAATTTGGCGAAATGTTAGAAAGCATTTTTGGTTTAGAAATTCCAAGAATTTCTGTAATGTAAACAATATGCTTTTTATCACAAAAACCCAAAATGAATTTAAACGCAGTCTGTCTTAATATCGATTTTCCATTCAACAATTTTGAACTTTACGTTGGGTTTAAAAATTCCTATTGAAAGGCTCAATAAATTAATATATGAATACGTATTTGTATTAATAATAAACATTCTTTTTTATTGTACTTTTTAAAAGAAAAACATAAAAGAAGAAAACATACATACTTATGGATAAGCAAGGATATAAAAAAAAATAATTTGAAAGCATTTCCACTAAAATATAATTTTAAATTGCATTTATATATGATTTAAATTCATTCAGTGTTTAAACAATTTCATTTGTAAATACAATATACAATATATTTCGTTTATATATACATTTATATATAAACATATACATTAATCACTATTCTTTTATTTCTTGTGTTGTGTTATGGAGCTGAATGAGAAAGAGGAAGACGAGAAAAAAAGCAATTTGCATTAAAAACTTCTTTAGGCTTTCCTGTTAGTATCAAAATTCCTCTAAAAATAATAAATTATAGCGTTAACCTTTCTTTGAAAGGGGACAACTTGATATTTGTTCGAGGACCAAAAATGAACAATAACGACTGCCATAATCATAATTATCAGATGCAGAAAGTTACCAAGTGATATTTTTACATACAGAAACCTCAAATACTGTAAGGCAAAATTCGACATAGTATCCAGGCTTTACATAATCCTCTGCTTCAGCCTTTAAAAAACGTACTTACCTACGTTGTTCTGTTTTAATTAATCTCTTATTTACAATTTTTAAAGAAATAGACATTTTCAATAATCAGTTTAATTAATAATTTCACATACTAATAGCATTAATAACAATAATAAAGAAACAACTCAAGTTTACAAACTGTTTAAATGTTTAATGAGCATGTTTTTCATGCGGAATATAAAAATTACCTTTTTTAATATTCCTTCCATACGTACACGGTTAGCAGAGCTTTTCACTAAATATGAAGTTTTGCATTTTTGTCACTATTCTACTAGGCGAACATGTTTTAGTAGCAGCGCAGTGATTTTCCCGCCGTTTTCCTATTTTGCTTTGTCGTCACTATTTCACCATACGGCCATGATTTGGTAAAAAATTATGTTTCCCGCCTTTCCCCTACTAGACACTTCTGGTATAACAGTTATAATTAGTTATTCCTGGCAGCTTGCTTGTTTTACAGTGGAAAATACATCTAGATGGCGCTTTGTGCAGAATGAGCAGAGTTGGCCAGCATATCTGATTTTATTTATTATTATCACTTAGTATCTATCTGTATTATTATACTAGCAAATAGATCTTAAAAAAAATTTTGTTGTTCATTTTTTTATATTTGCGTTAAAAAGCATTTGCGAAAAATTCCAATTAAGTTGCTACAACTTTGCCTTTTTCCAATTGCCCATCTACACGTGATTCTTTAAAAGTAAATACATATAAACTAAGTCTGGATAAATTTTTCAAAAATAATGAATTTTATTAATAGTCCGTAATTTTTTCTAATCCGAAGCCAAGAGACCTTTACTTTGCTTTCCGCCCACGATTGTACCTAGAATAGAAGCTCTAGTTTTGAACTCAGCTGAGTTTTTGTGGTACTACTTTCAAAATACCGATATAACTGTATTTCTTTTTTTGACTTAGCCAATTCATATTTTATGAAGTACAGTTTTTATTTCTACATAAAAAAACTGCAATGAATTCGTTTTTATTTCATATAATTGTAATAAATTCTTCTTTTCATTATTAACAACTTGCAACAAAACAACTTCTTAAATATTTCTTATTTTAGTAACTTACATACATATGTATATATATTTTGGAGAAAACTTTATTTGTATTTTTCTTGTGTGTGTTTTAGTTATTGTTTATTGCTTAGAACGTGAGTTACCCAACTTTTAATTCACTCATAATCTGGGTGTTGTTAGCTTTATTTAAATCGTATTCACTTTAACAATAACTACATAGTTTGGAAGTTTTAATTTTGTTGTAATAATTAGTTAATTTAAGTTGGCATTAATTTAAAAGTTTCAGAGAATAGGAAGAGCGAATTCGACTACATATTTAATTTTAGTCTTAAAATGTTTAACTTTTAGCTTCTGTAGCAATAAAAATGTATTGAAAAATTTTATTATTAGTACGCAATTGCGTTGTTGCTTTAATATAGAAAAGTACTATTAGCATGTTATTTAAAGTTCAATTTCTAAAGATGTAATCAGAAAACCAGCAAATAATAAGCAGTATTATGTATATGTAGTTATGTTGATTGAACTAACATAACTTTATTTTATAGTAAAGAACTGACCTTGTCTTGTGCTGTTCGCGACAAACACATCCATCTTCCCTAATCAACATAGTCTCTTATAATAAGTTCTCTTTTGGTGTACGCTGTTGTGGCAATTGAAGTTGCCGCAAAAATGGAGCCGTTACTATTGAGGGCGTTTAACGTTAAATTCGTACTATCGTTGCTACTGTTGCTGCTTTTTATTATACTATTGCTGGATCTGTTGTTGGTATAATTTTGATTATGCAACCGATTATTGTTTTGTGTTTGATTTTGGCTTTCGTTCTGCTTGAATTTATCCAATTCTACTTGTAGGCGTTGATTTATTATGCGTAAATTTTCATTCTCCGAAAGGCACTCGCGTAGGCTAAAAAACATTATTAAAATGGTTTTGAATTTTTCTAATTTTAAGAAACTTATTTTGGATAATTATCTACCTTTTGAGTTCTTCTTGCATCGTTTTAATATATTCACACGCCTTTATAAGTATTTGCGATTTGGAATCATTGGGCGGAGTCCGACTATAATGACCACTGCCATGCTCATGTGAAGCTGTTCTGGATGTTGGCGCAGCGACAGTATCACTAAGAGCATTGTTGGTAGAATTGGACGTAGTTGCGTGATTCGATGACACATCAGGAAGCATCTCTTTCAGCCTAAATATCCAACTATTAATTTTATCACGACGTCTGCGTTCCACCTCGTTATGTGTAGCACGACGCTTGTCATCACGCTACAATTGATGTTAATAATATGTAAGTCGCAAGAAAACTCGAAAATTATTCTGAAAACCTTTTTGTATGTTTCCAAAATATAGTTGTGTTTGTTGTACGTGTCCGTACCATAAGCGACACTATTACTATCACCTTTGAGCGTTGTAACAGTAGTTTTGGGCATCAGCTGAGGAGCATTGGTGCGGGCAAACATCTTTCCTCCTCCTCCTCCTCCGCCTCCTTCTGCACCAGTACAATGAGGGCCTGTCTCCAACCTGATTTCAGCCGCATTCTTAGCTGCAGAACAAGTGGATTCTTCAAGATCCTCTACGTACTCTTTGACCAAATAAATATCACAGCCACTGGGCAATTGCACTGTAGTCGGCATCAGTGTGTTCAATCGGTTGGTGTTGACAGTCGCGACAGCCCGATCAACTGAAGTACGAAGAGGATTCACAATGCGATACTGTAGACCTCCTATAACCTCCTTTTCCTCTTTTTTGATGTGCGACAATGCCTCGTCCATACACAGAATGTCCCGAGACTCGTCCGATTGATCGTCACATATTGTGAGTAGCAGATTATTGGTGGACGTACCGATGCAATCATTGCTACCGCTACTCAAGAAGAAGCTACAAATATTAGCGAAATAATTAACTGCATAAAAAGGCATAAAGAACTAACGACCCAAAGTAATCGCTACCTATGATCATCCAGCATTGTGATTGGTAATGGGCTTGGTAACGTTCCTGCATTACTAGCAGTGCATGCCACCTCTAATCTAGAACGCTTCTTATTGTTCATCGTCTTTCATATTGGAAGCACAGGTTCTACATTAATCTGTAACGATACTAATATTATTGATACACCACAATGTTATACACGGTAAAAATGCAATTAATTTCACATTCATTTTAATACTTAAACTTAAATCAATACATAATGTTATTTACTCGATTAACTAAAATTTTAATTTAATCAGTGTTGCCGAAAAAACCTTTTAACTGTTTATGTAAGTCATGCTAAATACAGAGTTAGTAAATATTATGTACCTATATCTCCTTTACTGTAAAATATCTACGAAATGGTAGCAAAAGTTAAAAAAGTTTTTAAAATTTAAAACGTTTCGATTAAAACAACAATTTTTATTTTTCTATTCGAGGATAGCACAGAAGCTAATTTACCTTTTATTACAGTCACAGACAGAATTAAGAATAAAACATTGCTTTATTTGCAACCCAGCTGCAGTCAGCTGTTCTTCAAGATTATGGAGAGATTACAAAATTGTAATCCAAAAGTGCCTGTAGTGTGAGTATATATCACAATATGTAAGCAAATTGTATTCTAGTTTATAATTTTCAGGTTTTCTAAACCGTCTTAATCTAACAAAATGGAAATGTTAAGTCGCAAGCGTGACCGTTCTCCAGATTCTTCAATTTCTTTGCAAAGTAAAGTTCATGTAAGTCAACATTTCCTT
The DNA here is from genome assembly GCA_937620795.1 of Thecophora atra. Lineage (NCBI taxonomy): Eukaryota > Metazoa > Arthropoda > Insecta > Diptera > Conopidae > Thecophora > Thecophora atra. The sequence goes on along the minus strand of OW569397.1, from coordinate 21,619,204 downwards.
GACTCACGAGATGCAAGCAAAATGAGGAAAGTACATGGTAATCCGTTCAGAAATTATTCAAATTGCTTTTAAAATAACAGCACTCGAAAATTTTAGCGAAAACAATTGCAATGTTATTCAAAGGCGCGAAGAATGACGCAGTTCAAAGATCTCAGGATGATAACAAGGATCTAAGAGGATTACTGATATTATCTGGTGACGGAAAACTGGATCTACTTTACCATAAGAAAGTGGGTAAAATATGCAAATTGTTTTATTTTTGTTAATTTTAGTTCATTGAACGAAATAAAAGCAACTCATTTTATGCTTACAGCCAACAGAGTTATCCTTACAAAGAAGACCATCTAAATGCTGTGAACGGGAAGCTTTTGTTAATGCTCCATGCATTAATTGCAATGTGAATTTGTGTGAATTTTGTGGTTACTCCTGCGTTGATTGTCGTAGCTTTGTATGCAGCACTTGTATTACGCTGTTGTAGGTATTGCAACAAGTTTCAAATTTAAGATATTATTAATAGCAATGGTTTTAATTCTCCTTTTTAGTGGCTGTGGCACAATTGAATATCCGAAATGTACAAAATGCTACTTCTACGAATAACCTTATTTCTTTTAAATTTTTTTTAGCAATATTAAATTCTAAATGATCTTTGTTATTGGTATATATTATAAGAATTTATTGTTACTACATATTTAAAAGAAATTATTCTAAAAGTTAAATTACTGAAAATGAAACATTTATTGTTAAATTAGATCAATATTTTTTACACATTATTCAAGCAATACAAACCAATGCTCTAAATTGCATGAAAACGATAATGTCCAGTTTTTGATTTGAGTTTACTATATCGACAGCTTGAAGACAAACGAAGACACGAGTTCGGATGTCTTTAGTGATACTTCAAATCACCCAGCACATCACGAAACTGCTCTTGAATACGCATTTCTAATAATCCTAACAATCTAAACTAGTACAATCAGTATAATTCAATACTGAGTGATAAGCGTACGTGCGACAAACAAGCTTCGAAAAGCTGAATTCCCAAGTAAGGAAAAGATTAACGACGCAAATTTTGTAACAATTAACGAACATATATATTTCCTGATATGATTAACTTAAAATAATTTAGAATTTCTAGTGTTTTTAGATATTTAGCTTTTATTTATGAACTGCCAAAAAGATTTAAAGATTTATAAAGTCTAAAATTATGCCTATGTTTAAAATTAACTATACTATTTACTTGCTTTATCCATTGTTCCTTGAACAACACTGCTTAGATCATCGGCTTCGTCCGCTTCCACTTTTTCTCTAACGGGCGCTATACAACGCTTCCGATGCACCCACATATTTGAATATTGTTTGAATTTCTTTCCACAATTTCCACATTTATGTTTTGGTTCATCTAAATGAATATCTTTGTGAAGGTTCAAATATTTTGCTTGTGTAAATGCCTTGCCGCAGATACTACAGACTTTATCACGTATGTTCTTATGAGTTTTCTGATGTATACGAAGCATGCCAGCTGTGGAGTAGGAACGATCGCAGTCTGTACATTTATAAGGTTTGTTTTTGTTATGTGTTCTTTCGTGCCGAAACCACGATGAATACGTTCGAAATCCTTTGCCACATATGAAACATACGAATGGCCTTTCATTAGTGTGCACTGGCATATGTCGTTTAAGTTTGGTTGACGTGTTGAATTGTTTTCCACAATTTTCACACGCATGTACCACTTCTCTCTTGACAACACTTTTAGAAATCGTGGGGCCGTTTTTCTTTCCTTTATTGTTGTTTTCTTTAGCAATATTTTTCTCCTCCATCTATAATTGCAGGCACAGAAGCGATTTATTTTTTTATTTATTATAATTATTGCTTAAGATTTAATAATTATGTTAGAACGGAACTTTAAATCAAATAATAATTTCTAATTATATTTTAGGACAGCTTAATACTAGAGAGCTTTCTACAAAAGCAAACTATGTTAATTTATATTTAATATATTTAATTTTAACGCAGTAGAACAAAACGATGGAGTCTAATATTAATATCTGTAACAATTTGTAACAAATCAAAAACTATCAGACTATCTAAAACTAATTAACCAGGTTATTATTTTTGATGAAATTTACCTGTGGACTTATACACATTAATGGATCATCCAAATCGCCTAGAAACTTCAGCAAGTTAAAACACCATAAAAACGGTTCATAAGTTCTGTTCTCTTCTCTAGCATCTCGAATTTGTTTGGTGTCATTTTCATAATAAAGACGCAATCGATTTATTAGCGTGTTAACATTTTTGTATGTAAATGGAAAACGAGGAAATGATATGCTCAAGAAATTGATTAGTTCCCAAATCGCTGCTTTGCGTTTTTTATAATTTCGATAAGAAGGATGTGCTTTGCTCCATATTACAGGTTTTTCTTTCATTAGTTTGATCACTTCTGTTACTAACGGTTTGTTATCACATTGAATTTGAATGCTTTCTGCATTCAATGCAGAACTTCTCTGATTAAATATGAACACAAGATCTTTTAATCGTATATATAAAAAGCAAAACTACTCACATCTCCAAATTTATGTGATTCGTTTTGTACATCCGTGCAGTAACTTGAACAACTAGAAGCCAAAACACTATTTTGCATTATATCTTCCAGCGACGCTTTTACAACTGTGAAAGAAGGTTCCTTTTCAAATATATCAGCAGCTTTATAGTTATCCTGAAATTCCTTATTAGGTTTTAAATAGAAACGATTTGAGAGCATAACAATATTTAATATTTTAATTAATTTAATAATCCCTTGAACACATATAAATGGATTCCAGTTTTAGTTTAGTCAAATTACTTACTGTTAAGGGCTCCAAAACGGACATGTTATGCGAATCACTGTCTTCATTACTGTCCACTTCAAGCGGATTATCGGTGTGAATTTTTAGTAAACTTTTGTGCTTTGTTTTAACGTGGTCCACAAAACTAGAGAAATCGAAATAAACTCCTATACAGTACGAGCAGTTCACTGCAAATGTTAAATCATTAACATCCACCGTAACTTCAGCACATTTTTGTGGTTGATAAACGTATCCATCGCACCTAAAATTACACGAAAACGTTACTACGTTTTTATTATTAGATTCTTTGCAGCTATTTTGATCTAATCCGAATTGAAAAATATAAGTGGATTTTTCTCTGTTTATGGAACTTTATCTATGTTTTGTAACTGTGGCTTTTTTGCCAATTTCACAGAATTTTATATTTTTGCATATATGTAAATGTATAATTTATAGTCCCTCAAAAAATGGATAATCTTGGAAAATTAGCAAAAAAGCCTGCATTTAAAGTTTAGAATTACAATTCGCAATTAATATTAATCCATAGAATTATTCTACTTAGATTTTTATTAGTTTGCATGAAAAATTATCATATCCGGATAAGAAAAACTTGAAGACAGATTTTAAATAAAAAGTTTTAAATTACTTTTTGTCTGGCGGTTCTATTTCGGAAATATCCTCTTCATTCTCGCATCTCTCTTCTTGTTCAGAAGTAGAACAATTCAGTGGGTCCTCACTTAAGGTCTTCCTATAATTATTTTGTAATTTATTATTTTTGATGATACAATAAATTCTAGCGGATTAGCAATTATATTAAATAAAGATTTCTTAATATGAAGTATACATAATTCCTTTTTATCAATCGACGACAGAAAACCAACACCAATCATAAATACATAAACTTTGGCCTTAAATGCATTGTATACTTTGTAAAACCAAATATAAGTAACCAATATAAATGTTTTTGCTTGCGTTGACATCCTATTACTTTCTTTAATACCAAAAACTAACTTAAAAAAGACTTCGTAGGCAGGCTCCTTTAAGTTTAGGAAGCTTCTTTGTTTAAAAATTTAGCTAATTACAATTACAACTTGGTAAATAACAGACGTGCGCCTCTTATAGAACCATATTCTCCTAATAAATTATACACCTACAGATTTAAGATATAAAATTAATGGGCTACATTCAAGACATTCCCAGTATGGGAAATACTAGTTTTCCTTTTAAGTGGAGATACTATGAGAGAAACGTTACCTAAAAATTATAATACGCCCCCCCGCCCCGCCCCCGTTTAGGAGATATAAGCCTTTTAAGTTTGAAACTTTGGGGGTCTATATCTCCGTATTCTTGGCACATATCTGAACTATATATACATCGTTGGGAAGGTAATTTCAATATCTATAATACTTGTGTAGAGACATTTTCCCGGAAAACTATCACTTTTCCCGTAAAACAAGTTTAAAGTTTTTCCTACTTTTTTTTTGGATGTTTATGAATTTTTTGAAAATGAAGTTGTTTGGAATGATATATTTTAGCTTACATTTTAAAAAAATATAGTTAATAGCGAATGTTTACGTATTTTTTTTATTAAAATCGGTGCAGTGGTTTGGGAGAAAACGGAAATGAAAATTTGTCAACACTACTTTTTTAAAGTAGCAATATTTAACAGCTAGCAAAAAACTTCAGACCTAAGTAGCTGAAAAATTTTTGTTGTTGTTTTTGTTGTTGAAATGAACAATTTTTATGAAAAAAAAATCGCGCGATTTTTTTTTCATAAAAATTGTTCATTTCAACAACAAAAACAACAACAAAAAAAATTTTTCGCCTGCGGCGCTTCTCTACTGTGCACAACGTTACTAGGGATTTATGTAACTTACATTACCAATCAAAAAGGGAGTAGACTTTTTTCTTTTAAATATCGTTTTCTCCCAAACCACTGCACCGATTTTAATAAAAAAAATACGTAAACATTCGCTATTAAGTATGTTATCTTAAAATGTAAGCTAAAATATATCATTCCAAACAACTTCATTTTCAAAAAATTCATAAACATCCAAAAAAAAAGTAGGAAAAACTATAATCTCGTTTTACGGGAAAAGTAAAAGTTTTCCGGGAAAATGTCTCTACACAAGTATTATAGATGTTGAAATTACCTTTCCAACGATGTATATATCGTTGAGTTATGTGCCGGGATTACGGAGATATAGACCCCCAAAGTTTCAAACTTAAAAGGCTTATATCTCCTAAATGGGGGCGGAGCGGGGGGCGGGACTTGTTGTTGTGGGGAGCTACAACAACAACAAAAACAACAACAACAACAACAAAAAATCGCTTATACTGGGAAAGGGTAGATTTATTCCAATTAATGTATATGGTATGGTATTTAGTTATAATTCCAAAAGCATATTAAAGTCCCTCTCAACTACTCTCGTTGTATGAATTCCTGCTGGGATCGAACTAGATAAGTTGTCTATTGCTCTTAATTAATTCATATCAATTATGCCAGCTTTGTACCAAAATTACAAAACTTTTATTAACTATAAAGCACATTGCTATGCATGTCGCACTTCAACCGGTAACAAAACATAATTTGATTTAGGGATAACTTTAACATATTATAATATTGTGAGCATATTTACTTATCGTATTCGTCTAAGGTATCAGATACCGTCTGCTTTTTTGTTCGTTTGAGCATTATTTCGGTGCTCTTTTCGGCTTTAATGAAGGCAATTTACGTGAAGGTACTGCGTCAGGCTTTAGTTCACGTTTGGACACTGCGACATCATTTATTACATCGTGCTCACTCCAGTCCTCATCCATAAAATTTTCCGCACAAACCAATTTCTTGGTCTCCGTATTGGAGAAAATTATATGATTCCAGAATATGCGATTGTTTGGATTTTTTGGTGCACAATTATACCTGCCGTTGTAAAATGTTACTTGGCAAGAGAAAGTGTCATTCGTATTTTGGCAGGCTTGGACACAACATCTATAAATCGTCGTTTATAAATATAAAAAACTTCAATTGTAATTAAATATTAACTGTTTATATGATTATTTATCATATAACAAATTAAAAAACAAGAAATTCGAAGATATCTACTACAAACCAGAAATTAGAGATGACATAAGACACGCTGAATTCGCCGCATAACTCCTAATGTAGAGTATTACACGAGCATTGATAGAAACTTTCGTTCAGTTTCTTTCGTCGCTGCTCTTTTTTACTATCTATCTATAATAATAACAACGAACAATTACTGATAATTATTTGACGATTATTATTTCAAACAAGTGTTTTTCTATCGTGACGTAGCTGTAGCCATTCTTCCCGTGCGTAAAGACGGCTCTACACTGCCTGGTTGGTATTATAGAAAAATCACTAGCATGGAGGAAGTTCACTTTGATTGGTTTTGTACATAGATATCGACTGGGCATTCCACAATGTGAAGGCGACTGCAATTCGGTTTGCCTTAAGAACACTGCAAGTTGAGGAGTGTCTCGTGTTCTCGAAGCTTCTCGAAGGAGGTCCTATTGAAGTATGGCTAGGCTGCGTGCAAGTGAAAAGGTTGGTGTGGAGGCGAACCCCCGGGAAAGTTCGCCTTTGCTGTGGAATTTGGTAGTCGACATGCTACTGAAAATTCTGCAACGAGAAGGTCTGGAAATTATTGCGCATGCGGATAATCCTGCAATAGTGGCTCCTGCAAATATCCTTCTACGGCGAAACAAGAAACATGGCTTCATTTGTGTAAAACTTGTCATCGAGGGAAAATTTCGGTTTCTACACTATTGCAGCATCTTACAGGCCATCAGGGAAGCACTATCTTGCGTAACGGATAATCAGAAAACGTCTGTGGAAGTCTGTATCTATACCGATAGCCATTCTGCGATGAGATCCCTGGAATCGACTATCAGCACTTACAAGGTGGTAGCAAGCTGTCACCGATCTGTAATGCCCCGATGAATTAGCTCACCTGAATACTGAATCAGTTACAAAAATTTATTAGTAACAAACGCCTTAATTTAGGCTAATAAACGTTGGACGAGTCTTGTAGGAGCTGCGCACATGAGGAGGAGATCTTTCATTTAGCTGTACAGCCTTACCCCGAAGGAAACAGGCCCATATGGGAGCCAATTTTTATAAAAATCTCTGCGAGATGAATCCACTTAAAGTGACGGTTCTGACTCGCTTTATAAATAGCACTTCGTAGTTGATTGATATATTAGCTTAAAAACCAAAATTTTAAAAATTTTGTGGTTAGAACCAGTCTGGTCAAATATAACATTTGTACATTACACATCATAGGTTTTGATTACACATTATAAAGGCTTATTAATAATAATATTATACAATCAGAGCCTACTAAATTTAATACTAGCTAAAAATAAAACCTCAATAAAAAACTGTTCTAAAACTATGTGAACTTAAAGCTACGTACACTATGTATGCCAAATGACAAAAGAGCATTAAATTATTAAAATACTTATAATAAAACTAGTACTGATCATCTCCAAGTGTTCCCCCACTTACTGTGGTTCCATGTGATTTCATATGTCCACTAAGGCCAGCATATTGAGCAAAATCTTTTTTACAAATTTTGCAAACATATTTTTTTTTCTCTGCATGTATTTGCTTATGTTGTCGTAAGTATTTGGAGCTGGTGAAGGCTTTGCCACATGTGTTGCACACTTTGTCCCGTACATTTAAATGAGCCTTCATGTGTTCTGTTAGCTTATTATTCTCGTAGAAAGCCTTCGAACAAATTGTACATGTATGACTAGGACGTTTTTGATGGCGACGCATATGTGCATCAAAAAACGACCAAGTGCGAAACGACTGGCCACAAACTTCGCAGAAATAAGGTTTCTCTCCCGTATGATAACGCATATGCACATTCACATCTGTTGTAGTAGCGAAACGTTTGCCACAAACTTTGCATTCGAAAGGATAATCACGTGTATGGCGTCGTACGTGCACTGTACAGTTTCCTACTTTCATAAAGCCGCGGTTACAAATTGGACATATAAACGGCATCGAGCCATCATGTTTCGATTTGTGTATTCTGTACTGATCAGCTCCATTAAAAGTTTCGCCACAGAAGCCGCACTTAAATGGACCGACGTTATCAACCAAAAAGGATATGTGCTCAAAATACTTCGATAATGGACTAAATTCTTTTTGCATACGATCACATTCTAACTTACGGTGTTTTTCCTGAGTGCATGCATAACGTATTCGATAAAGTTTTTTCAGTAATTCATCTTGCGTCAGGTTTAATTTCATTTGTTCTTTAACTGTCTGCATCATATCATCGATAGCCTCGATGCGCCGTGCTTTGAAGCGGAAACCTATGTGTTGCATATCCCATAGGCAAGGATAACTTTTATATATATCGATTAATTGGAAATTTTGTGCATCGGTTAAGTTGGGCAACGGCAATGCTGGCCTTTCATTAGCTAGTGCTTTTGTACCCTACAGATATTCAATAGAAATGTCATAAAATCAGATTTATATATAAGAACTTACACGTTTATTCCGTGGTTTATATATAATAGTTTGATTCAGAAATGCAAGCTTATCCAAGATTAACGATGGAGAAGAACAAACACTGGTTTTAGCCACCGCAAGATTCTGATTATGCAATTCAGTTCGGAATTTATAACGAATTTTTTTAATGCTATCACTAACTGCTTTCGAACTTATCGAAAAATTCAATTTTTCCTTGATGTCTTGTCCTATTCTCTTAAAAGCCTCCTGTCGTTTTTTTTTATTCTTTGCGTTCGGGTCGTTTATATCCCACAATATTGGGTTTTTCTCATATCCATCAATAAGCGCCAAGGATAAGTCTTTACTAATATCATTTGCAGTCATATCGTAATCTTCACCATTCTGTAAAGATTACCGATAAAGAGAAATAGTCTTTATCTTATACTTGGGAGTAATAAAATAATGCGAGTAATACGATCCACTTACATCTGCATCCATTTCTAAATCCGATTCAGAAACACTTACGTCGGGTTTCAAGGTTAAACCTTCCTGGAAGTAAAATCCGCCAGTTAGCTTAACCAGCTTTATGTTTTACATTTTTAATCTCACTTGTTTGATGACTTTATCCATTTCTATGTGTCTGTCACATATTTCTATCCTTTCTTTTAAGATGTCTATCGTTTCCTGAGACCTATCCCTCTGACTAACATCTTCTATCCAATTTGTATCCATAGCGGAATAAACAGCCATGGGGGTTTCCAGTAGTGGATCGGACACTGCCGTTGTTGCATTATTCTAAGAGCATAAATGATGGATCAACATTTGTTATTATTAGTTATGAATTTATTCACATCTTTATTGTTTGATTGAACACTATCCGGTTGTTTCCATTTAACTCCATAGATAGGATCATTGTAAGTATTTTCCAGCCCTAATTCTTGCTCTGTACAGTCATTGTCCGCATACAAGGAATCCTGATGGTTTTCTTCAATGTGTGAAGCAAATTCTTCTAAACGTAAGCAAACTGTGGTACAAAATATACAACTAAGTGCGAAAACTTTTTGTCCAATTTCTAAATATGTTGTTATTTCGCCACATTTATGAAAATGTTTACGCTTTTCCATTTTACAAGCCTTGGGAAAAAATGTTTTTACTGCGATCGTTAACTTGTTAATTGGAGTGAAATAGTCCTATTCCACTAGTCACTTTCACTACTTTTTATAAGGTGATTTTAGTTACGTCGAGCTCAAAACTACTAACATATGTAATTTGTTGGTGACAACATTCACATAACATGTCAGCAATTTAAAAGCGTGGCGTGTATATTTTCGTATTATAATTATTATTATTGTAGGCAACAATGCACCGCAACCAAACGGATCTATTGTGCATTCCCAAGACGGATCTAGGCTTTTTAAGAAACCGGCACCATTCCTGCGTTAGTCATCCAGACTTTGGAGTGAATAAATGAATGAATTCTAATTCCTTAGCTTCGTTTAATTAATGAACTGTATGATTTTGCTATCCAAGAACGATGAGGCTAATTGCAACTTATGTCAAACCATTTAGCGAAATTATGAATGAAAGAAACCGCGTATTCGTCAACTTTATTCTGTGAATGTTCAAATATAGTAAATTATATAGACAAATTGTAACAAAAATATATAGTTAATTAAAAAACGCAGCCGCTGTGGACACAAAAAAGTTCCTAAATTAAATACGCGGTGGGCGTTGTGCACATGGCCAACTTGGGTTTTTTTTTCAAATGTGACATGGGGCCAATATTGTGCGCAGTTTACCAATCTGCCATAACAGCAACCAAAGACAATACCGTAACGTCTTTGACAGCAACACTAGCGTAAAAAACCTAAATCTTGAAGATCCAAATTTTATCGTATAAAAATTGTAAAATATTCTTTTTGGCAAAGTAAGTAATATGGTAAATTTTAAATTCTTTCTCTTTATTAAATATCGAAATTACTTTCAAAATTTATATCATAAATAAACTAGAAAGATCTTGCTAATAACGTACTTTGTATCAGCTTAGAAAGTTTATTTAAAAATTAAATATTGTAATTAAAATTATATTATTACTTTATTTAAAAAAGGAAAATTGCATAGTAACATAAAATTCTTCTTTTTATTTCATAGAATTTCGTTTCGAAATAATTGCGCATATTTGTCTATTTCGTGAATTTCATCACAAATAAAAATGTTGCGTTTGACATTAACATTACCAACACGCCTTGGAGTTCCATTCCCGAGTTCAATAGCAAGGCAAAGACTTTTTTCACCTAAGTTGGCAAACGTCCAAAAAGGAATTTTACGTAGGTATGTTCGAGAACCTCGTGATCCCTACTCGCGCACCGAAGTAAGCCGAAATCCCACTATAAAGGAAAAACTAATGTCCCCTGCGACGCCTAATGGTAAATTACAGATGTTAAATCCATATTATTATTGAATACTGATAGTTTTAAATTCTTAGCATATTCCATGGGGAAAGGAGCAGCTGCAGGCGCTGCAGCTATTGGTCTGGGCGCGCTATGTTTTTACGGTTTGGGACTTGGAAACGAAGCGAACATATATAACAATTCAATGTAATATAAATTTTGCGTCTCATTTACGAAATGACTAATGCCTATAACTATAGGATGTGGCCTCAATATGTGCGCGATCGCATCCACACAACTTATGGGTATTTTGGTGCATCGATTGCTATAACAGCTGCGAGTTCAATAGCTGTATTCCAATCACCACGTTTGTTATCTCTGGTAACCCGTAATGGCTGGATGGTAAGTGACGTATTACTTGAAAGGTTTTGAAAAATATTTTTATAAAATTGTACATAACGCATTTCTATTTACAGTCGTTGTTAGGTACGTTTGCATTAATGATTGGCACCGGAGCAGCGTGTCAGTCAATCCAGTATAAACCTGGTATTGGAGCCAAGCAATTAGCCTGGGCCCTACACTGCGCCGTATTAGGTGCTGTGGTAGCTCCTCTATGTGTATTAGGTGGGCCAATATTGACGCGAGCAGCTATGTATACCTCTGGGGTTGTTGGCGGGTTGTCCACATTAGCTGTTTGTGCGCCCTCTGACAAATTTTTGTATATGGGCGGACCGCTTGCTATAGGTTTTGGATTGGTTTTTGCAGCTTCGCTTGCTTCGATGTGGCTGCCTCCTACTACAGCATTGGGTGCAGGTAAAACATTCAGATTTTTTCTTAACAGTTATCATATGCATGTATGTTGTGTTTTTCATTGCAATTCAAGGCCTGTCTTCCATGTCGCTATATGGAGGCCTTATATTATTCAGCGCATTCCTTTTGTATGACACTCAACGCATCGTACGAACAGCTGAGACATATCCGCCCTATGCTGCTGCACCTTATGACCCTGTTAATGCGTATGTTTTATAATTGTTCTCATATTCAAGATAAACTTCACAACTACTCGACAATTTTTTTTAGATGCCTTTCGATTTATTTGGACACTTTGAATATCTTCATCAGAATTGCTACTATTTTAGCTGGAGGTGGCGGTAATCGTCGACGCTAAAGGAACGTCGCTAAGTCGACATTAACATATAAGTATTTATTTGGTTGGCCACATTTTATGATTAAACTAAATATGTAGTCAATAAAAAAAAGCAAAACAATAGGAAAACTACAGAACAAAGCGTTAATGATTTTTTCAGAAATAAATATTATTACATTTGGGTTTAAGATAACAAAAGGACTTGATAGAGTCGATTACATCTTATGCTGCTAAGGTAATTATGCTGCTTTAGATGACGTACTAATAATGTTACCGTTACATTTATACTCCGTTTGAAAACGGAAAAATATTTTGCATATGCAAGAATCAAACGCGGTATTTTCTGCAACACAATCATCGTGCTCCATCATAATTACACTGAAATTGGTTTTGATCTGATTTTCTTCAACGTTGCCGTTGAATTTTGCTTGACGTTGCTTCAAATTCAAGCGGAGGCTACAGCTCCTTCTAAAAACATTAGAGAAAGTCTCATTGAAATTTTTTTGCAGTCGTTAATTATTTTGAGTTCATTTCGCTTAGCTAATTAGCGACATTTAAGATAAGAATATACGCAAGAATTCAAAATGTGCACGAATTCAAAACTACTTATGTCTATAAATCTTTTATCGCCATTAAGACACCATTTCCAGCGCAATCCGTCTCTTGAGAGATAAGAGTCGATCTCTTATTACTATGAGGATCACATCCCTCATTTCTTCCTGATATCTGCACTTCTAATGCTTGTCAAGTCTTTCATTAGATTTTGTAGACTTTCTTCAATGAATAGTTTCAAGATTTGCAAACTTGGTTGGAAACATCGTCATTTATAATAATATACAAGTGGAGCTGCTCATTAAATATTGTTATGAAAAATGTATACATACATATGTATATAAACCAAAGACTATACTCTATATAGTATTTGATGTAAACAGATTCGACGTCCTCCTATACTTGTTGCTGTTTACATCTTATGTTTCTAATTTTGCTTTTCAAAAATTGCAATAAATTTGTAAATATTGTTACATAATTCTATAACTATAACTGAGAAGCTATTTGGTAATTTATTTAAAATAAAATAAATAGTTAGTAAAAAACATATGGACTATACCAAGCATTACTTATGTAAAGAAAACAAACAGATCTTTAAGTAGATTTGTTTAATACATTTATAAAAATTAGATTTCAAATACATATTTATGCATCATAGATTTTGAAAAGCTGTGTTACCTTACCTCCTTTAGCTTACGAGATTTTTAGCTTTTGTTAAGATGGTAAAGTATTGTAACTTTAAACGCACCGAAATCCAAGATGTTTTGTAGTATTAAAGACTATTTACGATTAGATGTTACTTGCATTGAGTTTCTCAGAGGTTCCAATACAGTAAAAAATTTAGCAAATTTTGATGTATTGTTTACGATTGGATTTGAACAAATTAAGCACTTGAAACATATGTATGGTATAACGATGAAACAGCAGGTGTTAATAGTAGTGCATTGAGGTATAATTCTTTTTAATACTGAAGACATCAACTTTTTTTTGGTAATCTACATACATAAAGTGAAAGCGTGGAAAATATGTATTACGGAACTTATAATAAATTAATACCTATTTTCGGTTATACAAATAAAGGAAGATACAGTAAGTAAATGCGTAAGATAACTAAATCCTAGCCTCGGAATGTCTCGGCTAATAGCTGAGCCTGGCTCACCCGTGCAAAAGGTCTGGAAACCCGAATGTAAGTTCTTTGTTATACGTATGTAAATATATGGATGCATTTTATGAAACAGAACATTTTTTGTTTGCAATTATTTAGTATACAAGATCCAAATGGAAGCCCCTACCCCGAGACCACTGCAGCGCAATAAACAACTTTCATTCACACCTAGTTTTTATGATGCTGAATACCACGGGGAAATGGGTCACTTGCAAGCAGAAAAGCTGTTACATGACTGCCCTGACGGAACTTACCTTATCAGAAAGAGTCCAAAATCACAGGAGTACTACACGCTGAGCGTGCGATTCAATCTTAAAACAAAGCATTATAAAATCTATTATAAACCTTCTAAAGGTTACTTCTTAAAAGAGCAACTAAAACACTATGACAGTATTTTCGATCTGGTTGCCGATGGCCTAGTGAACTTCTACATGCAGTTGCATGCTGCACCTATTATTCAAGAGATAAACCAGCAGACTCGGAACTGCTATCAGCAGAGTCCATATATGACTTTAAATCGTCGCAAATTGCGTGCACTCTCTAATGGATTGCGCAAATCTATTAAGTCTGAAGGTTTTGACGATATTGATGTGAAACATTTAATCGGAGGACAAATCGAAAACAAAAATACTCCAGACAATAATTTCAACGCTAACAACGTAAAATGCATAATGCCAAGCTCTAACAGCGTTGTTTCCACTGCCGTTGCCGCTAGTGATGATGCCGACATATTTTCTTTTATTTACGAAAAGGCGCACATATTCAAGGTGCATAACTTCAAAGGTCTAAACTGGTGTGAATTTTGTGCTAATTTCCTATGGGGATTTACGGCACAGGGTGTTAAGTGTGAGGCATGCGGTTTCATGGCTCACTTCAAATGTTCTGAATTGGTTCCACCAAAGTGTGTGCCAGATCTGAAGCGAATACGAGGCGTATTCGGAACTGATTTGACCACCGTGGTCCAGTTGTATCAGTGCTCAATTCCCTTTGTGGTACGGCGCTGTGTTGAAGAAGTCGAAGCTCGTGGCATGCTGCAGGAGGGGATCTATCGAGTCTCGGGGTTTGCGGACGAAATTGAAGCTTTAAAACTGGCTTTAGACCGTGATGGTGAAAAAACTGATTTGTCAGAGCTGGCCTATGGTAATATTAATGTAATCGCAGGTACATTAAAATTGTACCTCCGATTGTTACCAGTACCGCTGATTACATTTCAAGCATATCCAGGATTTATGAAAGCCACAAGTTAGTATGTCCCTTAAACTGATTTGCATTTATTAATTTGTCATATTTAATAATGAATTAAATTCAATTAATTATCAAATTTCTAACCTTTCTCAAAATTAAGGATACTCAAACGCTGCCGAGCAAGTAAGCAATATGAATGAAGCTGTTAATCAGTTGCCTTTAGCGCATTACAAATGTCTAAAGTTCATGTTATATCATTTAAAAAAGTACTGCTTCTAGTCATTAAGTTTAGTATCATTTTAATATTTTACTTATTTTAGAGTGGCTTCCCATTATGCTGCCAATAAAATGAATGAACACAACTTGGCCACCGTATTCGCACCAACACTAATAGCCACACCGCAACATATGACCAATTTAAGTGAAGAAATATTTATGTTATCATCCCTTATAGCCAACTGTGAAGCAATATTTGATTAGTAGTATTAGTATAAAATTTGTGTTCAATATCAAGTCCGAAATTCATGTATTACTTTTTATTAAAGCAAAATGTCTTGCCACTATCTTCTTTTATAGATAACCACAAGCTTAAATGTTCCCAAAAATATCATAATGTAATATTTAGTTATATACAAAAATATGGAATTCCTTCAAGCAATTTCCATATTAGCATTTACTCAAATTAAACATAAGTATAACATTTTATAATCGCACCAAATTTTACATATCACAAGCACTTTCTGTTTTGTCTCGCAACAAAATGGTTCATAGCCTTTCAACGCAAATGCGTATATGTTTTATAAATAAGGTTAAGTTATTACGAATTTAGAATAATATTAATTACTAGATTAGTTTAAAACGGAGTTTAGCAGAATCTTTATGCGTAATGCAATTTAGTGCTCCGTACTATCTGTTTCTGTTTTTATCTGTTTCCAGCAGGAGTTTCTGCTTATCCCGTCCACTTTTCCAGGACACTCTCTGACAAAGGAGGTGCACAATTGAACGCTAAGCCCTAAGTGTATCTGTTTCTGCTTGATTGTCTCACTTAAGTCATTCTTATCAAGTTAAACTAGTAGAAGCTCTAAGATGTAGCGCATTTTGTACGCAATTGATCAATTTTAACACAAAATAAAGTTATCTGAAACATAATAATAATTGAAATTCATTTTATGTGTCTGTATTTATGGGTTAGGATTGTGGTTTGAGTTTATTTGTTCATATAGTAAGTTGTTTTTTGATATTTCTTTATTTCATTCAATAATTATAAAATTTTAATTAATTTTAACATGGGATAGCATTGAAAAAAATTGTAACAGACAAATTTTAAAATTAAAACCAACAAGTCTGGATTTTCAAAAATATAAAAACAATTGCTTATCAATGGATGGAGCCCTGGATAATTCAATTTTACTTAGAAGAAATATTACGTACTTCTGGATAGTTCAGATTAGCGAATAAACAAACCAAATTGTGACATTGCTGTACGATTCAAAGCGAAACTAATTTACATATAGTACTACAAAAAATAAGGTGTAGTATTTTGTTGTGGTATAACGCGGTCAGTTTCAGGCACAGCATTAAAAATACTTGCCAAACGTTCTTTGGCCGTTTTAAAATTTAATATCGCTGCCACATTCCCGCAGCGATAGCAGTAATTTGGTGCTGACCAAACAGTAACCAACTTGTCGTCGAACATGTATTTAATGCCCTCGTTCACTAATTGATGTGCACGACAAATTAGTTCTAAATTGTTGATGGCCATGAAATCCTTGGTGACAACTTCGCCGAATAGCCAACCAGCACCACGTGGACTTTGACCCCTTTATTTAAGAAGTAAGGACAACTTTGCAATCAACTTTTACATTTATGAAGCATATGAACTTACCACAAGTCCATGTATTCTGGATCAGACCAAACTAAATCACAAAATGCACCTTTATATGGTATCTCTCCGTTGCGATCTATTGTGCGTATTTGATCGAGGGTTATTATTTCTGGACTAAGACCGCCATGAACACAGAGCACTTCTTCATCGATTATCTAGAAGATTGTTATGTAAACCTTTTTGTCTTGTATCAATGTGGAAAGTTTAATAACAGAGTAATTCAATTTCAATTATATATATGAACACATGTAGCGGATGACAAGCAGGTAGCCAGTGTTATCATTGCAGCGGGACAGCAACTAAAAACCGACAGTCTTATCACCATAACATGAGCCGAACAGGACTTCATCGCATCTAACATCAGAAGCGGATAGCTTATAAATAACTATTCTTTGTTTAGGACTAAATATTCTACGTTATAGTTGTGTGGGATTAACTCAAGTTGAGGCGATAAATAAGAAAGAATAAGAATAACTATTGTATGTTTAGGGCTAAATGATAGACTTTATAGTTGCTTAGGATACATTTAAGGTTGCCGGACAGATTAGGAAGAGAGTATTGAAATTAAGATAACTATTGTGTAATTGGGATTATTATCAACGACACGTATTTATGAATTTAGAGATAAGAAAAATGTATAAAAAGGAATGCAGTTGAAAAAAAGGAATTTAGTACTAAAAGAGCATTCAAAGTGTTAACTTATTTTGTAAAACTATCTGTCCATACGATTTGAAGATGTTTCGAGTAACTACACAAAATATATAAGTGATCATGACTCTTTCAAGTATAACAACGCTTTTAAATTTTTTGACCAATAACGTGTGAGTTTAATAAATAGATAAACTGATTTCTATACGTAATTGCTTACCGCCGCAATTGTCAGTAAATCGAATACTTTGCAGCAATATTTCCAGGCATTTGCATTTCCATACTTGTTAAAACACTCATCATAGAAGCCGTAAACTTTAGTAATTTGGCGCGACTCATGATTACCACGCAGAAGAGTGATTCGATCTGGATAGCGGGCCTGTGGCAGAATTCAGAAGTTACAGAAATGGTCGACTTTCTATAATGCAAGCCTCACCTTCAAAGTTAACAAACGCGTCAAAGTTTCCAGACTGTAGTAACCTCGGTCAACGAAATCTCCCAAAAAAATATAATTAGTTTGCGGTACAGGGCCACCAGTTCGAAATAGCTCCTCCAAATCATAAAACTTAATTAACAAAGTTATTAATTATTTTAGCGGTTAAATTTTGGTCTTTCAAAAAAGACAAACCTGTCCATGTATATCTCCACACACAGTCACTGGAGTACTGACAGGTTGAATGTTGGATTCTTCCAAAAGGATTTCGCAAACTATCTCACAAAGAGTTTTTAAGTCATTTTCTGGCAGATATTTGCAGTCCTTAACGACATCAATCCACTTATCCAAATCAGTCATTCTTCTTAATAGCTCAGCGATTTTGCCAATGGAAACGCTAGATAGCTGCGTATCTGTCAGTCAAGCGGATTATATTTTGTTTAATATTTTTTATCAGGCACACAGTGATAAGGTTATGTTTACTTAGGATAACCACTGCTTCGATCTACTGTAAATACCAAGATAAGGTTATATCCTGTAAAGTGACAATATCCAAGATTCTTCACCTTTACAGCCACCGATAGATTGTTTAATTTAGCATTATTCAGCAAAACGTAAATTTACTTCTCCGATTATACATTTGCAGACTCCTCAATAGATGTTATTAGCCAAACCTGGAGCACACATCCATCAAAAACTTGCATCTAAAGTTTAGATTCTAAACACTCAATGACTTTCAGTGTTGTAGTTTGCAAAAACGTAAGTAACTTATTTGATTGATACTTGAATACTAAAATGTTAGAATAGAATTTTTTCTAAAAAAGCTCTAAAAGTTGTAGTGATAGATCAAAAGAATACAAATCTATTTAAGTTTTGCGCAAAGTAATTTTCGTTTTGAGTAATGAATTTTGTGCATAGATAGTTTTAATGGTAGCAGTATATAATTTATCAAGAAAACTATTAGTCAATCAAATTTGATATAATGGTGCATATTTCTAAATTAATAAAATATGAAGAGTCTAATTTTAACGTTATTATTAATTTTATTAAGCTTATTAACAACAACCTCCAATACTTTATAAGTTGTACCTAATCAAATCTCTTCTTTAAAAATCATCAATATATCGTTATTCAACGCATATAAATTGACAAGGCTTAGTAAACTTTGCTTTGTTACGTTATAATAATAAAATTATTTTTATAATTTATCAAATAATATTTCATAATTCATTCCAGTTCTGGAAGAAAAACCGGTTGTAAACAAACCTATAAATATAAAACAAACAAAGTTAAAAAAAAGTTTATCTGCAGCTGTGAAGTCAGCAACGCTCAGAAGTGGCATTCGGTCACTTAAACATAATCATATAAAACATAAATTTTCTAACTTTTAAATAGTTTTATAGTTTTTAGTAAAAAGTTGTTGCAATATTTCTGTTTTCTGAACACTAAAAACTTGGTGTGATTGGGTTTTAATAGCAGAATCTAAAGTTCTTTTATAAGCGTTCAAATCGCTCGGACCTTTACAACAATTAATTGTGCAATTGAATTATTAATATTGTTATTTATTTTTTCCTTGCAGTGATATAATATATGGTTTAGTTTTAAAGGCGATAACAATATGAAAGCCTTGCTGTTTTGGTGCTAGTTATTGATGTGTCCTTGCTGCAACGTTCTTGCCTTGATGGGAGAATACTTTCCATGCCAGATATAATTCCCGAAAACATTAAAATCTTACAGTTTGCTAGAAACGAAGATTATAATTATTCAGTTCTATTCAAGTAAATCGCTCATAATTTTTAACAGAACTCTAAAATTACTCGAAAACAAAATTTGTTGGTGAAGCTTCATCCAACGTTAACAAATGAAATGTAATTAGACAAGGAAAATTGATTAGTGCTAATACGATTACCAAAACCTTGAAACCTCAGAGGAATGGCCAGTGATTTCCTTCAAAGTAAATTCTGCACGGAACAAATTTAAAAAAAATTGTAAAGTGGGAACAAAGAGGATAGAACCATTACCATGAGTAGCACAAGCTCTTGCGATTTCTCCGCTGAAATGGCAGCAGGAACATGTAGTGGGCGTGAAGCGCGTAATCTGGCTGAGAAACATCGGCGTGATAAACTGAATGCAAGCATCCACGAATTATCAACTATGGTTCCTCATGTGGCAGAATCCGCTCGGCGCTTAGACAAGACAGCTGTACTGCGTTTTGCGGCGCATGGCTTGCGGCTTCGTTATGTTTTTGGAAAATCGTCGAAGAATAATGGCGTTGCTGCTATAGATTCAAGTTACTTGCCCTTCTCTAACACCTTGCTGCAGCTGCTGGACAGTTTTTTTATTACTCTCACTTGTCACGGGCAAATTGTACTGATATCACCAAGTATAGAGCATCTCCTGGGTCACTGTCAGTCTGACTTGTATGGACAGAGTTTGCAGCATATCACGCATCCGGAAGATCAGGCTTTATTAAAACAACAATTAATACCAAATAACCTTGAAACGCTATTTCGACTTGCGAACGAAGACTACTTTGATCACAGTTCGACCTCAGCATTGTATGACGAGCGATCTAGCGATGAATCTGATGAGCAAAAAGATGATTACGATGCCCTGAAATCACCAAGTCCACAAACTTTAGCACATCTAACTTACATAGATGAGCGTTTGCGAGAAGATAGGCGATGTTTCACAGTACGCTTGGCGCGAGCAGGTACGAGAGCTGAGTCTGCACGCACTTATGAAATCGTCAAAATCGATGGGTGTTTTAGACGCAGCGATTGCACCCCATCAAATGGTAACTATCCAATTGTCTCCCAGCTAATTCGGCGAGCACGAGGACAACATTCACAGCATGATGCCATTGCTCAAGCCGCACTACACGGCATAAGTGGCAATGACATTGTGTTCGTTGCAATGGGACGCATAATACGACCTCCTAAAGCTCTTGGAAACTGGCCATTAACAAACAATCTGGAGTATAAGACACGACATCTGATTGACGGCCGTATTGTCGACTGCGATCAAAGGATCGGCCTTGTGGCTGGTTATATGAAAGACGAGGTATGTTTTCATATATTCAGAACTCTGCGTATTTGAAAAAGGTGCTAATATTTAAGATGTTAGATTTAAATAATTTTATTAATTAACTCTGATCATCTTAATATCAATTTATATTTGCTTTCGGATTTTGCTAAGGTGTCGAAGGTTATTTATGTGAAATTATTGTACAAAGCAATGTTTATTTGCGGACTACAACAACCTGTCAATAAATTATTTTTGTAAAAATGCGCTACATACAACATTTGGTGCAACGATTAAAATTATCATTGGAAATTTTTCCTTCAAAAGAGATTTAAATCTGTAACCTTAATCTGATGTTAACATTCTTTTTTTTCTATATTTTAGGTTGCAAATTTGAGCCCTTTTTCGTTTATGCATCAGGACGACGTTCGCTGGGTTATTGTTGCTTTGCGGCAAATGTATGATTGCAACAGCGGCTACGGCGAAAGTTGTTATCGACTGCTCTCGCGAAACGGAAATTTTATATACCTGCAAACGAAAGGATATATGGAGATTGACAAAAACACAAAAAAAGTGCATTCATTTGTTTGCAACAACGTCTTGCTGGACGAAAAGGAAGGCAAGCGAAAAGTTCAAGAAATGAAAAACAAATTTTCCACTATAATCAATGCCAAAATTCCCTCATCGTCAATGGTCGATGTGCCTGCTTCACAGAATCCACAGCAATTGGAAAAAATTGTTCTTTGCCTGATAGAGGATCTGCACAAAACCGATGAAGAAGATGAAAATGAGAGTAGTGCATCCTGTTTCGAACAAACGAGATATACAAAAAGCCCTCCTATGGCGTTAGTGCCTCCAGAGCGAGCCTCGATTAAGCATTCCATACTACAATCTGTAAATGTTATCAATGTGACAGCAGCGAAAAATCTGCGACTCAATCAGCAGAGTTCCCGAGGATCTCTATCACCAGTTAGTAGTATGGATGATGAAACGCATACAGAGGAAAGTGATGGGTCTACATCTGCTCAGCAAAATCGACCAACTGTCTTACAACTAAGCGGGCAAAGTATAACAGCTCAATCTTCAGTAAATATATGTAAGCGCAAGGAATCACTACCGAAATTTCAACAGAGCACAAGTAAAGTGCCAAATAACAGTAATTTCCCTCGGAACGTGACAACTCCCGCCCCTAATCCGATGCAGCAACAAATTTCCGTTTTAAAACGTTTGCATGCATCTTCCTCTGAAAGTTGTGCGTCCGCTACAGAAATCAACGCCGATATTCGGAGTCCAGCGAAACGCAGTGTAACCATTACGCAGTTTAATGGCATTCTCAATTCCGATGATATTGTCCAGTCAACGCGTCTTGAAATGCCACATAACACATTACACGCGATCGGCAAAGAATCGATCACGCAGTGCGAACAACAAGAGCGTCTAAAACCAAACGTGCCGCTTGCGATCAATAAAAAACTAGATAAAATTGTAGGTGACAACCAAATACAAAAGGATATTCTAGTTAGCAACGGAAGTGAATACGGAGTACGTAAGGTGAAACAGCAGAATGGCAGATTACCACGAGCAGGCATCCCTTCCGCAAATGAGTTATACGCTAATTCTGTTTTTAAAAGTAACAATACGAAACCTACGTTTAATATACTGACACATCGTAAGCCCAGTTAATTTAAATGGCTACGTTTAAGTAGTACTCAGTTATGAAGTACATATGTGCCTGTTTTAGTTATTTTTTAGCTTTTAATATTAGTATCTATTTTAATTTTATCTGTTGTGTTAAATCCTTGTATCAACTGTTATTGTGTATTTTCGGTATTGTTTGTTTAGGTTTCCAAGTTTATGTATAGTATTTAAGGATTTCTGGATATTTTGTAAGACATAATTGATTTTATTTGCATTGGACTGTTGAGAAAAAGCCAAGTTTTGTCAATTTAGCTTTTTAGCAAAATGTCAATCACTCAATATCAGAAAGTTGTGTTGCATAAGTATATATATCAATAGGCAAAAGAGTCCTCAAAACTAAGGCTTGTAAATATAATAAATGCTATTGATGTATGTTGGGTAGTTTGCTCTTTTATAATTGTGAACTACTTCAAGAGTTTTTAATCAGTTGATCATGTGTATGATAAACAAGCTTTAATTCTGATTTTTTTAATTTTTTTTAACATTTTAATTAGCCATTTAAGTTAAAAGCGAGAAATGTCGCAAGCAAATCACTTCAATTAGCATAAAATGTCCCTTATTTAATTGAATTTTGTTAAAATGTTTTTTGTGAAAAACATTATTCTATATTATTTGATTTGTTTTAAATAAACATAAAAATATAACTTCATATATGCGATATCATATACATATATAGCTTTCAAAAAGGTTTGCTTGTTATATATCTTTAAAATAATATATCAAATGTTGTTTTTAGTGATTTTCTGTAGTGATTTTATTTAGTAATTGCTTTTTAAATATTAGTGTATATTTTAAAATGTGTCTAAAATTTTAATATTGTTAAAAATGGTGTAATAATAAAAGTAACTCATTTGATGTTATGTACAGCTCTGAAAATGTATATAATCTTCATAGCTTAAGAAATAACATTTCCTTATCTGCTAATCCTATAAAGAAACATAATAAATACAAATATTTTGTATTTTTTAACCAAGTGAAATAAAATTTTGAATTTCAGCTAAATATAAGAAAATTAATAAAATAGTAGCTAATTTAAAAATACCAAAATAAACAAACTTTGTTCAAAAAAGTGTTGTTTTACTTTGTCGCTTATGTTTAATTGCTTTGAATTTCAGACGCAGTTTCGAAAAATAAGTTGCCATTACAACAAATGTGCAAATGATTCGAAATTCGAAGTTTCGAGTTTCATATTTTGTAAAAGGCTTTTCCACATCTTATAGAATTATTTATATTTAGAGATTGTATCTAACAAAGGTTTAATATCAAATTCTTGTTTAACAGGTTGGATACAATTTATAGAGAGAAAAACGAATATTAGTGAAATTATTATAATTGAAGTTAGCACTCAATAATCGTATATAAGTTACGTCGCCCACACGAATGAGTGTCTAAGTTTAGTGATGATTGCCTTTCTTCTTTATTGAATGTGGAACACGTTTGATCTTCTTGGGAAAAAATCGTCGGTTTTCACCTATATATTTATTCCCCAACCAACGCTTTTTGCAAATCAATATAAAAAGCGGCCGTCCGTGTCAAGAATTGATCAGTCTGCTTTGTCATACGATTCGTCCAACCTGTTTTCCGAATATCTTTATTGAAAGAAATCGAACAGATAAAAGTTTTACAAGTAATTTTAATAATTTAAAAAATGGTGAGTTTTGTGATGTCAAAAATTAATTTTTAAGATATGATGTTAAGGTATTACTTGAATCTTTTAAATACAATTAATTAATTATCAATCTTTCATGTGATGTGTGTTAAAGAAAAAGTTTTCCTTACCAAAAAGTTCTTAAGTTTTCCATATTTTCTAAACTGCGTGTGATTACGGAGAATATTTGTTCTGAACTTCATTTCGGTCCCGAATGTATCTAATCATTTAACAAAAGCAATAAGAGGATTTCAATTTTAATTTAGGATGAAACTATCAGTTTTTAAAATTTTAACGAACTTTCAATGGATTATAAAATAATTTCATTATTAAACTGTGATTACGACAAGCTACCATATTCAGCAAACATCAAGGACGTGATGCGTCACAGCAACAGTAAACATAACCTTAACCTCTCAGGCGAAGTGTGTCTTCATTTAAATTTAAATTGTCTGTAAAGTGAATTCGATTGAATTGAATGAGAGTCGTTGGAGGTGCGACCTTATAATCGATGATGTAATATTTATTCAGTTTTAAGGATTTGCTGAACTTTTGAAATCAAAATTCAGCTATGTTTAATATATGTTACCTTTTTAAGAACTCAAGTGCATTTTTTCGATACATTTTTTACTTATTAAAAAAAGTAATTAGAAAAGTATAAAAAAGAGTTCCATTGAATTTTAACGGATCCAGATTTTAAATCTTCTGAATAAATTTATTAACATTTCACAATCAATATTATTTTATATGTTAAAATATTTCTCTAATGCTGTATATGAAGTTTAAATTGAATGAGTTTGTTTGATCTTAAAATGTTTTTATATTCAATTCCGGTTTTGAAACAGTTAAGTTCTCTTTATTTTTTAATCTAATTTAAATGAAGTTATCAAAACATTTAGCACCGACGTTATCATTGTTTTTAAATAACTTGTATAATTGTGAGTAATCAATGGTTTTTGTAATAATACGGACACATTGTGGGTAGATAACGCAGAACTGTTAATAATTAATTAATTACGATTTAAACTAGATTGGAAATAACAATGCTAAATGACTTCCTTCGTTAACACAAAGTCAAACTTAAAAACATTTTACGTGTAGGCCGAAACCTGTATTTGACGAATTCATGTTGATAAAGAATTTGTATGCGTCATTTTATTAAAATAACCAGACAACGACTTGTAAATAGTTGATCAATTGTTGGCTTGTTATGTACATAAATACACAGAAAACAAAACAAGTTTCGAAATAAAAAATATTGAACAGGCAAAGGATAATTATTATTCTACGGACATAATTGTTTATTCATTCTTTCTTCCCTCAATTTCCCATTATATAGTTTCTTATCAAGTGTACGACTCTTATATTTGGAGTCGTCTTGTTGGTTGCAACTTGCTCCAATGTCCAAGGAAAAAAAATAGAGAAACGCTGCCTAACGTGTTCGGAAAATTCCGAGAGGATTATCTATCATGGGCAGACACACTCCCATTTGAAGGGTAATAATCAACTTTAAATCTATTTTTAGCCGAATTTCCTTACAAAACCCATATTCATGTCTTTGTACCAAATAGTTTTATACAATGGCTGCCAAGGAAATCCTTGTGGACTAAATGCGCTTTGTCGGGAAGCAGCAGGCGGCCGCCCTGTCTGTTCCTGCCCACCGGGACACAGCGGAGACCCTTTGACCCATTGTGTTCGCGGAGAGTGCTTAGACAATGTTGATTGCCGCGGAGACCTTCAGTGTAAGGACGGCCGCTGTACAAATCCTTGCGTGGGTGCTTGCGGTGCTGGCGCCAACTGCGAGGTAAGTAAAGGACGCATTTTAAAGTTGCAGCGACAAATTGTCAAAGTTGGCTCTTTTATTTTAGCCGAGAAATCATGTTGCTGTTTGCAGCTGCCCTGCAGGTTATGCAGGTGACCCATTCACATCGTGCAGACTGCGTGATCCAGGTGAGTTTTGGCTTTCTTAACTGCTGTCACAATTTATTCAAGTAGTTATATTTTAATTTCTATATTTTGTTAGTTTCTATGTAGTTGAGTTGAAATTTCTTGGTGTTCACTGTGATTTGTCTATTATCGTCTGTAATTAGAATAACAAATTATATTAGGTTCAATAAAAGGAGCTTCAAGTATTTTCATGGGCGTTAATTATAGCAAAGAGAAAATTTTTTATTGGCACTTCGCCATTAATGGAAATGCTCTATTCATTATTGTGTTTAATTAATTGAAGAATTACGTACGCTACTCCTCGTCAGATTTATTGTAAACAAGATGAATTCGTTAATAAATAATTCATTGATTATTAATTTCAGTGTAGGGGATCGCCAACGCGTAAATTGTAAAAATTAATTGTTACATTAACATTGAATTGTTACTTTATTGTAATGCGTGACCATAAATCACCGTCCAAGAAACAGAGGCGTTTTTTTGTTCAAGTTCAAGGCAGCATTCAACTCATACGACATCTTTGTAATTATGACGAAAGCAGTTTTTATTTCGTACATCTTTCTGAATAAAAATACTAATTACAAACAATAAAAGTACACTAAATAACCACAAAAGTTTCTTCCTCAACACTGAACACCTTTGTAAATTCCAGCAGCATTTTTGAATTGATTTTAACCATCTTTTTCAGAGGAACAATGTCACCCTAGTCCATGTGGAACGAATACCAAATGTGAAATTCTCAATGGAGTGCCCACATGCTCGTGCCTTCATGGATTTGTGGTATTTATTACTGATTTCCATTTGATTTACATTAAATGCTCGCAATATTCGTATAAAAAGCTGTGATTGTATTCTAGGGAAATCCGTTAAGTGGCTGTCGACACGAGTGCGAACAGGATGGCGACTGCACCGCACGCGACATGTGCAGCAACTTTAAATGTGTTCCGGCGTGCACTCAATGCGGCACTGGCGCTTCTTGCAACAGCGTAGCCAACCATCGTGCAGTATGCGAGTGTCCGAAGGGTTACATCGGCAGCCCCTACTCCGGATGTCGACCCGAGTGCTACGGCGATGTCGATTGTCCCGCTGGCAGGCCGGCTTGCTTCTATGGCATCTGTAAGAATACATGCGACGGTGCATGCGGCGTCGGTGCCGACTGCAATCTACGCGGCTTGACGCCAGTGTGCAGCTGTCCAAGAGACATGACGGGAGATCCGTTTGTGCGTTGTCGTCCATTCACAAAAGGTAAGCACTTTTTTGTAATAGATCTACGTATCTTAATATAATGAAATTCCTTTTACACTTGATGATGTGGCTCTCAGAGGACTTGTGTGAGCCGAATCCCTGCGGCACCAATGCTATTTGCATACCTGGTCATGACAACACGGGACGCGAGCGGCCCGTTTGCAATTGCTTACCAGGACATACCGGCAACCCGTTGACACATTGCTCTAGAGTAAAATTTTCCGCTTTCGCACGCAAAGAGTTTGTTTAAAAAAGTCTGTTTTTTAGGGTGAGTGTCTGAGCAATAACGAATGCCCTGACAATAAAGCTTGCATAAACTATCAATGCGTCAACCCGTGCATTGGCAAATGCGCCTCAGGAGCCACTTGTGAGCCTAAAGCACATTTGGCTGTGTGCAAATGTCCCCAAGGTTACTCGGGGGACGCGTTGGTGTCATGTCGCCAAACACGCAACTATCCAGTAGCGAAATATACTAGTTCAAGCAACGGCTGCTCAGTATGCTAAATATCTATTGAAAAACTAAGTAGTTTTCATATTTTCACTTAAAGCTTTCATGTGAATTGCATATTTAAATAACTAATTTTCAAATGTAATCTTCTTCTACATCCTTAAAAGTTTTCAATATTAAATAACTGCTCCTTTATTTATAATAAAGGATTACTTTTAATTAAATTGTGGGCGACAAATAAAAGCAACGCCATTTGTTAATCTACTGCAAGACCTAAATAATTTGAATTTAAAACTAATTTGATTAGCTTTAAGGCGCAGAAATGTGTTAAGAATCGATTTTAAACTCGTCGTGAGAACGATAAAAAAGCATAACACATACATATTTTAAAAGACAATATTTATTCTCTTGTAATTTTAATCTTTCTTTTAAAATAGTCATACATAACGCAAGAAACCACTTAACACATGCAACAGAAGGAGAATTTATTGTTTGTTCAGAGATTTCAGAGAATATTTTTCAGTAATAAATTTCGATGAAGTTGTATAAAGCATTTAAAAGTTTATTGCATTTTATTATGCATTACTTCTAGATAGGATAACATATGAGCACAAACTTTCAACTTGGACAAGTATAATGAATAAAAAATCTAAATTGTTAACATTTTAATATCATAATAATAAAACAATATCAGAATATTGGCATTAGACATCTTACAATTAATAAATTATAATTTTCAACAAAGATCCATACACTAAAATTATTTACTGAAATTATAATCATAAATAAGTTCGAGTGAATGGTTATTTGCAAAATACTGGAGTGTAAAACTATTTAGTCACGCGCTGAATATACAATACAAAAGAATGTGCTAATGAATAAAATTAGGCAAATAGTTCAAACAGGTTGTTTAATGTTTTTATATATGCATGTGTAATATGTGTAACTCAGAAATATTTAAGATGTCATTTTAAATGAAGACTAAGATTTATTGGTTCGTAGATCTACTTATATAATACAAACAACTAGCGATAAAAGATTATTTTGGATTTAAAGATTTGTAAGAAACACAGTAGATTGCCATAAACAAAACTATACAAACAAATTTACACAAAATTAAATTTAATATTAAGTTGAATGTTGGTTTATACTTGTTTTATTATTAATTTAGATTCGTGTAGACTTTGTGGTCATAAAACTTATATATATTTGATCATTGTATATTATGTGTGTGTATATATGAATGTTTTCCTAAAAAATAGAAATATTTTTTATGATTATTTTCATTTTGTAAGACAATTTCGTTTTCCTTAACGTGAGTTTTCGGTTTTGTTTAGAATTTTATTTCTTCTTTGTCATACTGTTGCCATCTTATTCTAACTCGACTCATCGAGCTAACAATTCTTTCAATTTAACCAATGTTAATCTAATATTGATAATGATTAACTAATCCTAAATATGTTCATGGATTTTATGTGAATTTTACTCTTTCGACCACAACGAATTTTGGGAAAATACCCAGAATCGAAGTTTATAGTTTTCAAAACCATTGTACATTTTTTTACATTGATTCTGGGTAAGAGAATCTTTTGTTTTTGATGATATGATATGCATCATTTTAAGGAAGCAGCATTCACCATCCAAGAATGATTCATTTTCAATTTATATAATCGAAATTCCGTATAAAAATTGTTTTATAAAAGTGTTATTGACAAGTAATTTATGTATTGATTAAAGTTATTTTCTTAGTTTATTTCTTTAGTTTTTAAAAGCATTTGTGGTTTAAAGTTTTGGAAACATATTGAAAAATATAAAATATTCGAAACGCTAAACAATTTTAAAATAAATAAAATTTATTTAACCAGATTGCGCTTGATTTTTCTGTTTCTTTTGCTTGCGCTAAACCTATGTAATATTTTGGAAATATAAGGTAAATAATGCTAATTTACTTAATAATTTCAATATGTTATTCATACAGAAACTGAAGTAAAGCTTATCTACTAAATTTATTTATTTTATTACCATTTTTGCAATTTGCAATCTGTTTATTCTGAGAATTTTTCTGCCCACTGTGCGTTCATAAACGAAGTCTTTACTATCTGTTTTTGGGGAAATATTTTGATGAATGTATATTCGAATAGCTTTATTTCTGGTCTGCAAACACTGCGCTTATCCTATAATATGTGTTTGTTATTATGCATTTATATTTTGTGTTTAATCGAACATTTCTTTATAGAAACGGAACGAATTGATGGTTAATGAAGGTTCGCAGATCAAAAATAATACGAAAAGTTTATTGTGCATTTTATGCACAGCTTGTAAATTAGTTTTATATTGCAACAAAAGGACCTGAAAATATTGGCAGCGCTGTTTCTGTTGTGTTTTCTTTATTCTTCCATGTACATAGAATTTGTTTATTGTTTCAGTTTCTGTTGCCCCTCGCTCTAGCCTTTATTTCCGTATAAACCCTCACAACATTTGCCACATTTGCATTTCAACTGCAGCATTTGCTTTTCCGCTTGTTTTTCTGGTGCTTGAGATTAATTGTGTCCTTCTGCTGTTCATTCTGTGCGTTGCGTAGCTTCTGTTGCAGCACTTGCCGTGTTATCGACAAGAACATTTCCTCGACATTGATGTTCTCCTTGGCAGACGTCTCGAACAGTTCAATGTCCATTTGCCGGGCAAACCGTTGGGCGTCCTCAGTGACGACAACCTTGCAATCGGGATCGTCGTTTTTATTGCCCACTAAAAGAAACGAAGCATTTACATTTAATTTTACTACATTTCCAATGCTTAGCAACAGGAAGTAACATTAAAGAAACTTAAAACTTAATGCTATACTAAAGCATTTAACTAACTTATATTTATTTGTATTTAATTGTAAGTATTGTAATTATTAAAGCCACGCTAATTATAAGGCTAATCGATTAATATTGGAGAAGTTATATCAAAATTTCCGGGCCATAGTCTCACACTTAAGCATAAGTCCACTTACCTAATACTTTATTGACTACATCACAATTGTTTTGAATCTCATCAAGCCACCGACGAACATTAGCAAATGAATCGCCGTTTGTCACGTCGTACACAATGATTACTCCGTGAGTTCCTCTGTAGTAGGTGCTTGTGATGGTTCTAAATCGTTCCTGACCAGCAGTATCCCATATTTGCAGCTTAACGCGCAATCCGTCGATAACCACGGTACGTATTTTGAAATCGACTCCGATGGTTGTAATGTAACTACCCGAAAATGTGTCATCGGAGAAACGGATAAGCAGTGATGATTTTCCAACACCTAAAGCGATGCAAACAGTTAATTTTTCAGTGATCATCAAAGAAGAATTTATGTATGTTTACAGAGAATGAAAATAGCTAGCTTAACGCTAATTATAGCGGTTAATAGCGGAGACACAAACCACAAAAACGATCTCAACTTCTCTTTTTTGTCAATTGCATACATACATACATACATACATATGCTCGTACGTACATTTTGTTTATTAAAGCAAATTTTAATCGCCAATTTCGTTTAATCCTGAACATAATGTTGTTGTTTATATTATTGAAAAAACTACGCTGTGGCTATCATAGTAATAGAAAAATTCTTTGCAGTTACAAGCTACATAGAAGAACATCACTTTAATCGGCCCACCAATCCGAAATCTTGAATCCGAAAGTTATAAAAATATGAAAAATGAAATAAAAGTACGCACTCTTTTATGATGATGCTTTTAAGAATTGGGGCATTTTAATCATCTTTTAAATTATAAATTTCAAGCATTCTTCGGATAAATTTGAATGAGTAGGAGAGATAAGTTTAGTCCATGAAATTGTTTAATGCATTCCCATGTATTCCCAAGAATGTGATTTACTAAGTTAGTTTTTAATTTTTAATACAAAAAATTCTTACGATAAACATTCTAATGACAAGACTTTCATATATGCAAAATCTGCGATAAATATAACTTTATCGGGTGCTCGACTTAATCGCAAGTGGACCGCTCTTATATGGAATAACTTTAATTTTATGTTTTTTTTTTGTTTTTTTTTTTTTGGTGTACAACACATGAAAGAGAACGTTGTTTTTTAACAACGAAACAATTGCAAGAAGAAATATTTCTATATTTAAAAATTAAATGGGAAATCATACAGAACGCCTAAGTAAAAACTCATTGAGTTATCGTTGATTTCTTTTTCTTCTACTATTTGCTACTGATTACAGGCTATTATAGCATGAAAGATCTCTTCCCTTTTGATAGCGTCTTGCTATAAAGAAATATTTTGTATTTCATGTGCAAAATTTAGTTTCAATTCTCAGTCTTTTAAGGTAATAATTATGCTTCAAGGGTACTATGTCCAATTATAATTTATAATCGGATTAAATAACTTTGTTTAAATAAGAAAACTACTCATGAAAACAGATTAAAATTGCCAAGCGAGGATATGTGAAGATTTTAACAAGGAATAAGTTAATTAGCATTGTAATACAGTGTGTATTTCTCAGTTTAGCTTCCATACTCACCACTGTCACCAATGATAAGCAGCTTGAAAAGATGATCGAAACCGCGAGCCATTTAACGTAGTTTTTATAAATGTATCTGCGATTTCGGTAACAATCTCGCTCAAATTGAATTTAGCCAAAGTTTTCGTTGTGATATGGACACAGCTTAAGCCGTTCTACCCTATCAGTCCGTATTTGCAGGAATGTGATTTGTATGCTGTTCTATTGCTGGAAGACTGGACCACTGATGACGTAGGGGGTACAAAGGGTTGCGAAAGAATTTAACTTGATACTTCAACCGATAAAATAGCCAATCCTCTTTATAAAACTGAGCGGTTCCTGTGTCCCAACTATGTAAATGCTGTTTGTCGTAATATAAGTATATAAGTGCCAGATAATGGCAAAACAACCAAAATAGTCCAAAAATTTTTTATCAACTTTCTACACAAAGTGTTTCCTTGATTTCAGTGACTGATATAACGCCGCAATTGCTTGCTTTTTTATTTATTATCAATCCTTCAAGTCCTTTCCTAAGCACTTTTTGGTATTCTAACAATTTATTAAGTTTGTCGTTTATAAATCCACTGACTGATCATTACACAAGTTCGTGTAGCTACGGATCTAAATTCTACCAAAAAATTGACGGCCTCGGAAATTATTCCGATCACTCCCAAAATAATTTTTATAATTAAAATATCCAAGCCGATCAGGATTGATTGACCGAAAACCTAACTTCTGGAGAAAACCGTCTTTTAAAATTTCTACTACTATTTTACCTTATATATAACTTTTGCATAATGAAATGTGCATACAAAAAAAAAGTAACTTAAATATTCAGACTTTTTTGTTTTGAAAATAGATTTTTCATTAAAATTGTGTAAAACTTTTAAAGGTACTTAAAAATCATATCTTTCTAACCGTGCGAATATATGCTAAAGTTAAGGAGATAGAGGTTCAAAGAAGCCAAAATTGCTTGCGTTATAAATATCCTTTATATAAGTAATTTGTTAGTGTTAATAATAGGTATAGTTAAAACTATTACGATTTTCTAAATTTTTGTTTACTTTAATGTAATTATGTGTAACAATGATAGTTGTGCTGCCAAGTCAGCTTTTTTTTTGTAAAGTTTTCGTATTGTTTGTGCGCACTTGTGGTATTTCAGAAGTAAACGTCAGATAATTTTCGTAGCAAATGCGGAGCTAAAATTATTTTTAACAAACACTAAAAACGATACAAACTCACGTATTTTTAACAAGATCAGGAACGAAGTAGTGTAACTCACTTTAATATTATATTAAAGTATTCGTACAAATATTATATTTGTCGCCACTAGTTTGAAAAAAGAGGACGTCGTACTCTGTTGGTCTGCAATCTGTAAGCCAAGCGTGGCCGGTGTTTTTTCTTTTGTCACTGATACCCTTCTTAATCGACAGTTAAGTAACATTTCGTTTACTAACTATAGGGCAACATACAAAAAAAAAAAAAAATTGTCTCAACGGTGGTCTAACAATATAAATAATAACTACTTTGGAGGATCGGGGTGTGTGATATTTACACAATGTCTGTGCGCGATCAAATTAAAATTGACATTGTAAGTATCAGAAAGTTAGCCCAAATATTCCAGATATTATTGGCATATGCTTATGCAGGAATGGGGGCACGAGCGCTTAGTACGCGCACAACAGGTAGTTGAACTACGTCCATACGACATCGAGTCATGGTCAGTACTCCTTCGCGAGGCCCAAACTCGCACCGTAAACGATGTTCGATCCCTTTACGAGTCGTTGGTAAATGTGTTCCCAACAACGGCACGATACTGGAAGATCTTCATTGAGCAGGAAATGAAGGGACGCAACTATGAGCGCGTCGAGAAACTCTTCCAGCGATCGTTGGTGAAGATACTTAATATCGATTTGTGGAAGCTCTATCTGACGTATGTAAAGGAGACAAAGGCCGGTTTAAGTACCCACAAGTGAGTTCCTACAAACTTTGCAACTAGAACGATAATTCATTAATAATCCTTTTTAATATAAATAACAGAGAGAAGTTGGCACAAGCATATGATTTCGCTTTAGAAAAAATTGGCATGGATCTGCATTCGTTTTCTATATGGCAGGACTATATAAATTTCTTGCGTGGTGTGGAAGCAGTGGGCAGTTATGCAGAGAACCAGAAGATAACTGCCGTTCGAAGAGTTTTCCAGAAAGCAGTTATTACTCCAATTATTGGCATTGAGGCGTTATGGAAGGATTATATCGCATTCGAACATAACATCAATCCGATTATATCTGAGAAGATGAGTCTGGAACGGTCCAAGTAAGTGAGAAAACGTTATTCAATCAAGAACTGAAAGAAATAGTAGAAAGCTAATTCTTAGTAGGGCATTCTCCAAAAAAATATCAATTTACAACTGAATTTTTTTTATATTAGAGATTACATGAATGCTCGACGTGTTGCAAAAGAGTTGGAGATCATCACTAAAGGTCTAAATCGCAACTTGCCTGCTGTTCCGCCCACCCTTTCCAAGGAGGAAGTTAAACAAGTTCGTTATGCAACATCACAGAGAGATTTTCAATAACTAAATGTTTTGTTTAAAGGTTGAACTGTGGAAAAAGTTTATATCATTCGAAAAGAATAATCCTTTGCGTACTGAGGACACGGCACTTATAACACGCCGTGTAATGTTCGCCACGGAACAATGTCTGCTGGTGCTTACGCATCACCCCGCTGTTTGGCATCAAGCAGCACAGTTCCTTGATCAAAGTGCAAAAGTGTTGGCAGAGAAAGGAGTGCGTAAATTGTTGAACATGTTTAATAATATTATTTTAAAATTTCACAGCATCGTTGGCTCGCAGAAAAGTGGAGTGGAACTACATTTAACAATTTGCAATACCTATGAAGCAAATAAAAAACCTATTGCTGCTCTTTTTGTGCGCATATTTAAAGCCCTTGAAAATGATTCTTTTATTTATAACTACAAAGATATATGGCTGTATTGTTGAAATTGCACTGTGTGACCGCGAGCACACTGCAAATGTCGAGTAACTTTATTTTACCATTTCGTTATTTTCTATGAAAACGTTTTGGAAATTCGGAAATGCAGTATTTCGTGCAAATTCAATGATGCTCCAGTTATATCGTCCTTTTTACTGAGTTCTTTTAATAACTTCTCAATAAGAGATATTTCTGTTCTTAAATTGTCAACTAATATTTTATGTAAAACTAGGATACACAAGCTGCCAAGATCTTCGGAGACGAATGCGCCAATATTCTCGAACGTTCAATCAACGGGGTATTAAACAAGAATGCGTTGCTGTATTTTGCGTATGCTGACTTCGAAGAGGGTCGCATGAAATACGACAAAGTCCACACGATGTACAATAAGCTTCTATCCATACCAGATATCGATCCAACGCTTGTAAGTTTGCCATGAACTCTGCAGAGAACTGCGTAATTAATTTCAAAAGATCTACAAAGTAATTTCCTTTTCTCTTGATTTCTGTTTGTAGCCCTTCGTGCAATATATGAAGTTTGCTCGTCGCGCAGAAGGCATAAAATCAGCTCGTGCTGTGTTCAAAAAGGCTCGCGAAGATGTCCGTTCTCGCTATCATGTGTTCGTTGCGGCGGCACTCATGGAGTATTACTGCTCCAAGGACAAGGATATAGCTTTTCGCATCTTCGAGCTGGGTCTAAAGCGTTTCGGCGGTAGTCCGGAGTATGTGATGTGCTACATCGACTATTTGTCGCATCTCAATGAGGATAATAATACACGAGTGCTTTTCGAGCGTGTTTTGTCGTCAGGTGGACTGCCGCCCAACTTGTCCGTGGATGTGTGGAATCGCTTCTTGGAATTCGAATCAAATATTGGCGACTTGTCGAGCATTGTGAAAGTGGAACGCAGACGCAGTGCAGTGTTAGAAAACGTATGTAACAGAAGTTTGATTCGTATTTAGTTAACACCACTTCGATTCATTGTTACAGCTGAAGGAGTACGAGGGCAAAGAAACAGCTCAACTCGTCGATCGTTACAAATTTCTCGATTTATATCCTTGTTCTACCGTTGAATTGAGGTCGATTGGCTACACTGAAGTAAGTAATTTTCACATCCTATGCGTATATCATTTATTTTATGAAATGGGAATCATTGAGTTATTTTTATACAACACACTTGCGCATATTTGAATAAAGAAGGTAACAATCTTCTAGGATTAACTCAAAAATAATACATTTTTAATGCGTTTCGTTTAGAATTCTGGAATTACGGTGAATAAAACGTCAGGGAGCGCTTTTAACAAGCTCGATGAAGCCGATGTGGAGCAAACGGTTACATTGCCGCGTCCAGACTTTTCGCAGATGATTCCATACAAGCCCAAATCAAATGCTCATCCGGGAGAGCATCCACTGGCTGGTGGCACGTTCCCTCAACCACCAGCATTGGCTTCACTTTGCGCTCAACTGCCGCCACCGGTCTCATTTCGCGGTCCTTTCGTATCGATCGAGATGTTATTCGATATTTTCAATCGCATTCAGTTGGCCGAAGGTACGTCAACAAAAATGTTTAATTGCTCAATGCTGTGTTACAGTTACTCTTCTTTTCAACAGCTCCACCTTTGCCGAATGGCGAGAATGGCTGCGATGTTAAGATATTCGACTTGGCAAAGTCGGTTCATTGGATTGTAGACGACAGCACCTATTCCGGAGATGCTACGGGAAGCATTAAACGGCGCCGCATGCTGCCTGGTGGCGAGGATAGCGATGACGAAACGCAAACGCCTGCTCCGCCAGCTAATGATATATATCGCCTGCGGCAGCAAAAGAGATTTCTGAAATAGAGCTTAGAACTTTTAAGAGTCGTAGTTAATAAATAGTTATACCGTTTGTAGTATGCTGTTTTTAAGAATTTTATTACTAATAAGAACGAACATGCTATTTTTAATATAAGAGATATATAAATAAAATTTATAATGTAAAAATCATGCATATATTTTTTTGGATTTTAGATTTTTTATATGGACGCAAATTCTAATACTTTACAATTATTTCCAGACTTTATTTACAAATATATTGGCTTATTGTCTATTTAAAACACTAAAATAAAATATATACAGTGAGTTACGCGAAAGTTGCATCAAAAAACAACGAGTTAATTGATCTTGTGATGAGTTATAAACGTGCCTCTGCACGGATTTTGATTTATCACGAACGTGATTTCATTTAACATACTTTTTGGAGCAACTTATTCGGAACCAACTGCACATAGAAACTACGGATTCCACAACCAAACTTAAACAAGTAAATAAGTCAAGAGATTTTACATTTAGCACAAGTAAAAAATTATTAAAACATTTGTTCGTTAGTTAAGAAATTAAATAATATTGAACATTAAAATATTTAACTTCACTTTGTTAATTTTATAGTTAAATGTTTTAATTTCGAAGACACAATTTTAAGTACAACTTATGAATATGAGTACAAGTTTTTAGATAAAGTTCTTTGCTTTTTAATTAAAAATACACAGGATAAAAACCTGAAAATTAAAACATAAAATATTTCGAAAGTTTTATAAAAAGTTCAGTAAGTACATGATTATCGCAGATAGGAGATTCGAGTTGCTTAATTCGTAAAAATTAAGTGTTAGAAGTTTTGAAAGAAAACTTTCACTACAATTCCAATTTCATATTTCACTCTTTTTAATCATACAATTTTTTTATATTGAATACTGTTTCCCCACTAACACTTATTCAAAATCCCTTATTACGGGGTTTTGTTTTATTAATAACAGAATTTTAATATAATATCAATAATCACCGCTGTAAATATGTTTTTCTATAGACTTTAACAAAACAATAAATATACAATACTTCAGTTAAAATACTTTTCAATCCTTATACTGTCCCTGCCAATTAATATATTTACATATTTTGTAAAATTTTTAACAATTGAGTTTTTTTTTGTCTTATTATTGTCGCTGATATGAATATTATTTACTTAAGAATATTTTCTTACCAACTAAAAGTAAAAACACTTTTATGCCGTTTCATAAAAAACATTTCCATACTTAACTTTCCTATTACATATATTAAACATTCACAAACTTAATTCATTGTGCTAGCTGCATTTCTATTGCATTCTGGAAGACGTTAAGTTGATACCATATTGCAATATTGCTTCCTACCTTCTCTTTCGCTGGACTTCACCACGTCTGCTATGTTGAATTACTTCTGGTGGGTTTTCTTGTGCCTGTACAAACCTGAGTTTTGGGAGAATCGCTTATCGCAAATTTTACAAACGTACTTCTTTACTTCGGAATGTAATTCCATATGCGTGTAAATGGAGGAGCCGACTATGAATCCCTTGCCACAGATGGGACAGATCTGATCGCGTATTTTTAAGTGTCGTTTGGCGTGTTTGTCGCGTTCGAATGCAGTGAAGAATGCTTTTCCACAATCGGTACAGACAAAATCACGGTTGTTGCTATGACGCTTCCGGTGCTGATTCAATTTGCTATTGTTCACAAAGGCTTGGCCACACTGTTCGCACACGTACGGATATTCCTTGGTATGCGAGCGTTCGTGAACTCGCAGTGCCGTAGAGTTGTAAAAACTTTTGGGGCACATATTGCACATGTGAGTACGTTTGCCGAGATGACGATTCAAATGATAGACAAGATTGTTGCGCAAGGTAAATTTGGCGCCGCAAATGTGGCACACATTTTTGATTTCGTTCTCTGCATTCGCATTACCTCGGAGATTAATGCGTTTTTTGGATATTTTCTGGTGCTTCGTAGCGCGATAGTGACGCCATATTTCCGTAAGCCTCTGGAAGGTTTCACCACACACCTTGCAAGTGAAGGGTGAAATGTGATCCTCCAAAAACGACAATGGCTTGTAATACTCATAGAACGACTCGAAAGCTTCGTTGTTTTTCGCGCATTCAATGCGTTTTTCCTTCTCCTGACGATAGTTACAGCGGAATTCTAGTAGTTTCCTTTTCAGTTTCTCGATCGGAACCTGAACGTTGGCTTCCTCCTGCAAACTTCTGAGCATGTCATCAATGTGACGACCGCGTTGCGAACGCCGCTTGTATTCTTGCAGATGGGTATTCCAAAGTTGAGGGTATGTTTCATATATTTTTATTATTTTCATATTTAA
Source organism: Thecophora atra (assembly GCA_937620795.1). Classification (NCBI taxonomy): domain Eukaryota; kingdom Metazoa; phylum Arthropoda; class Insecta; order Diptera; family Conopidae; genus Thecophora; species Thecophora atra. Next base: position 21,579,824 of record OW569397.1, on the reverse strand, counting down.
TTCCTTCTCCTGCATCGTTTTATGTGAATCGGAGGTAATATCAAGCTATAATACAAAAGCACATTTGTTAGTAATTCCATGTTAGTGCAATAATTGATTGAGCAAGTAAATCTTTTGTGGCATTAACTTACGTATTGATCTAAAAATTGAAAATCTTGAAAGTAGTACCACTTGGAGTTGACACCATCGTTTGCTACTCGTTCCTTTTCTTTTCGGTAGTACTTAACGAAATCGGTCAGCTTTTTATAAACTGTTTGCCAATGCATTCGCAGATTGCATAATTCATTGATCGTTGCTGTTATGGATTGCCATGCAACTTGTCTCCCGATTCTGCAGTTAAAATCGCTATGGTTAGGATTCCAAAGTGATGGGTTCTCCTTGTAGATTGCGATCAATTTGTGCGTTTGCTCTCCGGTCAAACGAGTGGGATTTATAACGGGAAGCAGCTGAAGAAAACGTAAGTTACATCTGAGATTAGTAAGGAATTTATTCGGGTTTTTCAATTAAACATACGGGTGCAGAATCGCTGCTGTCATTGCAATTTTCAGTCGTCAGTACTTTGGAATGCGCTCCGGAGTCTTGTGAACTGCCCACAAAAGTTTTCTATACAAAAGCAAAGACAACATAAGTAGAAATAGAAAAAAGAAAACCTGTCTATAAAATAATGTATTTAATATTATTATTACCGAATCCTCGCCGGAATGATTTGTGAGTAGCGTACAATTTTTTTTAGGTTTTTTGGAAATGTTTTTAATATCCACTTCACAGTTTCTTTTGATTGTTTGCTTCTTCGAGGAGGTTACAATTGCGGTTTCGTTCTGAACATCTACTTTGTTAGTTAATAAGGCTTTAATACTGTTTAATTCATTTGTAATTGGTTCGCTAGCAACATCAGTAGAGGTGCTTTCTGTAAAGTTGCTTACATCCGACGGTGAGCTTATACACATTCGAATATTGTTCGCAACATACTGTGCACTATTTATAGAATTACATGAATCACTTATTAAATACTGCGTTGCTTCTTGATTTTTATCTTCGAACTGAAAAATTCTAAAATTATTTTGTGAGAATTCAACGTTTTGCGGTGGGACGTTGTTTCCTAGATTCATAGTTTCAAAAGATTTGCTTGGAAAGTTCGTATCATTGTGTTCAATGTTGAGAATATGTTGCGACATGTTGCCACTGACGCCCTGTATTATGTTGACAGGCTCACCCGCCGATATTATGTTATGTGGAAACTGTGTAGCATTATTTTGTAAATCTTCTGCACTCAATATTATCTGGCATATATTGTTGTCTTTTGGGTTAATAAGCAGAGAAGCCATCGAATATTCTTGAGTATTAATGAAATTTTGAGAGATGCTCATCGTTCCGGTTGTTTCGTGATCGTTAAAATAAATATACGGAATATTTAGATTATCGCCAGCCTGGTCGATAGTATTTTCGGAAGAGTTAATTGAGTAGCCTGTATTATCCAAATCATATGTAGGCGAAATCGTAGGAAGGTGACAGACGTTCATCGTAATTTGCGATGATTCTGAAGCCTGCTGTGGAGGGTTTATTATATGTTGAGTATTTAAAAGGTTTTCTTGCGAATTATTTAATACACTTTCGGGTGCATTCAATATTTGCTGAGTAAAAATAAAGTTATGAGGGCTCGATACGTTTAATAGTGGATCAGCATTCAAAATCTGCTGCGAGGACTGCGACGCTCCTGATGCTAAATTTAATGTTTGTTCTGAAATAGTTGCTTTGGGTTGAGTATTGAAAATTATTCGGTTTGAGTTCACATCATGTTTTATAGTATTTAATTTGTTTTCACCGTTTATACCAGAATTCGTTACTTCCTGTATGGAATTCAAAATAGGCTGAGTAATCAAAGTCTGTCCATGTGAATTCACAACATCTTGTGTGGACTTTAGAACGCATTGAGCATTGAGAGGTTGCTGTGATGAACTCTGTTGAACATTGTTGATATTTTCAAGTGGATTCATCTGTTGCACTGAATTCAAAATGTCTGGAGTATTAAATATATTGGATGGCGGTGTCAAAGTCTGCCGCGTAGAATTCAAATTATACAAATCATTCAAAACATGTTGTGCTGAATTTTCTGTTTGTTGTGTGTAGGTGCCAATATTTTCTGGATTACAATTCACGCTTGGCGACCAATTCGAAATTTGCTCGGTGTAATTAAGAAGCTGCACCGAACTTTTGAGTGATGAATTTGATATCATCTCCGCAGAGTTTAATGTATGCTGCTCATTAAATATTTGGTCGGGAAAAGTTGAAATCTGTAACATAACGTTTAAACTATTTTGAGTATTCATATTTTCCGATTGTAAACTCGAATTTACTTGTGTAGAATTCAAAAACAAGTGATCATTCGAATCGGGCTGTTGTAAATTCGCATTTTGTTGGTTACAATCTAAAATTATTCGAGTATTTGATTCATTTGTTGGTGAACTTGAGATTTCCTGCGTTGAGTTTGATATGTTTTGATTACTTCGTGGAGAGATCGAGTCTTCTGGCGTATTACTCGAAATATTTTGTTCGGGCTTTTCAGGCTTTTGTGATTCATTTAACGGAGACGTAGCAGTAGCTATTTCATAAGCACCAACTTCATAAGCATTGCATAGAGTATTTGTTGCTTTTGTAGACGGAGATCCAACATTTTCAATCGTTTTGTTAAATATTTCATTCATAGCGTTGTTAAAGTCTGCAGAAAAATCGATGGACTCAACCTTAGTAAAGAAAAGAAACTCAATGAGCCGTATCTGAATTTTATACTTAATTTATTATTCTTACCGAAGGTTTAAGTTCATCACGTCTTTGTACAACTTCTTCACGAGTGCCATTTCCATCACGAAATATACTAGTAGCGACTTCCAAAAGCGGCTCCCTGTTCAGCAGTGTGGCTAGAAATTTCTGAACAATATTTTGTAATTTCCAATTTACTAAGCAATTAATTAAATAAAACCTACATCCACTTCCATTGAAGATGCTTCTTGCTGTTCTTTAAGGCGATCCGTAGTAATCACACTGCATGAATTTTTCTAAATGCAAGAAGTCATTAATAATAATAAGGTAATTGCCATTTTAGGTAATACAAAAACTTACTTCTTTATTCGTCTGAGATGTTTGATCCGCATTTTTATCCTCAGCTTGTTTTTCCTCCGTACACAACTTTTCATTAGAGTTCAGTTCTTCAACATTCTTCTAATAATCAATTCAGTAAAAAACAGATTATTTCGCCGAATATATAGTAAATAAATCTAGATTATTATTTATAATTATAGAATGTAAACTAACCGCTTCTAAATCTGTATTTTCTTGATGCATAACTGTCTGCTGGAATGAGTCATTTTCCTCCTGTTCCTTCTTTTGACCGTGGTTTTCCATGTGCTCTGTCAACTCGTCCAATTTCTCAAAGATTTTGATACACAGTGTACATTTAAATGGAGCAATGTGCTGCTGCAAGAATTGCATTTGTCCGTAGTGCTTGAAATGCGTGCGAAATGTTCGATTCTCGCTTAAGCAATTTAAATACTTTAGCTTTTCCTTGTGGTAACATTTACGCAATGCATGCAATCGTCGTTGCACTGAAGTGCTGGAAAGGTGTACATCACATCTTCCTAAAGCTTTACTAATACTTTCTAAGGCCTCGGTCTGTTCATTAGGTGATGCCTTGACTTTGTCCGCGGTATTCCAAAGAATGGGGAAACGTTTATAGATCTCGATTACCTTACAATTTTGCTCATACATTATGTTTCGTCGACTTTGTATCGCATCGGGCTACAAAATTTAATACAAATTGCACAATTAGGATTATCGTTAAAGCAAATAAATCAGATTTATTTTCTTACCTGATCATCCAGGAAACGCAGCGCTTCAGAGTAAGGGAATATTTCATCTGTATTATTAGAATTCCAGGATTCTTTGTCTTTAAGTCGTAGCTTCTCGTCGCGGTAACGTTGACACAAAATGGAGATTCCTTTTTTCAAATCGTTAATTTTAAAAGTTTTTTGAGAAACCGTATTAAAATTAGAAACAATTTCTTGCCAAGACTCCAGACACACGTCAGTCTTACTGAACTCTTCGTGGGATGGATTCCAGAGACGTGGGTGGCATTTAAAGAGATTGATTAATAGAAGGATCTGATCACTGGTAATTTCCTTATCCAACAGAGTTAACTGCAAGTGGGGAAAATTAAAAAAAAACAAGTAAATAATTGGTTTTTTCAATTGAAAATTAAGTGATTTTTTCATTTCTTCAACCATGGATTTTCCCATTGCATTCATAGCTTTAAATACATCTTTTAGTTTCTTATGGGGAACTTAGTGCGCATGTGCAAATGTATGAAGGTTTTTTTTTTTGAAAAATAGGAATTGAGGTCTGTCGGCCGATTAAAACTAGCCTAAGAGGCTCGTAACTTAAGGGATATACATATATTTTTCCTTACACATACACACATGTAAATACTACAAATTCGGATTTGTTACTCACTCCTGTAAATCGCTGTAATCCGCATGTTTCCACTGTTGCATTAATTTTGTCGCATTCGTTTTCCAATGTTTCTTTGTTGTTAAGAGATCCTTCTGGCTTTTCGTTATTAAAAATTTCATCCGTTTTGCACTTTTCTGTATTGCTCTCAATCAGCACATCTTCGAATAGGACGCATAGTTCTTGACCTACCGTAACTTGTTGCTGCTAAAAATATGATTATTTCAATTATCGAAATTGCATACAAAAAAAAGTAAACTTAAAGTTGCCAATCAACAAAAACCAGTACCATTTGAGATTTATTAGACAGCAATGTAGAGCAAGGCGCAGCTTTTTTTTCATCGACTTTGTTTTCATCTAATTCCAAGTTCCCGATGCGTTCGCGATTGATGACCTCGTGTTTTTTATCAACTTCTGGTTGTGCATCATTATTTACGTTTGATTCTTTTAATGTCGTTTCAGCATCCACATCCTTGTTTCTTACTACGATTTCTTGTGCAATTATTTCATTTGAATTGTGCAATTTTTCTTCTACGCTTTCTGTCTTTGTAAGTACATTTTGTTCGATTTTTTGTTTCTCCAGCGAGGCTTTCGTAGACTTTGTTGCATCGTCCTCGTCAGCAGACACCCCACAGCGATGACGGACCTGCATGTGTTTCGCAAACTCCATCAAAGTACAAAGGTTCTTGTCGTCGCAGAGCAGGCATTCTACGGCGTACAGTTCGGTGTTGTTCCATGTGAAAACTTCTCCGCACTTTGTGCGGGGAAACTTCATCAGCTCGGTAATTGCAATGCCGTCATCGTGTGGGCTCATATTTTGCGAATAATTTCGTATTTGATCAGTCTTCAATTTCTTCGATTACCAAATCGACAAGCAACACACGAAAATTTTTTACCATCGATGAAATAAAGCAACAGCAATAACGAGTGGAATTGATGACGTCTACCAAAACGCGGAAAATGAATGAATGAGCGCAGATGAGTTATCAACAAGTGGTTGACAGCTGATTCGGCGTCTGCAAACAGCTGTTTACATGCTGCCTGTTAGAAACGCCAATTCAACAGGTTGCAAGAAATTATGAATCAGTGATTTTATCACTTAATATGTTCACATACTTTTTCATTATATTTTTAGTATTAGTGAGTCGCCCTCCTTAAACAACGTATCTTTTTAAAATAGATGCGTATATAAGTATTTTAGTGAAAACCTCTCTTTTCATATCTCCGTCTCCTCCTTGAACAACGTATATTTTTTTTTTGCTTTAGTGCCCGCCCTGACTTATTCGCTTTCTTCTACATTATTTTCACGTCGGATTACAATTTTCCAAGAATCCAATAATCGTAAGGATAATCCAAAAAAAAACCCAAATAATAAATGCTTTACTAATCCAATAGTCGTGAGTAGATTACGTATACGGAAATTTGCATGCCAAGTGCCTTAAAGGTATTTAATGTGATGGCGAGGAGCGTAATTATTAAAATAGAGGTGGTTAACTCAACGAGTAAATATTAATATTAATATATACTCGTTGGTTCAACCAGCGCCTTTTTCTTCTTCTTCTGATTATTGGTTGGTAATATTTAGTTACAAAACATAATAATATAAAAACACATATCCTTGAATAAAGCATAATACTATGTATATTGATTTTATAATCAAACTTCATTAAGAAATTTTCTATATTAGTAATTAGTCCAATTTGAAACCAAAATACGAGTTTTGTATGCACTTCCAGTGGAAAAGTGCCGTAAGTGCTACTCTTTAAAGAAGGAAAATAATAAAAGGAAAAAGACAGCAAAATCAGCATTTTCAAAAAGACAGCATAATTTTGTATAGTGTGGTGGCACCAACGAGTATATAGCAGAGATAATCTCGAGATCTGATATATGGTGGCACGCACATTTTCCAAATGCTGATTTTGCGGACTTTTTCTTTTTCTTATTATTATCAGAAATCCACCACAATGGATGGTGGTGGATTTTCACGGAAAATAATTCGCTCAGAGAAAACATACATACTCGTTGCTTCTAGTTCGATTGGAGTCTTCCAGAAGAATGGTTGTGTTTAAAGATTTTACGGCTGGCGGTAATTTTTGTCAGTGACTTCTAATAAGCGATTATGGTATCACGCACGCAAAAGTATTGCTAATCAAAAGGCAAATTATTTGTATCACAGTTTCATTTAGTTGTCATTACCCGATAGACATGCGGCTGAATAAAAAAAAAACAGTTTTAATTAATAACAATTTCGTCCAAAATCAATCATAGAAGGATAATTTAGCAAAATACTTTTTTAAACGGAATCGATTGGATTTCTTTCTTCGACCAAACAAGCTTTAATGTTATGCTTGTGAAGTATTCATAATGTAAAAGTTGAATTTCCATTTCAAGGCAAAGAAAGAGTATCGCGCTTCGACAATTTTTAAGGACAACCAAGTGAAAAAAGTTTGAAAGAGTGAAACTGTTTGAATTGGCAAAACGTTAGAGGAAAGTGGATGAATGTTTTCTGAAATTGCCGGAAGTGTTCGAAGCGTCAATTTGATATCAACAGGATTCACAATAATTTATGGTGCCGGTGACTCTTAAATCCGTTGTTTGAAAAACAAAAACAAACATAAAATTAATTAAATAAAATATGATAAGAATATAAGAAGTATACATAAAGTTTTACTGGTTCAAAATCATTAATATCCATCATCCAAGAAACCTATTTAATTGAATTTTTTACGCACTTTTATTGAGCCGTTGTATTAAGCAACTACATAATATTTACACGAACAAAATATTAGTCTTTAGGATTATTTTATTAATTTAGAATTACTCTTGATAGAGCAAGAGTTAATTACTGTTTTGCAACTTCTGCAAAAGCGATTTGAAAGTTTTCGAACTTAGAACAGGAAGTAGAAGCACTTCAGTGACAAGAGCAGCATTATTAATTAATTGTTGGTAACACTTTACCGATTTAATAAATTTTTTAGTTGTTCGAACTCGTTTATTCGTTCCTTTATAAAATTTACTATTATTTGCAACAGGGAAACATAAAAGTTATCATGTTTGCCTGCAACAATATTCAAGGGACATAATAAATAAATTGCTATCGAATAAAAGTTTAATTTAAAATAATCGACCTTCGAAGATATTCCATCATATATTGTTCTTATTAACGCTTTACGAATGCGTTGGCTTCACTTGGTGACAATAAAAAACTTTATTTCATGCTGTACAAAATAGTTGAATTTTATGAACGACTTGGGACAGAAGTCGGAAACAGCGAAATTCAGAGTTTCGCCGTTGTCATCGCTGAAGTACCAACCAACAAATTTACATACAAACTAGCAGTATTTTTCACGAGGTGTTGAAGGGTCGATGAGACGGCCGGACGAAACCTTTTAAACGAGAGCAAACATTTACAATTTATTTATGATGGATCCACATTCAGGCTACTGCTTCGTTCATATAGACATCAGCTTATGTACATCTCTGCTACGTGCAGTTACACAAACGTTGCCAAGCGTCTATCTGCTGAAGTGCGACATGTTGTCCAAACCAACGACCGTCCGTGTAAGAGACAGAATCTTGGAAATATAGTAATCAACCAATGATGGCATCTGAACTGGCAGAAAAAGAATTATACACAAAGTTCGAGGCAAATCGGCTCTAATGCATTCTTAGATTGATTTCTATCGGAAATCGTAAAGCAAGGGACACACTCGCTCCACTTCCGTTTGTGGTTGTGTTCGTGTCACGTCATGAATTCGATTTCCGTCGTTTTCTATTCGTCTCTTTTTGAAATCAGCTTTTAGAAGGAAATATTTATAATAATGGTAACTGATAACAAATAATATTGCAAAATATTGCTTCGTTTTCAAGGGTTAAGGGTCGCACTGTTCCTTGCACACGATGTTACTAAAGTTCATGTCAGTAACGGAAGACATTTTCATGTTTATCGAAAAAGCATTCAATTATTTATTTGGCTTATTATAGAAATTGTGTCATGGCAAAACAATTTCCTTCATGTTTTTTGTTCTATTGAAAATATTTTTCAAATAAATACAAAGTTAAATAATCAAATTAAAACAGATATTAAATAAAATATTAAAAATTAAATAAATAAATAAATCATTGGATCTATTTTTGTTGTGTCTGCACTTAATCCAAATCTAAGCGTAAATCTATGTACATGTAAACGTGTTATTCTAAATTATTGCCAATTAAAATGAATCTAAATTTCTAAATACGTCTTTTTTCACATTGAGTTTTTAATAATAATTTTCGTCGTTAGCCAGATTCAACATAGATTAAACGAAAGCCATGAAATGGTATTTATTGAGTTTACGAAGGCTGCACTTTTGCAAATCCGAATTCCTGTTTTTTCTCGATATGAGAGTAACACATGAAAGTGAAACTTTAAATGTTTCGATGTAGACTGAATTCCTCGCTGCACGCAATGCTGGAAAATTAAGAAATTTAATAATCTGGCAACATAGAGCACACACACACGCCCCACTGGCTCCAGATCAGCACGAAATAAAAAGAAAACCATCAACGAAAACCGATGAAAATGAGAAATTTTCACTTTTAAATGTTTATCGTCTGCTTTCTGTCGAACGACGGAGCAGAAATCGCTGATCGCTCAGCATCGCAACGTTGTAATGTTTTCTGATCTGGTCTGCGGCTGCGCGAAATCCGCCGCGCTGATGAAAGTTTTCGCCATCCGAAGAAAACACAAAGCAAAAACATGAAATATATTGAAGAAAAATAATATAATTATGGCATTAAAATGCATTCAGACGATGCTTTTCATAGATTCACATTATCAATTAAGCGAAAAACGACGTATAAAATATTTCAATTAAAGTAAATAAAACTTCATTCGAGCGTTGAGTATTACAAATTTTTAAACTGTTTGCAAAAAAACATGAAAACACGAAATACTGAACGTTAAAAGTACGAAACATCTTTCGAAGAAGAATCTTTTGACGCTGTTGCAGTTGCGTGTAAACTTTAATTTAAGAAAAGTGTGTATAACAAAAGCAAAAATTAATAAAAAAAAAAAAAAAAAAATAAACAATCGTAAACTTTCGATTTTTGAGTGATGGTGTTTTTTATAGGTTTTTCGCCTCTTGAGCGACTCCGTGAATCACTTCACTTTCGCATTCGTTTTCTGCATTTCAAGAGGCTTTTTGTTTTTTATTGATATTTTTTTTATTGATCTCGATGATCCTCAAACAAACATTTCAAACATTCGTATAGAAATTTTTCACTGTGAATCACTTCACTTTCGCATTCGTTCTCTGCATTTCAAGGGGCTTTTTGTTTTTTATTGATACTTTTTTTTTTATTGATCTCGATGATCCTCACACAAACATTTCAAACATTCGTATAGAAATTTTTCTTTTCTTTGTACATTTTTCGCTTGTTTCCGTTTCCGTTGACATGTGAGTTCGAAAACGTTTCGTTTTTGTTTAGTGTTTATTTTTGTGTTTCCGCAACAACACAGCAAAACGTTGTCATGCCAAATTCTTGTAATGTTTGTGTTGAGATTTCACATAAATCAAATGCCAATTTTAGTGCACGATTTAGTTACAAATTTCGACTTTGACCCATAGACAATTAATTTGAAAGGAAAATTGGAATTTAGGAATATTTTCGATGAATGAAATGCATTAACATTTTTAGTAATTTAGTAATTAATTAATTTAATTTAATTTTAAAGAATTCATGAATTGTAAAACTTCATGAACTGCTTTTGGAATCAGATTTAACTGAAAATGTTTCTTTAGCATTTGGAAATTAAATTTTGTATGCGTCCAGTTAATCAAAATTTCTTATTTATTATTTATTATGATGTAAATTAGAAATTTCTGCATTTTATATGCAACATTAAAAACATTCATATGCATGGCTAATATTATAAACTCCATAATCTTCACACTGCGTGTGCATGGATGCATATTTGTGTGTGTCTAATTACATTTCCATACAACGAAGTCGTGTAAAGTATGTGATTTAGTTTGCATTTTGCTGAAGGTTATAATCACTGCTGACAGGTTGAATGAACTCGTGAGTTGGATGCTGTGCATACAAATGAACAGATTTTCAAATGAGTTTTGCAAAAATATATTAATTTTGATATTAAACACTTTCGCAGTTGCATCAAAGCATTTTTTGGTAGCTGATGATAATCTAATTTTTGAAGGTTTCTGTTGCTTTTCATTAACTCTGCTGCGAAATTGCATTTCGTTGAGGCTTAAGAAAAAATCGAAAACCATTTGCAAATAATTATTAAAGTGAGCGCGAAAAAAGGCGGGAAATTTAAATTTTATAGTCTTCAGTTTATTGAATTGATTTATTTTGGATATATTCCGTAAATATTTTACAGTTGTTTGTTAAATGGTTTCATTTGATCGTAAATAAATAAGAAATATTACAAAGCAAAGGTAAAAAAAACACTTTTTAAAGTTTTCGTTTTTATTAAAAGAAATGTTATGTTATTAAATAACTTTAAGAATTCATTGAAAGAGATCATTAATAAAAGAATGAAGAGCATAGCAAAGCAATCAGTTAAGCAAAATTAATTAATAATCATATTTATCCTTTATTTAACGCAAATAACGAAAATCCAAAAAAAAAGGAAAATTTCGGTAATTAAATGCATGCTAAAAGTGAATAAATGCTCCGAAGTGAATGAAATTAAAAAGGAAAACTCAATAATTTGAATCAAAGCAGAAAAAAATCTGAGAAAAAAGAAATCAAAGCATTATAAAGAACATGAGAATAAAAAAGTAATAAAAAGAACACATTAATTTTTCCGCAAAACAAGGAAAACAATTTGACGTGGAGGAGTTGTAAAGCTCCATCATTATTAAAAGGGAAAAGTTTCAAGCAGCAACACAAACGAAAACAACAACAACAACAACACAGCAACATAAACAATAATAGAGAACGCTTAATACTTTTGGAAGGCTCAAAAAATTAGCAAAAGTTTATAGAAGAAAAGCAAATAAAACAACTGAGGATGGCTGCGGGTCTTAAAATATCGCTTGGAAACCGTTTGCTTTGTTCTGCCGCCCCTTTTTGGGTTTATTTGTTGATGCTGCTGACAAGTTGCTACCTCGTTCATTGCCAGCAGCTGCCATACAATTATCAGCAAGTGCAATACAAAATGTTGCAGCAGCAACAGCAGCAATACGAGTACCAAAAACACATGCAGCAATTGCAACATCAAATATACTTGCAGCACCAATATAAGCAGCAGCAGCAGCAGCAAAACAAACAATCGCAAAATATTCTGCCACTTTCATTGCCACAGCATCAGCAGTTTCTGCTACAGCAACAGCAACTGCAACAGCAGCAGCAATTCAAATTGCAGCAACAACTCGAGCAGAAGCAGCAACTGGAAATGCAATACAAAAAGCAGTTGGAGTTGGAGGAGCAACAGCAACGGCAGAAAGTGGATCAGCAGATAGAAAAGCAAAAGCAACTGCAAAAAATGCAACTTCTTCAGCTGCAAATGCAACAGCAACAGCAACAGCAACAGCAGCAGCAGCAGGCAACGTATACGACTATTTCTTTGCCAATGCTGCCAATACAGCAGCAGCAACAAAACTACCAACCACAGCAGCTTCTGGAGGATCTGGAATTTAAAAGGCCGCTACAACAAGCACATGTTTTGCAGGAGCAGCTGCTGAAGCAGCAACAATACACAACGCTGCCAATGTCAGTGACATCGCAGGACCACCAGCAACGCAACCTCCAGCAGCAGCAGCAAGACGCACGATCTCAAAGTCGAGAGCAATTTTATCAAATGTTGTCGTCGGTGTTGCCAACACACACTCAGGTGAGTCGAATATTTCTTGGTAGAATTTTTATTTTAATTTTTTATATTTATATTTGATAGTGATATGAATTATCACACTTCTCAAAGTAAAAGTTATGAATGGAGTATTAAAAAGTATTTTCTGGATGCTTACAAACGTCTGATTTTTGCGCCCTTTTCTGTGGAATTTTATCTAGTATCTTGACTTCGATATACAAAAGTAAATATATATATTTACCAATAATATTATTATGATAGTATAAAGTATAGATCAAGCCAAGTCTTTCGGTCATTCCATCTGCCAGTCTGTGTGAATTCACGATAACAGAGAAAAATGTAAAATGTATCGTTATGAAATTTGGCATGAAAATAGGTTGTTTGGTGAATGAAGTGGGGAAAATCGATTCAGTGGCACAACTACTTTTCATATCAAATGCAAATTCATCCTTACTTATGCCCAAATTTCTCAGTTTAGAATACAATTATCTCAGCAGAATAGATGCAGAAGAAAGGAGTGCACCAAAGTCATTAAAATTAAAATTAACGGAGGAGAACAATTAAAGAAGCCGAACAAGAAAACCGGAAAAGAGTATAAAAGAGTAAAAACAAAATAGACTCAGACTTTTATTCGGGGACACAATAGAAACCGAGAAATTTAATCAGCAAAATAAAAGCTGGGATGCGAATTTGAGAGCTATGAGTAAGAGAAAATCGGTTAAATGAAGAAATCTGTGTAATACCGCTTTTAATTATTCAGCAAATAATGATTGTCCACCTTAAAATAAAGTTTGTGATACTGAAAAGCGTAATTACAGTTTTCTTGGCAGCTGAAGTAAGAAAATTTTTAAAAGTTTGGAAACTAAAAATCAACATGTTGACAATTTTTCGTTCCGGTCTTTATTATAGCCTCGTTATGGGTCTCTAAAAGACCGAAATATCTGTTAATAAAAAGAGAAAATAAGGTAATTAATTAAGTAGAAATTTGCGAACGGAATCGTATAATCTTTCAACCTTTTAAAATTTTAAATTATTGTTTTATTCACAAAGCAATTAATAAAATCTTTTATCTTTTGCATTATATTAATTAGTTTAACGTAAAACTCGGCTGTTTCTGTAAAACTTGTTAAGGTATTCACAAAATAATCGTTCATGTATGGATTTATGAACACGTATAAAGATAAATGCACTTTTCACGCTCTTTCGACAGCTCATTGTTCGTTATTTAACCATTTATTAATTTAATTGTACGCGCTTAATTAAACTGAAATGGCTACGAAGTGAAATAAGTATTTAATTTAGCGGTCATGAATAATTTTGTCAGTTTTAACCTAAAAAAAATATGTTCGAGTGAAAAAGTCACCGTCAAACATGTTTATTTAAGTTGGTCAGCAGCTCGGATGGGTTGAAAATGGGTGCTAATAACTCGCACTCGATGTGATTATATTAAAATGGCAACAACTGCACAACGTCCGATGAGCTTAAGGGAGCTTAAAATGCTTAAAATGTACAATTTAATTAGTACTTTTTTTATGTGCTCAATATTCATTAATTTAAAGTTGAAATTGGAGAGAAGCCAAAACGAAAAAAAGACTCATAAACTGTAAAGAAATAAGATTAAGATAATAGTGCAATTAAGAGCTTACTGTTGATTATAGTTTTTTTTTTTTGTTAATGCTCTTTATAAATAAAAAAAAATTATTTTTATTAAAACTAAATGCTTATAATAATGCTTAATAAATAATAGAAGAGAAAACACAAAATTTTTTGAATTTTGTGACTACTTTTAAACGAAAAAATGCAGTTTGAACGTAATAAGAAACACTAAAAACATAAATGCCTAAATATACAAAATACACTGCCTAAAATAGTAGCATTTATTTATGTGGGACGAAACTGCAACCGTGAGTGTATTTAATGAAAACGCAATAAAGAGATTTTACAAACTGATCTTCGCATTGTGAATTGTAAAAATTGAAGCCAAGTTTAAGTATTTCTACAAACAGCATCAATTAAATAAAAAAGCCTACAATTATTTGTTTAATATTATAATTATTTAAGAATTCTATTAAGCAACATTCACTTGTCAATAGCACACAGAGAACTCCTCAAAAAAATACAAATTCTTTATAAACTTTAAAATACTATGAAAATTAAGGGATAAATAATTCTCGTTTTAATTGATGTGAATTTTCATTTGTGGTTTTAATTAAATACACACATAAACAAACCTGTTTTCGATTAAACTATAATTTTTATATTAAAAACTTTCTGCTGCAATTAAGTTAAATGACGATAAATAGATTTTCACACATCCAGACACATAAATACACATTTATTTATTGAAAAAACCAATGAACAATGAAAACATAATAAGGCAAGGCGTTTATGAAATTGGTGAAATTAAATCCTAGTGAAATATAAAAAAAATCTCCAAATAAGAGTTGACGGATTATTTAAGTTCAAATATTAAAAGGCATCAATTGTTCAATGGTGGTAATTATTATTAATTATTGTTTAAAGACCAATTGACATTTGCTTTGAGTATGGCAAAAATATATTTGGACGAAAATCTCTAACGCTTTTCAATAGATTCACCAAAAACAGATTTAGATGTGCAAATAGCTAGAATATTGTCGTTTTTAACTCATTCTTAAATTAATCGGATCGGAAGGAGATTTCGACGGAAGTGGACTGTGTGAAAAGATGAAGATAATCCAATTGAGGATGCTGACATCGATGTACATCGATATTCTTAGGAGTATTGCTCATGTGAATATTTGTGATGTTGTCTGTGAAATTGTTGTTAAAATTAATTACATCGCTCCGAAGCCGCAAGTCGGATTATGTTTTTATTAGTTCAACGAATGTGTGAAGGCGAAAATTTGTGTTCACCGCGTGTTCGATTTTCGTGAATTGCCAGTGTTGCTTGTTTTAGGTTGCGATTTATGTGCGGTGTTGGTAAGCAAACAACCATGCAAACCACCGAAGAAGAGAATTCGGTGATTTGCTCTCGGAATTCAGATGCAACTAACACGAACGGAATTTTGTAATTATCGATAATTAAATATAAAAGTGTAGGAATTATTTCAATTTATAAGCTGCGAGGGAAAATTGTTTTTTAATTATGCCACATTCAGCATATTTTCCAGTCGACTTATTTTTCTGCATATTAATCCCCTTTCCTTCCCCGCCATTCTTCCTTAAGCGCTTCATAACATAATTTATTTCGCACAACCGCTGACAGTGGCGCGTTTCTGTTGCCTGAGCGTTTTACACGTTATTCAAGTATGCAAAAGTGTGCCAACTCATTACACTTCAGTACCCAATCAACGAGGAAAGTCCATAAAATACGCACACACACAAACTTCCCTCCGCCCACTTAAAGTCCTGATACCTCATCCATTACCACTTCAGCGTAAATCCTTTTTCGCCTATTTCAAATATTTCGACACTTGAGTGTTTTTTACTTGCCGAAAAATCTCGTTGTTGGTTCGAGCTGAAAAGCTCACGAACTTTCATGCATTCCGTGCACCCGCAACCATCTTCATCGCAGAGATGAGTGCATGACATCAGTTGCACTCGCAGCAAGTAGCAAGTTTTCCAACTATAAGTCATGAAATTTACGATGGACGGCGAGAGGGGAATTACTATGCAATTGTTTGCTTTTGCTTTCATGTGGTTGGAGCCATGTTGTTGTTGTTGTTGGCAGATGTCGTTGTAATTTACATTTCCACATCTGAAATAATCTAGGAGCGAGTTTCAGCATTTCCCCGAAATAGCATCTAAAGAAAAGTTGTAGTAAAAAGCAGTGAATGACACACATACATTCACACATAATTATTTTAGTTAATTTATAAGCAGCGAAGATAATAATTAAATAAACAGTTGAAAGAAAAGAAACGTTTTAAACGTTTGAAAAATATTATAAATTATAAATTTATTTTAGTTTAAAATTCTTTTCTATTTAATTTTAACAGAATGTAAATTGTTTAATAAATTATTGTTAATTTTATTAAACCTCTCCACTGTATTTTTCCACAGTTAAAAATCTTTTATTAACGCTTCCATTAGCTTTTGTGACCACAATTGCTCCATTTTACGTCTGCATTTATCTTTTGCATTTTATTTGCTTGCTCAACTACAAGTATTTTTATTCCAACGGTACTTTTTCACGCGACTCGCCACAAAATGTCAATTTTATCTTCTAACCACAAAAAAAGTATACATAAATATGGCTTTTTTGCCTCCCCGAATTTGCTGGAACCACTACGAATCTCCGGAGATTCAACGCCAGGCAGATTGAGGCTCATATTTTATACACACTTTCGATGAATTTATAGTTGGCTTCAGTTCTGCGGACAATGAATTTTGCAGGCCGGTTTCTTTGATATGCTGAAAATAAAATTCTGTTTTAAATTCCAGCATCAAATGACCTCCATTAACCGAATCCAGGTCCCTTCGGACGTAGAATCAGCGAAATGTCATCAGCCTTATTGAGCGTTACAATTTATGTTGCGCAATTTAATTACAAAAAAAAAACTACTGCACTACAAACGAAGAGCCAAAACGAATTTCTCCTTTTCCATTTTCCCTTTTCCTACATTTATTTGTTTCTAAAATTATTCATGGGAATTTTAACATCTCAACCCTTGAAACGAGGCAGAAACCGAAATCGAAATTTTCAACTTTTCTGTGTCAATTTATTTCGCGTTGTGGAGCAGAACGAAATGAAAGCTGAGGGAAATTTGTGAGCTTAGTTGAAAATTGAAGGGATGTGAAGTGTTGTGATATTCGTGGCGACTGCGGCGTGGACACAGAAGCCATGAGAGTCATTAACGCGGCCTAAAAGTGCCGTTGAAGGTGTTCAATTATTCTCAAGTTTCATTTGCACGAATGCAAACAACGGGGCTAAACGTCAATTAAGAACCAACAGAAACGTCCTTAATAATGCATGACATGTCAATTGCAGCGCTACGACGCGTTTTGAGTGCTTAAAGGAAGTGGAATTAATATTCATTTACGAAATTTAAGGTAGAAAAGTAGTTTGAAGATATATTTTTATATATGCCTATAAATAACAGGATAATTACAAAAATAAAGTGTTTCTTCCACTAAATACTTTTTTTCTGTTTGAGCTGAAGTTCTACAGAATTTCTAACAACTTATCCGATGCTTCCCGACTGTGCTAAACATCCTCGTTTAGCGGTAATTTGCTTTCGTGTCTGTCTGCTGACTGTGATTTACGAAGCCGCTGGATGTGGCTAAAATTGCATACTATTAGGAGCTTGCTTGTTATTGTTTCGGTCGCCATCATTGGATGTGTGCATCACACTAAATTAACCTTTGTTGGAATAGGCAAGGCTTATCTGCGCGTTTGTCTATTCAGGTGTGTGTAAAATTGTGAGCGAATGTTGACGACGCGGAAGATTTTAGCTGCGTCTCAGTACAGAAGTAATTCAAGCACTTAAATATATAATCATCTAATTATAAATTTATGTGTAATTTATTTGTAATAAGATTAAATATTGGCCCATAAAATTTTATTTTAAAGAATAACTGAGTAAATTTAATTAATTTCTTTTATTTAGTCCATGATTAGAAAGGATCTTAGAGGCTCTACATTTAAAAGTAGTATCCTTTTTTCTTAAAATACTGTTATAGACATACAATAAGCTAAATTATGCACTAAAGGAAAGCCATCAATGAGGCTACTGTCGTCTGGTGCTACTGTCGGCTGGTAAGAATATAAAAACGAAAAAAGTTAAGAAAACAATCAACTAGCAAAATAACTTGAAAATAAATGTAATCCAAAACCGTAAACTTTGGATCTCAAATATTCGCAAGCCTAAAAGCAAGCAATAGATTCTGTAGGTTAGCGATGGACGCGGAAAAGAAATTCACAAAGAATTTGCGTTGAATGCTTTCGCAACGATTGCATCATTCAATCATTAATCACGAATTCAATAGAATTCCAGTTGGATTCATCGAGTGCATTTAAATACCAGGCTTTAAATAGATTTATGATTAAATCCGTTTTATATTGTACTGAAATTCGTCGTCGTTTTTTGCTCTAAACACGAACTCTAAAATCATATCCTTTACTTTTCCATTTGAACAGCTCAGTGAAATATTTAAGTGAAATAAATTCATTACGTGTTTTAAAACAACTCATGGCACTACTAAAATAATTTTACAACCGAAATTTCGGCTTAAGTTTGACTGTTTTTATGGCTGGAAGCCTCATTAATTCACTGCGCTGCACAGCACTCGACTTAAGTCTGTTTGATCAGCCGCCTCGTCGCACGCCCAGCTGCAACCGTGGCAAGGAGTAGAAATGCAAAGTATGTTAAGCGGTTGCTTCTGACTAAGCTTTTGCTTTGTTAACTTGCCCAAAACACTTCACACCAGTTTCTTTGTTGTTCTCGTATTGTTCTCGTCTCTGCATGGGATTACTTCATGCAGAAGTTACATACAATTGTCTTGGCAACACGCTAAGAGGAGGAAAAGAACATTAAGGAAAAGAAGAAACAAGGAGTAGCTTAAGGAAGAAAAACTCTGTGCTTCTCACGTGCTCTACTTTTAGGCATATTCCGTATATCCCCGAGTCGTAAAATTACTAAATGATGGCAGATTATTTAAATGCTAAATAAATAAAAATATCATAGCACATATGTTAAATATTTAAATAATAACATAAATGCAAATACTGCTTTAAGATAATCCTGAATTTTAAATAACCGAAAGGAGGATAATGAAAGAGTAGAGAGTTTCTAGGGTTGCTGTTGAGGTGTACATTTGCAACGTCGCCTAAAGATTTTCTTATCACTCAGAAGAGTAGGAAACTCAGTTTTTCTTCCTTTACACTACACGCAACTCGTGAACTCCATCAACAACGCATCCACGAGGATGCTTTTTACGTGCTGCCTGCAAACTTCATCATGCTGCAGTCCTTCAACGTTTATCCTAGCTTGACTACACCCGACGACGTGCGTTTTCCGTGCTTTGAGGGTGGAAAAATCCCTTCGAGTCATATAACGATTGTCGCCTTTAAGTATGAGGTGTATCCTCTAAAATACCCACTTTTCGTTTGATATGTCTCCATACTGCAAAGTAGATACCTAGGCTTCTCTCCTGTATTCAAGTTCCTCATTTCAGGAAGGGGGGAAGGTGTATTCGGCGTCACTAATCTCGTTGAAGTCGCGGTGGTCAGTGTGAAAATCTGTATATATAAAAATGTCATGTCTCTTTGCTTGTCTTGGGTAACTGCTGAAGCTATTTATCCGACAGAGGTGAGGTCATAGCTAAACTGCCAAGGAAGGTTCCTGTATCATTTCTTTTTGAAGAAGAAACTAAAGAAACATTTAAAGTGGCCATAATATGAAAACTAATAGTGTTGCATGCTGATTGGTTTTACACTGTAGAGGTCCACTACGAACTGAAGTTTGAGGTGATGCATTAAAGGAGGCGCAAAAGATGCATTTAAGGAGGCAGGGGTTCCGTCTGTCTGTCTGTGGAAATTACGATTAGAGGAGAACGAATGAAGTTAACGCAATTAAATGTTGCACGTGTTTTGCATCCTGGAATGTTTGGTGTTGAAAATGGGGAAAAATCGGGACAGTGCCACGCGTCCTTCATATAACAATTAAGAGTTCTTCTGTGCTCATAAATCAATGTTCCAACTTGTTGACTGAGTTTTGAGTTGCAATTTTGTTCTCGAAATCATTGTTTTTGGCAATTAAAAATTTAAATAAATGGCGTGTTCCGCCCTCGTACATATAACGTTGGCATAAACGGCAATTACAGAAAAGCGAATAGAGCAATTGGCTTGAAATTCCGTACGAATATTCTCTGCCATTATAGATTTCTCTGTATTGAAAATAGGGAAAATCGGAGGAGTAGCACGCCTACTTTTTATAACAAATAAGAATTCTTCTGTGCTAATATCGTATTTTTCCAGATTATAAGCTTAATTTTGAAATGAAATTTCAGTCTCGAATCATCGCATCACGTTAAAAATAATTTGCCAAAAATGGGACTGGGCCGCCCCTTTTGATATATACTGCAATAACAGAAGAAGGAATAGTAGTATATCGTTCGTGGGATCTAGGGAATATAAGCTTCGGCCGGGCCGAAGATACATTCACTAGTTATTTT
Source organism: Thecophora atra (assembly GCA_937620795.1). NCBI lineage: Eukaryota > Metazoa > Arthropoda > Insecta > Diptera > Conopidae > Thecophora > Thecophora atra. The sequence continues at coordinate 21,559,351 of OW569397.1, read as the reverse complement.
GATAATTAAGCCTAGGGAAACAATTAATTTGTGTTAGTAAAAACGAGATATTTATTAAAGTTTAAATGTGAAACAAGAACTTCATTATCATTGACGCCTGTGTTTATGTATGCATATGAATGGCGATGCATTCATATTTGTCAAATGTTAAAGCAAATTGCCAGCACTTCGCCAAAAAGTTGCACGCTGCTAGCAAAACTTTGAAAAGTTCGATAATTTCAATTTGTTAAGAACACAATAACCACGATTGCAACAGATTCTGTTGCATTTGAGCGAGCTGAAATTCACCACGAGACTTCCTGTTCGTATTCAAGCTTTTGTGCGTTGCCTAGCGTAGTCCAAAGAATTCAGCAGGATGCGTTTTTCCAGAATTCGATACTCAATAATCATCGATGCAATGTAACTAAGCTTCAACTCGCCGCAACGATATTGCATCAGCATAGCTTCGTCCTCTTCCAGTGTGGTGGGAAAGACACGCAGCAGTAGCATGAGACGAGTCTCCAAGAACTGCCACGACTTCGACTCCAGGCTGGTCTCGAGGCCACAGTCGATATGCAGTAAATCCAAAGCTCGCTTCGACTGTATCCAATGTTCGAGCTGCTCCAGTTGCATATTGAAGACGCGTACGAATCCCAATAACTTCGACGATATGTACTCGGGTGCAGGCAGCAACTGCAACTCGCCGAATTTAGAAATGTGCAGCATTGCTAGCAGCTGGACGCGTTCGTCGAACAGAGGATCAGAAGAGCTGAGGCCAAGCTTGATGGCCACACTGTCTTTGGGATTGTCTCGGTTGACAAAGCTGCCGAAAGAAAACGACGAACAGTGTTAACAGTCTGCATAACAAGGAAACTTCACCATTGGCATAGTTCGCAAAAGCCGAGATGCTTCTTACCCGTTGTGAATCATGTAGTCTGCGTTTGGGCGGTCGCCGTAGTAAATGAAGATCTGCTCGCCCTGTTTGAAATCTGTTTGCGCGGTGCTCTCCATGTACTGCGTGTCCATGTTGAAGTAGGAGGTTACTTTGCCGTTCCGATGATTCGCCATGTCCCAGAAGGGAATCAGGGCGGCTACTAAATCCGACGACTGCTTAATGTCGCCCGTCGATGTGAAAAGGTCGCAGTCCACGGTGCTGCGTGGGATCATATTCTCACGTGTCATGACAGTTGAAACGGCCCAACTGCGAGAGGAAAAGGGAAAGGAAAAAGACGAAAATTATTAACCCATAGATCATTCAATTTCTGATTTTATAAAACTAAAATTCATTTCATTCAGCGGTTAGAAAACCTTTTTCCCCTTTCTAATATCGATTTGATTACAGAACTTCCTGCTTAAAGAACTATTTCAATTGATATCCCTAGAATTTCCCTGTTTTTATACATATATCATTTTTTATTTGTAGATGATGCAAACGAGCGCTTCATTAGTTGTAGATGACTGCGATTCCTCAGAGTTAATGGAAGAGGAATCATCGGAATTCAACATCAACAACAAAGAAGCACGTGATGACAGCAAAGTTGCGCCCACAAGCAATCACAAGCACCTTCAGCCGATGCCGTCACCAACAGCCAGCGCCAGCAGCGACAAAACTTCTACTCTGGAAAGCATTCCTTATTGGCGGGGACTGGTCGACGATGTATTTGTGCCGACTGCAGCAGCAATTCGAGCACCCACGCCAGTGAGGAAAAGAGAGCCACCACCAACAACACCAACAACACCAACGGTAGCCCCAACGAATGCAACAGCTGCCATAATCTCGGTGCCGGCAGCTACATTGACAACGGCAGCAGCATCGACCACGACTGCTGCACCAACTTCAACAGCAACAGAAGCCACAACTACTCACACTGCAGCGGCGAAATCCACCGTAGCTCCAAAAACACTAGAAACCATTGGCACTACGTCACTGAAGGAAAAGTCTCTTAAAGACCGACGTCCGAAAATGGGCAAGCGTAGAAGGAAACCGACTGCCATCCGCGAGCCATTGGCAGCACTGGAAAAAGAGCAAAAATTGTATGAACTTCGTGATAAACAGCGGCAGGAATTCGTGTCCGTGGTTACGAGCGGCTACCGTGACAAATCCTATCGGCGTCCCTACGGACAAGCGAAGCGAGAACAGGAAACAAATGATGCATCGGAGTCGGCGGGTCGCGTCAATGCTACTGCTGCTGGCCGAAAAACAACGGATCTGAGGAACATCTTAAAGAACTCCGGTGGCTTTAGTCTCAGCGAAATACTTCAGCAGAAGAATTTATCGTTGGACGACTTGCTAAAGGGCAAACAGACTGCGTTGCTTGCTTTGCAGACAACAGCAGCCACATCGCCGCAGAAAACTTTGAAGGAAAAGGGCGATCGATTGAAGAAGCCGAAGCAGCGCTTCCCATCAACGACAACATCCCCGATGGACGATGCTGCCAAAGAGGTCGGCAGCAATGATGACGTGGGCAGCAACCATCAAAAACTGCATAAGACCAAAGCGAAGCTGCCAATGTTGCACCGGTTGAAGTTGTTCGGCGCTCCATCGCGCGTCTCTAGTTCCTCGGGCAGTGGCGAGGCGACATCGCTCAACAGACGTAGAGAAACCACAGGCACGACCACACGAGCAACAAGCACAACGACGACCGCAGCACCAACAACAAAACGATTGCCGATATATCGCAGACGCACTACACTGAAGCCGTTGGGCTTACTTACGAGCACCGTCCCCACTCCATCGTCATCGCCAACTGCAACAGCAACACCAACAACATCAACGCCTATTGCACCAGTTAAAATAAATCCATCTGTACCTTCCTTTAATAATGAACAGTCTGAAGAGGAGGATTTTGAAGGCGAAGATGATGACGATGACGACGATGACGAAAACAGCAAAGTTTCAACAACCTCTGCACCGAAAGTAACCACAATGAACGTTTTACCAACATCAACAGCAACCGCCAACGAAGCTTCATCGAGCGTTATATCGAAAATTCAAAGCAGATTCGAGAAAAACCCAAACACTAACATCATAGAATTGGACGAACAGCCGCGCAAAAGCAGTGATACCGACAACGGAGCGGTTACCTACGCTGCCGACGAGGATCTGGAAGACTTTTTTGAGGAGTCCACCACGAAGGGTGCCTCCCACAACAACATCAACGCCAACATCAGCAGCGATCATAAAGAGATGCGTTCCTCAAACGCCGATGACCCTTTGTATGTTGACCCCGTCGATGATCGCACCGATCTTCTCGAGCTCATAGAAGACCGTCGTTCCGGCAACCGATTGTTCAAGGTGCTGGAGCAGCGCAACATGACACTCGAGGAGTTGATCGAACACCGCAAGCGGGGATCTAGCCAACTTCACTTAGCTATGGTGGTGCAAAACCGGTCGCGGTTCTTTCCCAACAAGAAAGTCATTCTCCGGGATGATATGGACATTGTTACGACCTTCGAAAACTTCCCCCATTTCAATCTCATGGACCTGAAAAGCGTCAAGCCGGACGAAATCAAGACGGACTCGCAGGGTTCGAGCTATTTTACATCGATCATCGACATTGAACCGACTGATGAGATCTACAGGAACGAGAGCAAAGAGACTGGCAGCCGTGCTGATGGAAACAACAACAAGAGCGAGAAGGGTGCGTTTAGTCGTAATCGCTTGGAGCGCCGCTTGCGGGAACGTGGCAAAGCACGTTATCGCACAGCTGCAGGAGGGTCACTGTAAATTGGCCAATGGCCGCAGCAAAGCATAGATTTGTGGTGAGCGAAAGAGATATCGGCAAGTTAGTTAGTTTATAGTTCAAAGGAAAGATCGCGCAGCTCAGGAAACTCGCCACAAATCGTTGATGTAAAAACAAATGTAGTAAACTTTATACAAACAGAGAAAAAAACATTTAATATCCAAGTCATTGCTTCTATATACAAGGTTTAATTACACTCAAATAATATCCAATAAACATTCATGGTTGTTAGATTTATAAATTAACTTTGATCGAGCGTAACTGAACATAAAAACATAGAAGAATGAAAGTCAGCTAAGCATTTACTAATTAGTGAACTTCTGTAATGGGTTTATGGGCCTTTCATTGATATATAAACATCCGATTTCTTCACTAAATGCACACGTTTACGCTCATCCACGATTACTCGTGCTTCTCTTTTCTAACTTATGACAGAACTTCTCTCTTCTTTCTAGAACCTACCTACGCACAACCCCAAATATCTGAAAACTCGCACGGTATCTTTCACCCTTGGAGATTCTTTAATCCAGCCTCACTTCCGCACACAACACAAGCCGCTTCCAATCAGCGGCCATTCTTCCTGCCACAATCCAAACTTCTCCTTGATAGTTCGGGGGACAGCAGAAGTATCTCCCAAGAGTTGCCGAACGAACACGTGTTATTCAGTGGTAATGATATTAACCTCAGTGGCACACCCGTCGGCACCGTTGAAGCGATTGAGACCGACGTAGCACTGGCGCATGACTTACTCGACTTGGAGCTGTCGGGCCACGGTTTCAAACGAAGTCCAATAGCTGTGGCGGCCCCCATGACCAACCAACAACACAGCAGCAGCATTTATGGCAACATGCCGGCCGGCATTCGTTCGGTCATCGCAGCCAGCGCCGCTATTGTACTTACATCGTTAGCCACATTCATGGTTATCTTCATTGTATGCCGCTGGAAGCAACACAAGCACCGCAAGACGACCTCCATGAATGCGATGAGGACAAAGCTGCCGATGAAGACTCTATCGGGGCAGTCCTCATTATGGAATCATGGCATAGAGGACAGCAGCATGATGCAGTCCAATGAGGAACAGCACCAACAGAGTCATCCACAACAACATCTGGATCTCACTGGACGTTTGTGCGGCAGCAGTAACATTTTTTGCGGCGCGTTTTCGGGCGGTGTGGGTCGCAACAGCACGAGTACATTGCTGAGCACTGCTCGGGCTGAGGGCATGTCACTGAGCGGTTCGACAACTTCACTGACCTTCTCCTTAACAGGCACTCAACGAAAGGCTTTAAGCTCCAAAATGACCACAAGGGATTTCGAAGCGGAAGACGTTCAAAAATACCACTACGATGATGATCTGAGAAAATCATTTTAAAGCAATAGCTTTTTGAGGTGAACTATAAAGGGATATTTATTGCAATTTAAAGACATACATATATATATAGTATATTTAATTTATAATAAGAAATAATTATTCGCACGTTCGAAGTAGTATTAAAACACTGAATGGATAATAATATTGATAAATGGCAAATGTTTCAATAATCTGTAGTACATACATCAATAATTAGATTTCAATTTTGAATTCTAACATCGGAAATATACCAACTAAGCGAAATTAGTTTTAAATACGCCAAAGCTTAAACAATTCTATTATAATAATGTTTGTGGTATGGATTTAATCAAGTTAAAAGTTAACTAAAACATTATTTTATTGAAATAAATTGATAACATTATTGAAATTTGTAAAAAGGTTTCCAATTTAATGCCTTTGAAATATTGACAATAAGAACGTTAATAATGAATTTTTTAAAAAAACTTTTAAATTCCCGACGTTAAACGAAAACCAAATTATTTGAAAATTAATAAAATTACTTTGTTAAATTTTTTGTTTTGCTGTTTCAATCAATACTTTAAATAGTTCCTTAGTTTTGGAATTTTAATTCGAGTTTGGAAAATGTTCAATATTTAAGTTATATTGCGCAAATATCCATATAAAAATGCTTCTCATTTAAGTTGATGATACATTCGATAAATTTGAAAATAAACTAAAACTTCGTAGTATAAACTCAAAAACTACTGCCCTTAACCTATTCATGGTATATCTTTGAATCATAGGCATGAAATTATTTTAAACTCCCGGCGATATCTATTTTTGGATGCTCAAACATATAATAGAAGAGATTCATTTTCTTTTTATCCCCAGATACAAGTTCACATCATTTATAATTTCTTGTTTTAAAATCCGATACTTACCGATATAAATTGTAACTGAAGGACTCCTTAAAACGGTGCCCTACAGGTGTTAGCTTGTCCACATTTGGTGCACTCTGTGCTATATTATAGATAAAAGCATACTGCCGTGCAATCGATTTGTATTGCTGCAGCACTTTAGTTAAAGCGTTTGAACCGCGTAACTGTTCCATGTCCTCTACGCTGTAATACAACACGGTGCTGTATTCATCGGGCAACAAGTCTATGTACGGTTTCCAAAAACTATCCGGCTTCAGTGACTCCAACATCAGCGCATAGGCTAGCTTCAGATTTGACATAGAATCGAACTGAGCCTGCTTGAAATCATTGTCCAAATTTTCTTCTGAGAGAATAAGTTTTCGTGGTATGCTTATGAACTCTTCATTTTGCTTGATGTCTCTCGTAGCCTCAAGGCCTAAATCATAACCGTCAAACTGTGAAATTTTTACCTTATCATATTTTATGCCATTCTCGGTGGACCATTTGTAAAAGGCATCAATGTTCGAAACCCGTTCTACAGGTGTAGCATTGGCAGACTTTCGCTTTAAAACAGATTCCAAAACATTCACCCGATCAAGAATCTTTTTTATATCAAGAAACTGCTGCCATTCTTCCTTGGCATTGTTGGCGTGCTTGAAACCAATCTCTAGTATACTGCTGACCAAGACACTGAGCTCATTCCGTTTTTGCAGAGATAATGTAGGCCGCTTGACTTTGACCTCATTTTTATTATTGGCGACACCTTTGTGTTTGTTGTTTCTTTGTCGCCTGTCCATTAATAAACTTAAAACTTTCAATTTCCCAAAAATTTTTCCCAAATAGCACGCACGAAATAAATAAGTGGAAAACTGATGCACGAGACTGATTAAAAGTGCGCACAAAGTAATCTGAAGTTTTAAAAGATATGGACTTGGCTGCACAAGGCCCATCTTTGACTGAAATTGTAGCCCACTAATAAATTAAACTTCTAATAAAAAATATATATTTTCTTTTAATTTCAATATTCAACATATTTTAACACTTCTATCTACTTCATTATAAAAACTATTCTTAATTTTTAAACAAGCGTAAGTGTAATAAATCGAAGTGTTACCTTTATATATTATCTCTAATCAAAATTATATAAAATGGCCTCAATTAAGGTAAAAACATAAAATAAAACATGAATGCACATTTTTGTGGTGAATTTTTCAACTAATTTCTTCTAAATTAACACTAAATTCAACTAAATAAGTAATCTAAAATTGTTTTTAAACTTTTTTTTATATATGTGTATTTATAGTACTAATTTTTAATTTCTCAAAAATATTATATTATTAGTATTATATTAATATTTAAAAATCGCAAATTTTCCTGCCTAGCTCGTTGGTAGGTATGAAATTTGTAAGAAACTATCCAATCCTATGCTATCTTTAAAGTTTTAAGAGTCTAGCTCATCGCCAACGCGGTACATAATTAATTTTAATGTTTTCTCCAGAAGAAATCTAATTAATAAATAATTTGTAAACTATAATTCTTATTTCACTTATAATGAAAAAAAGGTGATCTATTTTTCTTGACTTTGTTATTTTTATTATCAGCTGTTAGAATCATCTGAATGCAACAGATGACTTTTCTCTGGGAAGTTTTTGTTTGCAGTGGTTTTCGACCAGTAATTACTTTATAACACGAAAAATGAGGCGGAAAGGTCGTATTGCTTATAAATTGTTAACAACTGCATTTGCTTTAATAATCGTTTTGCTAATTTTTCTAAATTTTTATGAAAACAAAAGTTCTCGAGATGACTTTCTTACGCATTTGCCAGATTTGTACCAGCAGGAACTGGTACAATCTGAAGATATCAACATGCAAATGCTCATAAATCTCACAAACTTTCAATACATAATAGACAATAAGATTTGCTCCAACTACAAAAAAGACCTTTTAGGTAAGGCTATCTACGGTCAAAGTTAGAATGACAAATTGTTTTTATACATTTATTAGCCATTCTCCTAGTCACCTCGTACGCTGGTCACGATGAGCTCCGCGCTGCCCACCGACAAGCGGTAACGAAATCGAAGCTATCTGATATGGGACTCGAACGCATTTTTTTGCTTGCGGCGGTGCCCCCAACTGAGCGTTTCATTACTCAGCAACAAATTCATAGAGAACAAGAAAAGTTCGGAGATTTGCTGCAGGGAAATTTTATTGAATCGTATCGCAATCTTAGTTACAAACATATCATGGGCCTTCGCTGGGCTGCTGTGGAATGCATGAAAGCTAAATTTATTGTAAAGATAGACGATGACACTGTCTTCGACATATTTCAGCTGAAGAACTATATGGAAACATTAGAAGTGCAAGGAAATATGTCAAATTTCTTAGCTGGCTATGTGATGGATAACAATATACCCATTCGCATTACAGCTAACAAGTGGTACGTCTCACAGGGCGAATATGTTCCCAATGTTTACCCAGACTACCTTTCAGGATGGTTGTACATTACAAATCCCAGAACCGCCTTGCGCTTGGTGCGAGAGTCCCAACACACATCTTTCTTTTGGATAGATGACACATATGTGACGGGTATTCTCCGTGATCGTGTACATATTCCGCTAGTGCGTCTCAACGCATGGTTTTCGGCAAACGCTGAATTTATAGATTGCTGCGTGCGTGACTTAAAGGACTTCAACTACGAATGCGAATTTTATGTAGGACCAAATGGCGGTGATTCGAAGCTTATTGTGGAATTTTTGCATAACGTTGAGAAGTGTTACTTCGATGAGTGTTTGAAGCGGTCGTCTGAGAAATCGTTACGCCAGACTTGTGTAGGTAAAGTGAAGCGTCTGCTACCTGATCATGGTGAATCATTTCTGCAGCCAATTAAATTCAGATAATGCAGCTATGAAAGGTTGCAAAAGTTTATATATAGTACCGATTCTAGTTAAATTACGCCAATTTACTGTATATACCGTCCTTTTATTTAACATACACTTCTTTTATTATGCAAGCAAGTACTTACACATTCTACTATGTAAAAATATTTATACTGACTGCCATTTTTACATTCGGCATAAGATAAATTCGACATTTTCATTCAACAATTATCTTTTGCAATCCAAAATACTCAGAGAACAATACTGACTATTAAGTATATTTAACAATTACAATTACAATTAACAATTGTACAATAATAATGTTCTCATAATAAAAATTATATTTTAAACATTATTAAACCATGTTATGGAATGAACTATGCTATGAAATTAAAGCCTATAGGTTTACTTTCTACGAAGTCATGGAGCACTAAAGTCTCCGGTAACTTTGCATTCGCAGATCGTCTCATGCTTCACCATGAAAACGTACTTTTCAGCAGACGAGGATTCAACTTTCTCTTTCAAGGCATCTAGCTTGTGTTCAATCGCAGCGATCCTCCATTCCATCGCTGTTAAATCTGTTAATATGGCCAGTATCTCTATTGGGGGAAAGGTGAGAAATAAAGAACGTACATAATAAGGATTTTGCTTACTGAATATCTTGTTTCACTGCCAAGATATTCGAGACGGACTGTGTTGGACTGGGCTCGGTGGGCGTCTCATGTCTTCCGTTTTGCCATAATCACGGGCATTGATCATGGGTTTTATCACTCTGAAAGAAAAAATCGTAAAGGTAATTAAGAGTGAAAGCTACGGTTATTAGATTGGATACGGAGAGACCAATTTATTGATAGAGTCAAGAGGAATTTAAATTGTATGAAGAAGTTAGTAACGATAATTTTTCGCAAATTCGTGAAAGGTGATGTAAAACAGAAATCACAATGAATTTATTGTTGAGATACAAAAGAATTTATATTGAATCTGATCTAGGAACAGTTGTAGTATTGAAGAAGTTAGTAACGATAATTTTTCGCAAATTCGTGAAAGGTGATGTAAAACAGAAATCACAATGAATTTATTGTTGAGATACAAAAGAATTTATATTGAATCTGATCTAGGAACAGTTGTAGTATTGAAGAAGTTAGTAACGATAATTTTTCGCAAATTCGTGAAAGGTGATGTAAAACAGAAATCACAATGAATTTATTGTTGAGATACAAAAGAATTTATATTGAATCTGATCTAGGAACAGTTGTAGTATTGAAGAAGTTAGTAACGATAATTTTTCGCAAATTCGTGAAAGGTGTTTAATGAATTATTGTTGAGATACAAAAGAATTTATATTGAATCTGATCTAGGAACAGTTGTAGTATTGCCCTTGAATTTCTTATTTACAAATGAACTTTCTGAATTAAGAGTGAGACTGTATTAATTGCAAATGACATTTCTGAATTTAAAGTGACTCTTATGCAAAATATGTCACTAAGATTTTTGTGAATCGCGGAGCTAATGCTAATTTTTAGATTACTTTTCATACCCATATTTCCAACGTCATCTAATTTTTTATATGAAAAAAAAAATTAAATAACATTCTCTTACTAAAGAAACACATCCTTGTGTAATCCATATGTAATTTGCGTAATTTCAATCAAATTTTGAGAAGTCAACAAGAGGGATAAAAGGTAAACAAACCAAAAAACCACATCTGTCGTCGGCGACGAGTGCAAAAGGAAGAAGAAGCTGTACAATAATTTTGTTCAGCTGTGAGCTACTAAAAATTAAACATATTATTAAAAATATGAGTTTTCCGGCTAAAAGTGAACGTGCTAAATGTTGGAATGCGCGGGACTTATACTGGGAATGCCTTAGTGAGCATGCCCCTAATCATAACTCTACCAGCGGTGAACAAGTTCCTAAGATTTGCTTAGAAAAGCGGAAACTGTTTGAGTCGTCTTGTCCCAAACAGTGGATTAAACACTTCGATCGAAAACGCACCTATGAGCAATTCCAGGAGAAGATGAAGCAGGGATATGATCCATTAGTGGAGCACACGAAAAAAGTATCATAAATATTACGCATCCAAATAGTGTACCAAAAAGCTGACTAGTGATTATGTAAAGTGTAAAACTAAAAATTTATAATTTTATTTAATAAAAAATCATGTTTTCAAATATGGTTTTGGAATTTAATTCTCCTTCTTTCACGTATGTAAATATGTGTTTGGTTGGGGTTTCTACTGAATTCCATCTTGAGATGGCATATCGACCGCTGCGGAAACAATGTGTTTGCCTGGAATCATAACATTGCCAAGGAACCGTGCATCGTCTCCTTCTTCCAAGTATTCAGCACACATAGAGAGAACAACATTTGCATCCTTATCAGTACAGTTGAACAAACCAACCAGGACACGTCCGTCAGTGATGACAATCCGAAATGTTTTGCCCAACCATTGGCTTAGTTGTTTGCGACGTTCACTTTGAGTGTTTTTAGAGGTTTCCGTAGCGGCAGCGGTGACAGGTTCATTAGGGGACTAAATGGAAATATATTAATAAACATTACCTTAAAGGACTTGAAGCTTAATTAAAATCAACCTACTTCTTTAACAGGATTTGTTTGTTCACAAATGTTGGGGTTTTCCATTTTGTCTATTTTGAATTAAATATCCATATCCAATACAAATTTTAGTAAACTACAAAATTTCTTATAATATTTGACTGATTTTTGAGAACAGGATTTCCATTTACAATCAAGATATCTGTATTAAAATTCTGCTTCTATTAATAGTTGTATCTGGCTTTTCTTATTCGATTCTCTGTTTCTAAAAATTGTTGTTACTTATTTATTGAGAACAAAATGTAACATTTTTGTCATTTAGAAAATATGGCACGTCCTAAACCCTACAAATTTTTTTAAAAGTTCTATTTAAACCATGGACAAATAAAATTTTTTAATGTAACTAAACAAAGTACACAGAACCCAAATTAAAGCTAGAACAGAATTGACTATGAAACTAAATAAAATCAAACTAAAACACAATAAGACAGACACGATTTGATGTGTGTGTTTATGTATTGTCATTAGTTAACTAATATAGTTAAATATATAATATATATAATTAATTAATATATAGTTAATATATAGTTAAATAGCAATTGCTATTTGTATATAGAACTCGATATTCACGATGGAAGCTATAGGATGAAGGCCGATATCTACAAAAATCTATATGCATAAATACCTACACACATTTATAAATTACGTTATAATTATTTAATTAAGTAATACTTTCCGTTATCTATTAGGATTTTTACGCTCAAAAAAAAGTTAATTCTATTTAACCACTCTCAAAATGCAGATGATATATTTGCTTCCTAATAAAAGCAAATACGAGAAACGAGAAGTCTTCACAATAGTTCAGGGAGATAAAACGAAAGTAAGCCGGCAGTTTCTACCATAGATGACTAGATGTGACACTCGCTATTCGCCGCTTCAAAAAATCGGTTTGACATTTGACTGTTTGGTATGATGAACTCACGTATACAATACGTGAGAAGTATCACGTTGTTGTTCTTGTTTCTTTATCAATCAATGTGTACGACTTCTTAACAGTGCAACCGTATGTGCTAAAGGGTTTTGGAGCCCCCAACTAGGCCAATAACGTATAATTTCCAACTATTTTGTAAAAATTTGTATTCAGTTTCATTTATACAACTCTGCTAACATCGTTCTAAAATATTTTCGCAATTAGGCGCATAATTGTGTATTTATAACAAAAAAGTTTTGATTACCGACTGCATTTATAGGAAATATAACCAAGCAAATTAGAAAATGCTGTGTAAAATGTTATAGAATATATTTATTAACATTAAAACTATGTTTTATACATGTTTTTCACGGATAAAAAACATAATATTTATAATTATTTATTTTGACGTTTCGATAAACAACCCCCTTAAAATAAATTTTCCATCAGTGCTTGCTACAAAATTTTTGCGGCGAGGCTACATTATTTTACGGCGAGGCTACACTTTTTTACGGCGAGGCTACACTTTTTTTGCAGCGAATCAAAGTTTTCTTTCATTGTATCAGTGCAATTCCAGCAAAAATGCATTAGTGTATAAGGGACATTTTCGAGTGTCTCATCTACTAATCTATGGTTTCTACCAGCAAATAAAAAAAAGTTCCAGTTAAAATTCTGTACAAATGGAATAAAAATTTAAAATGTTTTCAAAGACAATTCCGAAATTAGTCGCTAAAAGGCAAATGTACTATATGGTAAATGAAAAATCTTCCATTAAATTCTCGTAATTTTAGCTGCGTTATTTAATTAAATATTTAGGTGTTCGCCATGCAATTGGTAGGATCCAGGTTTTATCGAGATTTCTATATAGGTTTTGGGATAATTTGCTAACTTGGATATTTCCGTTTTTCTAATTTATAATATGCATTTTACATTTTAATATAATTGTTTATTTGAAAAAAGGTTTGCAGTTAATACTTCGCATAATATTTTGACGTAGGATGGAGAAGTTTTCCTTATCGTTTTTAAATAAAAAGGATAGCAAAACCTACGTATGTACATACATATGTAGTTCATGAAAATAATGCAAATTTTATTTCTATTTCAATATACATATGTTGATTTTTATTATAAGCATATAATTTTGTATTCATGCATAACATTTTTATGTAAATAACGTAAGATTTGAAGTGTTATTTTTTAGTGAAGAAGTTCTTAATGTTGCCTTGCTTGGTTTTGGTCGCAACAGTTGCTGGTGTTGCTTTCGTTGGCGACGTTTTTCGTGCAGTCTGATTGATTTTAATTGAAGACGTAGAACTCTTATTGGGAGCGTGTTTCGGTTTCACAGTGATAACAAAGCCATCCTCATCGAGATAAGTTTCTGATTGCGGCGGTCCTTCTTGCAGATCATTTTTATGCAATTCAAATTCATCGGATTCCTTTCTTTCAATTTTACCGGGTGGCTTTTCAGGTTCATCCTCATCGGAGTCAACAATTCGACGTCGTTTGGTGCTACTCGATTCAGGCTCTTCAGATTTGTTGGCTTCCTCCTCGTGATCCGATGAAATTATATTGCGCTTGAGAGCTTCCAATTTTGCTTCTTCATCTGAAGAAGTATCAGATGATTCTTCGTCAAACAACTGAACTGAAGTATTAGCTGCCACTTTAGTATCTTGGTGTGGAGGCGTTACTATGGTTTTGGTTGCTCTTAAACCTACTCTCTTCAAATAATCAATCATTTGAATAGACGGGGTTTTAGATTGGGCATTGCTTTTGATATCATTTGTAACTGTGCTGGTAGATGTAGAAAAATAGTTACTGATACCACCTTTTTTGCTAGCAGCAGCTGGTTTTTTAATATCGGGATTTGATTTCTTAGTATTTTTTGACTTTTCTGGAGAAAGCTTTTGGATTTTATTTTCTGTTTTTTCAATCTTCCTATTAGTTATCCCGCTTGCATGGTCCGCTAAAACTGGTTTGCTTGTATACGTTACGCTATTATTTACCATCTCTGGGGAAGTATGATCATTCGTTGTGGTCGATTTTCCATTTGTTTTGGCTTGCTGAAGCACATCAGCAGAATTGAGATCAGAATTTCCGTTTGTTTCTTGTTTTGAATTTGCGTCTCGGCGTCGCACACTTTTCAATTCTATTGCATGATACTCTGCGGGTTTAAAAATAAAAGGTGGGGACTTAGCGCCACCTGCAACTTCCACGGAATAAAGAGCTGCTTGCGACTGTTGTAGACGCTGTAACCAGTCTTGTAACTTTTCCTCTCCTTGAACTACGGTGTATACTTCATTGCAGTCCTCCTCTAATCCTTGTACTAGGAATCGCTTCTCATAAATAATTCCTTTCGATTCCTGCTGACGCAGATGCTCTTCCAGAGTTTTGTGAACTTCTTCATAACTTAACTTGTACTGTTGTAACAAATCGGTGACATTTACACGACGATCGAAGTTAATAACACAGTTTTTTAATGCGTCTTTTAAAGAAACTGTTGACATATTTACAAATGCTTAGTTCTATTAGGTAAGATAAAATAAAAATCTCAAATGCAAACGACGAGTTAACATAAAATCAAAAAAAAAAAATTAAAAATTGCTCTTGGCTCTACATAACTTTTTAAGCGTTGCATTTCGTTTATAAGCTTATGCTTGCCAATGCTTATAAACTTAACGCTTTATACCATTCTGGATTTTTTAATTATTTGGTCCATATCTGCGTAATTACGAGGTATATCAGAATGAAGTTTGTAATGGTAGAAGGACTAAATAACTTTTATTGCTTTATTTCTTTTATGACAAAATATTTTTAGACAAAATTTTATAGAAAAGCCTTAATTTGTGTTTGCTAATATTATAATATACTAATAATGATGGAATATCAAGGTAATGATCATCTATGATTCGTGATAGTACCATTTAAGTGGCTACTCTGTAATGGTCGGCCCACGGTTGCTGTACAAATGTAATTGAGGCGTGTTTAATGTGACAAAGTGTTGTGTCGAACATACTCGCCAAAGCCATTACGGCAAACGATGTTGAATTTCGCTGTTATAACAGGTAAGGTTTTTTGTATCCAACATAAATAGTTATATTTTATGTAAATTTCTTTAGTTAGCGACACTTGCAGTCAAGACAAATCACGCGATAGAAGTGGTCCACGTCTTGTAGAGCTCATCAATAAATGCTTCATTGTTTCACATATTTATAATCTTATCGTACCTGATGAGTGTGAGCGGATTCAGCAATCTTTGCAGCAATTTATTGATCAACAGGTGGCAGTGATTATTACAAGCGGCGGCACTGGGTTTGGACCACGCGACGTTACTCCGGAAGCTACGAAAGCAGTTGTAACTAAAGACTGTCCACAACTCGCTCTGGTTATAGCTTTAGCTTGTTTGAAGAAGACTAAATTCGCTGCTCTTTCCCGTGGCGTATGCGGCATTGTGAAGCAGTCACTCATATTAAATTTTCCAGGCAGCGAGAAAGCTGTTACTGAGTGTTTTGAAGCTGTACGTGAATTGCTGCCACATGCCATTCAACTAATTACAAACGATCTGCAAAACGTTCACATGGTCCACGAGGAGATGCAGCAACATAGGACCTTAGAATTGGAGCCAGAAACTGTTGCATCCCATGTCTGCCCACACAAAACTGGCAGCGGTGATAAGAATGATCGAAATTCACCCTTTGCAATGGTACCGGTTATGGAAGCTCTTAAGGTTATATTCAACATAGTCGAACCCAACCAAGAACTTTCTCTGTTCCTCGCCAATTTTGTCTCCCCATTGGACATTCCACCCTTCCGCGCATCTATTAAGGATGGTTATGCAATGAAGTCAATTGGGTTTTCGGGCACTAAAAAAGTATTGGGCTGCATATCAGCTGGCGAAGAGGTACGCACAGACTTTCAGTACCCTTAAATTAACCAGAAATATAAACTTGCTAGTTGTGCAGATTAATGACAAGGAGATTTTAGAGGATGAGTGTTTCAAAATAAACACTGGTGCACCTGTACCACTTCACGCAGATTGTGTAATTCAAATCGAAGATACAAAATTATTGAAAACTAAAGCTAATGGCAAGGAAGACCTGGTGGAAATATTGGTAAATCCAGCGAAAAATTTGGATATACGGTTGTTTTATGGTTAAGCTTACTTGTCAAAGATGTAACAGATATTTTACATACAGACCCGTCGGCTCGGATTTACGCCAAGGCACAAAGCTTTTTCCTACTCTTGATTACTCTGACATGGCCATCAAATCCACACTAGCTTCAGTGGGTCAACTAAAGCCAGTTAGTCTTTGCAAACCCAAAATTGGAATCATATCTACCGGCAGTGAGCTGTTAATGCCGGGTCATCCAAATATGATGGGGAAAATTTACGACTCAAACACAACCATGTTGGAAGAGTTGCTTCAGTATTTCGGCTTCAGCAGCGTGCGCAAACTGGTGCTAAATGATGAGTATGGTTGCAAAAATTTAAAATTTAAATAAAATAAAATCATTTATTGAATAATTACAGCTTGAATCTGGTAAAGCGCAGTGTTACAGATCTGTTCGAAGCTGTTGATTTCATAATCTGCACTGGAGGCGTTTCCATGGGTGATAAGGATTACATAAAACCAGTTTTAGAAGAATTGGGCTTTAAAATACATTTTGGGCGTGTTGACATGAAGCCTGGGTAAGCATCCAATCGTATTCTTAGTTATCACTGTGGATGATGTATAGTGTATACACATTGGTATTATTTTGTATTAATTTATATTTTTATATTTATTTTTATATTTTACTTTACTGGAGCACGTAAACGTGTTAAGATCATAAAAACCTATAAGTAACTTCGGCAAATGTTTCTTAATAAGCTATTTAACTAGACCATCAATAAGAAAGCGTAGATTATATTCCGTACCGCAGATTAGAAATTTGGTCCCTTCAATTGTGAACATTGCAGACCAAGAATCGCTTGAAGTAGTGTAGATCCTTTTCAATGGTCTTCATGGTTATGATTAAAGACCCGTTTCAATTTGCAATAATACGGAAAACGGGGAATCGCATTTTCTAATATAAATTTAATTAGTTTGAATTAAATAAAATATGTATAATAAGGAATAAAATTAAATACACGCTTAAAACGTAGACTTTAATATTAAAACTAAAACCAATGATTACATGCCTTTTATTATTAAATATTTTGTATTACTCGTATATTAAATTCCTTTTGTTTTCTTATTTAGTAAGCCGATGACGTTTGCTTCGCACAACAACAAATATTTCTTTGGACTTCCCGGAAATCCTGTTTCTGCTTTTGTTACATTCCATCTCTTTGCTTTGCCAGCAATACGCTGGGCTGCTGGTTGGGAACGTGAGAAATGTGAATTACCTACTATACAAGTGACGGTAAGTCGATGACTGTCATAACGTGAAGTTTTTAAAGCCTAAAGTTGCTGATTATTCCCACATACAGCTTAGAAGCAACGACATTGCCTTGGATACACGACCTGAATATATGAGAGCTTCAATCACAAGCTCCAAAGGAAAGTTATTTGCATCGATCAATGGGAATCAGGTAACTTTAATTCACTAATTACGAAAATTATTTCATTTGCTCTTCCCATAGATGAGCAGCCGTTTGCAGAGCATTTTGGGAGCTGATGTTTTGCTCCATTGCCCAGCTCGTTCTTCAAACAAAACGGTTCTCACTGATGGTGACATATTGAGTGCTTCAGTTCTACGGTATGATTTTATATCGAAATATGAATAACACGATGGAATGCAGCAATTAACTATTAAATTGAAAAATAAATTCGGTGATCTGTTCAAAGAACTTTTATTTTCTTTAAAATAGATAACCAAATTGTGTTGTAAAATGTCAATAAATACAAACTTTTACATTCTGCAATTTTAAAATCATTGCAATTAGTCGAATTTTTTATGATAATTATTCTTTGGAAAATATTCAAAATTTGTTTGTATGAATGCTTGTGTTACAAAAGTTTTTACCATTTATTTTCACAAATGAAATATATATTATTACAAATAAAAAAGTGTTATTTTTAATTCACCAAATATCTCTAAATTCTTATAATAAAAAGAGTTTCAAGTATATTTTTATTGTTTTCTGTAGTCAATATTATTTTGTATGAGGACCATTACCTCCGTGAATAGCCGTCATGAATGTGACTTAAAATTTTTCCTTCCTAAATTCTAGCTTAAAACCGCTTCTGCACCAGGAGCTCATAAACGCAGTGAGTATGCACAATTTGCATTAATTCACAATAACTTTGAAAATCATGGAAGTACTATTTGGAATTTAGTACTAACTGGAAGCAAAGGCTGTAACAAATACCTGCCATATTTTAAACTACGAAAATTCACAATAGCAGCAACAATTTTTTTATGCATAATCTAAAAATTAATTCCTTCTTCAGACAATTCAGGATTAGAACGTCGCGACGGAGTATAACATTCTTACCAACAGCAAATCTTTTGAACAACAATATATATTTGCAAGGAAATAATGAACGTATTTATTGTTTTAAAAATTCACCATTCGCCTAGATGCAATTATATTATTCGATTTACGTGTTTTATGCAGCCGTGCGTTTACTCACCTTTCCATCAAAATGTTAGGTTAGGTCGTAAGAAATTCAAATTTGATTTACAATATTTCTTAATTATATACAAATGTATTTTAACAGCGTTTTAGAGCCAAATTAAATAAATTCCGGATAGCTGCTTCGCTTAAACCTTTCGCATGGTTCCTCTACCGTCGCTTAATCTAGTCAAACGCAACGATGATCTACATGGCAACATAAAATTGTACTTGTTATTCGGCACCGACAACTGGTACCGCTCCTGCGGCCGGGCGTCCCATAGCGCGCGATCGATCACTTGTAGAGCCTTGGAAGTTAAAACGTCCGCAGTGTATTGTGTAGGTGCGTCTGCGCAGTCAGAAATAGCTAAGCGGGGGAAAAGTGCTATTAGATCTCATAGCAAAGAAATTTTACACTTACTTTGTGGTACTGGAGCCTTGTATAGTGCCTCGGGCGGCACACCGCACGTATCAAGTGCCACCACATTGATGCCAAACGGTTGTAACTCCCTACGCAAGTCTTCGACGCATTGTTCTACTGCCATGCGTGTGGCATTAAAGGCGACCAGACCCTCTACACCGCTGTCATTTCCAGCGCCAAAATAAATCAATCGGCCCCGAGTGGGTCGTAAGAGAGCAATAAAGGCTCGTGCGACACGCAGAGAGCCTAAAATGTTTGTCCTCAGCATTTGTTCCCACTGCTGCACATCCTGATTTTCAACGCGGCCGCGGAAAACGCTTCCACTTGTGTTAATGACTGCCGTAATGCCGCGTTCGCTGGCATTCAAATGTGCTCCCATCGCATCGGTGGCCTCGCGTAGAATATCTTCACGTGTGACATCCAGCTGCATTGGTATGATGGACCCTGGTACGGGAACCTCACTGCACTCGCGCATCTTAATCCAACCGCAGAGCAGTTTGGCCGGCAGAGAATCGTTTGCGTCCTTCATGCCGGCGAACACTCGGCAACCCCTGTTGGCCAAGTGTGTACACAGCTGCAATCCGAGCGCGGTATCGGCGCTGGTTACTAGTACTGTGCCGCCTTGCGTTTCCGATAGACGCGTTTCGGCGCTGCGCACTTTGCAAAGCAGATAGATGAGGAGGGCGCCGGCAATCGAGAAGAGAGCCAAGAGTTGGAAGGCCAACACTAATGCGGTCATTGGCTCCATTATGGCATCGCTATAATGGAAAGCACCTATAATATATTTGCGATTACTTGTATTATTTATAATAATATAAACTATGATTTATGATAATTATTTATTATGTTTATAGACAGTATAAAAAATATTGTTTATAGATCGTTTCCTATAAAAAATTAATTATTAATTTTAACAACTCTCTCATTTTTCCATAAACACTTTCTTTTTTAGATAAACAGTTAGTGTTTAACAGTAAGTTTATGTAAACACAAAAGAGTTGATTACCGTTGAAAATTTTTTTCATGTTCAGTTGTAAATTATGTAACTGAATGCATTGTAATGGTGAAAATGCAACAACAAAACTGAAAAGCTAACTTATGTATAACTCACTGTTAGATATAAACTCGTGTTAACTTTTGTTTGAATGAGTTAACGAGTGAAATTAATAGTTGATTTCCTAATTAATTTTTTTAATTAAAAGCTTATTTTATTGTTCCATATGTGGTTTTAAAGAATAATTGCCTGGCACGTTTCTTCTCTTCTTCACGCTCTTTCAATCAGCAAAGTGTGGATGTTTCTGAAATCCGTTTTAGCGCACTTTTATAATGAAAAGCGAATGCATAGCCATTTTATGGCCAACTTTTGCTTTGCTACGTCCATTTCAGCAAAAAAAAAACAGTGCTACGAGCACAACGAAGTACAAACGAACAAGCATTTCATTTTTATATTTATTACAGTATAACATATGTACGTTATATTTTTCTACAAGGCAAAATGAAATTGAATTCACTATTCGGCACCAAGCATTGTTAGGAGTCACGCCACAGTAAACTGCGTCTTGATTAGTAAAAACTTAAAGAAAAAATATTATTCTTCAAAATAGCTCGAATTGTTGTGAAAAATCGAAAGTATGTTTGAACAATAATTGCAGTAATTAACGATGTATGTACATTTTTTGCCATTCGTCATTTATTTGCTTTTCGTCTTTCATATTCGCGTTAAGCATTTAGCTCCTTGGTCACGTTCCAATTAACTATAGCATATTAATATTTACTTTACGTTCGCTGACTTAGTTAATAGTTATTTTTTTTAGAGCCCATAAATTATAGTCTACCTAAAAAGCTAAATAATTGCAGTAAAAATTGCTGATTCCAAAATTTCTGTGAACACAAAACATAACTCAAGTTGCGACGAAAAATTGGAAAGAGTTAATTAATTTTTTCATTCTCAATTGAAAAAGGAATGTGATTAAAAGCGATAAATCAAAAAAAAAAAAGAATTCTATATATTGCTAGGAAAAAGATTAAAGGTTAATCTGTTTAGGACCGATGGAACCGTCAATATTTAATCTTTGCAACAGAATCAAGAGTTGTGAAAATAGGTTTTTTCTAGGCCAAAGTCTGTAGAATTATCCGCACTAAAAACAATGATCGTAATTATTTTCATATTCGTGTTAAATGGTAGCGCATCACACCTGAAATCGTATTGCTATCTCGCCTTTTCACATTACATTTCACAATACATTTCGTATTCTTTGGTGCTAGTCAGCAAGACATCTCTCACTGGCTTCGTAAGTGATTCTATTGAACTCTGCATCTACTTTCTAACTCTTTGGAAGCAATACAAATTCTCATTTACCTTTTAGAGAGGTGAACTGCTGTTTTCGCGGCTATTAAAAGTATAGAAAAGTAAAATAGAGTCGTGCGGAAAGTTCTGTAAGTCACTCAAGTCCGACTGGGGAAAAGAGAAATCACAGACAAGACACATGCATGAAAATAATTCAGATTCTTGAATAAACACTTTGTCGGTTGTTGGCTTAACGATCAACGATATCCAAAGACTGTCTTTTGACAATTACAAAGTGCTACGATGCAAGCAGCGACGAAGGTTATTTTGGAAATTAACAACAATACGAAGTTGGAAAAATGCCACGTTTTTATTGTTTCGAACTATCTATATTTATTGTGGTTAGTAATGGAATTTCTAAACAGCTTTTCATTTCCACAACTGGATCAAAGAAACTGCTGCAATTATCTCACTCAGAAGCATCTCGAGGATCTTATATGTAATCGTATACGAATAAATCAATCGCAGATATTGAATAATATTGAAAAATAATATAAACATTTTGTGTTGCTATATAACGAAACTTATAGTTTTGAAAACGAAAAAGAAAATCTGAAGTTTAGAAAGGTCTTAATTTCTAATCAATGGAAAATATGTTCAACTACTGCATTAAAAGATTTGAAAATTTGCATTCATTTTTCGGATATATTCTATAAAGGGTCGGATAGGAGGGATATAAAATCTCCAGAAAAGCCAAATTATATATTACATAATATCTGTAGCTGTATTATGAAGCCGATGTAAACAGATTGTTAAATATTGGCTCAGAAATACTGTTTGCTGCGCTCCCACTCTTAATATTCCTGAAAAACTGTAGGTTATTTCCATTAGACAAAGACTTTCTGAGTATCTGCTTTGTCTAAGCTAAGAAATCACTTGGCTTTCCGTCTTAGCTTAGCCATTCCCTAACCCAGATGTAGGGTCATTAAGTAACCAATGTTCTTGGGGTAGTGATTCAGACTTTGAGGTGAGGCATGATCGGGTGCTCAGCGAACATGCATCAATCTACAGATGTCCTTTAAAGACAACCTGATTTTTTTGAGGTGATATATTAGGCCACAATGGGCCGTCGGAAAACCCGGAAGGAGACGTAAATCCCTCATGTTTAGCATAAGGAGTTTCCTTGATACTTCCTTTGCCAGGGAAAGAATCACAAAAGGTTTGTGGACCTATAAAAAGCCGATGAGCACCACGCCTTGGTAGGCGATCGGCTCTCTCATTTTCCTCATAGCCCTCCTGGCTAGGAACCCATCCCATATTAACCACATGTGTTGTCCTGTACCAATCGCATGTGGCTACTAGTCGCGCACACAATCATAGTATTTTCCAAGATCTCTAACCCACTCTCATAATATTTTCCATTATTCCATATCAAGATACGAAAGAAAGAAACAGGGAATGACATGTACACAAAAGTTTCGGTCAGTTTTTTCGAAAGCACCTTAAGAAACTAACAGAAACTATAACCGAAACTTTAATACTAGCGGACAAATAACTGGTTAATTAGCCGGTATCTTTCTTGCATTGCTAGCTTTCCCATTGGTATACCATATCTGAAATCTTGGACGTATGATGCCCGCACCCTCATCATAGTTTTGTAATTTGAACCCGTCAGTATACCAAATTTGAGCTCCTGTTGCAAAGTTTAGATTCTTGTTCCTCGAATCAAATATGTTGGCCGTTTTTTTGGAGAAAAAAAATTTTCTTAGCAGGTTGTCGCTGAATCAGACAATAGGATTTCCGTAATTTTGATATTCCCTTGTGGACGCAGTTTTCATAGAGGCTATTCGCCTAAGCCGGATTACCGATAAACATACATACCGTTTTTATGGGCACGATTTCATTGTACCAATTATGTCCACACAATTCAGTCGATGTAGGTTATTAATCGTATACACAGCTCTAGTTTTTTCGGCCTTGGGCTATCAAAACAACACCGAATATGTTAGTATCGGTCTTACGATTACTTCAAATGCCAAGTAGGTAATATTAGGCCTAATATCGCAAGTTTTCCATGAAACCTAGTGCAGTCATAAAATGTCCTAGAGGCTTTATAACACTGTTAGGGTGTGAATTCCCCATTAGCGCTCTATCCACGACAATACCCATGTTTTTTGCTTCCTTGAAGAATTTAGCATAAAGAAGTGTGTTTTCTAGAAAAGGGTAATAAGATCGTCTTCTCAGGATTTAGGCCAAGACTCTTCTCCTCACACCATCCTTTTGTAATGTCAATGGACCGCTGGATGCCCTAAGATATTGTAGGATGTTGATCATCTGCAACATAGACTAGGTCGTCAGCAGACCCCTGAGTTCTGAAGCCTCAGGAATGCGGTATTATTAGGAGTTCGTCGACAACCAAGATCCGTAACAGTGGTGATAGTACTAATCTTCGGGAATCCTCCCAAGCTCGAACTGTATTATTCTGGACCTGAGTATATTAATTGTCCATGTCGCTATCATTGGAAGAATATTTTTCCTTTTTTGGCTCATTTTTTGACAATGTCCATTTTGATAAGCCATTGACGGGTTCTAGTTCCGTAAATTAGCTGTGTACTTTGCGCTTTACGAAGCTTCCTATCGTTTAATTGCCGTTTATCATGAAATAGGACGTACTTTGTTATGACAGTATTTAACGTGACCCATTAAGTTCAGTAAGTCTTTTACGGCATTCATCCAACAGCTCAGAACTTGCAGTGTGAGGGATGAGGGCTTTAAGAGAAACTTAAGATATTCTTCCTTATAGATTCTCTTCCAGATACTTCTATAGCGTTCCTCTCAATTGTCGTACGCTTATAAGTAGCACTATTTTAAAATCTTAATGGGCGATTAATGTCAGCTCCAGCTTCTCAGTCTTCTAGTTCGGAGCAATCTGTATACCATATTTGGTCACCTTGCTTAAAGCTGGAGTTGTTGGCTCTCCAGTCTTCCCGTTCAGTGACTAATCACGTGGTAGTTTCGAGAGAACTACAATATTTACTTATGCACTTAGTAAAAACAAGAAAGTATAGTGATAGTGAAAAATTTCGATATTCTGAATTTCATGAAAATACACATTTTGACCACTAATGAATCCATTTTAAGTATTCCTGTCGTGACGTATTAATCCTCCATAACTCGCATCAAGGGGAACCTTTTCTTTTTTTAATCCTAACTGCCATAGAGAGTGGAAATGTTGTTTTTGAGCTATTTTAATTTCAAAATATATTACTACAATTACTTTTGCAATAGGTTAAAGGCAAAGAACATTCCTATTAAGGGACTTGGTGAAATGATTTTAAATAAATACAGGGAAGTTAACAGGGCGTTAACCACATCAGATAATTTTGTTATTATATAAATGAATTTGAAATGTGGAATTTGAACACGTAAAGCCATTCATTATACTACTTTATTGTAGAACATTGCATTTCCACGGAATCCTTGTATCCTAGATGCTTGGTTGTATGGTGAATGGGCTGCCTAAGATGCCTTACCTGAATACCACATAGTTCATATTTCATTACCTTATTCCTTATATACATTAAAGCAAAATGTTCCTTATGCTAGACAAATACTACATATATATATTATTATTTCATCTGTGATCCTACATGTCACTAACACTTATACTCACACATACTTCGTTTCTAAAAACACTTTCGCAAAAATTTATAATAGAATTTCACCTGTCATGTTATAATTTGGTCGCCAGTGGTACCAGTAATATTTAACTTTTAAAGTGTAATATATTCCAATATTATTTGACATAAAAACTTAACATAAAAAGGTGCATTTTGAAAAACTGAAATACAAATATTTGCCACGACTTAGCTAAACGCCCTCGAATTTAGTCACGTCTTAAGTTTTTACATTTTATGCAGTCGTTCCGAACCTCGTTTCTCCATCGGTATTTTTCTACCTGTTTGTTTTTTCCACTTGTTTCTTATTTTGATTAGTTTAGCCTATTTTTAAATATGCGCCATTCTGAGTCTGTTCAACGTTATGTTATTTTATAATAGATATAAGTAAAAACACAAATATTGATGGACTAAGATGAATAATTTTGAAATATGTATAATTTTTTATATAAAAGCGTGTTTATGTTAATGTTTAAATATATCTTAAATCACTTTTATGATTAAATGACGAATGTAATTTAATATTACGTATCGTGACTTCTCTCGAAAGTGTTGAAAAGTGTTTCATCTTTCAGAGGTTCTCGTAACACTTCTGCTCATTTGATACGCTTCTTCACTCCTACCTCTCTTTTGAGTATTTTAATAACACTGACGTAATTTGAAGTCGTCTTGAAATTACATTCTGCATAATAAATATGTAAATTTTTACAGTTTTTATCTTCAACTTGCGAAATGTTTTTGATCAGATGCTAAAATAACATGCAACAATTGAATTTATATTTTATTTAATTCTTCATTTTTGCTAATGGAAACCAAAAATTACATGGAAATGAAGATGAGAAAATAGAGCCTTTAAAAAGATATTCAAAATTAGGGAATTTTTAAAAATATGCAGGAAATCTTATTAATTATTTATCTAGCAAAATCTAGATAACAATTAAAAAAATATTATTAAATTCTATTAATTCAGAACGATTAAATTAAATAATGAAAAATTACTAATAATATTAAGTTATTATTTTATGCTATGTTTGGTATATATTATTTCTTTTCTGAAAACTCCACGTTTTTTCGAAAATTTCTTTTATTCTAAGGAACTGTGAATGAAAATACGAAACTGAGTAAGTATTCAATTTCATTTCTGAGCTATTTAATTATTTAGTGTAAACAAAAAATTTGCTAAGAATCATAAACAATTGATTAGTTTACAAATGTGAATTTACAGGAAAGAAGCTCTTTCTTGTATATATTTGAAATTCACTTTTCAGTATT
Source organism: Thecophora atra (assembly GCA_937620795.1). NCBI lineage: Eukaryota > Metazoa > Arthropoda > Insecta > Diptera > Conopidae > Thecophora > Thecophora atra. The sequence goes on along the minus strand of OW569397.1, from coordinate 21,532,746 downwards.
ATATTTCACATAATAAAATATTTTATGTTGAGAAGATTTTGTAGACAATTGCGCAATATTTTTTATACTTTTATCTGCTGGCGCAAAACTTCTTTTGTTTGAAAATAAATTTAAAATATTTGAAAAATGGATTTAAAATATTTGAAAAATTTAGTTTGTTATTTCATTTTCATTCCAAAAAATAGAGTTTTATCATTTAGTTGAGAAGCTCATTAATTATTGTTTTGAATCATTATAAACTTTTACATAATATTTTGATGGATGTACATACATATATAATATATACATTCATATGAGTTATGAACTTTAACTTTAATTTAGTTATTGGTTTAATTGATTTCTAAAAGAAGATTTAAATTTAATCAACGTTTATATTTATACACAATTGTGAATTATAAACACTGGTCAATATTTACCTTTATTTATTGAAATTTGGAGAAAATTTTAAAGCATTGACGGGCATTCCAGCACATTTGTGCTGGAAGTTTTGAGTTTCTTAATATGTATACAAAGAGCGCTTCCAATAAAATTTCGTCAGTCGCTGCCAAGCCACCAACGAGCACGGAATGTACGCTGCGTTCGTTCATTTTGGCTACACCCGGAAACTAATCATCTTTTTGTTATGAACATTATTATATTATATCAATATTAATATTATTGTTTATTATTACATATTAATTATATATGATATTAATAATAATTAATATATATTACTTATTGTTTAAAACGCCACTTTACATTGTAAATTGCGGAAAAGAACGAAAGACGCTAATTTTTTAGTTTCTCTCAGTGCTGAAAACCAACTCATCACCAACTCATCACTCAACACTTTAAAATTTAAAGTCAAAGAAATTCTTCACTCAAATGCGACATAAACAAATCCGAAAGAAGCAAACTTCTAATAAATTAGCGAACACTAATGCACAGTCAACAGAGTAGCTCAAGAAAGTGTGAAGATATGTCTGGGATAAAACACGTAAAACGAACGCTACTGAACATAGAAGAACTCACAACAATATATGGAAATCGTAATATATGCATAAATAAATTGTATTCACATTGAACTACTTTACTTTTTATAATTTGTATGGTTTTCTTTTATGCTGACCAATAAAAATTAATATATTTTCCAGTACACATGCGTTTTGTTCATCTCACATGGTATTAACAAATAAGAAAGATTTTCTTGCTCACACACGTTGTTTATTCGAAGAGTGCACGATGAAGACTGGTTTGAAGCAATCCGAGCTCCGTCGATCGTTCTGACGATCGACAGTTTACTTGAAGTCGTTTAAGCCGAACACCCTCTTCTCCTCTCTCGACCAGTCCAACACTAGAATGAGCGAGGTCTGCGACTTATTGACTCTCGCGCGCTTCAATGGTTTGACTTGTTTTTGGAACTTGTTTATTTATTGTTTGATCTTTGTTTTTGTCTGCATTCGAACGGCGTACATGTCTTCGAAGCTTAGCTTTGGATGGGCAGAATTTCAAGAAGAAGAAGAAGCCAACAATAAAAGCACATTTGATTTCTTTTTTCTCTTGCTTTAAGAGATTTGTAGTTTCAATGAAGTGTTAACGTTGCAGTTTATTTGCAATGCCATTAGAAACTTCACGCTATATACATGTGTATGCATGTGAATGCAATTGCAGGCAGCTATTCTAACGGTGCAAGAGAATAATATTTACCTGAAAAATGGTCTGACTTCAGCTATTTTCTCAATAGTTTATCTTCATGTCACTTTCGTGAGTTATTATCTATCTCTTGAGCTCATTCATGTTTTCTTTAAAAAAGTATTTTAAAAAGTCACGTAATTGTCCTTTGGATATTTTGAGCGTTCTGTTGGTTTAAACGAAACAAAAAGACCAAATCGCATAGTAGGAATTCCTTGATTCTATATATTAAAAATACATTATAAAACAAATTCAAATTAAAGCTTTTATAATAAGACCAAAATTAAGCATTGCATGTTCACACTTTAATAATTATTTAATTGAATAAAAAAATGCAACCACAAAACAAAAACTGGAACTTACTTCTTTTTCCGGTTTTCTTTTATCCTGTATTTATAAAACTAGCATTCAACATTTACGCTGCCTCTTCGCCTTTTGCACTTTTCGCGCTCTCAACTCATTTGTCCAATGACAACCGCATTCCACAGAGATGTGGCCGAAAAACAAACACATCATCGTGCAGCGGCTAAAACTGTGAGGACGACTTCTGTAAAAGTGGCTCAGACTGGTTGCTAGAGCTGTGTTGCAGACGAATAAACCACTCCTTCGAGGGGGAAATATTACGTATTCGGGTATATTCTATACCTGGTCACAACAACAACAAGTAGTGGAAAGACTCCGTCCGTTGGGAAGACTCTAAGATTTTCCATTAAAAATGTTAATACGAATTTTTATGCACCTCTCTCTCGAAACCACAAATACGATTATCCACACAACATATTATCCAGGAAAGAGCCGTGGAAACTGGTTTCGGTTACAATCGGCTTAAGCCTTGACTAGTGGCCAGCTTTTCCCGTTAGGAGTGTTCAATGGCAAAAGAAAATTGACATTAATTTATGCACTAGAAAAGAAAAGAAAAAAAAAGAATAAATCGAAATGGAATAAATATATAGAGAAATAAAGGAAATAAAAATAGAGGTATGCGATGGCATATTTCGGTTTTTTTCAATTTTTTCGGTTTCATTAATAAACATTTGTGTTTTTTAGTATTAATTTGTTTTATTAATTTATGATATATTCTAACTTTAGTGGAAATTTGCGAATTTGAAATAATTATTAGCCTTTATTCTTGCACTAGTTTCGTTAATGACAACATCGAAAGAATGAATTTTTTTTGAAAGAATGCATTTTTGTTGCATTATTTATTTCCGTTGGCTGCGTCGGCAATTCTCCCTATGCCTCTATTTTTATTTATGAATGAAGTCAGTCACGTAAAGTTTTGCAATGTGAGTGGCCATTTCGGGGTCTTCAAGTTTTTCATCAGCACGCTTGGTTAGAGTTCACTACTTCCGCTTTATGCTCATTGTTTGACAAAAAAATTATGCTGAAGTGTATTCGCTAAGGTTAGAAGCAAATAAGTAAAATGATAGCATTTTTCTTAAATTAAATTTTGTGCTCTCTCTCAATGAAAGCACAATTATGCTCGGTTGTTGCTTAGATTATGTAAATTCCTAGTGAAAAAACAAATTATCGAATTCTTGGAAACGGATGATCTCTTCGCTACTTCTCCAAACCAGCTTCCCGGCTCTTATCTATCCTTGAGATCGTAATGCGAGCGCGTAAATGGATAATGCTTATGCTAATACTTAATTTGGAAAAGACGCACGCAATGGTTGTAGGAAAAACTCCGGTCGAGTTTTCTCAACTCTGTAACCAGTTGTAAAGACCTCCTCAGAGCGAGCGAGAGAGAGAGAGAGAGAGAGAGAGCGAGAGAGAGAGAGAGAGAGAGAGATAGACTCTCTGAGATAAGCCAACTATGTATAGTATAATATGGTTTTATGAAAATGGAATAATTTTATACTTGAATTACTAAATTCGATCATAATTTCTTTAACTGTATTACAGTGTTGCATATTATATATTATCTAAAATCTCTCTGTACAATTACGTTTTCGGCTTCTTCTTCTTATTTTGTATACAATAACGAATTTGTATTAAATTTTAATTTTATTTAATTTTTAGTTTTCGAGGGAAAAATGTTATGATGTTGCGTTACACGAATGCAAAGGTTGCAAACTATGCTCTACTCATTGCTTCCTTTAACGACAATGAAACAAAATGTGAATATATATTAGAATGTGAAGTAGTTATTAGATGCATTTGGTTTAGTTGCTATAGTTTGTAAAATTTAATACTACATATTAATTATTCCTTAAGTTAATAATTATTATAAACTCTTGTACTCATATTTCGCACTCAAAGAGTGCAAAATTACCTGAAAAAATAACGCAAATAAAAAGTGCAGTTGATTTCGCCGAAACGTGCGTGATTTTCGTTAAAAAATAGTGAGTGAACGTGTCATGCAACCCTTAAAATATGCCAAAAACATTATTTCCTAACGTGCGTGAAATTAGCAACGGAAAAGTTAGCAACGATTTTCAGGGTGGTTTATTTGTGGATGCTATTTATGATAAAAATAAACTTAATTTTCAAAAATTTATTAAAAATTAACCGTATATCGTAGAAAGACACTGTTTATATCGCTTTAAAGCGAAATTTATGCTCCTTCTTTTTGCGGAATATGAAATATGTATATGTTCAGAAAAAAAAGATATAAGGTAAAATGTAAACATGACTTTGTGGAATCAAATATTAAATCGCATTTCCTGAGTTATTTAGTATATTCTGCTCTAACGCCGCCTTATCTATCTTAAAGAAGAAATTTTTCTCTATTTTTTGATCCAAACAAAATTGTCCTAGCTAGTTTCGTTTTCCAGATATTCCATAAAATGTGTTCGCGGCTTCCGACGCTTCTACTAGCCTACCTGTTACACCTACAACAGTAATTTTTTTACGGTTTCATAGTACACATGTACAGAATATGGAATCAAGTACAAAAAATCCTATCTCATTCTGATTTCATGTAGAAAAGCCAAAATAAATATGCTAAAAAATTTACAGAATGTTTAAGGCCGCCTGCTGAATTATTTAGCCATACCTGCTCTGATCGCACATACCCTATCTTAAAGAGAATATATTTCTGGACATTTGAGACAAAAAATTTTTGTTCTAGCTAGTTTCGTTCTGGAGATATTCCATATAGAAGCCGAGGTAAACATACATTTTTTGGAAATTTGCGTTGCTACAATCGAAGACGCAATTTCTTGGAGATGACAACTGGCCAGTTGGTATAAGGATATATTTCCGCGCATTTTGATACTCCAATAAAGTGTCTATCTTAAAAATTGGCTGAGAAAATCGAAAAACAAAAATTTTTGTCTTCCTTTATTTACATTTCACATTGTTATGATCTGGCGTTTTTCCTGGAAAAAGTAGAACGTAAGCAAGATTGGTAGTAGTATGGAGTTATTTTTAAAGACTTTTTTGGGCATTTAGGATTAGTTTAAACAAATTGACAGTTGTTGGGATAGAAAGAGGATACTTTCAAGAATATTTTTATGTAACATTCGTGTAAATCGGATGTTTCTTGGTGAACTAAATCCACTGCAAAGTAAGCAGAGTTTTGCAAGTGTTCAAACGCCGCTGCTGAGTTATTTAGCAATACCTGCTCTGATGGCATATAGTCTATCAGGAGGAGGGTATTTTTCCGCGAATTTGGCTAGACAAAATTTTTGCTCTAGCTTGTTTCATTCCGGAGTTATCGCAGATTCTACGTTAAAATGGATGCTCCAAGACGGAAAAGTGCCGTTGCGGGTTTATTTACATACCCCTTCTCTAAAACCATATATGCCATCTAAAAGAGAATATTTTAACACAAATATGAGTATAAAAATATTTTCTCTAGACAGTTTAGTTCTGGAGATATTTCACTTTTAAATTCAGCTGATCACACTTTTTTGGCTGTAAATTTGCGTTGCTACCTATGAAGACGCAATTTTTCGGAGATGACAACTGGCCAGTTGGAAAGAGGATATATTTCCGCACATTTCGGTACTCGAATGAAGTGCCTATCTTAAAAATTGGCTGAGAAAATCGAAAAATTAAAATTTTTTGCCTTCCTCTAATTACATTTTGTTATGATCTGGCGTTTTTCCTGGAAAAAGTCGAACGTAAACAAGATTCGTAGTAGAATGGAGTTATTTTTAAAGACTTTTTTGGGCATTTAGGATTAGTTTAAACAAATTGACAGTTGTTGGGATAGAAAGAGGATACTTTCAAGAATATTTTTATGTAACATTCGTGTAAATCGGATGTTTCTTGGTGAACTAAATCCACTGCAAAGTAAGCAGAGTTTTGCAAGTGTTCAAACGCCGCTGCTGAGTTATTTAGCAATACCTGCTCTGATGGCATATAGTCTATCAGGAGGAGGGTATTTTTCCGCGAATTTGGCTAGACAAAATTTTTGCTCTAGCTTGTTTCATTCCGGAGTTATCGCAGATTCTACGTTAAAATGGATGCTCCAAGACGGAAAAGTGCCGTTGCGGGTTTATTTACATACCCCTTCTCTAAAACCATATATGCCATCTAAAAGAGAATATTTTAACACAAATATGAGTATAAAAATATTTTCTCTAGACAGTTTAGTTCTGGAGATATTTCACTTTTAAATTCAGCTGATCACACTTTTTTGGCTGTAAATTTGCGTTGCTACCTATGAAGACGCAATTTTTCGGAGATGACAACTGGCCAGTTGGAAAGAGGATATATTTCCGCACATTTCGGTACTCGAATGAAGTGCCTATCTTAAAAATTGGCTGAGAAAATCGAAAAATTAAAATTTTTTGCCTTCCTCTAATTACATTTTGTTATGATCTGGCGTTTTTCCTGGAAAAAGTCGAACGTAAACAAGATTCGTAGTAGAATGGAGTTATTTTTAAAGACTTTTTTGGGCATTTAGGATTAGTTTAAACAAATTGACAGTTGTTGGGATAGAAAGAGGATACTTTCAAGAATATTTTTATGTAACATTCGTGTAAATCGGATGTTTCTTGGTGAACTAAATCCACTGCAAAGTAAGCAGAGTTTTGCAAGTGTTCAAACGCCGCTGCTGAGTTATTTAGCAATACCTGCTCTGATGGCATATAGTCTATCAGGAGGAGGGTATTTTTCCGCGAATTTGGCTAGACAAAATTTTTGCTCTAGCTTGTTTCATTCCGGAGTTATCGCAGATTCTACGTTAAAATGGATGCTCCAAGACGGAAAAGTGCCGTTGCGGGTTTATTTACAGCATTGCACTTATTTTCGTTTGGCTTTAGTTTAAGGCGGAAAAACTCATCATCATACTTACATAAATGATATTTTCAAACCTAAATACGGAACTCACAAGGACGGATAATTCATTAAATGAGTACATACATATGTACATTTTTGGTATGCTTTCTTGTGTTGTATTTTATTAATCTGTTTCGATGTGCATATATGTACACAATTTTTATAAAATAATCTTAAAATAAATAAAAATTAAAATTTTAAAATAATAAATTGCGGTGTGCAAGAGAAAATATATATGTATGTAATTGCAATAACTCCAAAACAACTTAATGGAGTTTTCCAAAATGATAATTATAAACGCTAAAACAATAATTGTGTTTCAGAAACCAGAATTTTCCTTGCACTAATTTTGGAGTAACATATTTTATTAAATATGCTCATATCTATGCATACATACATACATATACAAAACTACATCCTAATGCGAAAAATGAAAACCCTAAAGAAAAAATGTAACTTCTGCAGTTCTATATTTACACTATTTACATACATACATATATAGAATGATTTAAAATAGTGGAAAAGGTCAGTAATTTGCTTTGCTTCCTCTACAAGCCGCATATGTATGTAGATATGTATATCTTCCGTCTTTAATTATAGGAAACAAATTAACATCCACACATACATATTGTCCACGAAACTCTTTTCAATCCAACAACAAAAATGAGGTGATTGCTTAGGTAGCAACAGCAGAAAAGAAATCTGTAAAAAAGTTCATCATTTCTGGCGCCTCATTTCCAACAACTCACTATTCTCGGAAATAAAGATTACAGCATGAGCATTGGGACGTTAAAAAAATTCCTCTCCATTGAATTTCAGGAGTTGCCAACCCATTATACCTAAATGAACAATTGATATTAGTTATTAATTATATTTTAATATGCAAAATAATAATATAAACTTTATTGATACTACAATTAAATTATTGATATTATTATTAATAATTTTAATAATTTATAATAAATAATAATAATTTATAATTAATAATTTCATTATTAATAATTTTAAAAATAATATTAATATTAATAATATTACTGTTGAATAATTTGTGTATACATAAATATAAACATATATTTATTTTTAAAATAGATACTAAATACGTTTAAGAAGCACTATTCTATAAATTTGGCAACTTTATTCTCTGTTTCAAGTATACGCATATATATATATATATATATATATATATATACTGCAATAAATATTTCATGGAAGTAGATTTGTAGTACAGTACAAACTCGATAGTGTTAAGCAAATAGATTTGTTTTTATTCTTATTACTAGCATATAGAAATAATAAAAACGCTTGTTTGATTAGATGACACTTGTTTTATTTGCAGGTTGCTTAAACAATAATATGCACTTTTTCTTACATAAAATTAAGTTTTTCTTTAAATTGACTAGGCTTAAATATTGAGGTGAGAACTTCAAAAATATTATATAAAGGAACCAATAACAAATAAAATTCAGCAAAGTAAACTTAGAACTTTATATAATCGTTGAATAATATCTTCCATGTACATAGAATAGAATAGCATAGAATTAGAGTAGTTTTCCTTTATTGCAACCTTAAGCGGCTATTTTCTTTTGAAAATTTGTATATATATGTTAGTAGGTCATATTGTACACAGAACAGAAACTTCAACTTAAAAAATATATACACACATTCATATTACATAACAATCTCTATAAAAAATTGTAGAGGGACCAAATTTCAACGGAAATTTGTAGTTGTATAGAAGTTTTACGAGTGCCAGCAACAAATTAAGACATTGAATGAAACTAGGTCAGGGGAATTATTTCAATGACAAGGTCAATGCTGAATCGTAATGGTTCAGATTTATTTGAAATGAAATGAAAAACAGAAAGAATTGCAACAACTAATTATTGAATGTCATTTTCAAAACGGAATAACGTGATTATTTGCAATACCCATGCCATGCAATAATCAATCCCAATTATTCCTGGAATGATGAATAAATGAATGAATTATAAAACTTGTTATTTGAAATAATTTTAACTTGCTATTTTAGTAAATAACTTCCCAGATTCTATTAAAATTTCGTGTTCCTAGATTTTGGAGTAGACAGTTTTGAAGCGAATGAAAGTAAGTCTTGAACGATTTTACTTTCTACATACTTATGAAAAAAGATAAATTGCATCGCATGTGGAAATTTGGCTTCATTCAATTTCTGCTCTAGTACTATTCTGTGCAACACATAAAAAATGCACATTCCTTGATCACTAGCTGTGTTCTTGTTTGATAGCAAATATCACTTATGTATAGAGATCAGATTCGCCGACGGCTGCTTAACAAAAGCAACATGCATACATATGTACATATGTATTTTGTTCTGCTAAGGGTAGCCGACGCGGCGCCCCGCTGGTGTGTAAATTGCTATGTTGTTTTTTTACTTTGGAGCGCTATGAGTAATAAAACAAAGATATTGTCATAGAAAGAATATTTATTGCTTATAAGTCCATTGTTATCTTATTAATTGTGCTCCAATTAAGAGTTAGTTAACTCTTAAACGGGTCCACCTATTTCAATGCGATTTTCGCTTTTCTGTCCAGAATGTTTTCAATTTCTAGTTATTGAACACTATTGCAATATTTTTTATTGGGATAGCTTACGAAAAAACGGAGATTGCTTTCCGCAAATAAAAAAAATCGTTTTTCGAAAATCAACAAAATTTTCTTTGGAAAATCGTGTAAAAGAGAAAACGATGAGAACTTTTGGAATCTAAATTTAGACATATTTATTTGTTTGCATAATTTAATGTCATAAAAGAAAAATACGCTTACAACTAAAAAAAAATAACAGAAAATTACTTCGACTTTTTTTTTAGTTAACATAAATTTTTATAATTTAAGCTTTTTTGTCTTCATCACTGTTTATAGTGAAATCATCATCAATCGATATTGAATAAAATGAACATGTGACTTCGACGTTCTTGTTAGCATTTAAAAAAAATATGTAAATATGTACTCCATAATGACATTATGGAGTTTGTTAAAATAATCATTATGAACGCTAAAACAATAATTCAATCCCTTGTTGCCCTGCATTTAGTTATATACAATTTACATACTTTACGATATATGCACATACATATGTGTATGTATGTCTTCTTTCTTATGAAATTATAGGTAGTAAAATTCTTGTGTTTTCTATTTTTGATGGTGTGTGCGATTATAGAAGGTATCACGTATGTTATTTTGTTCAAATTCCAATGAATATACAAACTCCACACAAATTTACATTGTTCTTTAACGATCTGAGGCTATGTAAGCTCAAAAATATTTCTTTCTATGACAATATCTTTGTTTTATTACTCATAGCGCTCCAAAGTAAAAAAACAACATAGCAATTTACACACCAGCGGGGCGCCGCGTCGGCTACCCTTAGCAGAACAAAATACATATGTACATATGTATGCATGTTGCTTTTGTTAAGCAGCCGTCGGCGAATCTGATCTCTATACATAAGTGATATTTGCTATCAAACAAGAACACAGCTAGTGATCAAGGAATGTGCATTTTTTATGTGTTGCACAGAATAGTACTAGAGCAGAAATTGAATGAAGCCAAATTTCCACATGCGATGCAATTTATCTTTTTTCATAAGTATGTAGAAAGTAAAATCGTTCAAGACTTACTTTCATTCGCTTCAAAACTGTCTACTCCAAAATCTAGGAACACGAAATTTTAATAGAATCTGGGAAGTTATTTACTAAAATAGCAAGTTAAAATTATTTCAAATAACAAGTTTTATAATTCATTCATTTATTCATCATTCCAGGAATAATTGGGATTGATTATTGCATGGCATGGGTATTGCAAATAATCACGTTATTCCGTTTTGAAAATGACATTCAATAATTAGTTGTTGCAATTCTTTCTGTTTTTCATTTCATTTCAAATAAATCTGAACCATTACGATTCAGCATTGACCTTGTCATTGAAATAATTCCCCTGACCTAGTTTCATTCAATGTCTTAATTTGTTGCTGGCACTCGTAAAACTTCTATACAACTACAAATTTCCGTTGAAATTTGGTCCCTCTACAATTTTTTATAGAGATTGTTATGTAATATGAATGTGTGTATATATTTTTTAAGTTGAAGTTTCTGTTCTGTGTACAATATGACCTACTAACATATATATACAAATTTTCAAAAGAAAATAGCCGCTTAAGGTTGCAATAAAGGAAAACTACTCTAATTCTATGCTATTCTATTCTATGTACATGGAAGATATTATTCAACGATTATATAAAGTTCTAAGTTTACTTTGCTGAATTTTATTTGTTATTGGTTCCTTTATATAATATTTTTGAAGTTCTCACCTCAATATTTAAGCCTAGTCAATTTAAAGAAAAACTTAATTTTATGTAAGAAAAAGTGCATATTATTGTTTAAGCAACCTGCAAATAAAACAAGTGTCATCTAATCAAACAAGCGTTTTTATTATTTCTATATGCTAGTAATAAGAATAAAAACAAATCTATTTGCTTAACACTATCGAGTTTGTACTGTACTACAAATCTACTTCCATGAAATATTTATTGCAGTATATATATATATATATATATATATATATATGCGTATACTTGAAACAGAGAATAAAGTTGCCAAATTTATAGAATAGTGCTTCTTAAACGTATTTAGTATCTATTTTAAAAATAAATATATGTTTATATTTATGTATACACAAATTATTCAACAGTAATATTATTAATATTAATATTATTTTTAAAATTATTAATAATGAAATTATTAATTATAAATTATTATTATTTATTATAAATTATTAAAATTATTAATAATAATATCAATAATTTAATTGTAGTATCAATAAAGTTTATATTATTATTTTGCATATTAAAATATAATTAATAACTAATATCAATTGTTCATTTAGGTATAATGGGTTGGCAACTCCTGAAATTCAATGGAGAGGAATTTTTTTAACGTCCCAATGCTCATGCTGTAATCTTTATTTCCGAGAATAGTGAGTTGTTGGAAATGAGGCGCCAGAAATGATGAACTTTTTTACAGATTTCTTTTCTGCTGTTGCTACCTAAGCAATCACCTCATTTTTGTTGTTGGATTGAAAAGAGTTTCGTGGACAATATGTATGTGTGGATGTTAATTTGTTTCCTATAATTAAAGACGGAAGATATACATATCTACATACATATGCGGCTTGTAGAGGAAGCAAAGCAAATTACTGACCTTTTCCACTATTTTAAATCATTCTATATATGTATGTATGTAAATAGTGTAAATATAGAACTGCAGAAGTTACATTTTTTCTTTAGGGTTTTCATTTTTCGCATTAGGATGTAGTTTTGTATATGTATGTATGTATGCATAGATATGAGCATATTTAATAAAATATGTTACTCCAAAATTAGTGCAAGGAAAATTCTGGTTTCTGAAACACAATTATTGTTTTAGCGTTTATAATTATCATTTTGGAAAACTCCATTAAGTTGTTTTGGAGTTATTGCAATTACATACATATATATTTTCTCTTGCACACCGCAATTTATTATTTTAAAATTTTAATTTTTATTTATTTTAAGATTATTTTATAAAAATTGTGTACATATATGCACATCGAAACAGATTAATAAAATACAACACAAGAAAGCATACCAAAAATGTACATATGTATGTACTCATTTAATGAATTATCCGTCCTTGTGAGTTCCGTATTTAGGTTTGAAAATATCATTTATGTAAGTATGATGATGAGTTTTTCCGCCTTAAACTAAAGCCAAACGAAAATAAGTGCAATGCTGTAAATAAACCCGCAACGGCACTTTTCCGTCTTGGAGCATCCATTTTAACGTAGAATCTGCGATAACTCCGGAATGAAACAAGCTAGAGCAAAAATTTTGTCTAGCCAAATTCGCGGAAAAATACCCTCCTCCTGATAGACTATATGCCATCAGAGCAGGTATTGCTAAATAACTCAGCAGCGGCGTTTGAACACTTGCAAAACTCTGCTTACTTTGCAGTGGATTTAGTTCACCAAGAAACATCCGATTTACACGAATGTTACATAAAAATATTCTTGAAAGTATCCTCTTTCTATCCCAACAACTGTCAATTTGTTTAAACTAATCCTAAATGCCCAAAAAAGTCTTTAAAAATAACTCCATTCTACTACGAATCTTGTTTACGTTCGACTTTTTCCAGGAAAAACGCCAGATCATAACAAAATGTAATTAGAGGAAGGCAAAAAATTTTAATTTTTCGATTTTCTCAGCCAATTTTTAAGATAGGCACTTCATTCGAGTACCGAAATGTGCGGAAATATATCCTCTTTCCAACTGGCCAGTTGTCATCTCCGAAAAATTGCGTCTTCATAGGTAGCAACGCAAATTTACAGCCAAAAAAGTGTGATCAGCTGAATTTAAAAGTGAAATATCTCCAGAACTAAACTGTCTAGAGAAAATATTTTTATACTCATATTTGTGTTAAAATATTCTCTTTTAGATGGCATATATGGTTTTAGAGAAGGGGTATGTAAATAAACCCGCAACGGCACTTTTCCGTCTTGGAGCATCCATTTTAACGTAGAATCTGCGATAACTCCGGAATGAAACAAGCTAGAGCAAAAATTTTGTCTAGCCAAATTCGCGGAAAAATACCCTCCTCCTGATAGACTATATGCCATCAGAGCAGGTATTGCTAAATAACTCAGCAGCGGCGTTTGAACACTTGCAAAACTCTGCTTACTTTGCAGTGGATTTAGTTCACCAAGAAACATCCGATTTACACGAATGTTACATAAAAATATTCTTGAAAGTATCCTCTTTCTATCCCAACAACTGTCAATTTGTTTAAACTAATCCTAAATGCCCAAAAAAGTCTTTAAAAATAACTCCATTCTACTACGAATCTTGTTTACGTTCGACTTTTTCCAGGAAAAACGCCAGATCATAACAAAATGTAATTAGAGGAAGGCAAAAAATTTTAATTTTTCGATTTTCTCAGCCAATTTTTAAGATAGGCACTTCATTCGAGTACCGAAATGTGCGGAAATATATCCTCTTTCCAACTGGCCAGTTGTCATCTCCGAAAAATTGCGTCTTCATAGGTAGCAACGCAAATTTACAGCCAAAAAAGTGTGATCAGCTGAATTTAAAAGTGAAATATCTCCAGAACTAAACTGTCTAGAGAAAATATTTTTATACTCATATTTGTGTTAAAATATTCTCTTTTAGATGGCATATATGGTTTTAGAGAAGGGGTATGTAAATAAGCCAGCAACGGCACTTTCCCGTCTTGGAGCATCCATTTTAACGTAGAATCTGCGATAACTCCGGAACGAAACAAGCTAGAGCAAAAATTTTGTCTAGCCAAATTCGCGGAAAAATACCCTCCTCCTGATAGACTATATGCCATCAGAGCAGGTATTGCTAAATAACTCAGCAGCGGCGTTTGAACACTTGCAAAACTCTGCTTACTTTGCAGTGGATTTAGTTCACCAAGAAACATCCGATTTACACGAATGTTACATAAAAATATTCTTGAAAGTATCCTCTTTCTATCCCAACAACTGTCAATTTGTTTAAACTAATCCTAAATGCCCAAAAAAGTCTTTAAAAATAACTCCATTCTACTACGAATCTTGTTTACGTTCGACTTTTTCCAGGAAAAACGCCAGATCATAACAAAATGTAATTAGAGGAAGGCAAAAAATTTTAATTTTTCGATTTTCTCAGCCAATTTTTAAGATAGGCACTTCATTCGAGTACCGAAATGTGCGGAAATATATCCTCTTTCCAACTGGCCAGTTGTCATCTCCGAAAAATTGCGTCTTCATAGGTAGCAACGCAAATTTACAGCCAAAAAAGTGTGATCAGCTGAATTTAAAAGTGAAATATCTCCAGAACTAAACTGTCTAGAGAAAATATTTTTATACTCATATTTGTGTTAAAATATTCTCTTTTAGATGGCATATATGGTTTTAGAGAAGGGGTATGTAAATAAACCCGCAACGGCACTTTTCCGTCTTGGAGCATCCATTTTAACGTAGAATCTGCGATAACTCCGGAATGAAACAAGCTAGAGCAAAAATTTTGTCTAGCCAAATTCGCGGAAAAATACCCTCCTCCTGATAGACTATATGCCATCAGAGCAGGTATTGCTAAATAACTCAGCAGCGGCGTTTGAACACTTGCAAAACTCTGCTTACTTTGCAGTGGATTTAGTTCACCAAGAAACATCCGATTTACACGAATGTTACATAAAAATATTCTTGAAAGTATCCTCTTTCTATCCCAACAACTGTCAATTTGTTTAAACTAATCCTAAATGCCCAAAAAAGTCTTTAAAAATAACTCCATACTACTACCAATCTTGCTTACGTTCTACTTTTTCCAGGAAAAACGCCAGATCATAACAATGTGAAATGTAAATAAAGGAAGACAAAAATTTTTGTTTTTCGATTTTCTCAGCCAATTTTTAAGATAGACACTTTATTGGAGTATCAAAATGCGCGGAAATATATCCTTATACCAACTGGCCAGTTGTCATCTCCAAGAAATTGCGTCTTCGATTGTAGCAACGCAAATTTCCAAAAAATGTATGTTTACCTCGGCTTCTATATGGAATATCTCCAGAACGAAACTAGCTAGAACAAAAATTTTTTGTCTCAAATGTCCAGAAATATATTCTCTTTAAGATAGGGTATGTGCGATCAGAGCAGGTATGGCTAAATAATTCAGCAGGCGGCCTTAAACATTCTGTAAATTTTTTAGCATATTTATTTTGGCTTTTCTACATGAAATCAGAATGAGATAGGATTTTTTGTACTTGATTCCATATTCTGTACATGTGTACTATGAAACCGTAAAAAAATTACTGTTGTAGGTGTAACAGGTAGGCTAGTAGAAGCGTCGGAAGCCGCGAACACATTTTATGGAATATCTGGAAAACGAAACTAGCTAGGACAATTTTGTTTGGATCAAAAAATAGAGAAAAATTTCTTCTTTAAGATAGATAAGGCGGCGTTAGAGCAGAATATACTAAATAACTCAGGAAATGCGATTTAATATTTGATTCCACAAAGTCATGTTTACATTTTACCTTATATCTTTTTTTTCTGAACATATACATATTTCATATTCCGCAAAAAGAAGGAGCATAAATTTCGCTTTAAAGCGATATAAACAGTGTCTTTCTACGATATACGGTTAATTTTTAATAAATTTTTGAAAATTAAGTTTATTTTTATCATAAATAGCATCCACAAATAAACCACCCTGAAAATCGTTGCTAACTTTTCCGTTGCTAATTTCACGCACGTTATTTCCTACAAAACATTACGTGCTTCATCTTTAAAAATTTTAAATATTATATGCTGCAACTTGCAGCTTTTTTACTCTCCGAAACAAAATTTTTATATTAGGTTTTTCGGATTTTGGTTGAAAAGTGACATGGGAATTTTACGTTTTTAAATTTTCTATATTTTTACATCGGCAATTTTTGTTCAACGAAAAAAAGTAAAACGATTCTGATAAATTTTTCATTAGAATACACAAAAATTAAGCGTGTAAAAATTAATATAAATTCCAAATTTTTTATGATTATTGGAAGAATTAACCCTAATAAATTATCAATAGATAAATTTATAAGAATTTGCATGTCAGCAGGAAAGATTACTAAGAATTTCAAATTCAAGTCTTCGAACCAAAAAATTTAAGGTTATTGCGATTTGGCGACGATTTTCTGCAATTCTAACCAAGTTAATAAAGATTATTATTGGGATAAAGTCAAACGTGTTCCCAAGGGTAAAAATTAAGGAGTAATTTTAGTCATATCTTTTGAGGCTAAAATTACTACAAACGCAATTGTCTCGGCGCCATTTCTTCCAAGCACGAGTACAACTTATAAAATAATAGTATAGTCATGGAGCAAAAAGTGCACAAAAAAGTAATCAACATTAAGGAAGGCGTAACTCCTGTCAAGGGTGACATGTCTACAGGAAACAAACTAGTCGCGCTGTCAGCAAATAACAAGGTTAAGCACCAGCAACAACATCATACACATCAACGTACTATCACGAAAACGAGAGTTCGAGTAAGCATTTCCAGCAATCATCACAATTACAACACTATCACCTCTGACACAAAGTCACTTACCAGTAATGCTATTGAGAGAAATTCAGGAGTAAGCAGCAAGATAGTGTCAACGAGGAACAAAAATGAAGGTAAAGGAACAGCTGAAATTTAATGATTTTGCATATATTAAATTTGAAATTGTTAAGTACTCTATAATAGACAGAAAAACATTATTTTTATGTAATATCATAATGCTATTATCCAGCGTCTCGGGTGTAAGATGCCTCAATGAGGAAATATTTATCTGCTATTAGCTTGTTGCTCGTATAGAAATACTTCCCACGTTTATAGGGCTTACCTATGACGAACTGATATTAACAATAATTCAACTCTATTTAAAATATTTCGTTGCAGAGGCTATTATGGACTTACGTCAACGTATTCCCGATATTGAAAATATTTTCGATGTGCACAGCCGCGTTGGTAATGGCACCTTTAGTACCGTTCTCTTGGGAACTTTGAAGAAAGATCGCGAATTTCCAGAGAATGTAAGAAGAAAATTCGCTATTAAACATCATATCCCAACAAGTCATCCGGATCGGATAATTAAGGAGCTAAAGTGCATGGTGGAGATTGGGTATGCATAAAAATGATTGTCAATTCTTGCGACAGATATATAAATAGGATCATTATTTAAAAATATACATTCATCATTCCCTTACCAAAATACATACGTTTCCAAAATCCTTGTTTGTTAAACTTTTGTAAAATTTTGCTTACGCTTTTTGTCTATTCAACAATTTCTATAAAGAATTGTTCTCTATATGTAAACTTTATGCCTAACTTTGCAACGTGTATTCATGCTGTAGTATTAATTTTATTGTTTATTTTTAGTGGATGTGAAAACGTTGTCGGCATTAATTGCACAATCCGCCACAATGAGTCTGTCGCCTTTATTATGCCTTACATGCCCCACGACCGCTTTCACGATTTCTTTAGTAAAATGGATTTAGACGAGGTGCAGTGCTACATGAAGAATCTATTCATAGCGTTGAGGCGTGTACACAAGTTCAATGTGATTCACCGAGACGTCAAGCCTAGTAATTTTCTCTATAATCGGCGTAAAAGGCAATTTCTTCTGGTGGATTTCGGCTTGGCACAACAGGTGCCCATATACCCACTGAGAACTGCGGCTCCTATTACAGCAACTGATATGATTGAAGGTAAACGTATGCGGGAACATGATGATGAATTTTCTCAGCTGATATTGCATGAGCAAAGCGCAAATGGCGGAGTAGTCAGTGGATCTCTTAAACGCGTACGTTCCAATGGAGCGCACGGCGACCAACAGGTGACAGTACTTAACGCAGCCGGTTCCCCAATCGGTAGGGTAATAAATAATTCGTCGCTCATGAATGGATCGCCTTTTAAAATGCCACTCAAACAATTGAACGAAAATTCAAACCTGCCAACAAAATCTAGTAGTGGAAATACAAGTAACACGACGACCACAACGAACACTCCTGGCATTTACAGCACTTCGTCGAGCAGGTAAATTTTTGAAGTTTTCTTTTCCGCATGTTATAAATTTGACGAATTCCTTTTTAAAGACAAGTGAAGACGGCGCTAATAGGTGCAACATTGCCGGGTCGCTTACAAAAAAGAACACGTGTCCAGAACAAAGTGCCTGTCAACGGCCAGTCTCCCTCTAATTTATCCACAAGTAGTGCAGCGAAGAACAACTCGACTACTCTGAAACCAAGCAACGAGCAGACCATTGCGAAATACAGCTCGAATCGCAATCTCACCAACTCAAACATTTCGAAGTGCTGCTGCCACGGAAATCCTCAAGTTTGCAACATCTGCCTGATAAAAAAAGAGATCCATGCTTCTCGCGCAGGAACTCCCGGCTATCGGCCACCAGAAGTGTTGCTTAAGTATCCCGACCAAACAACAGCCGTTGACATTTGGGCCTCCGGAGTAATATTTCTGTCAATTCTATCCTCCGTATATCCGTTCTTCAAAGCCCCCAACGACTACGTAGCATTGGCCGAAATGGTCACTATTTTCGGCGATAAAACCATTCGTAAGACTGCTTTTGTTCTTGACAGACTGATAACGCTGAGTCAAAGAACAAGACCGCTTGATCTGCGAAAACTGTGCGTGCGCTTTCGCAACCGCTCTAAGTTTAGTTCACCAGAACTGCTCAAGAAATACGAAGGTTCTGACGGTAACTGCGAAGTATGCAGGAATTGCGACCAGTTCTCCTTTAACTGCCTCTGCGCCGAATCGCGCTATCCAACAGAACCGCTGACCAACGACGATCCCTTCCCCACCAGCGCTTATGACTTGCTCTATAAACTACTCGAAGTGAATCCACACAAACGAATCACCGCCGACGAGGCTTTAGAACATCCGTTCTTTAAAGAGATGCAGAAAGAAGCATCCAAGAAATCTGCCCGGGACTAATGTACATGTGTGTGTGTGTGTGCGTGCGTGCATGTTGTGTGTAGTCGCAATTCCTTCTCGTATTGAGAATTGTTCGCATGATTGAAATGAAATTGTTAGAAAAAATTTATCTACCTTATAGAGAAAATCCCTAAATATCCGACAAAGCCAAATTTTATTTTTGATACAAATATATTCATTGCATTTTTTACTTTAGCCAAATTTGTTATTGTACTAGATCTAGCTGAGAAATAACCCTTATTTATGTTATTCAAAATTTTTTAGTTAATATTTGTCCAACAAATCGATCATTTATAATAGAATTTTTAAAATTTTATTTAAAAACTAGTGCAAAATTTAATGACGAATTAAAAATAATTATAATTGTACATATGAATAGGGGAATATATATTTTTTACTTAAAATTGTTAAACATTTTTATACGGCTATAATAAAACAAATAACAGGTACATGATATTACGGAGTTTATCAAGAAGCAATCGGTCTTTAATTTCTACAGATTTGATTTATATCAGCCTTGGCGAAGCGAGTTATCCCTTCCATAGCCTTTAGGATGTTCCCCTGAATCGAAACAGCTATAAAATCTTTAAGGATTGGCTCTCCGTTAAGTTGTTATGGTCGTATCAAGGTCAAAACTGCTGTATCTACCAAAGTATTAGGTTTACCGAAGTGACCGATACTCCGTTTGAAAGGTATTCATAAGATCTATCTTTTAGGTTATCTTTTTTGAAAATATTTCTACATATTTGCTCCATTATCAGTATGGAGATAATTTCGTTTTACGAAAAAATGGCGAAGGTAATAGTAAAAAACATGATGTACGCCTTTATGTATATGCTATTTAAGGTATAGAATAAGATCGATATTATTAAAGCCCATAATCTACCCTTTTTGGAGATACACATATAACATATCGAAATATTGAAAATTAGTGTAAACAGTTAATCTCGTGTTGTAGTATAATGAACTCTGCAATTTATTTGCAGAAATCTGTTCGCTGCATAGCCGGTGATAAGCCACATGATAAGGGTCATAATAAATCGGCGCATCCTATATTTGGCCACAGAAAACTCATTCAATTTACGTTCACAACTTCTCATTCGGCGTATCTACAGCATAATGGAAACAACGACTTTAAGAAGTTATACTTCGTTTCGAAGGTTAAACAATACGCCTTTATAATATAAACATTTTTATATATGTACCTCCACGCGCTAATTACCGAGAAAGAATTCTTTTATAAGGTCACAAGACCGATATTTTCGTATATAAGCCATAACTTATAAACTAATTGGGCGTGGCGCAAGCAATGTATGACACTAATGGAGACTTGTCAAATACCTTACCAAAGGTACAACTTACACTAACTCAGTTTACTTACTTTTGGAGTTATTGACCCTTTTAGTTTATGAGCTTTTGCTACCTTATAACGTCCACAACTTGAAAATGGAGCACATATTAATATTATTAACGGTAAAATAAGCGGCGTAAAACACACCAACAACTCAGTTTTGATTGAAATTTTTTCTAGTTAGCAAAAATTTCTTATTGCTGTACCAAAAGTTCATGCTCTTTCTCTTACGAAGGAATAGAGAAAGCAAAACCAATATAAGAATGGTCAATCATAAAATTTAACTATACTATATCTATTTTGTTTTACGGTATAGTCACACAAGACGTACGTAATTACAATACTGTCATTTCTGTTTTAAAACTCTTGTTAGATTCAGTCTCTAGCGATAATTTCTATCGACATACCCGTTCGATATTAATCGAAAAATATTCCGTCACTATCGTTGAAAAGTTTTCTTCAATTATTACCGGGCATATTTCTGGAGGCACGTGTGGTTTGCATTAATACCGAATTTTTCTGCATTTATTACTGACTGTGTATAATAAATTACAAGACTATGGTAAGCAATTTTATTTCAGATATTGCTTTTTATTAAAAACTAATGAAAAATTGCATTCTGAACGATTTTTTCATAAATTATGTTCCTAACCTCATTGTGATATGAACAGATTTGTCGAAAATGTAATTTCTACCAATGACTAGTTTTTTGGACTGTTATGTAACCAAAAGAGTATACAATTGAAAATGTATGTTGACTATTTGGGAATTTACTAATTTCAGGCTGCTGTTGCGAAGAAAATTATTCCTATGCTAGATCGCATTTTAGTGCAGCGTGCAGAAGCTGCAACTACAAGCAAGGGTGGAATATTGATACCGGAAAAATCTGTTGGTAGGGTTTTACATGGAACTGTCGTCGCTGTCGGTCCGGGTTCACGAAGTCCAGTAAGAAAGCTTTCAGAAATATTCGTATATCTATTTTCAATCAATCTATATTTTTTATTACAGCAAACTGGATCTTATATTCCAGTTGCTATAAAAGAAGGCGATCGCGTTCTATTGCCCGAATACGGAGGCACCAAGGTTGAAATGGAAGACAAAAAAGAATATTTACTCTTCCGCGAATCTGATATTCTTGCTAAGTTAGAGTAATTATATTGTAATGACATCCGTTGCTGGCTCGTTGGATTCATGTTTATTTCCATATTTCTAAAAAATTAGACTAAATTTTATAAAGAGTGTGTATTTGATGCAAATACAATTACTACTAGTGTTAAAATAAAATAATTTTTGTTTTATTTCATATTTTCAAAGTTATGTCTGGGAGATGCGGAATGTTTAGTTTAGTGGTTGTGAAACTATAGATTAGACACAAAAGACTTGAATTTTTAATATTTTATGTAGTAATGGAACAAGAATCAAGAGACATTTGAGATATGGTCCCTGCTTCACAATGCAGAAATAAAGCGAACTGTTGAGTTTAACCAAAGTTTTAACTTACAGGCGTAAGTGAAGTATAGGTTAATCATCAACTTCGAGGAAGTGTTCACGTACAGCTGTCGAAGAACTAAATAAATCCTTCGCCTTAGAAGAGCCCTTAGTTGCCCACAGAAGTTTCACTATATTTATGGAATTAGTCAAGCAGTAACAGCTGCGATTTGGCACTGTGACGTATGTGATAAGAAAGCATCAGAAACAATTTCTGGTACGAATAAACTAGCTTTTCAGCAGACTTGTGCTGGATTGTAAATTTTTTTTTGTATCAGTTGTACTATTTACTAAAGTCCAAGATAGGTAACAACCTGCCTATAATTTTCTCTTGTCCATATTCTTACAAATCTAACGATCTTCCATTCCAAGGAAAATGTAAAAGTCGTAAGTATTGCTTTTAAAAATATTTTAACACACTTGAGATGGATTCCATCAAGCCGTAACGTTGGAATACGCCAGGCGAAAGTCCCAGTAGTCAACATTCCTAAAGCAATTTTCCGCAAACAGAGCTCTTGCTTTCCTGTTCAAATGCGTCGTTGTATTTCGAAATACATATGTTTGTATGTTGTCAAGCAGCGTCTGTAGAACTTTCTAGAGGTCAAGTTTTTCAGCATAACGACACGGCTTATTTTTATAAAGGAGAACATAGAAGGTCACAGACATTGTAAATTGTTGAAGAGCGCTGACCGCGTAGTATGTTTCATATGTAACAAGAAACATTGTTATAACCTATTATAGTAATATAAAGTGATTTATGTCGATAGTGGTTTTATAGACGATAGCGGTCATCATTAAAGATGCATCTTTAACTTGGTCAAATTCCGATATGCACACACATTGAATCCCCAATGTAAATGCTGGTTTTGATATCAGTTTCTATTCGAGTCAAGGTTTCATAACTAGACGAGTTATTTGTATACTTCTTATTTTATAATGTATTATCTGTTAATAACAGTATTAATTGTTGTACCTCATAATATAGAAGGCAACGACTATGCCCAAAACTCTACAACCTCCACCTACTTACAACTAAATTAGTATAGTAATTTATACTATAAATAAAATTTATTATTGACAAATTCTCAAAAATACATTTTACGTGAAAAAATAAACCTTTTCGATAAAATTTAATTGCGTTTAAGAAATAACGTTATGAAACAATTGAAATCTTCAACGTTTAAACACCACAGATCCTAAATTAAAAATACAGATAAATAAACAATTTTCAACAGGTTTAGTGACGACGCAACGACTTTAAGAATTTATTTATGATGTTCAAAGTGTATAAACTACATGATTTTTAAGAAATATATGTAAAGAAAAGAAAAGTCCGTACATTAAAATTCCTTAATTACTTTTACTTGTAATTTCATTATTCACCATAGTGTGTCTTCAAGGTTGTGTTGTGAATGGGAATAGGACCCTTAAGTGTTATTGTTCTTATCTATTTTTAAGTAGTTATAACTATATTATATACCTAGAAAACTCTGTTCATATAATTCATTGTTACTTTTTATCTTTATATATCTCAATTGAACACGCAGTGAACTAAGATTGTGAACCATCCCATTTTAGTTAATACGCTACAAACTAATATTTCACTTTTTCAAAATTTCTTTTTATCTTGTACTACAAACAAAATGGAAACTGTCTCAATAAAGATATTAAATTATATGTAAAGATATCCATTACAACTTTGTGGTACAAGTAATCAAAATTTTAAGATTTCTATAATACTAACCAGCCTTTTCGTTATATAACATCACCACACACTACAACAATTCTTATGACCTGCAATGTTGCACAACAAGGTTGTATAATTAATGATTACCTTTGCGTAGAGCAATTTTAATTTTTTTGTTGGAATTCGATGAAATAGGTCATACTTTTACCTACTCCTATTTTCTATGCCTTTTCCACTATGATAATTGCCAACTGCAAACCTGCAACTTTGACAGCTATTTAAGTCTGACACTACTACTTGGCAATTGGACAAACTAATTGATAGTGTGAGGACGCGTGTTGATCATTCTGATCAGAGCTTACCTTTGAATGGAATCGTAAATAAGCTAGTGTGAAAGTAAATTGAGATCCTTTATCAAAGTGTCTTGAATACAACAAATGTAATCAGCAAATGTACACAAATTTACGTTGGTTTTTGTTAATCGGTTAACCCTTTCGCGTTGGAAAGCTTTGCTTTTGAAATTTAGAAATAATAACTTGTAGCAATAAAGAAGACTTGCGTTGGTAAGTACATTTATTCACTAATCGTATATCAGCTAATTAATTCCAATTGGATTAATGGCTAACATTTGTGTCAATACTATCAGTGTTTATTGGGAATTGCGATATCCAAAAAATTAAATAATTTGAAATGACAATTGGGTAAAATCAGCCACTTGTTGTTTCATAGCTTTCGTTTATCGATTGTTTATGACAACTTCAATAAAACACCGAATGTGTTGATATATCATTCGTACAAAATTATTGAGTTTAACATAAAATTAGATTGCGCAACTTTAAAGAACAAACCATTCGTTTCCTGAGTTAAATGCTGCATTTCTAATCTGCTCGTTTTTGTATTCTGCTGTCAAAAATAAGTGAACAATGTTACGAAATCCTTCTCTAAATCATATTAATTGCTATCAGCAAACAAAATCGAAGACTTGGTACTTCGTTAGTTCAATTGGCCACAAACGAATGTGAGTGTCAATAAACTTCGTATTTTGGCTGTGTGTCCATAAGCTACAATTTAAATGTAGATGTTTTGCCGTTCAAACATTAGGTAAGGAAACTACCAAAAAATGTATTAATTCACGGGTCGCTAATATTATTAAGTAAATTTGATTGATAAGAAATAAAACAAATTTAAGCCTTATACCAATCCGTGAATTATATGATCATCAGTAATTAGGAACATCGATCAAAACTATGATTGTGAAAAGTTCGGCGAGTAACGGCAATTGTGTTTTTGAATTCTCTAGCAACTGAATAAACTTTAAAAAATTTAGCGAAATGCTTCAATAAACATAAAAAAATTGCAAAACATCTGTACAAATTGTTTTCGACAAATTCCTTTGAAATTCCGTGCTTTGTAAACACGATAACATAATTTAGCACAGAAAACACTGCATTGACTACTATTCGAAGCTTGTGTCTTTGATGTCGCACAACGGCTTCAGTTTCGGATCCAAACAGCTTTTAACAGTGCAAATATCTACGTATTAAAAACCGGTTGAAGTCTAATGAAACGTTCAGTTCGTCCAAAATGATTATGTAAGCGTTGGATTTGCAGAAAATTTCATAATATTTGTGGATATTTATCGTTGCCTCTTGCTTTATTATACTTTTAACCAGCTTTATTCCGTTTGATTCCCTTTGAAATCTTTGCTGCCTCCGAAAGGAGAACAGGAAATCATATTAATATTAATCATCAATAAGTTACAAAAACTGTATACAGCGATTCGTAAAACCGATGATGATGTAGATTTCCAAAATGTTGACTTCAAATGCTATTAGAGACTATAACAATTCGGCATTACGTTAATTGGATTACCTTAAAACATCACAATTCAAAAGAAAGGGATTCGAATAACATATTTCACGTTGCTGCGACTCTACCTTTCACTTTCCATTGGAGCAACAGCAGAAACAGAAAGCCAATCAACATTTTCAAGCAACGCCATTCATTGTTGGCCAAGAGCAGTGACCAACACTTTGATGTTTGAACTGCATGTATGACCGTCGTTACGTGTACGTAGATCAATGTTTCGCCTTCGCAGCGCCGCTCTTTTCCACTTGATGTCAGGCTATAAAATAATGTAAGACTTTATGTAAACATCTGCATTATTTGTGTAGCCTCACTTCCACTGCATTTACAAACGTCTTCTCTCATAAGACTTCTTTCTTGTACCGGAATCAAGTCGTCATTGGGTAATGTTAAAACTTACATGTGGTAGCCTCGAGTTATGAGCAAAACCTATAAAGTAAACCGAGAAAGTAGATCCCATCAGTCGCCACTTGGAAAGATTGAAGTGAATTCGTTGTAGTTTTGGTTCTCTGGAAGAGTTATTCCTTAGCAAATCGTTCAATTCAGCCTTGGATTTTAAGTTTCTCTCAACACATAACGTACGTGAGTTATGTAGTTTTCGGTTCTTCCCTTCGTCAGCTCGTTTCGCTCATGCAAAGTAGTTACTAGAAAAATCTAGTGCAGCCGATCGGATAGAAGCAAGTGGCTTTTCGTGAAAGAGATTGAATTGCTTAGAAGACTCGAAAAATCCCCTGAAAAACATCTTTACAAAAGAACAAAAAATTATTTATTAGTTTTAATCTTGTGTCTTGCGACGGCGTCATGGGTTTTGCCACGGCGTTTGTGGTTTTCAACTAAAAATTCCATACTAATTAATTTACCATTTCGATTTCAATGCTTGTTGATCACCATTTTTTAACCATCGAAATCAAATATTTAATATATTGTAGTGATTTATTGTATACATTAAAAAATACAGCGATTTGTTAAATTTTATTATAGTCTCATTTAACACAATCAATAATCAATTGTTTTAGAGACGTGATATGAGTTTTAAATATTTCCATTGAATTGAATAAATAATGAATTAAAAGTAAAGGTTGATTACATTATGAGAAACGCAATGAGCAAATAAAATAATGAAATAGGATCAAAGCAAATAAGTTTATTTACACAGTGGGAATGAAATTATATCCATATTCCTGGTTTCACATGTCTGCAACTCTGTTTTCCTCTTACTTTGTATTTTTAGAAATGATTTTTTGTTTTAATTTTTTTAAGTAATTAACTTGGCTTTTTATTAACTAAATTCTGAAGTTCTAAAGTAGTCGAGAAACAATGCAATTATATTTAAGGCCTTAATAGATCTTCACAGTTATTTCTTATCAACGGATTTACTCAGTCGTATTTGTTATATCAACTCAAACCGTAGCGAGTGTTGTTTACTCGGGGTTTTTACGTTTTAAAGTTAGCACGAATTTTCACTGTTTGTATGTAAAAAACCAGAGAGAGGTTAAACAGTCATATACATATACATAAGTACACATGTATTTGATTTTCTTAAATTGCTCATTGTATTTCAACGGAATGATAGACAGCTAAATAAATGATAAATACCGCAACTAGCTGCTTAACCAACTCCGATAAGAAATGCAGTGGAGATAATTCATTTATACTCAGATGATTAGCTTTGCTGTCATAAAAATAACCTTAGCAGTAAAACACTGAAAAGAGAGAAGGAGAACGCCACCTTCCTAAGCTGAGAAAACGCGAAATCTTCTCGCAGAATGTGAAATTCCTCCCTCGAACTTCGTGAATCTTCTCGCAGAATCCTTCTGCAAACTTAAAAAGATTTCCTGCTGCCTTCGTTTCACTTTACAACTTGTAATTTTGACAGATAAATAAATAATAAATTATCTGTAGCAAAACTTAATCTTAGAACAATTATTAAAAGAATATTTCCTATTTAATAATATAACTATGAAAAAACTATGTACATATAAATAATATAAAAATAAATATACAATATTTTAGATTTATTTTTTATTTAGTCATTTATTCTATTATTCTTTTAAAGACGACAATGAAGAGAATTTCTTAGTTAATTCCCCAAATGTGTATTTTTGATGCAGTCTATCATAAACATAATTTCATTAAATAACTTAATTTATAAAATATTTTGCAAATATTCTATGTTATTTTCCGTCTTCTAATTAATAATATTAATAAAATAATTAATGCTTTTGGATACAAAAGTTTAGCTTCCTTTTTTTAAAAGGAAATATTTCCTACCTTTCCTAAGGTTTCTGTAGGCTTCTTTGCTAAACGATTTTTATGCTAAATTTAATATTGATAAATATAACGTTATACGCAATAATAATAGCCACTGGTGCGGTCAAATATATTTG
Source organism: Thecophora atra (assembly GCA_937620795.1). Classification (NCBI taxonomy): domain Eukaryota; kingdom Metazoa; phylum Arthropoda; class Insecta; order Diptera; family Conopidae; genus Thecophora; species Thecophora atra. The sequence continues at coordinate 21,504,518 of OW569397.1, read as the reverse complement.
ATAAGCATAAAATTAAAACAGCAAGTTGACAATTGTGCTTATCTTTTCTCTGATAATGGGGATATAGTAATTGTTTCGTCGCAATTTAAAATGTGTTGTGGTGTGGGAGCCAAATTTTATTGTGGTTAACATTTGAGGCGGTGCTAACTACAGTTGTTTACAATAAAAGACCAATGCTAAAAGAAGTCATTTATATCGCGCCTTCGTGAGTACATTCAAAATATTTTGTTAATTGTTTAAAATACGGTCGAAAATCCTTTTCTTTGCAACACACAGTTTTGTGATTTGCTTCATCTGTCGTTAAGAATCTAATAAACACAGAGTAATCATCAAGACCAGCTTCAGTCTGAGATAAGAAGCGATATCTTCCGTTTAATAATCAGTTAAGAGGAGGACGCGACCATATGTGATTAGGATTTTCTATGTTGTGAAAGGAAGCAGTTAATCGTGCAAGAGATTCTTAAATAATGGAAACTAAAAGTTGTAGGGGAAACAGTAATCACAAGTGTTTCTATCACAATGTTTTCGGTGTATAAAAGTCAGTAGAGAAGTGATAGTAGGTCGTAAATTTGACCATACTTGAATCGTGGTAGTTCAAGCCTCGCCAAATAAATAACGTGGAGCTCAGTATTGTTCAGACTTCCGTGCTGACTGCTACTTTTAGATTAGATTCGGTTTTGTGAAAGTGTTTCTAAAAGCATTGCTATTTTTTGGTTTAACAATTATTATAACATTTAAATGTATTGATATTCATACTACATAAAGCAAAATATATATTAAAAAGCTACTATTATTTTATAATTACATTATAATAAATTTTAAGCGGTTTAACAAAGTCTCTCTTTGAAGGAAGTCAATTAAAAAAACGTGAGAAATTTTCAAAGTATAACAAACTTTTACTTCACTTAATTTAATTAAAATTATTGAATTTATTTAACTAAAATTTAATTCAAAGGATAAAGTTTAAAGTTAAAGTTAAAAGTTAAAGTTAAAAGTTAAAGTTAAAAGTTAAAGTTATAAGTTAAAGTTAAAAGTTTAAGTTAAAAGTTAAAGTTAAAAGTTAAAGTGTAAGTTAAGTTAGGATTAAAGTTAAGCGGAACTTTCTTCTATATATAAATAAACATACTTTAGTCGGTTTTAACCTGTAGTAAACTAATCACAATTCGATGACTGTCATCGTTACCAAGAAGTTTTGTGTTTAGTTCTATTCTCAATGCAAACGTTTCACATTTCATTGCACACAGACATCGTTTTAGTTTTTGTTTTTTTTTGGGAAAAATCAGAACAATACAATATACAATTTCTGAAAGCTTTCGAAAAACACAAAGCGATATTCGTTTAAAGCTACACGTGTGAGCCGACATGTTTCCTCAGCAGCATTTCTCTGTTTTTATCTACAGCTCAAGTTCAAACAACTTGAAATCGGATTCCTCGAGGCATGCAGTAATTACATTTAAATTTCCTATACATATTCATTCGTAAACAAGATCGAAATGCACTCGATTGTACATTGATTATCCTAAATACTCTGTCTATTGTAAATAAATGAATAGAATTTGCAAAAATATCTCAATTATATTTTGAATTCATTATTTAACTGATGCCAATTTCGATCTTAGCGCAACTAAATAAACACGACGACTTTAAATATAACAAGATAAAAGCCACATAAGTTCACTGGCTCTGAAATTAACTTAAATCAACGTTTAAAACTGTTCTCAATCATTTATCATTTACAGTATTAAAATGTATGTATGTTTATTGAAGAGATGCGCAAAGGAGTCAATTAAGAATAGACGCAGTTGAAATAATTACATTTGCATTTGGACGAAAACGTTCTCATAAAAATATTCAGACTTTTCCCATCTTCATAGTTCATTGAATTTAAATTCGTCGCTAATTTATGTAAGTAATTGTTTTTTCTTGTGTTTAATACATTCTATAGAAAAATGCGAATTCGCATAAGAAGAGGACAGATAGGAAATTGTTTAACGTTTATATGCAAACACTTGAATCTCATGTGAAGATTTTCTTCCTTTAAAATCGTCGCTTCGATTCGTCTTCTTCAAATTTAAGCTAAACTTTGAAGTGATAAAATCAAACTATTGCTAGAGATCAATTTTTGTAGTACTGAAATCGTTTTTGACCAATCAAAAACAACCTATGAACCCTCTGTCTCATTGAACTGGAGTAGAACTGATGGACATATTGAGTCTCTCAAGCATCAATAGCATATTCAATATAATTCGTTTAAGAGCGTTAGAAATGAATAAATCTATATATCTTTGGGAATTTGCTTGTATTGAATAAGCCTCCATTTATCATTAAATTTATTTGAATTAACAAAATTATGCTTACAACATTAATTTGCTTGTATTCTGTTCTTTTCTTTGTAGACTTCTAGAAAAGAAATCCTTCTGTTTGGCATAATCATTATTTTTTCAGTCTGCATCACAATGGATCACTCAGAACACAGTATTCACAATCACGGTATGTTTTTTATATTTGTATGAATGTTGCTATTAAAGTTATTATTATTATTATCGCAAATTAGTTATAAAACAATATAAAACTTAGCTTCAGTACAGGTAAATATCTGATAGTAAAAGGGAGAAGGTGCTATGTTATGCACATGTTAGAATTTATCGACATACAGACTGCGTTTAGCCTCAGTTATCGTCGGACAATACGTCCAATTGGCCTCAGCATATCGTATACAACAAGTCCAATTGGACTATTCGATATCGGCGACGCGGAGTACATTTCAAATGGAAAATGGTTTATATCAAGTGTAATGGATAGTGTAGCAGAAGTTAGTTCCTAGTTTTCAGTTGTATGTCTGTCAATTTTTCTTGAAGTAATCAAAATGAGGCGTAACATTGCTTTACCACAGAGAAAGCAAGCTTATCTATCACCGCCAAAGCAGTTCAGTGTTTCTATTCGCCTTTGCTGTATTCTTCTTTCACTCCGTCATTTTTATCTTATCGCCGCCACCGATTTTCACTTCCACTGATTCAAGATGGTTTTTAACGTCGGTTAAAAACATAAACCAAAGGCGAAATAAAGCATAAGTAATCTCATTTGGCATATATTCGGAAATAAGTGTAGTTATTTTAGATAATTTAGTTGCTAACTGGTTTTGGCAGAGAAATGCAATAAAAAACTAGTTCAAATTCGTAAAACTTGTTGTGGTTTTAGTATGCAATCAGCATGAATTGTGGCTTCAGCATTTTTCAATCGCGTTTATATATTTTCACAATGTAGGAAAATACTTTTTCAACTGAATATGTTTTGTCATGAACTACTTCTGAACGCTGACATTAAAAACCTATTATAAATCTTTCCAAAGCTTCTTAATTTTAGGTAAACGTTTTTCGAGTTTTAGCGGATCTCAGTTTAAAAAAAAACTAGCTTTCAACTAAAGTTTCCTGAGAGGGAAAAGGTAATTTTTATATTTCGTAGAATCCTAGTTGTAGTCGTTATCTATCAGCTCTAGTTTTCGCAGTAAATTGATAGCCAAAGCCTTAAAAAGTTAGTGTATTTTTTAGTGCTATCGAATTGGTTGTAGTGTCATGCTTCCTTAATGATTTAATTTGCATTGAATTACTTATTAATACTCATAAATGTAGGTACTCACGGTTCGCACGAGCACATCATGGCACCTGCTCCGCCGGTGGACGTGATGACGCTTGAAGATGGCACAGGAATGCACGATATGCATTCGGTGCACCACGCGAACGCTGTAGATTCCAATCCGATGGTGCATCAGATGATGTCAATGGCGGTCAGCATTATTTAATATACGCCAGCATTTTGAAATTTTTATCCTTAACGCTTTCACTTCTCACAGTTCCACTTTGGCTACAACGAAACGATATTATTTTCCTGGTGGAATATCAACAGCCTATTAGGACTGCTCGGTTCCATGCTCGCCATATTTATAGTGGCGATTTTCTACGAGGGCCTGAAGTACTATCGCGAATATCTTTTCTGGAAGACTTACAACCTGCTTGAATATCGCCCAGTTACAGGGCCGCAGGGCAGCAATCCGGATCAACAGCGGAGAGCGGCGCCCACATCGAATGCGTCGCCAGTGCAGTAAGTTCAAATGTCGCTGAACACTTCCTCCAATTTCAAATCTTTGCAATTCTCAGTAGTAAATCTCGTTTAATTATTATTATGTCCGCTTCAGATATCATTTGTTGTAACTTTTAATGTAGCTAGCAATTATTTTTGTCCACAATTCATACAATTCACTTATTTGTGTTCTTTCTTCTGATTTCTTTCTTTGTGTATGTTTCATCGCGATGTAGATACGTTGGCGAAGTCATTCACAAGCAGCCGTAAGTATTTGAATATCATTGTTTCAGGTTTTTATGCTAGATATTTCCCTTTCCGCATTGCATTGTAACATAACACTTTGTATTATTAATTCAGCATCAGTTTACTTTTCACATATTTTATTTATTAAATATATTAAAGTATCGCATCATTGATTTAAAGCCAATGATCGATTGGAGAAAAGTCTTTAACAAAGTTAAATATCATTTAGTTCAATGGAAATTGTAAAAATCTACGAAAATGTAATAAAACGTCTTGAAAATCGTTAATTAAAGTTACAATAAGAAGAGAAACTTACTTAGAAGATTATATTTAAAAACTCATTGACGTCTGTTGTCAAAGAAATTTACTTCTTAAAATATTATCTCTTTAAACGCAAAGAAAGAACGACAAACGGATGTCTTCAAAAGAGTCTCAGCACGACTTAATACCCGCACGTTACACTTTGCTTACCTTTATGCAACTCTTAATAATATGAGTGTTAACATAGTTTCTTCAACAACGCGTAAGGACAACTACTTAACTGCACACAATCGTTTCTGTGTCGCCAGATATTTGAAAACACATAAAACACTTAGTAACGATATTCTTCTATCTCTTCATGCAGCCCCACGATGCTCTCCATCAATCACTTCTACCAGACTTTGCTGCATGCGATACAGGTATCGATATCATTCCTGCTCATGTTGATCTTCATGACGTACAACGTTTGGCTCTGTATTGCGGTTGTGTTAGGCGCTGCTGTCGGCTACTTCCTGTTCTGCTGGAAGAAGTCCGTCATAGTTGACGTGACGGAACATTGCCACTAACAGGCCACGCAGTGGCGCACATGTTTCGGAAGGATGCGGCATATGGCAACAAGTGTTATATTAGCCTCCACACACTCACTGAAACCAGCTGCATCCGAAAAGAAACGAGAGATCGCGAAAGTTGATGATTTACGCAACTATTTTCGGTACCCTTGCCCGCTCAGCTACTTCCAACAACGCTCCTAATCGCCAGGGATTACGCAGCATGGGTACCAACTGCACAAACTGTCGAAATATTAAAACTTTCTTAAGACTAACTTTAAGATATTGTATTATGATATAAAATGTGAATTTGTAAAAAGTACTATTATAGCAAAACAGAAAAAAAATAAATACCTACAGTGGCAACATGTAATTAAGACAAGCTCCAAGAGAACGAAAATTATTCAATGATTATTTTATTAATTATTGAGACGATTCGGTGTAAAGTTGAGTTATTCATACTCTCGTTAAAGAAAGTTTTAGATTTTTTAAGTACATTTTGTAAATACATATACATATATAATTAAAAGTTGTTTTTTAAAAATATTACTGCAGTATTTTTTTTTTTTTTGTATTAAATTGAGGAAGAGTTAATTTGATATCCACATCGATATATATATATATAAAAACAGACAAGATGAAATCAATGATTACTTTTTTTCTTTTAATTAAACATTTACAAATATATTTCATCAACCCTCGGAAGGAGAATTTTTAAATATGACAAAAAGACAGAATTTACAACAAATTTACAAGTAAACACATATTTTACGCTTATACACAAACAAATGTTAGTTCTATAATCCATCATTAATTAATTAATGATTATTAACTCCCGTTTCCTCTTTAAAATAGTTCAATTTTCATGTTCCGTATTCTGGACCAAGGTGTAATATACCAAGTGGGCTCCATAGTAGCAGCGCTCTCCTTCATTCTCCATTTCTTTGATTGTTTGAATCGGCATAACATTCCCACATTATTTGTTAATTCAAATATCAAAATATGAAATTCAAATTAATGTATTTTAGTGTATTCAAATTACTTAAAAATTGCAATTATTCGGTTTTTCGTAATGCCTTCGGAATGTTAGTGATGCCTTAAAAAATTATGTATAAAATGCTAAGCAAATTTTTACATTCTTATGTGCGTTTCAAAGAATGAATGGACGAGCACTAATACACTACTTTTTAAAATAATTTATATAAATTAGCAAATTATCCATATTGACACAACATTCGTAGGCATAAGCAATTCCATACGCTGGCAGCAGTCGCTCTATTCCTGCTAGATATGTAGGTTTATTCGCACTTTCGAAAATTGCCGCAAACTGATGTTTTGCAAGTGTCGTTATTGTCAGTTTTTAGTTTCTCCTCATTTCGACAGGAGCAACATAAATTTTTCCACTTGGTATATTACAGTACTTTCGAATCAGGGATGAATTACAAACACTTATTGTTCATACTCATTGTGAATTATTCTATCTAAACTTTTGGCTCCATTGAGAATAAAGACTTTGGCTTGTAAGCTGCACAAAAACCAACAACATAGACACGGGAAATGCTAACTGCGATCTAATACTTTATATTGGTTGCAAATGTAGCATAGACATTTATAATTTCTACACCCATCAATGGAAGGCATAAGGTTATATTTTCTATGTTCTACCACTTGTATCTCAGTCAATAATATCTAGTCACCGCCCGAACATAAAATACCAATCTTATCAATTCTTACCATCAAGTGCGAAAAATACGTTGCGTGAAAACATGTTTCTACACTTAAAAGAATACATACATACGTTCATATAGAAAATTCGAATAAATTAATTTTTCATTCTTCTGAAACTTACTTCTAGAATCACAACAAAGTGCAGGCAATTAATACTGTAACATTCTTCACTCATTTTTCTAGACAGTAGTTTGAACATTTTGCACAGCTTTCGAGAGCTCTACTTTAGATGGTATTAGGTAGAAAGCGGGTGAAAACTGCTCGCCACAAGGACATTTGCAACCTGCAATTAAAAAATATGCATACATTCACTGAACTTCAAATTAGGTTAAAAGACTTGATTATTGATACCGTTGATCCAACTAAAATTGCCCAACTTCTGTTCACATTTCGGACAGTTCAAACGTCCTTGCATATTATTGACCACTGGCTTCATCCAGGCGATTGGTTCCACAAACAAGATACTCTGGCATTCTACCTCGGCTGTAGATTCTGCCGTGGCACATTTCTCTCCACTCTGGCTAGCATACAATGTGGAGTCCAAAGAAGAACTATTTCTCGCTCCAGCCTTTTGATCAAGAAGAAGTGGTGAGTGAGCCATGGTTGTTGTTGTTACGCTCTTCTTAGTATTACTTTTTAGAATATTTCCCTCAGTAGTCGTCGACTTGCGTGAGTGCAACAAAACGTGAGAACGTGCTGCTACGACACGACGACACTTTCGACAGCGATAGACGATAGGTTCAGGATTCTCCTGTGCGATAGCCGGATCTGGCTTGATCAAATTGTTAAAATTTTGCGGTAGTATTTTTGCTGAAAGAAAATAAGACTGGAATCTTTGTGCTCTTAACAGCGACGCTTAAATAATGTTACGATAGATTTTTTTACTCTGGTCTCATTTATAATGAATTAATGTGTCCACGCATTTTCATTGCTACAAACTTTTATATACCTCTTCGTACTTGTTCTCCTGCCAAACGTAAACAGTAAATTTTATACTTTTGATTTTTCGGATCGATTTTACAACCCATGCGATAATACAGTTTCAGTTGCGAAATGAATCCAGGATTTGGTTGAACAAAGCGCCTTTTAGATTTCACCAATTCGCAGGCCGCTTCATAGTTTAAGTTATGTTGCTTCATAACATAAGCAATTACCACCGATGAACTCCTGCTGACACCGAAATAACTGAAACAACATAACAACAGTGAGTTAAAATTTTACAGAAAGCTCATAATTAGAATTCTTAACTAGATAATTGGGAAGAGTTTTAAATTGCAGTGTGTCGCTAATTATGTTTATTAATCTTACCAATGCACAAGGACATTTTTCTCCATCGCGAGAGCATCGCTTATGAAGTCCACACATTGATCCAAATGATGCAGAATATCTTCTTGTGGCATATCCGATACTGCAATGGAATAGTTCTGATAAGCACGCATCAATTGAAAGCCATTAAAAACACAAATCAAATTTTATAATTTAAATATATCCTATTGTAATTAATTGTTAATGATCGGAAATGATGATATTTCTTGAAAAATAAACTCTTTATACATATAAATTTCATGTGTGTCGGCCACAACTAATAGCGGAAGTTATTCAGCCGATTATGATGAATGTGAGGTGATATAAATAAAAGCTTTCAGTGTCTTATCAAAGCCTGGGCGTAATAATTACTGAAATAAATGTCGCTGAAAAACGTTGCAGCCAGCAATAAATAGTCATCAAGTATACATTTTGTTTGATTGAAATAATACTAAATATAAACACAAAAATCATCCCACCATTTCGACGCAGAGTTTCTACTTACTGTGAACAAATTTGGTAGTCAAAGAGGAAGTTTCAAGGATGTGCTGAGGCAACGGCACCGAATCCAAAGTCAGAATATGGCTGATTTGAAAGGTTTTAAGTATTTCCTTATTTGTAGCAGCAGTTACATTGCCTAAATTATTAATTGGTTTTATTAAAAATTTCGATGAATGTACAAGTTCATTTATTTTGCTACTCACCTAAAAATAGCCGCGGCTCAATTTCATCTAAACTAACAGGGCCAGCATCGAAGTCTTCACGACTCAGAGCACCTATATCCTTAAGTTTTTTATTTGAATTGGTTTTCATTTGGCCGCTTGTTCATACCAAGCACTTGAGGTTGAAAATGATAACTTTTTAATTGAAAATAGTTATTTATAAATCGAATTTGTGCCTAGAACCTTGCGAAAAAATCAGAGATGGTTTATGTCTCCTCACATACATACATACATACACATATGGGACATTCAAAGAAAATGTATATTGAATTTTTGCAATGCGTATCCTAATCTTCGAAGAAAACTACAATTTGTTAAACTTTCGTTTTCGCACAAAAATAACTAAGAGCAATATACATATTCTCGCTTGATTTTATGTTATCGTTCTTTTACATTTGATAATACGCCGCAGTTATCTCCTGATGTATAAGAGATAACGAAAATTAATGATTATTAGATACCTGTATGATGATCGTTGTAAAGGGCATAAATTATTTAATTTTCAATTTATTCGACAAAAATCATGTACATACGTTTGGAGAAAAAAATAAATTTTGGATTTTACTGCCACTGAAGTTATTTGATATTGATATAAATAAAATATTCATGTAAAATGCTTGGAAAAGCATATTAAATAATAATTACAATATTAAACATTTTTCACAATAATTCTGGAATCAGTATAATCTCCTAAATCTCCCATTAATTCGTATAAAATTCCTTTGTGAAGCAGATGGGCTTAATAACGCAAATTTTTGAACCTATTCCCATCAAACATGGTATGGAAGGCACTCCAGTTTCAAATTAACAGCTATTGGAGAAGGATTCAGCATATGTTAGTTAGCTTTAAAAGTAGGAATAACTAATGGAAATCAATTTAGTCAATTTTCTTTTCAGAATTTAACAATATATCGTCAGCGGCACAATGATATAAATCCTAGTGGCGTGAAATCACCTCCAACATCCGACTCGCAGAAATGGCCACGTCGCCTTGTAGCATTTGACTTCGACCATACCATAGTGAGTCAGAATACAGACACTGTTTTGCGAGAAAAGTTGCCAAAGGAAGCAGTCTCGAAAGATATGTATTACATGGTTGAGAAATACGGTGGATGGATACCATATATGTCCGAACTCTTTCGAGTTCTACATGAACATGGGTTTACCCCCGAGATGATTTGTAGCACGTTGGAAGCAATTCCTGAGGTTCCAGGTATGATAGAGTGTCTAAAGACATTGCGACTATATAACTGTGACCTGGTAATCATCAGCGACGCTAACAGCGTCTTCATTGAGGTGTGGCTGAAAACTCACGGACTGTTCGATTGTATAGAGAGAATTTACACAAATCCATCTATTTTTAAATCGAATGGGCTGCTTACAATTAAACCGTATCACAATCAAACTGACTGTCGCATTAGTCCTCCTAATTTTTGCAAAGGCAAAATATTGGAACAGTTCCTCATGGAGCGTGACTTGCGTGTAGATGTAACATACGAACAGGTGATATACGTCGGAGATGGAAATAATGACATATGTCCGGTGTTGCGACTGAAGAGAAATGATCTAGCATGTGCGCGCAATGGATTTCCAATGGCCAAGAATCTTGAGAAGTACAAGTCAAGGCTTAAATTGCGTGCTAAGTTGATTCATTGGAATAATGGATATGATTTGTTTATGCAGATTTTAGAGACACTTAAACACAATACGGAGAAAAACATCAAATAAAGCACTTAAATATGTTTAGCGAGGATTTCAAAATTTGATCTGTGAAAAAAAAGATGTTTAACGTTGGAAATTAGATGTAATTACTTGTTCCAACAGAATATCTTTTATATTTTAAATATTTTAAATGCTGAATAATCACTGAATAGTTTTACTGTCAGCTGTGAAATGTACAAGAAAAAACGTTAACATCTATTACAAATTGTGCTTAACCTTAAGTTTGTTAACTATAGCCAAAGCAAAAATACTTAACGAAATCTTAAAGTTCAAAGCTTTCGTTTACTAACTATTGTTTAACAATAAATTGGCCGTAAATTGTAAAATTGGTCTTAGGTCGGTTAAATTCACTCATTGGCTATCTGAGAAACCGTTACGGCGAAGAAAATAGTTTAATATTTCTTCTTCAGTTTATTTAAGTGCATGTAATTCCATTCATGAGACGTCAATCCTTACACTTATTTCTATTGTGACGTAGATGTGCAGAGCAAAGCAAATTTGGAATATATTTGGCGCAATCTGTAGTAATCCGTTTTCGATCCATTCCACTTATTTCGACCAGGGCATTCTAGTTTCAAAGTGTCAGCTGCTGGAGAACGATTCAAGATATGTCAGTGTGTTCTCAATGCAAAAATCAGTATTGAATTCAGTAAACTTTGTTTTTAGAAATCATTAATATATCGTCAACGACACAACAGTATAATGCCGAATGGTGCTCTGGAATCATCTTCAACATCCGTTACTCAGAACTGCTCACGTCGTCTGGCTGCATTTGACTTCGACTACACGGTAGTTGGCCAAAATACGGATACTGTTTTACGCGACTTGTTGCCAAAGGAAGCAATAACGAAAGATGTAGACAGCCTAATCGAAAAGTACGGTTGGACAAGGTATATGAGCGAAGTGTTTCGCTTACTACATGAACATCGCTTCACCCCCGAGAAGATTTGCAGCACGGTGCATTGCATTCCCGAGGTCCCAGGAATGGTAAAATGTCTGAAGACTTTGCGGCAGCATAACTGCGACGTGATAATTATCAGCGACTCTAACAGCGTCTTTATTGGAGAGTGGCTGAAAACTCACGGATTGCTTGGTTATATAGAAAGAATATACACAAATCCCGCAACATTTGCACAAAATGGACTGCTTACAATTGAACCGTATCATCATCAAACCGAGTGTCGTCTGAGCGCTGCCAATCTGTGCAAAGGGAAGATATTGGAGCACTTCGTTATGGAGCGTGATTTGCGCCTAGGTATTAAATATGAACAGGTTGTCTACGTGGGAGATGGAAACAATGACATCTGTCCGGTGCTGCGGCTGAAGGAAAATGACTTGGCATGTGCACGTATTGGATTTGGAATGGCTAAGAATCTTGAGAAGAACAAAGCCAAGCTAAAGTTGCGAGCTAAATTGATTCATTGGAACAATGGATTTGATTTATTTATGCGGATTTTGGAGTCATTTGGACATAATATGCAGGAGAACATTAAATAAAGTATTCCAAATATATTTGCTAAGGTCTCCTTAATTTAGATATTAGAAAATGTTGAACATGAAAAATTGTTAATATGTTTATGTAAAATTATATATTGTGTTTTCCTAAGAAGTTTAAATGCTGGTATGCTTTGGAAGTTTCCAGCTATTGTAAACATCCATTGGTTATGAAAACTTAGTTTTAGTTCAATATGAAACTATTTTTTAAGTAAGACAAAACTGATTCATATTTATTAGAAATGCTGATTGCCTTTTGATCAGCCTAATCTTACTCTGTAGTTACTCATGTCTAAGAATATTATGAAATGGTCGCAACTTGTAGTCATAATGAGTGATGAAATGCAAAATAAACTGTTGATTCCAGATATTCACTTAGTTAATGAATCGCATTTTTTTTTATAGTAAGTTAGTGTGTTTCTCAATCACTGAATTTTTCAACAGTGGCTCTCACTAATTGAAATGATATCCAACTATTCATTTCATTTGTACTGCCCACCTGTTCACTTGTTCCATTGGAGCAGTGTTTAGTAATCAACTTAACAATATAGTATTCAAAAACGTATGACTAGTTGGCATCAAACCATCGAGCACCATAAAATGTTTAGAAATCCATCTCAACATGGCTGAGGACTTTTTCTAAATCTTTGTCTGGTTCTGTAGAAATGGTCCACAACTCGTTTCAAGATAGTTTGTTGGTGGTAGTGTCAAACTACTGCAGAATAAATTCCTTAGAAATAAATGTTTTTCAAGATTGCGGATAAATTTTATTATTTTCAAAGCAAATTATTTTCGGGCAGATGTCTTCTCAATATGTACCGTGTTTCTAGAAAAGTAAATAATTCGTGCACAATTATTTATTAATATTCCAAATTTAATCATATTTATATGAAGTAGTGGAGCAAATTTTATTTATTTAAAGTTTTTGTAAGTAAATCTGCATAAAAGTAAAAATAAACAATAGAATCATCTCTGGAATGTACCTCTAAATGACTACGTCCAATCTAAGTCGAAGTCGAATATGTTCATAACGAATGTGCAAAAATAAACTTTTTAATTTTGCTTATAAATCAAAAAGAAAGCAAACTCCTGAATCGTGTTTAAAATTTCGCTTCACTTAGCTGCACATGAAAAAAATTACCCTTAACAGAATTTTTTTCTTTTTAATGTATTAAATAAGAAATTCGGATGACAAATCTACGTTCCTTTTTATTGAATTAAACACAAATTCTAAATATGTCAAGGTTTTATTTACTAACTTCGCTGATATATGAAAATGGTGTAAACGAGCTGGAAGTTGGCCAATCATCTTCGAATTACAGTATAAAATTTTGAATATAATTTTATGAAAACACTTTCACTTGATGTTAAACTAATTAGTTTTCTTTGCGCGAATTAAACACATGTATTCCTCTTAAACAAAATTACCTAAAAATCACTAATCCTATTTTACGGGCGTCTTAAGGTATTATTTGAAATATTAATTTACATTCACTTTATTCCAGCCAAAGATAATAAAACAATTTATTATTTGTAATTATAGTATATTGTATAAAAATAATTTATACTTTATTTTTTTTTACAGGTTTCGCCATAAATATTGTGTTTTTTATGTTATTACAAGTATGAATGTGGTTTTAATCGAGCAGTTTATTATTATTTGAAATTAGGTATAACTTACACTTTCAAGTAAAAATATCTTATATGAAAGCAAATTAAGCAATTGTATTAGCCATGAAGTAATGAAAGCTGAAGATATTTGATGTCGTAAAGAAACTTTAAGCAAGAGGAATATAATCACGTAACCCGAAATAAAAAGAACAATTGATAGCGAATGTGAAAACTTATAATTGCAGCGTACTTTTAAGGCAATAATAAGTTGTTCGGTGTTCCGCATTTGCTTCTAAAGTAGTTAGAAAATATTAACTCCAGCTTAATTTAGTGTACTACTTAATTCTACTACTTACTTCTATTAAAAGCTATATTAGAGCTGGAAAATTACAGTTAAACATTTACAGTAGCTTGCGTTCCTTGTAGTATTAAGGCTAGAGGAAATTTTTATTTTGTCTGCTTCGTTATTTTGACAAATAACATCGTTTATACATGTACACAATAATTAGAATAAAACTACACACTGTTTATAAGATAAAACACAACAATTTGACAAAACAACACGTAATAGGAAGGGTTGGCTTCATTTTTATATTATTTTTGTTAATTCAAAAGCATACATACATATATACAAAACACGTATATCGTACAATATAAGAACTACTGTTGAAATGAAGTGTGCTTTGGATAATACAGTTTTCAATGAATGAAGCACTATAATAAAAACACTATAAATTAAATTCTTCTAATCTTTTGATATTTATATCCGTACCTAAATTAGCTTCCATTTTACGTAAAGATTTTAATTTTATTTAATTTAGCATTGGATAACGTGACGATCAACGCATTAATTAAAAGCATTCTAACATTTGGCACGATCACTTTAAATTTAGCACGTGAATAAAATCGATTGCAAAAGTAAAGATCAATCATGAGAACCAATCCGCTGATGGGATGCACGAATTCCCACTCGCACCATCTACAACTTATAAGGTGCCGAATTTCTCTAGCACGGGCCCTAAAATATCGAAATAAGTTTGTGTGATGGAAATTGTGTAAATAGAAAACTTTAATTGTAAATTTAATACATACGTACATAATTTGGGAGCATTACTTATTCAATATGGTGAGGCTTAATATGAATAATGATTAACTGTCTCTGAAATATAAACATGTTTAAATGTAATACTTTCAAAATGAAATGTACACCTTAATTTTATTCAATTTGCTTAAATACTTTATATTGTTCGGTTTTGTGTTTGATTAGCATTTTTCCAATTCTGTTTAAATAAATAAATGTTGCTTTTGATGTTAACACATTTAATATGTGAAAATATAGTAGTAAGTTTACAATTTATATTAGCAAATTTATCTATTGTTTGTTTGAATGTGTGGATGCTTTAAGTAATGCGAAAAGTCATTTAGGTTATTTGGATACAAGCCGTTATTTTACAATAACTTTAAATATTAAAAATATATTCTTTATATATGTAACTACACAATTGAAATGAAAGTATGTCTAAGTTATTCAACTTAAAACAATATATCAAATAAATTTAAAGAAAATTGAATGAATTTAGTTACTTAATTTAAACATTATACAATGCTATATTATTTCAACAAAATATATACCATAAAATATAAAATTCGATATTTATATTAAAGAAAATTGTGCACTTTTAGATTGACTTAAGGGCGTAAATGAAAGTTTTAATGACATTAGTCCGAACCGAAAAATTGAAATCGAAATGAAATTCTATAAATGTACCAAATAAAATTTTAGTTTGTTGTACTTGAGAAAGTTATCCGCAACCCTCAATTAGTCTAATCGTGCCTACTTAAGAACAATAATTTCGGCCTGCTGAAGCCAGTTTGATTTTACACAATAGCAAAGCTGCTGGCATGAAGTTGCTGAGGTATGCGAAAATGGTCAAGAACACGAACAATTACAACAGTCATAAGCGAATTTAGTTAACTCTATGCTTAAATTATTACAACACAAACAAGTGACGGACTGATTGAATTCGTGACGTAGGAAGTGACCAAGATTTAAAATAGCTCATTATGCCAGCAATTGAGTTTTATGCGCAACTGCTGCTTATGACGCTGAACCAGCTGCTGCACTGCGAGCTGGCGGTGGCGACATCAGGCTATTGGTTACCGCAGCACCGCTTCCTGTATGCTGGAGATTTTTCTTGTTGGATGCTTTAGCACGTCCACACGGCACACAGAGCATGGAGCAGTGTTCACGCAACTTTGTTATGTGGTCTATTCGATACTCATTAATCCACTTCACTTTCTTGTGCTTAATTGGTTTAGCCAGCAGCTGGCCACCGGCTGAATTGGGCGGCGAGACTAGACCTTGTTGGCTTTGCGATAAACCCTCCGGTTTCGTTGCACCACAACGCATGCACACACTGCACCGTTCGCAGCTCCAACGACCTGTTGATCGAAGAATGCGTTAATGTTGTGAGTTAAAAAGACAATTGATATTTTGAACACACCTTCGGGCACCGTTTTAATTTCGATGCAGTAAATGTGGAAGCCACGATCACATTGTTCGCAAAACAGCATTTTGTTCTGATCTTGTTTCCGCTTGCACTTAATACAACATTTACAATCAGCGCACTGCCAGTTGTAGTTACGCGCCCGCATCGTCATGCGATGAGGCATTTCAACACAGCTTGGATGCACTGGAAATTCATAAATGCATTGAATTAATGAACTGTCGCTCTTAATACTTGTTGTTCTCTTACCTTTTCGCCGACAAGTGTAACATTTTAAAAATACTTCAGGCAAATTCTTAAGGTTTCTATTTTGCGTACGCTGGCAGACGCCACATGGGCTATCAACTGCCTCATCCGCTGAGAAACAACTCGACTCACTTCCGGAATCCTTAAATATCGCAAACACAGGAATAATTAATTGCAAAAATTTCACCGTTAAATAGAAATTATAAACTTACTGCTTCACTGGAACTTGATTCGGATGCCGATGTCGACGTTGCAGATGCAGAATCCTTTTCCTCACTGCAGCTGTCATCACTGTTACATCGTGGCTCCTCCTTCTGGTGTTGCCCATTTTTGTTATCACATTTTGTTATTCCACGCTCCGACATATCCAAAAACGAGCCGTGAACAGCGTTGGTGCGAGCTCGTCTGCTGCGTCGCACTGGCAGGCGTTTAGAGTAACTTTTACCTAGCGACAGCTTTAAATGTGACACTGGAATTGTTTTGTTGGTGGTTTCCGTTGCTGATTCCGTTTCTGTGTCTGAACTCGTCTGAAAACTGCTTGGCACTTGATTGAGACGTTCGTGCAGCGTTTGTGGATCATCGAGCACCGTGTTTATTGGATAAGATCTTTAATTTGTTCATTAAAAATTATATTGTTATTGCGAAAATTTTAAAAAGTTGTAAAAAATACACCTACCTTAATTCCAAGTGTGTATAATTACGATACTTTTCGCAGTATTGACCGGGAACCAAAGCCAAAGGATAACTGCTCGTTGGCTGTAGCCGTGCATTTTCATCCAAAGAAGGCTTCAGTAAAGCGGGTGGTGCTTCAGAGATTCCCGCTTCCTCTAAGGAAGCGAGAACTTCACCTTTTGTTGAGGGATCAAGCATCCTTATCGCAGATGCAGCACATCGTGAAGGAACATTAACAGTAAACGTTTGCAGATCCAGACACGTGACGCGTTCGTCTTTGCGACTGATGAACGTAGAAGGAGTTGAAAATTTTACTCTGATTATCTTTAAAGTTTTACTTTACCTTTTGTTAAAATATGAATTCCATTTGCTGACCGAAAGTATAGCACGATCGCGCGCTTGCAGTCCACGTCCCACCACGTTCAATCCTAGCGACTTCTGTTTTGTCTCAATTTCGCGCAAGTGCTTCTGCCTGATAAAGTCTTTGTACTCCTCGTACTTCTCATAGAAATCAGTGTACATTATGTCAAGTATATCCGAAGCCCACACAGCGGTGATGCCCAGATCGCACATGCGCTCAGACACTAAATTCTTCTCTTGCAGCCAATTGCGCTCCTCCATGTCGACTTGTCTGCGCGGTAGATCGGGGTACTTCCGCTTGAAGCTCTTGATGCCCAGGTACAACGCAACCTGTTCTTGTATCATGAAGGTGTCGCGGTTTTTCGACGGGCAGCAACCTTTGGGCGGCGGCCAGTCATATTCAGCAATGGAGGCGACAGTCAGCTCAGTCCTGAAAAGAGTTGGCGATTGAAACAATTGAAAAGGTTGGGAAAAACAAATGAAAACCTACTCTTCGGAAACACAAACTTCCATTTTCTTTTTCTTTGGCCGTTTCTGGAGTTGAGCACCATTTTGCACAGCTGCAACTGTGTTCGGATCCAAAATGCTGTTGGTGCTTAACAAGGACGATTGCGATTCTTCATTTGTTAGGAAATCCAACTGCCTGCTGCTTAAATCGAGGTAAGCGTGAAGTATTATGCATACAGACAAGAAGATTACATTTTCAACACTTACTTCACTGACGGCTGACTCAATTCCGTCGCCTGGACTTGACTTAAATCCGCACTCATGCGTGTGTCCTCTTCGAAAACCTGCGGAGCCTGTTCAGTTTCACGCACCTCAATTATTTCCAGACGTAAACCTATGTTACACGTGTTACTTACCGGACTAAAAAGTCCTTTAAGGCGTTGTGGGTCCGGTGTGTGCTTCAGCCCGCCAACGCAACGTGGCCGACTCATGGCAATCGCTTTGGCCACTGAACTCGCTCCACGCCCGATGCGTGGTGTACGTGTGCCACCGCGTGTGCCAGTCGAGGAGCCTCGTCCGCTGCTGCGTCCGCGTCCACGTCCACGACCGCGCCCAACTGTAAAAGCTGTGGAGGAGCTTGCCGAGTCGTCTAAGAACGAATTGAACACTAATAAACGACAGAGTGGATGATATTTCAAAAGCTACGCACCACCAGAGTTATCCGCTCCACTGATATTAGTGCCACCGTCGTCCTCTTGCGAGTCCGTGCGACTTCCCATTCGACTTCTTGCCGACGGAGGCGTCAGCAACGTGTTTGCGTCGTCAACACTATCTCGGCGCGATTTGATTGGGGAGCGCAAATGCTGTGCTGCTAGGGACGAAAAGTCGTTCGGCCTGATGACCACGTCGAACAGTGGATCGGATGAGGACAGAATTGTTGTTGGCGGCAGCATGGAGTGGACAGCGCGACTGCCGCCTGCCTCCATGGTCGTGACTGTGTTGCTGCCATTGCTCGAGGACGACGAGGACATGGTCAGGTCGATTTGCGCGGCCATGGTGACAGCCGCTGCCGTCGTTGTGGAGCTAAGGGAACTGGTAGAGCAAGAGGAAATGCTAGAGTTGGATCCACCACCGAAATTTTGATGATGGTGGTTCACGGCGCTCATCTCTGGTATGGATTTTTTCCGCTGATGTTTGCGAGTAGCTGCCTCAACGTCTTGAGTTTGCTTACCCTTGGCTTCAACTGAGACTGTGTTCGGTGTCACACTGCGACGTGATGTTCGTTGCGGCGTGCGTAGAGCCCGATCACGTCTCGCCGATTGCACGTTCTCAGAGGGCGCTTCTTTCTCCGCTTGATGCTTGAGCTGGTGCTCATCTAACAGCGACGGCGCCTGCTCAGTATCAACCATATCGATAGCTAGACGCTTACGCAACAATTGGACACCCCTTAAGCGTGACTTGACCGCTTTCTCTTCCTCCAGCGGAGTGGCTGAGTTTTGTTCCTTGGCCCTCTTCGCGGTGGATGAGGACAGAGGTGTAATATTCTTTTCTTTGCGAGGACGGCCGCGTCGCTTTCCCGTTGGTGTTGACAATTCTGCAGCGGCTACTTTCACAGAGTCTGCATTAAAGTAGATTGTGTTCGACGAACCTCCAACTGCACCCATATCACGCGTAGTGAATTCCAACGGATCCTGCTCCTCGTCCGGCACTCGAAGGAGGTGTTCGTGCTTCTGCTTGCGTGAACGGTGTGGCAGCGTTTGTGGTAAAGCGGGTGCTATTTTCGGCAGAGCTGCAACTTCATTATTCAAATCTCGACAATGGTTGCTCTGAATCATGGTGGGTGAAGTGGTTATCACTGTGGTCGTCGGCTCCTGAATATCGTTGGTTAGAATGGTTATCGTGGCCATGGTGCTGCTGTCATTCTCGATGCGTCGCAATTTATTTGGTGATATCTTTAAAGAGGAAATGGGTAAATTTTTAGTATTAGAATCTGGCATTAATTGTAAGTAATTAACCTCTAAAATATCCTGCTTCAAGTCTTTGGCGTCATGAATCATATTTGTGGCAGATGTGTCCATGTGGCGCTTCAAGTTTGCATGGGTCACGGCCATCAGTTTGTAGTTGTTGTGGCTGTCGACATCGTTGCAGTTGTCCAACTGATGGACGAACATGTCGCTCGGCTTTATGTTCTGCAGATGGTGTGCAAATTTCACCGCGTCCCCATCCAACGACGAATGGGGGCTGCCGTCAGGAGTGTCTAGTATTTCGATAGACTCCAGTATAACACTGCCCGATGGTGACATCACGCTTTTGTTCGTTGAATGCGTCTCAGCCGTGTGAACGATACCGTTTGCCAGCAAACGCTCTGTCAAATGAGGATATTTGATGCTATTCGACATGCAGTTCTCGCTATTTCCTTGCAGTGCTGGCAGCATTCGACTATCCTTTCGATTGTCGACTGAGATTCCTGCGTTGACGTGGCTTGCAAGCTTATTCAATAGCACGCTGTGTGCAGTCGCATTCGTTGTCTGCTGTATAACGCTGGCTTCTCGATGCTGCTGCAGTCGGTCCAGCAGAAAGTCGCTCGCTTTGGGCTGCTCCACTTCGGGAGCATCGGTGTCAGCGTAATTGAAGTGCGCCGGCGACGAGCTCGGCGACGGTGACGACGTCAGATCGACCGTATCGATGACGTGCGTCAGTTGGGGATGCTGCAATGGCACTAACATGTATCCTGCCTCTGAATGTGGATCGTCGGTTGCGATGTACGTTTCGTCCTCGTCGTTATTGCTGCCAAAGTGTCCAACGTTGTTGAAGATTTGCGGTTCGTGTTGTTGCTGCAACGCTTCATCAATGTCCATGTCGTCGGAGTGACGGCGCTCTTGCTCTTCGTCAATGTTCAGCAACTTTAAACTTGCCTCGTCAATGTGGCAGTCTGTGGTGTTGTCGTTGAAGCCGCAAAACTCCTGACTGCTGTTGGACTCGCCGCCGTTGGTCGTCGGCAGCGTCGTCCTCATGTCGCCAATTGCAGTCACAACAGCGAAAGCTTCGTCGATGGTCTCGTCAATGTCGTTAATTTCCATCAGATGCTGGGGAAGATTTGCGATATTTTCGATGTTTTCGTTGTCGCTGGTGCTTATATCGTTT
Organism: Thecophora atra; assembly: GCA_937620795.1. Lineage (NCBI taxonomy): Eukaryota > Metazoa > Arthropoda > Insecta > Diptera > Conopidae > Thecophora > Thecophora atra. Next base: position 21,483,428 of record OW569397.1, on the reverse strand, counting down.
TTTGCTGCCGGATTTCTTGAGCACTTTTTTGAAGCCGTCATCGGTGATTCGGGAGCACTTTTCTTTACTGTGGGCTGCGGTGAACTCAAGTTTTTGATTGTGAGCTTGGGCACGACTTTTGCGTTCGCGGTTTTATCATCTGGAGGCACTGGTGACGAACACGACGACAGACTAACGCATTCATCACTGTCCTCCGATGAGTGCTGCAGTGGCATAGTTGCCACAGTGCCTGTTGTCATCGATTTAATTGTTAGCTTCGGTATCTTCTCCTCGTCGTTCGGAGTTTTTAGAGTCTTTATCGAAAACTTCGCCGTTTTGGATTCTTTCGCTTCCGAAGTATCTGGCAAGCTGCTTGTTTTGATGGTCAACTTGGGTACGAATTTGTTTTCCGTCGCTCCTCCTCCGTCAGCACTGTGATTAGAAACCACAAGCACAGCGCCTGCATCTTGCCGTGATATCATTAGTTTCGGTACTCGATCAGATGATGGTGAGATTGTTGCTATTTTCCGCGATGTTCCCGGAAGTTCGCTAGCAACCAGCGGCGACTGCGGTCCGCGCTCTGTTCCAGGTGTAACTGCAGCGCCGTTGCCACCGAAATCGACATTGGAGACCGTTATGGTGAGCTTGGGTATGGCTGGCTGCTGCATTTCTGTCAACTGCGTCGTCGATTTGATGGAAAACTTGGGAGAATCTGTGGGCTTATCCGAAATATCACTCGTTTTGATAGTAAGTTTGGGTACTTTCTCCGGAGGACGTTCATCACTTGCATCCGCCTGTTCTGAACCTGCTGCCGATTCCACAGCAGCGTCCAACGACTTGGTTTTTATCGTTAGTCTGGGCACGCTTTGTGCATGCGCTGCTGCACTGTGCTGCGTAATAATGACTGCGTGCTCCTGCCCCGTTTTAATGGTCAGCTTCGGTATTTTGCTCACAGTGACATCTTCTTCTGTCGCCGTCGCCGTCGAAGTCGAGGCACATTCGCTGTTGCCAGCGGCGTTGGTTTTTATTGTCAGTTTAGGCACAGTGAACTCCTCCGCTTTGGCTATGGTTTTAATGGTCAGTTTAGGAATTGATAACGATGCTGGCGATAATGACGTCGAGGCAATAGAAACCGAAGATGACGTCGACGATGTGGAGGAGCCCGACAGCGACGTCGGCGATACAAGGGAAAGAATTGAATTACTCGTCCCATCCATAGATGTTTTAATAGTGAGCTTCGGCAGCGGCGCCTGTTCCGCAGGTGGTTGCGGTGGTGACAACGGCGCTGAGCACGCAGTGGAGCAGTTAGCAGATGAGACATTATGTGCTATTGCTGAAGACGACGAAGCCGCTTGCGGATCAGACATTTTTATAGTGAGGCGCGGAAGGATTGATGCGGAGTGGGACGCCCCGCTGCCCTCTTCGCTGCCGGCGGCACGGATGGTTAACTTCGGCACTATGTGAGGCTCGGAGGCGGCGCTGCTGCTGTGCTGTACTGTCGCAGTGCTGGATTTAATGGTCAACTTCGGTATCGGCGGATGTTCATCGGCGGACGAAGAAGCGTCCGTTTCCTCAGTTTGCTTCTTGATGATCGGCTTGATCGTTATTTTCGGGACACTGTGCTGCTGCATTGTAGCGTGTGTGGTGTGGAGGTTGATTTTGAGGGGCTCCACTTTCCTCGTATCCTCGCCACTCGTGCTGCTGTTGCTGGAGCTGCTACTCGATGCGGCCTCGGCATCCATTTGAGATTCTGATTTCGTTGCTGTGGCTCGCGGTAGTTTTAGGATTATTTTATGATTGACTGGAGCTTCGGATGGCGTGGCGCTGTCGACGACTGTATTGCCAAAGGCGCTTGAATCGGCCACTGGCGCAGCCGACAGATTACGTGCAACCATAGCGATCTCTTCCGCAGCAGAGTTTGCTGCCAATTCTTGACTGTCGTTATATCGTACGGCTGATGTCGTTGCAATAACCCTATCAACTACATTTACCGCTTTCTGATGCTGTTGCTGCGTCAATAGCGAACTAAATGCTTCGTGCTGCGATCTGGAATCCTCCTCGCTGGAACCATCCGCTGTTAGGTCCACTTTATGTGCTCCTGCCGACGTGTGCTGCTGCAATTCTTCTTGCTGTGGGTGTGCTTTCGGCTGCTGTAAAGGCGACGACAAACTGCAGTCATTACCAGTGCTGCTGCTTATTCTCGCCGGCGACGTTATTAATAGCTCAATGTTATGTTGGCGCGATGGCTGTTGCTGGACGTGTACCGGGGACGAATGTATCAAATCATTTGACGTCGATGTAACGATGGGTTCCTCGTCGTTCTCTGTATTCTGCGATACGGGGAAAAATTCTGGATGTTGCTGATCGTTCTCTTGAAAACTGTGTGTAACGTTCATTGCTTTGCGTTGCAGACTGTCAATAAAGCTTACTGAGGGATAAGTAACTGTTTCCTCCGCCGATAATGCATCATTCAAACCAGGATTCTGTTAAAAGAAACAGAAACAAACGATAAGTATTTAGATTTTATTTTGTATCAGAAAAGTTAAAAGACGAACGAATCGCATATTTTACATTTCAATTATCGCTCGCTATTATAAAATTGTTGGATAAATGAATTTTTTAACTTTTCGAATTAAGAAAACCAAAACAATTTCTTCTTTTCAGAGATAACAACACCTTTCGCGATCCCCCTTTTCTTTGTTTTGCGTTTCAACTAGAAGCACACGGACTCCTGCGCTCTCAGTTGTTCTCAGCCTCTCTCATCTTTCTCTAGTCATGTTCCTCGCTCCACTCTAGTTTCTGTAGGTTAATTCTGCTTTTTTATGAATGAAATTTTTATCAACGTTGTACTATCAGCGGTCCCGTCATTCGGCCGTCAGTTTCATTCGTTCTCAGCAGCAACAGCAGCCAACGCGGTGGAATCAGAGTCGCTGCCATCGCATTCGTAAACAAGACTTCGTTCAGCACACAACTAACCAGAGAAGAACTGCAGAGAGTGAGAGATGCAGTTCAGCTCAAAGGTAGTGAAGGTTGTTGTCTCGCTGAAATATTCGAAGCTACAAACGAATACATTCAACGACAAGGAAAACAAATAGCACAAATATCCATTGCATTCTATAGTAATACGCAATTTGTTTAAATAAATTTGCTGAATATTTCTAAATAATGTTTTCGCTGAAGTAAAAGGAAAACGTAATTCAAAGAAAAGTGAAACAGAAGTTCGTTTAACAATATTTTCAACTAATTTCTAATAAATCTCGTCAATCAGTGATAATCACAATTACAAGGAGAACGAATACAGTTATAGTAATGCAATTTTCGCAATTATTCTTTGTCATCATCGTTGTTTTGATATTGAAAACGAAAACGACTTCAGCGGTGCTTAGATTACGCTAATTTTCTACAGTTTTTCAATGTATTTTAAAGGTGACATTGCAATTTATCAAAGTTTATAGGAAAATTTTCTAATGCGACGCTGAAATTTAATGAAATAGCGATGCCTACAGTTCAATGATGATCTGCAATCTACGGATTCATAATAACAATGTTAACACCACGAAGAAAAATAAACCAAATTTGGTTTATTATAGTACTACGAAAATAAGAGAAGTGAGAAAAGCTCGCAGCAGCGTTGTTCGATTGTAAGATTCCCGTTGAAAACTCTCGAATCTCATTCGGCACCTACGACGACAACAACTTCGCCCCACGAAGAGAACTACGAAACACAGCACCGGGCCTCGAACCACCGGCAGGACAGACAGACAGAGAGCGAGAGAGACCAAGCAGCCGGCCATTTACTCGCTGATAGGAACCAACTGAACGCTGAAGTCTGTGTTACACGCGCCAACATTTGTTGCTCTCTCAATGTTTTGGTTTAGATGCCATTCAACTCGGCGGCCGTTTTTACCGTCACTCGAAATTCGTAGAAGATAATGCAAAACATAGCAAGTGTAATGGATTAAAAGAGAGAACTACGCGAGCGTTGAGCGAACAGTGAGAGCTGCAGAAAGGGAGCTGGTGTCAGGGTGTTCGAATTTAGAATATAATTTATTGATTTAGATATTCCCATATAATTCAGCTGTGAGCAGCAATGGCAAAGTTATTTAAAAAGCATTAAAGTTCCATCGATTTCCAGCAAGTAGTTGCCCAAAATGAGTTACCAACGTCTGAATTTATAGTTTGCATGAGCTTTCATACAAAAATTGCATTATATCTTCGGTACTTCTCAACTGGATCTGCTTCTCGAAGAACGGTCAGATCAATTTTTTCCCCCAGAGAACTTTAGTGCAAGTGGTAAAATATACATTTTTAACAACTAAATTTTGACTTATATTAATTTATGTAATGAGTCAATATAATTTACAGATCGACTGTACATACATTCGATAGTAAGTAAAGTCTGCTTGGATCCATCTCGTCACTCTGTGCTATTTCATCAAGAACGTTGACCTCATAACCTTGATGAACGACCTTGCATGACCGCGTTACTTAGTCGCACGTTAGCACAGCAGTTGCTGCTCCAGATTTTGAGTGTAGTAAAGCTCAATGGAGCCACAATTGCTCTCAGTAGCGACGAATGCTGTGTTTGTAGTTTTCGTCTCCGCTGTTGACGCATTTAACTAGAAAAACCCAGATTTACCCAGATCCATTTTGACTAGTTTGGTCGTGACGTGTGTTTGTATCCTCCATAACTCAAAAACGGGGAGTAGTAGAAAGTTGAAATGTTGTATTTGAGACTCTTAGAAGACGTAGTTATGCACATCCCTTTTTTTGGATACAATCGGTGGCGCCAAAATGACACTTCTCTTAAAGGATTTTTCAAATTTAATGCATAACGCAAAATAGAACACCGCTAGACAGTACAGACAAATATAGTCTACCTTTTTTGTTTCAGTCGCTAGCAGCAAAAGGGACCCTTCTCTCGAAGAATTCTATGCATAACTAAGGATAACTTTTTTAATTGAAATTTTCTCATCTACAAGGAAGTCATGCCACATCACATATTTTATAAATAAATTGTTTTGAAAAAAAGAATTATTTTTCAAGTATGAATAACAAAAATGGAATGGGAAAAGTATTTATTTCTTTTAGCAGAATGAAATATTAAACTCTTTACATTAGAGTACAGAAAAAACAATTAAATGCGCGTAATACTAAGAATAATAATTGTAATTTGAGACAAGAAACTCATAAAACTACAAAAAACAAAAAAAGAAATAATATAAACAATATTGGGAATATTTGGAAATGGAACACTTTAAAATAATAAAGAAATTCTTATTCTTATTGGGAAATTATTCTGTTTGGAAATACTAGTCGATACTTTGCTGTTGCTTCCTAAATAATGAAATTTATAGATAAAATTCTTGTTGCGTACGCGTGACCCATTTCATTGACGGCTGAGAATCTATCGATAATGGTAAAAATCCATCAAAGATTAGTTTGGAAATACCAAATGAAGCAATTAGTATTCATTAAATACTGAAGAATTCAACATTCTCTAAAATTTCACTATTCATCATACAAACAATACACTGTTAAATTAAAATATGTCATATAAAAAGTTCTATTTAAACTTGTTTCAGAATTTGGATAAAGAGACGATTTCAAGCATCCATTTTGAAATATCAATGAACAATAATTTTAATAAGAATACATTAAAAACACAACCAACAAATTAGCAGAGAAAAAGCACGATAAAAAGTAGTATTCGATAAAATCGATTTGAATGCGAGCAGCCGAAAGCATTGGGCAAGAGCAAGTCTACCTTCATCGTGTCTGTCTCCATTCCACTCTCCGTCGCATTGGCGCATTTTGAGAGCGCTTCAAATGATGTTTTAATGGTACGTTAGAGGCTTCATTTAGCTAACTTCACTATTACCGTTACTTTTCAGCTAATAAAATTACTCAGTTAAATTATTTAGTGAAAACGAATTTGTACGTAAAAATGACCGAATGAAAAAACAGATACATCGGCAGCGAAATAATGTATAAAGCTGAAATGTGAGAAAATTAAACAGAAGGAGAACAAGCTATGTACATGCGAAACAGGAATGGAGAAATGAAAAATGAAATACACAACACCAACAACAGCAGGGCAGAGCAGAAAAAACACACGCACACAATTTACGTAAAGTCTGTGTCTATCGGATTTTATGTGGCAACGAATTCCTCATTCGGTTTTTACCACCACAACGAGTTGGAGCGTAGCATTTGGTTCGTTGTTTAAGTTGCTCGGTCTTAAAGCATCGGCTTCCCCGATTGCCAGCGTATCTTTGCTGACTGACTGCCTGCACACAGTTGATGACGAATAAATACAACACGACAATACAAATAAACTACAAAAACAAATACTAAAGCACACAAATAGTATTGTGCCTGTAGTGTGTGTAGCAAATTATGCATGTGTTTTCTCTGCTTTATTGACGGGGAGAGAAAAAGGTCGATGGCGTAGCATTAAACTGAGCAGCGAGCAATTTAAGTAACTAACGTGTACATACAAATCTATGAAATACGACGAATTATGTATGTTTTCATGTTCGTTAGATACATTCATTGGACTGGGCTACTTTACAGATGTATTTCTTTACTGTAAAAACATTGAAATAATATTTTTGGAATAAATGCTTCTTAATTTTTTCCAAGAATAGCGAATTCTATTAGAAAATCAAATATGTATGCATATTAATTCTAGGCTTTGTATAAAATTTTCTATTAAATTAAAATCATCGTTTATCGATAGATTTTGAAGAAGATTTCAACGTCATCAATCAATCAATCACAACGTTGGCTGTATAACAAATTTGAATTTAGAAAATGTTCGTATCATTCTAAAATTAAAACTAGGAAAACTATTAATGTTTTACGAAGGAATTGATAAATTTATTTTGGTGCTGTTAATAGTAGGCAGTTATTCTGTGCAACAGAATTGTTTTTTGACGCACACGTCGCCGGACTCTCTCGTCATCTCTCTCGCAATATCGTGAGAGAATGAACTACGGACAGCCAATCAAAAAAAATATATTTGCGATATTATTATACTATAAACGAGTAAAAAAAAATAAAATACAGACGCTGTTCGGTAGTGAAACAATTGCACTTTCATTGCAAATTTAAGGTTATTTTAAAGAAGACGTGATGAACATTGAAGAATAGTCTTCCTCGCGAACTCCTTTAAAACAATGTTATTATTGTTTATTATCGACGAATAGAAGAATGTTTTACTGCCCGATTTTTTGTTATAAACTTAAAGGGAAAAAGTATGTTTTTTACTTGTTATTGCAGAAAGGAAGACTTGCTCACTATGGCGGGAACTGGAAGGCGAAGGACTCTACTCCGTCTACCGAGAGAACAGCTGAGAGTCTCGGTCACGTTTATCATTGCAGATGCTGCGACGAGGCAGACGAAGAGGACATTTTAACCCATCTGCTCTATTGCTTCTCGGCTTTTTAGCGAGTTGTCGCGAGCTGGCGGGGAAACGTTTTGGTGACGTCCTTAGCATGATTAGAGGCTCAAGATCTGCCTTTACACAGCCGATATCGAGCGGTTCTTGAGATGGATTAAGAGCAACCGCAGACCAAATTCAATAAGAGTACCAATAAGGCGATAACTATAGGCTATGGAGCACTGTTGAACTGTGATCCTTAAGAATTTGTTATCTATCCACCAGCAGCTAATTTATTATATAACTATGTACATATATATAACTGTATCATTCTTGTACCAAGGAAGAGTTTCACAGATTTTTGAATGTATCAGAATCATCGCATACTTCAGCTTATTATTAATTTATTTATCGCAGTTTATTATTTATTTCAGTGTTTTTGTCTTTTGATTATTATATATTGCAGTGTTTTTAGTAAATGTACATTTACATTTCCCGCCGGAATTCATGAAAACGGTTGAAAACGAACGGAAGATAAAATATCTTTAAAGAAAAATAAACAAATGCTAAAAAAACTAAAACAGAAACAAAAAATTACGCATACGGGTTTCGTTCCTAGATCAGAAATCAAAGTTCTTTGATAGTCAGGAAATTCTATTCGCAAAAAATTACCAATAACTTCTTTTTACAGTTTGAAATGAGCGCCGAATTAATTATCAAAATTGACTTCACTTAATTTTGGCGCAATCTCCTTTTCAATTAATGTAAATTATTTTCGAGTACTACAATTTACATTACTAATTTAAGGAGTCATAAAGAGGATTATTTCAGGTTTCATATATCAACATTGTGGAAATTTATTATTATACATAGTAATGTTCCCTAAGCTTCCCAACTTTGATTAAAAATTAATCATCGACGGCTTCCTTTTATATTTTTATAAATTATGTTATAAAAACGTTGACTATTCAATATTATTGCCAGCAAAATTAAGTTATATTACTCCTAAAACACGTCACTTTATTTAACAAATTTAAATAAAAGAAAACATCTGACAACGTTCCGGCAAAAAGAAGGTAGGTTTCTGCTATCATAGCAATGCCTCCACTGCAAAAAAAATCTGTTACCTAGTCGATAAACGATAATCGATTACGCAAATTTCAAGCCTGGGCCAACGTTGTGGTGGATTTCCGATCAGAAGAGGAAGAAAAAGTCAGCAAAAAATGTATTTCCCCTAGTAGGAACCACAACACCAATCAAAATTGTCCTGTCTTTTTGAAAATGCTGATTTTGACGACTTTTCTTATTGTGAATATAAATTCAACAGCAAAATAGTAGTAGATATAGTAGTGCAAGCAGATAAGTAACTCTGTGTGTAGTTTTTTCCGCTGATGTATGTAACCTCATTTTTATTTTATTTTCATATCAAATCACAAATTATAGCTTCACAATCCAATTTATTGCAATTTCCCACATCTACTTGTTAATTAGTGATATACATATATTTATTATATTACCTAAATATTAAAACGACTTTAAAAAGTAGTTGAAAATTTCCCACAAATTTCCCCACGCAACGAATACGAAGGGGCAGAAGAACAAAAGAGAAACCGAACTCACCTTTCGCTACCGATGAAGACAGCGAACAAACAACACAACTCCTTCATTTATTTGATAGTTATGTATGCTTTTGCTGTTTCTTATGTTTTTTGTTATTGAAAACTTTCTGCAAAGGTTTGCATGTGATAAATATTTAAAAATTATTATTTATGCAACAGCTCTGGGATACAAAATTACAACTAACCGAAAAGAAGCAACAACGAATGCTAATTTTACGAACACACGACGAGACGAAGTCATTCCGAAGGCAGTTCTTTATTTTTTAAATTATGTTGAAATGGTTTTGGATGATAATTTTAAATCGTTTGTACTTTTCTGTTCATTTGTTTTAACTTTGTGTACATTATGCACGCTTTTTCAACCAATTCCTTAATGAATATAATATTCACACTTGCATTCGGAAAACGCGGACCGTCGAATATAATTTGAATAACTTCTTCACACTGCCAGGTTTTTCTTCATTCTCATTGCGTCCCAATATTTCTTTGTATTTTTTTGCTACCGATGTTCTTCAGCCGACCGATCGCCGTTTGTCCCACTTTCGTTTTTATGGCTGCGTTCTGTTGATAGTATACATTTTACACTAAATTGTAACTTAAATTAATTTATTACATTTTACTATTAATTTCGAAATGATTTTTAACAATTTTGCGCACTTTCTATAGCTGAAACTCGTTTTAAAGTCCCAACTTTTTTGTAGACACGATGTTTCGTAGCGAATTTTAGAACGTCCACAATTCCAATTTCCAATTTTAGTGCATACATAGTCCAGTGGAATATTAACAGAAATAATAACCCCGTAGGAAATAAAATCCCAAGTCGAAATTTCTAAAAAACAGTTCCCTATTCAATTGAAATACAATTGACAATAAACAATGTTTTCTCGAGGTTCCTATTCATGATTTGGGAATTCGCAATTTGAGTGTTTTATTATTTTTATAACATAATTTTATTTTTAATTTAATATATTTTTTTATTTGAAAAAGAAATGTAGCAATACACGTATTCGGTATACAAGGTGTTTCTGTAATTTTCTTCATCATATTGTGCAAAAATGCAAATTTTGGATCTGTAGTTTCTTGTAAAAGGCTGAGGTATTTTTTTTTTTTTGGGTAATAATTCCACTAAAAGGAGCGCAGAGTTGCCACGTGATACGGCATTCAAAAAAATAATTAGATCTGGATAAATATATATGGGAGATTATTGATAACGTGATTAAAAAGTCTCGTAAAGAGCGAAACTTGTGTGAATTAACTTGTATGAAAATGTGTTTACTATGCTGATTAATTTTGTTTATTAAAGTTTATGCGAAATATTTGCGTAATTTTTATAAAATGCATCTCTCTCTCGAATTACTTCCGAATAAATTATTCTCGATTTCAAAAGCAAACAATTTTGAAATAATAATTACATTTATAATTTCTCAGTTCGTTTCTAGTCATGCAAATATGACAGTTTTATACATTTATATTCAAAAATTTATATGTAATTTTTATATGAAAAAATGTACATATATTTAAAATCAAGATATAATTAAAAACACCTACCAGAATAAATATAGTATAAACATTCAAATACAAGATTGCAATTCCAAATATTGCTAAAACATAAAAATATGGACATGGTCTGCTTTGTGCCCCAAAATGGTATAATTTTTTGCTTTCTTTTAAGACGTGCGACCCAATAAGTATTCCTTCGCGTTCCGGATTGAAGTCGGCTGAGATTTGTAAATCAATACCATATAGATATACAACGATACCAACTTAGCTACTGTATATATCGGGATGTACCGTCAGAAAATCAATTTTATTATTTTTCGGACAGCAATAAATTTGTTATCTTCCATTCCTTTGAACAACAATCGAAGTCATAGCATCTTTAATGTAATTTTAGTATTTTTTTAAATGAAGATCTAAAGATCAACATTCACTTTTTTGGCATTTTTATTAAGCAACTTGTGTAATTTAGCATTTTTTGAACTTACTTAAAATAAATATGATAATAATAAGATGTATATATATATATTATAATGTAGGCCTTTGCTGAGGTTTCTTTAATGTAGATTGGAGGATGCATTAAAATCACTCAGTCTTGAATATAAGGAGAATTTTAGTTTTGGCATTCCGCAAGCATTCAGCAGATAGTTAATGCGTACCCTTTCTTCTGCGATTTGACGAATGATTATTTGCAAATCCTCGCTAAATATTTCCGTTGAAGCCTTTTTGCATTTTTCAACAACAGGTTTTGAAATTAATATTGTAGGCGTCGTTTTATATTGCTTCAGTTTGGGAATCGTCTTAATTTGCGGTAATTGCTGGTTTACCTTATCCAAATTTTCACGTTTCTTCCCAGCTTCACAATCCAGTAAAATGGTTTCTGGACTACCACGCAGGAACTGTATTTCTGGGCTAGCACGTTTAGGCTGATGAACACTTTTTCGTTTGTGTCGACTGCGGGGTTTTAATGCACTTGCTAATGTATCTTCTTTCTGTGACAATATTGTATTAGGGAGCGTAATCTAAACATGTTTGCTACATACCTGAACATGTTCTGTTTTACCTGCAATATCATCATCTGAATCAATAATTTCTATAACCCGTGACATTTTTTTTTGTGAGTTGTAACTGTTTGATTTAGCCAATCCGAGAATTATATGGCCATTAGCACGTTGATCATATATATCCAAATATGAGTGTTAACAAAAAGCGTGATAAATTATACGACAATTGTAGGTATGTATCTCTCGCAAAGCAAAATAATCTGCGACATAAAACATTAATTTATTATACAATGGATTTTAGTGATGACAACGATTAGAGCAAGAATTACTCGTTGCATATATGCTCGTTACTCTTACCACTCAGATTAAGAAAAATTTATTTGCCATAATAAGCAAATGCTGGATGTATTTTGATGCTGATGAATTTTTAGAGTATCTATATATATTTTTAGACTGGACATGTCATTAACCACAGATCTAAGTTGAAAAAAAAACAAATTGATATTCCCAATTAATTAAAATTAGCGTAATTAAATAAGTAAAATTTGTAGGTTTGCGTTTTTGGAAAATTATATACAGCCGCAATAAGACGCATCAGCTGTTATATTGCCCTTTCATATACAAGACTGTTGTGCAAATATTGAAATATGTATTTTGATTTTCATTAAACTAGGGTGGTCTTTTAGTTGTACAACATACAACAATTCGTACGACATCGATGTTGTACTACAAAGTCGCATAGTCAATGGGCACCTTTATATCCAACGAGCATACTCGTTGATATTTCCACCTGTCAGAAAATCAAGCATTCATCGAAACTCTACTCGTCAGTTCAAACTGAAAACAAAATTGAAAAACAATCTTTCAGAAAAATAAGAAGAAGCAAAATTCCAAATCAAATAGTAACAATTTTGGAACAAAAAATTTAAAAAAAATCGAAAAATATAATAATGTTAAAAATATGAATGGTTTTAATTTAGAAGCAAATTCAAATGACGAAGAGTTCTTCGGCGCTCTGGAAACGTAACGTATCCATTTTTATATTCTATTTATCATCATATCAAATTTTGATTATTACATACAGCTCCCGACCCAGTCTGAGTCAGTTATTCGGTATAACAGCGAAACAAAAAGATGACGATTCGGCACTAAAGAACAAGTCACCAAAGCAGTCCCTTGAAGCATCACCCCCAAATGCAGCAACTCCACCCACATTTTGGAATGTGCAATTAGCCAAGCTTGTAGCAGCCTACAATAGTACTGGACCGGTAGGGAAGCTAGGTATGGCTCTGCTGCGGAATTCGATGGAAGAGTACAAAATTGTTTTGTATAAAGCAAAAAATAATATTGTGGCTACTTGTATGCTGCTGTCAAGACCAGTCTACGTGCAGCAAACTTATTTGCAACTTTACGACGATACACAAACCTACTGGAGCTTACTTTTTCAACAGCGCGATGACGAAACGGAATTTCTCAAGGCACTGCAAGTAGCTAATGTTAAAATAGTAAAATTAGAGGACAAAATCCTTCCGCCAGCAAAACCTTTAGAAATATCAAATGATTCGCCATGCTTAGAAACGGATACACCGGAAAATCAAAAGTCCGTTACTCCAACATCCAGTCCTGAAGCAGCGGATAAAGCAGAGAATAAAAATCATTTGAACACACTGGTGCAAAAGCTGCCGCTTTTTAAAATAACAAAAAATGATTTAAGTGACGATTCCACTGACAGCGAAGTGGCCAACAACTCTTTTTCGATGACCAATAAACCTCCGATCACTCCGCGCAACACCACCAGGATGCTTACTCAAAAATCACAAATCACCAGCACGGTTGGGGTGTATAATAGTTCTAACGTGCCCCTCCAATTTCATGAAACGCAATTCATACAGATGATGCTCACTGAGAGCCGTACGCAGAATACAGAAATGCGAATTAACCTTAGTAAGCTGGAGAACAAAATGGAAAAAGTGCTCGACAAAATCGATGTACTTGCGAGCAGCTGCAGCATCAATGGAAAAGTTCGTAAAAGTGAAGAAGTTCTGGATTTGGAAGACAAGTTTATGGAATTAAAAAAAGAGAACGTTAAATTAAGGCAATCCGCAGAAAGCGGTAAATCAATGACAACACAAGAAGATTTAAATCATTTTGCCACTTTACATGAAAGCCAATTGTTGTGTTTAGAGTTAATACCAGCGAACACATGGCCCGAAGTTTGTGAACAACTGTTTAAAAAAGCAATAAGTCTACAAACTGAGGTGAAGCAAGTGCGATCGAAGAATGCAGTATTGTCCCAACGCTTAAGAGATAAGATGAACAAACTAGCCGAACAAAATACCAACCTTCAGGAAAAGCAAGACCACTTGGATGAGTTAACTTCAGAATTACATGAATTGAAAAATTCTTTAGATATGCAGCAAAATGGCTCCATAATATTGGAAGAAAATATGCAAGAGCTCAGCCATAAACTGGCGGTAAAACAGGCTAGGCAAATCGCAGACACGAAAAGAGTTGTCAAAGAAATCATGAACAGTTTATACAGTAGTATCGCATCCCAGTTAACTGATCTACCCGGTAGCCTTATTGATTGTGACGAAGTTTTGAGCATTATAGCAAAAGTAATCAAATATGAAACATTGCAAGCAATGCAGTTGAATTAGCTTTATTAAATTTCTGTGCAAATAAACATCATAACCTCTTTTAAACTACTTGGTAATGTTTGTGTATTACAAATACTTGAAAATTAATGACAAAGTATTTTATTTTACTAAATACCAATAAAATTTAGAATAAATTTTCATAAGGTATCGGCTAAGGTATGTATGTTTGGGCACTCAGTTTTAGTTTATTTATCTAATTATATAACTTTAGAAACTCCCCAAAATATTAAGAAGTATCAAATAAGTATATGTAACCGTTTATTCTCTACTCTATAATCTGGTTGCTTTTTCAGATTTGTTTTCAATAATTTGCTATAGGTAGGATTTTTGATTTGCTATATGGTCTTAATCCGTGCTGGTGTCTTCAGTGTCACTGCTGGATTGTTCTTTTCCTTTCTTACGCTTCACTTTGGATTTTTTTTTCCGAAGCTTTGGCGCATCCGCCTTTCGCTTATATTTTCCGTCCTTTTTCTTTTTACGTCCGTACTCGTCTGATTCGCTGGTTGACGATTCCTCATTATCGCTAGAATCCGATTCAGTCTTACTTACGCTTGAGCTACTGCTGCTCTCACTATCACTAATGCTGCTACTGCTGCTGCTGCCTGATGACGTGGATTTATTCTCACTGTTTGATCTTCGATGTTTCTTTACTTTCTTACTAGAAGCTCCACAAGGCTTCTTTTTTTTATTTTTCCTCTTTTTCGGTTTTGATTTTTTTTTAGTCTTCGATTTTATCAGCTTGCGTTTCTGATTGCATAGCAATTCAGCTTCCTTCTCCTTCAGTTCTTTCATGCGCAGCTCGGTGAGAGGTGTCAAGTAGTCTAGTTCAGAATCGGTACTGGTACTTTCTACATCCAGTAGAATCTCTTTATTTGGATCCACCTGTAATTAAAAATATCACGTTGCTTCGAAAGTTTTATACATATATTTCATTTGTACCTTTAGAAAATTCCGGCACTGATAA
The DNA here is from genome assembly GCA_937620795.1 of Thecophora atra. Lineage (NCBI taxonomy): Eukaryota > Metazoa > Arthropoda > Insecta > Diptera > Conopidae > Thecophora > Thecophora atra. The sequence continues at coordinate 21,468,321 of OW569397.1, read as the reverse complement.
GTTAGGTGGCCGGCGTATCCGCATTTTTTGCAGGCCGCACGCGAGGTTTCCTTATTTGGATTTGTCAGGGAGAAGTTCATATTGTTCATTGGATCAAATCTGTGCTGGTCTCTTGCTTTGCTATCTAAAATTTAGAAAGCAATTGGAGCCACCAAAAAATATGTAAACACTAATTAAACGCTCAATAAGGCATAGATAAATTGTTTTTTACTTTGTGGTTTTCAAAATAACACTTTTTTTTACGTATTCTGAATGATTTGAGGAAATTCAGGATGCCGTTGCCTACTTCAATTTCCTCAAATTATTATTACATCGGGAAGTTTGCTATGAAAAAACAAACACTTTGGGATGGTTTCTTTTCGATGACTTTTTAAACATCCTTTTTGAATAGTAGTAATACAATATCTCTTCGCTTTGAAAAAGTCATTAAGACTCGGATAATAAAGGTCGCCATTTGAAAACGAACACAACTTCTGAAATGAGAGGTTGCAACATAATAACGTATACTACATGGAAGACAATGTAAATACCTTTACAACAACACCACTCGCGTTGCTCTAGCTCACATGCTTTGGGAGTTATTGACCTTTTCTTAGATGACCTTCAAACGCACAAAAACTACATCTATACAGAAAAATTTGGCGAAAACCCGTGGAGTGCGTTTATTTCTATTTCATTTATTTATTAATTTAATTTCATTCATTAATTTGATTTCGTTTATAAAAAACACATCCATTAATAACCCAACCTAATTATCCTTGTTAACTTCCGTTCCTAAGTTCACGCATGTAGAACAAGAAAATAATTCCGGTTTTGCTATGAAGTGAAGAATTTACTTGAAAAATTTTGCTTTAATACAATGATTTAAAGTTAATGTACCAATTCGAATTGTACAAGTATAGAACTATCAATTCGCATATCGAAAAAAGTTTGTTGGCAACAGTCATCTGCACGTATCAACGCAAACGCACATCCAAACCAACACATTGCATATAAGATTGCATCTTATAGTTATCTCGCAACTGTTTCTGGACTTGAAACTTTCGCTTGGATCGCCAACGTTTTCATCAATATATTAAGATGCAACAACAACAACCAGCCTCTGTCAATAGTCCATTTTCGGCTTATGGCGATCGACCACAAATGGGTTTGGATGTAGAATTCGGCAGTGATCCAGCAAGTGGTGCCTTCTTTCAGACAGACTACAAAAAACACGAAGATCTCAAGCAAATGTTGGATAGTAATAAAGACGGCCTAAAGTTGGAGGCCATGAAACGAATTATTGGAATGATTGCACGGGGTCGTGATGCTAGCGAACTTTTTCCAGCGGTTGTTAAAAATGTAGTTTCCAAGAACATCGAAGTGAAGAAGCTCGTTTACGTGTATCTCGTGCGTTATGCTGAAGATCAGCAGGATCTGGCTCTCCTCTCAATATCCACATTTCAACGAGCGCTCAAGGACCCGAACCAACTGATTAGAGCTTCTGCGTTGCGTGTGTTATCGTCCATACGCGTCAACATGATTGTGCCTATTGTAATGTTGGCCATTAGAGAGAGTGCATCTGATATGAGCCCGTATGTGCGCAAAACTGCTGCGCATGCAATTCCGAAATTGTATTCACTTGATGCAGAACAAAAGGATGAACTAGTGACAGTGATTGAGAAGCTGTTGTCAGACCGAACGACGCTTGTAGTGGGCTCTGCTGTGATGGCTTTTGATGAGGTACTAACGGGAAATTAGTTAATTTGAACATTTTGTTTAGACTTTGCTAAATTCTTTCCAGGTGTGTCCAGAACGCGTAGATTTGATCCACAAAAACTATCGCAAACTTTGCAATCTTCTCGTAGATGTCGATGAATGGGGCCAAGTAGTTATAATTAACATGCTGACAAGATACGCACGCACTCAGTTTCTCAATCCGAATGCAGATGAGAAAAGAGACCAGAAAAATGATGGAAGTTCCCAGAATTTCTATGAAGACAAATCTTTGAGCGAGGATTCTGGTCATGATAAAGCAGGTAAAAGGTCTACAAAGAAGAAGTCTGCATCCAAACGCCTTTCGTCGCCAACGTACCACATCGATTTGGATCATCGTTTGTTGTTACGTCAAACCAAGCCGCTGTTCCAATCACGCAATGCTTCGGTTGTGATGGCCGTTGCTCAGCTTTATCATCATGTTGCGCCACGTCAGGAGGTTCATATAATTGCAAAAGCACTCGTACGCTTGTTGCGTTCACACAAAGAAGTGCAAAGCGTGGTGCTCACTTGCATTGCGTCCATGTCAGCAAAACGTAAACCTATATTTGAGCCATATATGAAATCATTTTTTATACGCACAAGCGATCCCACGCATATTAAGTTAGTGAAGTTGGATATATTGACCAACTTGGCGACGGCAGCGACTATTTCGGTTATATTACGGGAGTTCCAAACTTATATCTCGAGCAGCGATCGTTGTTTTGTGGCCGCTACGATACAAGCAATCGGCCGTTGTGCGGCTTCCATTAAGGAAGTAACTGAAACATGTCTCAGTGGTTTGGTGCATCTGCTTTCCAATCGTGATGGTGAGTAGAAATCGAAGAGTAATTGATTAAATATTTCCTTAGTTTTACGTATTCTTTATATATATTTATAATTAAATTAATTAAATCTCTTTAAGAACACGTTGTTGCTGAAAGTGTTGTTGTCATTAAGAAGCTTCTACAAACTAAGGCGGCAGAGCACTATGATATCATCTCTCAGATGGCCAAGCTCTTGGATTTCATTACCGTTCCTGCGGCCAGAGCTTCTATAATTTGGTTAATCGGCGAATACAACGAGAAGGTGCCAAAAATAGCTCCTGATGTTTTGCGTAAAATGGCCAAAACTTTTGTAGACGAAGTGGGTATCTTTTGTATACTGATGTCTCTTAGATTTTATAATTTCACATCTTTCTCTTACCACGCATAGGAGGAAAATGTAAAGCTGCAAATTCTTAATATGAGTGTGAAGTTGTATCTTACCAACGCTCAACAGACGTCGCTTCTTTGTCAATATATTTTCACCTTGGCACGTTACGATCCAAACTACGACATCCGCGACCGGGCACGTTTTTTACGTCAATTTATTTTTCCTGCCAACGGTACAGAGACAGTACTATCAAAGCAAGCAGCCAGAATTTTCCTAGCTTCGAAGCCGGCGCCTGCTTTGGAGAGCAAGTATCATGATCGTGATCACTTCCAATTGGGTTCACTTTCCCATTACATGAATCAACATGCTACAGGCTACAACGATTTGCCCGAATTTCCATCCGTTGCTCCGGATGCATCTGTGCGCAACATTGAAGGCTTCATGCATGAGTTGCCAGCAATAGCACCCAACAATTCATCGTCTGTTGGCACACAACAGAAACATGGCAACAATGCAGCACACGACACTAACTTAGAGAAAACTGAGAAAAAGTTCCTCTCCGAATCAGAGAAATCCTCCGATTATTCAAACTCAGAGACGACTGCTTCTTCAGATTCTTCAAGCGATGCATCTGATACGGAGGCAGAAGCAAAGGTGATTGAAGCGAAGAATGTAATAAATCATAAATCAAAATCAAGCGCAGTACAAGACGCAAAAGAGAGCAATCATCTGAGTGATTCTGGGACCGAAGATAGTGGCGCTTCAAGTGACAGTGAGTCAAGCGGCAGTGAATCAGGAAGGTCTTCGGAATCTTCCGAAAATAGCAGCAGCAGCAGCAGCAGCGGCACTAGCGGGAACAATGAAACCAACGGCCATCAGCATAAAAACTCAAAAGAAAAAACTGAGAAGCAGGCAAAGGAAGTGGACACCTCTTCGGAAGAAAAAACAAGGCATCCAACGAAAAGCAACTTGGACTTGCTGCTTGATCTCGATGATATACCGCCCGTGGGGCCTGTGATGACGCCTTCCCTTGGTGGATTTTTAACGCCTGGTAAGAAAACAAAATACAAAGTGTGTAGGGAAGTCTAAGATATTTCATGTTCTCGCAGGCACTCCCTTCATGGGCAGTGGTGGCTTGTTTCCCCAGTCTGCTGCTAATCGCATCGACCTCGTCGGTCCTTCTCACATAGAATTTAACTTCAAAGAACTGCTCAATAAACTTTCTGGGCACGGCTTGCAGTTGAATTATCGTTTTACTCGATCGCCGCATCTGTTCTCATCGTCCATGGTTTCTGTAGAACTGCAGTTTAACAATTATTTTAACGACGATATTAAAAATATACAAATGTGTAAGCGGCCATTGCCATCCGGGATGAATATAAATGAGTTTGCTCCAATAGGAACGTTGCAACCGCTGCAAACCACAACCAGCGTGTTGGGTGTTGATTTTAATGATTCCACACATGCGATTGAGTTCGAGTTAACCTCGAGCTTGGGCAACTCACGCATTTCTCTGAAGCCACCTATCGGAGAGTTGGTGCGATCGGTGCAAATTAGTGAAAGTTACTTCAGAGAGGAACGCACTAAATTACGTGGCATGAATGAGCATCAAAGTCGATTGTGCGTCAAGAAAACAACGGCTGATGTGCAGTCGTTTAAACAGAAGGTATTTGAATGCATTAACGTGGCCAACATAATGTCACCGTCACCTGGCGATGTTTTATATTTCGTGGGACAAACAATGACCTCGAAGAGTTTAGTGCTGATTAGTTTGGATTGGAGTGGAGAACAGGAGGAAGGTGATAAGCTGTCAGTTGTGTTGACGGTAAACTGTGAGAAGATGGTCGTCGGTTCAATGGTGTTAAATGAATTGCGTAATGCTCTTAGCGCAGCATTTAAATGCTGAATACAAGAAAGACCAATGGCAGAAAAAGCTAAACGGATTGATTTCATTTTGTGACGCAAAACAAATTAATTTTTATATTCCAATTATATTTTATTATTTTTATTATTATTACTAATATTGTCATTCATTATTGCAATCACAAGTTCAAGTTTTATTTTTATATTTTATTATAAGAAAAAAGCAGAATTTCCGTAAAAACTTTCAAAGTTAATTAAACTTTCAAGTTGTTATATTTTTATCGACTTACTTTATATTCATTGCCTTGTAACGAATTTGTTTATGTAAATGATTTCATTTATTAACTTTTTATAGTTTGTTCAAAATTTGATCAATGAATTTAAAAATTTTTTTGCTTAAGTATTAAAAAAGCCCTTCAATCCAATATTGTTCAAACAAATGCAACGAAGCGGTTTTATTTATTCAACATTTTGTTTCTTCTATTAATTATTCGTGTCTATGTATATTAAATAAGTGCTTAAACTTTATTAATCAACTTTGGCTGTTGTAAATCTCTTCCCTTCATTTCACGTATAATGATGCATTCGTTGTGATTAAATAATTAAATAAAACCCTTTCGAACTACAATCAATTAAACAAAACATTTAAAGTTCTTTAAAATTTAGAATTACAGTTAGATTATTTCACGAATTGTAATTAAAACTTCTCAAATTGTGTTTATTGCCTTTCCATCTTTGATTGTATACTAAAACTTAATCATTCCTTACTCTCTTTAACCACATAAACAGTAAAGTATTTATAATTAATATTGCTATCATATGACTTGCTTAATTTTTTTAAAGAAGCAGACGAATGACTACATTATGACCAACTTATGTGCAACTAAACAAATATTGTTTATAAAACTAATTAAATGTATCTATAATTGTATGTATAATTATTCAATAAACAAATAAAATGCATTTGGTATTTATTTTTCCACTTTATATATTCGAGGTTTGCGTTTAAAGTCAATCAATTTCAGACTTCTTTTTATCGCATACGAATAAAACGAAAGATGTTGTTGCTTGTTTGTTTCTTAAGTCTTTCCTACTCCCAAAAACTAATTTAATTTAAAAAACTCTTATGTATAAAACTTTAAGTGTTGTATTTTATTTAAAATTTGCATATGAATGTTCTCAATACGTCAACAGCATTTATTTTATTGGGGTTATTCTTATTATTTTATTAAGGTTAAGGTTATTCAGTCAAATATATTTCAAGTTTAACTGAAGGTGAAAAGATTGGGGAAATGAAATATAATCATAATTTCATTAGAAATCAACATCCTCAGTTAAATAAAATATTAAAAATGGCAGCTTCAAAAAGATAATAACAATGATTTCTCCTAAAATTTGAGCAGAAATCGTTTATGATCATCGTGTTATAGCAGGGTTCGTAAATGCTCGCTCAGGAGCGCTCTTTTCGGCTCATTCCAGCTCCGGCTCGCTCACAAGAGCCGTTGCTCACGTGAGCCCGAGCGAGCCCGAGCCGTCGCTCTCAAATTTTCTGGCTCCGGCTCGCGAGGCGTCTCATTAAATGGCGAGCCAGTGAGCTGCTGGCTCTGAGCTGATAAGAATTTTACTGAGCAGCTCTGAGCTCTGAGACGGTGAGACGAGAGCTGCTCTGAGCTGTGAGCCGATGAGATGAGACCTCTTGTGAGCAGCTCTGAGCTGTGAGCCGTGAGACGGGAGCTGTGAGCCGATGAGACGAGAGCTGCTCTGAGCCGAGACGATCGGCTCGGGCTCAGAGCCGGAAAGAGCCGCTCTGAGCAGCTCTGAAGTGACTGTCGATCGTTCTGCAGTAATTTTGTAAGACGTGATCATTAATCTCCTTATAAATGTCTTTGATATAATGAATGAAATAGTAAGCAAAGAAGTCTACCTTTAATCTTTATTTTAAAAGTATGTAGGTTTTGAGAAATAAAATCAACTGTAAAATTTCATTTGTATACTCCGGCGTAGTACGAAGTAAAGATTTTTTTGTTTTAGTGATCACACAGCACACGCTGCGCTGCGTGTCTGCATCAACATCTGCAGCGTAACCCTTAACGGCGGCAGGTACAGCGGCGACAATGTTCTGGAACAACAACAACAACACATTCTTTCTCTTGTGCGTAGACGAGTGTTTTGCTTTCTTGTTTACGTTTGACTGTAATAAAGGATTTAAATTAGAAAGACTGATGCATTGATTTAGAGAGAAGCGTTATTATTGCTATTAAAATCGAATTAATCGCATGTCATTCTTAACTTGGTTAACTCTTAAACGGCTGCACCGATTTTGATGCGGTTTTCACCATTATGACCGAATTCATTTCTATTGTACGTATTTGCGACAAAGTAGTTGATAATTTTTTACTAAAATTTGGTGCTTATACAACCACTCGCAATTTACACGCATTTTTTTTAAAAGATGTCGAAACAACACGATCAAAAACGCGGCGTCGAATCTCTTTTTCTACACGATTTTCGAAGAAGATTTCGTATTAAAAATTCACTTTATTTATATAATCTCCAAAAATATGTCTCAATATGTGGACAAAGGATTTAGCAAAGGGTTTGTTCAAAATACATATATGTAAAGGAGAGCAATATGCATTCTTTATGAGTTTGTTGCAAAAAAATTTCAAGGTAAAAATCCATTTTGCACTTATGTACCTGACATTCGAAAATACATTTTCCGTTTAAACTGTTGCTTGCGTATTTGCACTCGTAGATATCCCACAACAACAAAACATAACAACAAAAGCGCAAAAAAAAGCAATATACAAGAACAGAAAAATCATAAGAAAAAAAAAGCAATAAAATCATTACCGTTCGCCGTTTCTCTGTTAAAATACAATGTGTGCTCTTAGCAATGAGTGTGTTTACCTGTCGCCATCGAATCCTGCGATAGCGAGTCATAGCCAACGTCCTATGATTGGTCAGTGGAGAAGTTTCAGCTTTCTGCGAACTCGCGGCGCGAAATTCTAAAAAATAATGTTCATGCTATTTATTGAATGTCCACCCAAGTCCTGTTTTACATGATCAAGGCGATCCATTGATGACACGTGCAAAAATAATGGTGTAAAAAAATCGTGTAGAAAAAGAGATTCGACGCCGCGTTTTTGATCGTGTTGTTTCGACATCTTTTAAAAAAAATGCGTGTAAATTGCGAGTGGTTGTATAAGCACCAAATTTTAGTAAAAAATTATCAACTACTTTGTCGCAAATACGTACAATAGAAATGAATTCGGTCATAATGGTGAAAACCGCATCAAAATCGGTGCAGCCGTTTAAGAGTTAACCAAGTTAAGAATGACATGCGATTAATTCGATTTTAATAGCAATAATAACGCTTCTCTCTAAATCAATGCATCAGTCTTTCTAATTTAAATCCTTTATTACAGTCAAACGTAAACAAGAAAGCAAAACACTCGTCTACGCACAAGAGAAAGAATGTGTTGTTGTTGTTGTTCCAGAACATTGTCGCCGCTGTACCTGCCGCCGTTAAGGGTTACGCTGCAGATGTTGATGCAGACACGCAGCGCAGCGTGTGCTGTGTGATCACTAAAACAAAAAAATCTTTACTTCGTACTACGCCGGAGTATACAAATGAAATTTTACAGTTGATTTTATTTCTCAAAACCTACATACTTTTAAAATAAAGATTAAAGGTAGACTTCTTTGCTTACTATTTCATTCATTATATCAAAGACATTTATAAGGAGATTAATGATCACGTCTTACAAAATTACTGCAGAACGATCGACAGTCACTTCAGAGCTGCTCAGAGCGGCTCTTTCCGGCTCTGAGCCCGAGCCGATCGTCTCGGCTCAGAGCAGCTCTCGTCTCATCGGCTCACAGCTCCCGTCTCACGGCTCACAGCTCAGAGCTGCTCACAAGAGGTCTCATCTCATCGGCTCACAGCTCAGAGCAGCTCTCGTCTCACCGTCTCAGAGCTCAGAGCTGCTCAGTAAAATTCTTATCAGCTCAGAGCCAGCAGCTCACTGGCTCGCCATTTAATGAGACGCCTCGCGAGCCGGAGCCAGAAAATTTGAGAGCGACGGCTCGGGCTCGCTCGGGCTCACGTGAGCAACGGCTCTTGTGAGCGAGCCGGAGCCCTGATATTTTTTTCTGTGGCTCATGCTCATGAGCGTGAGCGAGCCGGAGCGAGCATTTACGAACCCTGTGTTATAGTGAATTTATTCGTGAGGTTTTATTGGAAGATGTTATCGCAGGAGTAGATCAAGGTTTAAACTATGTTCGCCCAAAAGTTAATTTAGATTTTGCTAAGCAACAAATAACTTTACAGATCCAAAAGAAGACAGCAACTAATAAAAATAAAACAGTAGATATGCAAATGTTTTTAACCAAACCCAACCAAACGCCTAAAATAAAGTGAAAGGAAGCTGATGAAGAGCGCTCAACAAGCGATGAAGGTAATTAAGCTGAACTATGGGGGCGTGGAGGGGCAGGAAACCATTTAATTACCCATAGCAGGAGGTGTGAGAGTGCAACTGGGTGTGTGAAAGTGTTTTTAACAAAGTGCTTCGCAATTAGAGAAACGGAAGTAGACAAAGTAATTGCGTCAAAATTTGCAGCTCACAAAATTACGCCGCAATTTATAATTATTTTTATGTGCTACATAAAAAGGAAATTTTATATCTTGTCTCCTTTTAAAATTTAGTATTTACTCTTCTTTTTATTCATTTTGAAAGTCTAATATTTTTACGTTTGGTTTAAATTTAATTTTATTATGTTTCAAATGTTTTCTTTTTTTATTATTTGTTTGATAATCGGAAAAACGCGTTCCGTGTTTACTTCCGCTCAGCAGCAGCAGAAGCCAAACGACAACGACCAAAAACTAACTGATATAACAAATATATATATACATATACAAACATTCATATAACATGTTTTTGAAGATGAGGTGATTTTCGAACTGTTTAAAAGTGTTTTGCTTTAATTTTAAAACTAATTTGGTTTAATTTTAAAACATTTTTGAAGGTCTTAAAAAGATAAACTGTAGATTTCGTTATTGCTATTATTTTTTAGAGGTCGAGGTTACAAAGTTTTAAATTGCCCTTCCATTTCACAGTGAATATAGAAAGAAGAGTGAGAATTTAAAAGTAGATAGTTTAAATTAATTCTAATTAACCTTTAGAAGAGCTGTACAATGATATTTATTAACATTATAAACGAATTAGTACAAAATAATAATAATAATTAATGATAATAATATAAAATAATAAAAATTAAATACAGTTCGTCATAAAATATTTTATATTATTATGATTTCTTCTGCTTTTTATCTTTCTTTTTCAGAAAGTCAGTTTCTGTTTTTAAACGCTGTAAGAATTTAAGAGAAAAACATAGTGGAAAATTCTGCAGTCTGTTTGTGTTAACTAAAATCTTCAAATTAATTATTAATTAAATTCAGTTAAATTATTTCTGTGTAGTTATTATTGAAGGAGGAATTTCATTGTTTGTTCGTTTTCTCCAATTTTTCAGTATTTTCAAAAGCAGAAAAGGAAAAGTACGCTACATGTTTCAATTACACGATGCTCGAATTAAAAATAAAACCAAAAATGCAAAATATAACAATCAAAATATAAATTAAAAAATGAATGATTAAATGACTGATTGAATTGAACACGTGCTACTGAACACGTTCAAGTGTTTTCCTGTTGTTATGATTTTTTGTGCTTAGTTATTTAAATTCCAATATTTTTGATACATTTTCTCAATTTTATCTAATTTGTAATTATGGTATTAGTGAATTTCTATATAATTTTGTAATTGTAATTTAAATAATTACTTTTCAGGTCAAAACTCTTCAATATTCCAACATTCCTTCGTTTTTTAATTATTTATATGACTTTAAATTTTTTTTTGTGATATTATTTTTCACAATTTTTTATAGAAATTTTCTTTTTTATATTTCTTTTATATGTATTATTGCTTTTTTCGCCCGTTCAAGAGCTGCTTTCAGTTTTGTGAGTGAGGATTTATTCAATGAAATTTTTCCCCGTTCTTATTATAGTTATTTCCATTGTTGTTGTTTCGAATGTTGTTGTTGCTAATGCAATAATTGTTGTTGCTTTATTTTAGTACCTTTTTAACGATTTCTTTTCGAGTCGTGTCAATATTTGGCATTGGTTATGGATGAATTTCGAAGAAAGGTTTGACGAAGCTGCTGAAGTTTCTGTGAGTTGCTCTTCACTTTCTCTTGTGTCACAGTATTTATTCCGTTTATGGCCTTTCATTATTGCTATTATTAGTATTGAAAGTAAAATGAAAAAAGTTCGTGATGTATATAAATTATACAAAAAATTTAATGAGGTATTTAAATGTCATAATTTTATAGTAATAATAATAACGGTGGAAATTTCTTATTTGTTTTGTTATTCTAAGGAAGAAAACGTAACAGAAAAGAATACCAATAACCAAGAAAATTGAAATTATAAAAAAACCATCGAAGTAAAAAGAATCCTTTCGAGCACAAAGTTAATTCGTCGATTAACTGACGATATCTTCTTTATCATTATTATTAATATAATTTCTGTTATTTTATAATTATTATTTTCATCAAGCTTTTAATTGTGTTTGTTAATTATGATAATTTTTTAATTACATATGCTTTAATACCACCAGTTATTTTAGTTATTGTTGTGGCGTCCATAATTATTATTATTTTGATGTCTTTTTGATATTTCAGCTTAAAATTTTTATCATTTCTTTTTCCCTATTATTTTTCAATAAATTTTTACCTTCTTCTAATTTTGTTTGTTATTTTTCTTTGCGTTTTTCCTACTACTTTAAATAGTTTCATTAAAACTTTTGAAGTTTAAAATTTAAACAGTAGCGACCACACTCAAAAAAACTCTTATTCGGTTGCTGGCTGTTGTTAGCTTCTGCTTAAGCATTAAAAGAATTCCACTCAACTTATTATTAATTGACTTTTACTTCACGTTTAATGAACTCCGAGGGAATTTTTCTTTACTAATGTTTATTTTATATACAGACAGACACAAAAAATCCATTGAAATAGTTGAATATTTCTTTAGATTATGATTTAAAAATGCAGAATAATTTAAGGTGCCTTTTATTGGGATCAAAAACGATTTAATTTTAAAAGAATACAAATTTCGAATTTATTTATTTCTTATTAAAATGATTTTTTGTATTTCTTTCTGTCTGCAATAAAGATTTCTATTTACTATATGCACTTTCTTGAGATTATGAAGCGAGCAGTTGACGACTACGATGAATTAATATTTTCTTAATTATTAATTCGTTTAAATACAAAAAAAAAAAAAAAAAAATAATGAGGAATCATTAAACACACGTACGTAAAAGACGTCCATTAAACACACAATCGTCCAATGAATATTGCAATATTGTTTCCATTTCATTGAATAAACAAAAAGTGATGCAACAAAACAACACGAAATGTGATTAGTTTATGACAGCGAAAAACAATAACAAAAACATCGATCGAACAAGTGGCAGGAGTTCTTCATATAAAAAAGAAAAAGAAAAACAACGACAGACAAAAACTAAAAACAAGTGTGAAGAGTTGCAACAGACTTTTGAAAAAACCGAAACGAGCGTCAGTCACTCGAAGGAAAGTAAAGAGCAAATATAAAACACAAAAATATTAGAAGAGGAAAAAGTTAACAATAGCACATAATCAATGAAGAGAATAAAAAGAGTCGTGCTCGGGTTCATTCAACGCCGAAGTATAAAATGTTAATTTATATTTAGGTTATATTTTGCCGTTGTTTTGTGTTTATATATTTTAAATAGATTAAAGAAACAACTAAAACTCAATATTTAATAATATTTAAGAATATATAATTTAAATTAATATTTATATATATATTATCAAATTTTAATTGAATTTTAATTGTTATTTTTATTATTAAATTTTATTGTTTATTTATTGTTACTATTTTTCGATTTTATTTTATTTAATAACTAAAATAAAACATTTTATTAGTGCCCTAGACATTTTAAAATAGTTTTTTAAAAAATATCAATTTGTTAATTAATATTTAAATTTGTTCTTGCTCGTTTTAGATGGTTTATTTAATTTAAAAATTGTATTATATTTCAAGCAGACCCAACGTAAAAATCGAGGAAGTAAAAAATACAAACATTTTAAGTTTTTTTTTTATATGCTTTAACATATTACTTATTTTATTAATTTTAATTTAATTATATCGCTTTTATTTATTTACTAGGTAAATTTTAAAATAACAGATTTATTAAAATAGATTTTGTAAATTAAAAAAAACTTTCTTTTATTATTATTATTTAAAACTTAGTTTGTTTATTTGTTGTTTACATGAAGAATTATTGTGCGTTAAATTTAATTTGTATTGGCTCGAGATTTGTCGACAGAAAATTGGAATATAAAAGCAAATATAAAAGAATCCAACACAAAATAAGGACGTTTAATTGAGGTTAAGCCTAAGGTCTATAAAGCTGGATTAAGATTAATTTATTAATTTAAAATTAAAAACGAAATAAATAACGAAAAAGATGTATACAAATATCAAATAATAAATAATAATGATAAGCATTTATAGCAAACAAAATATTATAAATTCAGCTGAAACAAATTAGTGATAAATTTTTAGTTAATATATAAATCCATTATTAGCATTGGAATAACGGATATAATAAAAACGTATCCTCAAATACATTCCACGAAAGTGACAACAAAATAATGCAACGTGTAAATTCTATGCACTTTTAACATCTCTAAAAACATCTAGATTTTTTTGAATATTTATATTTAAATTTCACTTCCAAAATTGCGTAAAGACATTCCAACACATAATTTGCTATTTTACGTTAAAAAAAAAGTGTCCATTGAAGTCAAAATCATTTCAATAAAACATCTTCGTTTTCCGCTTGTCTTCTTTGCTTTAAACTGCACAAAAGACAAGCTGAAAACATGCTAAAAAGAGACACTTAGACTCTGATTCAGAGAGTCTGAATCCATCCATTTTTCTCTTCGCCTTACGTTCAGTCGCTCAATTTCTCAGTTATCTCCTTCGGACATAGTTTTTCGGCTTCTTTCCAAGCAAACATCTGCATAAATGCTCAGTTGAGTTGAATGCGTGACGCGTTGTGGACGTTTTTTTAACGAAAAGCGAAGAACGAAACGGAAATTAAAAAATTGTAACTTTAAATTATAAAAAATATAATTTAAAAAATATCGAACAGAAAAATTCAATTTTAAATATAAAGTTTTTTACAGTGTTAATTTAAATATTTATTATATTTAAGATTATTAAAAACCACGAATTTATAGAAATTTATAAAACTTATGGATGTATGTGTTCGTGCGTTTGGCGAGTGTTTAATTAATTAAATTCATGACAACAACTTGTGAAAAAACCGACCAAGAGTGATTTTTATAATTTCCGTAGAAATATGCAAAATATCTATTCAAATACAAAACAATAAAAAAAGGTGAAAGTAATGCAATGAAAATTACACTCCAATAAAAGTTTAAGCATAAAAAATAATTAATGAAAATAATAAAATGATCAGGATATAAATTATGCACAAAGTCTTTTATAATTATATATTATACAAGCTAAGCTAAATGTGATTTTTCTTATATAAGAAATAAATGCCGAGGATTTGACAAAAAGCCAATAGAAGTTTATACAGAAAAATAATTTAAAGAACGAAACTAAGGAAATAATTTCATGTGGACAACTAATGGGAAAAATGCTTTAGGAATTACAATATAAAAACAGAAATACTACATATATGAAATATATAAAAATACTTTACAAAAATAATATAAAAGGTTTTCTTGTTAAATAATTGCTAAAATCAATCTTGATAGAAAGATTTAAGCAACGAACTCAATTAAAACAAAAGTTACATGAGTAATCAAACGTTTCTAATAAGGAAATAAAATATTGAAATAAAAAAAAAAAAATCAAAATGAGAAGAAATATTAAAAAGGCAAACGAAATACTTTTTCTTTTAACGAAGTAGAAAATGTAACAGAGTCAAATTAGAGCGAAAAGAAAATAGAAAAAATAGAGGGAAAAATTAAAAGTTAATGTTAAAATTTATTTTGTTTTCCCCTCATTTTTTCATAGATATGCTTCGTGTGTGATTCACCTTTTTAGCCCGTTGATATAAACCAATAAAACTACTAAACAAACGAAAAGAATACAAACGGCAACAATCAAACTACAAACTGCAAGAAAGCTTTCGAAAATAAAAACAACAGCAAAATAAAAATAAAAGAAATATCGTTTTAAGCACAGAGTTTAGCTTAATAACTGTCGACGCAACCTCGTCCAGCGGCACCGATTGGCGTGTCCCGGTGCTCATAACGTGATCTCGTTCAAGACAACATTCACTTTGGTCGCAGTCGTTGTTTGATTTAATTTCAGCTGCTTTATATTTCTTGCCGTCTCATTGCTGCTGCTGCTGCTTATGATTTTGCCGCTGCTGTGGTTGTTGTAATTTCTTGTTTAGCCGAGAATTCCGTCAAACTTCGCCGTCAAACAAGGAAATCCGCAGAGTTTTCCAGTCGCCACGACAACAACAGCGACGCGTCGCTCAACAACAACTGACCACACTTGATCACACACCGAATTACACCTCAAGGTATTGAGTTACAGTTGCTCTGTCACTGGCTCTGCCTCAGCTTCAGCTTCAGGAGTTTTACTCTGTCAACGTTTATGCGTAACTCGTTCCTGATAATCGAAGCGCTGCTGCTGTTGCTATCGTTTTAAATTGTGGTAAGCAATATTTTACAGTTCATAGCAACTTTTTCCTATGCTTAAAAAATAAGATAAGTAATAAAATTTTATTGAATTAGAAGAAATCCTAAAAAATATCAGCAATGATAGCTGCATGAGTAATAAGAATTATAACAAAGCAAGCATCACCTTCATGAGGATTCATTTTATCTTAATTAGCTTAAGCTTCATCATCATTAAGATGATTATTATTGTAAACTCATCACTGAATCCAATCGAAAAACCTTTTTTAATATACTTCAACTTAAAATTGCGAAATTGATGAATAAATTGCGAAATAAAATTAATTACGAAATTAAATTAATTGTGAAATAAAATCAATTGTGAAATAAAACAATAAATATTAAACAAAAAAGTTAATAACACAAATAAAAGAAAAATATTAATTATTAAAACAAAAACAAGTTCAGTTATTTTTAAACAACAAAAGAAAAGCCGAACAAGAACGTCAATGAAACTGTAACTACAAAAAATATAAGCACAACATAAAATATTACATAAAAAAACAACAAACAAAGGAAATCTAACAACGAAAATCTTACATAAAAACACCAAAAACTACACCACAAACAATAAAATAGGTTGTGGTATTAAGTGGAAAACAAAAAACCCGATTTAAAATTGAACTAGTTTTTCATGGAAAAGGAGAAAAGAAGCTCTGCTTTATTAATGGAAAAGTTATAGGAAAATCGAAAGAAACGCAAAAATCGACAATTAAACTTTCAGACAACGTTGCGACTGACCGGCTGTTGTCCGTCACTTTTTCTCTGTTATCTGTCGTAAATTGGAGCGAAAGTATTTTCTTAATTTTGTTGTGGAACAACTTTTAACTGTGAGAAAAGTTTGTTTTCGATAAAAGTCAATGACGTTTCTTGAACTAAATAAAAGCAAAAGACTTAGGAAGCAAACTCGATTGAAGCGGAAAGGAATTAACCAAAAAAGAAGAGAAAATAACAGGAAGAAAGGATGTATGAATAAAAAATAACAAAATTAATTATCAAATCATGGACGAATGATGGAAAATTCAATTCGCACGGAAATTAACTCAGTAAATAATAAATTTATATAAATAGAAGTGAAAATTAAAATGAAGTCGGCGTGAAGTGCCTTTCATGTATCAATTAAAATGGTTTTAATTCTTAATAATTCTGAAAATTTTAATAATCGATTTTTAACCTTGTTACCATTTTTTAATGAGTTACAAATTCTATAAATTGAATATTCAATTAAATATTTGATCTCGAAGGCAATCGACTCCCATCGGAGCCAATCCACGCGCGTCTAATCAAACGTGTGTTAATAAATATCGAAATTAGAGATAATTATATTAGAAATTCGAAAAAATTCGAAACTGAAATCGTTGAAGCATTCGGTTGGAAGTTGCTTATAATTTATGAATAATAAACCAAAAATTCATATAAAATTGAATAAAAGTAATTGGGTAAAGTGTTACGTAATAATTTTAATAAATAAATAATAAAACGAAATTAAATTAATAAATAATAATAGTAATACTTTTCATAAATTATTGTTACATTCCGATCTCTTTCTTAACAAGCTTTCAATATTGTTTTATATATATTATTAACTCTATATTTTTTTTCACATATTTACATATTGTTATTAATTTGAAAATAACTTTTAAGTTAATTATGAAATTAGATAAAATTAATTTATTAAAATAGGATAAACTAATTTTGTTTAATTCGCAAAAATCATAAAAATAAAATCATGTGAAATATTCGTCTTAATTTTTGTTGCTCTTTTATCTTGGACGTCATCGTTGTCGTGGCTGTTGCAAGCACGCGCATGCTTCTGCTTCTGCATTCATTCAGTTTCTTGCCACGCTTCATGCTCAAGCAGATGCAATCGCAGTTCATGTTTTCGTAGTCGTTGTTTTTCTGCTATTCGCTTGTTATTATTAAAATCGTTGCGGTTGTGGTTCATCCCAAAGACAAATGACTGAATAGAAAATTTTTCATCGTTGTTTTTTGCTATTTTTGCCGTTGCTCTTGTGTTGTTATTGATGGATTGATTACAGCACTTCTTCAATTTATGTTCCTCTCCTTCATCTTCCCCTTTAATTCACGCCCCTTTAAACACAGCATTTAAGTTTCAATCTATTAAAGTTTTCTTTGCTACTGATTTATCTTCCCGTTCTTTTTCCTTATTAATTTTACAGTTTCAGATCAGGTAGTGGTGATAAAACTCTTCAGTGGATCGTATCGATGACCTCTAAATTTAGGATTTTATTTTGTTTTCTTGAAAATGTTTATGATTACATTTCCCAACCACACTGCTTCATTTTAATATTAGTTTCAACCTTTTTTTAATATAACAAAAGTTCGGCGTTTGTTTGTGATATTTTAATTTATAAAACTTGTTTCGTGTTTCATAATAATTCCTTAAAATTGTTGCATTTATCGCTTGTTTATTGACTAATGAAGTTGTCTTGAACTGTTTAATCAATGATGTATTGAACTGTGGAACGAATACATAATTGAGTACTTTTAATAATGGTCATTAAAGAGATTTGCTTGACTTATTTATTTATTGTTTTTAGTGGACTTTCTATGTCAGCGATGTTCAAGTGAAGCTTGCACAAATTATTTTTGTAAAACTAATGTAAAATTTTAATACAGAAATTCCGTGCAGTGCAGAGATCCTCTTAAAAAACCGGATTAGAAACGCGGATGCACATTTTTAAATTATATTTCAAGATTTGTGTCCAACAAATAAACAGATGAAGATGGAGCTGAAGTTGACAAGCGGAAAGAGGTT
Source organism: Thecophora atra (assembly GCA_937620795.1). Classification (NCBI taxonomy): domain Eukaryota; kingdom Metazoa; phylum Arthropoda; class Insecta; order Diptera; family Conopidae; genus Thecophora; species Thecophora atra. The sequence goes on along the minus strand of OW569397.1, from coordinate 21,449,962 downwards.
TTGAATATGCGTAAGCTTCAGTCGTGTAACACTGCATTTTTCTTTCTCCTCTACTTTTAATATTTCGTCGCTTTACATTTCTTAAAAAATGGACCATTTAAATATGAAATTTGTATGTGTAAAATTTTATGTATAAATAAATAAATTTAATCATAACCATTAAGATTAAGGCATTTTTGATTTTTGAAATTTGAAATGCAGTTGAATATTAAATAAATTAAATTATTAAAAATTTGAACGAGTAGATGAAAGACTTAAGACACAAACTCGATGTTACTTAATGTAATCTTCGACAAAGAACTTAAATTTAATTCGTAAATGAAATTGATATTTGCCATTGTAATTTGCAATTTTCACAGGGAATCTGCTAGAAATGAATATACATTAAAATAACGTTACTTGAAATAACAAATAAGTTTAAAATTTTGTTGTTTTCTTCATCTTTTAACCCATTGTGGGCAAATGATGGCTTCTACGTCTACAGTCCACCACTTCTTTAATATTTATGTGTGGGTCAAGGGTCTAATTTGCCTTAGGTGCGGTTTTTCTTATAGTTCGAAGTGGTTGAATATCACGAATACGTTTTTTGTTGGCAATTGTTTTGTGTTTTTCGACTTGATTTGTTATTTACTGAGCTGTTTGTCATTTTTATTAGACACATTTTTTAATTATGGTTTCTTCAAATGTGTGAATTCCATTATTTCTATTATTTTTTACATAATTTTATTAACGTTACGTGTTAATTTCTGTTATTTTGTTTGATGTTGTTAGTCAAAGATTTAATTCCATTTCGCAGAAAAACAAAATCTAGTAGAGACGAGAAAAGAAAGAAATGGAAAAATTAAAGAAACGCAACGTTCAATTTAATTGATGTTGTGTAATGGCAGCAACAACAGAAAAATATTAAGATTAAGTGCAGTGGTGCTGCTCCATGCAGCAGCCGAGGAGAAAGAAATCTGCTTGAATGACGGCAACGGCACACTTTTTCGTCGATCGTTTGTGCTGCTGTTGATTTTGTGCTTGATGAAAATGGGTTGATTTGAGAATTAACTCAATCCACAGAGTACAGAGTGCATGTAATTAGACAAATCATCAACGTAGTTTGACTATTATTCAAAAGAATCTTGTTTTTAGTTTTGTAATAATTTAACTTAATTTTTATTTCTCATAATTTCTAAAAGACGCAATACTTTTAATTTTATCAACTGTTGATTTTTATATGAATTAAACGAATAAATTAAAATCACTAACAATTTTCAGTTATCTTTCAATTGTTTATAATTATCAAAACTTCTATTATCGTCGTCGATGATTTAATCTTGATCCACGTCGACGCGCGATTCTTCTTCTCCTTCCTTCTCCGTTTTTACCGACTCCTTGAGCGTAATGGCGCTCTTCTCGGGGACCAACATGTCGTAGTATGGAAAGACCGGCTCCAAGTGCTTTACATACAACCAAGCGATCTGTTCCTCGTAGCTGCGCATCGCTGCAAATGGTCGCTGGCCTTCGTTGGTGACGTACATGGCGTAAATGATGTGGAACGAGCGCTGGAAGCCGGCGTTTTTCATTTGGTCCTGGTCGCTTTTGGTGAGTGCCGCGTATGTGATGCGTGGCATATTCATATGTCGTCCCACCTCGCAGATGGCATTGAAGAACTTCTCCATGAACTCATTGTCCGCCTGCAGCTCCTTGGTGATGTAGTATTCAAAGACGTGCAGACTGTCGCACGATTCTTGCGGGTGTTCATGGCAACCTTCCAAAATCATGCTGTACCAAAGCTTCGGAACAGAAGTCCACATCGTCTGCTTTGCCAGCAATATAAGTTCTATCCTGAAATAGAGCATCTTCTTTAATAGTTGCCTGCCCGACAATTAAAGTTTGTTTCGTTACCATGAGTGCCACTTTTTCGTCATCCATTTCAGCAGAGCCACCGCATGAATGATGTCCTCTTTCTCATCGATAGCCACGATGCTGCACTCGTTTCGCAATACGTGATCGAGGTAGGCGAGGTAGTCCTCTTCGGCGTCCTCATCATCCATTATGTTCAGGATGTTGTAGACGAAATGCGGCTTGAAGTGTTGCTCAAGCATGAACTGTCGGATGCGCGGGTGCCATTTGTCCGACATGTCGCGTATGACGAGGTTTTCGTGCTCGTCCCACACGATGTACGTGGCTGTCATCGGAGCGGCAAGGAAATGGGACGCCGAAGACAGTGGACAGCAAACCGAGCAAAAAAGGGGATTTCACACGCCGCAAAAAAACTTCTAATCGCCTGCAGATTTTACACATCGAATTTAAAGCTCTGTAACATCGCCGGAAAAAACAGAAATATTAATAAAGTAAAGAAATTATTTCCAAATATTGACAGCTTCTCTGACAGCTTCACTGATTGAAATAACATGTTTTGTGTCGGTTGTTTTTTTTTGATAGCAGTGGTTTTTATTATTGCTTATTTTAAATTATACTCTTATGTACACTAAACTAAAATTTTTATTTAATTTAAATGTTTAACTTGGATTATTTTGAAGTTAAATTAAAGTTTACAATTAAATCAAGGTTATTTTTATTGTTAACTGAACATAAATTTCAATTTTTATTTTAAATATTTTTACTTTAAATTGAAATTTGTACTTTAAACATATAGCTTTATTTTTAATTAACAAATGTTCAAAATTTAATTATATAACGAAACTCAATTTTATTATTGAACCTTTCATTAATTACTAAATTCTTTTAAGTTTTATCTATAGTTTTTTTATTTTTTTATTTACAATTCAATTTGAATTTAATTTTAATTCTTATGTTTTTAATTAAACTCTTTAAATGTAATTGATATTTGCTAGTTTTTATTGTAATTTTCTCGGTTACTGAAATATTTTCCTTTAATTGCAATCGTTATTTTAATTGAAATCATTATTTTAATAAAAACCTTTTTTATATCAAAATTGTAATTCACATCAACTTCATGACATGAAAAATTGCATAAATTTTAACTAAAACTTTTAATAAAGTAAGTTTTCATTTTGATTAAACGAAACTGGATTTTTGCTACCATTTTTTTTAAATTTCCTTGTCTTTTAATTATGTAAAAATAACTCGTTATGCATTTATTGCAAGAGGTTTGCAATTTTGCTTCATTTTTTAGAGTTTTACTATTTTCTATATTAATTATATCTTGTAGCTGGAATCGTGCCGAGGACGTTAGCTTTTTGCTCACTTGATTTCGTTGTGGTTGCGTTTGCGTACTCGTATCTGAGTTAGTTTCGGTCTAAAAGGTCGTCCGCTGCAATTAGCCCTGAACTTCTAATGGTTTAGTTTAGCTAAAGTTGTCCAATTAAATTGTGCGATTAAGTTGTTCGATCAATGAACGAAGCTTGAGCAGGTTGCGGTTCTTTAGTCTTGCTTCGAACAACTTATAGAGGTCATTAAATTGGTTCCACTGCGACGATTACAACTCTTTGCGTTTGTTGAAGGTTGTAATTCAATGTAATGTTTATTATTTTATTACAATATTAATGCGTTTTTTTAACTATTTAATCTTAAAGTATTGTACTTCGAATATTTCTACCTTGAACTCATTTCGAAGATGATTTTTATTGATGTCTTCACTTCTCTTCAGATTTCAAAATGCAGCATCATGCAAAGTTACAATTCAACATGCTTCGATTGGTGTTGTTGCTGCCGCTGTTGCCCCAACTTCTCGGTTCGCCCACCATCAACCAGCCGAGTCCAAAGCACAATAGCTACGCGCATCTCCTGGACAAAACCATTCAACAGCCGCCACACATCGAGGAAACCATTCAAGAAGTACAGAAAATACTCGCTCAGGATCCGTCGCTGCCCCGGCTGACGAGGTAACTTTTTATGAACTTTTTCACGGTTGTTTGAGGAGTGCTTATGTGGGATTTTTTGCCTAACGCACTTTTGCAGAGGTGAAATCGAGGAGCTCTACGAGAAGGTGACGCGCGAGGAGTACTCGAAGAGTCTGGAAGCTGGCGATGTTGGACGTGCGAACCACATGCGAGCTCTTTTGTTGGTGCTGCCCTACAACACAGACAACAACACCGAGGAGAATCTGCAGGCAGGAAAATTCTCTATTTCCACCTTACTTTTCATGTTACTAATTTTTATTTCGAATTTTTATTTCTTTACGCATAGGAATTGTATACACGTCCCCCCATCACCAAAGTAATCGACGCTTACTCACCTCCGAATCCCATCAAGTTTATTAAACCGGATCCGGCGTCCAAGTTGGAGAATGTTCCGGTGGGAAATTTGGCCGTGACCACTTACAAACCGTCGTCGCCCATCCGACCCCTTGAACCCAGTCCGACCACGTATCATCCATCACCTCCAGCACAGCTGACAGCGGCTCAGTTCAAGCCTTCTTTGTCGGTAGCCAGCATGCAGTTGCGGCCGGTCACTGAGCTGCCGCTGGTCTATGAATACGGTGCTGCTGTCGACTTCGACCAATCACCGAAAACGGCGCAACGCTTCAGCAGTCACTACAACGCCAAAAATGCCGAGTTCCTCGTTCCGTTCGGACAGAAGAGAGCCAAAATAACTGGCAGCACTGTGAAGCCAGTAGCCGATGTGCTCGAAGGTCTCGGCATCGTGGCGCAGACGTTAGGGAATCGCCAGCGATACCCGCCCGACGATCACCACATTGCGGAGAGTGCACCACGGCCAGTGACCATACCCGATTATGGAGCTCAGCAGAATCTGGCGCCCAAGATTAGACCGGACGCCTACGCCAACTTCAAACCGCTCAATATAGGCGAGGAAATACGCGTCAAGCCGGAAGTCGAAGACTATTTGACTCGCTTCGGCATCATGGGTGGCAGGAAACGCAAGGATTTGAAGAGAAATACCGGGGAACTAACCGGAGAAGGCAGTGAAATGACACCTGCAAAAGTGTCAAATGGGTCGAAGAAGACGAAGAAGAGTGCGCCGGGTAACGGCGGCAGTTCGGAGTTGGAGAAGCTTCTAAGTAACCTACAAGAGCTCGAACGCCTGAATATAAACGCGAAAGCCTTGAAGACGCCAGGAGGACAGAAGAAATTGAGCACAAGTACGTGGCCCACTATCACTGCAATCACCACAACAGCACGCCCCCTGAAAACGAATTCTCCTCCTCCCAACGGATCGGCGAAGTTAATTGAAGCTAAGAAACCGCGACGTCGTATAGATCCGAATCTTGATATAAATTTCGCTGCCATGGGTAATCAGCAGGCACAGCAAGGTAACGATGCTGCACTTCAAAAGCTGCTCGCGAATCTGCAGGAATTGGAAAAGTTACAGGTAGCTCCAGAGAGTACATTGAAGACAGCTGCGGCGGCTGGACTCGGTGCCACGGCCACACAGGCAGACGCTACGGCGGTACTTAGAACTTTGGGTTTAGTGAATCGTTTCAGCGGGAACGGAGTGCAAAAACAAATACACCCTCCACCCCAACAACAACCATTGCAACCTCAGGACCACCAAATAACCAAGAAGTCCGGCCAGCAGAATAACGTCGACGAACAATTTCAGTACGTGTTGAAACAGCTAGAGGCTTTAGAACAGCTGCGTGGTGCCATCAGCAGCACGACCAGCACTACGCCGAGATCGCTCCTGTCACCTAACAGCAACAAAAGCAACAATAACAACAACAACGATTTAAATCAACTACGAAAACTTCTGAACAACGACAGTGCTTTGGAACGCCTTTACGAACAGGTGAGAGGCAAACAGTTTACCACCAGCAGCCCTCCAACGCCTCCTGCAACCATAGCGACAAAAAAACCGACGACTACCACAAAGAAACCAACTCCAAGTCCAAGTATCAAGGAACTTGAAGATTTGCAGAAGTATTTCATCGAGTTGGAAAGAGCGCGAGCGCGGGCAACCACCACAACGTCGACGACTACGGTTGCTCCCACAAGAACAACAACTCCGAAGACAGTCGCTCTACAAAAGCCAGTCATTTCTACACAGGATCTGGCAGAACGGATTTCGGCCAACCTGGCGAAATCACGGAAGCAGAGCATCGAAAACGAGCAATTGCAGGAGCTGATGAAACGGGTTCAACACTTGGAGCGTGCGAATAATCAGAAGCTAGTCAACGGTTTTGTTACTCCTCCCACAGTAGCCCAACCAGGTACAAATCTATTTCCGGGATTTTTCAGTCGAAACGTTCATCAGCAGTCGCCAGCTGTAGCCACGGCCCACGACTTCAGCGTCCCGTCGAATGATTTCGCTCACCTGCAGCAGCTATATCGCCAGGTCCATGACGCCGAACAAGCTGCCTTCGGACGAATAGAGATTTCCACAGCTAGAACGTCACCGGCGAATGTGCGAAGGACGCAGGAGTTTGCACAACGCCTCATCGACATCACTAACGATACAGGTTACGAGAGCAGCCTGCAGCAGCAGGATGTGAGTCCCAATGAATTTGTGCCGCTGCAAAAGCTTCTGAGTAAAGTGAAAGAACTGGAGCGTGTTAGGATCAATGCCGATGGCTCGATTGTTGCTCAGAGCCCACGCCGGAAAATACAAGCGTCTGCGACAGTGGCACCGCAGCTGCTAACAGCGGCTTCCACACGTACGCAGAGTGTGCAGAGCATGAACGGTGCCGATGTGCCTTTGGACACCTACCAACAGGATGAAGACGAACTCCTTATCAAGGAACCGCGGCAGCAGGACTTCACTCCAGAGTACTCGAAAGTTACAACTATATCGCCCAAGGATTCGTTACTGCAGCAACCACTTAGCACTCGATTGGAGCCATCGTCTACAGAAGGCTGGCTTCGAGATGCGATCCGTACCAATCCGAATCCTGCAGCCAATTTAGATCAATATCAGCAACCGACTGTATTAGAAAGAAACACTTACTTGAACGTGGCGCCACCGTTGAAACAGGAGACGATCATTGAGGAAACAACTAAAAACTCTCATGAAGTTCCAAAGCAAATCAAATCGGAAGTTGAAGATTTCCCAGAATTAGAACAGCTCCGAAACAGTGAAGTCGAATGGAAAAATTTTGCTGAAAGTTCACCGAAGGAATCCGCGCCTCAGTTAGGGGAGAGGCGAGAAGAGCCGAACCCGAAGAATAATTTCGCGGTGACTACGGAGTCTATCCAACAGCAACCACTGGCCGATGCCAAAACGACAACTGCTGTATACACCGTAACGCCAGAACCACCTGAACCGAATCAGCCTTTAAATAGTGCTAATATATCCGAAAAATATTTCACAGAGGATGCTTTGAAACAGGCGATTCCCAGCAACAATGAATTGACAAGTGAAATATCCGTCCAGAAGCAGGCACAGGAACGAGTAACTGCAGACCCACTACAAAAGGCCGTCTTCTCTCTAACAACGTCGAAGTCATTGGTGCCGAAGGAACCGCGTTCAACGACATCAACCACCGAAAGCACCGTTCCTGTACCTATCTTTAGTGCTACTAAAATTATTGAAGCTGCCATTAGAAGAGCTGCGAACAAAATTGGAGTCTCGACGGAAAATTCCCTGGACGGGTTGATTCGACGTAGTGACGACGATGTGGATCAGACGCAGCTTGAGACAGACACCGAATCTTCGGAACTCAGTACTGATCTTAGCGGTGAATTCAGTGAACTCAACTATCAAATTGCACTGCCTGAATCAAGTGTAAGACGGCTCGATACAGATGTGGAGACGGTTACCATCGCCCAATCGCAAAATGATTCCTCCAAAATGGACGTAATTGCCGAAAACCGGACGTCTGAAGATTACTTCAGAGATCTCAAGGAATTACAACGTTTAATCAGCAATTTGCAAGAGCTGCAGCGCCTCAATCTAAATGCTTCATCAGACTTGCTTAGGCAAGCCGACGTCAAGTACTTGGAGAGTTTTAAAAAGTCTCCAACTAAAAACGGTACAGACGATCAGGCGTCTCACAAAACAAGACGACAGGATGATACACCATTAACGACACCGTTCAGTGTAGTTTCGACAGCAGCAACAGGTTTAGAATCAACAACGCTACCGACGACATCAACGACGACCGCAGAATCACCAACGCGCATCTATTTGGGCTTAAAGCTGGGTGATGTAGATGCCGAGGCCATTGATGATGGAAATGGTGAGAGTAGCGCCAGCAGCAACACCACAACATCTACTGAAGAACCGCACAATGGGTCATTTGCTGATTTAGAAAACTCTTTTGGACCCGATCCCAACACGGAAAATGTCACGCCGACCCCCAAAAAACCTAACGGCTTTTACTTTTTAGCCGACTGGAACTCATTTCTTGAGGTTGGCGACGGCGACGAGCAAGTAGTAGTGCGTCTCAGTCCGAAAATAGGTGATCCACGTCTCTTCCTTCCAGTTACCGTTCCATAAACTAAAGAAACACTTTAAACTCTATGCCTTGTGTAAATATTTAATAAAAGCTCCAAATCGCGGTGATTTGTTAGTGGTTATTTCTGTACCTTCGTTCCGAGTTCTTGTCACAACTCATCTTGTTTAATGATTATTATTTATTTTGCATTGCTGCAGTCGTCTTTAATTTTAGGTAGTGAAAAGTGTAAAAGTCAAAATGTTAGTGTTAAGTAACAAAATTTATTGCAATAAAATTAGCTTTTTACATTAGAAACAGAAACAATGACAGTATATACAGAAAAAATGGAAATATAACTTAGGAGAGTAGAAAAGATTTATTTACATAAGATTTCCTTGTGTATAGATGTTTTATCACCAGCCAAAATGACCTCATAAAATCTAATTTTGTGGCCCATGTTAACAGTTATAAAATGACGTTGCTGAGCATTTTCGGTAACTTGCAACTGAAGAACGTTTAAATTCTGTACACGCTCCGGGAGAGTGAAGTTCACCAACTCAACAAAACCTTGAATACCACGATAGATGAACACTCGCACGGTACAACAGTCCTCAACAAAAGCCAAAACCGTTTCATCGCGTATGCGCAGAGAGACGACATCACGTGGCTTGGAAGCGACTATAGTTTGAAGGAGGTTACGATTGGTATATAGCTCGATACCACAAACATTTTTACCGGCAATGGACAAGTAAACCACGTTCAACAAGCGTGAATCTTCGGCAGGACCAACTTCTATTGTAACAGCGTTTTTCTTTTCCACCTTGTTCAAAAATTGGTGTTGTCTACCAGATTTTGTATCGCTACTTGAATTCGTTTCATTAGGCTCCGTTGTGAACTCAATGGTCACATCTCCTAGCATACTTTTGGGTTCTTCATTGGATTGACTAGGAAAACTTTGCCGCTCTAAGCTGAGGACTTCCCGTTTATACCCGGTATTCGTATCCACAAGCAACTCCAATAGCTTCTTTTGGAGCTCACGTATATACTCAATGATCACCATTAAAGTATCCATATAGTCTATACCTCTATATTGTATGGGTGCTCGCTGGTATGCCATGTGCAAAACATCTCTGACAGCCTCAGCTAAAGTTTGCCTAATAGAGGCACACCAAGGCTGAATGGTATGATACTCAGTTTCCTTGAGATACTCTTGTAATTTTTCGATTTCCGCCATTGCTGGCCATATATATAGCACAGACTGTGCCGCTAAAACTTCTGCTGGATTTGATGGTAACTTCAACGTGTTCGTTTTCATGTCGATGAGGAACGATCCGTCAGGAAGAACTCTTTGTTTCTGCATCTCTTGAAGGACATCCATCAAGGCTTTCAATAGATTAACATCATAGAGATCAGATTCAGGAATGCTAAGTTGAGTGATGTCCACTTGAACATTGAGATGTCTGCTAAGAACCTGAAGAACATCTTCAACAGCTTTTTGGAATTCGACGATGTCAAGTTCTATGGCAGGCTTCTTAAGCGGGATTGGATCCGTTTTCAATTTCGGAAAGAGTTGATATGGTTCCAAATGATCCTCCATGCCCAAATCCGCTCTATTTTTACTTGATTCATCCATTGCTTTATTTACATTTAAATCTACTGCGCTTTGGAACATTTCTTCATCATTAGAAACGCGCAAGTGCCATTTGTCAGGCACATTTTTATGAATAGACGAAAATGCATGTATCAATTCGTTCTGTTTTTCTTCTGCATACAAAACTGATGAGAACTCACGTGGTTTATATATTCTGGAATAGTTTTGGCCCAACTGGAGAAAATGCTTCACCGAAACGTTATCTAGAGCCCACGAGTTTAAACCACTGTGTCTACAGTGTCTATATTGCTCCCTATTCTCCGCTGTGTTGGTTACAAACATCGTCTGCGTTTCCGGTGTTGCAACTAAAAGCAGCTGATCGATGAAGCCCGACTCAAATTTTGTAAAGTGCTGGAAACCGGTGGTGCTGTTAATCCATTTATAGACGCTGGAAAAGCAGCCGAAATTAAGCAGGAGGTAATTGGTTCCTCTCGCAGTAAAAGGATATGCTTTTAAAATTTTTTCCTTCTCACTCCCAAGTTCTATCTCAGGAGCTTCTTCTATGTACTTAATAAAAGATACTCGTTGGACGCTGGCCTTTACCAGATCAGCCACTTGTTGGCAAACTTCAATGAAATTCTTATCTCTTGGAGCTGTTCTTACGGAGCGTGACAAATCAGGTAGAATATTTCGACGGTTGGGAGCTTCACGGGTGCTCAACGTGTGAGCGCTCCAGTTGCCTGTGATCCATTGCTGTGGCCGGTTTTGAGTCCAGAGTGCGCTTCGATGCCACTCATCCAGGTTGATGCCAGACACTAAATCATTGGTAAAAACGCGGCGAGCGCTGATGTTTTGTAGAAAGAGTGGAGAACGAAATTCTAAGCTCTCCTGCAGGGTTGCAACTTCATGAAGATTTCTATCACGGTTCACCGAAGCGTTGGTTCGGAGCGTTTGCAGCACTCGGCATGATTGCATGGTGAGGGGAGTGGTGACGTGTTGGTTACCATGCACCTGATAAGAAGATAATGATTACTCTATCGCAGATAAAAGCTTAAAAGCCAACAACAAAAATCCATACCAACAAAGTATTTGCATATTCAGTTTGCAAATCGACTCCATTGACGAGTCCGCTTTCCGTCGTCAGAGTTCCATCCAAGTGTAGCTCTGAGAACGATAAGCTGCTGTTAAGGTGCTGTGGTGTGTGCAGTGTTATGACACGTGACATTTCCAATTCATTGACAAAACGAACAGAAAGCGAGTTGCTGTTTAACGCACCAGGCTTAAATTGTAAAGCTCCTAAAATAACAAAACACATTATAATTGAACCAGCGATTGATATCGTTTTTGTACCTGTTATGTTTTCCCCTCTATCCACTCTTAAAGTATCCTGCACCCAATCCAGCAGGGAACAACCATTAAGAGTGTTACTTTGTAGGTCTCCGACAATTACGACCAGATTGCTGCTTACTGGTGCTCTAAAAGTCACAGGTGACTTGATTTCAATCACCTCACCTGCCCCTTCGTTTACCATCACAATATTGTTCAACAAAACCAGCAAATTGTAGCCGTTAAGGCTACGCACGTAGGCGCCTCCCTCAATGGATACCCGCCCAGTAAAGGTTTTTTTGCCTTTCAGTAAGCAGACCTTATTTTTATATACCAGACTCTGAAAGAATGCGCTGATATTGCGCAAATTATTAAGGTTGCCTTGCACCGTCAGGTCTTGCACTCTTACTCTATTATTAAATACAGTCTCACCGCGGAGCACAAAAGCTCGCAACTGCCGATCGTAGTGCACCATGTCGCTTAAGTTGTTCAAAGTACTTTCACCGTTTAAGTAACCAGATACCGTCAATGCCTCGACGAACAAGTTACCGTTGAGACGAACTGTCCCATTAAAGGTCTGGTCTACGTGACGCTTAGTAGCGATATTTTGAAAAGGTAACCCATTCAAAGCATCCACTTTTGTGTTACCATTCACGATCACATCCTTCATGAAGCGCTTAGTTGCTGAGATTACGTGAGGTTTTGTGGAATGGGCATTGCGAAATACTATATCATCGAGTAGATCTGGCAATGACTGACCATTCAGGGAACCTTCAGAGTAGACGTCTCCATCTATATACAACGGATCTGTGAATACAAGTTTCCCGGTTATGAAATTAGTGCGATTTAACCAAACTACAGCGAGTTGAATCTCTTCATCGAATTGATCTCCATTCAGTTTGTTAACCTGTACATCGCCGGTGACCACGGCGTCTACTTCTATTTTTCCGGCGAGTATTTTGTCAGGAATGCTGTCCATATCATCGAGGAAGGCCAAAACGTTTTGCGCTTCGAAACCTTGCAGTTTATCCGTAGTGAGTCCGCCTTGCAGAATAAGCTCATTCAGCAATATATTGCTCTCAGATTCGGTAAGATCTGCTTCCATCTCGTCCCCTAGAAGTTTACCGTCCTTTTTGGGGAAATTCGACGCGAGGAGTTCTTGTAGCCGGCGGCCATTTAGGCGCCCCTGTCCCTGTATATCGCCGGAGATTTCAGCTAATGGAGCGTGAAGTTCGTCTGCGGTGACTTCTTTGACATGCAAGTCCTCGTATATTGTTTGGTAACTGGTAGCTATAACATTTCCGTTAAGGCTGTTACGGACATCAAACTTTGCTTTCAAAGTAGGATTCTGGATCATGTTTAACTGAGTGTTCGGCGATTCTACAGGCTCATCAATCTTAATAGCGTTTCTCTGCAACTCAACAATATCAACACCATCAAAGGTACTTCCTTCATTTTCCATTGTAAGATTGTTAAAGTAAACGTATCCGTTTAACGTAGTGATGTTCAGTTCCTGTTTGTTATGGAGAGTGACAAACTCCTTTATTGATATATTATTTACAGACTCTTCATGCAAATGAGAATCTATCGGTAGCTCAATGCTTGAGAACTTCTTCGGGGATGATATTTGTACTTGTGTATCTGGAGTAGCTGGACGTCGAATGATATTTGTCAAGACTTCTGATAGATTATTTGATCCGTATTGACCGAGTAACACAATCGAACCGTGTACCTCCAACTGAGTAAAACTGCAATCTGATTGGATAAGATTACTGTTGGCAAGGGTGTAATTATTGCTATCGTCATTGAATTGCGATATTTGGGAGACCTCTAAATTCGCGAAGGTGGGTGAACCAGTCCAATTCTGTGCCTTGGATAAGGTGATAGCATCGGATGGATACGCTCCGTTAATAAAACCATCGGTGTCAAGACTACCAGCCGCTAGACATTTGAAGAACCCAGGTAAAGAAATAGCTTATTAGAAAACGTTTAACAGAAAAAGTATTATTATTATTAATAGGTGGGAGTAGTGCACTGCGAACTGATGATCTATTGTGCCTCCTGCTCGAGCTCAAAGTTCCTGCCAAAGCCCTATCCTTTCTAAGAATCTGACAACTTTACTCATCTTCAAGGATCTTACCTCTTGTTTCATATACGGGTTTTAACTTGTAACTTTCATAAATGCAAGCCTTTCCTACAAGTAACACGGGTTTAGGTCGTAGGTACTCACCTAATGTGCCTGAAAACGTTTTCTCTCCACGAACCACACTATTTGTTAGTCCACTAGACCATAAGAAATCCTCAGGATATTTTAAATCGTTCAAACTGCTAATAGTCAGATCGTCTTCTACAACCATTTCCTATAAACGATACAGAAGGATATTTATTTATTCTTTTAAACTATGAATATGGACTGAAATATTATTATATTATTATACCTAGAATTTCTATTTTTTTAAGTAATTAATACTGTAATTTCTTCTATAATTAATTCAATGTTTAATGTAAAACTGTTTACAAAATTAGGAATTGATTTCTTGGTTGAAATTATTCAAATATTAAACTTATTCTTCTGATTCTTATTCTTCATGATTAACCAAAATCATTTATTTGATATATCTTTTAGCACTCACCCCTTTTAAGGTCAACTCGTCTAAAGTCAGTGGTTGGTCACGAAACACCAAACCGTCTTCAATTTCTTTCCAATTCAATCCATTAATTTCTTCAAAATTAAGATTGAAGAATGTTTGCGAGTCGCTGGATTCGTCTGGTAACGCGCCGACCACTTTTAAGATTTCTGCATTAAGAACACCTTTGAAATTTATTCCTCCATCTTGCATATAGAACTCTTCATTGTTTAAAGCCTCAATTAGCAACTCATCGACGTCGACTTCATCCAATTCCAAAACATCGAACTCCAGTTCGTCTTCTGTGGCGGCGCGTTTTTGTCGTTGATGTTCGAAAAACTCATCTCCCAGCTGTTGAATCTTCAGTAACACCTCGTCCAGATCTATGGTCACATCTTCTGAGTTCCACAAGTAGTCGTTAATATAAAGGTCGCCTATATCCGCGCCAGTTGTAAGTTCAGGTGTTTCCAACGAATCCAGTTTACTCCAGGCTGCCTCTACTCCAGCATCATCGCGAATGAACTCTTGCGCTAACGCATACAAATCGTCGTGCTCCGTAACCCATTCCTTGAGAAAACTGTAGCTCTCTTGTAAATCGTGATACTCCGAGTTGCGCACCAACATTTTCGTGTGTATGTAGAAGAGTCCTGATGGGACTTCGTGACGCGGCACCAAGAGGGCCACCTTCGACTTACGCACCCGAATAGCAGCGCCTATAATGCCGAAGTCGCGTTCCAGGTCCAGGATGCAGCCGACGCCGTACATCGTGTGCTGTCCTTGGTGACAGGGCATCGGAATGCTTGTTTCAAAATACTCACCATTCCAAATCAGTGCTTCCAGCTCGATAATGAAGTGCGTGCTGAAGTCAACACGCCGCTGCACCAGCAAAATCAAGTCATCGCGGTACGTGCGCAGTGGTATGGGGAAGAACAGTTCCACCAGGCCAAAAGTTTCTCCGAGAATTGTTCTAGGCACGAAGTCGCCCTGTTGGTAAACCAAAATCTTGGGTTGTCGGCCGCCCATCGCCAAGTACCAGCTTCCGCCCATTTTGAAGGCGGCAACGGACGATATATCTTTCGAGTCGTAGTTGCGTAGGAACTGAAACTGGATGCGTTTTGTGCCGAGATCCGATTCGCGTGGATTGAACGTGTACACGGCTGCTTTATTGAGCTGTGGCACAGCGAAAACCACATCACGGCCAGTGTCGAAGAAGGTCGCCTTCGCGCACGAGTGACGCAGCGGCAGGCGCTGGGCTATCCAGAACTCTTGCGTATCCAATACGAACTCGTAGATGTAAACGATGAATTGCCCGTGGCGCCGAGAACTGTTGTGAGTTGACAATGCTAGGTATTCGTTTGAGTCAATGGTGAAGTAGGTCAAGCCGCTCACGTAGCGCCCGATATTCCAAACCCACTTGAGCTCAAGCACTTTGGTTTCTGGGTGGACGCGATACCAGAAGACCTTGTCTGAGGCAGCCACCAGCAACACGGCTTCTTGCATCTCGAGCTTCACATTCCAAAAACTATAAGCGATCATGTCTGAGGTGCGCTGGCCGACGTCCAACGTGTAAAGGACACTGTAGACCGTGTTTTTTAAGCGCACAATCTGTACGTCGTGCTGTCTCCGACCCACGAAGTACTCGCTTCCGTTGTGCCAGACGTGAGCCCATTGGACGACTTCTTCGCCTACGTTAAAAGTCGGATCCTCTGCAATATAATCGAAGACGAGTTCTTCTCGGGTCCGCCGCTTGGCGAATTCCATGTGCTGCAACTTCCGGATATCGATTTGGGGCTCGTTTATGCCGCTGATTTCGACTAAATTCGGTACATCTGGAGTATAACTGTTCGAGTCGACTTGCTTTGAAGATTTTCCTTCAGACTGATCATCCTGTGGCCAAGTGGCGCTCTGATGTAGAAGTGAGGTTATGGTGAGTATGGAAGGAAAAAATGTGCAACTGAAGGTAATTTAAATTATGTATTGAATATTACCTTTTCAAAGAAGACACTTAAAATAAAACTAACAATTATAACAACACGAAATGATTTATCAGAAGACATTTTTAGCAATTTGAATTCATTTTAATATTAAATTACTTTTACAACTAAAAGAGTGAAGGTTTTATAACGAAAGACGAAAACCTTGAAAAATAAACCAGAAGAACTTTTTTTAGTTCTTAAACCAGAAAATTTTTTGTTTGCAATCGCTGAGAATCATGTAAAGTGTCAACTAACGGTTATTTTATTGATGTTAAATTCTCCAATAAAAGCACGATTGAAGAATTTTGAAAAGGAAATAAGTAAAAATTAGAGAAAATATGCTTTATATTGAGAGAAGAAAAAATTTAATATAAAAAGATGTTAATTCAGGAATTTTATCTAGAAGTAAATTAAAATTACGTAGATTCCAATGCATTCCAAAATATAATTATATATAAATAAATATGTAGGTACAGTAAAATAAAAATATACAAAAAACCGTTTTTGATAAATTTATTTAACATTTTATAAATATGTATTTATTATAGATTATTTTATAATTTAATTATTAAATAAAGAAATATCAATTGATTAATTTCGGACAGCGATATAATTAAAAATAACTTTATGGTTAATTTCTTAAATTTATCAGAATATTTTGATTTAAATTTTGTGTTTAATCCACTGTAAATGTCCGCTGAATTTGATGTTACAATTTTTAACAAACCCTTTTTTAAATTAAGTAATAATAAAATTTTAAATACAATATTTAATTTTTAAATAAAAATAAACTTTCTAAGCAGGTATGAAGTACGTTGTTAACAAGGTCTTTCTAGTTTCAACGAATTTAAAATTTACCATATCACCTACTTTGCCAAAAAGAATATTGTACAATATTTATACGATAAAATTTGGATCTTCAAAATTTAGGTTGTTTTTAGTACTTCAATTGGATGATTGTCTGGCAGTACTAAAGAGTATAAATTAATATTTTTACAAAACAATTATGATCTCTAATTTATTCTTTTTTTAATCAAAATATTTTTCTTCTTGAGCATGCCTATTTATGATCATGATCATTCATAAAATTCATGATCATTTTTAAAAGTAAAGGTTTACTGTCTGTTTAATAGTATTTTAGAATTGCTAGGCTAGTTTTTACGATTTGTTTCGTGTTTGTTTTGTGCTTTGGTTATGAAAAGTCATCAATAGTTAAAAATAATTGTAAAAATTAGTGAACAAAATCATTCGATAATTAAAATCACTCACTTACTAACTATCGATAGTTGAAATCACTCGATAGTTCCGAACACTAGTTTTTGTGAAGGAAAAATTCCCCATCATCGGCCAGCGACGCCAGCAAAGAACAAAATCACGTAATTTTCCAATCATGGAAAGTAATCCCGCAAATTACGCCAGTTTCCTCGTTGTTACGGGTCGCTAGGTAAATTCCTGATTGAGCGACTTTTTGATGCGAGATAAACATGTTTTATTTACTATTCACGGCAACACTGTTTGTTTAGTAAAATTTCCATTAGTTCGAAGCTAACCTTCCATCAACTTTCCATTTGAAAAATTCCATGTGTTTTTTGGAAAATTGTTGTTGACTGGAATTCTCTCTGCAGAATTGGTATGACGCTTGAGTATGACTGGAATTGTCATCATAATCCGGGAAAAAAAGTCATCATCAATGTTTGATGCCGAAAGTGTGCGTTTTGTAACAGTTCGAATGGAATCTTTAAAGCGTGTGGGTGTATTTCAAGCGCCGGCGCCGAAAAGAACAACAAAACTGGTGCTTTGCAAAAACTCTAATAAATAAATATCTAAACGATTTTAATGAAAGCATCCAAAAGTGAGTTAAATATTGTTGAAATATTTATTTATGAGCATTAGGAAATCGTGAAAATAATGTAGACTTCAAACACGGAAGCAAATTAGAGTTAAAAACAGGATAACAAAAAGAAAATACAACAGATATTTGCAATTTACCGTAATCATCATCATTATTAATGTTGTTGTAGGAATGCTTTGTTTGACAAAATAATTCCTTATTTGTTAAAATTTTCAGAAAATAGAAAAGTTGATCTGCTTCATCTATTTTTGTTTTCATTTTTGCTCCCTTTTCTATATTCCTTTTTTCCTATTATCCTTTTTGGTGTGCTGTGAAAATGTCAAAATAGTCGATTGTGTTGTTGTTTTGTCGTGGGGTGTTTTGCGTTCATGCGTGCGGATTTTGTGTGTGCCTTTTTTTGTTTTTGTTGTATTTTTACGATTGCAGAAGTCAGGAAAAATTAAACGAAAACAAAGCATTCTAATTTTGAGCAGCTGTTTTGGAAAATATATTCCATATAAAGGTGCTGGCTGAAATAATAATGATGATGATTTGCATGATTTTTGGTGAAAATCGAAAGGTGTGCGCATTAAATAAAAGTGAGAGAAACCAATTTTAAGCAGCGCCGAAGTTGGGTGTGTTCTAAATGTCCATAAATTCTTTTTGTGCGAAAAAAATCTGTGCAAAATTTTGTTTATAAAACAAATGCCAAAGCGAAGGTTTTTACAGTGCTAACGAGAAATTAGATTTTGTTCTGAAATGTAATAAAACATAAAATAAACGTTTAATACGAGTAATAATATTAAACAATCAATAATTTGTGAAATAATACATTTTTTGAAGAATTGGTTTTTAGTGTGAAATCGGTAAGTTTAAAACGGTTTTATCTTTATAAAGATGTACACTATAAAACGATTTTGAATGAGTTCCTTGTATTAAGTGATATTTATAATTTCTGGACTATAATTCTATGTTTTATTTAAAATAAGCCTTTATAAGAAACTTATTCATAATGAATCTTCGTTTTCTCCTTCTGCGTTTTGCTTTTTCTGATCCTGTCTTAAATCGAACCATTCTGATTCATCATTAGAAGACGACTTTAAATTAAAGGCTCTTTCTCAAAGCAGTCTCTTTATTCGCTGAGCTGAATGTCCCTGCTGTGTACGAGTGTGAACAACTTTTCACAGTCTGTTTAACAGAACAGTGCTTTGACCTCGCATGAAAGGCGCATCACTATTGAAAAAACGCTCCTCTCAACCCTCTTCGCTGTACCACATCGTCAGAGGAGAACCTTTTGAGGCTTGCTCAAGTTCATCGCTGTTATTTGCAACAAACTACTGCAAAGATCTCATATGAAAGAACAGAAATTAGGAGTGAAAAACTCTGTAGATGCACCTTCTACTGACGTTTCCGTTGACAAAGGAATATAAAGCAGGAAGTAAGGGTTGTTGATGGTTGCTACGGCCGCAACTGCCAGAAATGTAATATCAATATTTGAAAAATCAATATGAAGTTGAAGAGACTGAAGGTTGCGATGGCTGGAGGATGTTCTCTTCGCTTCTATTTTGACATTTGAAGATAGATATAAACACAGAGAGAGAGAGACCCTACAAAGGGTGTCCCAAAAGAAGAGAGAAAAAACCAGTTTTGAAATACAGGCAGGAGAATTTATAAAAAATTCAACTAAAAATATGTTTTTAATATTATTTTATAAATTTTATATAATAGAAGTTGACCGAAAATACACTTTCGACCCCGCTGAGTGGATTATAGACTGATTCTCTCTCCTTATAAGGGTTCCACGGTTTCACCCTTATTTTGACAGTTCACTTTTTTGACAGTTGCAAAGCACATGCGGCGTTTGTTGTCGTTTCTTGGTTGCTGTTGTTTATAATCCTTTGTGGGATATTTTTCAAACTACAGCCACTAACAATTAACTGACGTTAATTAACCTCTCGACGTTTTTTGTGCCGCTTTCGAAACCCTGTTTTCATAACGTTTCGTTAATAACTTCTTAGGATAAACGTTTTTTTTTTATTTTGCACAACTGTTAATTTCTAAGAATTACAAAAGGGGTTGGGATTTAAATTTTTCGGAGAATATTTTTAGGGTTATTTTTTTCAAGGATTTCCGTGCAGAAAAGTCATATGACTGGCTGAGCGATTGACTGTAAGTATGACGCAAGACACGAGGCTGACGTAAAAATGTCCTTGAAATATTTTTTAGGCGTTTTTTGTAGTTGGGTGAGGTTATGTAGGGAATGGCATGACTCACTATCAGCTGGGCTGGCGTAAGATTCAGCTTCGAATTTGTGAAAAATTAGTCGAAAAATATTCATGAATTAAATTTTTATAAAAATTTATAAATTTCTGCTAAATGATTTTTTGATATTGTGTAAAAATGTTTTAAATAAATGAATAATTATTAATAAATCAATATACTATATTTTTTTATATATAAATAATTAAATATCGCCACAGAAACTTAGATAATCAATCAATCGGAAAATGCTTAAAATTAATTCTATTCTAAAACCTCGATGATTTTTTTTGTTGATTTCATTCTTATTCCTTTTATTTTTTCCATTGAGGTTCTATATCGGATGTATTTCAAAAATGTCTTCTCTTTTTATTTCTTCGTATTTACTCAAAGTTGTTTACCTTGCCTTAAGCAAGATCCTTCAGTTTCACTCTCTGCATGTTACTTCGCCAATATTCCCTATTCTTCGTCATCATTTCCCCCCCATGAAATATGCCCAAAAGATTTGTGGTTTGTTGTCGTCCATTGTTCGGTTTTTTTGCCTGTTGTGTTTTCTTGTAATACCCGTAAAACTTGATTTCAGGCGCGTGCTCAACACACAATAAAAAGTTCACCAGATGTTTTAATGATTAACGTGGTACACGTCGTGGTACCTACGATCGCAGGCGTCTTTCTTTGTAGAACCTTTTTTGCTGTTGTCATTCTTCTGATGGAAACGTGGGTAGTTTAAAAAGGTTTTTCTTTGCTTCTTTTGAAAACCGAAAACAAAAAAATAAATTTCCAATCTTCATAAATGACTAAATTAATTTTTTGAATTGAGAATTTGACTTAATTATTTGCAACGAGAATTTTTATTACATTTTTTAAGGTTTATTTAAAAAAAAAAGATTTTCTTTCGTTGTGTTGTTTTTTTATAAATCATTTTATCATTTGCATTTGTATTTATTTTAATGTCATTTGAGTGTAATTTTTTTTTTTTGCTAATGTGTGAAAATTTGCACGCGTTTTTATTCTCATGGGTAATAATTATTTTTATTTGTCAGTAGTCGTATTTCTCATAGTATTTTTCTCCATCTCCGATTTCAGTTTCAGGCATTTTTTAATATTACATAATTTGAGCTCACTTCAATTAATAAAAGTGTAAACAAACAAGTAAAAATAAACTTAATAATAAAAAGAATAACAGAAGAAAATAAATAAAAACGCGAATTTATAAATAATAATTAAAATAGAAATAATTACAACAAAAAAAACAGCTCAAAACAACATTTTTTTAGTTTTTTAACATTTCTCATTCTCCATTAAAAATTGTTTTCATTTTAAACAATTAAAAGTTGTTGTTCGGTGTAATATAGTTTTTCGTCACGTTTTTTTCGACACTTTCGTCTCCATTGAAATGGGTGAAATTATTGCCTTCGTTTGTTACCTTTTGCAAGTCATTAATTAGCTTAATTTGATGAAACGTTGTCGATGCATTTCCTGCAATGATTCATAGAACAACCGACTTTCAAAAGAATTGAATCTATGCTAAAAATGCTCTTTAGATTGTTGCAAGACTTTCGCTTTTTTTAAAGCCATTAAATTTTCACTTCCTTGAGTTTTTATAATTATTATTTTTATTATTGCAGTTTTCGCAATAAAAATAAGCAGCACATGCATTTTTTAATGCGTTTTCCGAAATATCTTTAAAATTATGTGAAGACTGAAAGAAAACAGGAAAAACAAGGGAACAGATGAATAGAAGAGGAAGAGACGTAGGAGGTAAGGGTCAAGAGGGCAATATTTACACTTTTAGAATAAATGTTGGCTCATTTTTGTAGCTTTTCGAATTGGAGCAATAAACTTTGCTTCAACGCGGTGAACGATGATGGGAGAAATCATTGAAGTTTACCAGGAAATGCGTCAATCTATGAATGAATAAATGCGTAATGCGCCGAACAATGGGCAATGGAGAAAATTAAGTAAATCATAAAGCAGTGAGTTACGTGAGTGACGAATAATTGAAGTAGATAATATAAAATGGGGTGCGATTTAAATTAAATCAAATCAAATTTAAAACAAATTGAGTTCAGCGTAAATAAGTGAAGGTTATTTAATAATCATTTAGGTTATTTAGTTTAATTTTTGTTTATTTTATTTATGTACAACAAAAATATATTTTGTATAATTTTTATTATAAAAACATTAATTAAAATTTTTATATAATAATGCCTAAGAAAAATAAAATTCAAAATTCTGTAATAATTAAATTTGACTAAATTAAAATTTATTATGTGTTTTTTATATATTTCATTATTTATAAAATTGTTTTTCTTTTTAAAAATTAAGTAGTGAATAAATCAGATGTAGATTTACCGATTACGGGGTGAGTCAAAGGATGATTTAAAGAAAGTAAATAGTAGATTTATTTGAGAATATCCGTGATAATATTCGAGTTACTTCCTTGTAACTCTTTAAATGAAGCAAGTTCCTCATTTGCGAGGTTAATTTCTTGTTCTACTTCTTGACTTATTTCCAGTGTGGAGAATGGAGCACATCACTGATCCCTACATTTGCTTAACTTCTTCTTTTCTCCGATTAACCTCAATGCAACGGAATAAATGTGATGTGTTTCTACATGATTTTTCCTTTTTTCGTGTGATTACTTTTGTACTTTTTTCCTCTTTTTCCTTCGTAGTATTTATTTGAATGTTTTTTGCGTTGTTTGTTGTACCATTTCCTTAAACGAAGCCATTCCCATTCAGTCTCCACTCCAACAACAGCTACAACGTCAACTTCAGCTACTCGGCTTCATTAGCCGACGTTTCTTTGAGCTGTCAAAGGGCTGACTTGGCTTCAGACTGACTCCACACACACGTAACTAGAGTTGTTAATCGGAGTTTACTTTCGTTGTTGGTGCGGATTTTGCTTACTCATTACTGCAGCCAGACGTAAGTATGTTTGGACGTAAGTATTTACATGGATCCGACGATCTGCTGCTTTGTCTGTGCCCCGAGTCTTTCACGTCGCTCCGACGTCTGAAAGTCTGCTGATTTTCTGTTTGTCTGCTTTTCTATTTGTGTGTCCGCTTGTCAATATTTTTTCTGTTTTTTTATTCTGATTTTACAGAGGTTTTAAAGTCAGAAATTATTAACAGAGAAATGCATTTAAATTAAAAGAGTTGCACAATTTAATTTCCATTTTTATTCTTTATTTCCATTTATTTGTATTTATTATTATTTTGTTAACTAAGATTTTTAATTGTAAAAATTGATTGTGAATTAATTCATGCGTGTTTTTTCATTAGAAAGATTAAAGTTTCTGGTCTGTCTTTTTACTTATTATCAATTTTTCTCAAAGAGTTTTGTGTTCTCTTGGATTTAATTGAAATTTATGAACTTTTAAGGGTGTTTTAATTATTTTAAATCTTAATTAATGCTTCAATTTCAATTGTTAATTGCAGCAATAATTTTTTTCAGATCTTTAGCATTCTTCTTCATCGTTTTGCTTTATTCCCAATTAAGTTATTTATGCTCTTTCAATTAACACTCTTTCAAGTGGCTCTTCTTTTAACAAGTGTTCACTTAAAGGAAAAAATTGGAGTTGAAAAAATCACTCTGAACTAAATTAAACTCTTTTAAAGATAAAATCTCATAGCAATTTGTAATAAAACCACAAAAGACGGAAAAGATAAATCATATTCGGATCATTACAAAAGCGAAATTCTCATAATTTTATCACTAAAAAAATTTATAAACAATTTAGAAAAAGTGTTAAGTTATTTTATATAAAATTAAAAAATTCTTCCGCCAGACAACAAACAAAAAGCGAAAATGACATCCGCAAACATGATAATTTTTTATGTTAATTTCTTAATTTAAAAACATATGTTAACATGATCACAAAATTTATAGCATGTTTGCAAATTGAAAGGTTGTTTGCTGATGTGTTGAAACGAAGCAATAAAAATACCATTAATTTTAATTTTATTTAAGGAAATAAAACAAAACGACGCCTCATTGACGTTTTCCTTGTCAGTTTGCTCTTAAAAATAAGACACCAAAATTAAAATGATCCCAAAATAAAACGATTGTAATGCCAGAACGGAAATGCTGTGTTCGGTGGAGGAAAAAAGGAACTGTTAATTCTGCACCTCGCCTGCAATAAAGCGAAACTCAAGAACCTCGTGAAACGTGGGGTGTAAGAAGGAAATCACGCAGCGGGTGATAGGTTAAAAACAGTCGGAATATAAGGAAGGATTACGATCGAAAAAAGGCTAAATCCGTCATTAGAATAAGTCTTAGATGGCGTCTATACTCTACTTTGTTTATCATAGCCCTGCCATACAGAAGGGTCTATCCTAAAATCACTCGATCTGTGGAGATTGTCGTTGTCATCTTTGTCCCCATTGTCGGTGGGATGCAATAACATCTTTATTGGAATGACTCGCGGGGTTTTCCCAGGTCAATAAAGGGCTATAGAATCCATGATACTTGGTAGAATGCGCTGTACAAAGGCCTTTAATTATTCCAGAGACCTTTTGTGACATAAAATGACTTTAGACCTGAGGTTTCTTCGAAGTCGGTAGAAATCAGACTTTGGACCTTTGCCTGTGGCCCTAGGGAAGACCAAAAGACTTCTCAATCTGGACAAGGTGACTTCTAAGAATGTCTGTAGTTTTTTTTCAACAAGAAGAACATTAAAATTCTTAAAGTTTACCGCTTATTTCTAGTTGTCCCATTTCAGTTGACCTAAAAATAATCGATTTGTGCAATTCACAGTACGTGCTCCATGACTGTAGGAACTACAAAGATTTTGCTGACTTTATGGCTCATTTCTTTTTCGTTTTTAAAGCCATTTCTAATTCCTAATGAAAAGTCATAACAAGTGTGACTAAAAAATTACCTTAGGAGCAGTTAAAAAATACTTAAAATAAATATAAAATATCTGATGTGGCCAACACATGACTTCCTTGTATGACGCCAATTGTATGGTTTTATTTCAAGAGCGGTTGATATATTTTATTTACATTTTAAAATTGAAGTTTTAAAAATTTTAAATATTTTTACTTCCATAATGAAAAAAATTTCATAGGCTTCTCTTAATTTAAATAATTTAAATAGTGGTAAGTAAAAACAAGGAAGTACAAATTAGTTTCCACACAGCTTTAACTATCAATCGAACTAATTTTGATTTCCCTGTTTAGTTCTGTAAGGGTACAACCAATTTTTGTACAAGATATAGCAGCATAACATTCATTTATCATTATCATTTATGTAATTCGGATAATGCATGCTTCGTGTTCCTTTGGCGAAGAGTCCTTTTGGTGCGAACCATCATTAAAATTGGAGCTACAAAATTGTGTCTAATGTAAGGCCCAATAGTATATACTTTCTAGGAGTGTTTGTTTTTGAGTAATGTATGAAATTTGAAAAAAACTATATGAGAAGTGTCCTTTTCGCGCAACCGATTGCATCCAAAAAGGGAGGTGCACAACTAGGTCTTATAAGAGTCTCAAATACCAAATTTCAAGTTTCTACGATTCTCCGTTTTTAAGTTATTGAGGATACGTACATACGTACAGACGTACAGACGTACAGACGTACAGACGTACAGACGTACAGACGTACATACGTACATACGTACATACGTACACACGTCACGACCAAACTAGTCAAAATGGACTCCGCGATGGTCAAAATGTGTGTTACCATCAAAATCTCAATATCGAAATTTTTCATGATTACAATACTTTCTTGTATTTACTACGTATACAAGGAAGTAAAAAGTATTTTAAATTATCTCAAATAATGCAAAATATGAAGAGAATATTCACAGTCGATTCTTTTATAGTTCCCTCATCCTGATCCTTAACAATGTCACGTTTTTTTAAGGTGTGCCTAATTGAGTTTATAATATACCTTAAAAATAAAATGTTCATTGATTTCTCACGTTAAGAATTTTCTGCCAACGTCTCAAATTGCGCTGTCAAGAAAAGCAAATGAACGAAAATGCAATAAATTTATTTTGATTAATTTTTTACCATGTTTTTATATAGACGATGTTCGTTGTTGCTGTTTTGTTATCAAGTCCATGTTTTGCGATTTGGAGTTGAATTTGAGTAGTTGTTTCTTTTTTCTCTTTCAAAAACATGCCCAAAATTCCAATGATATCATAATTCAGCTGAAAATAAATTTGCGTGCTCGGGAAGAGTTTTTGGCCAGCGACTTTTATTACAACAAACCTTTTTTTGAGATGTCAAAAAGGCATTAAAATCTTATCGTATTGCACAGTATGCTTTTTAAACGTGACTCCATGCTGCTATTTTTGAGAATACAATTTTGAAGAAATCTTTTTTGTATTTAATTATTATTTGCAACGAAAATTAGCCTTAATTTTCATGAATTTCATATTTTATTTTAACTGCCTACATCAACCATTGATTTAATGAATAAATGACATTATTTTGCAGCTTCGTTGTTTAGTTAATTTCAATTTATTAAGGTTTTACAAATTGTATTATGAAGTGATGTTTTTGATAAATCTCAAGACTTTCCAGTAGAATCCCAAATGTTAATAAAACCAACAGATAAAAATACGTGATCCACATTTGTTTAATATTTAATATTATGTAAAATTACACACATTTATTTTATGTTAGATTTACATTATTTCTTGCAATAGCTCCTACATTATCTTCTCTAAAATATTCTGTTTTCCCAAATGAATCTTTCTCCTCTTCTTTTTATTGTCGCATAGCTAAGTTCAAATCTATTATTAGACTCCAAGATATGCATAAAAATACTGTCAGAAGTAGAAATCAAATAAGGAACTGACTCAAGGCGACGTCAGATTCGCTTTCATAGCATAACATCTATAATAAGCAGCTAATTTTATTGGAAGGAGAAAAGCAGCACGCAATACTGAAGAAAAGCTAATGACCATATTTAAGGAATAATCTATTTGGTATTTATGACATAACAATCTTTTGCTAGATCATGTTGCATGACCATCATCTCACCTCTCTTTCATCTCTTTATTTTTCTGGATCTTTTATAGCTATCTCCATTTCCATTTCGTCTATTACTGCCTGTCCAGTTGGACCCTTTTACGCTCGGTGGTACAAAACACCTTTCTTCGAAATCTTCATCATTCACTCTTTTATTCTTTCACTTCTTGGTTTCCAACAGACCTCCCAATCCGACTTTTCCTTGTCACTCATAAATATATCATTCATATTCTTTTCTACCAACAATGACCGGTTGTTCAAGTGATATTTTATTACACACGCCTCTTTTCTGCCCCATCATGATGATTATCAATGGTCCGTGCTTAACTCAGTTTATTAATTATTTTTTTTTCCTCCACTGACGCTCCTCAACACGCTAACTTTAACGTCACCAAGGCGTCAAAATGCTGGTTCCGTCATTCCGTCTGCATGTCTTTAAATACGTTTGTTTATGTCTGTCTGTCCGTCTGTCTGCTTGCTTGCCTCAGTCAGTCGGTCGCTTGGTCAAAGGAACCAGCATAAGTTTTTTTTTTTGTTGTGATTTACTTTCATGTGAACTCTTTGAGTTCTTTCCATGGTTGTGGTCTTTATTTGTTCCTCTTGATCTTCTTCATGCTTCTTCTGCTTGAATATGTCATAATTTGAACTCGGTCGTGGACCTCGTCTCTGTTTCCTCCGAGTTCATGTTATTATTTTTATGATTTGTTTGGGTTCAAAGGGCTGCACAATTCTTTGTTATTTTTCTTGTATTTAAACTCGCATTTGCATTACGGATTTATGTTTATCTCTTAATGTTTATTTGATCTATAAATTAATATCATTTATAAAGGTGTTGATCTACTTTCTGGCGTAGAGTTTCTGGTATATCTTTCTTTGGAATCATTGTCGATGGTGATCTTTTGTATGAATACAGCTGTAAGTTGTATAAATAAATTAAATTTCTACAGACTTCTCTGACATATTCAGTTGAAGGCTTACGTAGAGTATCTTTCAGGGATTTGATATTACTTAGTTTTATGGTTTAAGGATTTCTTTTAGATATAACATATTTAAGATGTAAATACATTAATTTTGAACATGATTTTAAAGACAAATACCATATCTGTGAATATAATTGAATTTGCAAAAATACTAGAGCGATACTAACTCTTTTCCAACCCTTAATTTCACTTTCTTATTTCCCACATCATGTTTAGAATAATTGAATTGACCTTAAGCCAAAAGATAGGGTGATTTTTGAATTGAAGGAGAGCATTTCAGTATCCATATGTAAATGATATGGATCCATATGTACGTAATATGGATCGTTTTTATTGATCATTGCGTATAAACATTCGAGAATACGATGTTGCTCTTCAGCTACAAATAAACTCGAGAAAGGAAATGATTATCTTTAATTTGCAGATGGAAGCCCATTATTTGTTATTCTTATCGCTGTTGTTGTTGCTTTTATTGGTTCTCGCTGAAACAGAGCAGTGAGTGTTTCCCCCCGAATCGAGATCGAGATCATCCCCAAGCAGCAGCTTAAAATTCCGGTTAAGGGGTCGGTTTCGGCAGAATGTTTCAGCTGAACAAAACAGGAACTCAGACAGGGCCGTAAACAGAATATATTTTTACGTAAATGTATACTTAAATATTACAAATAAATATTAATAAATATTAATTACTAAATGAATAATTGTTATTTTGATTCATAATTGTATAATGTAGATACATTTTGACTTTAACGTGAAAATCGATGTAATGTTTGAGCAAAGTGTTGAAAAAATCCGGCCCTGGTTTCCTTCATCTTCCTTCGATGATCACTTCCTGCCGGTCTTTACCTCCTGCCGATCTTTAAAACGTGTATAAGAAGCTGTTGTACGTAGCGCCGAGGCACACATGGTCTTTAAAGTGCCACTTTAATGCACTTCAATGTACTCTACTTTTTTAAAGTGTTTCGAAATGAAGATCATTACAGTGAACGAAGGATGACATTGGAGAATGTAATGATTTGATAATTATTATTTTTTCCGCTGTTATTTATTTTCTAAGCCTTTGGAAACATGTGACAATCGAAGGGGACGCGATGGAGTCCCACGGAACTCTGCGTACCTTTAAGCGGCATTCGTATTCGTTGTCTGTCTTCACGTCTTTCTTCTGTCTGGAGGAGTGTTTTAATACCTCTCTCTCTGTTTATATTAATTGTTGCTATTATTACTCTTTGAGTTCTTTCTGTTTGTTTGTCTTTCAGAGTCTGTGAGATGCTGTCATTTCGACTGTTACAATCATCGCCGCTGTCGTTTAACTCTAATTCAAAACGTATCAATTTCTCCTGTCGGCATTTCTGTTCTTGTTGCTTTGTATTTTCCACGATTTTGCATGCAATTCAACTGAGTGTGTGCGCCATTTGATTGAATTTCCATCGGGTTTCCACCTCCAAACGTACCGCCAGCTCCAAGTGTCTGCGTCTGGCTGTCATTCAAGCCTTTTTTATCGCTTTCATACAGACGGCCATAAAGAAATTTTTCCGTACATTTGCAATTCTGAGAATTTGTAGGTCCGTTGTTGTTGTTGTTGCTCTTGTTGTTGACTTAATGCGAACTTGTGTGTGACTTAGGTGAGCCTTTGACTTTTGCCAATCAATTTAATTGAAGCCGCCGCTGACGATGATGTAAAAGAAATTAAAAAGTACAAAAAAGCAAAAGGCAAAAACAAGTTTTAAAAAAAAGGAAAAAGAAGAAGCAAAAACAGAAACAAAGAAATATATATATAGAAGCTAATGAACTCAGAATGAACTCATTGAAAGCGTTTATTTAAAAATGTTGTTCTTTAAATAAAATTTAAAAAGTCGATGATTTCGCAAATATTTGCCTTTTATTTTAAAGTTTTAAATTTTGTGAGGAAATTTTTGATTTTGTATTTTGAATGTCAAAGAAAAATTTATTATCTACTTTATATTGTAATTCTAAGCAGATTGTAATTATCAATATGTAAAAAATATAATTTTGAAGCCCTTGATTTAGGATTTTCACCCCAAAAC
The DNA here is from genome assembly GCA_937620795.1 of Thecophora atra. Taxonomy (NCBI): domain Eukaryota; kingdom Metazoa; phylum Arthropoda; class Insecta; order Diptera; family Conopidae; genus Thecophora; species Thecophora atra. Next base: position 21,420,040 of record OW569397.1, on the reverse strand, counting down.
ATTTGCATCTGTGTCGAATGATTTCGACAATAAAACACAGGCAACGCTGTAGTTTATGAAGCACAGAAATCCTTTCGAATTATATTTTTATAATAGCTTAGGGTAGATACAGTATCCAGGAAGCATTTAGGGTACTTTAAGCAATAAACTTTTCAGTATTACAAAGGATTTAATGTGTACAAGGCACCCTTTTCTTTCCGCTCCTTTTTAATTTTTAAACTGAATAAATTTGATACTGATTTCCCTAAAGAATAATAAATTTATATTAAAATCTAGAACTATAACCAACTAAAAGAAAGAATAATGGAAAAATGTGCTCTTGGAAACAAACCGAACTTTAATTTTACACAAAATGAATTTTAGAATATGGAAATATGTTTCTGTTATGGAATTACGATAAAAATTCATTTGTAAGGGAAACGAATTTGCAAAAAAGAAAAGTTTTGTTAATACGCTTTTGTTTAGCGAATCAATTTTGATATTCACTGTTTGTAAATAAAGACTTTTTGATAAGATAATGTTTATCGGAAAGCAACTTCATTAAAATAAAACGAAAAAAAAAACAAAATTAAACAGAAATATACAGAAAGAACGGAAATCACTTTTAATATCCGCTTTTGTTTACTCTGACAATGCTAACAAATCAAAGATCTGATAGCGATTTTATCTCCAAGGTTTTCTGTTATCGGCTTATCGCGCAATTTTTATACCCTACAACTTAAGGTTGAGGGTATATTCACTTTCTACCGGAGTGTGTAACGCATAGAACTAGACAAGATAGGTATGGAAAAGTATATATATTCTTGATCAGCATCACCACTGAAATTGAAATAGCGATGTCTGTCCGTCTGTCTGTCTGTCTGTCTGTCCGTTGAAATCACGATCACAGGAGAACGGATTAAGATTTCAAAATGAAATTGGGCAAAAATATTCGTTGCTATGTTGGGGTGTTTCGTATTGAAAATGGGCAAAATCGCCCAAGGACCACACCTACTTTTTATATCGAGAGTGCAGGTACCTCTGTTTTGTCTATTAAAAAAGGCCATATCAGCATCACTTTTTGAGAGAAGACAAGAAAATTTTATATGTAGGTTTAGACTAATGCTTCCAGTTAATATGCCAAAAATGGGCGTGATCCGCCCACTTTTAAAAAAAATTTTTTTGTTTTTATTATTATTATTATATATATATATTATATATTTATTATTAGATATATAATATATATATTGTATATATATACGTGTATATTATATCGCACCACTTCTAAATATATATACGAGTATATATGCAGCTTTAAGGTGTAGGGTATTTCGGCTACAGCCCGGCTGTAGCCAACACCTTTACTAGTTTATTATTAATATTATTAGTAATTTAATATTAAAATATATGTGAGAAATTATCGAATAGAAATAACTAAATTTACCATAACAATAATTAAGGTAAACCTCTTTATAATGGCGTCATTCTGTCACTCATTGTTGTTGAAAAGATGTGTCTGGAAAATTTTCTTATGGACACTCGCAGGAGTCATTAACACAGGCTTTCCGCCATAAAAGCAAAAACGGTATTCGATGAGTCCTTACGCTTTGTCTGCCGCCCAAGTCTTCAAGTCTGATTTCTGTCTGTCTGCACGTCATTTACTTTAAAAAATGCTAGGGTGGCTCTTTGTTATTGCTGCTTTTGTTGCGTCTGGTACTAAGAAACCATATTTATAGCCATTGCCATTGACTTTCCTAGAAAGCTTCAGAGCATTGTTGAGCACGTTTTGGTTTCACTCAGAAATGGGGGAGGTATTTATGTAGAAAAGTTGGGGAGATCACACTTCATGTGCAGTGTGAAAATTGAAAGACAGACAGGGAATAATAATCTCCCTCAGGAGTTACTATGTTCTCCAATTTACATCGTAAATATACAATGTTTAAATATTGTTAATGCCGTATTATTTCCTTAAATTATGTATTATCAATCATATATGGTAATTTTTCGACTTTGCCTAACACGCCTTTCCAATTGGATCGAGTTTTTCAAAAAAGTAATGATACAGAAACTTCCTTGGTAGTTGAACTATGACCTCACTAAGTTTTGCCATGGTCGGGTAAATAGTTTCTGAGATTTGTCGGGGCAAACAAACAAATTTTATATGATGTAATCTATTAGAAGCATAATTTATATTTAAGTGTAAAAGTATTACTATGGGTTTTATATTTTATATTTATTTATGGTATTTTGTACTAAATATACTCGAGTTTTTCGCTATATGCATCGCCATTGTAGATAACTATGCATACATTACATTTCTAGTAAGCATTTCATTATAAAAAATATTCCTTAAAAGAAATGCTTTTAAAAATCAAAGAGCAATTTCTGTCTGTACAAAAATCAGTGCTGCTAAAGTGCAAAATTTACATATTGTTGGAAACACATCAGAGAGTAGAAGCATTTTAAGTTGTTTCTTCTATTGCACAACTTCTTTGTTCTCGTGAAGCTTGTGCTTGTGAAGTCTTTCCATAGAATCTTAAAACATGACCTAAAAAGTATCAAATGATTTCTATTTCTCCACCATATCTCCTACCCAATATCGTTAAAAGAGTTTACATTTCGCACTTCCGCGTGTGTTCGCGGAATTGTTTCCATCATCACTCATTATTAACCACATAATTTACGGCGTTGGCGACGGCGGCTCTCCCCATAGAAGAGTATCGATTAAGCTTCGGTTTGAGATGACTTCGATATTGATGCTAAATATACATTTATTATGTCAATTTCTCTGGTTTTGTTGGAAGGAAGTAAAGTTTCATGTTGCATATCGCGACATCGAACTCTTGCAGTTTTTTAATGATGTTGGATCTCTAATCTTTCAATTTCCAGTGATGAGGTAATTGAACTGTAATAAATATAGACAAAACCACGATATATGTTCCAGCTGGTAGTGTGCTCTTATTAATAAATTAATTTATTAAATTATAGATTGTAAATTCCAATGTTAATATTACTAATTTTGTCCTTTTCTTTTCAGTTCATTAATCTGTGAATGCTCCATATGAAAGGTCCATATAAATGAAAGGTAAGTTTCTTTAAATTATATAAAATTCGGCCGAATTCATTAATTTCTTTTTTTCTATTCTACCGCGTAATATATGTCTGTGGGGCCCTAAAACTCACTTCTCACATCCGATGTCTGAATTCAATATCTCGTTCTCTGATCTCATGTCTCATGTGTGTTTACTTTTTGCTATTGACTTTCTTATGTACTTAATCTCTTTCCCCCGAGTGTCGCTTTTTAATTGTTTCTTGATTTTCTTCTTGAAAAATTATTCCAACTTAAATATTGAATGTTCGAGTTGTCAAAATTGATGTTTTATCGTTAAAAATAGTACCGTTGGAAATGGTTTGGATATTTACAAATTATGCACGCCACAAAAAAGGGGAGACATGAAATTAATACATGTCTATAGAGTGTCTACACGGGCATGTATTTAACCATGAATGTCCTCGAAGTACTGAAGAATATCGTTTATACCTCTCGAGAAATGTGTTCGTTTGAAGTTCGCTTTGGAAGATTTTCAAAAGAGTCGTAATACTTTACAGGAAAAATTTGTTAAACAGTCCCACAATTTTTATCGCCGTTCGTTTGCATTCTTCTTTCGTTTCAATTGAATTGCATTCAGTGTGTTTGTGGTGTTCAATGTTCATTTACAAGGCATTCTTTAAAGATATCACTCACTCTTCTTTGAACTCACTCAACGCGGTTTTTAAGTAGCTTAAAGAGCGGCACAGAGAAATCTACGGAAATAAATATTCCCTTTTTTAAAAGCACTGCACATAAGCATATTTAATAATCCATAAGTCGCAGATATCTTTGAAGAAATCTAATTCTTGTGGTTTTATTTTACATTTTTGTGAACAGCTACAATATTTTTTCCCCCATTTGCAACTAATTTCACCCTTTTTTCCTTTTTAGTCTCTTGCTCTAGTGTTCTCCAATTTTCTGGGTTCTTTTTCATTTTATCTCCTGCTCTTTTCGTCCTGGTATTCCTTGAGTGTGACTTCGTCGTTTTTCCTTTGGTTTTTTCTTTCATATAATCTTTGACAGTGTTTTTAGATTTCCTTCCCTGATATTTAATTCCTATGCCTTGAGTCAATAGGCAAGAAAAGGCATAATCTTTAAGCTTAAAGGACAAGAATTAACAAAAATATTTGCTTACTTATTTCAGATTAAAGTTGGGTATAGAAAAGAGGGTATTCAGAAAAGTCAGTGTCAACCGTTTGTGGATTTCTGCTTCCTAAACCATTAAATCTGTCAAAGCTGTATTTAGCATAATCGAAACCACTTCAGAGTGCAACACTATTAGTCTGTATATGGTTGTCTAGTGCTAGAATTTAGTGGCTTGCATTTAATTTCCAAACATATGGTCCAAAGCATGGATCAAACCAAGTTCCGCCTTGTTCCACCTGCAAGTACTTCCGCAGGTGAACATTAGAGTTTAAGCATTAGGAGTAAACCACCCACCCAGCTCATTTCACCCACTCTCATTTGGATTATAACAACCAAGCCGAATAAAAGTCACTCTTTACAAATACATTCCTTCATAAACTGTGGCTAAACAGTAAAAGGGAGTCGAAAATGTTATATGGTACGATTGTTCCTCATTTAATGAGCTTTCATTTGATACCTGCTTTGGCACGATCGGTTACCTAGAACTCTAGATATACCTGAAAGAAGTGCCGAAGGTTTGTCACTCTTTTCAAATACACTCCTTCATAAGGTGCAGTAGTAAAAGAGGCATCCCCGACAGACGCCAAACGTTTAGCATATATTGGGTGTATGGCTCAATTCGAGCATAACGGAATACTTTGGAAACTTCGTAAATAAACGGGAAGAAAACGACCGCTGTCATTTCCCTCTTCGGGGACATTATCATTTCCGACTCTAGTATCTCCAAATTCGTGAATAATCTCTAAACTTTAGAGATTATAAACTTAGAAAAACAGGAAAAGACTTAGTTAACTTTAGAGTCTAAAGTTTACTAAGTCTTTTCCTGTTTTTCCACTTCTATTATTGCAGTTAAAAGAAGAAAATATTTGGATTTTTGAAAATTGCTTCGTTTTATTGCATTGTCGACAGAAAATCGAAAATAAAAAATTTCCATTGTAGGATCATAAATCCACTTCCGCTGCGATTCTCAAATAATGCACCTTCTGTTTTTTTCCGTATCGCTATTAAGTGGTAAGAACTTACATGTAGATGGCGCAGTGAAAATCGCAGCCATGTTCACAAAACGGGCGTGCTATTCAAAGCTGATAAATTTTCCCAATGTTGTTTAAATGACTTTCATTGCAAAGGCATGATCAAAATGACATAATAAAATCAAAGAGAACATTTTTTAAGTGCGAGTATAATAATAATTAATAGTCAGAATTTATTCATGTGGTGTTTAGACCGCAATCTTTATTCCTCTTAAAGTGACATCTATGAGTCGATCTGTGCTATCCGGTTGGCTTTCCAGTTAATTTAATAAGTGTTTAGGTTCATCCTAAAAGTATGCAATGCACTTAGAGTGATTTGATTGTTGTTTTCGGCAATCACGTATTTGTAAACATTAGAAATCTTTGATGATCGACAATTTGATCAAAGTTTTTATTTTAAAATGTAATATTTTCACAAGTATCAGTGAAATGAAACGATTAAATATGAATAAGCAAAGTGAAATAATTAAGAATTTGTCAATTGTTAAAGTTAATGGTTTATTATTTAGAATTAATATGAATAAAGAAACAGTAAAATAAACAATTATAAATTATAAAATAAAACACTTATACATTTTCTTATTTTAATACGCTCTTTTAAATTTTATTTAAATTTTAGTTAAATTCTTCTATTATTTATGGTTTTTCATTGTCTTTTATGTGTATTTTCGAATATAATTTAATTTTTATTGCATTTGAGATTGTTTATTGATATACTGGCTGATATGTCTTTCGAAGAGTTAAAATTCATGTTTTATCTGGAATAGAAAATCTTTTAATTGACTTATCTAAATTTAGACAACAATTATTTTATGTAAATACTTTTTGGCGAAATCGTGCGTAATAAATGTTGTGAATCTTGATTTTGAGCACATTTGCAATTCCTTATTTCGTTGTCGCTGTTTCATTAGACATTTCATAATCTCTTTGCCACTAAGTTTAGCAGCGAAAGCATCAATAATAATTTTGCGTAATTCAACAAGTTTTTACATTGCATCCTAATTGTGAAATTCGACAAAAAAGAAATATTATTTTAGGCAAAAGTCTTGCAAACGAGTTGCTTCACTGGAATGCTTCAGGAGATGAACAAAATAAACTCTGCTAGGGATCCAAAGTCGTTAAAACAGCCACAAAAAACATGTTTGTTTTTCATAACTCATCTGAGCAATGAAATTGAAGTGAACAACGCAAATAATTGCGCCAATGGTGATGAACAACCGACGAAGATTTCCTCCAACCACTTTTCAATGGATCGTAAATTATTTTTTATTGCCTGACGTCACGAAACTGATTTTATTTGCTGTGATTTGATTTGATTAACAAATTCCGAATGCGCAAACGATAAACGATTAAAAACAGTAGCAAATGTTTATTAATATTTTCCTCCCCTTTTCTGCTGTTTTCGCCCTTTTTTAATTTTTATTATTATTTGTTTAGTTTAATTTTCTTGGTTGTGATTTTTGAATTAATTTTATTTAAAAGATTTCCATCGATTTGCAAAGATTTCCATTTAATTTTTATTTAATTTTTATTTAATTTTTCTTTTTATATTTTCAGTTTTTATGTTTTCACCTGAAACTAAAAACATGTTTTTAACAATACAACACAAAAAAATTTCTTCGCTGAATCCAACCTCTGCTGGTTTTTTTTTTAAACATCGTCATGATTTATCGATTTTTTGTTTATTTATGATTTGCATAAATAATTTTGACAACGCCACAAAAGATTTGCAAAAAGAAGATCTCACTAAATAAATAACTTAAAGACTCAAATCGGTTTTAGGAAGATTTAAGAAGCAGCAAAAAAACAAACTAAACTTCGAGAAAAGTGAAATTTTTGCCTTAAGAAATTAAAAAATTTGATGGAGAAAGAAAAATTATGCGAAGTGATCATCTTTTGTAGAAATTTCGTGATGATTATTAACTTTATGCGCCTCAAGGAGCTGATGATCATCACTGACATCATGAGAAATCGTTTTAAAATGAAGTTGAAGATAAAATTCCAAAGATCATGGTTATTAATCATCACCATCGTTCTAATCACGATCACCAAGGTTCATATTACATCAACAATAATAAGAAAAAACTAAATAAAATCAAGAGCATCAAAGCTCATCATCGACGTTCTGATAATTAAAAGAAAATAATAAAAATAATGATCAATAAACACTCAATCATTACGATCAGAAACTCCTATAACGGCTTTGACCGTTAATTATCCTCATCAACGCGTAAATTAACAACATGAGAAAACAATGCATTGTCATCATCATCCTCTTCATTATCACCCTCTTCACGATCATTATCAGCCGCATTATCATCATCTACTTGTTAATGATCTCTTTAATGAAAAAATTATTAATGGAACTTTGAAAATGTGCGTTTAACTTCGATTTTCTTTTGTTTTTGTTGCTCTTATTATTGTTGTTGTTGTTGTTGGTTTTTGGCTATTTTTCAGCGTTGAAAAATTTAAACTGATCGCTTTCTTCGATTATTGATTTTCGACATGCATTTCGATAGCAATAATTTTTAATTTTATGCTTTTGCTGTTGTTATTATTGACTATTGATAATTTTTAATGTGGCTGCAATTTTTACACGCATTGCTATAAAAACTATCTGCCAAATTATTATATTTTTAAATTTATAATTAATGTTTATGTGGTTTTTATCGTTTGGATGCATAAAAATTAACAGGCGATTATTTTGCTTTGTCTACATTTTTTCGTTGGGTGTTTCAGCTGCTTCACAAACTCCTCATTTTTAATAACTTACTTAAATTGCTTTAAAATTGCGTTTCCATGCTAATTTTCTAATTTATTTTGGACTTAGCCGTAACGCTTTTCTCTATTTATTTAATGATTGTTTTACGATTGAAAAAATAAATGGAATAAACTGCTTTAAACTTTGCTTTAAATTATATTAATTTTCAAATTAATTATGGAATTAAAATATCAATTATTTAATTAAATTTTAATTTGAATTTAATTGCTTCTTTTTAAACTGCAAAATATTAAAGAAATTCTTAGAAATTTAAGCATTTCGCGTTTTTAATCCTTGCTGACATAATTTTTAAATATTTTAGCGACTTCATTAAATTCATTGGTCGTCAATTTGGTTTTTCTTGTTAATCGCATTCATTAGCTCCTTCTTAAAAGTGGATCAGCCGCTGTCTGAGTGCCCAGAATCTTAATTCACTTTCGCCTTCATCCACACAAATTAAAAAAAAAATGGTTAGAAGAAAGCGAAAACATTTGTCATTAATTTTGTGCAACTGTAAATAATAACAATCAATAAAATCGGTGTCGAAGAACAAATGACGAAGAAGAATATAGTAAAAGTTGAAGTATTTAAATTGCGATCACGAAGCGACTTAGAAACTTTTTCATCATGAATTTCTGTGCGATCAAAGGCAATGAGAGTAGCAAACAAAAGTCATCGAAGTGAAATCCACACAGTTACAGTCGCAGCCACACCCACCCGCGCCCACCTCCACCCAACGTCCGCCGATTTCCTTTTATTCAGTTACTTCATTGAGAATTCAGCACCAGGCGGCAGCTGAGCAATTGAAGTGCGAGAATGAATGAATGAATGAGTGCTCATGTCAATGTACACACGCAAACATATGTGTGTGTGTGTGTGTGTGTGTGTGTGCTATATTTCAACTTTGATTTGTTTCTGTCTCTCTGTTGGTTTGTTTATTTTTCCTCTATGAATTTCACTCGCTTTAAAGTCGCCCAACGAAACGCGACTCATCTTTTGTCGCATCGCAGCGCAGCCCAACGCTTTAGCGAAAGTTGAGCGCACTCTAGTGGCTTAGTTTGGCGTTTTTTTGCTAATAAAAAACTCCGTGTCGGAAACGCCAATAATAACTGTGAAAAATCGTCACTTAATTAACATTCAACGCACTCCAACGCATTCAAGCGCATCGGACTCAGAATACACGCGTCGCTTGGGAAAATGTTAATAAAAACTTATAATAATTTCGAAAATTTATGAATTTTATTTTATTGCTATGTGACTTGTTTTTATCTTGGAATTAACATAAAAATAGATATCAAAAGTTACAACTACGCAGCAGTGAAGCAATGATTTTTAATTGAATTCAAAAAGGTTGAATTAAAAAGCTAAAAGTTAGGAGAAGAAAATAGGTCGAGGGTGATAAAGAAATGGAAAGCGAAGGACTACAAATAAGAGACGATAACTAATGGAAGAAAAGAGCAAAGGGGAAGGTAAGAAAAGCAAAGAAAGAGTGGTTAGAATTGAATATGAAATAGAAGTTTTGTAGTAAAAATAAATAAATATTAGTAATAACTAGTAAGGGTACCTTCGGTCAGACCGAAGCTTATATACCCTACATCCCAGCAACCTTTATTGTACATATTTATACATATTTCCGATTTATTTAAATAGTCCGAATTTCAAGTCAATTCTTCCAACCGTTATTCTGGAATTGCGGTTTATATCAATGTCATATGTTCGTGGGCGGACACGCCCATTTTTTTAAAAAATTAAATCTACCTGTACCGATGTATTCGGAAACAAAATTGAAGCTCAAAACTAAGTCTACAAGTTGAAAAACTAAGTCTACAAGTTGAAATATTGTTAAAAGAATTAGTATTTGTTAAAAAAGTAGGCGTGGCGCTGCACCGATTTATCCCATTTTCAATCCCACAGAGTTTCGGATGACAAAGAATATACGTGCAAAATTTCATAGCGATAGCTTCATTCGTTCTCCTGTAATCGTGATTTCCACAGACAGACAGACAGACAGACAGACAGACAGACAGACAGACAGACAGACAGACAGACTACGGACATGGCTAAATCGACTCAGGAGGTGACACTGATCAAGAATATATATACTTTTCCATACCTGCCACGCCTCCTTTAATGCGTTACACACGGAAGCACAAAGTGAATATACCCTCATTCCTTCGGATGTAGGGTATAAAAATGGATGTGAAAGAACAAGGAACTGTCTAAAAAGCGATAGAAGAGAAACGCGTTAGAAAAGATAAGCTAAAGAATTTAAAAAGAACTGACATAGAAAATAAGAATTATTTTCTAAAAATTTTTGAGGTTTTTTCCAATTTCATCTACTTTTCATCCATATCTTCATTATTTTTCTTTTTCTCCTATGAAATATTTTTCAGTTGTAGTTAAAAAATGTCATTCTAATTTCAGAAACTATCATCTGTACCTCAGAATTTACATTTGTAGTTCAGAACTTGCATTTTTACTTCTGAAATTTTCTTTTAAAATTAGTTAAAGTTTTAACTGTTCCTCTCCTTTATATTATTATATATTATTATAATAATCCTAATATAAACGTTTTTACATCTAAATCGAGCTCTGTTCATGTCTCCATCTATTCCGATATCTCTTAAACTCTTTCTCGCCTTCAAACGCGAAATTCGGGAAACTTTTCGGGCGGAGTTCCTCAGTTTTCGACAACGTCTTCGCGACGTCATCGTTGACGTTGAGGTTCGGTGTTCACATGGTGAAAGCCTTGATTTTTCATTGAAGACGTGACGAGTGATCACCATAAACGCTGAGCTGCGGTCACTCGGCGCAGACACGATGACGACCAAAGATAAGCGGAAATTTATACGCTTGATGTTAGATTTGAAATTATTTGGCCTAGAAATTTTAAGCAGCTTCTAAAAAATCCAATTCAGTCTTTCTTCGTAACTAAAATTTAATCATAATTTCCTTTAAATAAATTCTGTTTTATTGTCATTTTTTAGGTGAGGTTTAAACATAAACATAAACACTTTAAATTTTTGTTTAGATTACTTTCAGATATGGTTTTTTATTTATTTTTTCCCTACTTATAATTAATTTTTAATTTTCTATTACTTTTAATTTAATTAATTTCTTTCTTTTTAATAAACTTCTTCTAAAGTCTCTTTAGGGATTAAAAAAGAAATCTTTAAGAATGTTTTGTCAAAGAATTTGATATAAACTAAAATTTATTTTAATTTTGTTTCGGTTTTTTTTTTAACTTTACATCAACTCACAGAAATTTTTCACATCAACTCGAAGAGAATAATTTTAATTTTTTTTTTATTTTCTAAAATTTGCAATTTTAAACCCATTTTAATGTACTTTTAATGCACTTCGACGTAAGTCCTTGATATTAATCCTGTGGCGATGAGTGCATTGGAATTAAAGTTGTTAAAATTTATTACAAACGCTTGAAAGCGAAGAATTTTGCATAAAAACCGATTTAAATAAAATCACAATCTTGTTTTTTGAAGGATGAAAAAGGAAATTATGGATAAAGGGAGGACGATATAGCGAATATATATCTATTCCTAAGAAGAGTCCACGTTGATCTTTACTCCGTGTGCGTTTTTTATAGCAGATTCTGCAGATAAATCGAAGTGTTTTTTATCGAGGAGTATTTTACATAGAATTAAATGACGTTGCTGGCCAAAGACAAAGTTATTCTTTTCCTTTTTTGCTGTTCCTTCGCTAGAAAAGGTAATGGCAGGTGGTGGCAGGGCTTTTAATTGCTAAACAATTTGATTTTTAATTGCATTTAATTCTCTCTTTTCACCCATTCCTTTCTCCATTAAAGTTCTCTAATAATAATTAATGCTCACTGATGCTGGGTGCTTCGGTTTATTGGCCAATTTGTTTGAGGTTTTCTTTTGATATTTGAGGTCAGAAGTTAAGAGCTTTGTTAATGGTCAGAACATGAGACGTTATCGCGCGATGCGTCGGCGTAACTGGCGACGATCGATCGAGAGGCTTAATTTTCATGTATATCTTCAAATATTGGAATGTAATTTGCATTTGAACGCTTCGTGGACATTAAACAAGGATTTCAATGTGAAACCCGAGCGTTAAATGAAGCAATTAAAAACGCGTATCTCTTTAATGAATCTGGGAATGGGGAAAATACACGAAATAAAAAGCGTGTAATTAAAAATCAGCAGATCTGAACGGAGGAGGAATAAAAAACGAGATCCTTTTTCATGTTTTAGAAAATTATAATTAACTAATTAACAATAGAAATTGTCGCCGAAATAAAAGGACAGAGAAGAGGACAAATGGACAGACTTCATGTTGACTTGACGACGTACGATCTCTTCAATTAACTGAGAACAGGACATGCCTGCATCGTCTAAAGAAGTGACGCTGATTCGAAACTTTGAAGGGGTTTCTGGAGGTCCAACTTTCACCTACGCTTGTAATGTACAAAAAGTGTCTTAGTTCATAATTTAAAAGATTTGAATCTTTTTTATTGCTTAATTCATTGGAATTTTGTCTAAAAAGGTTCTTCGTAGCAACAAAATTTTCATACGTAATGGAATTACTTAAAACCGAAATGAATGGAAAGTGTTAACACACTTCTAAGGAATTATTGCGGCCACAAAAACTAAGACCAGCGCCGCCAGCAACCATTTTTATAACTATAGCTTCATTCGAGATAAAACATCTTTAACTGTATTCAATTAAGATTCAGTTTTAGTTTCTGTTTCGGCCTTTTGTCGACTTTCAACATCGCCTTTGAGACACTCCCCAAAAAACAGGGAATAAAAGCAATAAAAACATAAAAATATTTAATCAACGATCTAATTTTGTGTGGTAAAGTTGTAAAGATTAAAAATGAATATAATAAAAAAATGACAACAGCGAAAAAACCTTTTTAAGTTACACCTTAAAAGTGCACGTGTTTTTTCATGTTATTGTTTTAGTTTTTTGTGGTTTTTATTTATTTTTTTAATATGAAACAAATTAAAGGAAAAACTTCATCCAGTGTAAGGAATCAAGTTTCTTACGATGACCTTTTTAAATATATAAAAAACCAAATCAAATTTATTATTATTTTTAAGTAAATAAATTTTACACTGAATTATTCTATATAAATACATAATAAAATACAAAATAAAATAGATAGTATTAATAACTAATAAGTAAATAAATATAAATGAAAATAACTATATAAATTTTTATTATAAATTAAGTTATAAATATAAATTATTTTCTATAAAAATATATAATAACATAAATACATATACAAATAATAATCATTAAATAGATAAATACATTATTCAAATAACCCTTTTTAAAAAAAAAAACATTTTTAAAAATTAATAAAATTAAAAAATACATCTCCTTATTTTCCTTTCAATTTATTTTCCTATTTTGATAATTAGCATTTATTTCACTTCTAATTTTATGTCGTCAAGTCTTTTTCCCTATGAATCAATTATTTGCATATAAAATTAAATAATAAAAGCAAATATCGTTTTCTGTTGAAAGCCTTTGCATTTGGCATTTGTTTATTTTCTTGCAAATATTTTTATTACCTTTCATTAAGAAAAATTAGCTTAAGTTGCGCTTTAAGCTGCAGAGTTGTGAGTTTCTTTATTTTCTTTCTGTTTCTATTTAATAACGAAAGAAGCATCCCGCTTGACGTTTGACAGCGCGCACAACAAAAGTCAAACACAGTCAAACAATAAAAATTCACGGAGCTGAGAGCTGAATCAACGATGCTGCTGATTGTTGATTGCTGATGATGAAGGTGAAGCTACAGGTGATGATGACGACGATGATGATGAAGTCCAAAACTCTGCTTCACCTAAATTCAGCCCTCGTCTTCTTCTTTTGCATTTCCTTGTGATGGTCTTTAGAAAAGCGTGACTGAAGCGATGCTTGACTTCGGTGCAAATTTGTAGCGAGTTTTCTGCTTTTCTGTTTTTGTTGTTATAGTGTTTTCATGCTCCGAAGTAATTTTAGTCAAGCAATAAAAAGAAAAGCCTTTTCTTTAATTAATGATTAAATATTTCAGTGAAATTGACACTGCGAATAAATGAAATTAGGAAAAGGTCAAAACTATACATGAAAGGAAAGAGAGAGAAATGCTGAAGATACAGAAGTAAAAGCACAAAGAGACCATGAAACTAAAATAAAATTCATTAAATGAAAATTTGAAATGTCACCTTAATTAAAATTGAATTGAAATGAAATAAAATATGTACTATTATTTTATTATTAGCGATTCATGTTTAATTACCTGACGTTTTTATTAAAATGATTTATAAAATAATAAATTAATAAACAATCTGGCGACAATTAACAAAAGACTTAAGACACGAACCCGACTATGTCGCAAAAAAATTTATACCTAAGGAAATTTACTAAAAATTTTCTTACATTTTCAATATTTTTTTTTAATTCTAAATTAAATTTTAAATATATTTGCTTATTGGAATTATTAAATGTTATTTAGCTTGCATGTTGTTAGGAATCAATTCAATCAATTACGAATTAAACATAAAATATATTAATATCTAAACAATGATGCTCAAGAAATTGAACGCATTTTTGCTGCTTTACGACTTAAACAAAAGACTTAGGAAGCAAACTTGCTTCTTAAAACTAAGCCAATCCTAATTCGAATTATTGAAAAAGCTTTCAATTTATTTTGCTCTTTTTAACACCTTCGTTGAATTATCTTTCTCCACTCAGTGCTCAATTCTTCTCTGTTCTTGGCATTAGTTTTTTTCTTCTTTCCTTTCTGTAAATTTTCACACTCAAGCCTTTCACTCAAAGTGCATGGAAAGAAGGAAAACAGTGAACAAGACAAACAATCACTAAGTTTTTGAGTGTGTGCCAGCAACAGCAGCAACTGCAGCACCTGCTGCGACCAACTTGGATGGCTTCATTTTTATGTATTTTGAGTTTCTCCTCCTTCTACGCTTCTTTGCATTCCTTTTTCTTTTCAATCGGCTTCTTCTTCCCATTTTTGGTTGTAACCCGTCGCACTCATTCTTGAGTTTGGTTCGAGTTGCTGACAAGAGTTGCGACCGTCTTGGAGCGAACAACGCATTTCAATAGCTTTGCAAACGTCGAACGTAACGCACGCGGCCGCTAAGAAAACGTAAATAAAATCGACTTTGATTGTATTTTTGTTTCAATTTCGTTTATCCGAGAAGAAAAGGTGAAAAATTGATTGGAAAATAGAATTTTCATCACTGAGAAAAGCAAAAATCAACATTCAAATGTGACAATTGCAAACTAGAAAAATTCAATGCAGTTAAAAATTGTTAAAAATGTTTAGTATTTATTTTAAAAACAAATGGTTTATGTAAAAAATTTATAGCTATAAAAAAGTGATACAATTTGAAGTGAAAAATTTGCATGTGCATTTAACTTAAGCAACATTAAACGACTAAATGAAATATTTTGCGAAAACATTAGCAAATGTTTCAACTTTAAATGTTCCTTTTATTGTTCATTTAACTATTTGAACCAAGGCCAAATAATTAAATATATACCAAAAATAAAACACAACAGAAATTAAACCAAAAATACACAACAAAAATAATGCATTTAATTTTATTTTTTGCAATTTCTAAACAGTTTAAAGTTTTATAAATGTTAAAAACATAAAAACTGCAGGTATAAAGATCTGCAACAATAACAACAACTACATTAAAATAACCATCGTTAAATCAATCATTAGCATAATCCGCATCACATCCAATCAACACAAAATTAAACTGACCGGCATCGTTGCACTTTCCCCCTTTACAACAACGAATTCAACACTAAAAAAGAGGAGCCAGAAACCCAAAAAATTCAGACGAAAATAATAAACACAGCAACCGTTAAAAATAACAGAAACCAGTAACAAAAATTGTAACCTTTAAAGAAAGAAAAGCGAAAAGCGAAAAAAGGGACCACCGAAAAACACTGGCCAAGTTTTTTATTAATTCGTTTTCAACAATTTTTCAGCTTACATTTTTGAAATCTTCTTTAATTCGATGATGATTTTTCCCTTCTTAGTCCGATGTTGCTTAAGTTAATAATTTTAAAGAAACAATAAGAATGTTAATTGAATAAAAAAGTAATAAATTTTTGTTGAATAGTCGCAGCAAGAGAAATAAAAAGAAGACCAGCAAGGAATTTGTTCGAAAAAACATAAAAATTTAATTTTAGACAAAATATAAGCAAAACTGATATAAAAAAATCATACATCATGTGTACTAAAAATCAAATGAGTGTTTTAATGGAGAAACTAAATACGGTAAGTTTTTAGCAGTGTAGTTTATGGTTAGTGCTGAAAATAATTTAGTAAAGAGAAACTTTTAATTTATATTTATTTGGACGTATAAATAAGTTTACTTTTAATCTATAGTTTAATTGATATAATTAAACTTTATCCTTATTAATTAAGCTGCTTCACAAAAGAGGTTGTCCAATTAAAAGACATAAAAGTAAGCTTAAAAGTAATTTATAATGAATTAAGTAAATTATAATAAATCCTAATACTAAAATTATAGTAAATTATAGTAAATTAAGTAAATTATAATAAATTCGTCCTTTTTTAAAGAAAGAATAAATAAATAAAGTAAATTACTTTTACTCCTCTTTACTATTTTTGTTTTTATTTTACCGACATTTCTAAGAATGTAAAAATATTTCTGTGGTTTTTATACCCACACAAAAATAAAATAAATTAAATAATTTAATAAAAATCAATTCAAGAACTATTTTAATAAATAAATAAAAATAAATGTATAAACTTTGCTCATATAAAAATAAATTCATAATTAATAAATAAATAATTATAAATATTATAAATATAAATAAATAAATATTATAATCACTAATTCTGTTTGTTTTAAAATGTAAAATCGTAGAAACTATAATGGAATTTCTAAATGGGTGAAATCTTAAATTACAATTAAATGGAAAAAATAAAACTAAAAAATTAAAATCAAATTTCTTTCATCACCAATTAAAACAATTAGTTTTTAAATTTAATAATATGAATTAATCATATAAATTATACTATAATTACAATTATTTCATTGTGTATTACTTAATATATTTTTTAGTCCTTTCCAAAATATGTAAAAATAAATTAAAGAAAAACGAAACGTTAAATAAACAATTTAAAAAACCATTAAATCTGATTTTAGAGATAAACTTAAATTAAAGTAATTTAATCTTCATCAACTCCCATCATTTCAACACCTTTTTTATTATGTTTATAACTAATTAAATTAATTATTGAATTTGCTTAGTTTTTTATTGCTATTACTGATTTTTTTCCATTTCGTGGTGTTACTTTAAGTAGTTTTATTTCTGTTTTTAATAAGTTGTTTATTGTTTTCTTTTATTACTTATTTTTCTAAAGCATTTCTCGACTTATTTTTATTTGTACAGTTGAATTTTTCGAAGTTTACTGAACTTGATATGTTTAATATTTATTATTTATTATTACAAGAAAGGTTTTTTAAATATCGCAGATATTTCATTGTCTTTTATATTTGCTAATAGTCAAGATGAAAATTCAACTACTGTTGAGGAGATCATAAAAACATTGCTGCTGCTTTTGTTGCCATTGTTGATGTTTATCTATAAATTAAGTTATATAACCGAAGGTGCAAACTTAATTTACACATTTCAAAAACAAAAACTGAACATAAAACTAGCAATAAAATAAAGTATGTCATTTCAAATGCTTTAATCTTTTGTAACAAACGCTTTTACGCGCATTTTAATGATCATTTATTAGCAATGAAGCTCAAAAGTAATATTAAATAAAAAAATATAAAGAAAATTCAATCGAAAGGAACAGAGAAGTCGAAAAATCCATTTCTTTCTCTGTCATAAAGTTATTTATTCTTTCTTTTATCCATTGAGAAACTCCTCCTCGAACGCTTTTTCTCCATTAACTTCCATTGTTTTGATTCTTTCTCCATTCATACATACATAAATATTTTTATATGCTTGTGATATTCTTCTACAAACCATAAATGGCTTCAGTTGTTGCTGCAGCCGCTGTCCTAGAATTTAATATAAAAATATTCACATGTGTGATGCAACAGCTGTGTAACTTTGTAAAGAAAAATATGCAGTTATATAATCACAGCATTAACACACTTTTTAGCTGGCGTCTGTTCAGCGGCTTCACGGCAAAAACAATTCAAAGTCAGCCTCAGAAGGAAAGGAAAAAACGACTGAAGCGACTGAGAAGAAGTCGGAGAAGAATTCTTTATAAAATACCGTTGCTTTTTCCGGTATAAATGATGAAAAAAAACATCGTCCGCTTCCATAAAGATTCTAATCCATCGATCAACAGCAACAACAACAAAAGAATAGGAAAAAAAATTAGGAAAGAACAAAAAAGCAGCGACGAGTTCGACTTCGTCTGCTACTCAACATTTTTCGAAAATCGTATAATAATTAAACGTAAAATATTTTGTAATTGTCATAATTATTTTTTACATTTTTAATAATTTTTTATTGTATTAATAATAATTATATATTTATTATGATTTGATATGAATGAATAACAATTTGAAACGATCATAAACAAGTTTTTGATATATTTTTCGTGCTTGTTTTATGCAGACATGAAAGGTTTTATGTTAATTTAAAAAAGCCTAAAATTAAGTTTAAAAAAGCGATATAAAAATGAAGACATCACCAGCGACATCTTTACAAACGCAGATGCAATTTGGCACTTCATCAACATTTAAATTTATTAATTTTGAATTATGTCATTTGGTCACGTCGCTGGTTAAAACAAAAAACATGAAACCAAATCGAAAAATTTATAAATTTCAAGCTTGTCCATTCATTGAATGCAACAACAAAGATGTTGCAACGCTTTGGCTGTTAGCAAATCAATTTCAAAATATAAAAACAACTATTATTAATAATATATTAATATTTGAAATACAAGGGAAACCCGAATTTTTCGTTGTTTTTCTCCTTTATTTCAGTTATTAATGGGATTGTTTTTAATTGCCTTTTGAGCTCTTTAACCTGCTTATAAAAGTAATAACCACACAATAGCAATCACTTAATTATGTAAATTAGAAAAGTGTGGCAACGTTTATCTCTGCACAATGTTAAATGTCCGGAAAATTACACTTTACTAAATACACTCGACCGATTCAAATTGGTTTCCTGCGATCATTACTATGATTTATTGTGCTGCAAAGAAAAGCCTGAAAGCAGAGAAAGAGAGGCGCAACATAGGAAAAGTAGAAGAAATTTAATGATGTAAAAGATTTACTATGGTTTTTAGAGCATGATTTTTAGCCTTGGATGATGTGATTTTCTTTTCTCCGCCAAAGATTCTGCAGAGTGTAAATATATTATTGTTGCCTTGGTGTCCATGTATTGTAGACTTATTTTAACCTTATTTTAAAATGCGAAGAAGAACCTAAATGCAAAATCGCTTGTCAAAATTGCACAGACTCTTAGATAAAGGGGCAAGGGCAAATGCAATGTATTTGCAACTATTTTCAATTTAAGAAGCCTTTTCTTCATGCTATTATTTTGCTTCTTTTCTGTGTTCTTTGCAATATTATTCAATTCTTATTTTGGAAATTATTAATTTTTTTTAATTAAATATTTTCTTATATTTAAAGCAGTCAAAAGCAAAAAAGCAATTTACACATAGACTAAATAAATAAATTTGTACATAAATAATAAATAAATTGTCTGAATTTGATTAATAAATTAATATAACTCTCAATTTTTGTTTGACAAGCTTCGAATATGTTTCAATTCAAAATTAAATGAAAACATTAAAAAACAAAAAAAGCCTAAAATATTTGAAAATATTGTTTGAAAAGAAAGGTTTTAAAATTAATTTGAAACATACTGTTAAAAATAATTATATTACGGTTTCAGTCTGCAAAAACTCAATTTAAAAGCCATTTAATATTGCATTTTTTATGCTTGTTAAACATCTATTTTTAAAGATTATCTAAAATAAAAGGATTTATCTTACTCATTACTATTAAAAGTTGCTCTTATTATAGAAAAACTTTATGGAATTAAGAACAAAATTTAAAGCAGTACCTTACTTCTTATTAACACGATTTCTTGGTAATAATATTGACAATATGAATGAAGATGGAGATGGAGATGGATGGAAGCAATTGATCAATTTGAATTGATACTGAGTGTGGTTTTTTCAATAAATGTTCACTTTCTATTATTCGTAATAAGCACTAAGTAAAAAATATTGAAATTAGAATAATTGGCAACTAAACATTTCTCTGTCTTTCTTTTGAAAAAGCAAAAACCTTTTTTTTTGCTTGTTATATTTATTTGGTTGTATTAAATATATTACATTACGTTATTTATTACATGAAACTCGTAACTAATTTCCTGAACAAGTGTTGAACATCTACAGAAGAAACTCATAACAAACGAGTTTGACAAAATCCATTTTAATACGATTTCCATTCATTTCGTTGGTGATACAGCTTTTTTATCGTCTTCCTCGTCATCTCCTCGTCTCCTTTTTCTCCCGCAAACTTCATTAAAATTACACCGTTTTTATGACATTAAAAAAAGGAAAAAACCAACGAATTTTCATTAAATTTTGCTCCACTGATCGAAATTTTTAACAGTTCGTATGCAATAAATTTTCCACGATTGACAAAAGTGCAGCAAGCAGATGTGTTTCAGCAGCATTATAAAATATATGCAGTTGTGTGTCACTTGTCTCCAATGTGTAAATGAGGTTTGTGTGGTTTATAGTCTATTTATAAAAATAACAAGTTTGTGTAGCAAGTGAACGTATGGAGGTTTTCTTACGACGCGGAGTACTTCAGCGTGTCTTCTTCCTCTTCCTGTATGGTGTTAGTTTGCATTTGCCAGACTTCCAAGAGCAACAGCAGCCACAATTGCAACACTGTAATTAATCACGATGCGTGACGTAATAAGCTGAATTCAGATTGACTTCTGTGCAGCTGATGGTTTATGTTGATAGCTATAAACTGCTTCCGTCCTCCCCTCACTTGCTCTGCTTTTCCTTTTTACTTTCCCATTTTTCCTCTTGTGGATATTGTCGCTTCTGCGTAACGACATGGAATGAAATGATTACGTCTTTGGCGAGTCTTGTGAAGTGTGTCACCATCGTGAAATGTGTCACCAGGTGAACACAGCCTCAAAAGTATCCAACACTTGATTTTTCCATTTTCATTTCAAAATATAAAAGTTAATGCGTTGTACAATGAAGAGGAAAACCTTAAGGAAGTGGAATTGGATTTGCAGCAGACAAAAATCGATAAAAGGACGTGTGAATATTTTTTTAAGTTTTTAAAATTTAAAAACAATAAAAACTTTATTATAAAATGTCGTTAATTTATTCAAATTAATTTTTATAAATTTACATTTGTACAAACAGCAAAAGAAATCAACTGAAATACCTTCAACACACCAGCATAAAACGCAAAACAATTCAATTGAGTAATAAATAACAGGAAACGTTGACAGCGATAATGCTCAATGAAATCATTACTCGCCAAATATGAGCCGAACATTACAAAAAAGTGCCTTCAACTGTACAACTGAACAGCGTTTGCATACATTAAACAACAATTGCCAAAGCAATAATAACAACAACAGCAGCAACAATAAAAACCGTTGTGTCTGCAGCACAATTACAAGTGTTGGCAATAGAAAGCGCCCTCGAAATTTCAACTGCAAGCTGAAAAAATTAGAGTCAAATTAAAGTAAAAATAAAAAGAAATTATTTTCAACTTAGTTTAAAGAACTTTTTCCAATTTTGTTGTATTTTTTCTATTTTCACCTTTCCACTTTTTCATGCATTTGAAGAAATGTTGGCTCATGTTAAGGTTAATTAACTAAAAGCCACCGATGATGACTTCTGAAATGCACTTCAATTGGTTTTAAGAAGGCAGCGCTTTTCGTTGATTGCATTTTAAATCGAAATTATTTATAAATTAAACTAGAAAAATAATAAGTTACTGGGAAATCAGAAATAAATATAAAAATAAATTCTTCATCAACATCGACAACTTGATAAATGCGCCTCAGTCGTTGCTGCCACCTTCAACTTTCTCACAGGTTGAACTCGGCGCTGCAACCGCATTCCACGATTGGCTCCTATGGAGCACTTGACTCCACTTCCTGTCCCGCCAGCCTCAGCCACCCTCAAGCACATTCACCCCGCTGTGTCCATTAATTTGTTTCCTTTATTTTCCGTAGCATTGATTGTTCGCTCTTTTGATTACTTGTTGCCTCAGAGACGTGATTCAATTTGCGCGTCTCGAGTGCAGAAAACACAAAAGCTGCTCAACTATCGACCGCGCGATGGCAGCGTTCATTAGGGACACTAAATGTCGACTAGTAGCTGTCGTTGTTGTTGTTGCTTTTATTCGTGGGTAGACGAATGTCATAAAAGGCCATGAAAACAATGAAAATATTAATAAAAATCGGGTAACCGGAAATCGATACCGTTGATTTTTAAGCCTGAAAAATATTTGTTTCAAACATGCTTGATATTTCGATTTATTTTTTTTGAATTAATTTAGTTTTTCCTGGTTGCTCGAGGGGCAAAAACAATCACAAATCTTTCCAAAAAACAAAAACGACGTCGACTTCGGTTTTTACTTCCTTCCATTTTCTTAACATGATCTCGGCAATCATCCATCTTTCTACCCACGTTGCGATGTTTTTTCCCTCTCTCTCACTCCCACATCCTTTCTTCCTTCTCTTATTTCGTTCACTGCGGGCGACAAGTTGAATTTTGTGCAGGTGACGCGATGGAAATTTTAAGGAAGCAGCCTGCAGCTGCTTCTGCTGCTGCTGATGTTGCGGCAGCGTCTGTTAATGAAGAAGGTGTTGAATTGATTATAATGCTTGTGGTTATGTTTATTATAATTATGTTGTTGTTTCAGATGTGAAGCAAAAAAAAAAAGTTGTGTTTATTTTACGAGAAAACTTTAATAAAGACTCTGTTGGTTATTTGAAAGTAATGAAATATAAAATAGAGTATATAACAAAAGGATCAATGCTTTTATATACACATATTTTGTTAATAATATAAAGAATTTTTTATGAACAAAGCAAAAATATGAAGAGTTTACAAAAGACTTAAGAAACAAACTTGAAGCAGTGGCGCTCAAAATGAATATACTTTTTATCTTAATTGATCAGTCGATGTTGATGTTGTTATTAGCAGAAGTTGTTGTTGTTGTTGTTGTGAGATTTTATTCGTGGTTCACTGCTTGTTGCTGCTGTCATCGTTGCTGTTGTTGTTGTTGTTGTTTTTATTAAAGTGTTGTTTGGATGATTTGCAAAGTGTTTCTCACAAACAACTTTCAATTTAAAACAAAACTTTTCTTTTAATTTCTTTTGATTTCTGTCTTGATTTTAATCCACTTTTACTTTCTATAAGAAAAATATTTTAACCACAAACTAGAAAACACAAATGAAAGCATTTAAATAGAAGAAAGAAAACATTTTCGAAGAATATAAGGAAGATAAAAACATTCAGAATTCATTTCGAGATTTAAATAATTTCACTTTTAACTAAAGAAAATAAAAAGAAAGAAAAATAGTAAATAAAATCACTTTGAAAGTGTAAAAAATCGAAGAAAATCATAAGAAAAAAGTGTCGAATAATTTAGTTGAATGAATTAAACGCTTCAAGTGACATTGAATAAGAAAATAGAGATGCTATTGAAGGAAAAGCGTCATCAAATTTAACATCGACTACAAGCAGAAACAGCAAAAAAAATAACGAATTAATCTGAACATGATTTAAAGTCTTAGCGGCGGCTGAGAGACTCCGGAGTCGCTTCGAAACGACTTTCTATGGAAATAAGCCCCAAGGCGCTCTACTCTAAACATCGAGTGGATGTTAAAGACGTCAATAAACGAAAAATAAACAACATAAAATGAGAAAGAAAATACAAATTAAATATTTAAATATTTTTACAACTCCTAGTTTGAAAGCAGAAATCGATGCGGTTAAAAATAAGCAACGATTGAATTTTATTTAATTTTTTTATACAATGTATAGTTATTAAAAAAGTAAATACAATTATAATTTTGAAATTAAAGTAATAATAAATTCAAATTTCATACAATAATAAATAAATCAAGCAAATAAAATATTTAAATCAATCTTGAAGCCTTTTAAAACTTTTATTAGCAGAAGGTGTTGAATTTTAACAGCATTTGTTAAAACAAATATTGAAAATTAAAAGCATCGAACAGAAAACAAATAAAAGCAAAACTCACACCAATAAATAAACTACAATAAACAAGAGAAGACTCAATAAAAGAGAGAAATAAACAACAGAATCCGAAATTTAGAGATCGAAAGTCGGAGTCGCTCTTAAAAATCGAAAGTGAAAATCGCGAGGATTTCTTTGCTCCAGGAGCTGTTGTTGTCTTTCTCGATTGTTGTTGCTGTTGTTGGTGTTTGCTGCGTCGAATGAAATTCATATGTTAATCGTAAAATATCTGATGTGGGCAACACATGACTTCCTTGTATGATGGCATTTGTATGGTTTTATTTCAAGAGTGGTTGATATATTTTATTTATATTTTAAAATTGAAGTTTTAAAAATTTTAAATATTTTTACTTCCATAATGAAAAAAATTTCATAGGCTTCTCTTAATTTAATTAATTTAAATAGTAGTAAGTAAAAACAAGGAAGTACAAATTAGTTTCCACACAGCTTTAACTATCAATCGTACTAATTTTGATTTCCCTGTTTAGTTCTGTAAGGGTACAACCAATTTTTGTAAAAGATATAGCAGCATAACATTCATTTATCATTATCATTTATGTAATTCGGATAATGCATGCTTCGTGTTCCTTTGGCGAAGAGTCCTTTTGGTGCGAACCATCATTAAAATTGGAGCTACAAAATTGTGTCTTATGTAAGGCCCAATATACTTTCTAGGAGTGTTTGTTTTTGAGTAATGTATGAAATTTGAAAAAAACTATATGAGAAGTGTCCTTTTCGCGCAACCGATTGCATCCAAAAAGGGAGGTGCACAACTAGGTCTTATAAGAGTCTCAAATACCAAATTTCAAGTTTCTACGATTCTCCGTTTTTAAGTTATTGAGGATACGTACATACGTACAGACGTACAGACGTACAGACGTACAGACGTACAGACGTACATACGTACATACGTACATACGTACACACGTCACGACCAAACTAGTCAAAATGGACTCCGCGATGGTCAAAATGTGTGTTACCATCAAAATCTCAATATCGAAATTTTTCATGATTACAATACTTTCTTGTATTTACTACGTATACAAGGAAGTAATAAAAAAGCAATCGGAGTTGTTGCTAATT
Organism: Thecophora atra; assembly: GCA_937620795.1. Classification (NCBI taxonomy): domain Eukaryota; kingdom Metazoa; phylum Arthropoda; class Insecta; order Diptera; family Conopidae; genus Thecophora; species Thecophora atra. Next base: position 21,394,669 of record OW569397.1, on the reverse strand, counting down.
ATTTGTTGCTTTTTGCTGTTGCTGATGTTTATGTCCAGCGCAAAGCAATTAAAATAACAACAACCGCCGTCAGCCAGTCAGCAGTTTATCGCATGACTTATGAATATCACGTCGATGGTGTTGCCATTCGTTGGTGCTTGTTTTCCTTGTTGCTTTTTTGCCCGTCAAGGGTCAAGTCAACAAAAATGCTGAATAAGTTTATAAAAACCACACCAGCAACAGCAAAAAATACCACCGCCTTCAAATTTTTAGTTGTGTTGTTATTGAAATTTCTTTTTAACACTTCTTCTTCTTCTTCTTCTTCACCCTCCTTTCTTCGTAACTGTAACGAGCATTTTTTTATCGTTTTTAATTCGTTTTATTGAAAATTTATTGTAATGAAGATCGGTCGTTTGTAGTCTTTGGCTTGAAAAAAGTTTTGGAAGTGGGAAAGAGGAAGAAAGAAGATGGAAGAGACGAGACTGAACTGGGCGAAATGAAAAATTAATCAAATAAAAAATTTAAGCAGAAAGTTTCGCTTTCAACTCTAATTTATTGACAGCTTTTTAGTTAATGACTTTCATTTAAGCGATTAAAATCGATTTAAAAAATACATTAAACTTATTTGGGAAAGAAATATTCGATTTAGATTTATTTCATGTTTTATGGAAAGTATTTCTGCTTTTTTTTAATACCAAAAACATTTACGAAGAAATCTCTTAAAGCATTGATAATTTTGATTAATAACTTAAGGCATTAATTCGTTATTTAATTATAATAATTTTATTATGATCATCAAATTAAATATAAAATAAGCAAGGCTGAAATGAAAACCCGACCACTCACAGCTCACAATTGCGACATCAACTAAAAACTATCTAAAATAAAAGAAAAATAACTCTAAAAAAAGAACAGAAAAAACTTCTAAATGGATACTTAACGCTCTAGATACGTAACGATTGCGCAATTCAGGTGCACTAACTGCAAATCAGGCAACTAACCTTCGTCTCGATTTTGAACACTGTTCGAATGAGAAAAACTGGAAAATGTCTGCATGCAAAAGATATTTAAGCATTGAGTTCCGAATTGCAACACACAAGTTAATGAATTATTAAACAAAAGCTTAAAAAAACGAGAAAATATTGGACAAAAATTAAGAAGGAACTCGTAAAACAAGCTCCAAAAAAATGTGATCAAATGAGAAGTTGACAAGTTGATTAAAAAAATCTTAAAAGCAAGAACAAACATTGGAAATTGTGTAGTAATTCAGCGCATTAGAACGAAATTAAATAAGTAAATAGATGAATTCATTTTAATTCAGCGAAACTTTAAATTTATTTATAATTTAATATAATGAAAATAATTTAGATAACAAAAGGTAAATTCATTTTTATTCAGCTCGTTTCAGCTCCATTCGAATTAATTCAGCGGAAGTAAATAACTAAAATTAACAAAGAACAATTAAAATAAATCGATCAACAGAATTCATCGCTATTTAACTAATTGCTGAATGCAAATTAATTATTCTTTGATTCTTTTGTTAACTTGTGCCAATTGAAATATTTATAAACTTTTCCATATTGAATTTTTCTTGAAACTCCAAGTGGAATTTTTCACTGTAAACAATTTAGCATTGTTTTATTTAACTAAAGTCAAAATAGTTTCATTCAGTAAAGATTAAAAGTCATTCAACTGAATATTACTCAATTCAACTCAATTCAGCTTCATTATGTTTAATTCAGCCCAGTCTAAGCCCAATTTAATTGTCGACCATTATTTATGCCCACGAAGAAGTTAAGCAAAAAGAAGGCGTAACACGATGCCAATGTTAAAATCACTAGATTTTCGTTTTGCAGTTGGTACCACGTAATTTATGAGCTTTTTCCAACTTTTCTGCTGATAAAAATCAACAGAAACAGAAAAAGTTAGCAGAAAATAAGTAACAAGAACTTGTTAAACGCTTACTCAAAATGTTTTACCTCGTAAACAACTAGGTTCGTATTTAAAACTAATTTAATAATAAAATAACAAATGAATGATTTTATTACCTTCAGTTTTTTCAAAGGATTGGGAGAAAAAGAGAAGAAAAATGGAAGCAGTAACCCATTAATTATTATTATTAATTTCTGTTTATGAATTCAAAGAAATATAATTTTGGATCCATGAATATAATTAATAATAATATAACAAAATTACTGTAAAGGACAAGTAAAAAATTAGATAAAATTATAAAATAAATCAACGATTTAGGTCTGTCCATTGTGCATTTATTTCTGAACAAAACCTTTCACAAGTTCGTTATTTATTTTAGATAAAAATTCCCATCTGTGATCGATTTTCTGTAAAACTTTAGATCTCACGACTTGCAAATGATTGAGATAATTTATTTTTAAATTAATTACTTTGCATTGCAATGCATTTCAGACTTTTTAAATGAAAAGGAATCGTGACTAAACAAGTGCAAATGATCAAAAGTGGTTACTTTACAGTCAACACTAATATTAATTCAACAAAACCTAAATTTAAATACAATTTTTAAATACAAATTAATAAAACTACAATAAACAAAATGATTTTTAAGCAACTTGTTTTTAAAAGTTTGGAATGCGGAACAAATGTCACAAAGCATTTACAGAATCTTGTTTCTCTTAACAATACAATGCATAAAAATTCTTGTACGATTATGAAAAATGTTTAATGTGAAAATTGCTTATTTTGACGCACTTCTATAATAAATTCTTCGCTAAAGGTGCTTTAATTGTACGTTGTTGTCATAAGCACATAAAATATCGTCGACATGTGCAGCATTTTCTATTCTCGTCTCACTCCATCGTCGAAGAACTGCTGCTGCTGCTGTGGTTTGAGAAAATTCCATAGAATTCCTCTGGCGTTACTCTGGCATTTTTACGAAAAAAACTTGTACACTGAACTAGTTAAGTTTTAAGTTTTTTTGTTGTTGCAATCGGCTTGTTCTTGATCGTTGATTTGTTGTTTTGTTGTTCTTGTTGTTTTTGTTGAGCGTTGATATTATACTTCAGTGTATAATATATATATATTACCGTATACTATTATCGTATGTTTATTATTCTTAGTCTTGCTCTTTATTCAATTCTTATTCGATTTCTTTTGAGAGCAACGAGTCAATGATCAAGGTGATCGTTGCTACGTGTTATTAACACTTCTTTCAATTGCATTAATAATAACGATGCGAAGAAAATCGAATATAGAAAACAAAAATGTAAGAAAGAACAACAAATATGGATACAACAAGAAGAAAAGAAAAATCTTGGACTTTAATTAGAAATATTTTTTAATAGCTTCAGCTGAAAAACACAAATTTTATGTTAAAAAAATAATAGAAAAAAAAACAATGAAATGAATATTGAATTTATGATGAAATGATTTATTGAATTTGTGAGAATAAATTGAAAAATGTAACTCTTCTCTTTGATTGGAAGTTTTTCTGTCTTTAAAAGATGGAAAAAAAAGCAAATAAAATAGAACGAAGAATAGCATTTGTTTTACAATACACACTATAATATAATATATTTCAAATAATGCAGTAAAAATAAAACTATTCTATAATATTGAGGGTATTGGAATTTTTTTTAGTGCTACTTCAACAATTTTCATTATTAAGTAGTAAAAAGTAATAAAAAAGGAAATTTTTCCTAGTGTAATGTTGACTTTTTGAAACTATATAATAGATATGATATATGAAATGTGCTGTATAGAGTTTTAATGATATTCAGAATTTGGTTGACATTTAATAATTTAATGTTTAATGATCTTTAGCGTTCATATAAAGTTCACCATTTATTCTCTGTATTTTCTTTATTATTATTTATTTGTTTGTTTTTATTATTCTATAATATTATTATTGTTTTATATTATATTAAAATATTATTCATGTTTTTATATTTTTGTATTTATTTACTATTCATTTCAATTAATTTCTATTCATTTCATATCATTTATTAAACTATAGTCCAAAATAAGTATATAAAAAATTCCTTTAAATATTTATTCAATATTTGTTTCATATGAATTAAGCTTCAGTTATTTTCTTCAGTCCTTAAAGATTATATATTCACTTAAAATAAGGATTTTCTTTTATATTCTAACAATATTAATATTTTAGAATAATGTTTAATAATTGTTTAATGCTTTTGTTTTCCTTTCTTTCCAGGTAAGGTTCAAAATCTCTTCAATCTTGATGACTTTGCACTGAAAATGTTGAAGCTGCAACTGAAAAGCATCTGAAATGTCAGAATCCATAGAAGCAAAATTGCAGTTATTCGAGTGGAAGTCGTCGCAGCTGACATTCAAAACCAAGCCAACAACAAGAAAATTCTTCCCCTTTCTGTTTCACTCATCACTCTTCTTGGCCTTTCCGATCCTCTTCCAACCTCTGCACTCCTCTTCTCAATTTCTTACGCTTTGATGTTAATGGAAGCGGACTTGATATGAATTTAATCGATGTTAATATTATAGAAGGTTTTAGATAATAGAGAACAGAAATGAAGTTGTTTTTCAGCGCTGATTTCTTTGCTCAAAGCGATTACTGATCTTCGCTGAAGTCATTAAATACAAATTAAACTTTAAACTAACAAAAAAATTATATTTTATGTTAATATAAAAGATTATTTCATAGAAAACATTTTGCTTTGAGTAACAAAACGATTTCTTGATGATTTTTGCCAAGCACAAATGTCAATTCGCTTTAAACCTGAATTTTATGGTATTTATAACCCTTAATTTTCCTACTTTTTGCATTAGTTTTCTATTATTTTCCATGTACAACGAAAATTTGTTGGTTTAGTTTTGTTTTTTATTTGTTGGTTTCTGTTGCTTTTTTCACCTAGAAAAACTGCACCTTTGAACGTCGATTGAAATTTCAAATTCCTTGCGAGATCTCGACACAGTTTCTTAGTTTCTTTCAGTTATTTACATTTACGCGACGCTTGTGTCGAAATTTTAGCGCTAAATTCGACATCGATTAAAATTAAAGAACGAATAAAAATCACCAACAATTTTTGGTTGTCGCCTTCGGAATTACAAAGAACAATAACAACAACAAAAAGGAAAAATATCGAGGGGAAAAATACTTAATTCGATGCATTTTGCATGCAATCAAAGGTCAGACATGATCTTTGCAGCTTTTTATTGTTTATTTAACGCTGGGTTTTTATAGTTTGTTTGTTTTTTTGTTGTTACACTGAATTTATTTCCATTAAAGTATTTTATTAGTATTAAATTAATGAAATTCATATAAAACAGAATCCTTGTGATGTTAATATTTTCTATTATATTTTTAAAAAGCAATTTTCGATATATTTTCACTTTATCCACCCGTTGCCCAGTCTTCAGCCTCCTCATCTTTAATGAACGAGTTGTCATTGAGTTTTCAGGTCGTGCCAATGACTTTCCCTCGCTGTAGATCCATTCTTGTCCCAGTTCTAGTCCAGCGACTAGCGACACCTTCGCCGTCGCTTGCTAAAGACACACTCCAAATAATAATCAGTGTTTAATGCTAATCGCAGCATAAATTTCAAGAGCACGCGTCACTTTCAAATAAAAAACGGAGCAATAACATCGCCAACTTGCAGCAAATACTTTAAACGTACAGCAGAAAATCTTTGCCAAAAGTAATAAAAGAATAACCAAAGCAAACAACAGCAACAAAATTGTTAATAATCGCATTTGTTGTTGTTGCCGATCCATGTTTGGCATACAGAGTGACATGATTTGTCTTGACATGGAAAAAAGCGCACACAATTTAACAAATGAGTATCTACAATTTAACCAAGCAATTAAATTGATTGCTTGCCGCAGAATGTGTTTGTTGTTGTTGATGTAAACTTAATAAATTACCATTGACAGGCCAAAGACAACCTCTTAATAAATAAGGCAAATAAAAATAGCAAAAAATACATTTTTTATATGAGAATTTTTGTAACTATTATTCAATTCTTTTTAATATCTATTTTCACACCATCAACGGGGCTTCGAAAATAAAAATTAGCCTACCAATTTTTGATTTAAAAATTGAATCAAGCTTTAGTTTAAAATAAATACTATAATAAATATTTTTTTTGAGTAAAAAATAAATACAAAATAATGTAAATCATAAATAACTCATTAAGCAATTTTAGCCAATTAAAAATTAATATCTATAAAATATGTAAGATTTCCTCAGAAAATAATAAATCAGAAATTTGTGGAGATATTTTAAAAATCATCCGCTAAAAACAAACTCATTTTCACATCATTTTTATTATAAAAGATTTTGTGAATGATTGTTAGTTGATAGACACTTTCAGCATTTAATTTTATAGCATCATTAAATTTCAATCGTCCAAATTTTGTAGAGAAAAATAAACTTTTTTATTGATATTTAATGGAGATCAGTTTTATCTGTCATTTATCTGATCAGAAGGAATTCAACCACTGCAACAAGAAGCACTATAATCAACGTGGTAATAATCTTTGGCCTACATTTTTCGGCCTCTTTATTCTCCGCTTTGGTCCTCGCATTTTTCATGTTCTTCTTGCATTTTCTCGATCTCGATCATTGATTATGCAAAAATTATTCACAGAACAAGATGAACAGCGACAGGTTCTAGAAACTTTCTTCATGGCCGTCAACATTTTTTTGTCATTAATTATAAAGATTTAATTACTTTGATCGATTAACTTATTAATTGATAGATTGATGGACTGATTGGCTGTTGAGTGTTGCATAAATCATGAGAGCGATTTTATTTATTATTTTATTTATTACTCCTCTGCTTTTAATTTGCATCAACTTTATTATTATTATTATTATTATTACCAGAAAATCATTACTGATAATAAACTTCAAATATAAAAACTAAATAGATTAAATAATTTAAAATTTCATATATTAAATCTTTAAACAAAGGTATAAATTGGAAAAATAAATGAAAATCTATTTTGCAGCTTTCAAAAGTTATTTAACAGAAAAACTTGATGAAACATTTATCCAAGCACCATTTTATCAACAGTATTTTTTTTTTTTTGTAATGAGATAATATAAACAATTAATCTGTTGCAGAAGTTTAAAACTTAAACTGAACAAAGTTTTAAATCTATAAAAAATTGCTCAATTGGCAAGTTGAAAACGTGGAAAGTGGGGCTTCAGGAAATTCCACAACCCTTCGAAGCATTGTTTATGTTCTGCATCGGCTTCATGCTCGTTTTTAGCAGTGTAACGGGCTACACGCCATAATTAAATCGTGTATCTGTCACTCAAGCGCAGTCGAGTTGCTTATGGCAGCTGAATACGGGCAGAAAAAGGAGCGACACGCACCTTGCTTGGTGATTACAGTTCTTTTAAAATCTTGGACCGAAGCCGGTGTCGACAGAAGCAGCAGCAGCAGTGGCATTGAACATGATCCACCAGCTTTTGCTTGGCCAGAAACATTTTCCATTATAAAAACAAAATAATAATTAACGAAGAAATACAAAATTCAAAATAGATGAAAAGAATTTAAGTATTTCGTATTTTTTCCTATTTTTAAAACATATTTTCCATTTTCATATAATTATTGACTCCAGTTAATTTCTTTTTTTCGGGAATTTGATTTACATTTTTTTCTAATTTTTTTTTTAGTTAATTTCAAAATTAATTTATCAATGATTTCAATAAAAATTTCTTGCAAAATTTATCTCAATTTCAGATGCAAAAGTCTGCATAATTTGTCTTTATGCATTAGAATGAAATAAATTCCAGCTGACAACTGATATTTCTCCATTTTTCATGGTTTTTCTCTCCTTTTATTTACCGTTCAATCAAAGAAAATCTGTTTAAAAGATAAGCAGGCGTTCAAGCAAAGCAGGCGTTTAGCTTTTATTATTGCAAATAACAATAACTTTACAGCTAGATCTCAATGCAAGAAAATTGCATATTGCAAACGATTGTTGCTGATAAACATTAATAAACAAAAGCACATGAACAAACAGAGAGACGGAAAAAATCCATTCAGCGTTACCTTTGACGGAAAGCTTTGAACTCATAGAGTCCGTCACAACTTCGACTTTAGCAGCGGCTTTAAAGCCTTTAAAGTAGTTAATACGATTAGTGAAATGAAAATAATGCCTTTTAGCAGCTAAATTAACAATACAATTACCAAAATTAATTATTATTAATAAGAAATATGGCAAAAATGGAATTTTAATGAAGAAATTTGCAAAGAAAACTTTGTGAAATGTACTGACGCAGTCACAAAGTTTAAAAAGCAGCCACAAAGTGAAACGCGTACTATGTTTATGGGTCTTTGCTTGTAAAGAATGATACATTTGAATAATTTTGACTGTGACTGCGGCTGACGGATTCGATTGATTGGAGCCTCAAGTCAGCCGCCTGGCTGCAGTCAAACAATCAACATGACTCAATCATAATTAAAATAGCAAGAAACATTTGAAAAATGAGTTTAACCAGCGCAAAAGTCGAGCTGATAGACTAAACTCCAGCTGCAGATAATAATAACAAAAGAGTTGAGAAATGAAGCGGTGAATATGGAAAGGCGAAGGTGTGTTAAGCGTGGGGAAAACAGGCAGAAAGAAGTGGATCTATGAAGCAAGAGTGGAAAAGTGAATGCGGAATCATTTTTGCAACAAATACAGCAAAAAACTCAACAATTTTTATCGAAATTTTTAGCCAGCAAAAGCAATAACAATTAAAATTAATCGCACGGCTCAGGAATGCTTCATTTCAAAGTGTCTGCACTCTGCGCTGTTTTCTGTTCATCTTCTGACTTCTTTTCTTTGTGACGCTAAAAACGCTTCTTAACTGGAATCTTTCTCTGTTTATTTATATTTTCTTTATACATTTGCAATAATAATAAATTTTCCAATGCATGAATTTTCTTTGCTTGTTAATAATAGTTTATATTTTATACTTTTATCAGTGAAGTGATTTTTTGATGATTATAATTTATTAATAATTCCAAAAATCATAGAATTTTCTTTTTCCAGTTTTGTTTTAATTGCTTAATCATTTGTTGACGTTTTTGAAAAACTTTTAATTTCTATTTTGTAATAATTTGAAGTGGTGAAAGTTTCATTTTTATCATTATTTATATTTTTTTATTGCATCTTTTCGCATTTCCAGCGGATGTTTGTGAATCTGCTTGAACATTTTTTTGCATTCATTCATGATTTATTTATAAATATGTATATTATTTTGTAAAGTTTTTCCTTATTGTTGTTTTTCTTTTTTCACTTTTTCGTCATTTTTTATAGCAATATTATATTTTTTTTTTTTTTTTTGTATTGCAATTATTTTGGAATTAGTGACCATTAATGCAAGAAATCGTGTTTGAAATTGTGTTTGAATTCGTGTCTTAATTCATGTCATTTGGTTGCGAATTTCGAAGATGTTTTGTTGTTGGAGTGAAAAAGAAAAATGGACATCATTAAATGAGGTGGACGTTTCTTTCGGATCGAGTGCTGTTATTAACCGAGTGCAAATTTGTGTTTTTATGCATTCAACTGCAAAATTAAGTGGTTTAATGCAGATTTTTCTCCTTAATGCGAGTTTATTCACCTGTCAATGATTTTTGTGTTTTTTTCTGGTTATTAAAATTAAATCCATGTTCATATGAAGTTTCGAGACGTTGATTGAGATGTATTATGATTGAAAAGGAAGCTTTTCTTTATTTTATTCGAATTGTTAGATACTAAAATTGCAAAATTTATTTAACTTATTTAAATGATTTAAGAAATAATATAGAAAATTTAAAATTTCACTCTTTAATTGGAAATTTCATTTCCAGTGTCTCTTTAAAAAACATGAAATGTTCTCGTAGTTTTCCTTTTCTTTATTATTTCCGAACATTTCTTATGTTATTTTACGCAAATTTCCGTACGTTACAAAGAAACAAACGCTATTTCATGAAACTACAAATTTTTAAACGTCTTTTCACAGTAAAATTTTGCAAAACTGCAAGTTATTCGACGTGCAATTAGGGTTGTTTACAAATTCTATTCCGCTTGACTGCCTACGATTGGATTTCGATTGCGGCTTTCAATCAATTAAATTTGAAAGCAACTGAAATAGTTACATATGAAAATTGAGCTCATTACACGATTTTACAACAAAAAAAAAAAAACAGCAAAATAAATTGTGGCAATGATTACAAATGAAGGAATAATAATGATGCATCGATCATTCAATAAGAAAATGATTATTATTAATTATTAATTAATTAAATTAAAAGAATCATCGCAATTTATTTAAATTCGAATCTTTAAGTCAATATTTATGGAACAAGAAATGAAAATAGAACAATAAAAAGAAAAAGCAAAAGTAGTTTAACTTTTAATACGTTGAAAGTTTAAAATAAAAAAATTTAAAATTTTGTTATATTTATTCAAAATTATATTTATCAATCGCCCTTAATTAATTCATTAAAACCCTTATTGATTTAATTTAAATAAAAGGAATTAAATTATATTTAATCCAAAGTTAAAATGAAAGTAAAATAAAAACCGGTGAAAATAGATTTAAATGCAAGATTTTAAATTAAAATAATTATTCAATTGAAAAGAGCTTCGTAAGGATAAAAGTCAGCAAATTGAGATTTCAGCGTTCTTTTTGTAATTAATGAAACCCAATTCGTGTTTCATTGTCGCTTTCGAAACGCGTAACGTCAGCAACGCATCAACGCAGCCGTCGTCGTCGTCGATTGTGTTCAGATAACGCTTTAATGTCCTCGCTTCCATGGTGCATGAGGGAAATACGACACAGGTGCATGTCGAAGGCACTCATGCATGTGCGTATGCATGACTGACAGACTGACTAAGTGGCTCGTGATAATGGCATGTCGCCATGCAGCACATTCACACATTTTATTATCAATTACATTGCGTCGAACCAACAGCGTCAATGCAATCATTGCAATGTCCGGATGCTCGTCTCGCGCCTCTTCTCTTTCTTGCTTCCGACTTCTTTCTCCAAGCAACACGAACAACTTTTCAGCGTTGCCACAGCTTTTCACTTTCATCCTTCGCGGAGACGACAGCGCGGCGTAAAAGTCGGCGGCGCCGCTGAAACTGGGTAAAGATGCGCTTAAACTCATTTCTTAATGCTGCTGCTGTCGTCATGTTCATTTCTTTCGCTGCGTTTTTCAATAATTCCGCAAATATTTTCCAATGAAAATTAAGCCGCGTGTCAAGCAAATTACAAACAACGGCAGCAACGGATAAAGAAATAAAAGATTTCAACTTTGAAAAGTGTTTTTTTGCGGTTGGGAAAAAGGAAAAGTTTTCGCCACTAATTTTTAAGTCAATTTTTTATATATATTTAACCATGGAATCACACTTTTACCCTTCCAAAAAAGAAATTATAACAAATTAATTAATAATAATGTTAATTTTATCAGACAATTACTCGGCTTTTATTCGTAGGTGATCTTTAAATTATTTCTCTTGTGAATTTAATATATGTATTTATAAAAATAATTCCAATAGTTCACTGGAAACCTTCGAGAAACTGCTGATAGACAACTGACTGATACAGTGACCCTTATTTTTACTTTTATCCCGCTTTAGCCAAAAAATTTATATCAACTTTTCGGTTTTGAATCCATAAAAGTTTCACTTTTACTTTTCGTTGTGTCGTAAATGTGACATTTTAATGTGCCACTTCGCAGCTGCATCAAGAAAACCTTTCACCCGCATCCAAACGCAGGAAATGCTAAATTTTCTTTAAGCTTTGGTTTCAAAGGCGGTCGCGGTGCAACTGCTCTTTGACACATTTTCCCTGCCCACACACGATTAAATGCCAGCTTCTCCGAGTGCTCAGCGTTCATTAATTAAACGTGAGCGATGTTGGTGAATTTCCAGATTTACACTTGGCCAAATCCATTATCTAAGCAAGTTCGCGCTTCGCCTCAACCGCTTTTGCAACTTCCGCCCACAGATTACGAAATAAAAATGATTTTCTCTGTGAAAACGATGGGAAAATTCAAAGGAGGACAATTATACAATAAAAGAATCATTTATTATAATTGAAAAGAATAAAAATATGAAACTTAATAATTTCAAGATGAATAAAAATCATGAATAATGCTAAAATCTATATAATTAATAATAGCATTCGATTAATTATTCTCTTCGGTTTTTTTCATCCTTGCAGACTTTTCAGTCGTGCCCCATCGGCTGCACCAACGAACCCGATACTCTCAGTGCCAACAACGACAGCCTCCAAACGACGCCCGACAGCACGCTGCACAAATCCACTGCGAAGTCGGTCATCACTTTGACCAGCGCAGGCCACACGGTAATTCACAAAACCAGCAACACAAGCAGCAGCAGCAACACCAACCACAGCGACACTTCGTCAACGACATTTCATCAACGCTTCGATTTCACGCAGTTAAAAGCGCGTCTGCCGGAACTCAACTGCTTGCACAGTCTTCAGCGTTTCTGGAGCGCAGACAGCGCGGAGCCTGCGTCGGAGGGGGTCGCTGGCAGGGGCGACAGCGATGAAGGCGGCGGCTCTTTCTATGCCAACAACATTTTAGGCTACACGTTCGGCTACAACTTTGGCAAGGAATCGAAGAGCAGAGCGGACGCCGACGCCGCCAAAGAGACGCCGCTGCAGAGATTCTACCGCCATCAGCAGCAGCGCAAGATGCCGGCCTTCAGAGGGCGCCGCGGTTGGTGCGGATGCTTTCAGGCAAGTGATTTCATTGGATGCGTTTAGTTATTTATTTATGAATTCTTTATTTCGTGGCTTTTCTCAAGTTTCTGTCTGTTTTTCTGCTATTCTTTGGTCAGCGAAGCGTTCGTTGTTTTTGCAACAAAAATTATTGGACTGTGCAAAGTTGTGCAAACTTTTGCTTTTGATAGGAAAATATTATGAAAACTGTAGACTTTTAAACTCTGCTATCAACGCTTCAAAACCACATTTGATCAATAACTTTATCGAGTTTTTGTCTTCTGTGTTCTTCAGCACTTTAAACCACGAACGAAGTAAGAAAGAATCTGGAAAACATTGAATCATCATCAAAAGTTTTTTATTGTATTGTTTCCTATATTTTCAAATTGTGAATTAACTTTAAATCCCTGTCGAGTATTTCGATGATTGAGCATTTACTAAATACAGTCGAAAACAAGAATCGCACATAAACTAAAAGAATAATAATAAAAACCACACAACTGAACGAAACTTGTTGGCCGTGAGCAACTTTAAACGCTGCAAGATTTAACATTTAAACGCTTGGAAAACTCAGACGAAGAGTCAACGTTTATGGAGCCAACGCAAAGTGACCGACACTCAATTGAATCATGGAACATTCTTCTTTTGGTGGTCAGCGACCTTGGGACTGGATATCGCGGTTCTTGAAGTGTTAACATCTGTCTTTATGTTGCGTTATTTAATTGCTCGTTAAACTAACGAAAGCTCGAGTTAAAAATAAACGCGTTGATGTGAAACTAGTTTTAAAATAAAGTTTGAATCTGCTTTTAGGGTTAATTTTTAAGTTCAATTTTAGGTGAAAAAGAAAATTTGTATTTTAAAAATTTAATTTTATTTAACACGGTGATTTTCCTAATAAAAAGAAAGGGTAAAATTTGATCCATAGACGAAATGACACAGATGATGATTTCCTGCAAAAGTGACTGAAATAATAAACGATTTAAATATGCCTCTTTTTAGTACCCGATAAAAGTATCCGAATTTTCGAAATATAATCGATATCCAGACCAACTGAAATTCTGGAGTTCAGACGAATATCAAAGACGAAAAGAAAAATGTTTCCTAGAGGATGCGAACCTGGAGCTTTGCTTCTAAATCATGCGTAAAATAAGAATCATTATAAATAATAATAATAAAAATAATAATATAATAATAATAATAATAATAATAATAATAATAATAATAAATAATAATAAAAATATAGGAATGTAAAGAAAGCATTGTTTGAATTATTAAGAAATATAATATTTAATATATATAGAATACAAAGGAATATGCATTCTGTCCACTCAACTGCACCCACTTCACATTACACAAAGAAACCAATAAAAAATATTTTAAAAACCAATGAAATTCGGGATTTAAAGGGATGAAGCACATTTGTTTTGTTTTTATATTTAATGATTGTATTAATTAATAATTAAAACGTATATACATTTTTATTATTATTTTTCATGGTCGTTTTACTCGAATGAAAATATTAATTTAAATATTTATTAATTATTAAATATTTATCTTTACGAAATTAACGATTATAAAGGATATTGACATCAAGGAGTTTTTTATTTATACGCGTTTAAAAAAGTTTAAATGAGCGGACTTAAGAAATAATTTTCATATGCGTTTAAATCAAACAGCTTTTTTCCTCTTTTTTTCTTTATAAAATAAATATAAAAACTAAATAAATATATGCAAAATATATATAAAAAGGAAGACTTATTTGCGCAATTTCTAGACATTTTAAATTGTATATGAGAAAATGTAAACGCATGTAAAAAGTAAAATGAAAATGTGAATTGAAAATTAAATTTTTCATACGAAAATGAGATATGAACAAATTTTTAATAAGTTATTCTATAAACATTACATCATTAAACATTTGTAATTTATAATAATATGTGTATAATCAATTCCAATAATACTTCAATATAATTTAAAGCAAATTAAATTTTTGTTTTCGTATGGAAATCTCAACATTTCTTCTAATTATATTTCTTATTTATATTTCTGTGAATATTAATTGTATTTCTTTTTAAATTCATTTTCAATTGTCCTTTTCTCATTTACAATTGGCAATTGTTTAGAAATACCTTTCGCTAAAGCATTTCTATAGCCACAAATTATTCCAAAAGCCATTAAAAACAAGAAAACATTACATGGACGACGCGGTGCAATGAATATTTTGACTTCCATAGAGATTTGCAAATACTCTTAAAACCGAGTGATTGCTTTGCGTTTAAATTATTTAACAAGATATTTAAATAGTTATTCATAACTCCATAAATTGAACGCGTTCAACACTCAATTTAATTTCTAAATTTACAACGAAATGATTTGGAATTCGGAGTTCAACAAACGAAGTTATTAAATACTTAATTAAATGGGGTTTTTATTGAACTAATCTTTATTGAATTTCCTACAGTTATTCGATTTTCAGTTGATTAACATCGCGCACTTTTCACGATCATTAAATAAATGAGTTTATGAGCTGGCAAAGCAATTTCGCTTTTCACCAATATTTGAAGCTGTATCGAATTTTATTAGTTATTGGTTTTGTGTTACTTTTGAAATGCCTTTTCTCTTTATTTCTTACTTTGTGCACTTTGCTGAGTGACCTCATTTTTGCCGCACTCTCGAGATGCATGGCAAACGTCAGAGGATCTCTCCAACTGATTTGCAAATACGATAGCAGAAAACTCCAAAAGTCAATCCGTTGTTGCAATTATAAATCGAGTTGCAGCAACAAAGATCAATAGAGACACAACCAAGCAACGTTTCGTAGTCCATCAATTATCTGTGAACAAATCGCTTTCAGCAGAAGAAAGTAAAAAGGTTTCGGAAAGAAGAAAAGCCCACAATTAACCCACTTTTCCACTTCAGTCTTTAGAAAACTTCCTAATGGTTCGTTGATCATCGCGGCCGAATGAGGTCAAGCGAACGTCAACCAGCAAAAGTGCAAGTGGACCTTTGAACCAATGCAAAATTTGCCAGCGATTTGCAACTTTGCATGCTTTTAACTTTAATTTTTTACGATGCGAAGAAATTTTGCTTTAACTGTGCTCGTGTCATTCGGCAATTTCTCTATTTCAGGATGACGAACCGCCGGAAATCTGCGTTGTTGAGGGCGCCTTCACCCTGCAAACCTTAACGCCCACGCAGCCGATCCCGGCCGTCGACGAACTGGACGCGAAATTCGCCGAACTCGTCGAGGAACTCGATCTGACGGCGCCGAACAAGGAGGCGATGCTCAGTTTGCCGCCGCAGAAGAAGTGGCAGATTTATTGCTCGCGCAAATCGCCGATCGACGCCTTGGATGGCGGCCCGGCGACGAACACAACGGCCCCGCCCACCGCCGACTACTACATCGAGCGGCTCAAGGACCTGGCGCAGTATGTCGCCCTCAGCCCCGACGATTCGCCATGCCACGAATACGCCGCTCGCACCGAAGGCAACACCGCTTTCCTGGAGGCGTTGAAGACGGCGCTGCGCACCTCGGCGCACAGTTTCGTGCTGCGCTTCGTGGAGTTGGACGGGCTGCCGGCTCTGCTGCATCTGCTGCGGAAGCTGGACATCCGCGTAACCAACAGCTCGCTCCATTCTAGTCTGATCGGCTGCATCAAGGCCTTGATGAATAATTCGGTAAGAAAACCGCATTTCCAGTGGTAATATGGACCTTAATGAATTCTTTAATCGGGAACAGACCGGACGCGCTCATGTCTTGGCGCATCCCACATCCATCGACACCATCGCTCGATCTCTCGCCGCAGACAACATCAAAACGAAGGTGGCGGCTCTGGAAATCCTCGGCGCCGTTTGCCTCGTCTTCGGCGGCCACAAAAAGGTTCTGGAGGCGATGTTGAACTTCCAGGAGTTCGTCGGCGAACGAACACGCTTCCAGGTTGGTTGCTTTTGATTCATTTTACATCGTAACATCGATTGATGCCTCGCGCTCCATCTCAGAGCATAGTTAACGATCTGGACCGGTCTACGGGCGCCTATCGGGACGATGTCAGCTTGAAAACCGCCATCATGTCCTTCATCAACGCTGTGCTGAACTACGGCCCCGGCGAGGAGCAGCTGGACTTCCGCCTGCACCTGCGCTACGAATTTCTGATGCTGGGCATTCAGCCGGTGATCGATAAACTGCGCAAGCATGAAAACGAAACCCTGGACCGACATTTAGTAAGTTATTGGCCCATTTCCATCCATTGCAGCTACTTCAAATGCTTTGTCACCTTCGTAGGACTTTTTCGAAATGGTGCGCGCCGAGGATGAGAAGGAGTTGGCGCGCAAGTTCGATCAGGAGCACGTGGACACGAAGAGCGCCACGGCGATGTTCGATCTGCTGCGGCGGAAGCTGAGTCACTCGCCTGCTTATGCGCACCTCTTGTCAATGTTCCAGCACATGTTGCTGCTGCCATGTGAGTTCGCTTTAATCGAATCCCGAGCATCCTTCATTCGCTTGCTTGCCCTCCCCTAGATACCGGCCACTGCACCCAGCATTGGTTGATGTTCGATCGCATCGTTCAGCAAATCGTGCTGCAAACCGACGGCCGCCCACGCAGCGTCGTCGACCCCGACGACCCCAGCAAAACGACGCTGACGCCGGTCCACGAGCGCGATCCCGACGTGGCGCCGCTCCAGATCAACGTCGGCGAGATTGTGCAGCTGTTGGTGAAGGAAGAGGAACTGACGCTGGCCCGGAAGCGGGCTGATGAATTGGAGCGCGAGAACTTCGACGTTCAGTCGCGCTTGGCCAAGAAGGAGCAGGAGCTGGACCTGCGAATGCAAGAGAAGGAAGACCTGGAAACGAGCCTGGCGCGAATGCGCGAGCGGCTGGAAAAGGAGAGCGCCAACCACTCGCAGGCGGTGCAGCGGGCGCAGACAGCCGAGATGCGCGCTGAGGACCTGCAGCATCGCCTGATGAGCGAGCAGCAGGAGCGCACGCGGCTGGAGCGACTCGTTACCGAGGGCAGCATCCCGGACGATCAAAAGGTGGCTGGACTGAGCGGCTGCAACGGCGCCGTTTCGCCGCCGCCACCTCCACCGCCCATGAAAATGATTCCCCCGCCACCACCACCGATGGCCAAAGCAGCACCACCACCGCCGCCGTGTCCAGGAGCGCCCCCAGCACCAGCAACTGCAATGGGTAACGTCGCTGCCTTGAATCCTCCTCGGTCACTCATTAAAAGAATTCATACCGCAGCTCCTCCTCCGCCGAAAGCAGAGGTCATCAAGAAGAACGTCCCGCAGCCCGCGAACCCGCTGAAGAGTTTCAATTGGTCCAAGCTGCCGGACGCCAAGGTCCAGGGAACGCTCTGGAGCGAGCTCGACGAATCCAAGTGGTACACGAACATGGAGCTCGAGGCCATCGACAAGCTATTCTCGGCCTATCAAAAGAACGGCGTTGCGGTAAGTAGAAGAAGATGAAGCATCCGCAACAGACTTTACACTCATCCGCATTTCACCTCCAGCAAAACGATGGCTCCTTCGAGGATCTGCGCGTCATGGGCTCCAAACAACGCACCAAAATTCTCTCAGTCATCGACGGCAGACGCGCTCAAAATTGTACGATTCTCCTGAGCAAACTGAAAATGTCCGACGAGGAAATATCAAAGTAGGTTAAGAACGCAGAAGAAACGAAATTATTAACAAAAAAATTGCTACTGCTTCTTTTGCTTTGCAGAGCGATTCTGTCGATGGACAGCAACGAGCAGCTGGCCGTCGATATGGTCGAGCAGTTGCTAAAATTCACGCCATCGGCCGAAGAACGCGCCTTGCTCGACGAGCACAGCGAAGACATCGAGTCACTCGCAAGAGCGGATCGCTTCCTCTACGAAATCTCAAAGTAAGCGTAAAGAGAAGAAGACTCGGAATTAGTTTCAGCCTTCTTCTTTCGTTCTCTTTTAGAATTCCCCACTACGAACAGCGCCTGAAGAGTCTCCACTACAAGAAACGCTTCATGATAACCATCAATGATCTGATCCCACGGATCACAAACGTCATGGAAGCTTCGCGCGAGGTCGCCAGATCGAGAAGGTTGCGAAAGCTGTTGGAGTTGGTATTAGCCTTGGGTAAGAAGTAGTTTTTAATCTTTCAATTCCAATTCACTCCATTCTTCGTCCTTCTCCAGGCAACTACATGAATCGCGGTGCTCGCGGCAACGCATCCGGCTTCCGCTTGGCTTCCCTCAATCGTCTGGCTGACACAAAGTCGAGTGCTGCCAAGGGCACGACGCTGCTTCATTACCTGGTGCAGGTGATCGACAAGAAGTTCAAAGACCTGCTCAAGCTCGAAGATGACATCCCGCACGTGCGGGAAGCGTCGAAGGTATCGCTGGGCGAAATGGACAAGGACATTCAAATGCTGCGAACCGGATTGGCGGATGTGGCGCGGGAAATTGAGTTCCATCGTTCGTCGGGCCCTGCTCAACAGGGCGATCGATTCCTGCCGGTGATGCGTGAGTTCCACGCTCAGGCTTCAGTGCGTTTCGCCGAGCTCGAAGATAAATTCCAAGACATGAAGACGCGCTTCGATCGGGCGGTGCGGCTTTTCGGCGAGGACGGCTCCGTTCTGCAACCGGACGAATTCTTTGGCATCTTCGATGCCTTCCTTACGGCTTTTGCTGAGGCGCGCCAGGACAACGACAACCTCCGCAAACGGCAGGAGGAGGAGGAGAAGCGCGCCAAGCAGGAAGCCGAGCTCAAGAAGCGCACCATCGAGCGCAAGAACAAGGAGGGACTGATGTCGTCGGTGGCGCGTAACCTCGGCTTTAAGTCAGCCTCGACGGTGGCGGCGAACGGTTCTCCCGGCAGAGGCGACAACAAAGGCGAATTCGACGACCTGATCTCGGCTTTGAGAACAGGCGACGTCTTCGGCGAAGACATGGCGAAATTCAAACGGTCGCGGAAGACGCGCCTTGGCAATGGCAGCACCTCGCCGCCTCGGCACGCGCTGCACAGAGAGGAGAGCCGGGAGCGGACAGTACGAAGACAGTGATCTGTATTATGCGCAGCAGACGAGCTTCAAGGACCACTTAGTTTAGGCTTGAGTTATTTTCCTTTTTCCTCTAAGAAACTTTAAAAATTCGACGAATAAGTTATAGTTTTTTATAAAAGAAAACTAAACGCAATCGTTAAACAGCAAATTTTAAATAACACATCAACCCAAATGAGTATCAATGGAAAACAAATGCTTGAAGTATATTTATTGAATGAAAATCACTTGTAAATTATTATAAATGCTTCTTCTTCTTCTTCTTTGTATATATCTACTTAAATGATATTAACTTTCAAAATATTATATAAAAAGCAGCTTCATAGAAACCCTTTTGTGACTAACAAATAAATTATGTACCTTCATCTATGAAACAATATCATTGAACGCAATACAAATAATACATACATATATCCTAATAATATCCCTAATAAGCATGTAAACATCTCATCATTATCATCATATATTATCACCCACAAACATTCGTATGTAGAAAATGTTAGATAAATATATTAATCAATTAAATTATACAAGAAGAGCGAAGAGAAGCGTTAATGTACTAACGTAATCATTATTACTGCTAACGAATTTTTTCTACCAGAAAAACGCAACCCTCTACCCAATGTATTACCTATCGAAATGAAAGCAAAATTGACACAAAAATGTGCATATGTTAATTGTATTTATAGCATCAAATCATAAATCGATTCTTTTTTTTTCTAAATGCAGCATACATAATATAAAAATGTATTATTTAAAAAGTATATATGTTTATCTAGCAATATTATCGAATCGATTATTGTTGCATTTTAGAAGCAACTTAAATGATTATAATGAAAAAAATTCCTGAACGTTATTAAAAATTTTGTCTTTTTTACACATATAAATGGAATAAAATATTCTAAAAAATGAAAACAAGATTTGCTTTTATTTTCCAAATAAATAAATTTTTATTAAAAAACTAAACTTTTCCGAGTGGGTAGCTAAATTTTTACAACAAAGCCTTCAGAAAAGAGGTGCTAACTTTTCTGTGCGCCTGGTGTATAAATACTCGTTGGTTAATAACATTGGCTCGAGTGTACAGTTTAAGAGTCAGTGGAACAACTAGGTGCGCAATTTGTGAGAATCACAATGAGAGCCGCTTTTGAAATTCGTCTTTAATTTAAACGAAATGATTTCAAGATCTAAACAAAACTAAAATCCAAACTTATCGAATAATTTCCTACAGCAATCTTTTTAGAAACGGAAAATGAAATCTTTTATGATCTTTTCCAGCTAGGAAAATAATACTAAAGAAATTAATACATTTCTATTTATTTGATATTGCATTAACTTATTTAATTGAAGTAAACTGTATAGTTCAGACTAAATATATACAATCAGTTGTATATTGCGTTTTTCGTAATTTAACATTATGTTTTAAATTCAAATGTTATTATTGACTGTTTATATCATAACTAATATCAGTCTTCAATTTAATTGTTCTTTAAATCGCACGGAGAATAGTTGCTCACCAAATCGCGATAGAGTTTAGTAACACGAGAGTTTTTCTGACAGACAGTACCACCGCCCCGAACCAATTGATGACTCTGTAAATGAGTAAGTATATTTCAAAAAAAGGAACAAAACTATAACTTCTTTACCTGTCGATTAATATCACCCACGCATATCCAATCTTCTCCCCCGCGAATTCGCCAACGCCACAGCTTTAGGCCGGTGGGTTTAGAAACTGCCCATTTGGAATGATCCTTGGTGGTCTTAAATGACAGCTTTAATTGGCTTTCCTGCAGCGATGCAATATTGTACACCCTAAAATTTTGCATTAAAAACCTTTTAACTCAGATTTATTTCTATGTGAGACTATTACAAAGGCTCCCTCGTGGATCGCTTGCTAATACTCACTTGTCATTCATGGAACAATTAGATGCCAAGTTACCAGGCCCATTGCGCCATGTTTCGACCAATAAGTTCACATCTAGCAAGGGCGCCAACAGATCTGAATACAAATCCCTACCGTATTTGCTGCTCTTGGCAAATGTACGGAAGGTGTTGCCTGCCAGCGTCTGTAAATCCAAAACATTCTCGTAGGGAGGTGCAGTGCGCCAACGGTTGTGGAGTGCTGCTTCTAAAGAGGAAAACTGGCCAAGCATTGGCTCCGGAACACGTGAATAATAAATATTGGGTTCATTAAAGATGAGTTGTTCGCCAACTTTATTCAACTGATAACTGGGCAGCGTCAAGCACAGAAAACTCTGACCATAATGAGTGCCTGAATGAGGATACTCATAGCCCGGAATGGAAGGAAATTTCGGAACAGAGTGCACCAACCAGATGGCGGTTGAGTTATCAGAAGCCACCACACCTTTCGTGTGGCCATTGGTTAGAAAGACAGTGCCGTTGGGAAACTCGTCGTTGTAGCCAATCAAGAGAACCTGAGCGTTATCAAAAAGTGGTTCGAGTGTAAGCGCTGGCATGGAGTTGCTGTCATTGATGAGACGGTGCGATAGTGTCCATTCCTCATGATTTCGACTGGTAATATAAAGATAATTAAGGCCACTTATATCACTCTTCAATGAAGGATCACCACTTTCATAGTATTTCGGCAATTTATACAAATAAAACCTGAAGACGGCAAGAGTTAATTGAATAACTATTTAAAAGCGAAGCTACAAACCAATCCACATCCAATCCTTGCTCATCCTTGCAACTAACATTGACGTCTTTAGCTTGGACTCCAGCGATGACAAGAAATATCAAGGCAGGAATAAACATATTTCTGTTCATGCTTCAGCGGAAGGAATCTTGTCTGAAGGAACTAACCGCCTTCGAAGCAAATTTAAAACTAAACGTACGAGCAGCAAAATAAATCATATGCAAGTCGCGTAAACATGAGCGCACACAAAACCACATGCACACTGCTGACCCCCAGGAAGAAGTTTCCAAGAAGTGATATGAGATATAACTATGGGATTACTTGATGATCGATGAAGTGCAGCAAAAACAAAAACATTGCGTTCATCGATCACAGTTTGAGCACGGCTCAACATGTGTTTCAACTTATTTTTGTTTTTTAGTCAACAGCTCACATTTCTCAAATCACTTGAAGTAGCACATTTTTCAAGCAAGTTCGTGTCTTTTGTTTTTATGATAAACATTAGGGATATCAACTTATAGTTTTGTATTTGAAGAAACAACTACAAATACACAACACACAATCGTTTTCATTCATAACTTCTTTTAATGATTTCACATAAGTTGAAATTTCCCTCATCGTTTTTGCAATGAACCGGATAGGAAGAACCATATAGTTCATTAAAAAAACACGGCTTATCAGTATTAGAATGTTGATTTTAAACTTCAAAAAGTTTGTATTTACATCGAAATTATTTTAAGCATAATTATTTTTTCAGTTGCGATTTCAATAAATTCATTTAAAACTAAATCTGTTTCATTTCAATTTTCCGTTTTAAACTTTTGACTAACAACTTGTTCTCCAGCTCCTTCTTAGGACGCTTAGGTTCTATGGAAGTAACGTCCTCAATCGCTTGTTTGTTGTTGTTATTCACTGCAACGATTTCATTCGCAACATCGCCATGTCGTCGCTTCAGCTTCTCGTGAATTATTTGTTCCATTCCCTTCGTTTTCTTAAAATGCGAATCCGTGGGATCGATGTTAAACAAATGCGAGGAGTAAAGAGCTCCAAATCTTCTGTCGTTGATATTAATTTGGAAATTGTCTTCGACTTCTTTGCGTTCTGCTGCAATGGCGCTCTTAGATTTCTTTAGCAATTTCTTACGTTTCCGCTTCGATTTGGTTTCATTCTCCGCTTCCTGTATTTTCGCTAAACTAAAGTGTTGCTTGCCCTGCTCCGCTACATCATCATCGTCCAGCAGCAGTTGCAGCTCCTGCTCTTTTTGCAACTCATCTTCGTCAGCTTCCAATTTTGGTTTTTGTTTTTTCTGATTTTTTGTTTTCTTCTGAATAAAGTCACCATTTGCAAACTCCTCTGCGAAGTATGGAGCATTCATGTCGATTCCGTCTGGCACAGATTCACTGTCTGAGTCGCTTTCATTAGGATCGAGTCCAAGTGCTTCCCTGCGCTTCTTTTTCCGCTCCTCTTTGCGTCTTTTATTTTTTTCACTTCGTTTCAATAACACTTTTTCAATGGGTGTCAATGAAGGCTTTTTCGCATTTGACTCTAGATCACTTTCTGCGTCATCGCTTTTTTCTGAACCCTCTTTGGAGTTAATTTCCCACGTAACTTCCATTTCGTACTTTTTCTCTTTGCCTTTTTGCTCCTGTTCGTTAATCTCTGCTAGAAGAGCTTTGTACTTGGCGATGCTGTCTTCCTTTTTGTTTTTCTTCACTTCCTCTTTTGATGGATGGTTGGGTTGCTCTGATGAATTCAATAAATCTACTTGTTGTTTTCCATCTTGGTTAGTGTGTTCATTATCGTCACCATCTGCTTCTTCTTCGCTACTGTAAGCTACCAGTTTTCGCAAATCAGCATCGTTTATTTCTTCTAGCTTTCCAGTCATCAGCTTATCACCCAGTTCGCGCCGTTCTACTGCTGTTTCATCCCAAGTCAAATCGACTTTTGCTTGCTGCAGTGCTGTTGTAGTGAATTGGCGCGGTTGATAACCAGCGTCGGGAAGCTCGGTGCACACGTCACTGGGCTCATCCTCGTCGAATAGCGTATCGTCAGGTATAAATCTTAAATCAATACGTGTTGCCGAACTTTCGTATTCGAGGCCATCGCACTCCTGATAAATTTTGTCGGCTGTTCTAACACAATCGCATTCGACTACCGCATAAAAGTAACGTAAGCGGTTCAATTGATACTGGCGCAGCTTTTCCATGTGATACTCATCGCCTTCCTCGTCGTCGCTATCTTGTTCCTGGACAAGATCCTCTTCAGAATCCGTTTTGCTTGAATCCTTCCGGGTTTTGCCTGGTTTCTACAATTACACTGCTGAAAGTTATTCTACTTAGTTTCGTTGCAGCGAAAACATACCTCGTTCTTGTCGTGCCCAACCAACTCTTGTGGACCATGTTTTTCCTCTTCCGCCATGCGTTGTTTTCCATATTCAGAGGGATAGATCTTAACACTTAGCACACTACCTCCAGGCGGCACAAAGGAGCTGAAAAGCATCATCAAATCTATGGCTCGAATCCTATCCCAATCCATATTGCAAACAGCTATCCGACGCGTGGACTCATCGGTGGTCTCTGCATCGTTATCAAGTTCTCCCCAGACATGCTCTAGTTCTAATTCTGGTTCCTCTTCTTCTTCCGTTGAATCATCATCCGATGAATCAGTAACCAGGCGACATTGTCCACGTGCATAATCGAAATCTGGATCCAGTAAACGATCACGTAAAGTCATAGGCTTCTCTTCTTCCGCATCAGACGCCAAGATATCATTTTGATCGATCTCTGTATTCTCTTCATCACTGCTCTCAGCAGAGGCATCACTTTTCCGACTAATAGCTTTTTCTTCTTTCCGTTGTTCAGCTGCTTCTTTGTCGTCATCATCATCATCTTCGCTCGCAGAACTATTCAGTTCATAGTATTTCCTCAGATCTTCTGCTGCACTTGAGTTCACGCGTCGCCCGTATTTGTCAACTGTATATTTTACATTGAATTTGGGATCAGTAAACATCGACTGGAAACGTTTGTCGATCTTTACTTTGCGTTGTGATTTTGGTAGTTGTTTGAAACGCGGATCCTCAACCAGATGCTGAAAACGCTGGTCTTCCCAAATCCCACTCTTTTGGATTTGCTTTTCGCTTTTCTTTTTCGATCCAGTCGAATCATTTGTTTGTATTTCTTTTTCTTTGCCCATTTTTAACAAACTCTAAAGGAATACGCAACTATATAAATTATCTTCAAAACAAAAAATATTTAAATCAATGAGCCGAAAGGAGAGACTGTCAAAATGTTACACGTGCATTCAAAACCCATACAGGAGAAAAGTTTATAAGTTTTAAATGAGAGTAATTTCACAAATATGCATGTTTTTCTTTTGTAATCTTGCTTGTTCTTGCCTCGGAGCAGAAACACTCGTCCATATCCGTCGATTATGAATCTATTAAAATTTGTTTAGCCCCTTGATTAAAGCCCTATTTAGCTCATTATTTTACGAAAATCGCCGAGAAAGGCTGGAAAAAACAACAGCACCAAACAGCTGATCGAAAAAGGAATTATCAGACAACCCTAACCTATAAATTTAGGCCATTTGAGTCAAGAAAATTTAACCAATTTGCCATACTTTGTACAAAATTTTAAATAAAACCAATGCCTAATAGATATAGTAGTTAAAAATATTGTAACAGATAATGAATGGTTTGAAGTGTTTAAGACGATTTCAGCAATTCCATCCGTTTGCGCGTTCCAGCAGATTGTTTGTTAAAAGTTGCTCTACAATCCCGCTAGCTAACATCAACAAAGGTTGGGCTAATTTATTTTGTAAACTTATTATAGGATTTACTTATTTGTTCTTTAGTAAAATCGTGTTATGACGAGGTTATAAGTGGTCGGCAATCAGAGGCAGTGCGAAGCATAGTCGTCCAAGTCAGTTCTGAGAAATCCTTCCCAGAGCTTTACGCCTACTGCAGTGACTTTGGCACTATTGTGCATGCCCAGCATTACCGTATATATCATGACGATAATACCAACTATATATTACTGGAGTTTTCGAGTGCAGACGAAGCAAGGGCTGCCATCAACTCTTCTAATTACAATGAGGATCAGCAATCAGTGCCTGTACGATCTCCTTTCCTGTGGTTCAAAGCTGCTCGGGATAATTCAAAAAAGGCACTCAAAGCTTCTGAAAATGGGTTGCCTCCTAGAATTTCACTGGAAGTAGTCGAAGGCACACGTGTCATGCAGAGCAACGATTTGCAGCAACTGCTTAGCTCAGCGTCAAATATTGAAGATCAAATAAGGGTACTTCACCAAGCTACTCAGCTAAATGATCTTGGCATACGCTTGCGCTTCTTGGCCGCACTACAGATTCAGTCGTCAGTAGTTGGCATGTTTCCAGATGCGAGCGCACTTCCGTTTGGTTCTTCCGTGAATGGCTTCGGCAAAATGGGCTGTGATTTAGATCTGATATTGCATTTTGATAATGCTAAAGTCGGCAAATCAAATCCCAGAAAACGAGATTCACGTTTAATATTTCACACAAAGGAGAACTTGATAAACGAACGTTCACAAGTTCAGCGTCACATGGAAAGCATGAGCGATATACTGCAACTCTTTCTGCCCGGTGTGTGTCAAGTGCGGCGCATACTTCAGGCTCGTGTACCTATAATTAAATATCATCACGAGCATCTTAACTTGGAAGTAGATTTATCAATGAGCAACTCGTAAGTACAATTGAATGTAGTCTAAAACTCTTCTGTGTATGTTATGTTTAAATTAATTATTATTTAAATTGAGTCAAGTATTCCTTTCTGTGCAAAGTTTTCACCACGTAAGAACAGAGCAAAAATAAACCATATCTTTTTTCGGTATTTATTTAAAATTAAATAATAATAATAATAATAATGGGTAACATATATTTGAACAATATTTGGAAAAACTCTGCTGACTTAAATTAAAGGCATACATCTAAAATAATTTTATTCGGCGGTTTGTTGGTTTTTTTTTTGTAATTCAGTGTAAGTCTGACTGCCATTTTTGGACGTAAATATTAAGAAAATTTGTCCTTTAATGTCTAAATGCTCTCGCTTCCTCTTCTTCCTTTTGCACTGCTTGTGCCAGAATTAGACTCAGTACAGCGCATATAACATTCAACATAGCTAAAGCTAAAGCGATTGCCACAATCCAAGCAGTTTTTCCTTGGAAAAACCACGTCAGCTCATCAACACATCCATTGAAAAATGCGTTGCCAGTGACTACGTCGCGGCACGAATAAGGCAACGGTTGATGCAAATCCCAAAAGTCCCACGGTCCAGTTGCGCCACAGCAGCCGATGTTCTCTTGTATCATGTTCAAAACATACGATGAATACGGATATTCTGATGTACTGATGAAATGTTTAAGACTGCGGGTTAATAAGGGCTGCAGACTGGAGTGCATTGTCGAGTACTCGAGCAGAACTGCAGAACCGGCGATAGCAGCACAAAAGCCAAATATTTGCGTGCCTATAAAAACCGACAGCGCTAATGTATTCTCCATTAGAGCACTGAGGCAACCCAGGAATGAGACGGCCATCATAATGATGCTTATAGCAATGAGAATATAGACGCCAATGTAGAAATTCTGAGCTTCGAGAATGGTCAACCACGTGCTGAAGCCCGATTCAGCACGCAGCCAGACGGTGAGTGCGAAGAGAGACGTGGCGCACAACCAACTGGTGATGTTGAAACAGAAAAGCGTGTACTTAACACAACCGATTTGCTTCTCGAGCGAATTCTCTTCTCGTCCTAAGCCCATTTCGATCAGATTTTAAAAAATTGTCTGCAAGAAAAGAGTAGAAGAAGGGAAGAGTACTTTTATTAAGTATTTTTATACAAATATTGCTTAAAGTAGGTTTTATTAAATAAAAAATTAATTGAAAAATATAACACTTATATTTTTATACATACGCATAGTATTTATATACTGTTATTGCATGTTATTAATGCAGATTAATTTTTTTTTTTGTGTCAAGAATTATAGTTGGCACGATTTCATAGTTTCTGATGTTAGCAATTACAATTTTAAATTAAATCAAAAATCAGACAATTTACGCTCATATTTCTCCAGTGTAATTTTATTGTATATTGGAAGTTTTTTTGTTGGATGACGTCACTTTAACATTACTTTTCTGAATTTCAAAAATTGTATGAATCATTGTACAATTTTACCAGCCTTTAATTGTTTTTATTAACACTAAGGGTTATTAATTTCTTTTACTTTACTTTTATTAAATTAAAATTAGATGTTATGTTTTAATTAGTTCACTTAATTCGTTGATTGTAGCATTAATTAATTAATTGCGTTACTTAATTTATAATCTGTTTTGATAAATGGAATTGTAATAACTGCTTAAAAGTATACATTATTCCTTTGAATTCTACAAATTTGTATATATTTATAAATTTTATTAGTATATGTATTGTTTTCATAAAGATTATTCAAATTTTTACTAGTTTTAACAAAATTTTGGTTTTCAATTCAAAATTTCTATTATTATTTCTGGGTTTAACCAATTTAATTTACGTTTGATATTCATATACATAATTATAATTATTATAGCATTAATAATATTTTATTTGTTTTGATTTTTGTTTTATTTTTTCCAGTTTTATTTTAAAATTTAAATTTATTTACACACACTTTTTATTATTCACATTTACTTGCCGAACATATTTTCTTATTATTATCATTTAATTATTATTCGTATTGCGGTTTTATTTATTATAATATTGAATTTCTTACATTGTAGTGTATTTTCGTTTAGAAATTGAAAGTAGAACAATCGACCTCGGTGCAAGCGTCGTCGTGTAATTCGTTTCGTTTCGTATTACCAAAATTTTTACAGAAATTTATTTTGTAACCTGCATTCGCGGTTGCGATGATGGCAGCAACGCTTTAACCATAGAAATTCTTAAGCGTTAACCAAATGAGTGATAAGATAACCAACCTAACTGCCTCTTAAACTGAAGATAAGATAACATTTTGTTGATACTATTCCATGTGCTAGAGCAGAACGACATTTTATAGTCGTTCCATGCGATGTGACAGTTTTCCATAAAGAAATTGTTAAGCAATTTTTGTGTTTTGTTCCTTTTATCATCAGTTTGTTTGCTGATGACGGCGGTTATCAGTTCGCACACCTGCACATCATAGATACATGAGTACATGAAGCCGAGGGTAGAGTTTTCCTTCAATATTGTATTCATCCGATGATTCATAATGGAGTTCCTTGGAAAATTGCAAAACTTAATGCTTAAAATTGAACTTAAAACTACTTGAAATACATACCTTCGTTTTCTTCCTTCCATTTCAATATGAAAGTACCGTCTTTTTTGAAATTAACAGAAGTGGCTTCTATATGTCCGAGCTGTTGTATATGTTTGGGGAACTGGATGATCGCGTGCGACCGCTGACCTTTACCATACGACGCTGGGCACACAGCTGCGGACTGACAAACCCGTCGCCTGGCCGTTGGATAACGAATTTCTCACTCACCTGCCTTGTAATCTTCTTCCTGCAACAAATGAAGCAGCCGATCCTACCATCGGTCCGCGCACTGATGAAGTCAGCGAAGCCGGAGGACCTACGGATCACGGAGGATGGCGTTAATTGTACTTTTGCACGAAACCTGAACAATGTTGCTTTCGAAGGTCGCAACAAGATGAAGATCGATCATCTGCTGCTGGAATTCTTCGAATTTTACTCACAGTTCGATTTCCATAATTCGGGCATGTCCTTAAACGAAGGACGAACAATACCTAAACCGGATCACTCAGCTTTATACATCGTAAATCCCCTGGAACAGGTAAATTTATAAAGCTCAACCATTGGAATTATAAAGTTTTGCTCAAAATTTAATTATTAAAAGGCGCTAAATGTCAGCAAAAATGTAAGCCTTGAAGAATGCGAACGATTGCGTATTGAAGTGCGTAATGCTGCTTGGGTTCTGGAATCCGAATTTGATTTGCATTCTGGTTCACAAGAGATGCCCCACAAACGCGACTCCTACTGGGGACTGCTGAATGTGTTCAGAATACCTGAAAACCCAGTTATCAAACCGAGTATGTTCTTTAAGTCACGCATGGTTAATATCAATGAGCTGTTTGACGCTACATCGCAAAAAGCACTTAAACAGAAATCGCCTAAAGGCAAACCACAAAATCCTGAAACTGCCTCTTTAGCTGCTTCGGTTGCGGTAACTGAACCGCCTCCGCCGTCACCCGTGAAAATCACAAACAACAACGTGCAGCAGATGGTGAAAAACATTAAAATGCAGACACGCGTTAATCTAAAACAAATGCGTATGAACGCGTCAGGTTCTGTGAATGTCGAGGGCGGAAAAGGACGTCGAAGATGAGAAACTACAAGACAAGCCAGCAGACGCTGCTCTGCGACCCACGGATGAGTGCGCAAAGTTGACTAGAATCTGCCAGCTAAATTTAAATTTTGTATGTACATATAAAAAGTTTAAGTTTATACAAATTGTTAGTACATATTTTGTAGCTGATTATTTTTTAAACAATTAAGATACAATTTAGAGAAATTAAATAATTAATTTTTAATTCATGACTAAAAAGAAAGAAAGAAATAAAGGTCCTAAATAAATTCAGAGTATTTAAAATCAGCGTTTTATTATTTCCGCCTGAAATAAATTTGCCATTTTGTGTACTTTTAACAAAGAAAAAATTCTGCGACAAAATAAATTGCTCCATAAAATGATCCAACTTTTGGATATAAATACATACTTTAGCGTTATGATGATATAATTATGGCCAATTTTTGGGATAATTCTGAATATAACACACTACTAATCAACTAACCTTTTTTTTCGGTAATCACATCTTGTTTAAATGTATTTGTTTTAATAAATAGCAATCAAGATAGGAAACGCTTCTGATCTTTTCATAAATAATGGAAGAAATTATCACTATTGAAAATGTAGTTTTTAGGTTATAAACTCATTCCGATTATGTTGTCCACAAATTTTATTATATATATACATATGTGTACATAAAAAACTTCCAATTTTTTGTTATTTTCCAAGGCGGCCATTAAATGGTTACTTTACTGAAAAGTTTTTAACTTGTTTACATTGATGTTTTATTTTAATATGGTTATTGTTGTAATTACATTAAGTTTTTATTACAGGTTTTCCTCTTCTCTTCTTAAATGGTTCTTTATATGTTTTAATGTATTATTTAACAACAGATTTCTTTATTTTTAATGCCCGTTTATATAAGTGAAAAACATACGAATTACATTACATATTCTGTTAATACAATATGTTTATACACAATGTAAGTAATGTGGAATTAATTTCATAAAGATGTGTAACTAACTGCAATTATAAAATCTAAAGACTAATTATTGCATCAATAATGAAGCCAGGTTTCAACTCTACACAATTCATTACTGGATTCCTTTATTTCGCCAACAACGACTCAGAAATTTTCATTTTTCAGTTGAAAAAAGCTTTATAAAAAGTCTATATTAAATAATATAATTTTTTCTAGTTTAAATTGAAGACAGAAGTCAAATTATAAAACAAAAATTGTTAAAACGTTGTAGTCAACTATTTGAAGTCATGTGTACATATACTAAATAAGCATATATTAATTTTTATTCACAGCACTCGCGATACATTGTCAACTATTTTTTCCTTCGAAATATCCGAGATCTGAACATTTGAATACGTGCAAAAAATTTGAGGGAAATTTCGGTGCGGCGTCGACACTTGATTTGCTTTCTATTTTTGATTTCTTCTCATGTTCACCTTCCTCTCTTCTATGATTTATAATTTGACTGCTTCATTTTACCGTCTGTGTCAAATTGTGTAATCAGCGTGTTTTAATTGATTAGTTGAATCCGATATTCATCTCAACAAATCTAACAATAAAATGGAGAATTGCCACCGTGAAGGCGCTCGGTTTCTGTTGGCCAACGTTATCGCAAGTGAACTGTGTCTATATAAGTACATATCTACATATATATTAAAGCACAAAACTATCATATTATTTCAATGTGTTCATAATATTAACAAATATTTATTTTACAACAAATTATATAACAATTACTGCTTCCATAAAGATTGTTAAAAACGTAAATTAAAATTTAATGTTTAAAATTAACGTGTTATGTATTTGTATAAAAACGAAACAATTTTTGGCCTGTAGATATATTTTAATGTATATTAATGCAAACTCGCAACGATATAAAATTAATTTCAAAGTTACTTAATTAATCAGAAAAAATTTAATATTTACTTTTTATCTAAGCCGCAAAATTTATAATTTTTGAAGAATTTTTTTTTTGTTTTACTTTGTTTAATTTGTTGGTGTTTAATTTTTCTATTGTTATATACAGAAAATATTAAAGCTAAAATTTTATTGATTTTTTCTTTCCTTCTCAATTTCAAATAGTTAATATTATTTAATTTATATATAATCCTTCCTAGTTGTTATATATGAAACTATATAGTTTGTGCTCCCTGCAAAAAAGTGAGGGATATGTTTCCATTTATTACTTTATTGCAATTTTTTGGATGTTATCAAATTTCTAAACGAAAACAAATATGATTTTGGCTCAACTACACTTTACAAGGAAATCTCATCTAAACCAAAGTTTTAAACGCAAGGCATCAACACCGTTTAAATAATAGCGAAAGAGTCGCTTATCACGTACAAACCCAAGATTTTCATAGAGCCGCAATGCAGGCAAATTTCGCATTTCAGTTTCTAAAACAACTTCATCAGCATCGTCGGCGAGCATGGCCTAAAATGAAGAGCAAAAACGAATACAAGATGCAAATGATTACTTAAGATTAAGAGTTGATTTAAAACAACGGCTAAGATTCACCTCGATAGCTTTTTGCACCAACGTAGTGCCGATTTTCATCTTTCGGTATTCCTTGCGCACCGCCAACATTGCTATATAACCACGTTTCACATTCATGTGCCGATCCAGTTTGCAAACAATCGCTCCGATGTATTCATTTCCATGCGCAGCAAGGAAACACAGTTTGGGCCAATTGTAAATGAAGTATCGATATGTATAGATCGAATAAGGCTCGGAGAGCTCCGCTTGTATCAGTCGCATGATGTCCTATTTCGTAAAAACACATTTAGATACCGCAATAAGTATTGGACCGCAATATATTAATGCGTAAAGGAAATCAAACACTTACGTGCATTTGAAGTTCTGATTCATATTCCTTATACTCAATGTGAACATTTGACAAGTCCAAAATGGGTTCAGCAGTCGTTTCGATAGTTTTAGGTGTATCCAGCTTCACGGCGGGATGTGCTTCATTTGTACTTTCGGCAGTTGTGGCAGGCGTAGGGGTGGTTGAGCTAGATTGTTCGGCAGCACCGTTTATTGAATTTGTATTCTGCATTTCCTTCTTTACACATTCGTCCGTAACCTCATCATTACTTTCGTTAACACTTAACGTCACTTGCTCCTTCAGCTGATGCTCTACGATTTTCTGTTCATTTATTGCCCCCACACGAAAACCATTTTGCAATGATTGCTCTGGCATCTCCTGTTGTGTTAACAGCTCCATTTCTGAAGTAGTCTTTTGCGGTTGCATCAGGTTGATCTCTGTACTGTTTTCTTGGACAGCGCCTTTGTTCTTCAGTTTATTGCTTTTACTTTTTGATTTCTTTGGAGGCTGTTTCCCTACAAAAGGTTCGCTGCCGTTGGATTTATAGTCCGCTGTATCTATTGAGGACAACTCTACATGATTGGCCCTGTCGTGTCCATTGACATGACAGACAGACTCTGAAACCGAGAACTCCTTTTCGGCGTTACCATTGGACACTAATTTATTGCCATCTTCTCTTCGACCTTTGACAGAGGCAGTGTTGTTTAAGCTCTTAGTATTTTTCTTACTGCTATCGTTTAAAGATAGCTTATGTGACAGCTCTTCGCTAAGGCCATTTAAGTTGACCTCCTGCGAGGCGGCCTTGTCTGCTTCCGCGAGCAGTTCTACCTCGGCGGGAGCAGTTTTTACGTTCTTTTTATTTTTTGATTTCTTTTTTTTGTGCGAAGGAGGCTGTTGTGATACTGCTCCTCCAGTTTTTGAGTTCTCCATGCCTCTGCAAGAATAATCCACACATTATTAAATTAGGAAATTGTACCTGATCAAAAAAAGTCATCCTTCTAATATTAGCGAGAAGCTCATTCACCTATATTTTGCTTTGCTTACGTTATTCTTCGTGCTCCTGCTACTTTTCCCACTTCGTATTTTAACAACTTTTTCACTTGACTGCTCCTTTAGATTGGTTCTTTTTTTGGTCACTTGCTGTCATAAAGAACGAGGAGAAAAAGAAGGTTGAAAATTTTCCTTTCGTTTTCAGAAATTCCGACTCCGTAGTATTTGTTAAAAAGTCTCTGGTTTTGTTCAGTTATACATTTGTGTGTTAAGTGCAACCTCCTGGCTCTACAGGAGGATTACATAAATTTTATTTAAAATATAACTCCTCACATAATTTTTTCCGTTTGCCAAATGGAAGAATTTTGTCTGATCGCTAATTTTCTGTGTGCTCTCAGAAAGACGATGGAAAGAAAATCAGCCAAAAAATTTGTCTAGGAAACATTTGACAGTTCTTCACAGCACATTGTTGCAATGCATACCCCAGGGGTGCATTTGTACTTGCAAAAGTCGTCAAAATCAGCATTTTCAAAAAGACAGCATAATTTTGTACGGATACCACTTATTATTATTATTATTATTTTAATTGAGATGTTTAAATGTCAAAATAAATGTATTCAAAAAAGGTTCACTCATGCACAATCAATGGATGAGTATATATGTATATACGAATCAACAAACCAACAACAACAACAACATCGACTACAAATGCACATTTTTTGCAACAATCGCAAAAACTCTTCCAACAATTCCCCTCTTTTTCCCAAGAAACGACGTTGGAAAAAAAGTCCGCAAAATCTGCATTTTCAAAAAGACAGCATAAATTTGTAAGGTGTGGTGGTCAGCACAGGGAAAATGCTGATTTTGCGGACTTTTTTCCCCATGGAAATCCACCACAGGTATTGCGTGAATTGCGTGATTTCTTTGCAGATCCACCACCACTTTGGAAATCCACCATGGCACGCACAGGGAAAATGCTGATTTTGCGGACTTTTTCCATACCATACTGGTGCGGTGTCATTTCAGATCCAGGGATGTGCAGTATTTTCGAAAATGTTTTATTTTTATTTTATTTTAAACTATAAATTTCTATTATAATTGTAAGACCGAGTTGACGTTATTAGAAATAATTAATATTTTCAAATTAGATCGATATCACGAAAATGTAAATCGAAGATAGGGTGTAATAGAAATGGAAAAAATAATAAAGTAGTGACTATTGCAATGTGTGATTTACGAAACGCTGTGCCTTTTAATAGTGTTATGGCACAGTAAATAATATGAAAAACATTAATTATTGTGTGCTGCAATAGAAAGATTGCAAAAACTCGATTTATTTTATTAAAGGTTTATGAGTAGATAATAAAGAATGTTGGGTTTTGAACATCCTCTCACCAACTAATTGCCGTCAATGTTTTATGGTGGCTTATAAACTTTTCAAAGCAACTAATCACAAGTTTTACAAATGTAAGTGTTATTTTATAGTATTTTTTAGAAATGTAAGTAAATCTTTGGACCGGCCGAAGCTTATATGGCTGATTATTTAAATAGTTCGATGTTCTCAATTTTTTTATAGCCTACTTCAGATGTAGGGTATAACAATAGTAATAAGATAACTGTGAGTTTTGATTACTTTGGCGGATAAAAAGAAAAAAAATTGTTTTCATTGGAGCCTTGACAAACAATTTTTTACTGCTTTTAATTAAGTACTTAAATAGTACTATGTATAAATTAAAAAAAATTGTTAGAAGAAATCCTATGAAATTGATTATAAATTGAAGCATAGAGGAAGAATTTGAAATCTATGTATACATGTGGAAAATTATTAATGGTACAATTAGAACATTTTATTATTATTAAAAGAATTAAAGTCATGTTTTATGGTATCATGTATTTACTTCTATTGCGTTAATGATTACTGTTGCTGCATTAAACATAATCAGAATTATAGGAAATTTGCTCATTACACAATCTTCACTTACACCTAAGAAATCCTGACTTGTAAATTACAAAGCGTCACTTGTATTCAACTTTGAATGCTTTTATCAACCTTATATATTTGCTATACTATATATACTTCATATATACAGTTTACTTATTAACATTACATATTTATTTTAATAGGTTTTCTATTTTGCATTAAATTTAAATTAAATAATGGATATAAAATTAAAAAGTTCAATGAGCTCGGCTTATGAGTTTACTATCAGCAAAAACTTGTTTGTTAACAAGAAAAACAAATGTAATCATGTCCGGTTATTTGATTACAGCCAACTAGTTTCGTATTTAACTAAACTTAAGATGTTATCCTTAATTGGATTTTGTAATTGTTCAAATCCAAGTATCTTACAATCCAATATAAAGATAAATGCATACGCACTGCATTGTACACCGCAGACTCGTGATCAAAGAAGTCAACATTCAAATTGACTCTTTGGCGACATGCCTACGCTATGCATGGTAATCACTTTGTACAAATAATTAGTTCATTGGCTGTCATTCATAATTTGGTATTCATTCATATTTATATTAACTAATTCTTTTCTTTTCTTTTAAATAAATCTGTATTTGGATAAAAGCGATTTGTGGCCGACGTGGCCTGGTATCAAAGATTTAATGACTTTAAAATCAAATAAAATCGGCGTTTTCCTAGTTGGCTAGGAGCGTTTTTATTGAGAGGCAATAGGTTTTCTTCAATAATACTGCTCACTTTCATATTTATAAGTAATTTTAACTAACTGCTTAACGTCGTTTTTATGGGTTATTATTTCGAATTTTTAAATGCCCACCTATGGGATTTTTACTACCATTTTTGTGTATTGTTATTTTGCTTCTTTATTACTAAAAATCACTTGCGTGTAAAGCCAGGTTTTATTAACCCATTTAAAATATTGCTACATATCTCGACGATGCATCCTATAGATAGCAGAGCAAATTAAACCAAGTCATCTCAATGGAGATGGAGGGAAACCAATATATATGGAGAAAATGAAACTATTTATACTACTTTATTTTGATTTTCTTCATTCAAACCGTTGTGCACGACGGCACGTTTCGTCACATGTCAGTCCTTCCTGAAACCGCGCGATGCTTTTTCATTTCAATGGTAAACTTAGTAACGTACATTAAAACTACGATTTTATACAGTAAAACCTCACATTGTTACAGCTTTAAAATATTAATAATAATTTAAAAACTATATTTAACTATAAATTTTAAAGCTTATACAATACAAAAAACCAAACCATAAACAAAGAAAAAAGTTAATTAACATATGCAGTTGTAATTTTTAATAAATGAAAGCAAGTTAGTTAAATCGATGGTCACACTTTAAATAGTAACTACAATTGTCTCAAAATGTCGAACTGAATTCCGCTCTCACATACACGGTTGCATATTCGATGTGAAGTGACTCGATTATCTAACCAGTGCAAAGCACGCTTAGTTTTTATTTTAATGGGTTCAGTGAGCAAAAAGTATAAAAATAAAAAAATTACGACACACATTTGTTTATGCAGGAAAAACGGAAAAGATGCGAGTTTTTTGTTAATTGTGTTGTGGATGGAATTTATTATTTGCGAAATGATCGACATTATCAAAATACTTATATACATATGCGCAATACTTTAATGAGAGCGAATATCTTTAATATTTCTTTATAAATACAGTACAAAAGGATACACATATGGAGGTATTATTATTAGTGAACGAACGAGTTGAAGAAAGGTAATAAAGTGGAATATTTTCTTTTTATAGTTCACTTATTTATGTGGAGCATAATTTTGTAATGTAGGATTTTTGCCCGTTGTTTTTCAACCGTATGTAGGTTAGTTGGCGGCGAGTTATAAACTGCGAATCTTGTGTTCTACTTCGAAAGTGAAATTGAAAGAGACCGTGTCTAAAATAAGCACTCTTCATGAAAATCATTGGTGTATAAATTCAGCTCATGCAAATGATCAAATATATGCAATGTATTTAGTTGATTAATTAATTAATAATTTAATTTTTATAGCTATTGCCTAAGACCACCTTTCACTTTTTTAACGCCTTTTTGATGGCTGCTGGGCTACTTTGAAGCTATTGTGCATATTGATTTAATGAAGAGTTGCAAGAATGTTCGTCAGCAGTTGGCTAATATTGAGATTTAAATTAATTAAGCCATGGTTTTCTTAAGGCTGTACTAAATATAAATATCAGTGAATGCTCGTGGAATCACAATTAAATACATTTAATATTAGTAATTTAGGAAATAAATAATTAATTGGAAAGAATGGGAGTGATTGGTGTATTAGAGATGGACTTTTTAAAATAAAATTAAAAGAGCAGTGAAATTGTTGAAAAATTGTACAGATCCTCCTGTGTTTTATATTTCTTTGATGTGACAGAGCAAAGACTTAGCGATTTGCGAAGTCGTTGATGGATGCTGTGATATGCCGACGTAATAAATTCAACACGGAAGAGAATGATTGATAGCTCGATTATTATAAAAACAATTATTTTATCCACACTTATTTTATTCCTATATTTCAGCAAAATAAAAATAAAAGGTTATATTAATATTTTAGCTAAAGAAAAAGTTTGCCAGAGAGATGTTTGTTGTTAAGTGTTATTAACGAGTTTTTATTAAAATTGTAAGTAAATTGTAAATGTTTGTTCCCTTTGAAAACAACAGAATAGATTATAATCAAATAATCATAAATATTATTAAAGTTATATTCAGAGAGATATTTTTAAAATATTGTTACATGGTTTCGTTGAAAAAGGCGAATATTTAAATATGGCATCCGTTATTGTTTTAATAATGAAGCTGTGATAAGCACTGTCTTCGATTTTCTTTGTCCAAATATGACGAATATTAAAAATAGTTCTTGGCAGTGTTAAGTTTTCCGGACGCAAACGTACTACGTTATCGTAACGGTGGTGCAGAAAATAGTAAGCAATCACTACTTAATGCCACATTAAAAACTGCCGAAAAATTTTTTTAATTGCAATGTTTTGCCTTTAATATTGTTTGGCAATATAAAAGAAATGCTAATTATTACCATTTCATTGCTGCGAATAAGCAACCATATTTTCATTTTGAATAGATAATCGGCATTACTTCATCGATAACAGATCAGTTTTAAGTACAGAGAAGAAGCGGGAAGCATTCCTTTTTATTACGACGTTAAATCGTGTTCGTGTTCGTGTTCGTACGATGTAATGTTGTGAATGCAAGCGATTACTGTGTTGCGCGTACTTTTCATCTCACATCTCAGCTTGACAGTTTTCTCTTAAAATCAGCAACAACGATGCGATGTCGTGTTTGCCAACTCGTTTGAGCCGGCAGCCATGAGCGATTTTTTACCTTGCACTTGTTACACTTGCGAGCGTCACTTACTTTTCCACATTTTCGTTTTCATTTTCCACTGAAGTGAAGCGTCGCGGTTCATAACGGATCTTTTCGGTCATTGGATGGATGCTGGGGGCTTAGAGATCCAGTGAACAAGAAATGTAGTAGACTCGCATTCGAAGCTGCTGTCGAGGTGTTGGTAGTGTTTCGTTTGCGCTGCTCCGGGCTCATTCAACCACATAAACAACTCCAGACAAAACATCAAACAACTGTTACAGCGCGGTGCCGCCGCGTATACGTAACAACTTGTGCTTTGCCGTTATTATTTTGTTGTTGTTGTTGTTGGTTTTCATTCAATTTATATGATTCAAAATTTTTCTTTCGTGATTGTTTTGGGGAAAAGTGAAGTTCGTTAGCATGTGATTTGTAGTGTAGCGTGTGTGCAACGGCCGCTTTGCATCGCGTCGACTCCTTTTTCCCCGCATTGAGTTTGCTTGTGTGCTGGCATCTCTCGAAGGCTGGACGGGATTTGGAGTGGTCTTTGGATCGGTATAAATCGCATCTGGAATGAAAGAAGTAACCACATTCGGTGTACCGACGTCTTGCAGTAACGTTCATGTTCGAGCGCGACAGTAGAGCTGAGTTAAAAAGAAAGTAGTAGTTTTCAAGTAGTAGTGAAGTGAATTTGAAATACGTTCGGTGTTTAGCACAAGAAACGACAACCAACGGCAATGCTAAACTTAAAGCTTACAGTAAGAATGCATTTTTAGTGATTGATTGATTGATTTTTATTGATTGTTAAAATCAATATGAAAATAATTTGCTAAAAACAATACTACATACCTTTTTTTCTGGATAATTTAAGATTTTTTAAATATTGTTCCTTGCTTTGTTTTTAAATATTTGCTGTAGATTTGCTGTACTCTTCTGCTAGCTGTCGCAGCAGCTGCTTTGAAGTTACACCATGAGGAGTACCTCAGCCACGCGGAGGAACCAGCGGAGGCGCGCGAGATCACGGAGCATCATGAGGAGGTCGAACACAAGCACGCCACCTCGCATCAGAGCCTCAAACTACATCACTTCCACCCGGTGCCAGTTTATATCAAGAAGGAGGACCAACATCTGGTGAAGAAGCCAATCGACATCGGTTGGGCCAAGCTTAAGTTGAAGCAGGTGCATCCCAAGAGCGAACATCACAACGGGCACGGCTTAGTCATCGAGCACGAGAGTGTGTCCCATCGACACGGTCACGAGCATCATGATCACCACGACCACCAGGAGTCCAAACATCAGGAATACTATCAGCCTTATCACCATGAGTAAAGGAACAACGATGATGAGCAGTAATATGAATGAGGTGCAGAGAGTGAGAAGAAGTGAAGCAAGAGACAAAAAAAGATGAAGGAATATAGAGATAAGTAGAAAGACATAGAGAAATGAAAGCTAAAAAGAAATACGGCAAGCAGAGACAAAAAATGGATATAAAACCAAACGAAATCTATAGTCTTCATTTGGATAAAAGAAACGGAAGATTACTGTGGTTTCTCTTTTCCTATATTCGTCGAATTCATCGGAAAACTAGGAATACTACAAAATAGATACGACAATAATCTAAAGTTTCGTTTATCCAAATTATGGCCTCTATAGGGAATAAAATATAAAATTAAGAAAACGAGAGAGAGACAATATCTCTCGTACCACTTGATAGCTATATCTTTTCCTCCTTTTTTTGCAACTACCAGAAGGATATGATAAAAGGGAACGTGTTGAAAGCGAAAAGGGGGAAAACAGAGGCGTAGGAAAAGTTAATGGAAGAATTTTAAGTCATGAACGGTTAAAATGGAGTTCGAAGGAGTGTATTTTGCCAAAATTGATACTACATATGTCGTACCTATAATTATAAAATGTATATATGAATGTATAAGAATAAATGTTTCTTCTAATTTGACTTTCTGGGAGAATTACCAACCTAGCTATCCTTCTGAAACATGCTTATAGAATCATTACAAAACACAATACTATCTTCCTGAGCTGAATGGAGGAAAGCATTACTCCCAGATCCTCTATTTAATGTTAATAAAACACTAATAGAAAAACCATACTATAAAATTCTTTTTATAAATATTGTATTTCTATGGAAAATTGAAAAAGGGAAAATTTTCCCTCTTTTTAGTGGACAGGGGCTTTTAGTTATGTTTTACTCAAAATTTCAAGTTTCTATATCATAGAAAATGTGATAGAAATGGAGCTTCAAAATTTTTTCTTCCAGAAAACGTCACATGTAATTCCCTTTAAATGTATTATGGTATATTTAGGCGCAGTATATGGATGAATTTTAACGCTGCTAGTGTATACATATATTTTCTTCTTCTGTTAGTATCGCTAATCTATCCTGATTCAATAAGGATTAATCAATTTTTTTAAGTTTATTTGAAGTTACCGTAAGAAAAGCACATCCTTCTAATCATCACAGAAACGGGTCTTCAAACTCGCTCGATGTCGATAAAGCAGTTTCCGAGCACATCATATTTTGTGGCATAGTTTTAGGCATCGTTGTCATAACTTTTCCGTTGGTTTGTTAGAAATATGGCCTAAAAAATACTTTATTCAAACTTTGAGAACAGTAATTGAGAATAAAAAACATTAGCAAGAGTTATTTTCGTTTTTAATATATATTTGATTGTAATATTATTTTAGATCTAAGTATAATAAATTCATTTAAATATTTAACATAGTCATAGCAAACAAAAAAATAAGAAACAAAAAAATTGAACATACCTCTCTAGAAAACAAAAAGAAACCCAAAAAATAAATTGTAATAAATAACAAACAATTGCAGCTAAGATTGGCAGAAACTCATAAAGTATAAGCTGCAATTATTTAGAGAAAATCTTAATATGTCAATATCAGACATATTACCAGACTTCTCTTGCACCTTTTGGCTTTGACCTCGTTATACTTTCGGTGGTGGTCGTAGAGCCAAATTTGCCTCGATGTCCTTGATAGCTCCGCTGCGCAGTGGATTCTTCTTGGCACCGCCTTTAGCGGCTGGCCCTCCACCACGTTTGCCCCGCTTCGAGCCGCCATGCCTGCCGCCGCCATATTTGTGATTGGAATGAATTGGTTCACGGTCACGCTCACGTTCCCCACTACCGTGTAGTTTGAAGCTGTGTTGGTAACCATAACCTTCAGGGTTGTTGTTGAATTTTGGGCTGTAGCTATCGTACTCCAGCGCTTTCTGCGCATTCACACTCTGTGTGTACGAAGGCTTTGTACGATGCTTATCCCAGGGCGCAGCCGATGGCGAGTCCTCATATTGGTTGGGCAGCGGCTCCTTTTTTAATACATACTGATAGGGATTCATAACAGGGTAGCCTTCGTCGACGTGCGGTACACCAGACTCGCGCGAGTCTTTCTCACCCGACTCGTTTGAGGCGGATGCCGAGGAGTACGAAGAGTGATCCGCAAAGTTACCGTTATACGCCTTGTATTCCGAAGATTGATCTGAAGGCTTCGATTTGCGGTACTCGGGTGGTACTCGACGCGTCTTCTCTGGTTTGTATGGCAACGAGTTGATGTCGTGGTAGATCTCCGAGTTGAAGTAGAGTTTTGTTGGTTTGCCTGTATGCGGAGTGTGAGGAGGCGCCATAGCCAAATGATCGTCGGGATCTTGAGTGGTAACTACGTGAGACAAGTCAAAGTCTTCGAGATTCTTCAGAGCGGCGGAGTGATCAAACTGATCGTAGGATTTCAATGGCAGCGTGTACGGCTTGGAGACGGTTTTCACGGTGGCTGTTTGCAGCGGTGCATGAGCCTTGATCTTGTAGATGAACTCTACGTTTGGCGCTAAGGCTTCTGACATATCTTGGTGTTGTTGTTGTATGGATATTGGTGCCTGGTAGGGGCTCTCAGGATCGGGAGTACGATATTGCGGTTTCTGGGTAGCGTGTTTCGGCGAATGATGGCGATTGCCTACAGAGAAGTCGATAGAAGCCGAGTTGCCCGTTGGGCCTTGAGATTTTTGAGCCGATTGACCTCCTTGTGCAGCGTAGCCATCGTCCAAGTGCGAAGTGGAGCTTGTAAACTTAGTACGAAGTGGGCCGCTTGTAGGACGCTTGTCCTCGCCTGCAGCGAGCGACATTACCTTATAGTAGCTTTTTGGTGGCGGATGCGGCTCGGTTGATGTCGTAATAATTTTGCCCTCTGCTTCCAACTCCTTCATGTACCTCATTACCGATTTCTCGATCTGTTTCATGATTTCAGCTTTCGGTATCTCGGTAGAAGCAGAAACTCGTATTTTCTCCTCATTCTGCTGCTGGGCTTCGTTGTTATTGCCGTGGTAAACGGGTCGGTATTTGGTGTGGTAATGACGGTCCACGAGCTGTTGTTGTTGCTGCTCATAGTTGACGGGCGTATCGTAGAGTTCGTAGGAACGTGTCACCGGATCCTTCTCGTACACCGGAGCTGGTTGCTGTGGCGGAGTAGCTGCAGCGGGATCACGTTCGGTCAAAGCTTCGTATTGCTGCGGTTCGATTCCCTGCTGGTGCACCACCATCTGCGTATGTTGATGGAGTTCTACTTGATGATGCTGCTGTTCGTTTTGTGTCTGTTGGTGGCGATGCTCTGCCTCCTGCTGCTGTCTTTCAGCCTGTTGCTCGGCCAGCAACTGCGCCTGCTGCATCTGAATCTGCAGTTGGTCCTGTAACTGGGAATCTAGTATTTGTTTGGGATTCGGTTGTTGCTGCTGCTGCTGTTGTTGGTATTTGTAATGTTGATGTTGCTGTTGCTGTTGCTGCTGCTGATAACGCTGATGTTGCAATTGCTGTTGCTGCGCATGCCGTTGAGGCTCTTCATCTTGCTCCTGGCGGTGTTCCTGCTGTAACGGCTCTTCGTCTTGCTGCTGTTGTTTCTGTGCTGGTTGCTCGTACTCAGGCGACTTTTTGCCAACCATCTCATAGAAATCATACTTTGTTTTATTGTTGTCGTTGTTGTTATTGTATTTGCTATGCTTGATCCTAAGCGGTGCCTTCGGTGCCTGACTGGAAGCCTCTT
Organism: Thecophora atra; assembly: GCA_937620795.1. Classification (NCBI taxonomy): domain Eukaryota; kingdom Metazoa; phylum Arthropoda; class Insecta; order Diptera; family Conopidae; genus Thecophora; species Thecophora atra. The sequence continues at coordinate 21,349,744 of OW569397.1, read as the reverse complement.
CCGACTCCGCCTCTGCTTCGGCCGGAATGCGGATAGGCTCATTCAGGCGTGCGCCATGCATTTGCATTGCCTTCGCCACGTATTCCTCCGCCGTCTTCGATTCGTCAAGCGCCAGTTGCGCTTCGGCTTCCGACCGAATGCGATTGAGGTATTTGGAGTTCAGTTGTTGGTGCGGTAGCATGCGCGGCGAAGGGGCCGCTGCTGCCGGTGGAGCTTTACCGCCGCTCGGAATAAAATTAACATCTGAGTTGCCGTATGAATAATCACCTAAATAAAGAAAGGAATCATTTGAAATTGGGTTTATTCGGTGCCAATTTTAATTGATATTCATCGTTTCTCCTCTTTCTTCTTGTCTTTTCATTCGTACCGGGTTCTTCGGAGTTTTCGGCGTAACTGTCGCCTCGTCGATATTTATTCGGCTCGGCAGGATTCGCCGCTAAAGCTAATTGATCCGGTATCGCGTCCATTTTGTCGGTCACTTCGTCGAAAGCTCGCTTCGTCGAACTCGCCGATTGATAATGCAGTGACTGGAGGCCGGCGGCGAGAGCATCGTTGAATAGCCAACATGGCAGCTAAACAAGTGAAATTAATGAAAACGAGAAAAAGAAGGACGAGAAAAAGAAAGAAGAATAGAGGAAAACTGACTTTAATTTAAAAATAATACAAAAAATATAATGTTTTATACAAATATGATTAGTTTTTACATTTTAACGTTTATATTCATTGTAAATAAATTGAATTGAAAATTAAAATATTATATTATTCATAAATTACTTAATATTTCTTTTTTATTATTTGATTTCTTTCTAACTATTTGATTATTATCTGATGTTTGCATAATTGGCTTTTCGCTCCTCTTCTTCGTGTGTTTTGCACGGATTAATATTTAAATTAATCAATGATTTCGTCTTTCCCATGTTTTTCTATTTTCTAAACACGATTTTGTTGTGTTGCAATTGAAAATCCATTAATATTTTGTGCTAATGCAAAGCGTAGCACAATAGAAGCAACAATAATTAATCTTCATAGCGACAAACAGAGAAAAACGATTTGAGAGAGTACAGCAACAATCATGAGAGATATGCAACAACAAACAGAAGAAGAAGAAGAAGAAGAGTTACGTGCAGTGCAAAAAGTGCAACGACAGCATTACAACAACTACAACAACTTTCGCTTTCGTTTCGTTCCGTTCACTTCTTGGCACGCAGTTCGTTCACATGCGATTTGCTGAATTAAACCATAGAGAAAGAATAAGTTATTCTTTCTCTATGATTAAACGAATGATTGAATTAATGATTTGAGGTAATTTCCAGTTGGATCGCTCTAAGTTTCTATGTTTTTGGTGACTTTTCATAGCTCTGCTTCTAGTTTTCGGTTTCTTCTTTGCTTTTTTCTATTTTTCGTCAAGTAAGTTCAAGGTTTTGCTTATCCTCGAAGCAGCTGAACTGGTTCCGGTTCGTTGCTACTTTTTGCTATCTCTTTGCATGATTTTTAGCAATTTCTGATTCTCGTATTGATTCGTGAGTACTTCTTGGATTTGTAGCTAATATTTTTCGTTTTAATTTGAATACTTTATTTCAATTTATTTACTATTTCTTTGCTTCTTTTAAATCACCATTTAAAATCAACATTTGATTGCAAAAATTATAAAAGAAACTATTTTTTATTTAATTTTAACCATTACTGCTCATTTCATCATTATTTATGATATATTTTAATTTAATTTTAATTTTAATTTAGTTTAAATTAATAATTTTAAATTTAAACAGTAATTAAATTTAATTTTTTGATTTGAACCAATTAATTATATATTATATTTTATTAATTTATTTAATTTTTTTATTCTTGTTGAATATGAATGTTTTCTCAATATTATTAGCACAACAATTTGCATTATTTTTCCATTATTTATTTGGCTCTAATTAAATTCCTCAATTATTATTCTTTTTTATCTTCTTTTTTATATTTTTATTATTTATTTATTTTTGTTTATGTTATTATATTTATGAGGTATTTTATAATTTTTATTATTAAGTTTATTTCACTTTAGTCGTTACTCCGCTCAGACCGTTAAATTTGAAAAATTTATTTCGTTTTTGCACTTTAATCCTCGAAGCGAACAGAACGAGCAGCACAATTGATCCATCGAATAATTGGCTTGATTAATTATATAAATTTTTGGTATTAAATACAATTTCGATTTTTATTCCTTGAGTTATTTTTGTCTTCTATTAACGACGCATCCACGGCGCGAGGACAACGATTTAAAGTGTTTCTTTTACGAGTTCAATGGGATATCCACTGGCGCTGCTGAGTGTCGTATCCACTTCGTTTCGGCAGCAGCTACTTACTATCAACAACAACAAAGCTGCGTGTTTGTATCTCAACTTCTGCGCGATCATTTCACGGCTGTATCTGAACATAAATTGTTTTCACAACGTGTCCAGTTGTTGGCTTTTATAATGAAGCGCTGTGCTGGCTCAAAGCAAAAACAAAAAAAGCAGACAAGTGAAACAAACGAAAAAAGACGAACAACAGCAACAATAAGTAAATTGTACAAATTAAAAAAAAATTGGAAATAAATCGAAGAAAACCTGGTGTAAAAAACGATGAGCAGGTGATGAGAACGGGGCGGGGAGTGGGTGACGTTGATGCATTGTGGATTAGGATAAAAATAAAAGCAAAAAAAGACATACGAAAAATTATATAGAAAAAGTTTTGAATCGAATGTAGTTCGCGGATACCAAAGCGATTTTTTTGGCGCTGAAAAACTCAAGCATGAACCTGTGTTTGTGTACTAAAAGACCGTTACACAGACAGACAAGTACTAAATATTTGTTGGCGGTTCAATGATGTTTTCGAAGCCGCTGTCAACTTTTCTAATTCTGCTGCTGAATGGAGTAATGTTTTTGCTGGCTGAACTGTTGATATTTCAGTTTTTATGCTTTTGTCACATTTTCAACGTTGTTAATTACGATAACAGCAACAAGTGACAGTGAAATTTGGTGCAAATGTTTTATTAAAGCGTAAAATGTTTGCGCTACTTTTTATACACCTGTGATTTTAGTGATTTGGTTATTAAATAGCTAATAATGGATCCAAGTCCAGTTTTTTCCTTTTTGTTTTTAAATCTATTTAATTTTTTCACTCTAATTTTCAGATTGAAAAGTTGAAATTAATCACTTAATCATTTAATATTAATTAAAATTAATTTAATTAAATTAAATTATGGTGAATTTTCTATCGCTGACTTTAAAGGTATTCTTAAAAGTAGTTAATTTATGAAGAATTTTTTATGTAGAAAAAATTAATTCTCATACAGCATTAAAAAGCTACAAACAATGAAGTCAATGAAGAATAAAATTATAGTTAAATTATAGTATCAAAAAATTAGTAAAGATTTAATTCAAAATAAATTTTTACTATAAAATTACAGTTGCAGAAATTCAGCTAAAATGGATTTATTTTCAATTTTAATACTAACCGATTGATTACTTGATTCGAAGCATTTTATTATTGTAATTATAATTAATTATAGAACTAAATTTACAGCTTATTTTATAAAATAAATTTGTTACCCCTTTTTCCATCAATACAAAACATTTTTAATTTATTTGTTTTCTTTCAATGAATAACTTTTTGTCTACATAAAGTCTCTCAAATATCATATTTTTATTGGTTATAAAAGCATTTATGCATTTTTGCTTTTGCAAAACTTTCAGAAATTCTCTTTTTATTTTTATTGTTTACTTTCATTGCTGAAAAGAATTTTTAGTTAGTCCAATTTCTGTAGCTTTTCTTCTCATCACTCTTCTTTAAAACATTTATTATTTCTCTTCCTTATATTTTTCAATGAATAACGAATCATTTAATGTTTTTGATTGAAAAGTAGTTAGTAAAAATTAGTTTTTTCCAGTTTTTCTTTCAACTTTTGGTTGTGTTTCGGTCTGTTTTGTGAAGATCTTAAAATTTGAGGTGGAAAATCTTGGTTTAGACTTAAAAGTGTGATAAAATAGGACTATAAAATCGGTCTTTTCTTGTTGCCTGAATAGCAGCAAACACAGCAGTCACAACTGACATACAATGACGGACAAACAAGACGAAGAAAGCTCTGATCATTTAAATCCTCTTGCAGTGCAAAGGAAGAAGGGAAAGGAAAAGAAAGGCGAGGCGAAAGGGGAATTACTGGGTTTATTGGTTTAGTTGGATTCGTAATAAAATGCTTTATATCACTTTCTGGACGTTAAATTAAAACTAAGAAAAAGGCAGAAGAAACGAAATTTTATAACGTTTTATGAACTACAGAAAACATAAGAGAAAATTGATTTCGTAACACTTATATTATAAAGCAATAGCTTTATCTCTCTTAATTGTTTTGTTTATTTTTATTATTGCTTATTTTCTTTAATGCTTACAAGTTTTATTATAACATAATCACTTCCCAATAAGAATCATCACAAAGAATCAGTTGCGCCTCCGTTTGAATACCAGAAACCGCTTTAACATGAGAACAGATTTCAGTTTAAAGCCATCCAACACCTTCACCATCTTCAAGGTTCTCTTCATCTTCGACATTGCCAATGGAAACCTTAGATGCAGCTTCTTGTATGCTGCAATTCAACTCTAGCAAAATTCAGCTTCGATTCCACTCTTGGCCATGATACTGAAAAGGAAGTCCGTCATCCGATTCAACAAGTCTTTAAACCAGCTGCAGTTTTACGATCGCTTCAAGTAACAGCAAAACTTGAGCATTTTGATTATGAAGCAGCTTTGTAGCTTTTATGTTAAGAAGATGCAAAAGTTACGTTGTGGCCTGAATAAAATATAAGCTAATTTTCCATCAATTTACTTTGTCTTTAGAGGGCAATTTTAACGCGATTCTAATGCATCAATTCCCGGTTGAGGTCTAATAAGGGAAAATAGTAAAAATTAATATTATTTGGGAATTAATTTTTGGATAAATTTTGTGTAATTTAATTAAGTTAATTTTAAGTTAAGGTGCGAGTTAATTTTAACTTAAAATTTAAGTTTATACTGATCACATAGTTAATCATGTAGAGTGTTATATTCGACAGAGCTGAACCTTAAATACATTACAATAATGCCTCGAAAAAATTTAATGGAACTTGAATTTATTTTGATTTCTCCATATCTTTCCTCTGTTATTTCTTTAACGGTTCGTCCTGTGATCGCGATATCATGGACAGTTAGACTGACGGACATGAATAAATCGACTAACGAGGTGTGGCTGATCAATAATTTATGTATATATTCTTTTCTATCTATATGTATACTTATCTATCTATTATGTACATACTTTTCTAAGTGTTATTTGTTTTGATAATAACATCAAAACCGCAGCAACTCCAACGACAACAGCAATAATTAACCATAAACTTGGCTCAAATAATTAAGGCCAAATGCAACTCTGCGCCCCGCTCAAGTCAACGTCACGACAACAGAAAGTGAAAAACCTGATGATCTGATGATGTAAAAAGAAAAGATCTGAAAAATATCATTAAACCGATCAACGATCGCACAACGTCATTTCGCGACTCAAACACGTCGCAGTGTTGCCACCTTGTGCTGCAAATAATTGCACGCAACATGTGCCAACAAACAAATGAAAGTTTTTCTCAATTTTCTTTCAGTCAGCGTTTGACTTAGTGACAGTCGTTAATCAATTCAATTGAATGACTTTGATTTTGAATTCGATTTGAATTCCATTTGAATTCGAAGCGATTTCGATGATTAGACTTTGATTACGGTTTCGATTTCGATTTTGTTGCTGTTTTCGGTGTTGTTACCGAGATCAGTGCGACGGCTGATGTTCAGGCCGGAGTTGGCAGCAGCGGGTTCCACCTGCACCGAAAACTGTGCCAAAAAAGAGGTTCAAAAGCACCTGAGCGAAGAAGCGACGAGCCACTGAATAATTGAACGATTTAATGAATAAATGAAGGAGCTGCACCGGGACTGACGCAGTGAAGACGTAATTTTTTGGCGGATTTGTGATTTCTTGCCAATCGCTTAATAAAAAATCCAGCAGAAGTGTAAAAAATGTCTGGCCATCGGAGATTGTTTTCACTGAATATTTTACGTAATTTTTGTTATGTTTATGTTAAAATAATTCGATTCAATAATTGCTAGTCAAGTCTTCCTTATCTGGGTAATAAATTAATGTTTAATACTCAGCGATTTAATTTAGTTTAGGTTTTCACTTGAAATGGTTTTTGCGATCGCAAATAAAACTTTTTTCGCTTTTTATACCCTACACCTTAAGGTTGAGGGTATATTCACTTTCTACCGGAGTGTGTAACGCATAGAACTAGACAAGATAGGTATGGAAAAGTATATATATTCTTGATCAGCATCACCACCGAAATTGAAATAACGATGTCTGTCCGTCTGTCTGTCTGTCTGTCTGTCCGTTGAAATCACGATCACAGGAGAACGGATTAAGATTTCAAAATGAAATTGGGCAAAAATATTCGTTGCTATGTTGGGGTGTTTCGTATTGAAAATGGGCAAAATCGCCCAAGGACCACACCTACTTTTTATATTGAGAGTGCAGGTACCTCTGTTTTGCCTATTAAAAAACGCCATATCAGCATCACTTTTTGAGAGAAGACAAGAAAATTTTATATGTAGTTTTAGACTAATGCTTCCAGTTAATATGCCAAATATGGGCGTGATCCGCCCACTTTAAAAAATTTTTTGTTTTTATTATAATTATTATATATATTATTATATATATTTATTATTAGATATATAATATATATATTGTATATATATACGAGTATATACGCAGCTTTAAGGTTTAGGGTATTTCGGCTACAGCCCGGCTGTAGACAACACCTTTACTAGTTTTGTCTTATTCTTTTACTATTTTATTCTTTAATAGCTTCGTAATGCTGAAAATCTCCTAGATTATTGACATTTAATGGATAAACTTTGTAATCCGTCGCTACTTTACTTGACTTTCCTCACAAATTATAATCTGCTTGTCTTATTTTTGTCTTTAATATGCCTTATTTTGGTCCCAAATATGTTTAAACCCTTAACAGCTGATTGCAAACTATTTTCGTTCCATTTCCACTTTTTTTTGTGGGAATTTTATGATCCCGAGCATAGATTGATTCCAGATATTTATTTTGCTCTCAATTATTTTAAATGGAAGCATTCTTATATGGGGAATCGTGTCGCTAATCTGCGGTGGAAATATGGTATAATAATGAGCGATGTTGCTTTGTTATTCTTGCTCTTAATTTAAATGCTTTTGGTCCATTCAAATTTCAGTGTTTTAGTCTTCAAAAGCATTTGTTTTGTTCGTGATGTTTCTTAGTCTTCATCTTGTTAATGTTATTTTATGATTATTTATTTATTTATGTTATTTTTGCTATTGCAAACAACAACAAAAGCACCTTTAAGTAATTATACAAAGGAAAAACCAACAAACTTCAGTAAACCGCTTTTTGCTGCGTTGCCAACCATTTGCAGCGAGTCCATCAACTTGAATAATTCGAGAAAAAAGCAGGTTGTTGCACTTAAAGACGTTGCAATTAAGACAGAAAAAACACTGCGTTCGAAGAAACGTTTGAAAAGAAAATTAAACATTGACTGGCAACGAAGATGAAGAAAAACTTCATTTCTACGCTTGGCAATGTTAAGTTCGACTTTTTTCTAAGAATTTTCCAACAACCATTTCCCGAATGCGAAAGAGTCCAGACGTTAAGCAGGAAAATTTAAGCCGATGCGATTTGTTGTTAAGAGGAAAGAAAAAGCAAACTGAAGATAAACTTCGGTATAGTTAAGAAAAACAGTTGCTTGTAAGGAAACAATGGCGATTGCTAGTAGCCGCAACAATGCGATCAACATAACAACAACAACAACAACATATCGATAATTACGCTTGTACCGACGATGAGACGATGACGAGGTTGGTTTTTTAGCCGTTGAGGAAATGATTTTGGCGAAGTTTTTCTTTTGTTGTGCTGGCTTTTTACCTATTTATAAATGCAAAAATTGGTGCAACTTTTATAATAACAGCAACTGTTATTCCGACTCTTGAATAAAATGAGAAAAAATCCTTTTTCACAAGTTTTTTTTAATGATAAACTAGCAAAAATTATTTAAATAGCAAAAAACAATTAACGACTTCTCTGCGAAAATTATTCGAACGCTAAATGAATGGAAAACTTACTAATACTCAGACAAAGATAATGCAACACGTCTCATTCATGTCACTTTGTTGTAACCTGTGTTTTCTGTTTAATTTCTGTCTGAAAGTTAATAAAATAAAAGCAAAACTGCAAGAGAAGAAAATTAAATTATCTCAATTTTTTGCATTTTCCAATTTTTTTCCTTTTGCGTTTATGTTTTGCTTTTTGTTTTATGGTGCAGCTTGAACTCTGCCTCTTCACTTAACTTTGCAAATTTAACATGCATTAAATTCGCGATTGTAGTTGGCAAAATTAATAAACAGTTTAGCAATTTGAATGAAAAGAAATTTAAATTAAAACAGAAAAATAATTAAAGAATTTAAGGCCAGGACATAATAATAAATTTCGTAAGCTAATAAATCGTTAAAAAATTAAAGTAAAATTAATTGTTATGTAGACAATATAAACTCCAATAACTGATGCTGTTATTGTGATTTAATAGTTGATTTATAATTTTATTTACTTATTTCTCTATCTAAAATTGCACAAAAATGTCCTTAATTCATTCATTTGTGAAATTAGCTCAATTATAATTAAAAATTACTATTACTAATTTATATCGTTACTTAATTTAATGTTTGTTATGTTTATTGTAAATATTTATTTATATATTTTAGATTTAATTGTGTGAATGTGCACATTTATTTATATATTTAATGACAGCTTTTATTGCTTGATCAGAATTTATTCTCATTTTAAGTTCTATTACAATTCTATGTTTATAAGTTTGTAGAATATTCAAGCACGACAATAATAAAATCGCTCATACGCGATGTTGTACAAGCGCTGTTTTTATGGTGTGATTTTCTAGTATTTTAAGTTGAGTAACAGTTGCTGACGTTAGCTTTCTCTATATACAAAAAAAAAAAAAAACATTGATCTACAAATGTAAAGCAACTGCAATAATAAACAACAAAAAATAATGCAGTGGAAAACTGAACGAAAAACAAATGTTGTGGAGTGATTAATAAATAGCAATAAATATGCGATGCATGTAACCGAAACTAACGCTGTAAATCTTATCTAATCTGTGCCATCGTCTTAACACTTTGCAGTCCCGCAGAAAAAAAGAATAAAGAGAAGGGGAGCAAGGGGAGAATGCAGGAAAAGCAACAACAAAAATCAACTAATTACTATGCGTCGACTCAACGACCATGAAAAACAAATCGTACAAAAAATTTCATTTTCATTTTATTTTTTGATGCATTTTGGTGAATGATTTATCGAAACTGTGGTGGTTGGTGCTGTTGTTGTTTTTGTGCATCAAAATGCAGACAGAATACGTATAAGCAAAGGGCAGCCATGAGTTGGACATGACTTGGACTCATGAGTTATACGCAATTTTGAATAATTACGTTCAATTGCTTCAATGCGTATTTTGATCATGTTTTATAGATTTTAAAGAAAAAAAAACACATAGAAAATAGGAACATAATAATAATCCATGTAAAATCATTTTAGGCATTATAAAATTAGAAAAAATGAGTATTTTTGAAGAAAAGAAATGAATAAAATTGAACCAAAAAGCAGAAAACCAAAAATTAAATCAAACATCAAATTAAATTAATAAGAAATTCAGACATTTTCACGCAACGCAATTCGTTCAACGTCCACATGGATTATGGATAAGAAGAGAGAGGAAAACGCAGTAGTGTTGATGGAGAGACGAAATGTTTTGTAAACTATACATGAAAAGTCTGGTCAATGTCCTTCTGAAGTATTCGTGATACAATAACAGCAGCTACCAAACACGAATTTTCAAGAAAAACATATTCAAACGGTAAGGAAAATCCCATACAAATTATTAATAAATATCAAACAAAAATAAAATTGCAACAAATCAAAAAGCTAGTAAAAAAGTTAGTAAATAATTATAATTCGCTCATGATTATGTAAAGAATTTTTGCATGTTTTCGTTTCCTGCTTCATTGTTGAAATTGAAGTGAACAAGCGATACATAGATTGAGGTCGGTGTTGTTTTATGGGTGTCTGAAACGTACGAGAAAATTAAACAAAGTATTGGAGCAATACTTTCAACAGGTATTGAGAATAAATAAACTTAACCCAAACAAAACTGAAATTGTTGCATTTACAAGAAAATATAAGCTCAAACTACTTGGACCAATAACAATGGATGGAGTAGATATTACTTGCAATCGAGCAATTAGATCCTTAATGATCTGTAGATCCATTGCAGGAAAGAGATGAGGATGTACACCGTCAATCATGCGATGGATATATGTGATGATAACTAGCCCTACCATCACATACGGAGCTATAGTTTGGGCAGTCAGGTCAAGTCAAATTACAACATGAAAAACCTCAAATAGGGTACACAGACTAGCTTGCTTACGTACAACCGGAGCGATGAGTACTTGTCCCACGCTACCAATAGAAATCCTATTAGAGTTGACACCTCTACATCTGCATATCCCTGGCACTTGGATATGGGGGCCTGAAGATTGAGTCAGAATATCTTTCAAAATCTCCTTGAATATCTCTCTCACAGACCAGGCTGCAACCGAGATTCAGTATTACTAGATCTTTTAAAACTCTCTTTTAAAAAATATCCAACGGAACTTCGAGAAGAAAAATAGTGGAATCCTAACTGACAGAAGAGCTGCGCTAGAGGCGGTAACCTCATACGGTATCAACTCTAGGGTTGTATGGGATCTATTGTGGCTACCAGGGCATGTTGGCATCAAAGGCAACGAATAAGCAGATCGCCAAGCTAGAGAGCCTGGCAATACTCTATGAGGTGCACCCAATATAGTGTACGAGAAGGTGAGAATTGAAGAACAAGAACTCCTAGATGGATAGAGCTTTTACAGGAACTGTGAGCTCAAGCAGGAGGCACAATAGATCATCAGGTAGTATTGCACTACTCCTTAGTATTAATAATAATAATAATTTCAAAAATAGTATGACCAACAACAAACTCACTATAACCACTCCTCAAATCAAAGTATTCACCGGAAACGACACTATTCGATTCCACATGATGTTTATACATATATTCGGTCTATTTATATTTAAAGAAGTCTACAACAGTTTTAAAGAAACTACAGAAAAGGCAACAAAAATGGAAACCACAATAAAATTAGTAATATTAACAATATTATTATTATCTAGTTAAAACGAATCGGCAGTAAACTAAGAAAACTCTTTTCTTTAGTACCTAATAAAGGTCATGTAATCTAATGACTACATACTACAGTGAAGACACAACATAAGAAAAGGAGATTAATGATAGTAAAAGAAGCGCAGAATAGTTAAAGTAAAGAAAATAGTCAACTCCAGGGAAACGATAGGTATTTTATTATTCACAACATAGAATCCAGAGAATAGAACGACTCAGAGAAGAAGTCATTAACTAATATAACCATTACTGGAGGGATTATATTGATTGTTCTTCTGATTTACAAATCACAATTCTGAATTGCAAGTGTTGCTTCTGAAATACCACTGAAAAAGGTCTACTTTATGTAAGCTTCCATAGCAAAGCTCCATAAAATTCAATTTTAAAATTCAACGAGTTATTCAGATGTGTCCAACGTCGTTACACCAGCCATTCAATTAATATTATATCACTGACCATACAACATTGTATGTATATATGTTGTATGGTCAGTGATTATATGCAAAACACATTATAATTTTCAATTCAATATCTTAACGGCGATTCTTAAGGCCTCATTTATTAGGCCTTAACGGCGATTCTTAAGGCCTTATTTATTAGGCCCTCTAGGTTAGTCTTGGCTTATAATTGTGAATAAATAAAACAATTTACAGATTGGTAATTATTAAGTAGAGTTTACTTTATAAGATTAAAGCTTTGAGATCAACAATTTAAAGAATGTTTTTAGGTCTTTCGGTTTTCAGTTGATTGATTCGGTGCAAGACGAATTGCAATTAGGAATTTAAAAAACAAAATTTAAAAATTTTCGTTTTATTCGTAAATATTCCTAATCATTGCAATCAATGGAGAAATTACGAAACTATTTTCTGAAAACGCTTGACATTAATGTCTCTAACTCTAAACTTTAGAGTCTAATTTTAGACAGACAATCAACGTTATTCGCATCTTAACCTGCTATAGATCAAAAGCATTAATATTTAAATTTTATAAGAAAATATAAGAATTTTTTAAGCCTGTGATAGCATTTTCCAGATAACTTCAAAAATATAGTAGGTAATTACATTATTTTAGATAGTTAACTGCTCTTTTTGCTGTTTTTGCATGCAGCGTCTATGGAAGCAATGGTGCCAAGTCAAAGAAGAAATCTTAAGGTACGGTCAAACAGAACGCGTTATTAACGCCACACCGGGCGTTTTTGCAGTTTTGTGAGTTGTAACACACACGTTCTTATGGCGTAAGTCAAACAGAAAACGCCCGGGTGCGCGTTATAATTTACGCCGAGGTGCGCGTTTTCAGTTTGACTTACGCCATAAGAACGTGTGTGTTACAACTCACAAAACTGCAAAAACGCCCGGTGTGGCGTTAATAACGCGTTCTGTTTGACCGTACCTTTAGTCTAGATACCGGTGCTGCCAGGCCTCTTCTAGCGCAACGGAAAAGAGTACGGAGAGCACAGAAATATCCTTGCAAACTAAATCAGTGTTGCGGGTTGATGTCTCAAATAGAAGCTCAACCTTTTCCCAACAGATGGCGCTTTCAGAGGCAGCTATTTGTGGTATAGAGAGCAATTTTCAAACCACAACGTAAAAAAATGGCAAAATCAGCAATTTGCCACTGGAGATTTGGAAAATTGTGCTGTTTTTTGGAAAATGCTAATTTTGCAATTTTCTTACGTCCAATGGAATTCCCCTTGGCAAACGACGAATCTGAAAAGTAGTATTTTTGCGTTTTTTTGGAATACGAGAGAGATATTACATTAAAAGACGATCTGTTTGAAAATTTTACATTCTGTGCGATAAAATTCCTGAAAGTTGATCTCAAAACGATAACTTAAAAGAAAAGAGAAGATAAAAGTCGAATTTTTTATTGTATTTTTAGTTTATTTGTAAATTTACAATAATAAGACTGACAATTAATAAAGAGACTCTTAATTTCACAATTGAAACAAATAAATCTAAATACAAATATGGGGCAATTAAATTAAAACCAAATACGATAATAACCACGTCACTTCGTATTGAATTTCCGTTGCTGGAGGGCTTCAGAGTCTTCGAAGCCCTGTTTTTCTTCTTCTTCTGTTGGTGGTGGGTGCGCCTGTCAACGTTCGCGATATCAGATGTTGTGCCCGATTTACCACGGAGCACCTTTTCGAGGATCCTCTTGGGAAGTGAGTGTTTAGCAAGCGATACTTTTCGTCGGTTGTGTTCGTCGATTCGTCTTATTATTTCCTCGATTGCTTTGTTGTCTTCAAATGCTTCCTTTCGGCGGCTCGAGATCTCGATTGTTAATCGGTGCATCTGAAGGATTTGTCTATTCAGCTTCAAGTGTGTTTTGAGATTCAAATGCGGCGGCGCGGCGCGGTGCTCCTTCAGCGCTGCCTTGCCGCTGGCTACTCGGTTCGCCTTGTTCGACGCTGTGTTTTTTTGTAGATCTGTTCGTTTGCATTGTTTGCTTTTGTTTTACCTTGTTTATGCTGTCGATCCCTCTACTCGATCCTGACGCAACAGCACCGAAAAACGCGAGCGCACCCTTCGCTCGGCTTCATTCTTCTCGTTCGCCGGAACAAACAAACGACGAAGTGAAGCGCTTGAATATCTCGCAGCTCGCATCTCGCAGACAAAACAAATGGAAACAGTTGAACGCTTATTATTATTATTATTTCATTTACGCAATTACGACTGAGTTTTTTTTGCAATTTCTATTATTTTCGTTTGCTGCTGATGGATCGTGGAAATCTCCTTGAATTTAGGTTAAGCTTGGATGAGTTCGGAGCGAAGAGATTCTGCTGCTGGCGTTGAGCAGATGTTAACTTTTATTTTGCATTTCTTTGCAAAAGAATTTACGCACAATCGCCAGATATTGATTTAGATTCCGTTCGATGTTTCACAATCGCGATGGTTGCTTAAAAATATATTAAAAAAGTGAAGAGGAGAGGAGAAACTAAGGAATGTTTCAGCGTTTAGAAGGATTATTAAATAGATTCCTTTTCCTTTCCTTTCTTAAGGCAGAAAAGGTTGATAAATAAAAGTCAAATTGAGTATTTAATCTTCTAATAAAACTGTCATTAATTTCCTTCATAAAAAAGTCCCCCAAAAACCATTTCGCAGAATTTTCCAATCTAGAATTGCTTTGCAAAATATAAGAAAAGGAAACTCACACAACGTCGTGAAGTGGACAAGAAAAAGATTCATTTCAACTTATTACTTTTTTCTTCTCGTTTCCCTCAGGCCTTCCTTCTCCTCCTCCACCTCCTCCTTAAAAGCAACAGCTCCATTGTATTGCAAGATTTTCCAATTTCTTTGCTGCTGTTGAGCTTTGTACAGCTTCCTTTTCACGATATTTTCGCATCCTGACAAAAAACCTGAACCAGAAAAAATTCCCTCGAGTTGCTTACTTCGGCTTATTTCAGTTGCGTGTGTGTGTGTGTGTGTGTGTGTGTGTGTGTGTGTGTGTGTGTGTCCCCTTTGGTTGTCTGTCTTCTGTTAGCGATGAGACGGAATCAGGCCCGAGGGAGATAAACGCAAATTAAAAGGACGAAAGTGAAAAGCTTGTCACCCCGGAGCCAGTCGCAATGTCAATCACTTAAGCAGGGTGGCCGCCATTTTGCTTAGTTCGACGCGGCTTTATTCGGAGCCTTTGTTTGGCCGATCCATTCACCGCAGCCACCATCATCAGCAGCAGCGTCACCGTGAACCGTGAAGTGAAGCATGATGAAGCGAGCTCCGTCGTCCCGACTCCTGTGAAGGCAAATAAAAAATTGATGTATGTATTCAAGTACATAAATAAAGAGCCAGCCACGTGCATTAGTTATGTGTTCAATGATGTGAATTCGTGTCTGTTGCTGGCTCTACAAAAAGGCACGATTCGATGTGCGGATCCTTTGCCATTTATTTAGCGAGTTTTCGGGCGTCCTTAAAATGGGCTGCGATACACGACCCATCGGCCGCCCTCCCCCTTTCGCCATGTTACGTTGTTCGGAATGAAACGAAAACAAGAAACTTCCCGAGACGAAGAATGACTACGAACAGCAACGAAACCATCGTCGATGGACCTTGTTGAACGTTGTTGTTGTTGTTGCTGTTGTTGTTGGTTTTTGGTTAAAAGGTTTTCCAACTTAATTCTATTACGGTGCAATTTTCATGCAAAATGATTTATCCATGTGCTTCATATAATTTATTTTTAAATATGTACATGTTTATATATTTCGAAAAAGGTTAATATATATGTATAAAAAACAGAACTAAATATAAAATAATTTTTCGCACATTCTACTTTGTTTTTTTCACATCTATGGTGAATTTTGATATCAAATTTTATATTAAAATTGAATTTAAAAACTCTTTTTATGAATGAAACGGTTTACGAGATTTCTGAAAGTATTTTGGCCTCTGTTAATAATATAAAATAAATAACATAAATAGTAAAAAACCAGAGAATAAATAGTAAAGCAAAATATAAAAGAAAATCGAAAGGCTTTAATTCCCAAACTAAATATAAAGATAGTTGATTTATATATGAAATAAATCTTCCTTTATTATACTATGGACTTTCATATAAATCCACTGCCCTTTCGGGAATAATTGTCAACTAATTTAAAGAATCAGCACTAATTGAAGAAAGTAAAAAAAGTATTTATTTTTGTTGGTTCAAACAAAGCTATTGTAATAATATTAAAATATCATTCTCAATATGCTAAAAAATGCAATAGAAATTAAATCATATGTCCTTGGATAAGTTTTTCGCAAATGCAAAATATTTATTTCTATAATTTTGTATATAAATATTTATTATTATTAGTGCAATGTTATTATTAATTTTTAATTTTCTTTAATAAATTTTCTGAATATTACATTATAATTAGAAATATTACTCAAGCCATAGATTTTCTTCTTCTTTGAACTGAAACCATTATTTATGTATTAAAAAACCTATCAGTTTTCTGAGTGATGGCTTTAAGACCTTCTCTGTACTCCGTATTAAAATTAATAAATAAATAAATATCAACTGCACAAAAGCTTAATTCTTTTTTGTTCTTCGCTGAAGATGTTTGCCGTTTATTTTCTTAGTTAGATAAGTCACTTGTTCATATATTAAAGGATATGCGTTTAAACACGTTTAGAAATAGCAGCTACTTTAAGATTTTTATTATTATACTTTTAAGTATTATGTACTAAGAATATTTGCTTGTTTTATAATATTAATATTAGAAATATATATAATAATATATACCCGTAAATAAATATCGACGAAGTCACTTATGCTACTTTTAAATTAAACGTATCATTTATCTTATAAGGAACTCCATATATAATAAAAAGATTTATTTTAAAGAAATAAAATTAAGTCAAAATTAAATAAATAGGAAATACAAATGAAACTAAATAATTAATTAAATATAATAATAATAATAATTAATGAAATAACTAATTCAAAATGAATTACATTTTTAGTAGATTTATTTTAATAGTCAGAAATTGTTTATGTTTAAGTTGATTAATTGTAGAACTTCAAGTTATGTTTTCGATAAACTTCAGTTTAGTAGATTTCAACGTAGTTCTATGTTGCTTCCTCGTTGCTACTCTCACGTTTATGTTTCATTAACACCATCAAATTGTGGAATGTTTTGCCACGTTCGATACGGACAATTACCAGGACGGAGGAGTTTACATCGAAGATTTTCTCACTGTAACAATTCTACTTCCTCTCTCTCCTTTCTTCCCTTCTTTCTGCTTATGAATATACTTGACTATGTCTTTATTATTATTATTATTGTCATTATAATTATAATTATTTGATAAATGAATTTCTCTTTCTGATCAGCTAAATAAATTTGATTGCTGATTTAATTTAAAGAACACAATTACTATAAGGCAATGATGTAATTTGGATTACATATAAATGAATAAATAAATGTTATTTTTACATTATTTAATTATATTCTTTTTATCATTAAATTATAAAAGAGCTGAATTCCTATGATTTATATTTTTTTTCATAAATTTTTAGTTTTTAAATCCATAATTCAATCTAATTTTAGTTATAAAAGGCAAATACAAACTAATAAAACTAAAAAAGAAATACAAATTCAATTTAAAGTGAAAAAACACTAAATGCATTATTAAAGATTTTACAAATAAGATACTATGAATTATATCAATAATATTATTTCCGTTGAGCGTTGAACAAAATTTGAATTAAAATAGAGTAAAAGAGAGTATATAAAAGTCGCAAATTTCTACTACTTTTTTGTATTTTTTCATTTATTTGCTCACTTTTGTGGTACTACTTTTAAAGGCCGTTTGAATTTACAGCACGCTTCTGCTTCCGAAGCATCCTTTCCTCTTCTGTTGCTGGTTTCCTCGCTACTTATTTTCACAAAAAGGAATAAAAAGTCCGTCGCTTTGAAGAGCACCGCGCTTCACCGAAATATGTTTCTGATATTTCAAGGGGGACGGCTGTCATATATCTTTGATAATCGAGCGATATCCAGGGACGTGTATTGTGCGAAGTAATGTACAACAGCAAGCAGTGCGATCCTCTCGATCCTTGCGATCCTTGTTCATTTAATTGCACCAGATGATGCGATTTTTTGTGTGCTCGGAGCTAATCATAGTCTGGACCTCGAGCCAATTGTCGGCAAAACGTGGCCAGATCGAGTTTCATGACGGGCAGCATTCAATCAGCAAACAAACACAAAAAATACAACCCAAAGCGATCATTTGTAAAGCCACAGAAGCGGACGCCGCACGGTATCAATATCACAAAAGTTAAAAACTTGTTGAAACGAAAAAAATATGAGAAGGAAAAGATCAAACAACAAAATACGTTTATACTATGTACATACATATAAAGAAATATATGCATTTTTTGCTATATATAAACCAGGAAGAGACGAAATATGCCCGAAAAACACTGAAGGAAAAAGTTGTTGAAGGAATTTTGGTATTTTAATTTAAAGTTGAAGTATCGATTTATCGAATTTAATACATATTTGTTATTACTATTAATTCTTTATTATAGTATAACATCTGTTATTATATTTAGTTCTTCCTTTTTTCATATTCTTTGTTTAATTATTATTTATACTGTTATTTATAATTCGTGATAATGTTTATATTTTAGCTCGAATGAGTTCCCACTCCTGCAAACAAGTCCCAAGGACTTCTCTTAATAATTGAATTCGCTGTAAAATTAATTGAAGTAACTATTTGAAGTATATTATATAAAAGTAATATATTTGTATATATACATATATATGTATCTTAAACGCGGAAACTGAATAAATGACATAAATAAATATATATTAAAAAAATACTTTAATACATATTATACATATATGCCAAATGTTAATATTATTATTATAATTGTTAAATGCTAAAATTATTTATTAAAATTGTTTATAGTTATTTAATTAGTAAATTTATTTATTTTCTTCAAATTTTTAAATTTATTTTACTCTAAAATTATTTATTTGTATTTGAAACTATTTTCATTAGTTTATTTTATAAATTATTTATTTATTTTTTTATTTTACTGTTTAAGTTTTTATTGTATTCTATTACTTACAGAGAATAGTTTATTAATAATTACTTCTGGATATCAAATTTATAAATACTTGAAACTATTAAAGTTTTATATTCTCTATTTTTATTTTCTTTTATACTTATATTCTATTGATCTTTTCTCGTTATACTTTTCATAAGGAAACTTCAGTTCTTTTATTTTCTCGGTTTCCTTTTTTTTATCCTTATGCTTATCTCTCTTTCCTCTTAACTCCTTTATGTATTTTCCTTAAATGTGAAATGCGACTTTCCGTTTTGGTGGACGGATTTACAGTGATTACATAAATTTCTAATATCAAAGGGTTTAAATTCGAATTTATTTTCCCCCAAAGTTCCATCCATTCCCCTAGTGAAACAGGATTTTCCACATTTCGATGCCTTTTTTGGTCCTAACATGACCACATTAAAGAACACGTGAGTTTTATTTCAAGTTTCTGTTGAAATCAGCGTCATTATTGAGTAATGAATAATGAAGTCTGTGGGCGAATGTGTTCAACAAGATGCTTCCAACATGTGGCGAAGGTGCAGGGAAGGGGGAGGGCGGTGCTAACTCAAACTACAATTAAAACTCGTTCGTGTCTATATTCTTTTGCATAAAATTTAATCTTTTTCCAGCATCAATTCCTTTGGGTCCATCATCGAAACCCCATTAAATTAAAAATTGATTAAAGCACTCGATGAGGCATTCGGACAGACATTTTGGGCGGTTTTCAAGCAGTCGTTTGACTTCTTGTAACCCACTCGCCGGAATTTTTACAGTCCCGGATCCACTAGAAAACAAATAGAATGGGCTCTACAATCTCACGAAGGCAACACCAACTTCTGCAAAGACTGAAGCTCGTTTTCCTATTTAATATAGAATCAATTCCGGTTGAACAGCGAAAGAGAGGAAAGATTTTAGTGTATGAAGGAACACCAAAGAAGGACCCTACAAAAAGTACTAAAAACACGTTAGCGTTTTTTCCCGAGTTTCTATAAAAATTTTCCTTAGACTAATTTTTTGTTTTGCTGTACATTGTGTATTATTTCCCCATTATTTTCCCGATTAAGTCCACTTCAACTTCGTCTCCTTCAGTGATATTCATATTATTCGGCTCTTTTTTCAACGCTCTGTCTGTCTGAAGTGGCTTTGGAACCTTCTTTATAACTTTACCTAATTGAATAAAATCGCCGTCGTATGCAGGCGATTCAAAGTTTACCTCCGACTACGATGTTGTAGACAGCAGAATAAAACGAAAAAGTAGAGAAAAAGCATCACGAAAACTGTTTTGTTGTTTTTGTCGACTTTCAACTTTAGTAAGTCTTCATTCCTATTCATTATAAATGGTTATTTGATCCATTGATTCATCGATCCATCCGTCCATTGATTTATCTACGCATTCACAAAACTACATCAGCGTCCACCTGCGTGTCTCTCATTCAAACATCCTTCCATTCAGCCGCAGTCGGTGCCGTTATAATGAAGCCATCAGCCAGGGTTGCCCGCAGAAACAGCCATGAATTGAATGGCTTCCCTCTGTGACTTTGCCGCTGAAAGTGATGACGCTGAGCGCACACACAAAAACCGTTATTTTCAATGACTAAACATGGAATCTGAAAGTTGTTGCTGCTGTTATGATAACGGTTGTCGTAGTGCAGTCGCTGCCAAGGGTCCACGTTGTCATAGCAACGCGCCACTTTCGGTGTCGCAGCCTTGGTGTTGGCTGCCATATTTGCGCTTGTAGCTTGCGGCACTTTTTCATCTTTTTTCTACGTTTCTTTTTTCCTTGTCTTGCTTGGTACCCTTCTTTTTTTTCCTAACTTTTTGTTGCTTTTTCTTCTCAACTTGATGATGGTTCTGCTGTGGGTCTGTTTGTGTAGCTGTGTGTGTGTGTGTGTGTGTTTGGCTGCTTTAAGGGTAGTGAAGTTTCCCTTATTTTGAACTGAACTCCTTTTTCTGTTGTTGTTGTTTTTTGTTGGGTGTTTCTTTTCGTTTGGTTGAAGTGTGGCTGCTGTTTTCGTTGTTGTTGGTTCAATTTTGCTTTATATACACGACGGTTGTTAGTATATAAGAAGGGAATCATGATGTAGAAGAAGAAGCAGTAGAAGTAGAGGAAGAAAGACGAAATCTCGTGTGTATGACAGCGAAATTAGTTTTGTTGCTTTTTACTGTAAACGCCTGTCAATGGAGGTGATGTTGTTGTGATTTCAATTTTAGTCCCTTTGAAGTTGATGTGACGACGTGGCGAGCTCCATGGTGACACATCCTCGTAAGGACACCGAAGCGTTCAACAGCAATACTCAGGAGCGGCGGCGAGGGGCTGGCGAGGAGGTAAAGGAGCACATAACCCAACAAAAGCGACAGGCGACTGACAAAAAAGTTTATCACGAAAAGAAGAGGAACGAGTAACAACTGACGAGTGACTTCATGATGAAAGAATAGGTTCTCGTTGCTTGGACGAAGGCGGGGATGGGCAAAGATGTTAATTTTTTGATGTACTTCCCACCACAGATACGAAAAATCCAAGGTTGAAGGTTTTATGTCATCGCAAATTAAATTTCCTGAAGCCATTCGGATTCACCCATTCAAAAAAGCTTTCAATCGTCATTTTCCAGAGATTTAAAGTGTGAATATATGTAAAAAGCATGGAAAATTACTAATTATAAAACGGATCATAAACAATCCATTGATCGATTTGGTCTGAGGTAATTCATTTCCTGATAACCTCTGAACTTTGCTTAAAGATGTGAATATGCATGCGACTGGATTCACGTGAATCCGCAGTTTTTCCAGGAACTATTTTACTCAATATTCCCTTTTCTGAAATTGAGATATTTACACGGATCGCCGATCGTTTGCACTATTAAATATTGCGCTAATTCCCTGAATTTAAAGCAGAAATTATTCCAAATTTTGCAAGAACTTTCAAGAAGATTTCCCTGTTAACCTTTCGAGCCGTTTACGAGTCGGTCTTTTGTTTTAATCGTGGTCCTGGTGCCGAAGTCGACGGCAATCCTGTTTATTGCTCTGGGGTTTAGCGGTTTATTGTGGAAAGTGTTGAGGAAAGTGAGGCCATGCTTACCTGATAACCGTTAGCGATGATTACCTGCAACTGCCAAAGCGCAAGAAGTAATTTTTAGCCCAAGGAATTAAGGAAAAGGCGCTTGTATTATGCAGGTAGATGTTGCTGAAGTGTTTTAAAAGCAGCGTCGCTGCGGGAGACGGCAGCCAGTCAATCGGTGATTATCTCAAAGTAAAGTCATTGTTTTGCGGATCGCTCACGATCTAAAATAATTCATTTACAAATTGCATTAAGCGCACGGAGATATTTTGAATATTTTTCGCCACACGATGAATTGAAAGGCGATATCAATATTCAGAAAAGAGAAAAAAACGAATTAAAAATTCATTCAACACAATTTCACATTCGCTGAAGAAGAATCTGAAATCGAGTATCAATTTTGAGAAGCAAAGAAAGAATTCGATTCGTTTAAGAAATTTTAAGCGTCATTTCTGTCGCAGTTTTTACGAAAAATGCAATCAAAATACATCTCGGTGACTTACTCGTTGTTCCTTTACCAAGAAGAGTTGCGGCGCCGCGATGCCCGTCACCTGCGTCTGTCCAAAACCAAGATTCAACTGACGGACAAACTGATTTCGACGAGGGTGAGCAACATCGGCGAGTGCACCAACGAAGACCTCCACACGCTCAAATGTCAGCTGGACTTCAAGAAGAAGCTGAAGTACGAAGTGCACCGCATCCAACGGCTGCAGAAGCTCGGCATCCGCAACCCGAATCCACACGCCATGACGACGTATTTATAGGAATCTTCACGGAGGAGACTGTTGTTGTTAAAGCTCTAATTTCAAAGAAAACCCCAGTTCAAATGTCAATTTAATTAACAAAGTTGCGACAGGTCGATCGTGAGTATCTATCGATTGTGAAACTATCTTTAGAATTCATCACAGACAGAATTAGAATTTAGAATTCCATTGCTAATATTCAATTTCACGAAAATTTTGTAAGCATCCTTCGAATCGATCGAACTTTGTTATAAATTAGATAAAATTAAATTAAACGTAAAATTATTATGAAAATATGGAATAAATAGAAGAAACCCCATTTTTATATGTCTCAGTTATTTTTTTGGTGGTTTTTAAGGTGGATTTTTCAGATCATTTGTAACAGAAGAGTTTTTAGAGTAGATTTCAGAGAAAAATGTGTTTAAATCGCTTTCTTTGCAGCGGTTGATTCTTCATGCGCCTTTTCCATTAACTCCTAGCAGTATTTAGGAAATATTTTAATTACTGCGCGGAACTCGCAATCGTATCACAAGTGGATGAATCAACAGCATGGAAATGAATACTTGCTCTTCGTTATTTGCGTCGGTGAGGAATTAAAAACCCTCGCTGCGTTGAGAAGTCTTGACAAGCAGCAGCAGCCGCTCTTCTAACTCTCTTTTAGCCACATCTACCAGCCATTCAGCTCAACCCACTCTCCCATCGCTCTATGAGTCCATTCAATCATCCATCCACTCGTCGCTCGCTCGCTGCTGTGTTTCTCCGACTGCGTGTGCCGCATTCCATTGAGACATCCAAGTGCCAGAAGCTCAGCCGCTCTTGCGAAGCTCTGCATCTGAAGCCTCAATTAGAAGTTCGCCGGGATTTCGATTCCTTTCTTTTTGCCCACTGCGCATTTTTCGCTGCGAATGCGTTGCGAAAAATAATGTTTGCGCAAAGGATGACGATGACGACGGCGATGAGTGATAGACACACCGTGGGCGATATTAAAACCCAAAGAAGCAAGAAAATTTCACTGGAAAAAACATTTCTCAAGAGTTGAACGATGGAGCAATTGAAAATAAAGTCGATTGAGTGTTCGAACGAAGATCGAAAATGTATTAAAATTCATAAAAAAGGAATTGCTTCACAGTGCGTTTGTTTGTTGTTGCTCCTTCTGCTCTGAATTTGATTTGCCAATAAAGAAGCTGTCACTGTCAGCACTTTCGGCCTCAAGAAGAAGCGTCACAATAGCAGCAGCAGCAGTTGTATTTTGCCATCAACAAAACCATTGACGATGCACGAATTCATTTCGAAAGCTGCGCAATTTCCAAGTGCTTCCCAAGTGGATTCGACGTCGTCGACGGTTTCTTCCACTCGCTGGAGCGCCCTTATCAGCTTGTTTTCCCGGTCTATTCGGCAGTTTCCATTCCTTTATACAGGCACCCATTCAATTCGTGCAGCTGGTCCTCGAACAGCGGCCGCTCCTCGAGCAGCGGAAATGTAAATAAAACATTTCGACGCCATGACAGGCGCCTTCCACCGCCAACGCCTTCGTGCAGCCATGCTAAATAAAGGATTCCGCCCCCTTCCCCGCCGCTGTACCGTCAACAGCACTTCACATCCCGCCTCCACTCCCGGAATCAATGCAAATTGAAGAAATGCTTTTCGTTTCGGCGTTCATTCGTCGCCGCGCCGCACCCGGATGTCGCTGCGGATGTGATTTAATAAATTGAAGATTTGCGTTGAGTGCTTTTTTGTTCGCTTGTCCTTCGCCAGTCCGCCCCGGCCAGCCCACCGCCCCCTAACAGTAATTAGCGCGCCCTCTGGTTATTGAAGCCGCTGAACCACTCAGGCATGAAAACCTGCGCTGAGCCAGTCAATTGCCGCGAACAATGGCGACATTTCCGCTTCTAAGTATTTCTTATTATGTTGCTAATTCGTCGTATCGCAGCTCTTCACTCCGGCGGCTCGAATGGGTGATGGAAGGAGCGTTCAAGTGGTCACGTGTTTGCTCCTGCTCGAAGGCTTTGTTCCCTCCTCAACAGCGGGAAAATATTTAAATAAAGACGCCATTTTAGAGGCTGTTCCATTCATTGCTCGTCCTGCTCGCAGTTGTTAGGGTGTAAAATGGAGTGCATATGCTCGGAAATCATTTGATGTTTGATTAGAGTCGCTTTTCAAGGGTCTGGAGTGAAGTTTAATGTGAAAATATATAGCACGAAATTCTTATTAAAGAACTGTTGCCACCCCAAAGTCAAAATATTTAATTAGAAAGTCCATCATTCAGTTGTAATTCGTCCTTTTTCCCTGCCATCCTCTGCGATATTACAATGCAAAAAAATGGATTTTAGTTGTAATGTTTTTTCATTGTTGCATTCAGCAACTTTCCAGATTTCTAAACTTTAATTCAACTTCTTCATTGATCATGTTTCGCATGCAAACAACGCCCCCAAAAAATAATATCTTCTTTTGTATGATTTTGATTATTAAATGATTCCTAAAGGAAACTAATAAAACCATTAAAAAAAAATAGTTTTTCTATGGCAGCAATTAAATTCAGCAGTTTAAAATTTTCCTTTTGTTAAGAACCGTGATTTTCTCTAAACTGACGGAACATTTTCATTTTATTAATAACTTTAACATTGTAAAAATATAAACTAAATTAAGATTTATATTAATTATGATTAAAATCGTTAACTTAGTACTAACTCAAAACAATTAAATAGTAAACTAACTACTAATTCAGTTAATTAAAAAACTAAAGCACAGAAAATTCACAATTAAAATCGTTAAAAAAGCACCATATTATTTAATTAACTAATTCAGTAACTAAATTTGATTTACAATTGGAGAGCCTTTAATTCTTTAGTAAATGTAATTAATTAAGATTTAATAAAAATTTTTTTTTCTAATTTCAGTTTTAGTTAATTTCAGTTGCAGTTAAATTTAAGTTCACATATTAAATATAAATAATTCAAAATCAAAAACAGACCGAAATTTAAAGTAAAAGAGAAAAGAATCTTAATCTTCATTTAATTGGCTGAATCTGTAATTAATTCCTTAGCAAATAACAGTAATTAAAAACAAAGATCTTTTAGTTTTTTAAGTGTTTCATTGAATCTTAAATTAAATTAAATTAACTTCAGAACTAACTTAACGAATTTTAACTCTAAATTTTGCCAGTTAATTTAATTACATTAAATTAAATTAAATTATAGATACAATTAAAAGTTAGCAAAATCATGTTTGGATTTAATATTTTGATGTACAAAAATATACTTTTCTAAATATGATTTTATGGAAAATTTTGAATAAAATTAATCACTAAAACCAAAAACCTTTGAAGTGGCACAAAGATTCCTGGTAACTGTGTTTTTCCCACAATTAAAACCAAAGTGAGAAGGAAACATCAATGAGCAATAAATAGGATCTCTAGGCATTAAAAGACGGCTTTATAAATGCTCAACTAATGACATCTCAAAACCTGAGAAGATCATAAAATTCAGAGGACGGAAATAGCGAAATGAAGGGTCAGTTTCAGGTGTGATTAATTACCTACCTGGAAATCGGTACTCGTTCCAGTTCCTCAAAATAATACTGGCAATGAGCCCGAAGAAAATTTGCATAAGAGACAGGTAGAAACGCGGGTCACGTGCACCTTTGGGCGGTGCTTCAGGTCGGAGTAGCTAATCACCGAATCAAGTACTCGTATTTAGTAGCTACTTAAGGAGCGTTAAGGAATCAAGAAGTGGCACAAACAGCACTGGGAAGGGAACAAAAGAAAGGATATCAACACTTGCATTATTCCCAAGCACCAAATACCCAAAAGAGTATATAACTTGGAGTATATAGAATATATAAACGGCCCTAGTTATAGACTGTTTCTTCAAAACATCAAAATACAGGAATCACACAAACTTGTATCAAAATAATGACTCCAAGAGCAAAGAATAGCCAGGATATTGAAGGAAAGCCCCAAAGGATTCGATTGAAGAATCGCCTCGCTTATTTCATATTTCTCCATCGGCAGCAACTGCACAAAACTACGTCCAACTTCACCGATGTGATGAGGAGCAAATTGAATCTGACCAAACAGTTGATATCCGTTGGGACGCGAAGGAAACAGTTATTGACTTTGCGCGAACTGTATCAAGTGGGCCGAATGAAGCATTTGCGGAAACAGTTGAAGAAGCGAATCGAGTACGTGGAGCAGCTGCAGCAGATGGATGTGGAGGAGAGTGAAGGGGACGAGGACGCGGAAAACTGTAGTCAAAACATTGCCTTGGGTAATGACCACAAGCAGAAGAAACACAATCGCATTGATGACCTTCGGGAATCCGAAGAAAATGAAATTATAAGTCACTGTCAGGTGAATCTAAATATAACGAAAGAAACGCGTTCCTTCAGCAATGAATCGACGATACTCAAGTCTCTTCTAGAGAAATGAAAATTCTTGGATGAAGAATTCATTTCTAACATATTTTTACCAATTATTAAATCTATTTTTAAAATCTGTTGTAAAATGTTAATAAAATAATAAAAATTCTTATTTCACTTCTAATTAAAATATGGCAACTTCTTAATTTCTCGCTGGCCTAAAAGTAGACAATGAATAAAAACCCCGTTTTGAATGTTGCTTTGAGGAACTCGGAGTCACTCAAGCACGCCGAGGTGCTTCAGTGAATGCGGTTTTCAGGCCCCTCACTCGTTCCTGAAGCCAATGTCAATCACAAAGGGTAAAGGATCCACATCCTTGCACACATCCCACGGGTACTTGGACCAGTTGCAACTAAAAGTGGCAGAATTTCATTTGTTGAAGCTCGTTGCAATATCTGTCGGGTTATTTTTCCACATGTTGTTATTGCTGTTCTAGTTGCTTTGACAGCAGCTATGCTGTAGCTATTGTAATATTGCTGTTTCTGTTGCGTGTTTCAAGGCGCTTTCCATTGCACACAAAGTGCAGCATGCCGCCAACAACACGACATCACATCGCATCGCGTTGTGCTCCATGTCGACATGCAACTGCATCAGTAACAGCAGCAGGAGGAGCAACAACAAGCTAACTAACGAATATTGCATGTCACTCTAACGGCGCGCATTCAGATGCATTCAATTCAGTCCGAGCAAAGGATGTGCAGCATGTGGAGCACTTCAATTTGTCAAGTGCTTGTCGAGCGCTTCTTTCAGCTCCTCCACGTTTGGATTTCGTTGGCGGTTTTTTGCATTTATTTCTGCCGTTTTGATGACGAGAGTCGGATTATGACAATTGAGCGCTACTCAGCGTGGAAGAGGACACGCAGAATAAAGAGCGAGAGGGAACAGAAGAGAGGATACACTGAAAAGTCTCTTACAGTCGACGGTTTGAGAATGTTTTCCTAAAACTCAGTAATGATAATTTTATAAATCCTTGGATAGCTTTGAAATACATTTCTGAAAAGCAATAAATAATTTTGGCCGATTATAAGTTCATTGGTAAATTCTAATTACTTCATAGAAGCGATCAATTAACCCATAAACCCTCGAGTCGTTACCTGTGTTGAAAAGGATTTCTTTTCTTTTGTATTCGATGACTAATAATTTAATTGCTGACCTGCCTTAAAAACAGGTAATCGAAAGCTTAACCCTTCTGGCGGAGGTACAAGGAGAGCGACAATCGATTAGGTAACCCAATTGCAACATTTTTCGTATAAAACGCCGCTCAAAGTCAAGAAGTGCATCAAACAATTCTTAAACTTCTACGAGATAAGATCACAAAAGAAAAATAAGATCAAACATAAGATCGACTCTCAACTATAAAATTTTCAACTAAAATCATTTAATAAGATATTGAAACTTTGTACAAATCACTAAAATGTCTTCTGAGATTCACAAAACCAAACAAGACGCTGCCGAGAAAAATCGTTTGGCCTATTTTGCATTCATTTATCGTCACCATCTGCAGCAAAACAAGAGCAACTTCAAGGACCTCGCCAAAACTAAACTGAATCTGACGATGCATCTGTTGGCGACGTCATGTGCACGATCCGAAATCGACCTGGACGAGCTGCAGGAGCTCCACCGCATCAAGAAATTCCGGAAAGAGCTGAAGAAACGAATCGCTTACATGGAGGAACAACGAAAGCTGGTACTGAAGATGATGAAGAAGAGAGACCGCAGCTAGGAAACTCCAAGAGCAAAGCTACGTGACGG
This sequence comes from Thecophora atra, assembly GCA_937620795.1. Lineage (NCBI taxonomy): Eukaryota > Metazoa > Arthropoda > Insecta > Diptera > Conopidae > Thecophora > Thecophora atra. Next base: position 21,320,872 of record OW569397.1, on the reverse strand, counting down.
AGGCGGATGGAGCGACCATTTAAATAACATTCATCGATCACCAAGAGACTCAAGATCGCCGAGATCCTTACGACTGAGAATTTAATAATGAATTGTGATAAATAAACTATAGAAATGTACATTTAACCACTTCAATGACGATCAACAGAAGATGTTCGAATAAAATATGTTTTAGTAAATAAGTTATATGTATTAAGACTTATTATTTTATATAATAAAAAATTAGAAAATTTATTTTGTTAATAATTTGAATGTAACTTGCATAAATCGATTTAAAATATAAATGAAATAATATAAAAATAACAAATTCTAAGAATAAAAATTGATCTAATCTTAAAAGGGAATTTTTCTTTGATGAAAGGAGGAAATAGGAATTATTTAAAAAGCCAATTTTAATCTATTTATGAGGTAAAGAGTATCAATTTATACTTTATGATATTCTATGTTTTTTCAGTGTATGTAGTCCAATAATAAGAAGTAGAAAAGATTGGAACTCAAAGTGACTGCCTACTAATTACGCGACATTTCCTTGCATACCGAGACTCGAGTCGGCTTTTAATCGTGCTCCCGTCATTAGTAACTGCAGCAGATTAGCGCTCCAAAGGACCCTTCAAGGATGAAGGAGCCACAGCAGCCATCTTTACACGACTCCCAGAGGGAAATATGAACATTGTTAGAAATCTATAACAAAATTGTTAGAAATAGAAAGGAACTTCTTCAGTGGGAAAAGTAGAAGTTTGGCTTTTAAGGAAGTTATGATAGTGTTTTTGGAGAAAGTTGTCTTCATATAATCTCGATATATAAAGCTTTTCAGAGTGATTAAAAAAGAAACTGAATATTTCTTTCAATTTTTTACTGGGTTGCTTTCACTCTTCCCCATACATCTTCCGGCTCTGTGTCCTTTCCGCTGTATTAAGTCGAGTGCTCCTATTTGCCCACTGCTGCTGCTGCTGCCCCGTCGTCGTGCATCTCGTCGGTGACTCCCCTCGACATCTTCTCTCGGGCTTTTGTCATTTTTCTCATTACAGAGCGCACGAAGGTGCTTCAAGCAAGTGCTGTGTCTGGCTGGAGGTTGTCACTTGTCACCGCCGGCTCCATTCTCGAACCTCCTCAACCGCATCACCTTCGCCGAGGAACTCCCCGCACAGACGACGAGTTGCCGGTCCTAATTCCAAGTGACTCCATTCATTCGTTGGTTCGTTCGCTGGGTTTCGTGTCCTTTCGTTTGTATAATGCTCCAGTGATTCCACTAAAGAATCCTTTATTCTTTCCAAGCTTTCAGTCTTCTGCTGCTTGTTGTTGTTGTTGCTTTACTATTGTTGTTGTTCATGTTGTTGTGTACTTAGTATTTGTTTACGCTTGGATTTTTTCTTTCATTACAATACAGCAGAGAAAAGAGGAAAATGAGAAAAAAATTGAAAGCGAAGCGAAACAAATTCTTTGCAAAACAAAAAAAATTTCATTCTAATGATTTCGTGACTCTTGTCGTCATCTTCTTTATCTAAGAGATTATTGAAATCCATCCGATGATGCGCCATTGTTGCTTTGTCTTCTTCCTTTCCCCTGGTGTTCTTCCTGTTGCTGTTCATTTCATGTTGTTGACTGCTAAATATTGTCATTTCGTTGCTGTTGTTGTTGTTGCTGTTTAATATCGTAATGCTTTCCCCTTGAAGGATGTTGATGTGTGTATAAAACTGTAATTTTAATTATAAAACTACGCTCATGTCTCCATTTCAGTCTTTACACATGTTGGTTTGGCTCTTCTAATTAATAAACAAATAACAGCCACGAAAATAAGATGATTCAGGTTAAAAATACTCAGAATTATTCCTAATTCGCGTTTAGTTTATGTGAGTCGAGGGAAGAACATAGAAAAGGGATCGCTGTTAGCCTTTTTTCTATTAAATAAATTAATATCGCAGTTTAACGCCGAATTCATCACGAGTTCAACACATTCAATGTCAAAATCAGCAGAGTTTTGGATCCGGGCTTCTATATGAGCTACCGATAAAATTTAGGGAACTCAGAAGTTAATTGAAACCCAAATCCAGTAGAGAAGCTTGATATCCACTTGATCAGGTGGCTACTATAGTGTCAGTCAATGATCTAACGTCTATATAAAAGTTCTTATTTCTATTAATAATATTGCAGTTCTAGGTCTAAATTCTAGTAATAAGTTTTATTAATAAGTTATTACTAAGAAACTATAGAAAAACTAGTCGCTACTTTATTAAATGTTGTGGCCGGGATTATTACGGCTGTCTGATAGTTACCGCGCGTTGTAGTACCAATATTGTCGTGTCGTATTATCGTGGCATAAGAAATCGACTTGCAAAAGCTCGCTTTATTAATTTATATCGACAATATTAATTCAATTCAATGTTTTAAATAGTTTATGATATACGAGTATGTACGATAATAATCCTACCTAAAAGTAGGATTATAGCACATACAATATTCGTGGCATAAAGACAGCATCATTAACATAATCACCATAAATCTTCTAATATGATCTCGGAGAATCAGAATATTTGCAAGGATTGTAATGCAATTAAATTAATAATTACTTAAATTAAATTAAATTGTTATTAAAGCGAAGAGAGAAAGAAACTCCTGAAGAAGGATGGGAAAAGACTAAAGAATTTCCATATTACTTTTAATATTTTCGGAAATCTTACAGCGAATTCTTATATAATTCTTATATATATAATCCTGATGATTTCCTGATATTAACAAGAAATTCAAACGGAGGACTACTATTATTATTATTATTATTATTCAATTGTGTATACCACACTGCGGCCATTAGATCTATTGTGCCCCATGCATTTGTCCTGCGAATCACAGAGTATCTTCCCAACCAGCCTCCAGATGAAGCTCAGTATGCAGAGTGGCCATAGATCTCGAAGCGTATGGTATGCATTCTTCTACGAGTAACAGCCGCACATTCAGATAGGAAATGCTCTGGCGTCTCACGGCCACTTCTACAGAAACGACATTCGTCCATTGCCTCAGCGCCAATGGTTTTGAGATGGCGCCTAAGTTTGCAGTGTCCAGTGAGAAACCCTGTCACAATTCTTAGTTTGTTCGTTAATAAATCAAGAAAATGGGGAACTAAGAAAGACACTGAGAATCGTTTAAATTTTGTGAAGATAATAGAAAAACGATGATGAATTATGAGGCTTAGGATTGCTTAAAAGAAGCCAATTAAAGTGTTATTAATCCTCAAGGAAAAACACGAATTCAGAGTTTGATATTCCACTGGAAGTTTTCTTGGCAAATTTATATTAAAGTCTTCGTACTTGGGCCAGCAAGTCTTTGTAAGATTTTCTCCTTTCAAATTTATATTTTGTTTCGATATATTTATTTACTACAACTAAGTAGAATTAAATAATACAAGGACTGTCTGGCAAATCAAAATTTGACGTGAAATTCTTTTTATTATTTTATTATGTTATTACACTTTCTATTTTCCTCATGGGTGCGCTCGTGCCCCTTATCAATGTAAATTACGGAGAGGAAAAAAGTGATTAAAGAGGTTGAATTTAATTAATCCTTCTCCATCTGCAGTCGTCGTTGGTTGCCACCCTCGCTGCGGCAGGGACAGCCGTTGTTAAGCCGCTCAGCCGCAAATGATCGACGTTTAATATTCTAAAATGTTTGCATTTAATTAATTTCCCGAATTACGAGCGAAACAACAAAAGCAAACGTAGTTTGAAGCAGCTACAGCTTCTCAAGAGTTTGTCCCAAATCGTTCGGCATCAAGTGGAGGCAATCGTAGTTTTTTGTCGTAGTCGTCCTCGTTCGTCATCGTAATGGCGTCGCATATTTAAATTCTAAAGCGAAGGGGATGGCTGAATGTGATGTTGCTGCTGCTTTCAACCCTGATTTTGCGCGCGACAAAATTACGTGTTATTTACCAAACACGTATTCGAGAATATAAAAAGGTATCACATGGAACGCGTCTGTCTGTTTGCTGTTTGTTGGGCGCTGTGTGGATGCGTTGTACATGGCACTGCGTCACATACGGAGTCGCTGTTTATTTATCCAACACATCTGCGCGCTTCAAAGAACTCTGCACCCTGCCTCCGATGCGACGGGAAGCTGTGTGCGGCGAGTACATAAACGGGCGGCGACATGAAGAGCGACCTGGAAGCGGGGTGTGAGTGCGAGGTGGTTGGTTGACGGAGCGACTGACTGAATGGTTGATTGGCGAAGGGCAGAGACGTGACTGAAGAGGATTAAACGACGACGTGCTGGATGCTTCGAGTGGTTGGCTCGTTGGTTGGGCGACTGCGAGCAGGTTGAGTGAGGAGAGAGGCTGCCAGTGTGTATCCGGAATATGTCGCCGCTTCGTAGTTGATGGCCGACGAGTGTCGTTGAGAGCTGCTGTTATCCGTTGCTGTTGTTTCGCCTAGGGCTCGGATCAGGCTTTTTCCGTTCTGTCCCCTTTTTGTGCTAAGAGATTAGAAACGACAAAACATTTTCCGTTGCTGATTCCCACTTCATGAACATCGCCACAGATGAGTACCCCGCCCCCTTAGCAACCTCCTCCTCCCCCTCCAACTAGAGCAAAGTCCTTCGAAGTCTCTATGAATCGCTGTCGGCCGGAGTTCACTCAATTCCCATCATCAGCAGCGTTTTTCTTTGGTATATGGCTTTTATTTGCTTTATTTTTTTTCTTGGGGAGTTTTGGGTGCTCACGTCCCCCTTCCTCCAACACCTTCTTCCGTCCACCCAAGGCAGCCCCTGAATTCATGTCATTTATTTCATTCATCTTCAACTCTCGATATCGCCATTATTTATTCTTTATTCTTCCCTTTTTGTTTGGTATTCGGATCAGTTTCGATATCCTTCGAATACTTAACGAATGTTTTCATTATTTTTCCATCCGCTTCAGTTGTTCGCCGATGTTTTCATTATTCGGCTGCTGTTGGGATTTGATTCGATGTGGCGCGGATATCGACGGCGGCCGACTCACCGCGTCACTCTTGGGATTTGAAAGTTCTTAATAATCACACTCGCATCCGAAGAGGTCCTTGGTGCTGCCGCTGACAAGGATGAAAGGCAGGCAATCACCACCCAACACTTTATCCCCTGGAAAAGTGTGCTGCACATGTTCGAAATTTATTAAAAACGCCTGCTGAAATAAAGGACGCCGCATCAATTTCGCAAAGCGTCCTTAAAAGGATCACGCTTGACGAGGCTTTTGTTTGGCGTATCGATTCGCATTAAAAACGCTTTGTTCCGGAAATTAGCATATTTTGAAGCGTTCGAAAGCAGCGGCAACTCGCAGCGAATAAGTGCTGCTTCCGGGCTAGCAAAATGGCGGAAGGGAGGGTGGAAAAAAGTGAGAATAAGCAACACTTCGACTCAAGTACAGTCACTGCAATTTGTGAAATTCGCAAGATTAATTTTGGTATAGAAACCAATTTGGAAAAGGAATTTAAAAAGGGTTTCCCAAAAAAGGGTTCCATGAAGAATTTTTGATTTTTAAGTAATTTTCATTAAAAACTAATGAAATGAGAGTAAAATTGAGTAAAGAAAAGCCTTTGTGATTATTGTCACCTCATATATCGACTTACCTACGTCTATTATATATATCTATATCTGTCCGTTGAATCGGAATGAAATTTAGCAGGAGTTTCGCTAACATTTTCTTTTTTTTCTCCTTGAGATGCTTTTGTAAAACTTTTAAATTTAATTAAAACATTTTAATAATTCTAAAAGTTGTTTGTTTCATGGCGATTTTCATTTTGTTGTTTTTATGTTTGATTTCATTTTGGAGAGGTTTTGAAAAATGCGAATGCGACGCTCGTGTTGAAAGGTCGCAAGAAAAGTTTATGAAAGAAACTTCTGATGGCACTTTCGGTCATATTTATTAATTATATAAAGTGAAGGGGTTGTGGGAGGGGAACGGGGAAGGGGGTGCGGCTAGTATTTATTACCTTAAGCACCATTCATTAGCGCAGGAGTAAACGACGTCCAAGCAAACATTTCAACCGTGAATTGACTTCAAATAAAAACCTGAAAATAAAGGAACTAAAATTAAAATACTTCAAACTTGAAATGTCCAATTAATGTTGAGAAAAGTGGCGAAAGCATTGATTTGAAAAGTGCACTCGAGAGGGCGGTGGGCGTGGTGTGGACAAAGGGGGAGAGAAAGGAACGACCTGGCGACACACAGCGACCTGCGCTGAGGTGAAAACCATAACAGCAACAACAATAATCAACCAAAAGAACATAATAATCATCTTAATTTACATCATCATCACAAACAACAACAAAAAAAGCAGATTCTTTTGTGTCCAACGACGATACTTAAATTAATTGGAGCTGTTGACATTTTTGTTCGCTGCTTCTTTTTTTTTGCTATTTCTTTTATCCTTGCTTCGTTCCGTTTTGTGTTTTTATGTATTTGCATATTTTTATGCGATTTTCATTTGGCTTTTGTGTGATTTTAAATGAAAGAATCAAGAATCACTCAAGAATTGAAATGTAAAAAATTCGCTACGCATCGCAACGAAGCGACGACTTTTTCAGAGTTGAGCGTTGCGAGTGGTAAAGAAAGACGAGGTGAGTAGGCAGCTGAGGTGGGTTTGATCAACAATAAGAAAGAATAATAATAATAATAATAATAATAATAAGTTATTCTTTTTCTATGGTTCGCCATTTAGTGCCGAGTCGATGGAAAAATAGAAACAAGAGGTTTTCTAGAGAACTGCGTTACAATAAACAAGGATCAACAGAAGTATTTTTTACTGTACTATATGTAAAAAGTGGTCATCAGTGGTTACAGTTTAATTATTTAATATAAAATAGTATAAAATAGTGTAAAACTCTTAAAAACTTCCCATGAAAAAAAGATTTCTTTGTTATAAATTAGAAAATAAAATTTTGAAAATTGAAAATCTATGACGAATTCTGACCTTTACATTCTGATGCTCTGATTAATAATGCTTCACTTCTATTTCACATTTTTCACATTTTCAATCAAATTCTAGTTCAACACCTTCGGCTGAATTCGTTTGCATTCGAAATTGAATTTGAATATAAAGTATTTAAACACTTCGCGGATGCGTGTTTCTAAACCGCTTCATGAATGATTCAAAACCATCAATTGAAAGAAACACACACTGCAAAAAACTCTATACGCTAAAATCACACTCAACAAAATGAAGTTTGAAAAATGATAAGGGCATCTACTAAGCGTTGATAAGCGCTTAACATTCAGCAATCAATCAATTATAACGATGATTATCAATTTTTAAGATGATTAAAAAAATTTAAAAAATAAGCTGAAGTAAAAAATAGCAATATTTATGTAATATAAATATAACTATTACATTTACACATGGAAATAATTTAATTTCTTTAGCTTATTGAATTGTTTTTGGATTTCTCATTAATTTCGTAGTATTTAATCTTTCTATAAAAACACATTTCATTTAGTTCTAATTTTTTTTTAATTGTATTGAACTTCTTTCTAAATTTTATTGAGGTTTCTGCAGATATATTATATGGACAAAAATTATATAATAATTTTCTTGCTTATTGTACAAATATTTAATTATTTATTTTTGTTTAATTTTTCTTAAAATTATTTTCTCTAAATTTATTTTGACAAGAGTGAAAAGATTTACTTTTTATGATTATTTTTCTTTTCAGTGCAGAATATTAAAAAATTATTATTTAGGAAAAATATTTCCATTTTTTGGCTACAATTGGAAATCCATGCAAAAATAAAAAACATTTCAAACAAAGCAAAACACACAAAAAGAACAACAACAAAAAAGAGGTGGAAAATGGTTATTTTCCTCTGTTGTTGGCCGATTGTTTATCCGCAAATCGCCTGGAAACATTTTATTGGCCCAAAACATTTGCTTTTTTTTGCACCTCGCCTTTTATAGTAAAATCAATAATGAATTATTGAACGAATAACGGAATGAAAAGCTGAATCAATGAGCGAATGGCCAGTGATGTTGCGAATCAACAGTTCGATGAGAACAACAACAACAACGGATGACTGTATCGCATCAAAACAATATCAATAACAATAATAAATGTATTGAAAACCCAAAAAATAAAGTAAACAAATTAAAAATACATAAACCAAAGTTAACTAAAAAAAAACATACATGATTTTAAAAATGGAAAAATAAAACGAAAGATTGAAGAAAATATATTGAAAAATATTTGTTTAGTAATTATTTAGATGTTTATTTAACGATTAGTTCTAATATTTATTTCTTAGAACACGAATTGAAAAGAAAATTAAAGGTACATACAAAGGAATAAAAGTAAAAAGATGGAGTTAAGTAATATAATATTAAGAAAATATAATATAAATATAGTATTAAGAATCCAAGAATGAATATTCAAAAAAGCGGAAAAATAAAATTAGCAATGGAAAAGTTCGAAAAATAGAACAATGAATAATATTATATATAATCACAATTAAATATAATAGATAGAGTTAAAAAAAAATGAAAAAGTAGAAGAAAATTAGAAAGATATTTGAAAATAAATAAAGAAATGCTCCAAAATATATCTAAATTTTCAACAATTTGATCAGTTGTCGTACAAAATTCGGAAATGAATCATTCTTCAGAAAATTCATCAATATTTGTTACAATAATAAACATTATTATTATTTAACAATCATAAAAAGAGGAAAAACTAAATGGAATTTATTAACAATAAAAAAGTTAATTTTTTTACATTTTTTTTCTCTCATAACTCAGTCTACATTTGGAAACATTGACTTATTTGTACCGAAGAATGCACTGGACCGATGTTACCCATTTTCAATACCAAACATTCCAGCATGACAAAGAAAATTCGTGCAAAATTTCATCGTGCTAACTCCAAACAATTATTGAAAGTAAAGAAGGAAGTAATGATACAATTTTGTAGTGCAATTATTAGCTTAGGTGATCTTTAAGGCAAAAAAAAAAACATTTGAATCGGAAAAGAAATATCTAGAAATTATGAAAACAATGTTGGACATCATGGGAAAGAAAGAAGTAAATAAGTAAATAAAATTAAAATAAAAAAACGAATGAAAAATAATACAGAGTTATGAAAAAATTAGTATAAATATTTAAATTAGTAGTAATAATTAAAATAAGAAATATAAAAAAATACTAATAATCATAAAATAAAATAAAGAAGACAAATAAAATTAAAATAAATAAACAGTTAAACGTAAAAATAATAAATCAAAAATAGATAAACTAAACAAGAAATAAAAATATGAAATAATAATATGTTAAGATAAATTTAATAAACAAAAAAAACAAAGGTTTAAGAAGAAATATCACAAAAATCCTCAACAAACAAAGAAAAAACATGTACGAACATATAGAAAACATCGCGAGGTATTAAAAATTAAAAACCCCACGGAGCACCGCAAAAATCGAAGGTGTTCGGGAGCTGGGCGTATTGAAAACATCAACAACACCAACAATAAAAACAAGAAAGCGAACAACAAAAACATTACCCGATGTTATTCGAGTAACCAACGAATCGTGAATATTGAAAATATGATGAGGCAACACCTCAAACGGTAACAATGCCCCTCGCCTTCCTTCTCCTACTGTTCCATACTGTTCTCAGTCCTCTTCCTCCTTCATTCACGCTCCTGGTGGTCCTTCATTTTTCCCCCTCAGCGTCCTTCATTGGGCCAATGGTTTATTTAGGAGCGAGCAGATGCGCTAAAAACTCTAAAAAAATCATGATAATGTTGCGAAATTTCTGTTGAATGATTGTTGAAAATGAAAAGGATTATAGACCGAAAAAATGAAATAGAATGGAAGGATGAAAGGTCGATGGGTGAAGGGGTTAGGGGGTGGCTGATGGGAGAAGCTGAAACTAGCGAATGGATGAAATATTTAGCGCTTTTAATTGAGAGCGGAAAAGACCAGCGTTTAAGTATTTCATGAGGTTTCCCCAGAGGGGCAAATGGCATGGTCACTGGTTTGCGTGTGTGTGTGTGTGTGTGTTTGACCACCGGCGAAGCGTTGAAGCGCGGCGCTTTAATTTCCACACGCTTTTCCTATTTGAAATCCGTCAAAATTCACAACACAACGAATTGAAAGAAAAAAGGACGAGTAAGACCAACAACAATTTTAACAATGGCAGCAATAGTAACAACAACAACAACAACAAAGCGAATACTCAGCGTCGTTGATGATTACGTGATGCATTCGTTTCTGGAGGCGAGAAAAGGTTATGAATGGATTTCATCATAGGTGAATAAATGTTGCTATGCATGTGTGCACATATCATTCGTACGTGTGCGTGTATATGTTTGTTATATATCGGATAAAGTTTTCTGTTTGTTTTCGGTTTAATTTGCTACTGTTTTGAAGCGTTGTTCCTGGTTTCGCTGTTCATTGAAATGTTTTCAATTGCGTTGTTGATTTTCTTGTTGATTTTATTGTTGTTGCCTTTTGCAAGGATAACAAAATTTTGTGCTTGCTGAGTGCCAGAGGTACTATACAGAGGTACAAGTACAAAATTGGGCAACGACATCGCGGCAATTGTCTTTAAATCTTAATCCAATTGTGTGTGACATGAGGAGCCGCCAGCTCCTTATCAGGTATGATATATGGAAGTTATTCAGTCACCAGTTATCACGGTAATATAAATGTATAATTGATAAAGGCAGTATTGGCATGTAGTATATGACCAAAGAATATTATGCAATAATTACAGATGGAATATTCTTCCTGATCATAGAGAATAGCACCATACGACGTATTATGGAACGGTTTTGATATATCCATGAAAATACATATAGCAATGTAGACTGTAATGTCCTATCAACGACGTAGTTAGACAATAAATATCAGTCTCTGTTGATTTAGTCGCCTGATAGGCAAACAGTTTATCACGTAGAGGGGATACAGAATGCATTTTGTCCTTGATCCAGTAGTTTCTCTATTGTATTGGGGGGAAAAAGAGCAGAGGGTAATGGGTCGATACTCTTTAGGTAGGCGATAAAGACGATACTGCCTTTAGGTATGAAGACAATCGTTGGTAAATGGACCAGTTGAATGAATGAATAGATGACATTAGGGATACCATTAAGAGAAGATGATAACTGACAATAAGAAATGTGGAATAGTTCAAGTAAAGAAAAAGTTAAATGGAAAAGTTAAGTGGATCAGTAATTACGTTTTAAGATTTCCTTGCTATTATTTATGGCTTTTTCCTTTAGGAAAGCTTCACCTTGCAGGAAATTAAATTCGGTATTGTTATTATTATTCTTGTGCTATTTTGTAATATAATTTTACTGTTAGTCTTAAAAACCTGATGTTTTTTTGACTCATTTTAAACTTTTCTCACCTTTAAACTTTTCTTCTCTATTCCTTCTAATTATCATCCTGACGACCACATCATTATAACTTTTCCAACTTTACCCAAAAACTTAGACAAAATCATTGAGTTTTTCCTACATCTTTCGTTTAACTTTCAACTTTCTTCAAAGGTTGTTGCTGTGGTTTTCTGTTGCTCTCTGTGGTTTTTCCTCTCCATTAGAAAATATCCTTCACTAAAAAGGATTCTGATGTCAATTAAATGCTCATCCTCAGCACAGAAGTGTGAATCCTCTTCGTGCGCTGGTTTCTATAACGAAGAAGAGTTGCGCAACAACATTTTAAAGTTATTGTTAAACTAAAATAATCTAAAAGCTTTTTAATTACATTTCCTTGAGTTGTTTAGGTGTCAGTGGAAAATTTCTCCATAAACAAGCTCTAGGTGATGTATTTACTTAGGAGCCCTTCGGTGCTAAATGCAGCCTTGAATATGCGTTGCTGTGTACAACGAACATTTTTTGTATACACGCATTTATCTGAGGTGAAAGAGTGATGCCGAAGCACGCAAAATACTTCAACGTAGCTCCCAGCTTTTACACCATTCAGATTCTTATATAAGAGTTGATGTACTCTCTGGTGTTGGTGTGTTTTTCTGTATGCCGTGTAGTTGTATTTATTCACTGGCATTTCATGAAAGCCACTCACTCGTTTTGCCAAAGGAGCCACCATTTTGTGCTGACATCGAAACAGCATCCCTCGAAGCATGTCCAAAATTCAGCCGCGTTCGAATCTGTTGACAAAAACCAACCCTCGCAGCGCACCATTTTCTGTTGTACTAAGCGACGTACTTAACCCTCCCTCAACCTCTTGAGATTTGTGCAGCTGACGTCATTGATGTTGGTGTGATTACCAGCGAGGAAGAGAATTAAATTTATTCCGTGAATCACCAGAGAAATAGAATTGTGTCGTATATAAAATCAAAAACAAAAAATCATATTAAATTAAAATTAAATAAGTAAATCTTGTTAAAAACCTTTATAAATACCATCGAAGAAAATAAAGCAGGTCATGAGAATTAAATAATGGTAACTATAGTTGAATTACGATATTTCGTAATATTTAACAGCAAAATATCATTGATAAAGAAATAATAAAATAAATATTATTAAAATAATAACCGCATCTGAAGACGTTTTCGTTTTAAAGAGCTTTCTCCGCAATTCTCACAAATCACAAATAACTACACTTTCGCTTTCGTTGGTCAGTTTGTTTGCTAGCGAATTTGATGTGTTTGTGTGTGTGTGTGTAATTTTATACTCGTCTTTACAATAAGAAAGAGCAAATGCGCAAAAAGCGAGGAAATGGGACAGATATACGGGGTGAGTTTCTTATGCAGCTTCAGTGCACGCTCTCCACGACAGATGGCACCACTGAAGTGTGCAAACATCTTAGTTATTCGCATGCTCAGTAGATGGCAGCACCGGCGGGAAGAAATGCAACTTCTCTGCGATTCCGTAAAGATTCGTTTACGGAATAAGAAATAAATTACTGTTTTTTTATTTTTGCACAAGAATTGTAAATGAAATGCAACGAAGTGAATTTTAGTTGGTGTTATCTTCAGATTCTGATGATCTGAACAGGAAATAATTATTTTCACATAATCAATATCATTTGTAGATATTTAAAAAATATCTGATGTGGCCAACACATGACTTCCTTGTATGACGGCAATTGTATGGTTTTATTTCAAGAGTGGTTGATATATTTTATTTATATTTTAAAATTGAAGTTTTAAAAATTTTAAATATTTTTACTTTTATAATGAAAAAAAATTCATAGGCTTTTCTTAATTTAAATAATTTAAATAGTAGTAAGTAAAACGAGGAAGTACAAATTTGTTTCCACACAGCTTTAACTATGAATCGTACTAATTTTGATTTCCCTGTTTAGTTCTGTTAGTGTACAACCAATTTTTGTAAAAGATATAGCAGCATAACATTCATTTATCATTATCATTTATGTAATTCGGATAATGCATGCTTTGTGTTCCTTTGGCGAAGTCCTTTTGGTGCGAACCATCATTAAAATTGGAGCTACAAAATTGTGTCTTATGTAAGGCCCAAATACAAAATGTATATACTTTCTAGGGGTGTTTGTTTTTGAGTAATGTATGAAATTTGAAAAAAAATATATGAGAAGAGTCCCTTTCGCGCAACCGATTGCATCCAAAAACGGAGGTGCACAACTAGGTCTTATAAGAGTCTCAAATACCAAATTTCAACTTTCTACGATTCGCCGTTTTTAAGTTATTGAGGATACATACGTACAGGCGTACATACGTACATACGTACACACGTCACGACCAAACTAGTCAAAATGGACTCCGCGATGGTCAAAATGTGTGTTACTCAATATCGAAATTTTTCATGATTACAATACTTTCTTGTATTTACTACGTATACAAGGAAGTAAAACGCCTTTGAAGTGTGAAGTTTGAACTTTTTGGAGTGTTTCTCAAGCATGTGCAGCTTTTCGTACTGCAATATTGCTTCATTAATATTGCTTTTCACTATTATTACCTTTAATATTTTGGGAGTAATTTCATGTCAGAAAAACAAGTAAAAGTAAATGGATTGGAAATTGTCCCGTCCAGGACAAGCAACCCAAACAGAAACCAACAACAACAGCAATCGCTACGAAAGACCGAAACATCAGCAACAGCAGCATAATGCAAATTTTGTTCACCAACTAATGGAACAACACTGGCCACACACTCGCGCACACATTGTCATTACACACACTAACACACATGAAATTGCTTATACGTTGTATGGTCGGTTATGCTGGCCAACCGGGCAACGGTTAAATCAACTGTAAAAGCGGGTCTGGCGAGAAAATTAAATTGGCCGAAGCTGGCTGAATCCATAACTGCTGGCAGCACTCGTGGCAGGACGTCGCAGACGAACTACTACCGGAGCCTGCCACGCAAAACGCACACACACAATGCAAATGACCAGCGGCATTACAGAGGGAGTGTGTGCAGCATTCATAGTCACACGCACGAGCACACGAGCCCACACAACAACACATACTCACAATCGCGGTGTTTGAGGGGTCGTGTGCGTAAATTTTACCAGATATCTTCCAGAGTTTAGTCCTTTTTCATAATTTTTCTGTGTTTTTCTCTCTGTTCGGCGATTGCGCTGACTTCAGTGTTTCTGACTTCATAAAATTGGCGCCCAAAAGCAATGAACAACGCACCGTCCGCTCCAAAGGATGAAAAGGATGCCAAAGTAATGCTGCAATTAGCCCAATTATGCCGAGAGACGAGAGGCGAACAGACACATTTGATGAGCACTCAGGTTGCATGGAAACGAAAATAATGCTCGGAAGATGCATGAGGAAATGGATAAGGACGAGGACAAAATGAGGATAAGTACTAAAGGATAAAGGTGCATCAATAGAGCAGACGGTCGAAGTTGTTAGATATTTGAATATCGTTCAGTAATAAAATACACATAATTAAATAAATAAAGCACAAAAAGTAATGAAATTCACAATAAAAAGGATTTTTTTATTTTAACAAAATATTGATCCATCGATATTTAACCTTTATATTCAAAAGGTTAAAAATTACGCCAATAAAAAAGAACAAGTGGCTTTAAAAGAACAAAAAATCTCAAAAACTCCGGACTTGGTATTGCTTTTGGACGAACTCTTGCCCAAAGTTGGTCCCAATGTTGGTGATTCTCCTCATTGTTATCTCTAAAGTCTCTCTCCCCCAGATCAATCCCTTCCCTTCCACATGATCACCTTTAACCTTCTACGGCTCAAGAGTTACTCTTGGCAACGAATTCACACGAAAGAAGAGCCGCCGCTTTACTTTGTCCGAATTAAGGACACGAGTAAAATCGCTCAACGAAGATGAAGAAGAAGAAGAAGCAGATCCACTCCTAGACCAAGTGCTGGAAAGTACTAAAACACGTCCTCGAAGAAGTTCGCACTCTTATGCGGAATGTCTTTGATGTTGTTATGCTGATGATGGCGATGTTGTTGTTGTTGTTTCCATACTTTGCTGTATTTATCTTTCGTTCATACACTCCTCAGACTAAGCGATAATCAGGTTGCTTTTAATATCCTGAGTGTACTTTATTCGCGGCACAAAAAAGCAGCGGAGATGCCGTTTGAAAGAAGCCGCTGAAGAAGCACCGAAGCGATGGCAACAAGTACAACAACAACAACAACAACAACTGCAGCGACAACAGCAATAATAAAGCGGAA
The DNA here is from genome assembly GCA_937620795.1 of Thecophora atra. Lineage (NCBI taxonomy): Eukaryota > Metazoa > Arthropoda > Insecta > Diptera > Conopidae > Thecophora > Thecophora atra. The sequence continues at coordinate 21,305,270 of OW569397.1, read as the reverse complement.
GGCCTTTGCAAGGACTTTTGAGGTACAAAAGTGTCGAACATACGTGAAGTAGAAGAGGTAAAATAAGAAAAAAAACAAAATAAAAAGAAGTAAACGTAATAAAAAAAGAAAATTTGTACTTATATAATTAAAAAAGAAGAGGAAAGAGAAGGATGAAGGATGGGAATATAGAAAATACAGGGATCACAAGGAGCAGAAGAACCAAAAGAAGCACTGGATAAATAAATCTAGATATATTAAATAAAATAAAATAAATAAGCCACAAAACAAAAAACCACAGTGCATAAATGCAGTGCAAAAAGAAATCGAGGTACAAATGGAAAGAAGGAAAGAAAAATAATAGAAAATAATGAATATAATAGAAAAGGAATTGATTAATATACAGACCATCGATACGAGATTTTTGATGCTTCCCATTGTCGGAAATGGAAAAATTTTAGTGTTAAAATTATTGAAATGGAGAAAAGAATAAAACTTATTTATCTCTGAATAAAAATATTGCAAAGTTGAGACAGAAATGAAGATTTTTAAATTTTTTTTTTTTTTGTTATTGTATTTCGAGTTTTTAGGTTCTTTTCTCAGAAGGTTCCTTCACTTGTTGCGTAGTAATTTTTATCTACGAACTCATTACTATTATTGAACAAATATGTGAAAAGTTTTGCACTTTTCTGAACTGTTTCTTTTCTGTTGTTATCCGAACTCCTTGAAATTAATTTGAATTTGATTTTTATCACAATTTCTTATCGTCCATCGCATTTTTCACCTCCATCCACGAAATATTCCCAATCTTCTTTAATATTTCAATCACGGTTTTCATTCAACAATTATTGCTTCCGTTCGCTGTAAAAGAAATCTCATTATTTTTGTTTTTATTGTGATGATTCTGGTTGCTGTTGAGGTTGCGATCAAATGCTCATGTAGATCGGGTGAAAAGGAGAAGAAGTGTGTCTCCGTCGTCATTCATGAACTCTACGAAACAAACAAAAGCATTCCCACTAAAAACGTGTTAATGTTGGTTGTTGGACGAGCGTCAAGTGCGTCCGTTGAGCACAACGAGGCTCCACGTGCGTCAACCGTCGCTGTCATTCCGAGAAACACTTCGGCCCTGAACACGGAGCAGAAGCGTGTCATCGGCACGAACTCTGCTTCGAAAGTATTCAGAATTTCGATCGACGATTTTCAGCCGAAACTGATTTTCAGTCCGATCTGAGTCTGGTTTTGGGCAGATGTTGGTGACAGGCTTTTGTTTGGACGCATTTATCGCGAGAAGGGTCAAAGTTGTGTGTGATTTAAATGCATCACCTGCAACGCAGCATTAACACCTTCATCGAAAAGCAGGTCGCAGAGGAGAGACCGAAAAACGACCAGAAAAAGCATCCAGTGAAACTGTTTCTTATTCTTATTTTCCAAGTATTCATTTGTCCCACTTTAAACCTCGCTTCAAGGCAATTTCAAAGCCTGTGAATTCTTCGATTCGTTTGAATATCACAATTTCATTGCTGCAATTTTCGAAATTCAATAAAATTGCACTCAACAAATCTTGATTTTTACTTTTTTCACTTCATTTTATATGTAATTTGTTCATTTGTTTGCTTACTTCATGCGGTGGCTCTGTGAATTTTGCAATTTTCATGCGTTTACTCGTTGTTGTTACTCGTTGAACACGCTGATCGGTTGCTGTTGTTGTTGCTACTGAGAGTTGACAAGCGATTAGCGTGCGAATCAATCAGCATTCGTCGCTGTTGCTACGACTAAAGTGAAAATTGCTGCTGCAGGATTTAAAAAGATGCGGTGCGGCGTTCATCCATTCGACTGTCATCGCCATTTAATGCAACAATTTATCAGAGGATCGCAAGTAACACGATGCTGACGGCCGCAGATGGGGAACGCAGCAGAACGCAGACCAAAGACAGATCTATTGCAGTTGACAGCGACGGATAAATGGACAAACGATCAGGAGCAACATGCAGACGGACGCAGTGACAGACAAGCAGAATAACCACTCGCAAAACTCATTACGAACGTTATTCAGAAGCGAGCGATTGAGTAATCGACACTGGAACAGCTTGCACAGAGCACAGTGGGACAGTGGGACAGAGCAATGTGGCGATTTTTATTACAATCAAAAATAGTTTTGTTATATGTTTTCACAAAGACTGATGAATTGTTTACAAAAGAATAAAAATAATAATAATAATAATAATGACAATAAACCTCAATCGTTAAAAGAATAAAAACAGGATCATAAAAGTTACAGCAACAAATCTAAAAAGTCATTAACAACTTCATCAATAGCTTCATCATCAGAAGGATCATCATCATCATCAGCCTCCGACGACACGAAGACGTGAAGCATTCGGCATCGGGCTTGATTGATGGCCGACAACTAAATTGAGATGTGCTGCCAAGTTTGGGCAAAAAATATCAACATATGGATTAAACGCTGTTGTTTTTCTTCCTCCTCGGAGTTTTTGCTGCAGTTGCTGCCGACGTTGCTGCTGGTGCTGTTGCTGGTGCGTTACAACGCCGACATAAGCAGCAGCGCGTGTAAATTGGTTGACATTCCGCACAGTTGATATCAATTGGCATCGATTGGCGACGGATGGCGGATTGAGCGGTCCGAAAGTGGAACAAATGCAGCTCGAAGGCTTCTAAACCCGCTTCGTCCCCTCCTCGTTGCGCAGCGCTGCGCGGAGAACTTTTCACAGAAGCACAGCGCAGCGACTCCGCCACGAAACTCCAGTCTAGACACCCGCGAGCGTTGCCACGTTTAATAATGGATGTGAACTAAAGCAGCGACAGATTTAACAGCAACAACAAAGACGTCTCGAGAAGATTCCTCAGTAATTCTCACTTGAGCGGAATTCGTAGAAATGCAGCGACGTCGAACGGGTTGCTGCAGCCTCGTCTTAAAAGGACAACGCGAGTGGTAATAATTGAGGCATCAGGAGGCAGGCGGAGGGACGAAATTACTTAATACGTGTTTTTATTCCTCTTTTATAACGTCTAGAACAATTTTACAATAGGCGAATATGGAGAAAAAGACGCTGACGAGGATGGAAAAAATCTATCAGAAAAAAGGGATTTTTATTTAGATAACAAATATACGAAATGAGGGGCTTTATTATAAAAAAAGACGAGCCAAATGCGGATTTTATTTTTGGATTTTTACCATTAAGTTTAAAAGTTCCAGTATAAAATATGAAAGCCACAGAAAATAATGATAAATAAGTATTTAACTAAAAAACAACAGCAATATCATCAACAGCGCTGTTAATGATATGAAAACCAAACGAAAGTGAACAAAATCCCCGCCGCGAGTGATGCCACTTCGAAGCTGCTGCTGCTTATGTGTCAGTGTGTGAAAGGATCTGTCACTTTGATGGGGAAGAACTGCCAACAACCGAAACCATCCACGCCCACCACCCACACCAACACGCTCACTGTCACCGAATTTCAATTAAATAACACAAATAAAGCACAATGTGGACACACACAAGAACAACACAACACATTTACATCAGAACTCAGCCAACAGCGGCAGCAAATTTGTTCGCTGACCCGCCAACGCCGTGTTTCACGGAGATTTATTGTTGTCCAGAGATCGCGCCGCGTCTGCCGTGAAGCTGCTTTCAAATGTGATCCCCGCACGTCTCCGTTTGCGACCGCGAATGTTCAGCATCTCCTCAGTTTCTCCGTTGCTGCTCCTCCGCCAGCTTCCGTCTGTCTTTGGGCGTTACTTATGGACCTCATCTGCGACAGTTTCCTGCAGCGCGTTTAACAAGGAATGAGCATCATTTGCATAGTTGCCAGCAACTGTTGCGAGTAACGATTTTCCCAGCTTCTTTAGCTGCAAAGTGATGAATACTCTTCCCCATCTCCGTCCAAAGAGGACGCCGCCGAGTCTTCATCTATCTATTATTCCCTTTCTGTTCTTGTTCCCTTACTACTGCTCCTCCTTCGCCTTCCGTTCCTGTTCCACTCCTTATTTTAAAATTTAGTGGTTAAACTGTGACTCAACAACCGTGCAATGGTTTACACATGGATGTATTTCCGCTTCCGCCACATGGAATAGTGCAGATTTAATTAATACAACATTCTTCGTTGGCTACGTTGCTTGGAAATACGTACATACATATGTACAACGGACAAGTTGAAAGGAAACTTTTATACAGCACAAGTTCGCCGAATTCGGCCGGCAACTATACAGTACATGATATGATATAAGTACATCCCACAGCGCTGCGATGGAAACAGGATGAGCGGAAACCGACGCTAAAGTGGACACGGAAACAGTTTCGAAAACTTAAGGTCGACGGCAGACTTGGATTCAGAATTTGCACGGATTCAGTGGGTTGAAGCAAACCTCAGAACTGAACTGAAGTGGTGATGGAACTAGTTACTACGACGAACCTCACTTCACTGAAGAAGGGAAACGAACCGCCGCAGTGGTGTTTCTCTGAGTCCGAGGCCATCACCTCGGATAGCGTGAAGTATGACCTGTATTTGAAACTAATTGGCATGTTTAGCTTCTTCAAAACTCCCGCGTAACTATACACATTGTAAAATTCTAAGCCGGTGAAAGGTAGCCGATAGATCGGTCGGTACTACCACCATATTAATACCAATAATAATATTCGTAACATTTGACTAGTGATAGGACTGCCTGAATTACTATGGGGCTTATTATTGGGTTAGTACACTCAATTAGTACACTCAGCAGAAAAACGTTCCATTAACTGCCTTATAGTACACATGTTGTTTTACAGTACAAGAATTGATAGGTTTTTGCTTCTAAAAATAGTTTTTTGAAGTAAACTGAATGTTTCCGAAAATTAACGTATTCCAATAAAGCGATTATATTTATTTATTTAATAGCATGAAAACTTATATTTGTAATGACGCGTAGCATAGTATGCGAAGGACCTAGGTCCGCAGCACGAACCGGGTGGAAAAATAATTTATAGGTTCATAATAATTTTCAAGATAATATATAACATAAAAAATTTGTCCCGAGGAAAACGCATTTTCAAATATTGGGTCCATCAAATGGAGTGAATTACGCTGTGAATGAAAGAGTGTACTACTGTCCTATAGCAACATCGAGCCAAAACCCAACTTTTCTATACTTCAGTTGATCAAATGTTTTGACTTATGGTTGAACACTCTATGGGTTTTCTTGATACTGAACTATACTGTGATCGATACTGCACGTATCTGTCTGCTGTAGTCCCTTCTAATCTGTTCTTTTCTACTCTTTTTCTTCAATTAACAGCAGACTTTTTACGGTTCTTAGGAAAAAGCTTAAATTAATTTGCTTTCTTTCACCCAGGACCTTTAGGCTTTAGAACCTTTCTCTCCATCATCACCTCCAGCACATCATTCAATAGTCACAAAATCGCCCACCAACAGCGTTAATTTTGTTAACAATACCATGAAATGATTTTCGCAATAAAACAAATTTCAATCACATTAAAACCGCATTCGCCGGCGGGGGTCGCTCAATCGATGATTCTCTCCGCCCAGTCACAGAAATGCGCCCAGAAATGTATTGGCTTTCCTTCGGTATGGACCCAAAGCTGCTGTTTCTGATGCGGGCGGCGTGTATCAATCCTGCCGCTAACTGTTCTCTTTGCTGAGGCGACATAATACCGTAATCAAGTCCGTCTTCCGGTTAAGTAGTCACCTCCTCGGCACCGCACACTTGGGTGCCCAGTCTCACACGTCTCCATTACACCAGAGGCTTCGAATTCTTGTTTTCCTCCGCGCTTCCTTCCTTCGAATCGCCCTTCTTTCACATTCATCAACCGCGTCAACGTCGCAACTGCGACGGGACCAACTGAAGGGCAACAACAACAACGCATCTCACAGCAGCATACGCAATACGCACGAATTGTTGCAGTCTTTCAGGCGCATTAACTTCATTACAGCGAAACGCGGCATGTGAGATTCAAGGACAGCCGCGACGCGTTTCTGTTGTCGCTTGACTCGTGGAACCCCGCAGCTTCTGGCTTCCGAGTAACTGATACCTCTCCTTCTTCTTGCTTCTTCCTATGCTTCTTCTTATTTTGATTCTTTGCGCCATGTCTTGTCATGTGTTTCTAACCACAAAATTACAACGAATTCTTAGTTCCGAATCGTATCCCGCTTCGCTTTGTCGGCCGGATGAGAATCAAGAACAGCGACGATGCTGATGGGTCGATACCCCGTCCCTTATCCGTTCCCCTTCCCTCATCGTGCTGAGATAATTTGTGCGTTCGACGTCCGGTGGGACGCAGCCAAGTCGCTGGCGAAAGAGTGAGATTTTTTGCAGCTTCCGCGCCGCAGGAACAACCAATAATATATCCGAATCTGGTCGTTTTCGTTGTTGTTATCGTTTATGGGGTATACGAAGGAATTCGACGGAAAGAGTAGAGGCGCACAGGGACATAAAAACATGCTTAAATTATTGTGCTGAGTCAATAACTTCAATTGCGGCTCATAAAGTCGCAGCGGGCGGTTGATGCCGCCGCCGCAGCTACAAAAACTGAAGTGAAACCAAAAATTATTACAATTATTATTGCTGTCGTCGCTGATGCTTAAGAGGTTTTCATGGATTCCTTTTTATCAATTGCTGAGTGTTTTTTCAATTTGGATTTTCGTTTTTTCAGGCGATTTTTGTTGTGTTGTGAGAGATTTTGTTTTCCTTGCGATTCGTCGTTTTGACAATTTCACGATTGATATTGAAACACTTGAAATTCGCTGATTGATGGAGGAAATACTTTATACAGCGCTGGCAGCTCGACGCAGACTTGTAGTTCATGGAGTTTCTCAGTCAGCTTCATTAGTCGTCAAGCAAATTGATGGCTATGAAAGGAATCAGTGAAGAACTCCAATAAAGACTTTTATAACCGAATTATAATAAGATATTTCAATGACATTTTATTATCTAGCTATAAAATACAAGATATTTCTTCTGGAAACATCAAATATTTAAACAATATTTCAAGGCAGCTTCAATAGTGACCTCTAAAACTTCTTCTGAGTTTTCGAAAAGTATCTCTATAAAAGGTTCTCTTATCTTCGAGAAAATTGAGTTTTAGGCTTTCTTTTTCTGGACAGATCAGAATTTCGTGATATCTCTAAAAGAGTCTCGTTTCGAAATGATTTATTTCACATTCAGACTATTTACAAACATCAGAAACATGTTTTCCCCTTCTCCTGTTCACATTAACACTTCTCTTCAATGAAGTCATCCAGAGACTCGAGAGAAATGCTGTGTTGTGGGAACAAATAAAAATATCTCCATTTAAGGTCGCAGGAACACTCGAAACCCAAAGCAAGGCTTCAATTAACGCGAAAATTGTGAAGCTGCCTTGATTTTAGCTGCGGCTCCTCAGCCACCCTCGACGGATGTTTATCGGCGGTCGAATTCGGTTCGGCAGCCACCCTCGACCCGATTAAACTGTAATCGTCGCTGATATCTTTATTGGCCGATCTCGGAACATCTCAGCGTCTGCAATAAATTGTCGTAATTCCAGAAATTCACATTATTTTATTCAATCGCAATGGGTACAACAAACAGCGAAATTAGCAAGGCCAAAGCACTAGCGAGGGGAGGGCGGATGTCGCCTGGTGCTGCATCTTGATGAGAGGCCGACGGCGACGCTCGGAGTCACCCTCGCAATTACCGAATGCCGCATATGGCAACGGCTGAAGCTCGCCACAGAAGCAACAACAACAATTTGTCAGCATTAAGTGTCAATTGGCAGGGAGAGAAAAGTTGGAGAGGGTTTCTGCTGCATCCATTAATTCTTTGGCTTTTTTAACGCGTCCAGCCGAAGGAATCGGCAGCGGAGTCAGCCAAGTGCACCGCGTGGTCAATTGACGGCGATGCCATAAATTTGAAAATAAATTGAGTGTTAAATGTTTGTTGCTCGGAGCGTCGTCGTCGATCCGTCCGCATGCGGCAGTTCAGGCTTTCAATTTCTGCTGTTTTACATCTTCGCCTCCATTCGTCAATTTTGCAAACCTTTTGCTTGCTTCGTATATCAATTTTTTCCATTTCAATACAAAACTTGATTTGTTGTCCTGATGCAGATTGAAGCTCGCTTGAAGGATCGATAGGAGGCTCGATTGGAGGTCGAAGGGATTCACTGTCGCCTCACGTACGCTTGAATGCGTACAGGGTCCACATTCTATCGCTTCCCCTTGTAACTTCCTTTAATTTATGATTCTATTTTGATTGTCGGTCCATATTTCGGGTGAGCTGTCAATCGCCAGGATGTGCCTATCGTCTATTTGAAAGTCATCAGCAGCGTCGCCGGACAAATCGTCAATATTTTGAGGCACAAGAGTTCGATTTTGCTGCTTGTGGCTGCGGATGTTTTCTTGCTCTGTTGCCGCAGAAGCTAAGCTAAATCAGTTTCCAACAGCAGCTTCAGTCGTTCTCTTCCGTTCTGTTCCGTTCCGTTTCTTTCCGGTCATCGGTCAGATGCATTCACTCGTTGTTGTTGCTGCTGCATCGCCAATCCTCGCTTTGCATGAGTTGTTTGCCATTTTCGGTGACCCTCGAGGAATGTCACCGGGATTGCGACAAAGCAGTGACACAAACGATTGAACGGAGGCGGGAGACGAACACGACGACAGATAACAACAACAACAGCAACTCCAAAGACTCTGCATTCAAAGCGGCGCAGGAGAATCGAATGCATGACGCATCAGAGGCATTCGTCGCATGCATGAAGTGATTTTCGGTTGCTGTTTCGATGGTCATAGAAGTATGTATCAGTGAATGTGTGTGTGTGCTTGTCTGTGCTCCTGCGGGAGGCCGAAAGTCATGCTAAAGTTGCACGTTTCTAACAACCGACAACAAACGCCGAAGCAAGGCAAAGTCTACAAATGAAGTGGCAAGCTCAAGCTCAAGGATTAACTTACATGTACACGTTTGTGCACACACCAATACAGCCGCAGAAATACACAGTTGCACGCGTTCTACGAGCGAAGGCAGCTTTTTGCTCCGTTTGCATGACGATTGCAAAACGCAAGTGAAGCATTCAATACGCATGAATGGTCAGCGACTTTTGTTGTAGTAGAAACAGCAACAACGTCATTTATCGGGATAACGCCGAAGGAGGTGGCAGCATCATGTTCACGAAACGCCAGCATCCCCGATATCGCCCCATGTGTGTCCATCACACCCTGTATTATCACCCTAACTTCGCCCTGTCTCATTCAGCGCTTCCTCCTCAATCTTCATCGTCATTTCTTCGCCCTTCCAATCTCATCGCTCATTCCTCCAGCTTCACTCATTTTCCGCATTCAAAAACATTCGCTCCATTCGTCATTCGTCGTCTGAATCATTCGTTCATTCACTCATTCATTCAGTCACTCCTTCAGTCCGGATTTCATGCTTAAAGGCACGAATACGAGGTTTGCATTTGACATGAATTCGAGGACTCCGCAGAGTCTTGCATCCTGTGACTCGGAGATCTTTTCCGCCAGCGCCACCTCGTGCACAGGCAGCTTCCCTCCATCTGCTGTTCTCCCGCCTACGCGGCTGTAACGACAACCGAATGGGCAGGACTCCAACAGACGGCGACACGTACCCAGCGAACATGTGCCAGGCTACGTGGCGATTTCCGACGACGACTCTTATCCTAAATAAATTATAAGCAGTAATTTGACCAACTCGCAAGTAAAGCGGATGATCTGCGTTCGGTAAGAAATGTGGAAGTGATTGGAGAAGGGAAAAGGGGGAATATAAACGGGGTTCATTGGGAGCGTATTTCTACTACTTAATTACGGTTTAAGTTCAATGTTTGGCACGGATAGGTCCCTGCTAGAGAATGATTTTAATGGAACAGGCGTTAATGGACCAAGATTTCACAAAGAATCTTCTAAGCAGAACTCCACACTAATAAGGAATGTGCCAAAGACTGTATTCGAAGGAAGGCTTGTAGAGAGGCATAAAACGCTCTCAGTTGTGGTATAACAAGCTCTGGTTTGGAGGAAGACTGGCGCAAAACCTTTAACGTCATAGGATCACACAATACTGTGACACTAAGATGGATTCCGTGTCATAATGGTAAATAAGGAGCCGATTACCTTGCCTTTTATAGCCTATAGTACTCCTAACCTTCCTGTAGTCCACAAGAAAGTTATAGCATACATATTATAATATTATAGAGATTATAGCATATAATCTCTATAACTTCTGATTATAGGTTGTCCGGAAATGGATTGAGTTCGCCAAAGTTTGAGCGATGGTATAAGGAAAATGGAAATAATCCAAATATAATAAGTTGTTAATAGTAGTAATCTTAAAGGGTATATGACGGTAAAGTCAGTCCATCCGAGACCGAGAATCGGAGACTCTACATGAAGACTCACGAAGCTTCTGACGATGTGCCGAGATTACTATTAAATCTGCTTCCCTAAAATAGGCTATGTGCTCAATGCTGTTAAAATCCTCAGCATACTTTCAACTCGGACAGAGTAAAAGGTCTCTTTTATGTCCTATGGCACTATATAATTATACTAATAATATCCAAAGTGCAAAAATGAAAAACTCTGAAAAATAAAAAAACCTTTGTAAGAAACCCCGAGAAAATGTAGATAGATACTGGAGCAATTTGATTTATTAAATTATTATTAATTAAATTTTTATGAGAAGGACATGAAAAACTCTTTTAATTACTTGTCCTTCATTCAGTAGTTTTATGGTATTCAGAAAGCGGATTCGCCTTGAATTCCTAAGAATTTGGTGATTCTTGAAGCCATGAAGGACTTTTCTGTTATTTTAATAGGATTTAGCTCTAATATCTCTGTTGACTACACTGTCTCCAAAGAATTACCAAAGTTTATATTGTACATTCTTTTTCAGAGCGTTATGGGTTTTAAATGGGCCTCGAAGGACAAAGAGAAATACTTTTTATGAAAATTTTTGCTCCTTGAATTAACAGAAGCTTATTAAAAGCGAAGGCGGGTGGGCGGGGAGCAGAAGGTGACGGTTGCGGGATAAATACACGCCGCTGGTGGCGATGTCGCCGATTTGTGTCGCTTCGGAGTCGCTTTGGCTGCATCGTTTGATAAACGGTCGCTTTTTAAGCAACTTTCCGCAAAGAATATTCATAACTTGACAATAACAAGAAAATAACATCAACAACGACTAATAATAATAATGACAGCGACTTGTAACGGAACACGCAAATATAAACGCAGCCGTTGACAGTGCATTAATTTTAATTCGCTTGAAATTACGACAGCCCCCGAGAACGGCTTGCGACATCGATCACAAGGCATTCAATCGACTTCCTCTTCTTCCTCGACTCCCTCTTCCCACTGCTTTTAATCTCGTTACTGTTCGTCGGAGCTGCTTTTGAGTGCTCCACGGCGACGTGTTGTGAAAACGCGCCGCTGTCGTGCTCGTGCCGCGTTGTGATAACGTCGACTTTCCCGCGCCCTCATCTTCTCCTTATGAACCGCCCATTGGAAGATCCTTTCTTATCCTTCTGCTATCCTTTCGTTTGCATGTTTTGCGCTTTTCAAGTCTCCACTCGCTCCACGCGACGCAGTTGCTTCGTGCCGCGCTGCTGTCGCGCGTAACCCTTTGCGAAGCCTTTGCAAGCAGTAGTTAATTTGGCAGCACTGTTAAGAAGGCGTTTTGTCAGTTTTGTGTTCGTTTGACATGAAAGCCATCCATTTGACTGCGGCAGCGACAACAACGCCGACGACAGCGGCTTCTTCGCTAAATCTTAAAATAAACGTTGGCTGATTCGCAAAGCATTTGCGTCACGCCTTCAGCGAGTTTCGATAACGAGCGGGCGGGGAGGGGGAGGCGGAGGTGAATTACGAACTACGGTTCGTTAATTGGACCTTTAAAAGGAGTTGCTTTGAAATTATTTCATCAAACTTCTTTTGAAAGTTGACTTTCTGCCTCAACTTTACTTTTCGCTTTTGTGCCACATGCTACGAGTTCATGCTTTGCTTTGTTGCTACGTTCTGCCTCATGCTAATTGGCTTCTGAGATTTAGCAGTAAATAAATGCTTCAAGGCTTCGAAAACCTTCGAATTTTCGACCTTCGACACATCTGTTGTGTCAGGAGTCGAACTGAGGGTCTCGAGCAGTTTTCCTCCTCTCCTCACTCCTCGAACTCGCCATTAACTAGAGCCTTTTTAAGCATGTCCTTGCGGTTGCTCCTGAAGACACTGTATCGACGATTCTTGTATCGATTCCTACACTTCTTTAATAATATGCAGCAGCGACAAGATTTTTTAATATAAATTCAATAAAAAACAAATTGCAAAATAGTTCCCATTCCTGCTCCTTCGTCATGTACTTCCTCTCTTAGTACATGTTCCTTCAAGGAAGAGGAAATGACAAATGACAGCAGTCTTCAATCATTATTCATGGACATGGGTCATGGACATGGCGAAAAACCACAGAAACCATGAATAATTATACAAAAGCTGTGGATCTTGGCTTTTTATCCCTTCTCAGTTAGCATTTGACTCATTTGTCAAGCATTAAAACGTAACAGATGCTTTCCTGTTGACCTCATCCAGCTCCCGGAAGGTTCTATAGAGTCCCTGTGTCCCTTTCAGCCCCTCAATCTTCATGTTTCTTTTCCTTTTTAGCCACCGTTTCTTAAAACTTACATCTGAATTACAATTCACTGTTTCTTCAGCCCAAATAATATGCAAATTCGTGTAGACCGAGCGACTTTCCTTACAGTATCAGTCGACGGTTCCTTTGCTCCCTCAATTCCCTCCCTTCCCCTGTCCCTTCACCACCTTTTCCCTCCGTTTTCATGGTTGATTGCGTCTGGTCAGTCGCTTCGATTCCCGTGAGACGCAGAATTGTCAGGTCGCACGATTTCGTTTATCGTGTGATGGCATCGCATACTCCACGATCGTCGCTTCACTCGATCGGCCATATGGAACCGATCAATTAGTTCGATAGGTTTTCGCTTTCGTTTTCGCTTTTGGATCGGAACGACAGTCGCTCGGAAACCGTTGAGTTGTCTGTGAACTTGGCTGGGTGCTGGGCGAGGGGAGAGTCTCTGGGAGGGGGCAGCGTAGACCTGCTGTACACCCGATCGACGCTGTTGCTTAAATTGTATCGTTAACCTCTGTTGCGGTCGTCGTTGGTGCTGTAAATTAATGGGCGTTGTGCTGCTCGGTTGCACGCCGCAACAGCCGCAATATTTTCGACATTTTAATGTGGTTATTGCTGCTGCTGTTAATTCAAGCACCCATTTAATGGCTAATGCACGGTTTCAATGGCTCTCGCCTGATCGTGTCGCCGGGACTTCGAAGGTGGCTCCAATAGACGTCAGTTGTTATTCGGCTTTTATAATTTATGCTGACACTTCGAATGGCGCAAACGGTCAACCTTCCTGCAGCCATTCGGTACTTCTCCGCCTCCCTCCTCCCTCTCCGTAGTGTAGGACTCTGGGAACCCTTCTTCCACGCACTCGCAGTATATTTAATGCCCAATTTGGACGTTGTAAGCTACCGAAACAATGGCTTGTTGCGGCTGACAGTCGTTTTATTTATGAACCCGCTCCCAAAAACATTCAAATCGTCGCTGTCGCTGCGTCGCCGTGTCGCATCTCCGCTTGCATTATTCAGCTCTGCCGCGCGACAAAACTTCTTCGATTCGCCGCCGCAGCCGATCATTAATCTGAATGTCATGCGTCGCCGGTCGATAGAGCAATTTCGGTACGCGGAATTCTCTGACGTTGTTAGGTGTCAGTTTGATAAGTTGCAAGAGTTGCGGCGCGGCGGCAGGAATGCGCCTAACCGCCGCCGAAACAATGCCACTTGCCCGAATTCCTCTCTTGATTTGCTTGACACTTTTCGAAGGACGCCGCGCCGCCTGGAATGCGACCTGAGAACAAAGCAAACGTTTCAATAACTTCCAATTGGTCAATTGGTCAGAAGCTTGCGCCTTAACGTGCTCATTGTGATTGCAGCCAAGCTCCGCGGCTTCCTGCTGCTCAAACAAAAGCAGCGACTAAATAATTGTGGTGCTTAATTTGCCGAGAAGCCGACGTCTTTGCCGCCTTTCGGAGAATGAAGGAAGCGAAAGGAGGGAAGACTGCAACGACTATTTCTATAGAATCTTTGGAAGGTAAACGCTGTGAATTTATAGCTCATTACTGCTTATAATAATCGGCAATAACATAACTCAGGCGGGAATCTGGCTCGGTCCATGAAGCCTCAATCCTTTGGCTTTTCGGAGACTGTATCGAATCGCATCTTCAATACGAGTCTTCCTCAGAGGCTTCGTCTTTGATAATAGTCGAAATTGAGTTGAATTTGAAACGCTTTCAGTCTCGAAACACGAATCAGGGAACGACTTTTCCCTTCTTTATTTGTAAACCTTTCAAATGCTGAAGTTTTCCTTGAACTCTGAGTAAAATTCCGTCTTCGATTTCGAATCTTTTCCAAGAGAAGATCATGATTTGCGATCTTTCCCACAAAAGCAGAAATCTTCTTTTTCAGACTGCGATTTAAAAGATTTCCTTCATGATTTGAATATCGTGTGTTCAATCATATTTCAAAGTCTTATTTCTCGAGGTATGAGGAGGGTTTAACACGGCTTTAAAAGGGTGAATTTCAATTAGAATTTCAGTTTATCTCGAAACAAGTTCGGGTTCTTTATGAAAGCAACTGAAACAGGTCACAACAATTAAATCGAAATTAATTAAAACACCTCCTCGGGGCGGCTGAGCAGGAAGCCAATTAAACTGAAGTTGGTACTTGTAAATTTGGCAAAAACGACTCGAACACGCCGCACACACACCATAAAAAACCTCTTCGCACCTTAGAAAGTGGCAAAAAACGCCAAGGAACAGAAAAATCGCCTGGTGACGAACCTAATCTCGTTAATCGCAGTAAACTAAACAGAAGTCGAATGGATTAAGGGGCGAGGGAGGAGGGAAATAATGAAGAACACGCAGGGAGGAGGCCAGAACCGGGCGCAATCGGCTGAAAGTGGCGAAGAGACTCGAGAAAACGGTTAAAAGCCCCTTCGAAGGCGGCTGTCGTCGTCGTGCATCTCCGGCCGAATTACAGGGTGCCGATAAGCCGCAGCTAACCCCTGTTTCGACGCTGTTGAGCTGGTGTTAAGCCGCTTCACGTTGCTGCCTGCTGCAGATTAAAGCAGCTGATAGCTTCTCCGTTCACGTGACGTGCTGCCACCTGATTAAAATCACACACACACACACGACTGTATTAATCGTGGTCGTCGTCGAGCAGCGTAAAAAGTGGCGTGTAATTAAATCAATCATTTAAATGAAGGAGTGCAGAAAACATCAACAAAATTACGATTAAAAGAGAGCCAAATAAAACCGAAATAATTTTAAATTTAAATGCTTCAGTTCCTGGAATTTTTTATTTGGGGTTGGCTCCTTTTTTTCGTAGTTGTAGTCGCCTCTCCTTTGAATTCACGGTTGTTTTTTTTGCTACGCTTTCTTAAACTTGATTTTTTCTGGTTTTTGTTGCTATTATTGCAATGAATATTTTCAGTTTCTGCGACTGAGTGACGGACGGACAGACATTTCTATTGATTGACTTGAGTTACGCTTGAATAGATTTCAGCAGCTGCGTTTCGATCCACGTCGTTGCCGTTGTCAGCAACTCTTTAAGTCGAGTCGGGACTTTCTTGGATGCCTCATAAATAAATAACAAATTTACTAGGTTTTTTAGGGCGCCCTCCCACGCAGCATGTTAATTGTTACCTCTTCCTCCCCTCGACATCCTCGTCATCATTCTTTTTCTTCCTACTGCCAACCAGCAGCCGTTTATGCATTTAATGCGTGACAAATACTTTTACGCCGCAACTGAAAACGAGCCAAAAAGCACCACAAACAATCACAACAACAACAGCAGAAATTATATCGAAATCCTTGGAATTATTTTAACCCTTCTGTTGACTTGTCATCGTCATCGTCGTCGTCGTCATTTTTACAGGATCGCAGCGCATAGAAACCTATTCATGCATATTAAACGCCCTCATTGACTTGTTTGCCATCATCATCATCGCTATCATTAATAGCAATATCATTATCATCATCAGCAACATCGGAATTGCCGCCGGCGCTTCCCATCGTTCCTTTCGGAATCGCGTTGCCCCTTCGCATCATCGTCGTTTGAAGCGCGACAAAACATTTGCGTCGAGCGAGTCGCTTTTCCATGGGAGAAAGAAGAAGAGGAGAGGGAGGAGCAGCAATAAAAGCAAAAGTAGGAGTAGGAATGGAAGTAGGAAGAAGTGGGAGTAGAAGTAGAAGTATGAGTATGAGTACAATTAGGAGTAGAAGTAGCAGTAGAAGTACGAATGTTAGTAGAAATAGGAGTAGAAGCAGAAATAGAAGAAGAAAACTAGTGCGAGGAATATCAGTAAAAGAAGGAGAGGAATGAGGTATATGTATATGTAGGAATTGTAATAAAAATAGGAGTAAAAAGAGGAATCGCATTAAAGGTAGCAGTAGTACTGAAAATAGGAGTAGGAGTGAAGTAGAAGTAGAAGTGTAAGAAGGAATGGGAGTAGAAATATAAATAGTCGTACTAGTAGGAGTGAAATAAAAGTGTAGTAGAAATAGAAGGAGTAAAAATAGTACTAATAGTAGAAATAAGAGTTGGAGTAAAAATATTAGTAGAGGTAGAAAGAGGAATAGAAAGAGGAGTAGAAAAAGGAGTAGAAATAGGAGTAGAAAAAGGAGTGAGAGGAACGGTTAAAAGGTATGACGAATCAAATTGCTTCGTAAATGTTTCTAATTGTTTTTTCTAACATTGTTTCTCTCTTTCTTGCAAATGAAACTCCTATTAAATTTGTCGTTTTATTGTAATTGAGAAAACGGCTCGAAAACATCGCCAAATGAACTTAACGAACATCGGATGACTGCAAGAAGTGGTTCGCTTGGACGCCTTTTTTCACAGGTGCGGCTCACGAAATCAACCGGAAAGAAGCATAAAAACACGAACCCATTGACCATTTCTATGCAAATCAGCAGCAGCAGTTGAAGTGGACATTAAAGTGAAGCCAGCAGCACATCATCGCCGACCAACAAATTTCATTAACTAATTTATGCGGTCAAGTAAAAATCAACAAAAACGCCACTGAAACGCAGCCTCGGGCGACGCTTCGCTGCTTTCGGCTGTGACCAACCCCTCCGCCGTCGGCTGTGACGAGTTCCCGGCGCTGAAGGGTTCCCTGCCGCTCACCACGCACAAAGCGCGTGAAATTCAAATTCCATGGCTTCGAGTGAGGTTTTAAGAACGAACGTGCCGCCGCTGCTGCCCGCGCTTCATCGCACGCTCGATTAAGCAGCTCTTTGTTAGATTTTGTGTTAAATGCTGTCGATGTTCAGTTCAGCGATTGTCTCGATCTGTGATGAACTGCAGCTCAACGCAGCGCAGTTCAAATTAACTCCGAGCTTCGAACTCAGCGGAAGTGAAGTCGAAGCTGCGCCATTAAAAGCCGCAACTGCCCATTGAGCCGTGACGCACAGAGACAATAGCAATAGGAAAAACAGGAAGCAAAACAACCGATACCGAAGAAGAGAAGAAGGAGAAGGAGCAGAAGAATGCGAAGAAAAACACCAACGCATTCTTCAGCCTCGCATTGCATTGAAATTACAAATAAAACGTCGGTTTTATTCACAAGAAATGATTGTTTAAATGGAAAATGTTTCGGGTTTTATGTTGGCCAGGTTTCAGTGGAAATATTTCATTAACCATCATCATAATCATCATCCTCGAAGGCCCTCAAAATCCTAACTTCGAAGATGTCTTCTGATGTCGCTCAATTTATTTATTTTCTTGATAAACTTGTTCGATTCCTTGATCATGTCTGTCGTATTGGCAGCACTGACAATGACAGCAGTCACCAGCGTGACATATAATAAATAATCCCTTCATTCACTCAAACTTCAGACTTTATTTCCTTTAAATCGTAGTCGTAACTCTTGTCAACCTTTTGCTTTTTAGGTCTTTTATTTGCATGTTATTTTTCATCTTTCTTTGGTTTCGATTCTTCTTTTCTCCTTGCAGGACTTGGGTCAACGTGCGACTTCATCGTGTCCATTCCGAACTCGAAGAATTCTTACCAGGAAAGAGTGTTCTATAATCAGCGAAGAGAACCGTGGAATACTTACTTTCCAAGAACTTCTAGCTGCTGTTCGACGAGTTTGGGCATTGGCATTACTCTGTTTTTGTAGGACGTGGCAAGATCATTCATTCCCATTTACCGTCCACACGAGATGTAAGAAGAGATTTTTCCTGCCACCCGGTACATCATTCGAAACCCAACAGATTTAGAAGGAGTGTAACATTAGCCCATGTATAGGTGCATGCAGAATCATGTTATGGACATCCACGAATACCGAAGACCTTAGAAACAGAAATTCCCTGTTGAAATCCGGTTCAAAACCTGAAGAAATAACCTCAGACGCTGCCATTTAACCATTGACAAGGTCAAATGGTTTTTGAAAATTGGAAGAAGTAAATATTACGACATCAATAAGTAAAACAACTAGAATTAAAAATTAACCAATATTAATATTTTCAGGAACTACATAGATATTACTACATAGATAGTATATATAGATTGAAAATGCTCGTGATCTTCTTTGCTGCCGCTCGCTGCCTTTGTTGCCGTGACGCATTCTTCCGTTTTCCTCGTTCTTTCAGTACCATGAACGATCAGGAGATCATAACTAAAAGCAACACTTCGCTAATTCATTTCATTTCTCACTGGAAGCAGCGGGTGCATCAAAGTCCTAAATTATATTAAAACTACTCAAAGATTGATGAGTTCACAATGGACATAGCATTTTATAAAACTTCTATAAATTTTATATAGTTGGGAAGTTATTAAGACCTATATCGGCACCATTTTAGTAAAGAGGTTTTGATACTCTCTTTGGCCTGATCTGGCAACTCAAACAAAGCTGAAGTAAGCAGGGGAAACATAAACAAAAGGAAAAAAGCGATGGGACTCGACCTCGAGCCTCGTAAATTTACTTGTTGCATTTTTATTCCGTCGCTTTTTATTTAAATTCGATTTATTCCGAAAGCCTCCTGTTTGCCATCGTCCCGGACAGTAACACACAAGCCAGCGCTTCAGTGATCATTCCGTTGACGTTTTGAAGGGTCTGCTTTAAGATTTCCAGGTACCAGAAAATATCATCCAGATTTAGCTTTCAGAAACGGGATTTTTATATTGCTCAGAGAGAGAGAGACAAAATGAAATATATGCAGATTTTTTGTGTTACTGCAATTGTTTTATAAACATTTCAATTTTTGAACACATAAATTTTAATATAAATAATTTAAAACTAATAACAACCCTGTGTTTTCCTTGTTTGGTGTAGGCTAGAGAAAGCAAAAGTTTTAAAAGAGAGAGCATTTTGTTGAGAGTGGACAAAGCAGTCCATTTTCCGTTTCACAGCCTGTGAATTCTGATCGCCCAGCAACTGCGGTGGCCACGCTGCGTAAAAGGTTACAAAAACACTTGAAAAACTTGGAAGTGTTCCGTGAGAGAGAGCGCCGAAGAGAGAACGCTATTGAAAACGGAATGGAAGGATTTTCTCTAAAGGCCCAACCAAGCAATGCATAGGAATAGAAATCTAAACTACGAATACACAGAATCATATGTGGGCACCCATACAGTGCACAGTCACGGTTTCGTCAAGTTCGTACCTTTTCGTTAGGAATAGAATGCATAGAAATCATGCGGTCTGGATCGCACAATCAGTAGTGACAGAGTCACCATCTCCTCAAATATTAGATACTGAAATTTATACAAAATGCGATCATATTAATTTAATAAAGTGTTTTCTCTCTTCGAAAGTCCCAACCACTAAAACATAATTGCTAAGAACAGTATTTTATGCATCTTTATGTTTTTAAGCACTTTTATGCAATTTGAAAAGATTTCTTCACTGTTAAAGAAGCGTACGCAGCGATTCGCAAATCTATCTGTGTCAGTTGGTAACCCTTACTACTGAAAAAAATATTTCTGTGTTGTGATATCAGTCTTTTTCATACTGAAATAAAAAATGAATGATATTAAATAAGTAATAAAGCTATTTATTTGAACTAATTTTATTTCACTTTCACTAAAATCTGTGTTCTTTATTTAACTTTTTGCACTGTAATAGTATGGTCACAATGAATCAGCTGATTGAATTCCATGCATTGCTTGGTCGTTCTACTGATCCGTGGAATGCATAGCTTACATGTCGTTGAGTTCAGTGGCTTTCTATGCACTGCTTGGTTGGGGCTTAAGTTCTTGTGCGAAGAAAACCACAGCCTGCAAATTCTGATCGCCTGGCATTTGCGACGGGCACGCTATGTGACTCCTCTCCTTTGTTCAGATGATTTTTTTAAATTCTTCTACCTCTTCCCTGGTTTTGTTTATTGCTTGTCTTCAGTTGTCTTTACTACAAATATCAGAAGCTTTGATTAACCTTTAAAAGGCGTCTCAACAATATTTTAGAACCTAAACTAATAGAAAAATATTGCATAAATAAAATAAATGCATTTAAATTTGTTATACTTACCACATTTTAAAAAATTCTTTTCTCATTAAATTCAAAACTTCAATCGTATTTTTAAATTTCATAAATTTTTTATTTTTTTGTTTTCAATATAGAATTTTTTCATTTTGTGTGTGTTTGTTTGTGGCTGTGTGTGTTTGTGTTGTTACATGTTGTTTATTTGTTAATAATTTTCTGCAATTCTTATTTAAAATAACAAATTTACAAGTGTTGATTTTTTGTATTTATATTTCAATTTTTCAATAATTAAATTTTTTATCTTAATGAGATTTATTATTTTTCTACATAAATATTAATTCTTTTTTGTTCTACTTCTTTTCCATCTCTTCCTTTCTTATAATTAGATTCTTTCGCTGCTTCTTCTAGTTTTTCAGCGTTTTTTAAGTAAACTTGAGTTGAATATATTTTTGTTTTTTTTTTTGTGTTTTTTATTATTACATTTTCTTTTGCTTTATTTATTTTATTTTAATCAAATTCTTAGTGTCTAAGATTTAATTGTGAATTGCATTGTGATTGTTTTATAATAAATTCTTTAAAAATTAATTATAAAAAAAAGCGCAATTGGGTTTCTTTTTATATTATTTTTCTCAAAACTGATGAAATATATACACATCGCATCGAAAGCCTTACAAAAGGAAATTAGAATAATCATTCAAGTCAATAATTATTTTATTTTTCAACAAATTTACATTCATTTAATTACAGAGTAATTTTAAATTTTATTTTCAATATTACAATTATTATTAATACAACTTATTTTTATTCCTTCCTATTTTTATTACATTACAAAGATTTTTGTATAATTTTTCTACTGTACATATTTTTAATACACACTTTTTTTGTTGTTGTTGTTCTTGTTGTTGATGACATTTTGTGGCTTTTAATAAGATCAGAGAAAATTGAAAATATTATTTTTTGGGTAAAAAGAAAACACAATTTCATGACAAAGAACTAGAATTAATATTGCTTTCTTCACTAAAGTTTGTCTCTCAGTTTTGTTAATTTATTCTGAGTTTTTCTTTATCTCGACAGACGATGTTGAGGATGTGAAATGTTGTCATTTTCGGCATAAACAAGGATGATGAGGATTTTTACTGCCCTGAACGTTTTAAGAACTCGAAGATCTACTCCTAAATTCCATTAAAAACTATAGAGTGTATTTAAACAATTGTTTTAAACACCTAAATTAAAATAAACACAATTATTCCCGATTCTGTTAAAGGATTTTTGGCAAGTTAATTAAAATTTCCACGGATTAATTTTCGAAAATGTTTTTCTTAAATCTTTTATTAAATCCCCTAATGTAGATATTTAGGAATTCTTCGCAATGAAAAACCATCTACAGAAAAGTTACTGAAAAGTAAACTAAGTTTCCAGAAATAATTAAAATTCCATAATATAATTTATAATATATAATTAATGGAATTTTTATGAAATGCTAGGAAAAATATTAAATTATTTATATTTTCTGCTAAGTAAAGTGATGGTTGTGTATGAGAAAGTGAGCAATTATTTTCCCCAAAAATTTTAGATAAAATTTAAATTTAAAACTTAATGTCAGTTTTCCACTGTTTTTCGCCAAAAAATAACTGTCAGTTCATTATTATCTTTTGCATCTTCATTTAATACCTTTTGAACTTATTTCAAAAGATTTCTACAGCATAATTAAGACCTCAACATCGTCAATCAATTGATTTTTCTTCTTTTATCATTAAATCGAGGTCGGAGAAATCTGAAAACAAGGATTATTTTATTCTATTTTTTAATGCTTCTCTTTTGAAGATTTCATGTTTCTTTATGTTTTTCCGTTCTTATTCTTTAAATAAATTGTTGTTTTCTTGGGAAAATGAATTGAATAAATTGAATTTTAATGATGTATTAAAATTTGTGCTGACTGCAATCGATTAATACTAAAACTGTGACTGAACTAAACACAACGAAATGCTTTAAATTTAAACTGAAAAATATAAAAAAATATACAAAAATAAAGGATTCATCTACAGTAAAAGTGAAATCTTAAATTTATTAGTGAAAAGCGAAGGAAATGAAAAATTTAACAGCTCGAATAAACTAAGTATGGAATTAAACACTCTTTGGTTTTAGAAACTTGCTTAAAATTAGTCACTGCGCGGTGCTGGTGGACAATAGCCGCCGCGGGTGTAGGTGAACGCGACGGAAGCGGCGACGGGGCGGCGGACAGCCCCAACTTCGAGGCGAATCCTCAGGAAACGTTTTTTAACTGCTTTTGTTATGATTTTAGATTAATTTTTCTTTTGTTTTTCTTTTAATTAACTTTAATTTTTATGGTTGTCACTTGTTTTTCGTTCTTCTTTTCGCCGCGCGAATTTAATTCGTTACTCGGTCGAAAGATGGCCGCCATTTTGAAATTTGCACGTTGCTCACTCAAGAAATAATTTCATTTTTCATTAAAGAATAAAAATTGCTTTGTTTTTATTACGTTTCGCTGCTGTCGTTACACTTCTTCATCGAATTTAAATCGATTTCTTTTGCGGGCTGCGGTTTTTTATTGCAATAAAGCGTCAACTAAGACTACATAGGAAATGTCTGTCTGTCCGTCCGTCCGTCTGTGTCTCCTCTTCTCCTTCATGTGCGAGTTTTGCTTAACTTATTTACACTCGGATTTATTTACAAAAACTACAAAAATACAAATGAAAAAAGATTTACAAAAATTCTAACACAGTTTTTAGTTTAATTAATTAATTAAATCATTAATTAATTATTATTAATAAAAAATACAAACGCAGTCGCAGGTGGGCGTTGCTTGTGGCTGCTGTTGTTGTTGTTGTTGTTGTTGTGGTGTTCAGTGGTGGTCGGCGCATCTGACAGCCACCGTCAGTCGGCACCGCGGTCACACGTCGTCGAGGTCGATGACGGACGAGGGACGCTCGGGGTCGTCGTCGTCGTCGTCCCGCGCGAACAACTGTCACTGATCCGCCAGCGCCGCTGCAGCCGACGGCGGCGACTTCGCGCGGTGCTGATGCAGCTGCTGCTGCTGTTGTTGTTGTTGTTGGTGGTGGTGATGTTGCAGCATCGCCGCCGCCACCGTCACCTCGTCCAGCGCCATCGCCGCCGCGCCCCCCGCCCCGTTGTGCTGCACCTCGAGCCCGTTGACCATCTTCTCGATGCTCTTCAGCTCCGACGGCGAATTGGCGGCGCGCTTCAGCAGCGACGGCGGCGTCGTCGGCGACATGGAGATGGGGCGCGTCGGCGGCGAGTTGGAGGCGGCGCGGGGCCGCGGACTGGAGCTGAGGCTGCGCGGCGCGTGCTGATGCTCGGCCGCCGTCGGCCCGGAGCCGTCGGGCGCGCTGCGGTGGCTGCTGTTGGAGCCGGGCGTCACGGCGTCGAAGGCGGAGCCGAGGCTGCCCGGGAGGTTGTACGGCGAGAAGCGGTGCCCCTTGAGGCCCTGCAGCGGCGAGACGGGCGTGTGGCCGGCGCCGTAGTGGCCGAAGAGGGCGGGGTGCTGGGCGGCCAGCGCGAGCTGCGCGTTGAACAGCAGGCCCGGGTTCATGGCCGGGTTGTGCAGCAGGCCGAGGTGCGGCGGCGGGTACAGTCCGTGCGGGTAGAGGTAAGGCAACAGGTGCGGCGAGGCGTGGATCGGCGGTCCCACGGAGATGTTCGGCGCCGGGTAGCCGGAGCCGGAGCCGGTGCCGGTGCCGGTGCCTGGCCCGGCGGCGCCCTCCTTCGGGCTGCCCGAGGAGGTGGGCCGGAAGGCGCCGGCCGTGCTGCCGCCGACGCTCTCCGAGCAGCTCGAGTCGCTGCCGTCGCGCTCCAACTCCTCCGACTGCAGGCGGCGGCGCAGCGCCTCCTCGTTGGCGGTCGCGTGGTCGCCGGCCCCGGCCAAGTGGTTGAACCAAGCTGCAAGGGCTTTATATAGGTTAAAACGTGTTTGTAGCGGGCGGGGGAGCTTAACTCTAGAGGGGCGGGGATGGGGGGTGTGGTGGAGACCTACCCGAGTGCTGGTGGGCGTGCATCTGCTGCAGCGAGTGGCTCAGCGGCAGCAGCGGGCTCTGCGGCGGCCCCACGACGTCCAGCAGCTTGTCGTCGTCGTCCGGCGCCTGGCTGTCGAGCAGCGCCGCGTGGTGGTGCAGGTGGTGGTGCGGCGGGCGGCCCGTGTGGCCCAGGTGCAGCGGCGCCCGCGAGCTGCTCACGTGCGTCGGATTCAGTTTATCCGAATCGGACCCGCGATTCGACATCAGCGCCTGCCTGTAACAACAATTGGAAAATGGCGAAAGGCTCATTAGAATATCCAACAATCACGTGAAGGCGTGGCGTGGGCAGCGGGCCCGTTGAAAGGCGCTTCAGTGCAGCGAGAAGATTAAAAAAGACCGAACAAAGCGACAGTAATAAATAATAAACAGAACAAACAATCGTAGAAATCCACGTAAAAATGTTAATTAGCAGCATTTAAAATAATTCGACGCTTAACGAGCCGCAATTAGTCAAAATTAAGCGGCTTTCGGACGACGCACAACGGCGACTGATTAACTGTTTGCGGTATTAAAAGCCGCACAACTTCTAATCACCTGAAAAGAAATTCGGCAGAGACAACGAAGAGCAGCCGCCACGACATCGGATGTCGTCACACAACTAAACAAAAGCCGAATGCTGAAAGCCGAACGCCGAAAAAGCGACGTAACTTCAAAAGCAACAACAACAACAATAGAAGCACTTAAAGGCGCAGTTGATGCTGCTTTAACAAAGGTTCAAACTCTCTCTCGACTTCTCTAAGCTCGCTGTTGTTGTTGCTGTTGTGATTCTTTGCTGTTCTCCCTCGTGTATCGTGAAACTGGTTTCATTTGTTGCTAGTTGGAAAAATAATCCTCAGAGCAATCAAAAAACCATTCGTCACAATGAGAAGCAGTCGCGATGAGTTGAGTTCAGTTGTGGTGAAGAGCGGCGAGGTGAGGTGTAAGCAACCCTTTCAACTAAAGGCTTTTAGAAGCTTGTAGAGCAGCGATATCAACACTAATTCAACTAATAATCATTTCTGTGGTTGGCCGAGGATAAAAGAATATCCTTTGAGAGTTTTTTTGTATTTGTGTTGATTTCAGGGACACGATAAGAATTCTCACTGTTGTAATGCGTTGCTAGCGAAACCTTTAATTAGGACAAATATTTAAACACTTAATTTGCCGTTTCGATACGTTATTCACGTCACCCTGCTTCTTCTTCCTTTGCTTCCATTCCTATTTGCAACCCTTTCCGGATTCTGAGCATACGTTTTAATTGGCACCCTCTTTTGAAATCAAATCGCAGCGGTCGTCCAGTTAAACGACAAATCAACGCTTCTTCCGGAAGATTCGAGGCCTCGAGGCGAGGCGCTGTTGGGAAACCGACGTCGCTCCTTCCGTTCGCCGACGACGACGACGACGACGACGTCGACGCAGACGATGGAAAAGTGCAACAAAACGTTTAAAAAGTTTCTCAACCGTTTAAATGCCCACTACAACAACAACAACAACAAAAGAGCGGAGAACAACAATAAAAAGTTAAAAAAGTAGCAAAGAACAGGCAAAAGAAAAGGAAAAGGAAAAAAAATATGCAAACAAATGAACGTTTAACAAACACACACACACACACACACACACACGAAGAGAAGTCGAAGTCGAGCTTCGAGTTGGCAGAAATTCTCCGTAGGAAAACCTTTCATTGTTGTTGTTGTTGTTGTTGACGCCGCTGGGAGTCGCTCTAGCGACAAAGCAAACAAACGAACGCAAAACTGTAAATTAAAGTTAAGCGCTGCGACGTCAGAGACCGAAATTACGCCGCTCTTCTTCTATTTCTGGTGGGAAATTTTTGACAGGATGCAAATTTTTTGTTTTTTGTTGGGGTTCCCGTTTTTTTCTAATGAAACGATTTTACAAAAAAAGAAAAAAGATTATCAAAAAAGAAGGATTTTCTTCCAGTTGCTTTAAATGACTGCGATTTTCTTTCATTTTCTGTCATTTTTTTCACTTTGAGAACCCATGTAACTCTGCAAACAGCCGATGAAGCCAAGAATTTTCAAAGGAAAAAATTTTATGTTGCTTTTCTTTAAAAGTTGCTTATTTAATTATGGTAACTAAGAAATTTCTCAAAGTTTAATGCGAAGTTTTCAATTTACCATTTAAATTCCATTTTCCTGCCACAGCAGCCCACAAAAAGCAGTCTGAAGGTCACTAAATTTGACCCAATAACAACTAAAAGAATCTTTATAGATGATTTTCTCTGTAGTTTTTTGCCGACATTTGAAAAATTGCCCTTAAGAACAAAGAAAAATCCAATCGCAGGAAATTTATGAATGATTCAAGTCGATGCTCAATCAGCTCAACGTCGAATTACGTAAGCAACACCGTTCAAATTCAGATGAAAAGAGGGCGGCAAAAGGTGGATGCGGGGGTTGAAGTGGAAAGAGGAGATATCAAAGATTTCAGTTAAACGAGGGTTGCATTAAACGAAAGGAAGGAAGAAAATCAATTTCAATTGAAATGAGAAAAAATACAGCGAAATTTCGGATTAAAAGGCAAGGAAGAATAAAATCGAAATTATACACGAGAATAATAACAATAATGACTTTAATACGACCCGATAAACGATCGCTTTGAACCCCGTATGTTTTCAATTTGGGATAATTCAAAAATTACAGGGCAAAAGCCATGATAATCCACTCAAAATACGCCCCGTAGCCCCCAATGCACCCACACATCAGTCGACCAACTGCAAACAGACGACCTTAAATAGATCTAAATTCAAATAAAGTCGAAAAAGTTAACGGAAGAAAGCGAATAATTTATAATAGTCGAAAAACCGCAGCTGTACGACAAGGAAGGGGGATGGAGGCGGGGCAGAGGCGGCATTTTCGCTCAGGAAAGTGAAAAAAGGAAAAGCCTCATGCATGGAAATTGAGGCAATCACTCAATGAGTCTCTGAGAAGGACTGTATTGCTCTATTCGTGTGTCTAGTAGTCTCCCCCTCTCTGCCCCTTTTCCACTGTCCTTGCTGTCTGTCTGCCTACGGATGTGTTAAATATACAAATTGATTTGTTATTAAATTAGAAGAGCTTCAAAGACGAAAGCCAAAGGCTCGCTTCGGGGCCGCACAGAGTAAAAGCCGCATTCAATGTATGCAGAGCGTGTTTTAGTGCATGTGTGTGTGTGTGTAATTAGTGCTAAAGGAAGCTATAGTAAAAAATACAGCAATCCAAGTAATGATATGTTACGTCGTAAATGTAACGAGTTACGAGCGTAAATTGCGCAATTTTAGAAGGAAAAACGGAAAAATAAAAGAGCAACCAACGAAACCAACAATACAACAACAACAATAAATCCAAGAAGAAGAAGAAGACATAGTGTATTAAGAAGAACAAAATTACGCTAGACGAGGAAGAGAACAACAACAAAGAAGTGATAATAATAGTAATACCAACACTAATAATAATAGCAACAGTGAAAGGATCAAAAGACTACCAAAAACAACAGCAGCAACAACAACACTTTCCAACCACGACTTCACAACCACAAAAAACGAAAGGAAATTTCCGATGTGCGAATAAAAAATAAATTAAGTGCAAAATTGAGCTAACGTGCGGCGAATTAATTTTCCCGCTCTGATATTTCAATTAGGTTCCAAGCAGCAACAGCAGCACCGGCCGTGGCCTGCTCTGGGGGCGTTCAGGGGCAAAGGGGCGTGACTGAATGTGGATAAATGGGTTTTGTGTTTGAATCTATCACGTTTCGAAGGTGAAAAAGTGAAAATGTGAACGTGTAGACGGGAAAAAAGGATGCGGAAGAGGAAAATATAATTTGGTCCCAGTTCGTTGGTCGACTTCTTTTTTCTTTCCTGGACTTCCTGTCAGGTGGCCAGATCTATAAGGAGCTGGGTTCGGGTTTTGACTCTATTTTCATCACATATTCGTCGACTTTTATTAAATATGTTGAGATGCTTTGCTCAGTTTTTTTGCTGGATTATTTTCCTTACAGAAAACTTCATTTGTATTACTTTAAAAAGGTTGCAAGGGACGAATTTATATGTGTAATATTATCAAAAGACTGAACAAAGGACAATCGACTGAGGTCAGTCCACAGAAAAGGAAATAAGTGGAAGCTACAAAAGACATTTACAGGAATTTGGTGAGAGGAGGACAGGGAAAGAAATGGTTGGCTTGAATTGAATTGAAGATTACCCGAAAACCATCTAAGCTTCAAAAGAACTCTAAAAGAGCATCGTAAGGTTGTTATGGACCACTTTTAGGATTCCAGAAGACTCAAGCAATCAAGAAGGATCTCCACACAAGAAATAGATCATGGAAATCCTGTCAATAAGTTTCGAGAAGTGTTTTCCGAACTTCAGAAAAGCTTCAAAGGAGCATCTGAAGGAGCTGATTGAGTATTTGTTAAGAATATGGAGTGCGTTTTGTATTGCTATGGAGCTCAAGAAAAGGTTTAAGAACATGAGAACGTACGTAATTTTAATATTCAGGCTATCGAAAAGTTCTTGAAGAAGATTTTGAAGATTTTAATGAAAATGAGTATAAAAATGTCAATGGGCCTTCCTGAAAACTAATTAGCATCTGAAGAAACTATGACAACTCTTTCTTATCTGGCTTTTCTACCGAGGAGGACCATTTTGTGACCTCTCCTTCGAATGAGGAGAGGCTTAAGATGTGCCTTGAGGGCGATGGATCCAGGTCGAAACCAAAACCGAAGAAATTATTCTTTATAGAGGAACTCATATGCGATTTTTAGCACTTTTATTGTAAGGTCCAAAGCAGATTCTTAGAGAAGTCAAGTTTCAACTTATTTCCCTTTTTATACCCTACAACTTAAGGTTGAGGGTATATTCACTTTCTACCGGAGTGTGTAACGCATAGAACTAGACAAGATAGGTATGGAAAAGTATATATATTCTTGATCAGCATCACAACCGAAGTTGAAATAACGATGTCTGTCCGTCTGTCTGTCTGTCTGTCTGTCCGTTGAAATCACGATCACAGGAGAACGGATTAAGATTTCAAAATGAAATTTGGCAAAAATATTCGTTGCTATGTTGGGGTGTTTCGTATTGAAAATGGGCAAAATCGCCCGAGGACCACACCTACTTTTTATATCGAGAGTGCAGGTACCTCTGTTTTGCCTATTAAAAAAGGACATATCAGCATCACCTTTTGAGAGAAGACAAGAAAATTTTATATGTAGGTTTAGACTAATGCTTCCAGTTAATATGCCAAATATGGGCGTGATCCGCCCACTTTTAAAAAAAATTTTTGTGTTTATTATTATTATTATATATATATTGTATATTTATTATTAGATATATAATATATATATTGTATATATATGTATATACGCGTATATTATATCGCACCACTTCTAAATATATATAAGAGTATATATGCAGCTTTAAGGTGTAGGGTATTTCGGCTACAGCCCGGCTGTAGACAACACCTTTACTAGTTTTCTTTTTAAAGAAATGCAGAACCTTGAAGACTGTTGACCGTCCTTCGTTGCATGTTCTCAACTCTCAAGTTGCTTGTTCGCCGGCGACAATCGATCAAAACAATGACTTGTCTTAATTTCTGACATCATCCATTTGTTTCTTTACCCTCTGCTGCTTCTTATCTGTGGCTAATTTGGGACGTACCACTGCCAACACCAGGCAATTCTTCCGCTTGTCTGATTTCTGGATGTTTCGCTGCCTTTCACTGCCTTTCGTGGGTCTGCCGTTGATTACCGAAGCAACAACACCCAGAAAAACAACAACAACAACACTTTGATCCATACCAACCGAAGCAGTGCCGAAGTTTTCCAGGAAAGCGTTTATTAAGTCATTTTCTTGTTGATATTTGAACTGATGAGAAGTCGCCCCCTCAACACAGTCCCCCACCCCCGTCACCATCGTGTCTGACAGGCGACAGGAAAGCGGAAGACGTGAAGCAAATTTAGTTGTCAACTTCTTTGAGCGGCGCTGCGTCGCGCTGTCATCCACACCGAGCAGCGCCCGAAATTGATTTGTAATGCTGACGACAAGCGAGAATACGTCTCTCTCTCCCCTCTTCACCCAATCCAAGGTCTTTCCTTGATTTCATCAGCTCTTTTTTGTCCTCTTCATTTCGAATTATCATCGAAAAATCAGTGGATTCCTGCAATTCATCAGTGACACAGAAAAAAGCGCCAGACGAGGATTTGTCACCGTTTTTGAAGTGGAAACGAGGGAGGAGGGGAAGGTTTTTACCCCATGCATATCTTGGTCATTTGATACTTTCTCTGCTTGTCCTCGTTGCCACATCCGCCCCCTCCTCCGACGTCCCGAAGAATAACCTAATGACAAATGCAAACAAAGCTGCCAAATCGATCATTTATTTCACTTGAACGCATTTATTTCTGCCGTTTGTTATAAGCTCTTCCTTCTCCTCCCTCTTTCCCTCTCTTTCTGCTGTTATTTCGCTTTTCTGTTCAAATATGCTAACCGCCAAATCTCGGTATCGGATTTCCTTTAATCGCCGCGTGTCGAATCCGAACGAACGCGTCATTATTCCATTTCACATCCAGTTCACGCAGGATTCGCTGCGTGCCTCTGTGGTTGTTGTTGTTGTAGCTGTCGTTTCAGTTGTTGTGCTGATGATGATGTTTTCTGTTGGCGGCGATTGTTTCAACTTCCGTATCCTGCAGCTTATATTTAAGTCGAAAGTCAATTGATTTCGTGGCCCACGTCTTCTCTCTCTGCCTCACTTCCTCTTTCTCTCTTTTGTGTTGCTGTTCTCCGCTTTTGCCCCAAACGCAGGAAATTGAAATCAATCAATCAACATCATGGAAATCCGTTTCCGTCCTTCTATTTATGCCTTTTTCACTCTATCTCTTTCCTTCTTATCGTGAATGTGGTCAAAATGAGGGAGAAGGCGAATAAAGGAAGAGAGTGGAAGAACAGGACAGCAGCAATATGTCAGTGAAAGGAACAACAATCGCCTCAAAACTCCTTGGATTCTAGATTTGAATTTTAATCATTGACAGCTCAGCGCATCAGCTGACAAACTGTCACCTTTCCGTCAATTTTAATTTACAGAATTATTAGCTGTTTTCTTGTTCTTTGTTAGCTTTCTCCAGCTGAGCAAGAAGACTATTAAAAATCCATCACAAAACAGAACTAGGAACTGAGGTACATAGCAACCTTCAGACTTCGACTTTGACTTATTGCCAAAGCTTCAGCAGTGAAGACAAGGTCGAATTCGGTATTTTTTGGAGACTAAAAACACAAAAGGAAGAAGAGAGTAAGGGAATAGAGAAGCAGGAGGGGAAAGAGATAAGGTCTAAGGCAGAAATTAGACGAGATACGACCGTATACTTAACAGTAGTTCCCCACAATCAGGCTTTCGATTAGACGAGAGAGAATTTTGGGAAAAGTCAAGGAAAATGATATGACGAAGAAGAGAGATTATGTTAGGCAAAATGAGCCAAAAAGGAGAAGCTTAATACACAGGAAATAGAGCAAAACCAAAAGGAAGAGTAGCAAAACAGCTTCCGATCAATCTTTTGGTCATGTTTCTGATAATTCCCATTGACATTTGTATTGAATAATGTCCTATTTTTGCTAAATGGAAGCATCAGTCAATCACTGGAAATCGCATTCCTAATCGCATCGATAGCAGTATTAAAAATTCATGTTTTCAGTTTTAATCCTTCTCAACTCATTACTGAAGCGCTTCCGCGGCGAACTCTATTAATACTCACTTCTTTTCCCGCTTCCCGGCGCCAGTATCGCGAAATCCCTTCGCGAACGGGTTGTTGTCTATTTTCAATTGAGTTATCTGCGGAAAGAAACAAGAGACAAGAAAGGAAGAAACAGAAAAGCAGCGTTAACCAATGTTTACCACGCGAGGATCTGGCGATGGGACCGGACCCATCGTAGCTCCGATTCGCTTACCTTTTCGTTCTGATATGCAGTGACGGCGATGAACTCCGTCTCCTTGAAGACGTACGTCCTGAACGTCGAGTAGGGCAGCTTGAGGATGTCGTTCGCCCGCACCAAGTGGAACCGCGGCTGGTATTTGTGCATGGAGTTGAGTATCGTCTGTGCGAACGAAAGAGAGACAAGAACAGACACAAGAATATGAGTTAAAAATACACGCAGAAAAACCATAAATTAATAATACGAGGAGGAGGGGGGAAGAGGACGCTTAAAGAGAGGCTTCACGTTAAACGCGGTTTAGTCACATGAGCGAAAACGCGTCGACTCGGTCACAAGGCGCAGAACGAGCTGTCACACATCCAGGGACGTCTGTGGCCGAAACCGAGGTCTGCGAGGACCACCCACTCGCCCGAATCACACGGTGACGCGCTGCGACAAAAATGGCGAAAAACCTTTTACAAGGAATGTCTTAAATTGTCAATTTTTATGGCTTATTTTTGGTTTCATGTCTGTTGGTCGTCTTCTGGTTTTTTTTTCGTTTTTTGCTTTGGTGGGATTTAAATGCGCTCTGGTGATCACGACGCGTTTATGTCATAAATAAATAATCGTGGTCACACTGCTTAATCGACGCACGGCTGTAATCGGACCTCACGCACACCACGAAGCGGCCAGTGATGCCGTGTTCAGTGTTCAAAAGTAGTGAAAAGACTGGAAAAATCGTAGTACTGCGGAGTACTAAAGAAATTGTAATAGATTAGAATTAGAATAGAGTAGAATTTGATCTGTTATAATCTTGCTATTTATAAATAAAAGGAATTTCCTCCTTCTTCTTTAATACTAGGAAATTATTGGTTTTTTCCTGTAGTGGCATTACTAAAGATTCGGGGATCATTATTTATTAATCTTTCATTACTGTTTAATTATTTATTTATTTTGTGTTTAAGAAGCTTCAAGATCTAATCAGAAAAATACAGAAAAGCAAAATGGAATTTATAGTAAATAGTATTGTGAATTTATGTGAAAAGGCGTGGTACTGGAAAATGGAGTAACACACTCCGATCGGAGAAATACAACAGCCTCGCCTTCGACTTCGTGCGTGGAACTTTTCTCTTTTTTCTCGACATGTGATGTTCGAATGGTTTTGTGATCATAACGCGGATTTATAAAATCCATAAACGAAGGAAGCGAAGACACCAACGAAGAAGGCGACGATGGCGACGAACTTGTTGAAGTGGTTGATTGCTTAATAAACCATTAAAGCAACAACAAGGAAGGTAATAATAATAAAAGTAATAATAATAATAATAATAATAAAAAAACAAATTCTTCAAATGTTTGTTGTAGTGAAGTCGAAATCTTGAAGTAAAATAATGAAAAAGGGTCGTTCAAGTTTTGTCAATCGACATTTTAACAACAACAACAACAAGACGAACAACTTTTAAAAATCGCCGAGGTTTTGTGGACCTCACACACGCTCCACGGGGCATCGAAGTCGAAATCGAAAAGCAACAGAAAAAAAGGAACCCAAAACGAACGCCATTTTGTTATTTTCTGTTACAACAAATGCAACTGCAACAACAACAACAACAACGACAACAATCTGCTAGAAATCCTTAAAGACGAAATCATCTTTAATAATCATAAACCTTTTTTTATGCATTTAATTTTTTCACATAATCAAGTCTTTCGTTTGTTTCACGAGGCAAAGAAAAAGAGAAGGAGCACGAGGAGGAAGAAGCAGCAAATTTATTAATCTTTATCTTTTTTCTCCCCTTTATTTCCCTTTCCGCTACGAGATTTCTTCGTTTCGATGTGGAATTATTCTTTATCTCCGCTTTAATCACCTTCATTAAGCGCTTTAAGCACACTTGAGTCGCTGGAATCGGTGTCTGCCGCCGACGAAAGGCGATCGCGACGCGGTCTGCGGTGGAAACGTCACGAGAATTTATGTAAAACTTACGCCGGAGGTGGCAGAATGATCCACGGAGCTGCACGGAGCATGAGCAAATGAATGTCGTCGGCGCGCTGTTCGTCGACGCTTCGATCCGCCGCGGAGTCACTTAATTAGACGATGACATTGTTTAGTGTCGGGATAGGGGAGAGGGGAGGGGCGAAAGGGTGCCCCGGGCGGTAGTTAGCGACGTTCTCATGGGCGGTCCAAGCAACAACACTTCCTTCGCTCACCTCTCGACGCTCTGCTAATTATGGGATTATTAATTAAGTGCTTATTGCCAGAGTCACACACACACAGCCACACTTATTTTAATCCATATTCATTTCGAATTTCCTCTGTTTCTGTGTTCCGCTGGCGTCCTTCTTTTCTTCTTGACGCCTTCAAAGTTGTTCGTTTGAAGCTGAAATTGACTACAACTTGATCAGTGCTCATCCTTCTTCTGTCCTGCGTCCCTTTGAGCTTAAAGCCGCCTTGCGAGTCACTGTTGCGCTTCCTTCGATGGCGCCAGCTCCGAATTGAAGCTCGTCGGTGTTTTCGGTGCGCTTTTCGCTCGGTTTATCGATGTTTCCGTGGTTCCTGCGCCGCTGACAGCAGCAACCGGCTTCAGCTGTCATCTTAGACGATTGCATCGTTAGTGATCGAGTGCTTCTGGCGGCTCGTCGCGCTTTGATTTATCGTTTTTCTTATTGGCTTAAAAGTCGACGCCACGCGGTGAAGCGAATAAAGCGACAATCACACGAAAACTAATAAAATTGCAATTATTTTATGCATAAAAACAGATTTGCCTTCGTTTTATTATAAAAAAAAATAATAGAAAATGAAAAAAATTCTAAACTTCATGACAATAAATTTTTATATGTATTTGCATTTTTACATTTTATTTAGAGATTTTTCTGAAACAACGCTCAATTAACAATGCTTAAAAGCGCAATAATTGTCATTTAAATCGCCGCTTTAACTGATCATTATTAGAATAAGGTGAACGCAAGGCTTTTGAATGCTGCTGAACGGCGACTACCGACGCAATAACGAAATGAATTCGTAAAACAAGTCTAAATAGAAGTGACTTCAATTGAGCGGAGCAGGCAGCACGACGACTGCTCGCGGCACTCAACTTAAGTTGGTTGGTTTCTATCTTTGTGGTGAAGAGCGGAGAAACACAGCGCAACACACCTCGCCAATTCAAGGCGCAAACCATTTCAAGTTGAGTATAAAAAATGTGCTGGCAGTTAGTAGTGAACTTTTCAATATTAATTGAAATAATACCATTTTTGGTAAATAAACACAACTACTATGATTGATACAAGAGTGATGACCAGCGGAAATGTGAAAGGGAAGGTGAGTTAAGTTCAAATGTGGTTTTATGCTTTTCACCACCAACGTAAAGATTTTCCAACTAGATTTTAGAATTTTCAAATTAGAAACACTATGAAATTCATTGTTTTCCATCGTTTTCTATTTCGTCCTTTCTTTTTTTTAATGCAAATGCTCTCGCATATCGCGTCAGTAACTTTCGTAGCTAACTTCGAGTTAAGAGAACGAATAAATTCAGTGTTTAAAAACTTTCTTAGTTTTTGGTTCCTCAGAAATTCTTGATTCACTGTTGTAATTCTTTTGGTTGATTTAAGCAGCGAATTGTGCTACTGTTTTTTATTTTTTTTTATTTGAAAGCAATTAAATGGCCACGTTAATGAATTTATTACGTTACTTCAAAAAAGGCGCCTTGCGTTTTTCCTTTCGCTCTTTGACTGTTTTCAATGATGTTTACGTGACGTTAGTATGAATCTTTTCGCCAACCGCCCCCTCCACGCCCCCCTTCGCCATAAATCATGCCATCGGACGCGGAATTCGTGCATTTTTCGCGTGATTTCGGTTGGCGTGATGTCGGCCGCTGCTGCTGAAGCGTCGCGTTTTAATGAACAGATGCGTGGCCAACACCTCGCTGCAAGCTTGTTAACAACATCGCCAGCGACCGAATGTCCACCGTTCGACGATTATTCGGCCCCCCCGCCCCCCAAAACCCGACGAAAGGTGGAAGAAATGCAATGAAATGTCGCCGAAATCTCATTGCGAACAATTCTTGGCGACGTGTTGATTACCGTTGCTTTTATTGCGCTTTATTTCAGGTTGCATTCGTGTTCGTCGCCGTTGCTGCTTTCGTTTCCGTGGAGCAACTCTGCGAATCTGCGGCTGCAGTGGACGGCCATTGACCGATTTTATTCGCTTTCGTGTTGTGAGCGATTGATACTTCGTCATCGTTAAAATATTGTCACATAAACGCCGCCGCTGCTTCTGACGTTCCTTGAGTCGCGTTTCGTTAATTGAATGGCGATTGGAGACGATCACCAGCAACGGCATTCAATCACATGTTCAGCGTTGGTTTTTGCTCGAAATGAGTTGCTGTTTGGCGGCGGAAGGACGACGGAGGAGCTCCTGAAAAAGCAATCAGAGTCAAAGGAGTCAAAAGAGGAGCGTCAAAAGTGATTATAGACGACGCTGAGCAGTGATTCGATGTTGAAGCTTGACCTTAAAGAGAAACAATGAAAGACTAACCAAAAAAAGACACTTCAAAGCGATGGAATCAACAGAAAATATTAAAATATTCCCATGGGAAGACAAGGCTAAGAAACTCCTATTTATAATTTTAATATTTTTTTTCTCTTTCTTAATTTTCAGGCGTCTTTTTCACGTTCAACAAAAGCCAACAGCAACGGAAATTGTTACGAGGTTCTTATCAACTGATAAAATTTAATGTCAAGTTTAAATTTAACACAACAACAACAACAACATAACAACAACAACGCTCAGAAACAGCGACATCGACGAGCAACAATGAAAACCACGCGTGGTGAGATTCTCAGCGTGATTCCATCATCGACGCCATCAAAAAGATGTCGCCGCAAAAAGTGCGTGTGTGGGTTTTCAAAGTCCTCTTCACCCCTTTCGCCCCTCCTCCCTTCAACAACCTTCAAAGAACGACATCATTTACCAAGCAAATAAGCTGCAGAAGGCATTGAGGCCCCCGAGAGCCCCTCAATCGTCAACACAGGCGTCAGTTCCGAGGACGCAGCTTTTATTGCCATCTCACTCGCAGTTCGTCGCCGCCAGCAGCAGGAGTAGCAGCAGCTACGACGAGGGCGGTCGCTCATCCTGACTACAATTATTATTAAGGCCGAAGCCACAGAAGGAAAAAAGCAGCAAACGACGATGAATACACGCAAAGCGAGAGACAGAGAAGGAGCGAAACCAAGACGTGAAAATAGATTAAAACGATTTGTCGCAAAAATAGCAGCTGCTGCTGCGTGAAGCGAATTTGTTTCGCTTTCAGCGATCGAGTGTTGCTTAGACGCATGAGGCATTTATTAATAAGGGGCGGGGAGGGGCCGGGAAGGGTGACAGCACGGTGACACGTCGTCGTGGTTGGTGGTCCTCGCCTTGGCAATCGATGGCCTGCTGCTGTCAACAGCGGCCGCCGTCAGCGCCAATCAGCGTCGGTGATCGTGATGCGCTTCCATCGCGATCGCTGGGCCGCCGAATGACGGCTGTTTTCGGCGCATTGTTGTTGGCCAACGCACAACAACGTTTATTAACTTTAATTGAAGACCACCGACGACAAAAGCGACTCCCGATCGAACCCACGATCGGTTAATGACGGACGCAGCTCTTAAAAAGATCTGAAAAGCTAATTGAAGGATTCCGTCTCTCCTCAAAATCGTCCATTGACTTCACTTGAGCCATTCACAGGGTTGTTCATCGACTTCTTGTGACCTCTGATCGCGCAGCTATTGATGGAGTTGTTATTAATCCAAGATTTGAATAAATTGAGTGTTTTTAATGTATGTTTTTTATTTTAAATAGACTTTGCATAGAATATTTTGAAAAAACTTCCACTCATCCATGGAACAATTCGACAAATCGACGATCGTGAAGCTTCTGATCGAAAGAATTTCGATGAAGATGCTTTCGATATTCGTGAATCATGTTTGGAGCCACTCCTGATCAATGATTTGCCAGGTGGGTGATCAGGGAGCGGCGCGATCGTCGATCAGTGGAATTTGTAGTAGTTTAATAAGAACATATTTAAATTAGACGACGGTATCGTGAAGTGGAAGATCGGAGGAGTTCATATTTCGGGTAATGATCAAACAAAAGCGGATCGATCGAAGTATTGGGAGTGAAACCAGAGAATTTCGAGTCTCTGTGGCTCGCGTCAGAGAAAATCCTTCGACTTGTTAGACGAGGTTCTTGACGATCTTACAGTGGCCAATGAAGGTGCCGCTGATCGACGCCTAGACTTTACCGTACATGGACTGCATTCAACTGTTACTTCAGCTGTTTGACTGCTGCTCGATCTGCGAGTTGTGATCGATGAGCGGCGCATTCATTAGACTCGAACGACGTCTAAAAGTGACGAAGACCGAGCGCTAAACGACGATCGGCGACGATTTTCCATGCTCCAACATCTTCCGAATAAAGTGTTCCACATCCAAAACAGTCGACGATTGCTTAATCGAGTTTAAATTATTAGCTGCTAAATAAGGCAAGCGATGGCATTTTCTCTAAAATATTTGCTTGTTGCCTTGCAGTTGGACCGAAGTAGCTCTCGATCGATCAGCGCTGCTGCTGATGATGACGACGCTTTAAAAGCTGCCCATCAACTGGAAACAACTTAATTATTTGCCCCAACGTTAATCAATGCGCCGCGATGTTATTAATTGTTCTTTTGTCGGAGTCTCAGCCAAGTTACCGAACGTTTCTGGCTGCGACTCGAAGCTAGAATTTGTGAGAATTTTATGCAAACGACGCTGAGCCGAGTGTGTGTGGCCTTTTCTCATTTCACACTTCATCGGAAACTAGTTCTTGGCTTAATTAATGGCCCAGGGAAGCAGCATGGGAGCCACCCAACCGCCGAACGATCGATCGATCCGCCAGAGTTTCGTTCAGTTGGCGATTTGACTTGTCGAAGCGAACGTCGACGTCGATGTCACGTTTGCCGTCACTTAGAGAACCACCTCCACGCCGCCCACTCGACTTCAGTGTTGCAAAACGAAGCGAGTAGCGCTTTTCTGCTTTCTTTTTTATGTTGTCGTCGCTGTTGTTGTGATTTTAACGAGCTCAAATTTGTTAAGAACTCCTCATGCTTTTCAGTGAGGCGGGGCGGCATCATTCAAGCCAAAAAGTGAACATAACGACTTGGAGCTGATTTGCATAAAAGCCAAATAAAAGCAGCAGCGAAACAAGTCGCGCTGAAGACAGAATAAATGATCACCGATCGTTGTTCGAAAGGAAAAAGAAGAAAAACCACTTAAATCAATACAACTTGATCATCATCATCAATCGAGCGTCTCCGCTTCCCCTTCGCTCAGCCCCAGCGGTGCATTTGCCGGCCCACGAAATGTCAGCGATGTCAGGCGCTACTGTGCACAGTGGGCCGAAGCGGTGATGTCAGTAGGCGGTCGGCAGCGTTTAACGTCGCTCCAACGCTTCATGAATTTTGTAAATTTTGTTTTCCGATGAATTTCAATGGGCAAAAGTAAAGCGTTTAAGTGAGGCGGAGGCGGAGGAGTGAAGGGGGTTTAACTAACGATCTCCAAGCGTTCAACCGTCGATAGACGGACGCTGGCAAAGACTCACAGCGAAGGCGCTCGATGTTCAACAAATTTGCATGATTACAACGCAGGCAGGCAGCCAATCAACCGCAGCAACCACTCGGTTCAGAGGTTTCGTAATGCATAATGCAAGGAAAGACCCCGCGATGTAGTCGCCGTCCGTGAGGTTGTCGAACACGATCGGCTACTAATTTCGATGTAGTTTACCGAAACGGAAGAACAAATGCAAAAGTCCGAAACGAAAGCAAAACCTTCCATCGCACACGTAATAAAACATCTCTGATTATCATCGAAATTATCACTTGTGCAGTTGGAGAGATCACGGAGGCCAACTGATCGATGAAAGTCGAAAAATCACTCAGAGATCAAGTTTAATTATCATTTTGTAGTTACTCAGTGATCACAGGGACCAATGTTCAGACTGAGGAAAGAGGAAATGGATCAGGAAGATCAAAATTGCCGTGATCTGCAGTAAAAGAGATCAAAATTGTACCTGATCGAGGTCAGAAGTGATCGAAAGATCGAGCGATCAATTAAGACAAGAAACTGAAATGTTAATAGAGAAGAGGAAATAAAGGGAAAGGGAAGATCGAAGGATGTAGATAATGAGAGAAGGAGTACGACGTATGGAAGACCAGAAATACATTTAGAAGGCATGAAGGAAGAAGTTCCAGTCTTACTTTAAAAGAGGTTATATAGTCGAATAAAATAGCGCTCAAGAGAAGAGAAGGAAGATGTTGATGGAGGAAGAGATAAAGAGAAAGAAAGGGAAAGCATCGAAATAAAGTCCACAGATCAAACTTATTCTTGGTGCATACACGACTATACAGTCGAATAATATTGATAAAACATGGAAGGAATTAGAACAAGCATAGGACGACCATCCAAAGGGCATTTACAGAAATTGGCATAAGAATCCATAATTTCTCGCTTCCCCATGTGTCGCTTGATAATTTTTTTGCCAAAGTTTTATGTTTTATAGAAAATATATTAATTCTGAAATAGTTACCAGATCGCTTGTAACTGGTTCCGAGGCTGCTGGAGGTCGTTCCCACGAAAGTAGATGGTCGAGCAGCGTTTTGGGGAGGAACTAAAAAGGCAAAAGAAAGCGCGTATCATGGACAGAACTTTTAGAGAGTGTTTCAACCAAAGGTTGAGAGAAATGAAATGAATCGGCACTTAAAACAAATTTTTACCGATTTTAGAGCAGTTTTAAGATCGCCAAGGAGATTCTATGGACTCTATCAGGGAAATATCAAATGGTTATATCAGGAAAGAAACTCGTTTTAGCTAAGCTGCTTTATATTTTAATATTTTCTTTCCTTTTGACCATTATTCAAGTCTCACTTCCTCTGGAATCGTCTGGAATCTCTCTCTGAATTAGAAGCGAGGGTTTCGCCCATCGACGGTTCTTCATCAGAGCAGCTTTAATACGGATGCACTTTTAAGATTATCGCTCTGATTTAGTTGAGGCGACTTCGAAAGTAATTCGTAAAGTGGTCCCCGTGGTCGTCGTCGTGGCTCTCTTCTGGTTTCTGCCCACCCGCATTGCGAAGCAGAGCGGAGCAGGAATTCAGTCCACTTAATTTATATCCGGGCCGCCCGTTGAAATTATTCACCTCGACTACTGAACGCAATCGCCTCTCGCTGCTGAAGGTAAAAGCACAGCGACAGCCACGCAAAGAGACTTCAAAAGTCGCAAGCCGCTTCTTCGGTCGCTGTCGTCGTCCTCTGCTCGCGAAGCACGAATGCACACACGCGAACACACACACAGCCATATTTTAAATTGAACGAGATAAGCCAGCGTTTGTCGGCAGAGGCTTGAAACGAAGCGCCGTTAAAAGAGCGGCTGCAGACGAGCGATGCACCGCGATGAGTCGCTGGACGCGTCAACGAAGTGTCAGCGGCTGTTTTAACGCCGTTCGGAGAAAGTCGAAGCTGCGGCTGAGTGCGTGAGAACATTTTTCGGCATGGAGAAGTTTTGCATTTGATTGGCTGAGAGGTCGGCAATCACAACACATGTCAACGAAGGCAGCGACGCGTCGTGGGCCACCGCGAAGCAGCGCGCACAAGTCGACGAGTTGCCGAGGTGCTGCTGCTTTAGTAGCCGCCGCTGATAAAGGTGTTCGCGGCGCGGAGATCGTCGCAGCGGCGCGGCCGCCATCGTCGCGATAAAGCGACGACCTCGCGCTCCGTGTGCAGGCGCACGCGCGGCTCTGTTTGAAGAGCGTCCAGTAGCTGCTGGACGCGGACATTAATCGATAACACTTGAGTATTTTTCCATGTTCCGAGGCGAGCCATTAAAAGATTGTGCGCGACGGCGACAGGGCTGCCAGCCGCGCCGCGTTCGTGTTGCGGCCGGTGTTCAACATTGACAAAACACTTTGGCCACGACCAACGACGACGACGGTGACGACGGCGACAGAGACGAGGTAATGAAATACTCGAGTATCACTTAGGTGCTAATGACGTCGGTGCTGATGCCGCGATGCCAGCGACCGGCTTCTGTGCGGTTCTGTTCCGTGCGTGCGAGCGAACGTCGCAATTACCGAGAGACAAATTTATGTGGCAATCGTCGCACAGCCGTCGCCTCGGATGGCAACCGCACTGAGGGTCAAGCGATCGGCTTCGGAGCCGAAGCAGCAGCCGAGAGAATGAATCGCTTTGCGAGCGAAGTACAAGTGTTAACACAACAACAACAACAGCGACGTCGATGAAGCGGGGGCTGAGAGCGACTGCAGTAATAATAACAATAACAATAATAAAAACAGCAATAAAAGGAATGCTGCTACTTTAAATAACAACAACAACAAAAAACACGGACGCTTCGATTGAGCGAATAACGAAGAGAGCCACGTTAATGGAGGCGAAGAAGAGGAAGCACCTTAATTGCAACGCGTCCTTAAGTGACAATAAATTAACGCAGGTCGCTTCCCGCAACGCGTCGTGGCCCAGGAGCGACTCGGACCGGTTGCTCATTAACGCAACAACGCAGCGTTTAAAGACGCACGGTAGCTGATGGCTTTCTTCTTCTTCTTCATTAGCTACTTTTCTTCTTTTTTGTTGTTGGTATTATTAGTTGCATTTTTATTATTATTGTTGTTCTTTTCATGTCCTTTGAAGTCAATTGAATGCTTTTTGTATCTCTTTCCCTTCTTTCTTCTCCTCCGCTTTCGTCTTCTCTATCTTCTCATCTTCTTCCTTCTCTTCTTCTTCTTCTTCTACTTGTTATTTATGTTGATCGTGTTGATGACGTTTCAAGATCGACGATTGATGGTTTTTTGAGCTTCTTTTGCGTCTACTTCCGTTTCACTTCCTTTTTAAGGCGATTCTTTCATCTCCCGTTGATTGATATTCAATCGTGATTAAATACCTCGTTAAATACTTAATTAACTACTTTAAATAACTAATTTAATACCTTTTTTAGTGCCTCTTTTATTTAAAAACAAAGGAAATCCACGAAACTTCGTCTATTTTTCAGTTCTTTTATGGTTTGTTTTCAGTTCTTTTCGGTCATTTGTAAATTCATGTTGTGTTTTTTCTGTTTTGTATTTTTTGAATATATATTTTTTAGTCCATTTTTAATTTTTGGTGAATTTTTCGTAATATTTTATGAATGAATCGCGTCGTTAAGGAAATCGCAGCGTCTCTAAATTCACTTCGTTCGGTGTTCAGTTGATTGGACCACGAAATCGGTGCCTCTCATCGGTCGAAAAGCGCGTTATGTAAATCAGCAGCAGTCCCACTTCCCCCTCCCCCGCTCTCGTAACCCTTCAACACCTTCTGCCGACTGTGAGAAGTCGTTTTTAGCTTCGATGATGCCATAAAAAATCACTTAAGATAAGCCTAAATGTCTGATGAAATCTTTGTATATATTAATTGCTATATAAACACATACTAACACATCTGAATTCATGTGTGGCTGCCGAGTGAAAGGCTGTGATTTTGCTGTATTTTTCATTGAATTTTCCAATTTTCGGTCGTTTCAGCTTCTTTTTCCTTGGCTACGGTTCGCTTTCGACCCATAATATTAAATTTTTATGGACTATTTTGAGTCCAAGTCCAGAAACAGGTCGACAGTAGCTGCTGAATGCGTTTAAATGTCGCTTAATGAACCAACAACGGAGCAAAGCGACGCAACGCGATGTTCGGGAATAATT
The DNA here is from genome assembly GCA_937620795.1 of Thecophora atra. Classification (NCBI taxonomy): domain Eukaryota; kingdom Metazoa; phylum Arthropoda; class Insecta; order Diptera; family Conopidae; genus Thecophora; species Thecophora atra. The sequence continues at coordinate 21,261,097 of OW569397.1, read as the reverse complement.
AATATTATTTTTTGTCGGATTTTATGCAAATGTAAAACAGATTCGGCTGTCGCTGTTCGCCTCAGTCACTATTTCAGCTGCATTTCAGCATTTTAATGATGCTGTTGAGTCAGAGTTGCGACGACGAAATCCGGTAGCCAATCGTTCGACGCTCGACGTGGTCAATAAATATTTTTCCAAACGAAAACTTATCCAAAAAACTGTCAAAATTATTACAACAACACGAGAATAAATAATGAAGCAACAATGAAATAATTGACAGCCTCAAAAAGCTGCTTTTCGCCTTGATTGATTGATTTATGCGCTCCTTCATTCATCCATTTTGATTATTATTGATCGAATGACAGTCGCTCACTTATTTTTCATTGTGTCACTTCGATGAATTTTCATTTATCAGCTTCAATCGCTTTTTCAAAAAGCTTTTTACTTAAAATGTAATTAATTCTAATTTTTGTTTTTGAGTTGCTTTTCAACTCCTTCCACTTCTTTTCCCTTTTATTGCGCTTCCATTCACTTTAACATTTTTGTTTTTGATGACAATATTATCAACTTTCTTCGTTGTTGATCTTTTTCATTGAAATTCTTAAATATCGACGGATATCCGTTTTTTTATCTTTCCGCGGATGTTTAATTTATGTTGCTGCTTCTTCTTCTCCTCCTCATTCTCTTGACTGCATTTTGATTATAAATTTACTTTTATTATTGTTAATAATTAACCGAAAACTTGTTAACAAATACGCCAAAAAACGCATTTCCGTTGCTTGCTTTGACACTTTGAATTAAGACTGTTATTATGGCTCTTATTGTTGTTGTTATTACAATATAATCACCCAGAAATTCGTCAACGAAATTGACACACTTTTTGGCGGAAAGAACGACGCAGCGACACCTCAAAAACTGCTTCCAAAAAAGGAAAAACACTGAAGCCGACATCCAAAAGAAATGTTTTTCTATTCATTCACGTATTCAGTTAATTAACCAATATAAAATTCATAAAACTAAGAGAAAAAATAAATAAAATTTGCCTAAGACTGTGACTAAATAATTCGTTGTGTGTTAAATTATAATTAAGTGTTTATTTTAATGAAGAAACTAAACACACTCTTTAAAATAAATTACAATAATTAATTAATAAATAAACTACAGAATTGTTTAGGTCAAAAAATTAACAATTAATTTAACAATTAAATGTTTAAATAATTAAACATTTTGCTTAAGTTTTGTAATGAGTGAAAAGAGAATTGAGGAATTGTAAAAATGAAATTTTATGGAAATGTGATTAAAGAATTCTGTTGCGAAAGGAAAAAACTGCAGAGATTTAACTTTAATTTTATGAAATTGTAGAAAACTCTTTTCTAAATCGAAAATTTAAAATTTTCTAACCTATTCTTATTCATTATTTCATATTTCTAAGAATTCTTCTAAAGAATAAAGTAGAGTTGATCAAAGGACAACTACTATAAAACGATTTTCTAAGTTCAATTCTTTGCTAAATAAATAAATAAAATAAAAAATAAATTTCTGATATTAAATTATTCTGTATTCCTCCTTCTGTCTTCTTCGTTTCTTCGCATAATTAAAAATAAAAGAGTATTTAATAAATGGAAAATATTTCAAAATTTTGTAAACGACGTATGTAAATTTTGTTTCCGATTTTTATCAAAGAATATATCCCAAAATTAAGCTAATTAACAGAGGAAGGAAGTCGCCGAAATTTAAGTGTCCATTAAAAAACACTTAAAACATCAGAAAACGCTTAAAATTTAAAGCATGTTCGCGGATTAAATTAAAAAGAACGCCAACAACATAAACAACAACCAAAAACGGGGAAAGCGATGAAAATTCAAAGTGAAAAGAATCAACTTTTGGACGAAACTTCATTGAAATCATAGCGCTTCAACGCATTAATTAAATGAGTATTTAATTAAGCAGAAATTAGCGAAAAACACTTGCTTCACATGCTTCCTTTGCCGAGTGTTTAATTTCGTATTTAAATAAGTTGAGAGATTTTTAATGCCAAGAGTTGATTAAGTGATTAATTTACATTTTACGACGATGATGATGATGCTGATGGTGATCATGATGTGAACGGTATGAATGAATACGAACGTGATTCAAATGCTTTCTGCGAGTCTTTCAACAAAATCTTTTATTAGCCACTGAAAACCGTAAAAGTTTCGTTGCTGTTTCCAAATTCGAATTCATTCACAGTTCATGAATTAATCTCATATTTTTTTCACATTTACACGTTGTCAGTCGTTTCTTTCTGTCGTTTTTTAATGAAGTTTCTCGATCTGCGGCCGAATTGAACGTCGCTTCAGCTTCTAATTATTAAAATTATTCATTTTAGGGATTTTATTTTCTCTTGTCTACTTTCTGTTGTTTTTATTGATTCCTCTGCCTTCCGTTTTCTCTTGTTTTCCTTCTGTTGTTGTCTTTTTTAGTGGCTTAAATGACCTCTGTTAATTAAGCGGCGTTGGTGTGGTCGAAAGCAGGCCACCTGCTGAGAGTTTATCTCATGGCTGAAGCCGTCGATGTCATCAGCGAAGTGACCGAACCCAACGAACTCTCCCAAGTCATTCTTTAACTGAACAACTAAAAACTGGTGCTTTAATTGACGGTTTTCATTAATTAATTAAGCTGAGCAGAGAGAAAGCGAGGGTTGGTTAAGAAAAAGGGAAGGGGCGGGGTAGAATATGCATTTAACTCGATCACAAATCAATTAATGTCAATGATTTATTTAAAAAGGTTCTTTTACATAAAATAATTGAAAGAAAGTAGAAAATTTTGGTATAAAAATGAAGAAAATTAACGAAATCGGAGTTGAGAAGAAGAATACAACTTTTGAATATGTTTTTCTTTTTTTCTCTTAATTATTATTTTAGTTTAATTATTATTAATAATTAATTGATAAATTCATTCATTTTAATGCATAGATTTAGCTGGATTTTAGTATTTTACTTTTATTCGAGTCTAATTTATTTTAATTTATTATTTTGCATACTTTTTTATATTCTCCCAATTGACATTATTATTAAGATACGTGAATAAGTAATTAACTCTTCTTTAATAACTCTTTAATTTTAATTTAATTGCCTCTGGTTTTGCTTTTATTATTATTGCAATTATTACGATATTTTAACAACTTCATTTGCACGGCTGCAGGCTTTTATTTTGTTGGATTCCTTGAGGCTTTTCTTCTCTACCAGCGAACAAACACCTTTCCAAGGCCAACTGCAGCGTCTGCAGGAGGCGTGCGAGGCAGCATGTTTGGCCAATTGCATGTTCGCCAACGCCCCATAAAAACTCTCCACCAACGGAGCTCAATTGAAGCCCACAGGCCGCTTTTTATGAAGCGCAAACCTCATCTTTATCCGTGTCTTTATCTCGAGTTCCCAGTAAGTTCCTTCAAGACGAAATATAGGCCAACAACACCAACACTTTATGGCTTTTATATTGCCAAGGAGAAAAGTGAGTGCGACGAATGCACAAATCAATTTTTATTCCAATTGCGATTTTAACGAGTGTTTGCATTATTAAGATTCTGTTAGATTATAACAACTGGGTAATGCGAAAAATATAGAATAGAGAATCAAAGAATTCTCTATAAACACCCAACAGAGGAAAAATAGAGTTACTTTTGGAACTGAAGTTGGGTTTCGGGCTGTAGAAGGTGTGAAGCCGAAGACTTATCAGCACCGCAATCGATTGGGACACTTCTCGGAGGTGCTATCGGTCTCACCGAAGCCGATCGAAGTGCGTCCGGTCGCGCTTCAATAAAACCGTCACAGGTTCCCGGTTCCGCTACCTACGGAGCTGCCCAGACCCATCATTAGTGTTGAATGTGGGACTGAGGCCCTGGATTTGGCCAAAACGGCAGGAAGACTGCGAGTTTGGGGCTAATTTATGGCTGGCGGTTTATTGACGGCGATACAAACGGCGTGAATTCGACGGCGGCTTCTTTTTGTCGACCAAATTAAAATTTCTGTAAATTAAACTTTGATTTGTTTTGCTTTTATGGAAATTCGAGTGACGCGCAGACCGCCCCTCGCCCCCTTCATCGACTGATCGACTGCGGCTCGAGTTTAATTAACAAAAAAACGTTGCGTTGGCCAAAAGAAGTCAACGCTGAGCCAAGTCGTCGGCGTCCGTTTGCAGCGTCGCCTTTTTTGGCTTAAGTCGCTAATCAAAGTGATGCCTGCTTAAAATAATAAAACGAATTAAAAACCTGAAGCTGCTCGAAGCCGTGAGGCCAAATTAATTGCGCAGCTAGCTACACATCGCGGCAGCCGACATTCCTCGACGCTGCGCTGCTCGACGCTTCGATTCCCAACTCATAATTCAGGAAATTATGTACCGTCGAGCGGCTGCGGCTGCGGCTTTCGTTTTCGCGTTTAACCGCCGCGTCGCGACTTCCTACGTCGCTTTTATCGCGAGCGCGTTTGAAACACGGACGCACAAAACGAGGGGCGCTCGTAAAACGCGTTAATGTCCTCGCCGCCAAAGATCGGCTCGCCGTAAAGTGGCCAATTGATGGGGCCGGCGCGGAGGGGCGACGGACGGCGGCAGCGCTTAGAATCCGTCGCAGCGGCGGTTATTAAATCTGCAGTGCAATAAATTCAGCGGATCTGCATTTAAATATCGCGGCAGCAACGACGGCGACGGGACAACGCGTTGACGCCATGAAGCCGTCGGTCGCGCGGCTGCCGGGGAGCGGAGGCTGCGATGGAAATCGGCCACTGAGCGGCAGCAACAAGAAACTTGATTGCCATCGATTTCTGTTGTCATTCTCGGCGGCGAAGGACGAATTTCTGTCTCTTGGGAGCAGCAGAGGTGATGAAGAGAGCGAGAGTGAAAAAGAGAGAGAGAGAGAGAGAGAGAGAGAGAGAGAGAGAGAGAGAGAGAGAGGAAGGCAACGCTTTTGCAGAAGAAGCTCCGTGCTTAAACGACGGAGCAAATTTTAATCGTGAAGATTGTGCAGAGTGTGGATTACAGCGGCGATGGAAGCAGAAACGAAGAAAGGCAATAAGAAGGGAGAAGGAAGAGCGTGGGAATCATGGAAGCAGTTTTAGGAGGAATTCATTAAGGAAATCCCACGATGAGTTCTGCAAGCATTTAAAGTCCCTTCGTTGCTTTTAAACTTGGAAAATTGATGTTTTTCGAGAACAATTAAAATCCATTCTGCGATTTCTACTCTTAAAATTTAAAGATCTACATGAAATTTTCATTAATTTGCTGCAGAAACTAAGAAAAAATGGAAATGTAAAACTAAAAACGAACGATTTATTTTTCAATTCAATTGGAATCGGAATTTGGTTAAAATTGGACTTAAAATATTTGTTTTTATTGCAATTTAATGTAATTCTAAATTGCATTGCATCGAGATAAATTAAACTTAAAGGAAATTTTTTAATTTATTTTATTATTATTTATAAAATTAAATACTTAAATAAGTTTATTTAATAACTTCAAAGAGACTTGAGAATCTTTCTTAGATCAAAATTAATATTGTGATCCTCTCTTCTTCTCCTTCCTCTATTGTTAATCGTCATTAAAATATCATCATTAGAATCAGTTCTTGATGAAGTCGAACGAAGGCGACGTATTAAATATCGATGGAGCCGCGATAATTTTTAAAGTGTGTCACTTCAAAGATTACAACTTCGATCTGATTGATTGCTACGAGGTGGGCGGCAGGAGGAGGGGCGACATTCTCACATCGTGAATGGTATTTTTTTTTTGTTCTAATGTGATGTGATCTCTTCTCAATTCCCACGCTGATTTCGACAAATTAATGTTTGTGCAGAGGCTTTCGTCGACGATGGTCTCCGCTTTTCGCTTCTTCTTTTCATTCTGCTTCCCTTTTTCCCCAAAAAAAAACATTTCACTTTATTATTTAATGATGTGAAAACGTCGCTGATGAGCAGACGCGACGCGACGCCAAATAAAAAGCGTCTCCAGCAGCTTATTAACGATGGCGACGCGGTGGACGCTGCTATAAAATCGATTCTCTCTGATCACCAACAACAACAACAAAATAAGCATAAGCAGCAAACTTCACAGAACCACAAAGAGCAGCAGTAGCCGAATAACAAGCCGAAGACGCAGCCGAAGCCGAAGTTGTAAAGCGCTTTAAAGAGCTGCTTACATTTTACGATGCGCTCATGTTTGTTGTTGTTGTTGTTGTTGCTGCTTCTGTTGGGCAGATTTTGATGCTCTTGCTGTTTCGTCGTCTGATTGGATTGCAATTTCCAATTGGTGTGAAGCATTTCTGTCATTTCTGTTGTAAACAGCGGTCGAAATTTGCTGCTGTCAACTTGGCAGCCGCCGTTTTCGTTGTTAGCTGCGACTTCTGCTGCTTTTGCTGATTAACAATTGATTAAAAATCCTTTGTGCAGACTGCAACTGTGATTGCTTTGAACTGATAACAGCGTCAGTGGTTGGCTTTGTTGCCAATAGAAGTTGCAGCAGCAGCAGGCGGCAACCGCGTCCATTTGCAGCGTCCCACAGCGCACAGTCAACAAAATTCCCAAAGCCCAAAGCTGAAAAGCTGCCTGCTGATGTCAAAATAGTGGCCAAAAGTATTTTCTGTTTCCTTTTTATTACGTTTATCAATTTTATTGTCTGCTTGTAGTCGTCGTCGTTGTTGTTGTTCGCCGCAACCGCAGAGAGTCTCACAGAGCCGCCGGTGGCTGCCACGAACATGTGTTCACAACACGAATTCGAAGCCAATTTCACGAGCAGCGCCGACGTCGCCGTCGCTCTTCAATTCGCATTCATTTCGATTGCCATCGATTTCTATTTTCTGATAAGAATCTAGATCGCTCTGCACTCCAATTTGTATCCTCGGCTGAATCCAAGTGTGTGTGTGTGCGCTCTCCTCAGCAACGACTGCTTTGCACGAACCTGTTATGAGCTTTGCACCGAAGATGAGAACTCGCATTCGTGCTGTACAACGAGTTCGCAACTTCAGCGACCCCGACAACCTGCTCATTGTTTGTTTGTGAGCCGACGTCGCCGTCGACGCTCTTTCGGTTGTGCTGCGCTCACTACGAAAACTTCACTGGATGCTTTCGTGGTTCATTCGACTTTTAAGCGATTCGTGGGGCTTTTTAATATTCGGCAAGACTGCTGCTGTTTTTGTTGTTGTTGTTGTCTGGCTGGCGTCTTTGTCGCCGAACTCATCGCTCGTCGTCCTCGGCCGCCGATTTCGAGTTAAGATTTGAATGTGTGTCCAGGGCAACGAAATGCGATAAATTGAAGGCGCGGTGCGTCGTGCAGCGCCGAAGCAGCTCTTGCGGCATCAACGGCTCATCTCTCGGTGGCACTGAAAGTTCGCGTCCATTTAAATGTCTGCGATTCAGAGGCTGGCGCCTGCGGCATTCCTTTGTGCCTGTCCAACCCTCGTCGCATCGCTGCCCTGCGATGAGAAATGATCAGACACGAGAAACAAAAGACTTGCTGAAAGAACTTCGCCAGAGCGGCGATTTTAACCGCGTGTTTGGTGACAGGCTGCGGCTTCGCTTTTGCATTCGCGCTAAACGAGGTCTGACGTCGCGAAATCTGTTGTCGCCCCTCCCCCGACGCGAGAAAGGGAAAAAGTGCACTCCGTGTTCCTTTAATGACGTCTAATTAGTTGCAGATGCAGACGCTGCCTACCGCACGTCAGCCGCCGAGCAACGCACACGCAATCGCGGCCGAAAAGCCGTTTATCAGCGCTCACAATTAATGGCTTGGCGAGAGAGAAGACACACCGACACACTCGCACGCTCACCTTTCGCATCATCACGCTACGTCAATCGTCACGCATTCATCACTGATACGATGCCAGCTTTCAATTGCATCGCAATCGCACCCGAAGGTGGCATCGTTTAACACAGCGACAACCGACGCTGCTTAGCTTCAAGCTGAGTTTCGAAGGAGAGTCGCGAATGAGAGCTTTACTTGGTGTTCTCTAAAGATAAAGCGGAGGAGAAAGAGTCGCTGATTAACGCTGCTCGTCGATTTACGACTGCCGATTGGGTGGCAATCGTCAGCCGCCGACTGAGAATCGATGTCGTCGTCGCTGCGATGTCGTTAAAAGCTTAGTCGGCAGCGGCGGCGGCAGAGTTCTTTACAGTGATTAGATATGTTTAAGAATAGCGAAGCCGCTCTTCGGGTTGTAAATCTGCAATCGGCAGCTAATGGACGATCATGAAGCGAGTCAGATAAGCGAAGAAAGTTCGAATGGAGCTGCGAGGTGAGTTCTACGAAGTTTCAGTTTCACACTCGCCTGTTGAAAACAATTGAAAATACATTAAAGAGCAGCTCTCTTTCTCTTAAAATAAATTGTATAAAAAAAATCCATTTCAAAAGTGAATTAAATTCCTCTCCTCAAGCAAATTTAATTATTACGTATTTTTTAAGTTTTTTGTTCTTCAATTCAGCATCAGCATTTTTTTTTTAAATTTCCTTTTCTATTCACAGCGTTAATTGTAAATTTTTAATTCCATTTGCTTTTGAAGACTCTTCATCGCCATCGCCATTATTCGCAGTCATCTTCAAACGCGACGACGACGCGACAATTGGCAACCCTGAATTTCAATGGACTCTGAGAGGAGTTCCGCCGCCGGTGACATTGGAAAAAAGCCGCTGTCAAAGCATCGTTTAACTAATCTGCATAAAAATCCCGTGAAGGACGCTTATTAAAAGGCTTTGACTGCTTCTTCTTCTTCTTCGTCTCCTCCATCATCCACTGAAGCGATGAAACGTCGCGCAGAAATCCATTTAATTTGGCGCGCTAAACAAATGCGATTCCGATTGCGCGACTCTTGAAGCGCATTAACGCTCTTGAACCTTGCCGTTTCCCGTTCAGCCGTTCACCCGTTCTCCCAACAACAACAACAACAAGGACGACGCGACAAACACAATAAAAACCTCTCCAAGAGCAGAGTGCGATTGATTTATGCTTAAATGCGGAGAGAGAGCTTTATTAGAGTGATTGGATGATTGATTGGCTGCCATTCAGCAGCAGGATGTGCAATCAGCGAGTGGAGAGCGCCGGATGCGATCTGGAGAGAGGCGCGATGGAGAGCGAGAGTGTTGAAGCGCAATTAAAAGCAACAAAGAAGAAGTGAGAACGGGAAATTGTTTAACTCACTTTTCAAATATGTACACTGAAAACAAACGCCGATGTTAAAGTCTTTATTAACGACTAATTAAATAATTAAATTATTATTATTTTTAATCGTTTATTATTTTTTGTTACACTCCTTCGTTTGTAATTGCGTTCGCTGATGATTTCGTTTATTTTAGTATTGTTGTTTTATTTGTCAATAAAATGAAGCGTTGTTTAAAGGAAAGAGAAAAATTCGTATTAATTTTATTTCATTTTTCATTTATTATTTATTTATTTATTATTTATTATTTCTCTGCAGCATTTCGATGTGCTTCAAAATATTTTTGTTCTCTTGTTTTGGATTAATTAATTTTATCTTAATTAATTAATTGGTTATTAAATCTTAATACACAGCAAATGTCTATTGGCTAATAATGTCTGATTTAATGTCTGATACACTAAGAAAAATATGTGAACTTTGAATCTAAAAAGAAATGTCGCCAATTGCTTTGTTTAAAGCAAAATATAAGAGTAATTTAATTTAATTTAATTGAAACTAATTCAATTTAATGGAAAACTTACATACGTAAACCACACGTCGAATGCACACATTTAACGTAAATTTACGTAAATCGGGAGAAAACTTTACTTAATATAAGTTCATACAATTAATTTTGAAATATAGTCTTTTTTAAATATTAATTATAAACCTTAATATATAGCAAAATTCCTTTCATTTAAATATCGCCTATTAACAATATCTTGGAATGCGGCATTTAAATTTCAATAGGAAACAAAACAACGCATGTAAAGAGTTTTCACAGATCGAAAATATCATTTGCAATATTATAAAATAGTTGAAAAAAATTTCACTGAGTATTAACGCAAATAACGACCATAATTCGCTTATTGTTTGAAACATTTTTTTTTGGCGATTTAGATAATAAATCCTTTGATTTTACAAATTTTGTCCTTACAATTCGGGAATTAATTAGAGAAAATTTAAAAACTAATGGTAAAAGCAAACTAAAAAGAAACTAAAGTATAAAGGAATCCTTTGAAGCTAAATCAGGGCCGATTTTCTTTAACATGATTTTTAGCTCTTCACTGAAACATTGTTTCTATTTTTCTGGTTGCAGTTGATAAAATAATAACAATAATTTAATTACAGAATAATCTCACATTAACATGAATAATTTCAATCATTTTCACGCTTGTTTTTAAATGCTTTTTCTTTGGTTTATTGCGATGTTTAAAAGTTTTGAAAAGAATTTCGGTCTTTTGTAGGTTTTAAAAACATTCGAAGTCTTTATTTCATCGATATTTGAATGAATATTGAAATTCTTACTTTTAAAAAAGCGTCCAATGTTAATATTTGAATCTATTCTTAAATGCATTCAAAGGCAACTTGGATTTCAGTTACTAATTAATATCAATTCCAATTAAAGAGATGTATTCCCAATTAATTGAAGATCGGGAAGCAGAATTTTGATGTTATTGTCAATATAAATTTTTTCTTAAAAGAGTTTCTCTTTTTTATATCTCTTTTAGACGATATTTTATAGTCTTTGTTGACAATTTGTTAATTAAATAGACATAAAATTATAAAGTTATAGAGGAAATTAATGATTTCATCCAAAGAACTAAAAAATTCCTCAATTGTCTTGACATTTTTTGAAAATATTTTCAGAGTTATCCTTTAAATTTTGAGTGATCGAAATGGATTTTATTTTATTTTATTTTATTGTATTTTATTTCCAAATGAACTCTTTAAAGTTCAGCTTTCATTGTTATTTCAGTGCTCCGCCCTTTTTCACAGCGCTGCGGTCCTCTTTCGCCGTCGTCCTCCTCCTTAATTTATGCAGCCATGTTTTGCGGTTGCTGTTCTCCATTGTGTGTCGCGATGGACGGCGAAGTGCAACGCTGCACTTTGGCAGCCGCGCTAAAAACACTTCAAGACGCACTCACACAACACGTGAGCGTCGGGGGCCCCATCGACGTCTCCGAGAGCGCGGTGTCAAGTTACCGACGCACACAAACACACACGCCACTCAAAGCTCAACAAAGCAAAGCAAAGTAAACTCTTGAGCAGTTTGTTTAAATAGTCGTTGGTGGGAAGGGAAAGGGGAAGGAGGAGGGGAGGAAAGTAGTGATTTCTGCAGTCGTTGTTGCTGCTGCGAGCACCATTAAAACTACGTCATGTTGCTACTTAAAATGGCTGTCATAAGCAGCAGAAAGAGTATTGCAAGTGTGCGTGTGTGTGTGTGCGTGTGTGTGTAAAAGGGCGCGATAATTAGTGAAGGGGAAAAACACCAGATGCAGCAGCAGCAGCTAATAACAAAGCTGCATGCATAATGAAGCAGAAAAGAAACGCAGAAACGAAGTCATTCGCTGTCGCACTCGAACCTGAACCAGGTTCTTCAAGGCACCGAGAAGAAGCAGAAGATGATGAAGAAGATGGAGTAGGAGACGGGGAAGCAGCAACAGCAACAAACGATGGCGAAATCACTTCGTGGCTGCGTTGCCTTCTTCTGATTTAATTACGTCCTTGTTTTTTGTTCGCATCGCGTTGCTTTGTTGCCGTTTCGCTTTTATTTCTGTCAAAGCAGCACATCCGCTTCCGTTTCGTTCGGAGCGGCAATTAAAATTTCGCTTTTTCGCCCTCTTTTCTTGAAATAATTCCTATTATTCGCCACACCTCCTTCAAATCATTTCGCATCGCTATTCTTTTCTCCTCCTCCTCCTCCCTTCTTCATAATGATATTAACTCGATCTTAAAAATTCAACTGAGATTGCAGAAATACCAACAACAACAACAACAACAACGGCAACAGCGACAACGACACAAAAACTCACTCGAAGGGAAGTCAAACAAAGGCACAGAGAAAAAGAAAGGAAAGCGAAAAAAGCCTGCGAAATCCTTATTAGTGCCTATTTATAGGGTGCTCAGCTCGACAGCTTGAAGCTTTTTTGTGTAGCTGTCGCTGAGTATTTGACACTCACTTGACACTTGAGCGATGATGCTGCAGAAATCATTAGAAAAAAGACCAAAAAACCATAAAATCATAAAAAGAAATGAATAAAAAGAAAAGAAAACCAACCCCCAACAACCACCACCAACAACAACAACAACAACGAATAAAAGATTTAATGAACTTTATGATGCAATGTGAAAAGCATTGCATAGCTTCAGGCGCGTGGAAAATTGAATTAAATCACGTTTTTGTTCGTTATAAATTCTGCTGCTGTTGTTGTTGTTGTTGTTGCAGAGTAGCCAAAGTTTCAATTCACTTGCCACATGCACGTCTTTCATGCAACTTCCACTTGAACTCGGCACTCGTCATTCTTTTCATTGTCTTCACTCCGTTGCTGTTGTTGTTGTTGTTGTTGCTTTGCAAATTGCTTTTAATTGGACATTTATTTCACTTAATGTCTGCTCAAGTGTTGCCACAGTTGATCAAATTGCAGCTGTTGCAGGCACTCGTGAACAAGAAGAAGCAGCAGCCGGAATCACCGACGGACGGACGCTGTGATTGACGCTGTGACTGCGTTGATGGGCGCTGATTTGCTGATCGGACGGAGTCCAACAACCGAATCACCTCCAACGCAACTCTTTTGCCACCAACATTTCCAATGCGAAACGATGAATTCGCGCTTTCACAGTCGCAAAAAGACAAAAGAATAGAACAGTGAAAGCAATGAATTGAATGATTTTCATCGGAAGCGGAAGATTTTCGTCAGTTTTCCAATTTCAGGCAATTTTTAAGAAACCAACATTAAAAATTCACACTTCAAACAATCGACAAACGTCAAAAAAGAGCCGAAAATTAATGCGAAATGTTTTAAAAGGTTTTCAGTCGTATAACAAAGCATTACATAGATTAAATTACCCGAAAATCTTACAAAAAAAAACCAAATTATTGTTTATTGTTGTAGGAGATCGCAAAAACTTATTCAGATGCATTTTATTTTAATGTTTGTCAGGCAAGAAAATGAAGTCATTGAAGTAAATGTTGAGCCCGGAAAAAGGGAAGAGAACGAAAGGGAGAAGAAGGAAGAAAAATCAATAGACACAATGTTCGCTTTATCGCGAGCAGACTGTATTTGTTGTCTGTTATTATTGATGGAATTAATTTAATTCGTGTTTTTTAATGGAAGTTTTCATCATGTGTTAAATAGCATTTTCATTTAAATTGCTTAAGTAATTTTTGTTGTTGTTGTTGGTGCATGTTTTCGCTGTAATTTTTCTCCTCTTTCCCTCTTTCCATCTCTCTCCCTCCGCCCCCTTCTATCACCTATCTTCTGAGCTCATGTTTGTGGATCGTAATTTTTACGTTGTCCATTAAAAATTTAACAAAAGCGACGTTGTTGTTGTTGTTGTTGTTTATATATGTAGTTTTTTCTCAATAATAATTAATAATAACTATTGTGTATAATTTTCATTATTGTTGTTGTTGTTGTTGTTCTGTGCACATTATTTAAAGTCGTCATTACGAAGGCGCATTTTAACATTTCTACAATTTCTGTCTAGCGCTTTTTATCTCTCTCTCCCTCCCACACTCTCGTGCTTTTCCTCCTTCTCTGTTACCGTTGCTTGCGACTGTGACTGAGGAATTCCGACGAAACGAGCAGAATTATTATCGAGTGACACGCAAAAATCATGTCGGCGTGTAGCAGATAATAGAAAACAGCAACAGACAACAGCAAATCTTAATACGTCTTCACACCTTCGCCTTCGCCGCCCCCTGCCGACGACATTCACTGAAACACACGTCATACAAAAACCTCGAACACGTTTCCAATGCAGAATGGCGGCCCGTTAAATTGCGCTCTCTGCGACTTTCAGTGAGAGCGAAACAGCAACAGCAACAGCGCCAACGCCAACGCTAACAAGAACATTCGCTAACAACAGCATTCAGAGAACAACGCAAGCTCCAACACAACAACACTTAATAATAGGAGAAAATAAAAGCAAAAAAAAATCAACAGACACAACGAACAAATGAAGAATCGTCGCTGTTGGACAGAGTTGCCAATGCAATTTCATTTGTAGAACGATTTGAAGAGCATTTCTGAAGTGTTCACAGTTTAAAGTTCGTGTTGTTTGATGTAATAAAGACAGAGAAAAGAAAGAAAAGGAAGGAAAAATGAAGAAAAAATACGAAATGAGTATTAAGTTTGCTTTTAATAGAAAATAATTCTCAATTAATTTTAACACTGTTGGCAGCATTTTTAGCCTCTTTCCCATCTCTGTTCCTCTTCGTGAATTCAAGTCTTTTCGAGTCTCAGGCTTCAATTCAATCGCTCGTAAATGCACTTGGCATTCGCTATTAATGTCAAATCAATGTTTGCAACTATAAATCACACACACACACATAAACACACCCAAACAAACTGCAAACGCAGACGCATGCCAAATGAACGAATGCCAAGTGAACAAATGAAAGATTTTTATTTCTTTTTGCTTTTATTTCTTTTTAACACTTTTATTAATGACACTTTATCGATTACTTTTGTTGTTGTTGTTGCATTAATTTTCATCGTCTTAAACAATCAATAAAAAAAATTTTCATTCATTAACAATGCAAAAAAGCTAAAGAAAATCCAGCAACATTTTTGTTTACAGTTTATGAGAAGAACTCCTCCGCAACATGTTGCACATGTTGAAGAAACAAATTTTTTCATTTTGTAAATTTTTTAAAGTTTGCCGCTTTTTGTTGACAATCGCTAAAATGGAACCAATAAAAAGAAAAAAGGAAAAAGAAACGTCAACTAAGCTAAAGTGACGTTCACTTTATTGCGAAACTGTGAAAAATTCAAATCAACGCAAAAAAGTTGCCAACATTTTATTGCAAGTGAATCGCTGAAGACGACGACGGAATTTTTTGTCTTCCTTCATTTGGTCTTTTATTCACCGAAAGCACAGAAAAAGCGATGTCATCAGTGAGAGCAAATTTCTTTGCTGTTACTTTGTATTTTTCTGGAGGAAGAAGTGTGCGATGGAGGACGAAGGAGGAGGAAATAAAGCAGCCAAAAAAGAAATCGTTACTTTTTCTATAAAATACATTTCAGATGCTTTGTTGCTTTGTTGCACGAAGATGAGCATCGCATTCATTTTGAGTTTGTAATAAAAACCAAGTACAACAACAACAACAACAATAAAAAACCCAACGAAACGATTGAGAAAATTTAGCAAAAAAAAAAACGAAAAGAAAATCGTGGAAAAGTACAATAATAAAAAGCAAGAAAATGAAAGGAAAAGGAAAAAATTTAATAAAGAAAAATGTGTATAGGAGGAATTCTCCACATTCCAGCGCCATGTTGAACATGAGTTGATATTAAAACCGACTCCCACTCAACTCCAACCAACTCCTGCTTCTCTCCTCCTTCTCCCCTTTCTTCCTGTTCCCTTTTACAATCGCCACACATTTTTCCATTCCTCGTCATCCTCAAATAAGATTCTGATAAATCTTCCGTGTCTGAGTCTGAGCCACGGACGTCAACGCATTTCTACTTTTTCCCCAATTCCCCAATGAAATTTCCCGATTCTTCAAAATTCCCGAATTCAAATTGCAAAATTCCCCACTGCGGATCAACTTATATAAAAAAATATTGAATAAAAAATCTTATTAATTTTTATTTGTAGAAAAAAAGAGAAAAAAAAGGAAAGTGAAAAGACGAGGATGAACAACAAAAAGAATAAGAAAAATGCTAAAATCTGGTATCAATTTAAGTCCTTAATTTTCCCTAAAAGACCCTTGAAAAGTCCTCAACTTGAGGCATCATTTTAAATCTCATCAACCTCTGAAAAATCCACAAAAAACCCTCTGATGGCCTTCTAAATCCCATGGATTTTAATCCAAATTGAATTCTATTGAAGCAGAAGGGCGGAGGGATGCATAGGTCATGGACCAAGGGCAAAAACCCACGACTTTAAGGATTTTAAGATCATCGGCCGGATCAGGAAAAAGAAATCAGAAAACGCAGCGACGCCGATCGGTAAGTGGTTCGCTAATTGATTCAGTTTTGGCGAATAAGATGAAGTAATTATCTGTAATTAAAACAATGAACAAGAAACAACTGCCGTGAAACGCCTGCAGCAGCTACATACACAAAAAGTTATAAATCTATGATTCAACGAGAATGATTATTTATAATCTTCGTCGGGAACTTCAGACGATTCAAACATGTCGAAGGTGCAATCAAAGGATTCTAAACATATAGAGTCTATATTCATAAAATAGATATATCTATATATCTTATACACACGCGATGCTTTCATCAAGCTTCAGTTCATACCAAGCAGCATTCATTCATAAACGCCAATGAATACACATTCGCATAACGAATTCATTCGAAGACAACTCTTAGATACACAGAAATGAATACTCATTCGCATAGATAATTCATTTATGAACATTCATTTACAGCTGCAATGTATTGAGTACTTTTAAGACATCAGTAAATTCTTTCAAGTAAATATCAAGTCCTTTAAACTTGAAAAACTCCATGTTCCTTCTACTTGCACTGTACAACTCTGAATCTAATTATACCAAAAAATGAATACTCTTTGATTCCACACTGAATGCGAAATAAGCAACTTACAGAGTGACGAAAACTGGAGACAAACTTATATTGCCCAATAATATATAGCTTATTGCACAATTTACTTGTTGAAATGTCTGAGTGGCCCTTTAACTCATTTCTTTGACTCACTGAGTGCATTGAGTGCCATAAAAAAGAGTGAAGGAGTTTTTAGAGATGTGATTGATGGACTCTCCAAAGGATGTTTAAGGCGACCAAGCACCAATTTTCTCACTCGGTGAGTACCTCAAACACCGACGAAATTGAAGCCATTCATTCATTCATTCAAACATTCATTCGAAGATTCATTCAAGCATTCATTCAGTGATTTATTCATATATTTACCCATTCATACATTAATAATTATTGATGTAAACTACACCTTTTACGAAATTGCTCTACGAATATGTTTTTTAGATATTTTTTCATTCACTGACGATTCTCCTCTCAATTTATAAATTCATGAATGATTCATTGTTCAACTGAGCGACAGATTTTGAAGTGAGTGACTCATTTTAGTGACCATTTCAAAGATGATTTCGGTCCGACTTATCGCTTAAACTAAATTTCTTGACATCTCTACAAATTTCCCTTTGGTAAATGTCTCTTTCTCTCTCTTTCCCACAGACAACTACTCGATTTTATAATGTGAAGGAGCTGCGTTGATGTTGCGTGGATTTGCTCGCATCAAATGATTGAACGGACTCCAACAGCGTCACGTTGAGGTCGTCATTCAACTCGTTGCGGCTTTGCTACAACTGACGACAATAGAACGAGGAAGGGCTTCGAACATGCAGAAGGAAGTGAAAGGAAGCAGCGTCGAAACAAATTTCGGCAGCGGCGGGTGTAACGCAATAAAAGCCGCAACAAAAGAACAGAATAAAAGGAGAAGAAAGGCGCAATAGTTGTAATTTCTTTTATCTGAGGGTCTAAAGAACGATCAGAAGCAGTAACAATGCCCAAAACAAGATGTTCAACGGCTTCTTTCTCTTCTTTTTCTGCTTTATTCTTTGGAACCGCAAAAGAACAGCACCCGAAAATCCTCGAAATCCCAATGAAGACGTCGCAAGAGACTGAAATAATGACGATGATGATGTTAATGATGCCCTGCAGCGGCTCCTTCCTTGACGCTGATCCGGCTAATCTTGTTTTGACACTAATCAGCGTTGCATTAGTTGCGATTTCTTCCCTTCCCGCCCTTGGCACGCCGCGGAGGAACAACGCTGCTTCAGCTGATCTTAATGGGCTTTAAAAAAACTCGTATTTGGGTCAAAAACGTACAGCGGAAATGCGAAAGTGGCTCACGAAGGAGCACGCAGATTATTGAAGAATTGCGACGCATCGTGACGCATTCCGACGCATGGCGACGCTTAGTAACGCATCCATGAAGCACGTTCATCATCAATTGAATGGAAATTTAAAGAATTTATCGTTTACTTCCGCTCTGCTTTAATTATTTGCTATTTTGTTCTTCTTTTTGTCATCATTTGCGTGTTTTTGGTTGCTTTTTTGTTGTTTTATCGCCTCTGTTTTCCCCATTTTTCTGTTTGTTTTCCTTTATTCGTGTTTTAATGACGTTGCTTGATTAGCAAATAGTTTTATCCACTAAATTTTAATACGTCCATAAGTCATGCGTGGCAGCTGTTGTTGTTGTTGCTGCTTGCTGTCAAATTAGCTGCCAAAATCGCATTTGCATAATGTTTTCCAACGCTCTCGGCCATCGGCAAGCGTCAAGCGTCACGCGTTGTCCGCCGCTGTTTTATTATAAACATTATTCCAGTTAAAACGCAATAAAAACCCGAGCACGCCTCATTAATTTCGCGGGCGTTGATTGTGCGAGTGGCTCTTGAATGGCTCGTGGGTGGTTGCTGGGTCGCTTCTTTGCTCAGCTGCCTCCTTCGCCCGCCCCCGCCGCTGCTTCTGGTGTTAAATGTAGCGAAATGTTGGCGGCATTACCTCCGTAGCGGGTTTCGTGTTTATGCAGCATGTAATTCGGTGGCAAGTTTGTCGCGAAGGTGCGACAAATCATTATTGCGGCGTTTATTTGTTTCTTTTTCGAAATGTCACTCGTTTTTGGCTCGTTTATGATTTTTTTATGGCCTGAAATTCCCCCAACGTTGCGAAGTTTCCAACTTTATTTAATAAAAAAGCAACTTTCCACAAATTGAATTACTTTTGCGTGAAAATGTTGAAGGAATTTAATATTTTCAAGCACTGAATTATTTTTATTAGCGCAACCATGCACAGTGGGCTAAATTACTGTTCTACGGGGATGAATAATTTCCACTTCGATTGACAGAAAAGTATTCAAATGCAAATTAAGATTTTCCTCTTCAAATCATTCAGAGTGTGTTGCTAGCAACATGTTTGTCAACATTTCTACAAATTGTGAATATTGCATTGAATTTTCTATT
This sequence comes from Thecophora atra, assembly GCA_937620795.1. NCBI lineage: Eukaryota > Metazoa > Arthropoda > Insecta > Diptera > Conopidae > Thecophora > Thecophora atra. The sequence continues at coordinate 21,242,002 of OW569397.1, read as the reverse complement.
TTATTTGCTTTAATAATGATCTGCATCTGCTGTCATTGAAGCCATCATCAACTCAACAAATTGAATCGGAGATTAATCGGTTTTTAATATGAAATTAATGAGTACTCGTGAGTGAGTAGAATTGATTCAACATTCGTTGATATTCAAGTGAATATTGAATCATTCTTAGTAACATTCATTTAAATCAACTTGAATTTTTTTAATCATTAATTTATTTTTTACTTAAAAAAATATGAAAATTGTCTAAAGTTTTCTTTGTTTCCCATTAAATTATGACTTCAACTTATTTATATTTAAATAAATGAAAAACGTGAGTAATTTGAATGTCTTTGAGTTGAATTGTCTTTAAAATTTTCTTTCGTTGTTTTCGTGAATAAATTCATTAAACTTTTTATTAAATCCTTTGATTATTGGGCAAAATCCTTCATTATTATTTCCTTATTTCCCTTAATTATTATTTATTATTATTTACTTAGTTAAATTACGAATTTATGTGACTCTTTTGGTTAATTTTTTTTTTATTTATTTAATAAAATCTTCAGTTTTTGCTCCGCTTTCACCCTCCTTCAGCACACAAAATCCTTTTTTCCTGTTTAAAATTGTACCTTTTTTTTTGGTTTTCGGTCTGAAGATAATAGACAACAACAACAACAACAACAAATACAGCAACTGCAGCCGTTGTCTTTGTAAATAACGCCGAGTATCTTGAGATTTTATCTCATTTCCAATCCTCGTTTTCAAGCTGCTGCTGCTGCCGAAATTTCGATCGTTTCTCCTGCCTTCCTCCCTTTGATCCCGTCGTATCCTTTCGAAAGGATATAAATAACAGCAGCCAGCCGCAGTTGCGCGGTGGAAGGGACGTAGATGAGTGGATATCAATTCAGAGGCGATCAGATTAAAGATAGCGGCGTTTAAAGGGAATAAAAATGGTTGCTTTTAGGAATGATACCAAAAACCAACAACAACAATGAAATAGGAAGAAGCAACAACAACTTTAAAGGTGGACAGACACGCCCAACCGCACGTTTTAATAAACTCGTGGCTGCGTTTTGCAGAGCGAAGAATTTCATCGAAATCATATTTTGAAGTGTATTTCAATGTGTGCTGTGCGTTTGTTTGTGTGTGTGAAATAAGTAGCCAAGGGTTAACAACAACAACAACAGCAGCAAAAGTGAAAGTCGACGAAGCAGCAGCTTTTTTAAGGGTTGCAGCTCGAGAAGCTGCCGGCTGCTTTCCGGAATTTTAAATGTTTTTCGGATGTTTTTCATTGTATTTTCGGTGTTTTCAGTTTTATATTTTATTAATTTTCGTGAATTTGAGTTAAGTTTTGTCTGTGGCGTCATTTTTTTTGGTTTTTTCGGTTCTTAAAAATGATTCCTTTGAGTAAAAGTCTTTTTGTTGCTTGACTTGTGATGCGTTGGAGTTAATTGTCGCCTGATTCAAGTCGTTGTCGTTGGCAACATTTGACGCTCGTGCGAATGAGGCGAAGGAAATCGTAGTTTGCAGCACGTGGAAGAATTCCGAAGCACAGAAAACACTCAACCATCAAAGCATCCACCTTTTATCCACTCAAGTGTGCGTTTCGTGTGTGGCTGAGAGCGTTAGGGATCCGTTCAAGGACTCCACTTACTTGAAGCTGTCGTCCACGTCAACAGGACGCAACGGAGTCGAATTAATTGCTGTTCAACGCACGCATTCAGCTTGCGTCGTTGCGTTGCGCTGCGTTTCATTAGTTAATCCTCTCGCGGGACACCCGAAAGCCACTCAGTTAGAAAATCAAAAGGAACTCGGCGCAAATTCGCAATGGATTCGGACTGTCGAGGGTCCTGGATGCGTGTCCGTCATCCACACGTCGAGTGACTGCTGCCATGTCGCCAGTGGGTCCTTCACTCAACCTGAGATTCTCCGGTGAAGCCTGAAATTGACTCTTCCGTCCGCCGTTGAGTGACCTCGTTGCTGTGACGCTTCCTTTGAAACATCCGCGAGCAAACATCTTCCGTCTGCTAATGTCCTGTGTGCGGGTTGCTTCATATTTTACATCCTTAATTCAGTCGTTCACCGTTGAAGTTGTCCTCAGGTTGAAAGCAGCAGCAGCCACCGACTTCAAAGAAAGTGTTAAAGGCTAATAAAAGCCATTTTGTTGTAACCAAATACAACCACAACCTCAGCCAATTATTTTCCAGTTTTGCGTTTTTCAGACGGCCAACAACAACAACAACCGCTCAACTACTTTGAAGTGGGTCAAATTGAACGATGGAGGAAAGGAAAGTGAAGTCTGAACTCCATTTATCCCTCTACCCTTCAGCGGACTCTTTTCTGTTACCCTTCAATCTCTTGGCCACATAAATGAATGATTAATGAACATTTAAGTTGTAATTATTTATCGTTGTAGTTGTTGATATTGCTGTAAATTGTTATCTCTTCGGAAAACATACTGTACAGCGATGACTACAACAACAACGACGACGACCCATCGACTACCGAATTTCGAATTCTTTTGTATCATTTATAAACACACATATCAAAGGTATTTAAAGTGCCTGTGATAAGCAGCGAATGCGGGGAGAATGGACAGAATTACACAGCAGAAAAATTGGAACCAGTATGAAGAATAACAAGAAGAACAACGGCGACGAAAAGGAACTCGATTAAGGAACACACATAAAAAACACACCCTCAAAGGGGACCCAGAAAACTCATCATCATCAGGAAAAAACCCACAAGGAAAAAGCTAAGGAAATGTATTAATAAATATAATTAAACAAGAAACTAAACTACTATTTAATAAAATTAGAAATTGGGGAAATAGAACCATTAATTATTATTATATATGTACAAAAGAATGGTTCAATATTATGGGCAGATATCGAATTATAGAGAAATATGTGTGTGAATACAGGTCACTATAGAAACCTGTATTAATACAACCGAAAGATCTCCGACCTCCAACAGAAACCAAGGCTTTGCTTGGCGTTACCTCCGCGAGATGCTGGACCATCAACAAATTGAGTCAATATTCCAGAAATCATAGAGGTGATAGTAGAAGTGAAACATATATTAAAATATCTGAAGATATCGTCATCTCATCATAGATTATTCTGTAGTTCTGTATTCGGTAGTGGTACTCTTACTTCTTCGTTGTTAAAACGGTTCTAAAGCAAATCAACTTTGAATTTGGAGTATTTTTAATACAGAAACAAGACTGATAGAGTCATAATAATGCTATAAATACTACAAACACTTTTAACCACAAACACAGAACTGCTAAAGGCCACTTTATAAGCATTTATAAACACCAAAAAATGTATATTTTCATTGTTGTGTTGAAGGTGTTGTTAGCACAGATGCTTTGGTCCGTACTTCCTCTAGAAATTTTGATATTCCCATTGCAAAACCATTCATCTCCCTTCTCTCGTTCATCTCCACTCTGTTCTATTTTTTCTAATACGATTTCCTGGGATTTCTTTCATTTTTGAGAGGCGTTTAGCCCCAGATTTGTCTTCATTTCAGTTGTCATCCTCCTTTTTCGGTCCATGATTTATTGGGATCTTGAAACTTTTACCTTTTCTTTTAGTTTTTAACTGCATTTAAAAAATTTATATTAATGTAATAATTGTATATTATTTTTTAGTGTTAATGTTTGTAATTTTTATTTATAATTTTTGGTTTTTCTTCTGTAACTTTTCTTTATATTTTCGCTGTTTTTATCTATTTCTTTGTTTCTCTTTTGTTGATTTAACTTTTTTCTCTTCATCTTTTTTATTACAATTCGTGTCATTATTAAGCGCCATCGATTACACGCCGACGTGAATTTAATTCGGGATTTTCCCTTGTTTTTTTTGGGATTGTTTTTATTTGTTAACATGTTAAATGTTGCTTTGTTTTGTGTGAGTTCGGGTTAGAAAAAAAGGAGGCGGAAAGAGGAATACAAAGAAGAAGAAGAAAAGGAGACTCGCACGTCGTCAGCTCATAATTACAAAAATATTAATGAATTATTTGGAAAAAAGTTAAAAAACCATCTACCAAAAAAAGACGAGGAATGGGAAGAGGCAACAACAACAACAACAGAGTCATTAGCAGCCGACTGCCTCCGAGACTCCGACGATAACACGAGATGAGCCGAGGCTCCGACGCCGACGCGGACGCGGACGACGTAGCACGCGTTTGAGTGGCGCCACGTCTGACGGCCGAAGCGCATATTAAAGCAAAACGCATGCATTTTAATAAATGTTATGATTAATCGATCCAATGGGCCAACAAAGTGACCAAAAGTGATGTGAAAACACAGGAAAAAGAGTGGAGAAAGCGACGATGTGTGGGAGAAAGAATGAAATGAATAACAACTTGGGAAAAGTTGTGGAAAAGTCATGCAGCTCATTTATTTTCCACGACACGTTTTTCCCCGTAATTCCAACATTAAACATCGAGTGGAGAATAGAAAATGAGTGAGAAACTTACGAGCCACACGAAATGTGAATTAAAAGAATCACTTTATGATTATTGCTACTATAAAATATGAATTAATTAATTGAATTAATTATTATTATTATTCAATAGACATTCTATTTACAGAATTCTAAAATTTCAATTCAAATTTAAAATTTAATTTAATGATTTAATTTAATTTAATGTTTAAAATTACATTCAAGTTGAAATTTTCATTTTCCTTCTCTCGTGGAAAGAATATTCTTTATTATTTTGTTTTTTACTTTTTTTGATCCTTTTTGAATAGTTTTTTCTTTCAATTTTCGATATAAGGTTTTCATTTATTTAAAAGTATTACTTTTATTACATTAAAATATTATTTGTTACCTGCTGCTGAATAAATAAAATAAAATATAAAATTAATTAATTAAACTAAATAAAATAAAATAAAATAAAAATACGCCATAAAAATGATTAAATTTTATTTTGATTGCAAAAGAAGTGCGTTTAATTTCGCTTTTTCTTCTATTTTCCACCTGCGAATAAATATTAGCTAAAGGTAAATAAAATAAAATAAAAAAGACGTCCAAAAAATCCAAAATTTCTTTGGATTTGCTTTTTATTTCTGCTCTGAAACATTTCTTTACTGTACTTCTTTAAGTTTATCTAAAATTTTGTCTTCTTTTTTTGGGAAATTGTCTTCTTTTTCCTTACAACTGAAGTTGAATTGTTTTTTATTTACTTTATCATGAAAAGTTGATTCAGTTGACGAAAATTGTTCATGTTGGCATCAACTTATTTCTTCATGACTCTTAAAATGTCACTAGAAACAATAATCATCATCATGAATCATCATCATCTTTCTAATAATATAATTCGAAATATAATAATTTCGTTTTTGTATGGATTTTTCAGGAATTTTCATTGCGAACAAATGAAAGTAATCACAAAAAAACGTGATAAAAACAGAGGCAAAAAATCTCAAATCTCTGGTTTTAATATTTGTACAGCTTCTCTGCGTTCCAGCGATTCTTTAAGCGAAGAAAACGACTAAAAATTTTATTATTTGCCTTTAGTCAAGGTGACATTTAAACACCTTTAAAATGACAGCTTCTTTAAAAATTCTTTGATGAAACGCTGAACTTAATGATGTTAATATTATAATGATGAAAAAGCGATGCTGTGTTGTTGTTGTTGTTAATGTTGATTAATGCTTTTATTATTTTCAGTGTTGATTTTTCGACGCCGTCGCTTGTCATCTTTCAATCCGTTTATCTGCTTAATAAACACTTGACAACTCGAAACTTGATGACGCTGACGAACGGCGATGATGACGTTTTGTTTGATTTGCTCTGCTGTCAGCGTTGCCACTGGTTTTGGGTTCGGTTTCGGATTGTGTTTTGTTTATTCTTGTTTTAAGTGGCTCTTAGTGTAAGACACATCAAATAAACACAAAAAAAACACACAAGGAGGAACCACAGAGAAAAAACAAAATAAACCAAAAATAAACACTTCAGAAAACGCAGAAACAAGCAAACATTTGAAACGATGAAGGCTGAAAACCGACAAAGCGACCAACTTTTCATTGAATTTTGTTTAATTTACATTTCGATAAACTTTGATTACTTTTTTAACCTTCTTCCTTCGTTTTCCTCTTTCTCCTTTCTTTGAATTTTCCTATTTCTTCCTCTTTTAATACATTCTTCTACTTTTTCTGGTTATTTTCATGTTATTTTCTGGTTGTTTTCCTTGCTTTTAAAGTCTGTTCGATGAAAGAACTTCTTCAGTATTCAACTCCATGAAAACTCATATTTATTTTAACCGCCTCTCATTGAATGCATTCATTAAATATTCACCAACGATTCACCACTCAACTGCTCACCATTAACCACTCAATTCACTAATTAAATAAACTTTTGTTCGAGCAACACTTCGAAGGACTGAGCAAAGTTCGTCTTGAAGTTCGAGTGGCTCATAATTGGCATAAAGGCTAAATGTCTCAATTTGTGCCTCGACCGCCCCTCAACCCCTTGTCTAATATCCCCTGTCCATCCCCTTAGTGTGTCCTTTAAATGGTCTTCAAATGACGCTTCTGCAGGCTGAAACTTTGAATTTAGTTACACATTTTCGCCACGAGTCCTGCGTGTGTCGATGATTCCTTGTCACTTAATCCGCCCACTTTTAAGAAGCAAAATGTGGATCAAGCAGCACTCACTTCAATTACCAGCACCTCCACAGGCGACAATCGCTTCAATCGATGGATTCAAAGGATTCAAAAATAATTGATTTAAAAACTTCGTCGTCTTTGTGCTTTTAGAGGTGTGTCTGATTGAGGAGGACCTCTCAACAGCCGACAGTAATTATTTTGCCAACTGTCGATTAATTATAACAATCGTTGTGAGGAGATATTTGATTCACCGACAACGCTGAAGTTTGCTTCTAATAATTGAATTTTAATTGAAAGATCTATTAACTGCTTCAGTATATCGATTCTTCATTAGTTCTCTTGTCTTCTGAGAAAATATCTATCGTAATTAAAAGCCAAAAGGTCAATACAGAAAGGATATTAGGGGAATTCACCAGAACCTGAACTGAACTTTGAATATTGAAGAACTTTTAAAGGAATCGTAAAGGAATATTAAAAAACTATTAAAGGAATATTTAAGAACTCTTTTGATAAGTTCCGAAGGTTTCTTTTATTAATAATATTTAGTTATTTTTTATTATTCTTTCCTTTTATTTAATTACTCATTAATTTTCCTTGTTTACATTTTGGAATGTTTCATTACTTTCTGTCATTTATTGTTACAATTTTATTCACTTTTTCTCATTAGCGACATTTGTATAAGGATTTTACTTTAAATTACCCGAATTCCTTTCTCATTTCCTCCATTTTATTTATAATTCGGTAATGCAAAAGTCCAAATGAATGCAATTCAATTTATTCATGAATATAGTGTGAAATTTTGAATTCCCTGTCTTTGTTTGTTCTCGAAATGAATCCTGTTCCGTGTTCTTTTAACGAATTGCAGAGGCAGTCATCATCAGTCATCGTTTACTTTGGTTTATTCACACCATCGTGGAGTTGCCCGGTCGCCGATAACCACCATCATCAACAGCGCCGAAGTATTTCCCCCCTCCGAACCCCTTCGTGCGAGAGTTTCGTGCGTGGTTCGTGTTGCGTTTGGTTCTCTTTCACACGAGGGTTGATTTCGCACCGCGGCACAAAACGCATCGCCAGCGCCGCGGCCGATAACGGAATAAAAAACACGAACAATGGATAAAAAACAAGGGTGCGAAAGTTCCTACCCGCAAATCAATATGGCCGACACTTAATATACACATTCGAGCGTATTTATTTCCTTTTTAATGATGGCCTGTGCTCGAGGTCCCGCACCCTGCGCCGAATCCGCTCGGGACCATCGTGCAACCGAATAATTTGTAACCTTGGTTAAGTGCAATTCAATGTTTTCATTACGAGCCACGCCGAGAGATAATTTCTCCGACCGAGGCACCGAGAGACCGACCGCGCTGACCCTCAATCATATCATAGTATAAAGTGACTATAGACTATATAAAGTGTTTTTCTGCCAACGCTATTTTAAAGTAAATTCTTTTAAAGTGTAATTAGGACTTGATTACAGTCGTGGTCGAGGGGCGGCGGACGGCGGGCGGGGCAGCTAGCTCGAACTGTGTTTTGACACGCAGCCAGTTGATGGGTACGCCGCAGTTCGGGAGTTCGGCGCGGAACCACGACCGCAACCTGCATTTCAAGGCATACTTTCCGGCGCTTGACAGACGCACCACTCTGAGAAGCGACCAGCTGGCGGACGTCAACCGAAGACCACAAAATATGGACGCACGACGACCCGCAGGTCATTCGAAGGAGGCTCGAAGCAGTCGTTAAATAGGCTGTAAATTAGAAGTTGGGCGCTGAAGTAGAATAGGAAAAAGGGGCGTTACTGTGACACTCAGTAATGGGACTCTGCAGACACATGGAACGGGGGGAACAGGTGGCGAATGCGCCAGGGGCGAGTGTCAAAGTGTCCAGCACACTTTTGCCTTCGAAAGGTGGCAACAATGGACAGAAGTTAAAAACTCGACCCTCTGTCAGGTGATTGGTTGCTCCATGGTCGTAGAAATACGTGTGTTTGAAGAAAGAAATGGATTCTGGTATAAAAAGACTCTAGGACGTTAATGGAACCCACATTATAGCGATTGCAAGCGACAAAAAAGGAGGTAGTTAATTAATAGTTGTAGCGAGAAGGTCAAAGTCAGTTTAGACGGTATAAAAACTAATTCGAGAAGGTTTCAAACTCGTATATAAGTGCATCTGACGACATTAAAATCATAATTTAAAGGTGTATTTATAATTTTAAATACATTTGTTCTATTGCCAGATAAGATTCTCCTATAATTTACGGTTTATAAAGATTATTTTGAATTTTTAGAATGATTTGTATTGCAATTTCCTTGAATTTTTCTTCGCCTCTTCGACTTTTCTTAAAATAATCCCAACCGCGTTGCCATTGCATCTTTATTTTCAGTCAGTCGTCGCTCTTTGAATGCCTGATTGAAAGCCTTAAACAATATTTTATAAAACTTATTCCTTGTTGTTGTAGCTCGGCGATCGATCGAGAAGTTTGTAGCTTTTCGTGCCACCGGGGCGCTGCTGGAACACACACGCGGTCGCCGTCGTCAGACATTGCAATTGGGATTATTCGATCAGTGAGCTAAGCAGTAGGCTTCCCCCCTCCTACCATCCAGCGCGTTGGCGCATTACAAGGCGAACGGCACCTAGACCAAAGCCGCTGCATGCCACACGGAACCGCAAGCGACGCCGTGCAGCCGCAGACGCGCACGCAACCCGTCGACAGTTGGTGAAAAATATTACAACTTAACTGCGGCGGCTACTAGAGTCTGAGCCGCAGCTCGACGACGGCGAAAGCCTCAATAAATATAAATAAATTTGCTCCGCGGCGCGGCTTTGAAAGCGCACTCGATCGGATGCAAATCCGGCGGCCGAGATCAAAGGCGGAATTAGCCCAAAAGACTGATTGTGGAAATATGAATTGAAGGCGATCGCGCGGCCGGACGACCGAGTAACAGACCGGACCGGGGGGCCGCGACCGATTGCTGATCCAGCGATTTATTGTCGTTATTTCGCAGCAGATCTCGTTACAGCAGGATGCCGATTCGCCGGCGATCGCGCTGCAGAGATGCACGAAGAAGTTCTGGCGCTCGATACAGTCTCGTTTTCGCGTCTGGCGGCACTTTGAAGTTAATTTGGCGCCATTTTGTGCGCTGCCGCACCATAAATCAGTCGATAAAGCAGTGTGGCGCCCCGTCCAAGACTTAAACTACGATACAACTTAAACATGTAGCATGCAATAACTTAACACTTTGGTAGCCAATAAATAATTCTCTCAAACTGAATTCTTTCAACACTGGCGCGATGCTGAGCACCCCGGGCGCCATTTTGTTTCAATAAAAAAAAAGTCAAGTTGAGAAAATTGCTTATGTGCGATTGCATGGCCTTTGCTGTTTTTCCAACAAACAGTTAAAACGTACAGTACTTACAAATCCATGTTTATCACTGATATTATTGGTTAGCTTGAGCTTGTGAAAGGAGACGACTTTCTGCATCCATTGCTCGCCGGTTGTAGGCGAGTCGGGGTGGATGTACATGCGCTTCGGCATCTCAGGATCGGCTTTGCCGGCTACCATCCATCGACTGTGAAAAAAATGAAAAGAATAAAAAGAAAATCATCACAAAAATGTTAATATTTTGGAAACTGATTATGACAATGACAACGAGAATAAAATTACGCGTAGTTTGATACCCATATTGAGGGTATTTGGACGGGCTGAGGCAACCCGCTCACCTTTGGAATCTATATAAAGGCCTCATAAAAACCTATCAATATGGGTGTCAATTTAAGCGTCTGATGAAGAGCTTTCAATCAATTATGAAGCCAACCGTATATTTGTAATATCAGGCCAATAATAGTACACTTTCGATTTACCTGTTGTGAAACTTATAGCGATAGTCATCGGCTGCCACGATGTCCAACAACAGGATGTATTTAGCTTTTGCATCTAGCCCAGAAACACGAAATTTCATTTGCGGAAACATTTGTCTAAAAGAGAAGAGAAAACGATGGATGAGAAGAGGAAAGAAGATAATAAAAAGCAATAAATAAAAAGAAATCAAGAAAGTGATGAGGGCGAAGATGAGGCAGCCTCATCAAGTGGCGCCAACTCGAGAAGAAATTCAAATTTTAGTACATGTTAAAACAACAACAACCACGGAGAAGAAAAATCACTTTGCCTGAACAACAACAACAACAGCAGCAGCACGACGAGGAACGAAATTGAAATGAAGGTTCGACGGGTTGAAAGCGGGGAAAAGTCGAAAATTACTCGGCAACCACGCCACCCATCATTAAACTAATGCCGTGGCTTCATTTGTCCAATTTGCGGCTGGCGGACGGACGGACGGCTGCACGGATGCAGACGGACGCTGGACGCTCGCAGCAGAAACGGAAAACAAACATTTTTATTTGACCACAAAACTGGCTACGTGTTTGGTCGATCGGCGACGACAACAACAACAATAAAGTCTTAACTGCCTTAACATCTCACAAATATGAAAATTATAACTTAAAGCAGCAATCACTCAATCTGCGGCCGTTCGACGTCGAAGCCGGGATAAGAACCCAACAAAACGAGGAGAATAGAGACGAGGAGGAATACGAAAAAGGACCAAACACACAGGCACACAACAACGCATCAACAAACACCCAGAAACATTCAGGTCATGAATCAAATTTAACGAAGGTCCGTCATGTCGTTCATGTCCGAATCATCAGCAGATCTCATCACTAGCGATAACAACAACAACAACAGCGACGACAGCGCCTCCTCACGATGACGAAAAACCAACAAACGAACCCCTCAACGAGCGACGCGCCACCAACGCGACTCCGGCGCGACCACCGCAAAAACGACCAAAAACCGCTCGACTTTTTCAGCCACGTTGAGCTGCTGGCTTCGGCTGAGTTGAGGGAGCTCCAGAAACACATCCTCCTCCTCCACCTTCCCCCTTCTCTCAACAACCTCCTTTCAAAAAAACGCCAGCAGTCGCCGTCCGGCCGACGATTCACTGCAAACTGCAAATTATTTTTTCCACACTCATCACGCAGTGACGGACGCCTCGCCGCTGCGCCCGCCAAACACCGCGGCACTCAGCCAGCCTTCGGGCCATCGTGCCGTCCAGCGTTCACCCAGATTGGCCTGGGAATCCGCTGACACGACGCGTCCTCCACTTCCCAGTCGAGTGCGGCATTTCGGGGCGTTCGCCGCAATACCTCGTTACGTTATTGAGCACTTGGCGCCAGTCGCTGAGCGGCGTGTCGCGGGGCGCGTCGAGGGGCAGCACACGCGCGGCCAGTGCACATCCTTCACAAGCTTCGAGCGTGTAGAACATCCGAACAACAGCAGACAACAAACACCCAAAAATAAACACTGCAGCAGATGAAGACGAGGAACAAGAAGAGGAAAGCGCCAAGGAATTGAAAGCGACGCGACGCGACGCAATCGCGATCGATGTTGATGAAGATCATCGCGTTGTCTGCATTTGTTACACCAATTTTTAGTTGGCCCTTCGCTTGATTCCCTGTCGCCGTTGTTGCTGTTGTTGTTGCAGCTGTTGCCGCCATCGTTTAACGTCTCGGCAAATCGATGCTAGCAAAGGTTGCACCTTTCGCGCTCGCAAAAACAACAGCCGCAGCAGCCGACGCCGCCGCATGATAAATGCCGTCTTCAAGCCGTCTCCAAAAGAAAGCCTAAAAACCAACGCAGGTTGCTGCTGATGACGATGGCGCTTCAACTCTGATTTCGCCCTTGATTTATGCAGCGCGTTGCTGTTTTCCTTTTTCAATTTCTTTCACTTCGTTGTCGGTTTTTAAAGTGTCACATTTTTGCACAGTTTTCAAGTTGCTACAAAGCACATTCCTGCTGCAAATTCCTGTCCAGAATTCGTCAAGTCCGTCTGCCGCCTCCGAATTCGACATTCTTTGGACGGCGGAAACTAATGTCGCTTCATGTTCGGCATTTAGCCGAACAAACAAAGCGGCAATCCACCAATCAACCTGAATTCTAAACGCCGTCCGTCGCCCGCGGCGCTCTATTCTGAAGCCACCACAAAAACTTGTCGCGCATGCGTCGAATATTGCTACTTCTGTTGTTTAATTAAAGTTTTCACATAATTATGGAAAATATGACGTTAGATTGGGTCAATTTAAGGAATCCATTGGACTTTTTTTCTTGATTTTGCTTTATTGACTGTCGTTTTTTTAGTTTCTTGGTCAGTTTAAAATTGGTTTTTGGGGCTGTACAGAAGATACAGATTGTACAGAAAAGTTGCTTAGATCTTAAGAAATTCTTATAAAATGTACAAATATCTCCAATCCTAGAAAAAATCTAATGTCGTGTATCTCGAAATGCTAATAATTGTTTTATTGAAAGAGTTATTGATCAAAGGAGCTCCATATTATACAGAAAAAGCTCGATTAATTAATAAGAAGACTCTTGAAAGTCTCTTTTTAAAAGTCTTCAATTCAATTCAAGTTTATTCAATATTCTTTAGTGCATAGAATTCGGAAAAATATACTAAATACAGTAATTTTCTATCTATTGCAAGTGAATCAATTAAAACGATTTTAATTAAAAGATTGTCTTTCGAAAGAATCACTGAGAGATCAACCAAATCATAGCTGAGGGCTTAAATTGTTATCAAACAGAAAAATGGACTTGAAGAATATTAATATAATAAAGAACAACAAATAATACAGCTTCAATAAACATGTCTTCAGTTAGTAACGATGTAGTAAATGCTTCGGCTTCAGATGAATAAGTTTTAGAAGGAATTCCGCAATAAACTCGGAAAAACCCTGAAAGCATCGACGAATACAATACGAAAGGTCATTGAAATGGAAGTTTACGAACCTATAAACCTTCTATAGCTATAAACTTTCTCTATATTCAACTCTTATGGCAATTATTGCCTTCTATATCGTTTTTCATGACCACTCACGATCGTTACGTCTCGAAACCTTCGTCCCTGCTTCCTATCGATGTTCCTTAAGTGATCGATTGTCTTAAAGTCCTAATCGGACCCATTATCGTCCCTAATTTCCCCTCCTGACCCTCGCTATCATCATTCCTGTAAACATCAAAGGTCAAGCAGTAAACGGATCACTTGTAGTCTCGTTTTTTCTTTATATTCCTTGAGTAAATATTTTCTTATTGATTTATTTGCAGCCGGTTGCATGCAACTGCCCCCCGCAGCTTTGCCAACATCAAATGTTGCACCTGCTGCTTCAATTGGTGCCGCTGGAGTTGTTATTGGCGCATCCGCTGTCACTCACGCTGTCGCTGGTGACAATTCGGCTTGAGGAAAATCGTACGAATCGCAACTCTGTCATCGCGATCATCGCGATCGACAGAAGCGAGATGAAGTCCAGCTGCCGTCAGAGTGGGTCACTGGAAAGGTTAAGCAAGTGAACCGCGGCGGAGGCAGATGAATGACTGAATATCTGCATAAATGCACGTCTCCGGCGGATGAACGCAATTTGACAAGAAAGCCCAACGACTCGGGGCCCGGCGATCGGTGCATCTCGAGGGTCGCATTCAAATTGCATGCCGAAAAATTTGCTTACTGTCGGGTTTAAGTTATGCGACGACAGGTGCTCCTCCTGCTGCAATTGTACAGCTTTTTATTGCAATCGACAGCAGAGAAACAATCGAATTGCTGGCAATTTTGCAATTCAATTCGTTAATTTATTTGACAAATTTTATTTATGCCCGATCGAAGCATCTGAAATGGAAATTGCGAAGAAAGGGAAACCGTTTAACAACAACAACAACAACAACAACAACACCGACGACGTTAATAATAATAAAATAACGATAAAAAGAGTTTCGAGGATCGTCCTTTCGATGCGTTGCAAAGCGTTGTTTTGATCACTTTGTTGCGATGCTGCTTCAGCAGGATTACGAACGAGGACCTCACGCACTCGGAGGATCTGCAGCTGCTCTCGGCGTCGGTCTGTGGGCTCGTGCAGTCGAAACTGCAGCCACTTAAAACCAATAAAGTTCCAGTTAATTAAGAGACCCGAAATTAATGGCGAAGGAAGGCGCCGTCCGCTGGGCGAGAGAAGAAGATGATGGAAGGGGAATAGGGGAGAAGAAGGAGGGAGGAGAAGCAGCCAGTTGATTGCACCGACAGTTGTAACGCCCTCGACCGCCCGATCGCCGCTCGCCGCTCGCTCTGTTCAACGATCCCACACTAATTATTTTCGGTTTTATTATCGCTTAAATAAATAAATAAAAGTTCCACTGCGTCGTTTCCTTCCCTTCTTCGCCCTTCTTCGGCTGCTCGAGGCCGAAGCAATTCATTGAAACTGTCACAAACGCAGAACTTCGCGCACGATCGGGTCAAAAGTCATCGTAATCAGCTCCGCGCCGTAAATCAGCCGCTGTTCGGGGTGTGGACTGTACAGCGGGGGCGGGCATTGATCGGAGATGCAACCGGCGATAAGTTTGTCGTTTCTCCTCTCAACGCTGCGTCAGTCTTTGATTTACGACGCTGCTGCTGACCTGACTGATGACCTGACTTTAACAGCTAAATGAAAGTGAGTCTGTTGTTGTTGTTGTTGTTGTTGGTAATGAGGGATCCTTTGTCCGTCCGACGCCTGAAACAAAACGTTGGACAAACGTTGAACGTCTTTTGTTGATACGAGGAGCAGCAGCGGTTTTTTCGGGAGGGCAAAAGTGACATTGAAGCTGCTTATCTCGGCGAGATACGAGGCAAAAGACCGAAAAGAGTCGTCCCAACAACAGAGAAGAACAAGCAACACGAAGCAGCAGCAAAGCGATGTTTGTAATTAGTCAAAAAACTGAAAATAAATCGTGTGCTGATGATCATTCGTGGTGTTCGAATTATTGATAATGAAGTGTTGAACTTTGAATTTGCTTTTGAGAAACACGAAAAAATTCTTTTGGAAAAATCTGAAATTTACATATAAAAAAACTGTTAAATTCCGTTAATTAGAAAGGATTTTAATTTTTCTCGAAATTGGACGTGAATTTCATGATTGCAATCAATTCTTCGGGTAATAAAAAGAAACTTGGACTCGTTCCGCATCCGCCAAAAATCAATTTTAGTGCTTAATAAAGTTTCCAATCAGAATTGCGTAAAAGAGGGGAATAAAGAACGACTCCAAAGCGATATTAAATCAAAGCAACGGCATCGGCACCGGATTCCAATCGAGTTCAATTAAGAAATGAGCAGAGGGAAGCAGGAGGGAAATCATCAAAAATCGACACAAAAATCGTAAATAAAGCAACATTTCAATAAGTTTGCTTTCAATGTAAAAAATCGAAAAATCAAGTAAATATGAAATATTTAAATTTTTGTCTTAATTTATTCTTCACATAAGAAAAACATTGAGAAGAATAAAAAAAAGAAATTATCGAAGCTGTCAACTCGCATCCGTTCACTAAATCATTATTAAATTTTTTCTTATCGTCAAAAAAATATAAGCAAAATTAAAAGAGCACAAAAAACAACAAAACATTGTTAGAACTTTAAAAAAACAATTGAAAAAAAAAGTTGACTACATGAAAAAAATCAAAAATTCAAATATTCAAAAGAAATGAAATTCAAGTCGAAAGTAAATCAAAAGACACAAAAAAACGAACGCAAAAATAAACAAGATGGCGGTCGGGGTGGCGACAGGTTAACAGCAACAACGGAGACAACAAAGAAAGAGTTAAAATTTGTTAATTTGTTGATGATTATTGTGCGAAATATGACACTACACGCTCACAATGTGTTGAGAATGTCAGACAAAAGCAACAACAACAATCAAACACACACACACTCATCATTAAAACTTTTTCATGGCTTTTAAAAATATCTCAATAAATAAAATAAATATCTTCACATTCAACGCGTCCAAAACAATGAAAAAACAACAAACCAAAGGCAAAAACAACAACAACAACACAAGGGAAAGAAAATAAACGAAAAACAAATAAATAAATTCTGTAGATAAATAAAATAAATGGAAATTAATAACGTCTGGATTTGAAAGCAAAAGCAAAAATAGAAAAAGTAGAGGCAGTGGTCAAAAATTCAAACAACAACAACAGCGGCAGCCGCAGTCACACCCCAGAATAAACAAAAGGAGAAAAACCCTCAACAATACAAAAAATGTACATACACTGGAAAAAATTCATCGAAAATAGAAAGTTGACAAAAATCCAACAAAAACAAAATTAATGCAATGTTGAAAACATGTAAAAATCACTTTTAATTTTCAGTCATTTTTCATATTTTTATTATTATAATTAATTTTTAAATATGCTGTGAAAATATTAAAAATTCAATTTTTTTGATTTGTTGTTAGTATTATAACACTTAATAATTTTTTTTATTCGAGTATATATGTATGTATAATCTCTATGATATAATTAATTAATTTTTGAATGAGTTAGTGATTTTTATTATTTTATTTCTTCACAAATATTTAATAAATAGTAAAATAATGCAATAAAAATTATTTCAAGCAAAGGTCATGTGAAATAGGAAAATAAACTTTTAACTTATTATTAATGAAACCAAGGTGAAACCCTTTTTGGGTGATTAACATTTCTTCTCTTCTGTAATTTCTTATAGCACAATTTTATAGATTCTCATGTTATTATTTTGGCGACATACCTATGAATCGTATGTATGTATATTAACACTCTCAATTCATGTCAGCTCCGCCAGCAAGGCCTTTATTTGTTCATCTTATTGTTATCATTAATTTTGACGTAGTGTGAGCACTCGCAAATGAAACCTATTCGCAAAACTTGAACAGCCAAATTTTTGTATTGACGACTCCGTAGTGTGAACAATGTACACTTTCGACAATGTGGACAGACATGTTGAACGTAAGAAACAAGCACTCCGATCGCCTTAAAGGGCCTTTAAATGGCTAAACTTATTTTAAGGTGGAATGCGCTATTAATAATGTTGAAGAATGGAACAAAGATTTTGTTTATAGGTATTAAAACCATCACGATGACGTTGTAGAGAGCGGATTCTGTCTGGCCGATGAAGACCATAAAAAATTACCCATGATGAAGCTTTGGCAGCAGTAAGGGTATTACAACAGTGGTAAAAGCATAGTTATATTGTTATAATATATGATATTATATAGAGGAGAAAGTTGTTCTTGCTAAAATTTCCTCTCAACAAATGCAACAAAAAATTATCGACTTATTTTACTCACTGTACATAGATAAACATACATATATTTTATTTTTAATAAAGCTTAGGAACATTCTTGCAAAGTACATGTGTATTATTTCAATTTGTGTGTCAAAAAGTTGAAGGTTTCATAAAACATTCGGAACACATCTCAGTAACATGAACTGGGTAAATTTTTTTGTGTTCACAGCTTCGCGTGTCTACTGTATCTGAATTATATTAATTTAGCTTCTTTCTAACACTATTTTCAATATCCATATGTTTTTTTCTTTCGCATATGGATTTATGTGCAATGAACAAAATAAAGAGCAACAGCAAATAAATAAATTCTGGCCATAAGATGAAAGCAAAAGCAGTGACATAATTATAATATCTATTTTTTTTTTTACAGTGTATTAAAGTTAAATCACTGCATTCCTTGGGCTCATGTTCCATTGCAAAAACACCGCGTAACCCGCTCTCACGCTCTCTCCCTCTTTTGCATTCTCTTTGTGTGTCAATTGACCGAAAATTGTTAATGGCGACCAAAATGGCGAAGGTCCGCTGAACGTGGGTGTGTGCGTGTATGTGAATGAGCTGAAGAGCGTTGCTCTGTCGGCAATTCTGTGTAGTTGCTGTTTTTCTTTTGCATTCCGGCAGATTGTTTGTTTATATGCATTTTTTCGGCCAATTGTTGTCGAGTGCGCAAATCAAGGCACAAATTTACCGGAAAAATTTAATCAAATACCGACGAACGCTAAATTAAGTAAATTAATAAAGCAGAAACAACATAAAAGGAAAGAGGAACGTTTAAAAAAACCGTTTGATTTCGCGATGCATGAATAAATACTTGCAATGCCGTGTGTAGGGTGCATTCTTTGTAGTTGGTGCTGCCAATGCAAACAGTTATGGCTGCAATTTGACTGCCAATTAAACGAGTGCCACAATTTAATTGGCAAATAAATATTTTCAAAACTTAAAAATTGAAAATTCTCCACGATCGACTGAGCATTTTCAAAGAAAGTATTTAAAGCAATTAAGGCAAGTGATGCGGGAAGAAATGCATAAACAATTAAGGAAAATAGCTGCTTCGAAAGGGAATTTTCTTTAAATATACTTTTTAAATTTCTTTCCTTTGAAAAAATGTAGAAATTAAAAATTCAATTAGCTTTGCCTCATTTTATTTCAGATTTTTTAATCATTGATCAGTTTTTTTCTCTTTTTAGTCCTTGTTTTTCTCTTTTATGCACTTTGTTACACACAAAAAATGCAGCAAAATTTCGCAAAAAACTGTTGATCATCGGGTAAAAAGAAGATGGCGTCCACAGCTTTTAATTTCTTCATCATTAATTCTGTTGGCTGCACATTTTAAATGCCGACGACGCTCCGTTTCGCTGCTGCGTCGCTCCCTTCGCTCTCGAACATCCTATTCAAGGCTTCACACTACCGCTCCACTCTCTAGTGCGTTCTCGCTCTCTCTCACGCTCCACTTAAGCAAGCTCTGAATTCAACTCCATTAAATGATCGTTTTGCTCAACCGCAAGTGACAATTTCTCGCTTTTTTCTCTCTCTTCTCCTTTTGCTTTGGAGGACGTTCTCTGATTTTTCTTGGTTTTTATTGAATTCTTGTTGTATGCGGTTTCGTTGTCCGCTGCAACTTTTTGCGAGTCAAGTGCATCGTTTTTTCAGATGTGCGAACCTTATACTTCCCTAATATTATTACAATCATGAAAAATGCAACGCTGACAACTCATAACAGTCATCACTCGATAAAACATTCATAAATTCTTCTATAAGCGAAACAGGACCAGTAAAAAAAAGGAAAACAAAAACCAAATGAAGAAAACCCATCGACAAGGGGGAAGTGAAGCGGAATGTTACGTCGTTGGGGACAATTTTGCAACTCCAAGCTGTAAAGACTCAAGCGCAGCATGTTGCAAATCCTGCGCTCCCACACGCATTCGAAAAGCGTATCGCCGGCGATCAGCGACGACAAGCAACAACCGACAACAGACGAGCGACTGCAGCGAGCGGTGGACCCACCTGAAAGAGTCGCAGTTCGCAGCGAGGACAACAACAAGCAACTCGCTTGTATTCAGATTCCGATCGGCGCTATCGACATCCTCCGGCGAACATCGGCCGAACAGCGAGCTCCACGCGTCCATTCAGCAAAACAAACACGAGATTTCTTGGGTGGTGCGGCGTGCACACGAAGCAACGACGACGTAGCCGAGCACCAGACTGCGAGCAGTCGGAGTCGCAGCCGAACGCAGCCACAGCAAAACATTTTGTTTAACAATGTAATTATTATTTATGAGCGAGTCGATAAATCGCACAGAGAGTTGCTTGTTAGGCGATGGTGGACAGAGAACAAGAGAGGAGCGGAGAGAAGCGCAGCGGAGAGGAGAGCAGAGGCTTCGTAAGGCGAACGAATGAGTGAATCGTTCGGGTGATCGTTTTATAAACACGTTGCGTTTGTGTATAAATCAAATCAACGCGATTTCTGCGAATTGCGGAGAAGGAAGAGGAACTAAAAAACGCAGGGGAAAAGAGAAGGGTCATGGAAGCGATACACGATGCAAGCGGAGGACGAATCAACTAATTTTCCAAAAGCAATGCGCAATAAAAACTTCACTTGAGTGTTTAAGTGGACGCAACTGAACTGTATTCGAAGAGTTGACTTCTAAAAGAGGAAAAAGCGATGTTCTCCTCTTTTTCAACAACATTTAATGACATCATTTTCTTCACTCGCAGTACAACGCATTTAAAATATCTATTTACATCGCCGTGCACTCAATCTCACCTCTTCACAGGCTTCATACGGAATCTCTGCTTCGAAAGCATTGCGTGTCTTCGCGAAGCGTCGTCGGCGCTACTCGCCTTTTGCATATTCTAACACATGTTGCGAGTGGCTCATTACATGGCAACCACGCTTAATAACTGTTAATAACACGCGGTCCAAGCAGATGTCTTCGGCCGCAGTCGGCCTCCATCGGCCTGCACACATCAGACTTCGGCTACGACGCATGCATTGCGTGCTTCGAGCAGCGCTGCTCCACAACGCAACAAAGTGCTTCGTTTTGCTTATGCTCGCTCTGAAAACGACGACGTCAGACGGCTTCAAGGTAGCCACGAAGACGTGAAGGCGAGAGCGCTAGAAGCAGACGAAGAGGAGAACGACTGCTGCTGACGGCAACAGGAGCTGGAAGAGTAAACGACAGCTCGAGAAACTCGTTGGCTTTCGTGCTGTTGCGGTTTCAGCGCAAATGTCGCAGGGTTGCCATCGAGCGCACAGTGAAAATGACAGCTGCTCATAACAATTATTTATTAATTTTTAACAAAAGTGTTAAAAAGACCTTCAAGAAACGGAATGCAATTGAATGCGATGCAACGGAATGGAGAAAACTAAGCAAGGATCGAATAATAAGGAATGAAGAAGGAAGGAAATAAACGAGAAACTAGAAACAGGTTCGAAAATGTTTAAAGCAGAGGAACTCTTATTTCTAAAGACAGAAAAAGTCATAAAAACCGCAGAACTTCTTTCGATATTTGCAATTAAAATATAAAAACGGATATTTGACGATTTTACTAAAACATCGTTCAGCAAAATTCAGGTAACAAAAGTCCAAGAAAGGCTTCAAAAAAGAACTCAAAGGGTCCTTCGAAAAGCTCAAAAATTTAATGTTTAAAAAGACACGACAAGTCGGCAGGAAAATACTTAAAAAAGTCATTAAAAATTCATAATAAAATTAATGAAAAAGTCTTTAGAAGTTAATTCAAACAAGTCTAAGGAATTTTATTATAAATCCTAAAATAAAATTGCTAAAAAAGTCTTGAGAAATTCAAAAATAAATATATAAAGAAGAAATAAATAAAAATCTTCTATTTGATTTAATTAAAATTATTATATTTCGATAATCAATTCATTGATTAATTCATAATTTTTACCGTGAAGAATTCCGGCAGCGAACCTTGAAAAATGTTCATTAAATGTTGAAAAATGCAATGAAAAAACGCGGATTTTATTGACCTGTTTTCATCAAACACAAACTCAATTAAGGAACGCACAAAAAAGCCTCGCACATTCGCTTTCAGGTATTTATTTAGGCTGCTCCGTGTTGATACACGCTGAGCAAATAACTCGGCGGCGATCGCAGCATGCAGAGCCGACAAGGACGACGCACATGGCCATTTAACGCGCCTAACATGTGTTTATTTTTTGGCCAATTTCGCTGAGTATGTTTATTTATCGGCCTCGCCATCGAGAGCGGCGGCAACCCGGCCGCAGCCGCGGCAACAATGGAGCTGCGTCGAGCGCGCTGTTCACAGCTCCATTATCAGCGTCATCGCGGAGAGCCGCCGTAGCTGCGTCGCTGAATAAGTGGCCGATCGTGCGGCTCGTCGAGGGCCTCGTAAAACAGGGCCACACCGAAGCCAAGGCCCAAGGAAGCCTCCGCTGCTGGCTGTTGACTTAAACGAGCGACCGAACAAGCGTCCGTCCGTCCGTCAGCCTGTTTTCCGTGCTGCTTCGCGTCCTGCGGCAACCGCGACTGGAAACGCGCGGAGTGGCGCTCGATCGGAGACGCTGCCGCAGCCGCTGCTGTTGCGATCGCATTTATAATGGATTAGAGCCGTCGATCAAGAAAACAAACACAGAAAACAATAAACGCTGATGGAGCGCCACGGCGAAGGATGGCCTGGCAACGAGGCCGAGGAGGCGAAACCGACCACGGATTCGGTCCCTTCTGTAGCAGCTTGCCGAACGAAGCCAGACGCGAACGGTCGAAGGCCGCGGAGAGACGAACGGACGAAATGAAGCATGTGAACGAGCGAGTGCAGCTTGTCATAAATTAAAGCAGCAACAACGCGGAAAGAAGACGCCAAAACAAGAGACGAACGAGAAGAGCAGCAGCTACATCAACTACAACAACAACAAGGAGCAAGAAGAGTGGTTAATAAAAGCGAATTTGTGGTCGAGGCATTTAATTGGAACAAAGAAAAAATTAGGCTGAAATGATTAGTCGCTGAACATGTGCTGCAGCAGGTAGACGAAGGCGACGAGTAATGAGAGGCTAGAGAGATGCTCATAGCGAGAGAGCGACCACAGTCACATCAGTCAGTCACCGAAGCGACGCTCGCTCTCTCTCAAAACTACGTTTTAGCAGCCCATCGAATTGAATCACTTGAAATTGCGTCGTTGCTATAAAAACCAAGCGTCAATTATTTGCAATTGAAGTCAGGAGCAGAAAGAAGACGGCGAAGTGACTTTTACATCGGGTTTTCTATAAATTTTACAGCCTTCGTGTTTGTTTATTTTTATGTTTGTTGCTCTTCGTCTTCTTCTTGTTTCAATAAACCAATTTCTAACAATATTTTTAATGCTGTTGCTGCCCCTCGTAAAATCATCAGCAGCAGCCGCAGAAGAGGCGAAAAAATCGTGTGAATGATTAACGGTGTGTTGCCAGTTACTGATCTAAGCTCGGTGCAAAACAACCCAACAACAACAGCAACAACAACAACAACAACTATGGAAACAATAAATAATAATAACAGTAATAAAGAGCAGCAGAAACCTGCCAGAGGCCAGAGATGAGGACCACGGAGCATGGATCACGGACCAGAGACCAGCCCCGGTCGCTACTCAGCCTCAGCAGCCGGACGTCGGCAGCGCATTGGGCGGAGCTGACAGCAGAGTGAAAAACAAACGTCGGACGCTGCGATCGTAAACGTCGTGCGGCTGCGAGCGTCTCGAGCCGCCGCTGACCGTGCTAACAAGAAAGCAATTAACAGTAATGCGCTGGAGCCGGCGGCGTCAAGTGCGACGCGGTGGCGCGACGTGCTTCGCAGTGATACACATAAATAATGACATAGCGAAGATCGAGGATACACGAAGGAAACTAATTATAACAGTAATAATAATAATAACAGTAATCGTAATGAAAGCAATGAGAAAACGTTGATTGTGTAGAAGAAAGAGGAGCAGAAGCTGGCAAATGGAGGCGAAAAGTGTGATAAATTACATAATAAGAACGAAAAGAATCAATGAAGAACGTTTCTAATGAAATCATGAATTTCCTGTATCAAAATTAGATATTTTTATGTAATCCATGAATCAGATCCTCTAAAAGTAGAACATTTATTATTTATATTAGTCTACAATAGACAAAATTAACAAAATTCATTCATAATAATTCATTTTTATTTCAAATATTTCATAAAGCAATGAAAACTCAGCATTACGAGTAAAAAATATCAAATTCAAAGACTTCAAAGGGTAGAGATTTCAAAGGGACATCAGTTAATTTGACTAAGTTAATATATAAGTTAACTTAACTCAGTGCGATGGGGAGATAATGGAGAATAAATAGGACCAAACGCCCCAATTAAGTTACCGATCTTGACGGATCTTATGGACCGTTCAATAACAACATTTCGAAGGCTTAAAGACGGCACCAAGTATTTATAACAAACCTACAGGCATAGAGATTAGAATATATTATAATATTAGATTATATAATATAGAGATTATAATATTAGATTATATAGTATGGTACAAGTTTCCTGTAGGGCTTATGAACACCCTGTAAATTATTGGAAAAGTAAGCTGAATACAGCAAACAGATAACCTAGACATTATTGATCGATAAGAGCTGAAAATAGGTCCCAGAATTTTAAATAGAGACCCATTATAAGCAGCAACATACTAAGAAGTCAATATCCCTTTTTGAAGGAGTAAAAAGCTGCTCACATTAAAAACGATCAATGGAAATGTTGGAAAGAATACCAAGTCAATCGAGGTCAATCTGGTAAAACCAGGCCAGGTACAAAAGCAGGCTTTCTGGGGTTCATTATCTACTTCAGTTAAGTCCATTATTAAACTCCCATTTATATTGAATATCGGCTAATTTTTTAAAAGATATTAATAAATAAATAAAATAAATAAAATAAAGTAAATAAATAAAATAAATAACATAAAGTAAATAAATAAAATAAATAACATAAGTAACATAAGTAACATAAATAAAATAAATAAAATAAATAAAATAAATAAAATAAATAAAATAAATAAAATAAATAAAATAAATAAAATAAATAAAATAAATAAAATAAATAAAATAAATAAAATAAATAAAATAAATAAAATAAATAAAATAAATAAAATAAATAAAATAAATAAAATAAATAAAATAAATAAAATAAATAAAATAAATAAAATAAATAAAATAAATAAAATAAATAAAATAAATAAAATAAATAAAATAAATAAAATAAATAAAATAAATAAAATAAATAAAATAAATAAAATAAATAAAATAAAAAAAATAAATAAAATAAATAAATAAAATAAATAAATAAAATAAATAACATAAAGTAAATAAATAAAATAAATAAATAAAATAAATAACATAAGTAACATAAGTAACATAAATAAAATAAATAAAATAAATAAAATAAATAAAATAAATAAAATAAATAAAATAAATAAAATAAATAAAATAAATAAAATAAATAAAATAAATAAAATAAATAAAATAAATAAAATAAATAAAAAAAATAAAATAAATAAAATAAAATAAATAAAATAAATCAAATAAAATAAATAAAAAAAATAAATAAAAAAAATAAAATAAATAAAAAAAATAAATAAATGCATTTCATTGATAAGTAAAAAAAAGAGAGAGAGAAATAGAAAATAGAATATAAATAGAGAAACCAAAGTAAGAAGCAATAAAAGAATTTTCACATTTAATTAAAGTTTTTATTGCCAATTAATAGTTTCTCGTTGCTATTCATTATTCTGACTGTTATTAGTATTATTATAACACTGTTAAAGTGATTATTATAATCATTCTCATCATTGTTATTATTATTTCTCTTATTAATGATTGTTTTTATTGTCGTTGTCGCTAATTTCCTATAACTGTTCATAATTCTCCACAGATTTCAAACGAAAAAAATCTTAGAATATCACTTAACGTTGTTGTTGTTGTTGTTCCCGTCGCTGATGTCGAGATGTTGGTGTTAATAGCTGCAATCAGCAACATGACACTGAATGCAATTGTTACGTTTCGTTGCTGTTGGCTGCATTTGTAATTGTTGCTGACATCTGTTGGCGTCGGCGCTGCCCGTTGTTGTTGCTGTTCGTATTGTTTTGATTTCCTTCTTTTTCCCCTTGACTTTTTCGATTCGGAATTCAGCGAATGTTTTTGTACGTCCGTTTGTTGAAGTGCAATTCGAGTGTGTGTTGAATTGTTGTAATTCTTCTTTTTATTTAACGTCTCCTGGTTTAATTATTTTTGTCAGTCTTGTGCTCACAACATCATCATCAAGCAGAACCCATAATTAAACACGAACAACAGCAGCAACATTACAAATTAACAGCAACATGCATTTAATTTTGTGCATTTGTATGTTTATATAAATGCATATAGCTACACAATAATTATTTATGATGTTGCTTTTGTTGTTCTACTCCTAGTTAAAAATCAAAACCTTCTTCAGATCTGCGCATTAATAAAATCAACACTTTGCTGGGGAGCAACAACAACAGCAATAGCAACAGCCACCACTGCATGAAAACATTGCACAGTAGAGCGCATGAACAGCTACAGTAACTACAACTACAACAACAACGGCAGAAACGCAGAGCGACCATAAATAATGATAACAAAAAACAAATACATCGTCACAATCGTCATCGGCATTGAGTGTAACTTCGGCTCGCTTGCCGATTGTCACCGCTAAGAGTTTTGCAGTTTCTTCTTAAGCAGCGTTGTTGTTGTTGTTGTTGTCGTTGTTCGTACTTGTAAACGCCAGCCGAGCGTCTCAATTGTTGAATTTATCGTTTTTCGCGCTCGTTGCAAATCGTCGCAATAGGCGACGAACAAATCATGTGTTGTTGTTGTTGTAGTTGCCGTTTCTGTAGCTGAAGTCGCTGATGTAATTAGCACCCGCTCGTTAAAAATCAGCGCAGCAGCAGCGACTTTTAATTGAATTAATTTAATGCTTTTAAGTGCATTTAATTAATCTGGCTTTTAATTAATAATTGAGCTCAGAGGGTGACAGAAAAGTAGACGGACGAAGAGTATGAAACAGAGGAAAGTAGAATAAAGAAAAATGTAGTATAACTTTATCACGCGACGTCATTCTTAAAGGCGACGACGACGTCTGCAGACGTTTGCAAAAAATAATTTAACTATTAATTTAACTGTGGTTTTGAATTTCTTCTTCTTTTATTTGTGTTATGCTTCTCCTTCTTCTTTTTCGTAATTTCTGTTTTAAATTGAAACGTCCGCCACTCAACAAGTTGAACGCGCCCGCATTTTAATTTATAAATCGCTTGATTTAAACTTGAAAAGATTGCGGATTGCGCATTTCAAGCCGTCTGCTGTTGTTGTTGTTGTTGTTGCCTTTTCTGTACGAAGCTAAATTGTATTCGGTTGATAGCGAAGTGGGAAAACTTAACGATTCGTTTGATTGACCATAAAAATCTGTCAACGTTTCTGCATCACGCAGATGCGCTCGATTCCATTTACAGTAGCGAAAAGCGAACGCGGAAAAGAGACAAACTGATGCTAGATTATAATTGATGTCCAGAGAGGAATTCTGCTTCGGTTCCTTTGCTTCTTTTAAATATTTGCGAGCAAAACTACATCCTTCAAGTCGCGAGAGAGAAGCACAGAGAACGAACTAGAGATGAGAGAGAGAAACGCGTGCGTTGTTCAGAGGACGAAGCGTTGATGGAAAGCACTAAAAACTGTTATTTTATTGTTTTTATTAAAATGTTTCCGTTGGCGTTGTGTTTTCTACGAATTTGTAAGTTTTTCTTAGTTTTCCGGCTCCTTTTGGTTATTTTTCTTTTATTACAAGCAAAAGCGATTAATTTACAAAGAATTAACAATTCAGTGTTGCCAACCTTCTACAGAAGAATCTTTTTTTGGAGTTTAGTTATTTTGTAGTAATTTTTATAATATTTTTTAGTGTAATCAGATTTTTGATTTATTTATTATTATTTTGTTATTTAGAATTTAAATTCTGTTCCTTTCCTATGGCAACCCTGTTCGAAGCACATGCATTCTTGTTTTTTGTTATAATTTTTTTATTCTTTCTGCCTCCTTTCCTCCTTTCAAACATCTTCATCATGAATTACCGCAAAACTTCCCCGATTCTTAGCAATAATTTTCGCACTTCGTCGAGAGGATTTCTTTACATTTAATTGAACGCATGTGGGGGTTTTTTTGGCGGTGTGGTTCGTGGTTATCATGTCAGGGTTGCCAAGTGGCCGAAGGAACGCCGCCGAGCAGCGAGGCTCGAGTGAAATTATCACACGTTTTCACAATTTAAAAATTCTACGCTGCCATTGAAACGATGCATTCGCGCGTTGCTTCGCTTAAATATGCATGGATGCTCCTTCAGCAGTAGTGGCGGGGGAGGAGAAGGAGGATTTCCCTCGCTCTCGATTCCGTTCTGCTTCTTGCGTTGTTCGTGAGACATCGTCGAGTGCGTCGCCGTCGTCTTTCGCAGTTCGCTCGAGGTGTGAATGAGTGAACGAGTGAATGAATGACTGCCGAGTGCCAACCGAGTGCCGAAGCGTTCAAAGTGGCTAGAAAAGCAGTCGGCAGTCGTTCAGGTGCCTGTGCTTCAATTGCCATTGTCTTCAGTCAGCTTCTCGTCCGTCGCTTTGCTCGTCTCTTCGAGACTACTTCGTGTTAAACTCTTTGTTATTCCAGTTTAAATGTTCGCTCTTTAATCTACTTAAAGAACTGTCGGCTGTTCGTTTTCTCTACTGCAACCTGGCAACTCTGCTGCTGCTGCTCGTTTCTTTGTTTGTTTGATTGATTGTTGCGTGGCATAGAAAACTTGTTGGCGTTGTAAGTGCAATTCTAATGAAATGATTGATTAAATTCATTAATGATGCATTTTATTATGCATTACATTGCATTCTAAAGCGTCGATATGCGTTGGAATGCGTTGGAATACTTCTCATTTGCAGCTTTTCTTTATAATCTAGGTTTTTACTTCTTCTTCTCTTTCCTTCATTCAGGTTTTCATTAAAGAATCACAGATTTCCTATCAACATTCACAGCAACATGTTGAGCAACATGATGCGAAACTCAAATAATTTTTTTTATAAATGTTTCTATGCAAAAAAGTCACCTTCACTAAAATTGATCGTTATCGCTTTATTAATAGACAAAAAATGATCATTGAAAAATGATAAATTAAAAGCGAAATTCATTTGAAATTCATTCATTTGTCGATTCTGCGGAGCGATCGAAACGATTTTCAGCTGCAACACTTTTGAAAAATGAATTTAAAAAGAAAATGCAAAAAAATGTATAAAAAATAAATCACAAAATTTTGTATAAAGAAATGACTGAAATTTAATAAAAATAAAATCAGCTGAAGCAAAATTCAATTAAATTAAACACGCAACTGTAATGAATGAAGCAACAAACATGACAACAAAGCGGAGAGTAAAAGGAGACAACAACAACAACAACAGCAACAACAACAACAACGCCTTTAAAGTCGCCATCATAAAAAAACATGATGCAATTTGTGACACGCAGTTTCTGCTTCTCCTCCCTCTACACGCTTCCTCACCCCTTCCAACCCACACCCGCCTCTTCTTCATTCACCGCAACATTTTTGCTTTTTTATTATTTAATTCTTTGTATTTTTTAGTGTTCATTTAATTTATAGTCGCCAACACATGACATGATTTCTGCTGATTGCACTTTTCACTTCACTTTTTTTTATTTATTTTCATTTTTACCACCACTTAAAACACGAACAAAAGCAATGAAAAGCACCTACATTAAAAGAAATTCCATTAACAACTAAAAATAATATTGAAAATGGTACAAATATTAATGCTACTTTTAACCACGTCACTTTTCCTTATTAAAAGGTCCTCAATATGGCCGAAACCCTCAGATATTCACGCCGATGGAGCACTTCAAGTTTCCGCAAGAAGCGAAATGGAAGATCGCAGAAAGAGAAGAGATTTTGTGTACTTTTGATATAGAGTCAATGGACTGAATACTGTAAATAACATGTGTGAGTACATTATTAAGCTACGAGTCGAGGGAGTATCAAAATCCCCATTCTTCATGAAATTGAAGAGAGGGAAACTTGTAATAGGTTTTCCTAAACCTATTCTGGGTTATAATTTCGGATTTAAAGGGAAATAATGTCCCTGATCGATCTTCCTTGCGTATAAATCGAGTTTCGGAGTTCGCCAGAGAAGGACTTCGACTTCGAGATAAACACAGTAAAAATAAAAACAGTATCCATCATAAAAACCCTAAAAATTCCTACAAGCTTCAGTATAAAGGACACTACTTTTCTTGTATTGCCCGGAACAGGGCAATCTCATGAATTTCAGCAATTAGCTGAGATCTACCTCGGGGAAATCATTATCCTCATCAACTTAACCCATAAAATATCTATTAAATGATATTTCCAAATATCCATCACTCATTTCCGGAGTAAAAAAGGGTTTTGAAAGTCGTTTAAGAATTATTTGGATTTGTTACATAAGAAAATAAAAGGGTAGAGATTATAAACCCTTTCAAACCCATTGATAGAAGTTTGTCGATATAGACACGGTCACTAATTAATCAAAAACATCGCAAATATGGGATTGCATCCATTCTGAGGACTTTCTGAGCCTTGTGAAGGTTTCAGCTCTATGAGGACTTTATTAATGGTCAAAAAAGCGAAGTGCAGACACAACCTTGAGCAATTCAAGAGCATAGATCGATAAAAAGCACACTAGTGAATACTTAAAACACCAGCAAAGAAATTATTGGAATATCTATTATTAAAACTATTAACAAAGAATAAACTATTTAATATATATTTATATTTCATTAAAAAACCAGTATAAAAACTAAATAGACGAAGGACGCTTCTACAGGAAGTTCCATCAACTGCTAAAAAAAACATTAGAATAATAAAAAATAATCATAACAGAGAC
Organism: Thecophora atra; assembly: GCA_937620795.1. Lineage (NCBI taxonomy): Eukaryota > Metazoa > Arthropoda > Insecta > Diptera > Conopidae > Thecophora > Thecophora atra. Next base: position 21,211,289 of record OW569397.1, on the reverse strand, counting down.
AAAAAATAACAGCAAAAAAGTTTAAAAATCATTGCTTTCATCGTGTTTTTATTATTTATAAATTATCACCAAAAATTTAAGGTGATTTCCAAGAAGTGTTCCAAGAAAGAGTTCAACTTCTGAATACTTAATTTTATTGGTTCAATTCCTTTCTGCCATATGTATAAAAATTGTTTTTCTTCTTCTTTATTTTGTATTGTATTCAAAAAACCTCTTCCTTGCTTTTTCTTTTGTCTTTTAGTTTGTTTTTTATTTGGTTCGGTGTGATTTTTGTTGGCTTTTTTTTGAAACTGAAATTCAACGCATCGCAACGCAAAGCAACGCATCAGCGAAACTCGTCACGTTACGTTAGGAAATTTTGAAATTTTCTTTTTCTTTGTATTTACACTTTTATTTAATAATTTTAAGGTGAAATAAAAATACAATAATAACAATGAAAACGTAAAGAATTGAAGTGAATGAAGTGATATTTTTGTGTCTGCGCCGCTGCAGCGAAAAATTATTCAATTAAATATTCATAATGCGTTTGCTATTAAATAGCAGCTAATTTGCATCGATATCGAGTCGTAAACTTGAACCGAATTCAACGGAATGAACTTTGAGAATGAAGTGGGCAAAAATATAACAAATAAAAAGGGGAAAATAAACAAAGGATCAAAGGAAAATATAGAAGAAAGTCACTGAACAGAAATTAAACATTGAATAAATATAAAAATACAATAAAAAAAAGGAAGGATGCAGGATTTTTGGATATTCTGCTGTTGCAAATGTTTCAGTAAAAATATTTCATTATTAAAGCAGAGTTTCTCATAATTAAAACCACTTTTAAATTAATGTTTATTAAGGAAAATTTTATTAAAGCGACTTTGAATAAAAACTTCCTTTTATCATTTCTATTAAAGAGTTTCAATGTTTAATTTTTAAATATAATTTCTTGCTTTTAATTGCACTTTAACTAAAAGATAAGTAAAATTTTTATGATTAATGTTGTTAATAATTTATTTTTTTAATGCTTCAGTGCAGACTTCTATTTCCTTAGCGATTGTTACAAAAGAGTCACTGGAATCACTGAATATTTTATGTTCATCTTTAGCAGCACCGCAGGAACCCTTCGCCCCGCCCCTGCTCTCCCCCGCCCACCATGCAATAAAATTACTGCTGTTGTTTGTGATTACGTTGTAAAAATCTTAATGAATGAAATAAATTAGAATAAAAGAATAAAGTTTATATTACTGAAGGCAAGCGGTCTTTTGGTTCTTCCCCTCGCCTTTCCCTCCCCCCTCCTCTGCACATTCATTTAAAGCAACAGTTTATGACATCGCCAATCAAACGTTCAGTCAATCAATCAATCGAAGCAGCCGCGCACCATTAATTTTGCCAACAACTAAAAATAAGATATAAAAAAGCCACGCAACAGACGCAGAGAAGTAAAACTATAAAACCACAACAACAACGTCAACAACAACGATAGCGACATCAAAGCGTAGCGCGCGCCTCTTTTTAACTGTGCAAAAATCGCGCCACGAAGTCTACGCGGCCGCGCTCACGATTAACGATCGCGCCAAAAACTCAAAAGTCGCGTCGCGTCGCCACCCTCAGCAACAAATTTCCAACATTACAACGAACGAAAACATTCGAAAAAAACCCATGTGTATAATAAATAAATAAATTTAATGTTTTATCGCTTTTGGTTGCTATTTTCAGTTGTTGTTTTGTGTTTGTTTCAATTCGAAAAAGTCGCTTGCTGTTTGTCAGCCGCTTTGACAACGCAAAGTGTGCAATAAACTTCAACTAATTTGCGTTAAGAGCAAATTTATGCATTTGAATGTTCACTAAATCTTAACTAAATGCAAACACTAACTAAAAAAAAATAAATCAATGCGTTTTGAGCGACGTTTTCGCGGAGATTAGACAAGAAGCGACACGCGACGCCGCGACACGCAAATCGCGTCGCTTCAACGGATGTCGGATGAAAGGAAGAAAACCGAAAGCTCAAAACCTAGACAAAAATAGATCCATTGATTAAATAAAAGGCGACGTTTTTCCACTCTTTGAGCCGCTTCCACGAAACTCATTAAAGTGCAAAATTCGGCGTTGGGTGCTTCGATCCTTCGATCGGCGCTGATCTCCCATCGCAGCCGATCTCAAGTGATCTCAATAAATTAGCTAATGCGGAATCGGTTCCGCGGAATAACGCGTCAAAATGCCACGAGACACAAAAGCAAAGTTTGGCAAAAAGAAAAGAGGAACTTTCAGCGATCGAGCGATCGATTGAACGCTCAAAAAGCCGAAATCTCCGCAGGAAGATCTTTGCGCTGTCGTCGTCGTTGGATTTCTTGCTGTGTTCATTGATAACAATCGAACGCATTTGAATAAAGGCAAAAATTAGCCGCAGCTCGTGCTAAGCGAGCATCGGCAGCGAACTCATTAAAACATCGTCGCTGCGATCGCGAATGGAGATGAAAGACGACGGAGAAGACAAGAATATCCGAAAAGATCGCGCTTCAATGAGTTAAATGAAGCGCAATCCGCAGATTAGCAGCAGCTGAATTCGAATCAGAATCAGCATCGGAATCGGACTCTGAATCCGGCGGCGGTCGTCTAACTTTTGCTTTCGTTCGCTGCGAAGTGGAAGGGAAATCGGCGACATCGGTGACGATGAAGCGAATCATCGCTGAAAGCAGAGCGAAAAAAGCCAAGCGGCCTCCGAAACGCGCCGCGCTTTGATCTGTCGACGATCATCTAGGAAATGTTTGTCAAACTCATCGAACCGTTCTCATTGCTTCTGACATTCGCTGTTGTTGTTGTTGTCGTTGCTGTATTGTGACGTCCTTTTATAGGGATCGTGCTCACCACGCCAGGCGCCTTTCTTAATAATGATCTTCAGCACAGTTTCCTGGCTGATCTCTCACTTTTCCTCTCACATCTACCACTTTCACTCTATCATTCCGTCTCTCTCTCTCTCTCTCTCTCTCTCTCTCTCTCTCTCTCTCTCTCTCTCTCTCTCTCTCTCTCTCTCTCTCTCTCTCTCTCTCTCTCTCTCTCTGGATTTATCGCTTCCTTCTTGTACTTTTGAGGAGCTTTTTAAACCCAGGATCGATGGCGGTTTATTCAGTGCTTCCCTTGACGATTGTCCCTTTCCTTCCTTTACAATTCCAGTTGAATTTTACACCTTCTTCATCTTCTTTTCTCGCTTATTCTATTATCCCCATAATTGCTCATTATCATTATTATTTTATTATAATTTCTTTCACTTATTTTATTCACTTTAAATCGTTCATTCAATTCGATGCGATTTTCTGGAAACGTACATATTTCATTTTTATTCGTTAAAACTCTAGAAAACACCAAAAAAACAGCAAAAAGACCAAGAAATAGAAGAAGAAGAAGACGAAGAGGATGCTGTGGCATATGAACAAGAAGCAGCAGCAGCTAAAGCAGAACTAAAGAAGAAGAATTCGTAAAAAACGCATGTCCAAGTTATTAATAATGAACTCAATTCGTTGGACAATCAAAAAATTGTTGTTGCTGGCATTGAAATAAAAAAAACATCCTCCTCATCATCATCATCATCATCATCGTCATCACTAACCGCAACAACAACAACAACAAAAGCAACATCATCATCAGCAGCAGCAGCCACGTTGATATTTTTCTGGCGCCAAAAAGACGCCAGCGGAGATGCTTTTTTCTTGTTGTTGTTGCTGCTGCTTCATAAAAGTTTCCTCTTTTTTTATTCTTTAATTTTTTTTTCTTTTTGGTTTTTGATTCTTGGTGTGTTTTTTGTGTTATTCTTTTGTTGCTTTTGTTCTTTAAGTTCCTGTATTTGTTCCTATTCCTGTTCTTGTATCCTTCGTAATTCGATTTCTTAAGTACAGTGGGTCTCGTCCTATGCCTCACTCCTCACCGTCCTTCCTTTCACCCTTCCTTCCTATCACTTTTCTGTCTCCTTTAGCCGCTGAAGGACTCTTTCATCTTTCGTGTTTATTTATTTAATATATGGATATTTATTGCATTACGACTGAAGAAAAAATGTGTGTATATAGATATTTATAGTTCTTTTTATCTATCTTTATTATATAAACCCGTATGTATCTTTATATATGTGTCTATGTATTCAAGTATTTAGTTATTTATAAGCACATAAGTGAAGAAGAAGGAGCTAGAGCTGTGGAAATGGACTTGAATCAAAAAGGACTGGAATTGTAACGCATACTTTTAGGGTTGGGAAAACTTGTTTGACTAAAGAATTTCATTCGTTCCTTTCGGTTGACCTTTTTTTTTCTTTTTGACTGAAAATTTCTTTCAGTTCACGGTTTTTCCCACTGTATATACGACAGTATTGCTCTAGAATATTATATAAGGGTCGTCCATGAGCTGGTTCCCTTCTAATATCGTTTGTAACACGAATATTTCATTGTTTTTTCAAGCTTTTGATCATAAAATTGAGTATCTATTTTATAATTCCCAAATTCCTATCTTCAAGTGTGATCAAGCACCTCTTCCGACGGAGAACCTCGGCTTTGATCAGCTCAGATTGGAGCGACCAACGCTGAACCTAAGTTTGGGTATTAATTCTTTGGACCCTGAGTCGGCCGTCCACGTCCGTGGTACTGGACTTATCCAAGCATTGAAATGGCAACAATAACAACAAAAATTATTCATCTTCTCCGCAATCAAATGAAATTGTATAATTTGCAGGAAGTAAATTGGTTTTTTGTTGGTTTTTGTATTTTTCAATCGCATCGGCAAACACTTCTTCACTTTCATTAGTGTTACATTCCGTTCCGTTTGTTCTTCCTTTCGCTTTACTCCTTCACATAACATTTCGTTGCATTTTTAATAGGAATTCCATTGCAAGGCAAGGAATTGGAAATGGCTCCAATGCGACTTCGACGCGACATGAGTTTGTGTTGTCGTTGACGAGTTGCCACTTTTAAACGATTTTTAACACAATTCCGATGCAGGTGATCGGCAACCGTTTACGAATAATTCACGTCGCTGAGGACAATCAAAATTATAGAAATATAATTGCAAAGGACAGCAAAGGAAGTTGCGAAAGAAACGATGGACGACGACGACGACCATCGATCGATTAAATGACAATTTTCAACAACATTCAGCGTAATGACACAAAATCACTTAAACGTTGGCGACGAAAAGGACAAAAATAACAGCGAAAATAATAATAACAATGGCAATAATAAGAATTGCAACAATAACAAGAATTACAACGTCGCCAGATGCTAAAATTGAACAGCAGCAACGCAATGAAATCCTTTTAATTCACAAAATTAAACTACTTTAGGAAAGTCTTTAGGAAGGTAAGTAAAAAAGGAGTGAAAAAGGTAGATGGGAGGAAGGAGGTGAAGCGCCGGTCACGATTTCACGGCATGGACATCGACATGTGTTAATGACGTCGAGGGACTTTCGTTTAAAATTTAAACTGTAAATGTTAGAAGTGAAACAGCGTCAAAAATCAATAAAAACGACGAAAAAGGAAACAAAAGAAGAAAGAGAACAAGGAAAACCGGAGATTGATACCGTAGAAAAAGGATAAAAATGAAGGGGAAATGAGATAAAAGTCACAAGTGCGTACATCGAAAAATCGCGACTTCTTAAAATGCAATTTTCGAATTTTTAAGATAATATTTTTGCTCAATAAAAATATATTGAAACTTTCCTGTCGTTTTCTTATATTTTGAATTATTTTCATATGTTTTTTTGTTTCCTTTTATTTAGCTTTAGAATTTGTTTTTAAGTGGCAATATGAGGGCGCGAAATTTCCCGCTTTTAACGCAGCAGGTCGCCAATAAAATTGCAACAACAGCAACATTAAAAATGAGTGAGAGAATTCCTCTACTAGTGTTCACCCTCTTCTCCTTCTTCTTCTCCCCCTACACCATCTTCCTCTCGTTGCACTTCTTCAGCGTGTTTAGCGTCAAAAAGTGTCGACATGTTGCACATAGCACAAAATTGAAACCACATTGCAACTGAAATACTTTTTGTTGTTGTTGTTGTTGTATTTGTATTTCCCATTTTTATTATTATTAGTGTATTTTTTTCGACTGTCGCCAATTTTCTTTTAGCGTCAAGCGGCTAGCGACAAATTATCGCTTTCAGACTCAATTAATTGATGAATATTAAATGGAGATGTGAAGCTGACGCTGAAGACGAGGAATTGCACATTTTTACATGATTTTCAGGCAAAAATAATTCGGTCGGATTTGAGTGTCATGCGTGGATAGAAACTTAAAAGATCAAAGAGGCTTTTAAACGTGATTTGAAGCGGATTTCGCTGGAGATGATTTAAAACAAGAAAATCTTTCCTTTCGCTGTTTTATTCATTTATTAAGTGACCCAAGAGATAAACAGCAAACAAGAAAAGACAACCGAACGATAGGAAAATGGGATTATGAAGAAATCTTGAAGGAATAAACGGGAAATTTTTTATAGAAATTTCAGTTTATTGCAAAAAATCGCCATCATTCGCTCAACAAGGAACTAAAAATCGGGAAAAACTTCCACAAAATAAGGGTCTAAAATCTGGATCTAATTCCTTTTTTACTTTGATCTGATCTGAAGATGACGCGTCTGCTGTTTTCTGGATCCTTTTCGTAGTCTTTGCTTCTTTATTTCTTCGTCTATGTCACTTCAGAACTTTCTTGCACATTTTCTATAGTATTTAACCCAATTTCTTTAATTATGTTCCATTTATTTAGCATTCTTTTTTACATTTACTTCCTTAGAGACTCTGTATTTGGTACTGCCTCGAAATATGTTGAAAATTGCCTTTATTCAAAGCTTTTTTTAATTATTTAAACAATCTTCACATCGGTTTCCACTTTAATTGAAAAACTCTTGTTTTTAATCGTTTTGAGTGAAATATTTGACTATATTTTGTGTTATAATGCGGTTTTTTTTATTGTTCTGGTGTTTGCAAAAAATAGTTATGATTTTTGCATAAAAATCCGTATGAATTTTTCTTCTCATTCGATTTCTGTGAGAATGTAATCAAAGGATTAATCAATTCCAATGGAAACATTAAAGAAACGAACGATCGCTAAACACACAGAAGCGAAATAGTATTTCCCAAAGAAAAACGTTTATTGAGGAAAATTGTTGCTAGTTCTGTGATTAACACTGAGAAAATCGTTTTATGATCTGATTTTTATGCCGCTTCCTTCGTATGCGAAGCTGAGAACTCGAGAACCTGAATTCAATTAAGAATCGTTAAAGCAATGAATCAATTCTGAAGTGAAATCATAACAAGACCAATAAAAATCGGGAAAAAGCCTCATTAAAAAGACATTTCATGGTTAGAAGGTTCATACATCTTCAAGATGGCGTCAATACATCAAAATGGACGCCAAAAAACCAGTTATTGTTTCTAAAAACTTTGAATATTTTGAGATTTTGTTCTATTCTTCTAATTCTATTCTATAAATAAAATTAAAGCAAGAAAATCAAATAGAAGGAAATCTTGGACAATCTTGAAAATAAGTTTGAAGAAATTTTGAAGTCAAAACAGAAAATACAACAAAATAATAAAAAATATACTGAAAATGAAAAAATATGTAACAAAAATAACAGTAAAGAAGAATTTAATAAAAATATGAGAAATTTAGTACACAAACCAAATTGGGAACTAAAATTAAAACTTAAGAAGTACAAGAACACAACCAAAAAATCACATGTGCTTCCCCAATGCATCCCCCTTCCCCTCCCCCTCAAACATAGCACTGAAAACTTCTTCAAATCCCAGAAGCAGTTGAAATGCAGTCGCTCAGCTTAACGCTCAGTTGACCGCAAAAGAGGAGCTGAAGCAACATTTTTGACTGTCTCGATGTTTGTCTGAACGTCTGTCCTTCGTCCTACGACCTTTCGTCCCTGAATCCCTCTACATTTTTCCACGGCTGCACAGGAAACCTACGTGCAGTTAACAAGTGGCACAATCGCGATTTTAGCGCCAAGCCAAACGCCTAAAAATATACTCTCAACGAAGCACTTCACCCAAGTATGAACAATAATAACACCAGCACTACAACAACAACAACAACTACAACACTATACAGTCGACGTGGAACGTGGAAGGAGTCGAGTCCCAGAACAATGCATTTGGCAAAAGTAATTTTTTGTTGAACAGAAATTTGCAACCTGGCAAAAGTTTGTCCAAAAGCTCTCACTACTGCGTGATACAGACTTCTCTTTACCCCGTCGCTCTTCCACCGACGACCCACAGTTCCTTCCAGACCCACGTTGATCCACCGGCTGAAAAACTGTAGAGAAACACTTGTTGTTGGGTAACCCTTTGAGGAACTATAAATCTTTAAAGAAGCGATAGGAAGAGACGGAAAACTGGAAGGAAAATCAAGAAGGAACAAAGATGGAGAAGGAAGGAAGATGAAAAGGAAAGAACTAAGATAGGAAAATCCAGAATAGAGCAAAAAGTCATAAAGGAAAACCTGAAAAGAACGAACATGGAATCGAAATTTGGAAAGGAAAAATTAAGAAGGAATGGAAAAAGAAGAAAGAGACAGAACACAGGGTAAGATAGAAAACAGGACAATGATAAAAAGAGGGTGGAAAGAAAGGAATAATGAAGAAAGATAAAGCAAAAGAGAGAGACTACGAACGGATGTAGTGAAAAGTACATCACAAGTAGTTCAAAAAGGAAGCGAGTGGAAAGGAATCTCTAAGAAGAGGAAGATGGAAAGGAAGAACACAAAATGGAAGATGTAGTGCGAAATTGAAGATGAGAAAGCATAATTAAGGGAGAGAGAACAAAATAAGAGGAATGCAATTTGGCGTGAACTGTATGAAGGAACATAAAGAAGCAGAGAGGAATGAATAAGTCGATAAAAGAAGAGAATGAAAATTAAGGAAGAGAGAAGAACGGAGACGAGAAAATAAAGGAAAAGTCAAGTAAATTTGACAGAAGGAACAGAAGAGAATAAAAAGTTTATGATAAGGTAGAGCAAAAAATCAAGAAACAAAAATTGAAGGAAGACAGTAAAACGAATGGTGAAAGAAAGAAAAAGAAAGAAATACAGAGAAAAAGGACGAAAGAAATAAAGAATAAAAGAGGCTATACAGAGTCCTCTATGTCGAAGAATAATGGAAAAAGTAATTGGGAAGGAAATTAATGAAGAAGGGAAGGAAAGAACTGGAATGAATAAGCAAAGTGGAAGAGTAGGGAAAGAAGACGGAAAGAAGAAGAGGAGTGTGCGAGCTGAGGAAAGGGAGAGAAATAAAGAAGAAGAAGAAGAAGGAAATCAGTTTATAGAAAAGCCAAGAAGTTTCTGGTAGACTTTCGAGTGGCGACGACCGATGCGAACGACGCAGTTTCAGTCTGGGTTTCCGTCTCCTTCGTGGCTTTCAGCCCAAAATCCCAGCGTCTGAATTCCGTGGGTGTGTCTGGGTGTTGCCCCCGCTGGGAAAGGGGACGAACAAGGAACTCGCCGGGCAAACTCTGGGAATGTGTGAAAGCATCAGCTTGAATTTCAGTTTCCGCGAAGGACGAAAAACTTGAAACTTTTTCCTTATTTTTCGCACGGTTTTCCCCTTTTTTTTGGTTTCTTGTTTTTTCATAGTTTTTCATCGTACTTACTAAGGATTTTCTCTAAGGATTTTGTTACAATTCTAGTTGCTGTTGTTGTTGTTATTGTTAAGACCCGAGAGACGTCCAAAAAAAAACCTAAACTAGCTTTTTGTTTTTTCTGCGTTCAGTTGCTTTTTCCTCTCTTTTTCCTGACACCACTTTAAACACTTTATTTAAATTATAATTAAAACTCTGAAGGAGGAAGAAAAATCCAAAAGAAGCAAAATAGAAGTGTCAAAAAACAACTAAACGCTTGTGCATTTTAATTACTTGTAATTTTAGGAATTTACACGCGGAACTCACAGAAATTATGATGCAAATAAAAGGACAAAAAAACTTGTCAAGTTAATTTAAGAAATAAAATATCAACGACAAAAGCAAATCACGCGAATTCATAATAATTTATAAACCCAGCTACAAACTTAAAACGTCAAAAATGCATTCATCATTCTTTTGCGCTTTTTGAAATTCTTTAAATAATTTTACAATCATTCATTTCACTTTAATTTATAATATTAGTATTTAAATTTCATTTTATTTTAGTATTTTAGAAATTATTTAATACTTAATTTATTTATAAAATTATTTAATGTATTCTAAGATAATTTAATGTTTCTTTAATTCTATTTTCTTATGCTTCTTTTTTACGTATTTATAAGTTTTGTAGAATTTGTTGGTTTTTTATTATTTAAGCTCCAGCTTGCTGCCAGCGCCCTTTCCTTTGCTTCTGACCTTCTCCGCTTCTCTCTCACACCCTCCTTCACTCACTCATTCGCTCAGCATCTCCACCTCGACCAATTCTCATGCCCCGCACCCTGCAAAGGACACATTCTCCGCAAGGCGTGCTTAAGGAGCTGTTTCCTTCAATAACCTTCTACAGAAAATCCTCGCATTTTCGTTTTTCTTTCATTGTTATTAAACAATTAATTTTAACGTATTTTTTCAATGCTTCGCAATTTCCTTTCACTCTCTTTGGTTTTGTTTTGATTCATATCTTCGTATTTCGTAGAAAAAAATGAATGTTAAGGACACCAAAGAAAATCTTTACTTTAGCTGCCTTTTCTTCATCTCTTTTTTAATATTTCTCGCTGTGCTTGTTGCTACTTCCCATTCTTCTAATTGTTTTTATTACTAGCTACTTTTTTCCTTATTTCTTTCTTTGCTTCTTCGCTCTTCCTGTATTTTTTGGTTATTCCTTTTCAAAAGAGTTTTGTTTTTAATGCAATTTTATTCATGGTGGCTTTTAATTAAATAAATTAAACAGTAATTCTGAAAGGTTTCTGTTAGGAACTGTTCTGGGAATTATCAATGCAATAATGAGTCCCATGTCCCTCATAAATTCCACATTTTCATAACTTTATGAATCTCTTGAGTGATATATAAATGCATTTCATTCAATTGATATCATTTAATCTCAAATTCCACCGAAGTTATCTTCTCTTCTATCGTAAAAATTTTATTAATTCGAAAATAGATGAACAAATAACGTCGCTTTTGGAAACCGTCGAGAATAGACGAATTTTTATCTATTCGTATCTAAAAAATCTCTTAATAATATTCTTTAAATGGAGTTTGAAAACAAACGGAAGCATTCTTTATTTTCCAGGAAAGACAAAGCATATAACAAAATACTGTATTGTGTACTGTAATATGTATATTGTCTCTTGTTCCAGATATAGTCCTTCATTTGCAAAATAGCTATGGGTTACAGGGTAAATTAGCGTGGTAATAATTTTAAAACTTTAATCTGCCTCTTGAATAACGTGGAAAATTAGACATTGCAGGCCCACAGATAGATCATGATAGATATAATAATATATGCTCGTTTTAGACACTGAAGACTGACAAGCATTCAAACACAACGTGCATAAAGAAAAGTATAAACAAATACTGCTGCTAATTTTGTTGATGATAGTGATAAATTCGTATAAAACTCTCTTTGGGATTTCTAAAGGACCAACAAGATATTGAAGAAATTCTCTATAAGGAAATATTTCCCCAAAACTTTTTATTTTTGTATATTTATTTATATTATTTACTGATTAATTCCAATCACTATTGCAAGTCCATGAAAAATATATTGCAAAGCTTGAAAATATATTGAAAATTATTGTTCTGAAAAATAATCCAAATAAATAAATAATAAACTGCTTTATTTAAAGAATTTTAGAGTTCCATTTTTTTCGAAATTTTAAAGATTTTCTGAAGGTTCTTAATCCGTATACAAATAATAATATGTATAAAACCTTTTAAAATAATAATTTTATATCTATTATTATTATTATTTTTTTTAATTACTTATTTATTTATTTGTTGATTAATTGTTTTATTATCTTATAGACAAATTTAAAAAATCTTTAATCCTTATGATTTCTTTATTACTTGTGGGTTAATTTAATTAACTTGAATTCAATTTGTATTATTGATTTATTCACATATTTAAAACAATTAATAATTATTTTTATTACTCAATTATTTACAATTTATTAATTTATTTATTATTTACTGTTTAGTTATCATCTCTTAATATTTATTAATTTTCATTTCTTTTTTTATTTATTTCTTTTATTTATTTACTTATTAACTTATTCGTTTTTTTATTTCGTTAATTATTTCCTTTTTTTTTATTATATATTTTATTTTTATTTAGCATAAACACCATTACACTTCTAAATAATATAAATAATTTTATTGTAGTTACAACTCTCATTTTTATTTGATTTAATTAAAATACGAAGCGAAGTCGTGTGAATTATTTTTTGGAAAATTTATCGGCGAGTAGAAAAAAATGAAAATATGCACTTAAATATTAATTATCAAAAAATAAATTCGTACACAAATCATTTTAAAAACTGGTTATTTAATTTAGTTATTCGCTATCTGGATTTCGGATTTTTTTTGGCTTTTTATTTCAAAATCTAATTTTTAATTTAATTTTAATTTTTATTTCAAAATAATCATGGAAATTCTTTAAAACGACGTTAATATTAATATATTTTATATTAGAAATCTAGACATTATTGGCATCTGTATCTCATTCTGTATTTAATATAGCAATTAATGGAATAATTTTAATAAAGATAAAAAAGATAATAAATCCAATGAAGCTAAAAGTGAGTATAATAATACAAAGGAATATTAATGAAAAATACAACTTGTCTTAAAGCTCTTAATAATTATTAATAACTTCGTTTTAATTGGATTAAATAAAGCAATTATTAAAATAAAATCAGGTTTTAATTAAAAACTCAACTTGCTAGCTTTAACTGAAGGAATTGAATACGAATAGTATTTATTTCGATATAGAATATTGAAGGATTTTATGTATATTTTGAACTTTGCATTTAGTAAAATTTTTGTAAAAATTAATTTCAAATTCAAATAAATTTCGGGAATGTAGTAAAATGTAGTGAAATAGAAAAAAAAAAATAAAGAAAAACTTAATTTTTAATTTCTAAAATCCTATTATTATTTTTTATTTTAATAATATTTCTATAAAATTATAATTTTTAAAGAAAATATTTAAAGATACGTATTTTTTTGTTGTTTAAATTTTAAACAGTAAACACATTTTTTTATTTCATTTCTTTCCAAGTTCATAAAAAATTATAAAATTACGAATGCTTTGCGATGCAATTTGAAACTGAATCACTTCGATTTTTATAACCAACTTTAAATGTGATTTCTTAATAGTAAAAAGTAGTTTAAAAGTGAACTTTTTGATCTTTTTTGACTTTTAAAGGTGACACGTGGTCGTGCAACACGTCATCGGCTGCGATTTATTTATCGCTCGTGTGATTTTTAGCAGTTTCACTCAGAATCCGCATCGAATTCATATTAATTTTAATTGCATTTTTATTATTTACCTTTAATGCTCTGTTATTATTTTAATTAACGTCAGTTTTTCTACACTTAAATTCATTATTTTTATACTTTTTTATTGCATTTTTTATAGTTGAGGTTTTTCTTTGTTGTTTTTTAATTTATTTTAATGCATTTCTATTGTTAATCGCTGTTTCGGTGCCGTGCAAAGTGTTAAAAAGAACATTTAAAATGTAATTGCAATCGACAGGCAGAAAGAACAGCAACAAAAACAACTTCAATCTACAATAATTAAACAATAGACACACACTGACTTTTGCGAAAGGAAAATTATAATAAAAATCAACTGAGGATGGAAATAAATACAAAAAAAGGGAAATTGAAATGAGATCAAATGAGGGAAAATCCCAATAAATTAATAAAAAGATTATTTATATTCAAAAGAGCAATAAAACAATGTTTAACTAATAAAATCATCGTTAGAATAAAAAATTAAACGTTTCTCTGCCTGTCTGCCTCTACTTTTCCCCTAGTCCGTTTCCACCCAAAGCCTGTCCTCCATTTTCCTTTGAATCCCTTCCTTGTTTGTCGATCTCTTCGTCCCTTCATTGGCATTCGTCGATCTTTTCCTTTTGGAGCGAGTCTTGGTCAGCGTCTGAAGTCGGTCTCGGGAATTCTCAGTGTCCGTCCGTCGACTTCTCTGTCTGTAATTTATTTTAAACATCTTCCAAGCGTCTAGATGCATGGCGATTATCTGCTTCGTCGTCTGTCTACGGCTGCTTGATGGCTTTTAATGCCGAGCGAGTTTAATTGGAGCCAAGTTGCTGCTGTTGCTGCACCAGCTCCTGATTAAATTACCGCATTTTATTCTGCTTTATTGTCTAGCAACAACAGCAACATCAACACAAATAGCAACAAATTAAAATCATTTCCAATTTTCGTTCAAGTCTTGAAAATAATGAATGAAAAGATCGTTCGTCTTCATGTCCAACACATTCACATTCAATTTCGCTGCAATTTGTTGCTTTTTATTGCTAAGAAAGTTCGTAAAAAAACATAAAAAACACACCTAAAAACCAACATAAAACTTGAAATTATAGAATGAGTTTAGCAAAAATTTAATTTGGTTTTATTAAGAAACTAATTTAAAGAAGTCAATCAATTTTATTTTTGGTTTTCACTTGCATTTCAATCATTGTTTATAGACATTTAAATCAGATTCTATTAACAATTCACTAAAGTTTGGCTTTTTGCTAGTTAATATAATTTTTTTGCTCCAGTGACCATATATAATTCTTTCTAAAACCTCAGCAGATATTAAGGATCATCTGCTTAATCATTTTTATATACTTTACCAACCAAAACCGTTGTGAACATTTATTTCTTTACAACAAACGAAGAATGCATCGAATGATAACGTGATAAAATTTCAATTTATTGGCCCTTTATTAGTTGAAATAATTCAGATAACTTAAAAACTTGACATCGTAATAAAATATCCTTCGTTTTAATCAAGCAGCAATACTTATAATTGTTTTTTATTCTTTTAAAATCAATTGTTATTAATTTGTTTATTTAATTATAAATATTTTTATATTATTTCTGTTATTCATTTATCTTCTTTAAATTCTCCTATATTTTTTAATATCTTTTACATTAATTATAAATTTATTAATTCTCGTTTTATTATTGAATATTTATAAGGATAACACGGCAGATGTTTTTCTGATGAAAATTAATTTTATTATTCTTACAAATATTGAGCATTTATCTGTTATTGATGTGCAATAATTTAAGAAATTTGGTTTTATTAACTCTTCGTTTTACTCCGAAAAAAGTAGAAATATATTGTTGAAATATGTTAAATTCTACAAATCAAAATACAATTAAATTAACTAAATTATGCCAAACAAATTACAAATTAACTAATATATTTAACCAACTATTTGAATAACATCGTAACACTGACTTTGTTGAATTTTCAAAGCAAAAACTGTTTTTTATAGAAAATAACAATAATATTTAAAAAAGGTTGTGATTGTCGTTTCTGATTTTTGCAAGATTTTTCAGTTGAATTCCTTGTCAAAAGCAACAAATTTATGACGAAGAAATTAATCATTTAAAATTTTGTTACTATTTTACATACAGTTTTATGTCTCTAGTATAATTATATTGTTGTTTAAAATGGCTCAATAAATTTCCAATTGCTTGATAAAAAAATTAATTACGCTTAAAACAAACTTTAAAGCTTGAAAAAGTATTTCCTTATTTTTATGCGTAATAAAATAATATAAAAATAACAATAAATAGACAAAAAATCTCCGTTTCAGTTAATGTTCGTTTATGTATTTATTATTATTTTTTTAACATTATTTTTGAGTAATAAATGACAACCAAGAATTCGGTTTTTTCATTTGTTTAAATCTTTTCTTTTGCATTTTTTCCATGTTTACTATTTTTCGTTTATTTCAGTGACGGAAATAAATATTTTTAAATCACAAAATTAGGATTTGCAAGTTTTTGTATTAATAAAAATTAAACATTTCCCGATTTTCTACTCTTGTTTCTTTTGATTTTTGATTGATGATTTTTATTTTACTTCTTCATATTTTTAACTCTTGTTTGTTGTTGTTTTTTAACCTTTTCCTTTATCTAGTTGAGTAGTAAGAAGTCAAGTCGTTTTCTAGTACAAAGCTAGAAAGTAGACGAATTTTCGAAATGGAAAAATGTGAAATATGAAATAACAAATTATAAACAGAACAGTGTAAATATTTTTTTCTTTTAAATATTATTTAGCGCTCTTTTTAAAGAGCCTGAAAATATTGTGAAAACCATTCGAAATAATTTAATTTAAAAATACTGAACGCTCTTTTATATTCATCACTTCAATGAAAGTTTTGGAATGAAAGTAACAAACGATTTCTTATTTTACGTTTTCTTTCTTGATATTATTTTTGAATTAATTTCGTTCCTTTCTTCTGTCGGTTATTTATTTCATATTTTTATTTTATCTTTTTTTTATACATATGAATATATTCTTTATTCTTTTTTTATATTCCATGTATGTATTTATTTTTGAGATTAATTAATTTTTAGCAATTGATTTTCAAAAATTAGTAAATTTAATTGAAGTTACTAAATTTCGAATTTATTATGTATTTTTTAATGTTTTCTTTTTTCACTTTTCTCACTGTTTCTCACTGTTCTTACTCTTCTTTTATACACCAATAATTAAATAATGTTTTAATTTATAATTATCGCACTTTTTTCTTTATGTAAACGTTTTAAGCAATTCTTTGCTTCGTTATTTTCTGCTCTAAAAAATAATTTAAAGCTTTAATAAATTTTGGTTATTATTTTTGCAATTTTGTCGTCAATTTAAATCGTTTAAGGATATTGGATATTATTTAAAGTTCTTGTAATACTTCAAATTTAAAGAAGTGGAGATTATTTTTGAATTTTATCATTAAAAAACCTCCTTAAACACAATAAAAACTTTTAAAAATTCAGTCAATAAAAATTGAAGGTTTAATAAAAATTAATATAAATATTAAAATAATGGAAAAATGTGGTAAAAAAGTGATTGCTTTTCATTGGTTTTTTCATTGTGAATGTCCCATACTTTTTGGGTACTTTTTCAAGTCGTTTCGCTTTGTATTAACTCAGATTTTTCTACACTTTTTTTCATTTCTTTATCGAAAAATACGTCACTTGCATTGATTACAGTTCCTTTAATTTTGTTATTGACTTCGTTCGATTTTCATGACTAATTTTAATATATCTTTGACTACTTTTTCTCACTGTTGCTCCCCTTTTCACTACGCACTCGATTCACTCACACAAGAGGCTCCTTTTTCCTCAGCATCGTTCAATAAATCACTCATTCACTCAACTCATTCACCAACTCACAACTTTTTTCGTCTTTTTACCGTCGGCAAACGATTCATGATTCACTTCGAATCGCTTTCTTTTTCGATTCGGCGTTTTTTCGGGGTTTTCGCGATAGCAAAGGATTGGGACTCACCTGCCGCTTTTGGTGATGACCATCTCGGTGCCCAGCTTGTGGAACTTCTCCCACAGGTCCTTGCCCTCGAGCGTCACCTTGGGGTCGTCGACGACGCCGTCATCCTCGGGCTGCAGCGCCCGCAGCGGCCGCATCGCCGGGTGCAGCTGGTGCGCGACCGCCGACGCCAGCACCACGTCCTCCGCGGTGGTGTAGGGCGTGCCGAGCGGGTGGTGGGCGTGCGGGTGGTGCGGGAAGCGCAGCCCGCCCGGGTACAGGCTCGGGTGCGGTCCGGCCGGGCTGCCGGCCAGTGCAGCCAACGCCGCTGCCGGGAAGTACGCTTGCTGCGGCAGGTGCGGCCCCAAGCCGTGGTGGGCGGACACGGGGGAGTGGTGCGGCAGGGGCTGCGGCGCCGGCGGGTGCTGCGGCGGCGCTGCCACCGGCTGCTGTGGCGGGTGTGCGGCTTGCGGCTGAAATGAAGCCGTCGGCAAGCTGCCGCTGCTGCTGCTGTTGTTGTTGTTGCTGCTGGGGTCGTTGTTGTTGTTGTTGCTGTTCGCCTTGCTGCCGCTGCTGCTGCTGCTGTTGTTGTTGTTGTTGTTGTGGTGGTGGTGATGGTGATGGCTGCCCGGCGACAGCGCTGGCGGCTGCTGACCGCCGACCGGCGACGACTGGCCGCCGCCGCAGCTGAGCGCCTGCGGGTGGTGGTGGGGCGAGGAGGCGGCGGTGTCGCCCGCGGAGGACAGCGACGACGACGCTTGGTTGCCCGCCGTCAACAGCGACGAGACGCTGAAGTCAGTGGGTCGGGAGAGCTGCAGAAACGGATGATAGGCCATCCCATTTGCGAACCTTGCGAATGGATCCTCGGCAGACTGATGAAGCAACTCCTGGACGTCGTATCTCATCACATCACACTTGGACGGAGCGGCGAGGCGGCAAGAAAACGACGGAGCGACGCGTCCGAGCGGAGGACGCGTTCCAATTGTTAATCACTCGGCTTTTTCACGCACTTTCGGAAGCCGCTCGCTTTTCACGAACGCAGCCGCTTTTCGTTTCGAATTTATTTATCTAGAAAACTTGTTCACACTTGGATTTGCGAGAAGCTGTGGAACGGGTTTCAAATCACAATCATTTCTGTCGTTTTTCTCGTAGTTTTCCTGCAGCTTTTCACTGGTTAATCGAACGCGACCGCCGCCGACTGCGACGTATTTTTATTAATTTGTCGGCGAGCCTAAAATCCTGCTCACTGCCATCGATGAGGGGAAAGAGACGCGAACAAAAACCCGATGACACACGCTTGGAAAAAAATCACGCAGCCGATACGAACTACGCGCCGGTCGCTTGCAAACTGGAAACAACAAACACTCGCTCGAGCCTCGCAACCCCCACAACACGACACACGACGACCGGCGCACTCGGCACGACGCACGCACACAGAAACACGCCGCACCAACACCAGCAGCGCCCAGCACAAACAATTCCAATAAGAAACCAACACTCGCAGCGGCGGCCCTCCCAAAAGGCACGAAAAAGGTGTCGCTCGTGCGGCGGCGAACTGGTTTCTGTTGTTGTGTGTTGGAGAAGACGTGTCGAAGCTGAGAGAGCAGTGAGAGCCACGGCGAAAGAGCGACGACATCAGAGCCACGGAAAAAACACAGGGCAGCTGAAGTGGCAGAGCGACGCTGTTGGTGACAACAAACAACAAAAAAAAGGGAAGATTCTACAAAACAACAGCAACAAATTAGAAGACAGAAGAGGGAAAGAGACAACATCATGCCTTTTAAGCAGGTGACAAAAGAACAGAAGATGATCGACGACCAGAACAAAACAACAACAACAACAACGACGACGGCAACGGGTGACAAATTCTACACGTAAGTGACAAGAAGCAGAAGAGAGCAGCGCGAGAGCGAGTGGGACGACAACAGATCATTTGCACGAAGTACTCCAGCTTCGGCGACAAATTCTAATAAGGAACAAACCAAGCGGATTATCCATTAGCTAACAGCCACAAGCAACAACAACAGCAACAACACCAACGTGACAAGTACTTTCAGCTGAGAATCTGTGACACAAACACGTCGTCAACGGATACGACGCGCCAAAGAGAGCGACAAAGCGCGGACTATGCGGCGGGTGAGAGCGCTTGGGTGCGAATGAGTGAAACGGCTGATGAGCGAAGCAAGAGAGAACGACCAAGTACTCACCACGCTTGTCACTGTGTGCGACGGTGTTATGCGAGCCTCAGCAGGGCGAATAAGAAGCGAATAGTTTCTAACGCAGCGAAAGCAAAGCGAAGAAAGCCGTCAAGTGACCGCATAACGGACAGACGCTAGGCTGGAGGAGTGCGAATGGGAGCAAGCGAGCAACGTGGAGATTGTGTGACAAGTTTAACCACACACACACCACACAACCAAACGAATGCTGAGAGGTGTGCAAAGTCGCTGTGAGGGCGACAAAGACAACAACAGCGTCAACGAAATCGTCAGCAGGGGAAAAGAAGAACAACAAGACGACGATGAAGAGACACCAAATAACAAAAACAAAGATCAAGAAGAGGAACATGAAGACGAACGTGGAACTAAACAAAAACTTGAAAGCAGAGCAACGACAGCGACAACGACAGCGGCCTGAATAAACAAGGCGAGAGTGAGAAAAGCAACAACAACAACAGCGATGGGGCAGGGCTGGAGGTTTGCGTGCCATCAAAATGGTGTGAGATGATTTAGCAGCTCGACCAACCAGGCGCAGGCCAAATAAAATGAGAACAAAAGCAGCCACAGGAACGCACACACGCACGATGGATGTTTGCATGTGTGCCGATGTGTGTGCAGTCGGATTTATTCGAGGATTTATGAAGGAAAGGATAGTCGAAGTTGTATTTATCGAAGGCGACGTCATCGGAACCGGGGACGGACGCCCGAGCGACGGCGGCTGCTGCTGGTGACTGGTGTCAATTGGCACTCGACATCTTTAATCCCCTCCACTCCCGCGCAACTAAAGAATTCCGCACTCTTCTTCACCTTTTCCCAAGCTTCCAAACTTCTCCGCGCGCCATCACCAACTGCAGCCGCTTTTTGGTGGATTTCATCGACGCAGCGAGAATTTCGGCTGCAGGCTCCACAAAGGCGCTCGTAATGATGTTTGCTCAACACCGTTACGTCGCTCAGTTAACGCTATGTACGAACTTCATAAATGCTTTTTGTAGTTCTTTGCTGTGTGCATTTTTTGCTCTGTTCGCTGTTTCTTTGCTCTGCCGAAGCTTTTCTCGAACAGAAGTTTCTTTGACCATCATAAAATTCCACAGCACGTTGAGAGATCTCGATGAAGAGTGTGAGAGAGAGAGCAAGAGAGTGTGTAAACTTATTGCTCGTGGAAGAGAAGATGGCAAGCGGAGGCAAGTGTTTGTGGCTGCTGCTTTTGTGTGCTCTGAGTACATAAAAGTTGTTCGAGAGTATTTTTCACACCTACAGCCAGTGGTTCGTTGGCGTCGTCGTTGTTGTTGTTGTTGTTCTCCTTCCTCCAACTCGTTTTGCTCTCATTGCAATGAATCGTGGTTGGGTTTCGTTTTGTCGAAGCGAAACGTCGGCATTCGCTGCGACGCGTCTGTAAGTAGCTTCAAACACACACACCATTCACGAGGCTCTATGGGGAAGAGAGTGAGTATGAGAGCAAGTGTTTTATAACAACAACAATGTCGTTATGTACGCAGCTCAGCTTAAATCCATGTACATTTTTATATAAACACGAAGCTTTAAATATTCACGAGTTCATGAATCGAGTGTAGATCTGGTTTTTTGCCTCGTGTTCATGTTTGTTTGTATGCATCTCAGTCCAACTGGCAGAAAAGTTAATCCAATTAGATTTCTTGTTCTGTTGTATTTTTGCCAACTTTCAGATTGGAATTTTTGCTGCTGAGGAATGTTAAGCAGCACTTCGAGCGTGGTGAATTACATACAAAAGAGAATCTGCAGTGAGAATCTCTGTTGAGTTATCAGCATGCATTTTATTTGTGTGTTGCTGTTTGTGTTGTGTTGTGCTGTGTTTGTGTTTGCGTGTGGAGTGTTTTATGTAAATCAACATCAGCGTCAGCGTCAGGGTTGCACAAAGTGTAAACGGCTCGCCACTCTTGATGTTTAATTAACTTGCAGCAGGAGCAGCATTAATCGAAACAACGACGAACACGCTGCAGAAGGGAAAAGTTAATAAGGATGTGTGAAAAGCAAAGTGCATTCCATGCATTTGCAACACGCTGCTGCGGCTGTTGCAATTGTTTCCACTCTGCAACACACCTGAGCGTGAAACAGCAGCAGCAACAACAGCAACATCGCCAACAAAATGGAGACGAGCAACAACAATAAATGATGCTTTGCGTCTGTGTGGATGCAGCAAACACACTAAAAGTTAATCCTTCAATGGAATTTAACGCAGAGATGATTAAACAAACAGAGAGAAGACAAACAGACAGACAGACAGACAGACGACTGATTGAGCGACTGACTTCGTGTCTGGACCGATTCATTGGCAGCCAGCCACACAACGCAACCACGCAGACGTCGGCTGTGCGTCGCTCCACTCCAAATTTTAATCAACTAATAAATTGCGGCCATGAAATTCGGAGCTGACTGAACGAACAACGTGGAAAAAGAGGAAATCGGAGGCTGGGAAACTCGAAAAACTGAAGAAAGAAGCGAGCAGAGGCCGAAATCGAGAAAGGAATCGAAATGAAGGCTTCAAATGAAGTGAATACTTTGAAAATTAGTAAATAATAAAGAATGCAATCATCATCATCATCATTGCAATCATCATTAGCAGAGAAAAACGATTTATTGCATTTAAATATCATCTGAAAAGCAGGAAAAAACGTTTTTTAAGAATTTTTAACAATTTTTTCATGTTTTTCATGCTTTAAAAAAATCTTTGGCAGCCGCCCTCGTCCACTGCTTCTACTTTTCTGCTTCCCCGCCCGTCACCATTCCCTAACCTCCACCAAACTTCCTTTAATCGTTGCATGAACACGTAAACGACGCAGCGGTCGGCGTCAGCGTCTGCGACTCACTGCATTTTTAGCGAGCTTAATTGATTTTTCTCCTTGAGCAGTTCTCGAAAAAAGCACAGGAGGGGTCCAAGAAGAAGAAGAAAAGGGGAAAAATAAGAAGTGGCAAGAATAAAGAGATGGAAACTGTGAAAAGAGTGGAAAAATGAAAGGAATTAAAGGACGAACGGTGAAAAGCAGCCGATTTACAGTTAAGAAAGAAGAAATACAAAGGAAGAAAAGGAAGAAAGAAGGAGTAGGAAAGGATGAGGAAGGAGGAGGAGGAAATGAGTTTCGGTTTCTGTTCAAAGCGACGCTCGAAAAGAACGCAGACATCCTTTGAAAGGGAGGCTTAAGGCGCCATTTATTATGGATGAATGCTTCAATGACTTCCACTATCCACACTCCACAAATCCCCCTTCCCCTCATCCACCCCCTCAACCGAAAGCATCACGCATTATTTACACGCTGTCGATGATGACGTGTTCAAGAAGTCTGCTCAGAAATGGAGCGAATTGCTATGGTGTGTGTGCTGTGTGTGTGTGTTGGATGTGTGCGAGGGCGGCAAACAGACTCACTGATTGAAGGCAGCGGAGCAACTGCAGTCGGACAGTCGGCATTCAAGCTAAAGTTCACGAAGCACCTTGAAACGCCGAACACTGCATCGGCATTCATTGCAGCCATTCATTCGCTTCATTTGCTCGTGAGTGGCTCTCGCGCGGCTTTCGTAGGCGCGTTTGAGTGTGTGCAATGCGTTTGCCAAGCGATGAGGAGAGAGAGTGAGTGAGAGAGGAGAGAGAATGATGAGCAGAGGCGTCGAGGAAAGCTTTCAATGATCGTACAAGGAGAAGAGTTGAGATTTTTTGCTGTTGTTTGTTGCTGCTGTTAATGATTGCCGCCATTCATAGAAGCGACTTGATTATGTTAACGCTGATAATGAACACGATGATGATGATGCTGATTACGTGTGTAATTACGTTCTTTTGATTTAGTGTTTGTTCAGTTGCTGTTGTTTATGCATTTGATTCATTTTTTTGATTGTGTTTTTTCAACCTTTGGTGTTGGTGTCTGCTCTCGCACCTCGAGTGTTGACCTGCTCCGTGTTTGGTTTTCAAGTTTTACAAGTGCACAAAAACAACAACAACAACAACCAAGCTTTTGAGCATCATTCAACGCAGCGGAGATTCAAAAATAAAGAAAAAAATCATATAAAAAGCGAATGATTTGCAGTTCTTTTTTAACTTTTTCTTCTGCGTCATTGGCGAATATTTTTGCATAAATCGACATCAGTTTTTATAGATTACAACAGCGTGTGTCTGTCTTTTAATCAAGCGACAAATTCTGCTTTTAATTGCAAATTTTTCTTTCGTTTTTTCGGGTAGTCATCTGTCTGCCTCTCTATCGCACACACACACGCTCGCAACACGTTTGGCTTTCCTTCACTTTAATGGAAAGCAGCAAAAACTGCATTTATTTATTTGAAACTTGCAAAGTTCAACTTTTTAAATTATTTACTTCTTATTTATTATGTTTTTTCTACTATCATTCACTTCACTTCGCTCAAGATTCAGTAAAATTCTTGTTTCTATTTTTAGTGTCGCTTACAAAACAAAAATTATTTTTATTGTCAAGAAAATGATGAGAAAAATTCGGGAAAAGCAAGGCGCTTCTTTATTATCTACTTTGATTTTCTTATTTTTATTGCTTTCACATTTTTGTCGCTGTTTCATGTTCATTGTTCATGTTACTTTGTTAAATTTCCTTCTTTTTTTTGTTTTATTTTCTCACTTCTCGACTTGGCTTTCATTACCACAGCGATTCAACTTCTTTCAGCTGCTGGGCGACGCCACACGCAGCTACATGAGGTCGTCCTCAAAGCAAGCAACTCAGCGATCACTCGTTTATTAGTCGTTTGAGTGCAGTTGGCGGCTTGATGCTGAATGTAACAAGAAACAGTTTTAATTTAGTGAGAGAATTTTTGAAATGTGCTTTACTAATGTTGTTGTTGTTGTTGTTCTTATTACTTTTACAGCTTTAATAGCTTTTCACTGCTGCCGATTAACGCTGCTTCGCTCTCTTTCAAAGCGCAGCTTTGAGAACTGCGCCATAAAAAGCGAGCAACGTGATCAAGTGTAGCGCTTTCTGTCTGTTTCTTGTTGTTGTTGTTGTATTTACGCTTTATGCTGCTGTTGCTGTAATTGTTATAATTCAGAGTTGGTTTCTTTTTCTTATTTAACTTATGTCGATTTTTTTTCTATTTCTGTCCCATTTTCTGATGCTTTTTCGTTTTTACTTCAAGTCGATGTTGTAAATGTTGTTGTTCTTATTAATTTCGCTTGCATTTTGAGTGTTTTTTTGTGTGGGTTCCTTTTCTTATAGCGACAACAACAACACTGAATTTAATTCTGTTGACATCATTCGGCCCGAGGAGAGTCTTCTTCGCACGCCAACGATCGGCGATAGAATTGCGAGTCGAGACACTTTACAACGACACCCCCCACGCCCACCCATCACTGTCCCCTTCTGTTGCTGAAAAGTTTCTGTGTCTGTTTATGTTGCTGTTTCCCTTTTATTGTGTTTTCGGGCATCTTATGGGTGGCTTTTGGGCTTTCTTCCTCTGCGCTTCGCCCTCTTCTATCCCCTCCATGAGGATGTCAACAACAGCGACGGCGTTGGTGTGAATTTTGTGTACTTTAAGCCACTCCTACGTTTTTGTTGCGAGCGCGTTAAGCGATGCGGATTGGTGTCCCTCAGCCAATCGTTTGTGTAAATATGTGACGCGTCTCCTGCCACGACATCAGCCCAACAGTCCCCCACGCCTCTTTCCATGGGTCTTTCTCCATCTCCATCCATGCTCCCCAGAACTCAACTTCGTCGATGCTTCCATCATCAACGTTGACGACGGCGTTGAATGAATGGCGACTTTCCAGCCTTTTTTCTCACTAGCTTCCTCTTCCTCACCTTCTTCTCCTCCTTTTCCTTCTTCTTCTTCTTCGTCGCCTTCTTCGTCTTTTGTTGGTTGTGTCTTGAGTCACACGTTTTACCTGTTTTTATTGTGCTTCAGCCGCGGTGAGGGCTGCGAGTGGGTTGCGTTTTACATATACAAACATAAATACATATGTACATAAACACAGATACGTGGATGCATGTGTGTGTGAGTCTTTCTGTTCTGTATCCGCTTCTGTACTCATTTTGCTCCTTCATTTGACCATTTTTCTTGCAGTTGTTGTCGCTTTTGTCTTTTTCTCGCTTTTCCCCACTTTTCCTCATCCTTTTCCTCTTGTTTACTCTTTGCTTTTTCCCTTCATTCCTTGTTGCTGTTGTTGTTGGCGTCCAGAGTTTCCTTTGTTGCCGCGGGAGCTCGTCTGCTCGGCCAATTCGAGTGCTGAAAAAGTTCTCGCGTTCGGCGTTGAGCCTTTTGTGTGCTTAATTGTTTGTGAACTTCTATTCAGCACTTTTCCGGTATGAGAATGAGTGAGGAGGACGAGGAGACGGAGACGGAGAGGGCGAGGATTGTGCGATGTCCGTCAGAAGATGGAAAACGTCGCCGCTTTGTTTATTTTCGCGGCTGGCGTTGCTTTTCCGGTCGTCCTCATGACGCAGCACAGAAGACAACAACAACAACAACAAAAACCAAACAGAGTCAATCTATTGTCATTATTTCCAACGCTGCCAACAAAAGAAGAGAGTCGACCTCCCATTCATCTCCTTCTCTCCCGTCTCATCGTGTATTCCTCCTCTTCTTGCTCCTCTTTTCAATCCACACACACACACACCCATGAAGAATGACTTAATTGAACTTTCTCAGATTTAAATTAATTGGCAACACGCAAGCTTCATGCAAGACTTTTCTGAATTCCCCGCAAATTCTGTGGTTCGTCTGATGTTAAACGTTATAAAAGGCAATTCATTAATATGCAGTTCTGCAGTCAACCAGCGGCGTCACTCGGACCCATTTCCAGAAGCACCGATGGACGATAAAATCCACGCAATATTTGAAAAATTGCTCAATAGTAAATCAATTAATGTTAAAAGAGGAATTCAAAGGAGATTTTAGGGGGCAATTTGAGGGTCTTGGAACCACCAAAAAAAGAGAAAAAAATGAAATATATGAAAATATTTCTTAAAACTTTTTCCCCGCCCACTCCACCACGCCTTTCGTATTGAAAAAAAAAACTAGATCCTCGCGAGAGTATTTCTAAATATGGGTCTGAATAAAGTTTTTGCTTTTTATATGTGTTTACACGGAGTTTTTCCTTAGATAAATACAATGATAGAAACCCATTTCTTGGAACAGATCCATAGATAAAATGGCTCCTTTATAGATCCATGACTTAATAAAATACGAACCTAAATCCGTGTTTTAAAGCTCAAATGTCCCAGAAGCAGAAATCCATTTAAAGGTCTCGAATTTTATCCCTATATTAGCTTAATTAACCTTAGTCAGTAGGTCGTCCCTAAGGATCCCTGGTACTCATTGCAATACAGACTCATGGAGCTGCTTTTGCTTGGAGTAGACCCACGTCCATGTGGGTCTGTCTTCAACAAGCTGGAGCTGTACAGCTTGAGAATTGCAGTTGCAATGCTTCTTACCGACGAATTTTACCCTTAAATGGAATAAAGACTACATTATAGCCAATTCGAGGGAGTGAAATTGGAGGTTTCGCTTCGGTATCCTAAAAAAGGGGCCACAGAGCAATACAAAAGTGGATCCAAGGAATTCGAGTGCTGATTTTAGTTGTACAAACAAGGATTCTATTATTTTCTTTATACATATTAATATAAAAAACTCCTTGATATTATATAGAAATTAAGGGAAAAGCTTCTGCTAAACCTTCTGGTGGTGTCCTTTGGAAAAAGACTCTTAGCGATGTATTTAAAGTCCAAGCAACGAAATAATGAGACATCTTTGATAAAGTGTTGAAGATGAAAGCATTCTAAGGTACCCCTAAAAGAGATCAGGAAGAAGGAAGAAGGAAAATATACAATCAACAGAAGGGTAACAAAATGTCTTCTCGAGGAAAACACATTCTTGAGTGAATCTGAAAAAAGTTATCAGCGAAAACTACAAGCAACAAACTTCAAGCATCTTTCAAATGAAAGCCTCTTCAGATAAAGACACCGACGGACGGACAGATGGACAGACAGACAGACGGATAGACAGGCAGGCAGACTTTTTTTGCCAGTCTCGAAAAAAGCTGCTGGTTGCCAAAAACTTTTCGCTCCAACAGAACAAAAGGCAATAGAAGAAAAACACGATAAAGAAGATGAATACGATGAAGGTGGAGGGAAGGAGGTGGGAAGGGAAAGGAGGATAAGAGGGGGAAACTATAACTTGGCATGTCAATTTGTTAGTTTTCAAGTAAAATGGATACAAGAGAAGAAAAACAGGAACGAAAAAAAGGGCAGAAGGAAGAAAAAGGCAGAAGGAAGACGACATTTGACGTAAGGATGGAAAAAAACAAGCAGAAAAGAAGCGTGATGGCGAAGGAAGCTGAAGAAGCGTGAAACAGGAGACTGAAGACTATCTGCAGGCGATAGAAGCATCGAGGACGCGAAAAATGAACCTCGGAGGGTGGGTGAAGGCGGGAAAATATTGAAGAATCTAGAAATTACACGAAGAGGGGAAAAAACAAAAAATCCCGCATGAAAAGCAACAGAATCGATGATTTCTTGACGAGTTTTTTCTTTAGACGAGCAGCTTCTGGCCTGAAAAGTCTTTGCCAAGATTTAAGCGTGTACTTATACGTTTCCCCTCGATCCTCCTCCTCCTCCCTCCCCTCCTTCTCTATCTTCGCCGCCAAATAATCATCTAAATCAAGCGAACACACCCGAAAAATAGCGCAGAAGTGACACCAACAGATATCGAAATAGAAGCGATCCGCCGCCCTCCCTTCGACAACCCCTCAGCCCCTGTCCAACACTCAATGTATAGCGATTACAATGGGTGCGGGGCGGGAGGCAATGGGTCCTTTTTATCGCTTCGAGGGTGGATTTCGAACTCAAATCCACTTAAATTTAATTCACTCACTTCGCGTCTGTTGGAAGCTTTCATTTGTTGTTGTATTCACTTAGTTTCGCATTGAAATGAATGCGTCGAAGGACGGACAATGACAGAAGAAGAGGAAGCAGCAGAAGCATCACCCAAAGTAAATTCGATTGATAAATGAAACGCAATCGAATGCGTCACGCATCCCACGAGGATAACAACGAAAGAGGACGTCGAGAGTAGAGCGAAAGGGACGGCGATAGAATGTGGGAAGGGGAAGGAGAGTGAAGAGGACGGAATGTTGAATGTTAAGGACAAACGATAGACGAACAAAGGAAAAGTAATGAAAAACAAAAGAATCGCTTTCATTTGAAGCTGAATTCGAGTCTCGAGCAGCCGATGACTCAACTTCACGAAAGGCCACGAACTCCCCTTTTTTGGCCACGAACAGAAACACTTTCGGCAGATTGGAAATCGCAATAAAAGTTTTGCGATAACGCGTTTTCATTTTCATTTCATTGCTCGTTCTGATGCACCGACGCACGAACAGAAGCACCCTGTATTTGTATGTGTATCTGCCGCACTTTGACCCCCTCCCCCTTCTTCCACCAAAATCAAAATCTGTTGAGTTGCATTCGCGTCGTCGCTAAAATTGAGTTTCATTCAAGTATCGACGTCGTTAAGAGAGGCGAAATTCTGTTTTCCCCGTCCTCTTCTCCCTTTCGCTCTTCCCGCCACGCCCACTTCGTTCATCATTGAACTGAAATGATGGCAACGCTTGAAACCGGCCGGAATAATTTTATTGGCATTGAAATCAACTTCATCAACGATGATGATCAAGCTTTTTAAAGCTTAAAGCTGCCGCCCAAATTGAGTCGTGAACTAAGTCTGCCGAGGTACTCGGAAAACCCATAACACTCAGTAAATTCGACCTGGAGTAGAGCAAAGTACAGTCCAACCGCGTTAATGTGAACATCGAAGGAGTTTTTCACCATTGAAAGTTGTAAGAATTATTTCAATAATAAAACTAAGGGAAAAACTGCAAATCCAGATTTCGATAATCCATTGATGACTTTACAATTCATAATTTCTGGAGAAATTAACTGTTAAGATAACATAAAAACCGCCAATAAAAGGATTTTCACCGCATTCAGCCACGTTTTTGGCTCAGCGTGTGACCAA
This sequence comes from Thecophora atra, assembly GCA_937620795.1. Classification (NCBI taxonomy): domain Eukaryota; kingdom Metazoa; phylum Arthropoda; class Insecta; order Diptera; family Conopidae; genus Thecophora; species Thecophora atra. The sequence continues at coordinate 21,181,660 of OW569397.1, read as the reverse complement.
GTTCGGTTTTTATAGCGTCAACGTTATCGTTATTGTACTGTAAATGAACTAAAATCACTGACCATACAACATATAGACAGCTAAAAGTCCACTTTTTCTGTACTACAAAGCTTTCAGTAGCCTGGGTCCCAAAAAATTTCTTACTCTCATGTGCTCTTTTACCGTGAAATTGTTTTTGTTTTACCAGTGCTCCTGACTCGCTATTGTCTCATTCCCTCCAGTTACGAAAAAAGCATGCGTATTCTCTTCCGCAACTAGTGGGATCTAGATCGCGCTCATTACTTTCGCTCTTCTTTGCATATTCATATTTTATGCGTATGTGTTCCTGATTGTGTGTGTGCTTAATTTCTTGCATTCAAATTATTTGTGATATTGTCGATTTTTAAAGGTTTTCAAGTAAGTTCTCTTCTTCTTGTTTACGTTAGCAAAGGGATCATTTGTGTCGGCATACCGGAGACTTTTATACTCTGCAAGGCTGGAGATTAGCGAAGTGTTGTAAAACTAAAATATTTCCATTCTAGAATTTATTGCAATTTATCATTTATAGTAAAGAAATGCTGTAATTACCAAAATTACTTGAATTAAAATTATTCGTACAATTCAATTAAATTTTCTAAATGCATAGTAGAAGAATAGATCTAGAAAACCAAATTTATGTATTAAAATAAACAATTCCTTTATTATATTATAATTTCAATGTTCGGAAACATAAACACTGGTTTCTAGAATGGAAATATATTCTTTTTATATGCATTCTCATATATAAAATCTTATAGAGTACACAATCTGACACGGTATGCCGACTCAATTAGGCCCTTTCCACGGCAAACAAGAAAACTTCTTCAAAATAATCAAAAACTCAAGAAAAGCAAAAATATTATGAATGCAAGAAATTCAGCACACATACAATGTATAAAATCAGGAACACACACGCATAAAATATGAATATGCAAAGAAGAACGAAAGCAATGAGCACGATCTGGATCCCACTAGTTGCGGAAGAGAATACACATGCTTTTTTCGTAACTGGAGGGAATGAGACAATAGCGAGTCAGGAGCACTGGTAAAACAAAAACAATTTCACGGTAAAAGAGCACATGAGAGTAAGAAATTTTTTGGGACCCAGGCTACTGAAAGCTTTGTAGTACAGAAAAAGTGGACTTTTAGCTGTCTATATGTTGTATGGTCAGTGCTAAAATCGATCGGCGTGTGACTGGCCACAAAATTCCCAACAATTTTCAGTTGAAACAACGCAATTGTAATCCTTATGAAGGAAACTCTTAGTACAACGCCTGATCCCGAAAATAGATCAATGAAAGATCAGATCAAGTTGAAGATCAAAGAAACGGACTGGTGATGTATCTTTTTCTGACTTATGTATGATACAAATTTTGGTTCTTAGACCCTTTTGAAATCAGTGATAAATGACCCATTTTAACAACGAATTTTCCCACACCGAGCTCATTACCTCACCCCGAGAAACTTCCTTCCGCTGAGAAGGCGGACGGACGGATCGAAAGACGGACGGAAGGCGCTGCTGATGCTGATTCCGAGTTCGATGACGGGGCGCACTTTTCGCAAGGGCGTCCATCGAGCGCTGTTTTCGTCTTTATGCGAATGGAGACGGTGTTCGATGGGTTTCCTCCTTCCTCTTCCTTCCCCTCGTCCTACTCCCTAATTTGATGGCTTTTGCTTTGGCGCTGACGGTGTTTGAATTCTGTTGATGCGGCGAAATCGTTTTCGACGTTTTGATTGCGTTGTTTGCTTGGTTGGTTGCGTCGTTGGTGGCGCGCAAGCAGTGAAAGTGGTTGAATACGGAGGGGGCGGAGCGGTGGGCGAGGGGTTTTTCAAGTAACTACTCAGCTCTACGAGTACGTGTTTTAATCCCATTTCGTCGATTGCGGAATCAGGAATCAATTACTTATTTAATCAAAAGAATTTATACGCTGACAGCGTAAAGAACAGAAGAGAATGGAAATAATGGAAAGGAAAGAAGTGAGAAGCACTCGAAGAAGTTATCGGAGGTGAAGAAGAAGAAGAAGAATAAGAAAAGAGTCTTCGTGGATTTCGGAGAACGTTACGAAGTCAGTTTTAATTAAACAACACCCAGAATTTATTTAGCGCTGTTTTTCATTGATTTACGTTGGTGATACACGCAGCAAAGGATCCTTAAAAACCTCCTTAGGCCGTCCTTTGAAGTCCTTTCGAAATCAAAACGAATGCGTCTAACAAAATCAAGTTGACTCTTCATTGGAGAGAAACAAGGATCCAACAAAGAGATGTGTTATTTCAAGAATCGTTCAAATCCCAAAATTTTCATTTTGCGATGTCTTGAAGATAGAGAAGTTTTGCGAATACCTCATTTAATAACCACAGTACTTTAATAATGACTTTTCTTAACCACGATGGTGATGATGATGAGATTCTTTGGATGATTTCTTGCCAGAATTCCTAGCAGACTTCGATAATTATGTTTGGATAGATATAATCACAGTTTTGGTGGACTCAAGGGATTTTTACAAAAGGTTTTTCTACAAATTTTAATTTCGAAGCTCCCACATCTGAGGCTTTTGTAATAGATTTTTTAGAATTAGGTACTTGAACACTTAAACAGGTCTTTAAAGGATTTTTATTCAGCAAGATTTTATTAAAAATGTAGTTGAAATAATTATATAGACGCGGTATTACCGGGTTATCTATAATATTTGAGAGATTCATGCTCTCTGCTATTGTTGAGCATTACTTCAAAGAGTTTTTATTTACTTAAATTCTAATAAAAGTCTAAGTTAACCTTAAAGGTCTTTAATAAACTTGAGGACAAAAACACGATCGTGTAAAGCTCTAATTGGACCCTAAAGTGTTTCTAATAACCTAACATCTGAGGCTTTTGTAATAGATTTTTTAGAATTAGGTACTTGAACACTTAAACAGGTCTTTAAAGGATTTTTATTCAGCAAGATTTTATTAAAAATGTAGTTGAAATAATTATATAGACGCGGTATTACCGGGTTATCTATAATATTTGAGAGATTCATGCTCTCTGCTATTGTTGAGCATTACTTCAAAGAGTTTTTATTTACTTAAATTCTAATAAAAGTCTAAGTTAACCTTAAAGGTCTTTAATAAACTTGAGGACAAAAACACGATCGTGTAAAGCTCTAATTGGACCCTAAAGTGTTTCTAATAACCTAAGATAAAATGGTTCTACAATCAGTGGACCTTTACCAGGATTGTCTATGGACAATACCTGAAAAACCTTCAGAGAACTTGTATAGACCCATTCAGAGAATATTTAAAGAACATCTAAACCCTATATTTTATAAAATATGAAGAACATATGGAGAACATTCATAGAATTTCTAAAGAACTTCCCGACAACATCTCAAGAAATATATTGATCATCTAGAAAATTTTCAGCGAACATCCATTTTTTGTTTAGAAAGAATTATGGTCACTATTCTAACTTCGTTGGTTCAGTGTAGAAATTATCCAGAGAACATCTAGAGAAGATTCAAAGAACAGCTAGAGCAATGTAACGAACCTCAAGGCAGCATCCAGAAAACGCCCAAGTTTGTCTATAAAGGTACATCCTCCTCACAATCGTTTGAATAGGGTTTGATATTGACTCGAAAGGATTGAAAACGACACCAGAAGAAACGACACAAGATACAACCGTCCCTTATATTAATGTGTCTCAAGTTATATTCCATATTTATATTCTCTATTCGATATTCTAAATACACTGTTCTATAGAAGTATTCTATATTTCTAGATACATTCTAGCCTACTTCTCTAATGGACGTAATTTTAGATGTCTTTATACAATCAATAATTAAATTATTCGAAGTGAAGACGCTTTAAAATAAGAGCTCTTTCAGATATCCTTTTTATATGAATTAGTAGACGATCTATTGAAGTATTTTTCGAGGGGATTTTGCAGGGACGAAAGGGTAATTTATTTCACCGAGAATTTAGCATGGATATGGACGATACTTCAAACTTCGAGATCGCTTCTATTATAATTGATAATCGATTTCGACTGAATTCTTAACCAAGAAAACCTTGCGAAGTCGAAATGCTTCTATAGTGAAATTCAGAAATTTTAACCTATTTCAGATTTCGATTTTTTGCTTTTGTTGATTTGTTGTTTCTTTCACAGTTTATCAAGTTTTTTTATTCTTGTTTTTGCTGCTTTATTGTCCATTTATTTAGCATTTTCGCATATCTGCTGTTGTTGTTGTTCATTTTACACGGTTGCATTCATTCTGGTGCAGCCGATTGAAATTATTTATCAATCATGTTTAAAATCTTTGTTTTTGGCTTTTGTTCAGTTTGCACTGTTTCCAGCCTCCGCCCCCTTCCACCGCCCACTCATAATTGAATTTACTGTGTTATTGTTTTGCGGCGCATATGTTTTTGTGAGAAATTTCAACAGCTGATTGACTCGGAATGCAATTGATTCGGACATCCATTGAAATTCTGTTCTTGCACTCAGTGGAAAATCCCTTCGAGTTTATTAAAACAGAAGAGAGGGAGAAATAATTCGAGGTGACATTCAAATTGAAAAACCATTCAGAAAAACAAAAAAAAAAGGCAAAGAATTTCAAGATAAAACTTATTTACATCAATAAAAATAATAATAACAATAATAGAAAAATGAATTCCAGAATTTTAATAACAATACAATAACAATAATAATAATAAAATTATAAACAAACATAACATTTCGTAAGCAATTAAAAATTAATTTTAAAATAAGTTATTTAAAAATATTTAAATAATTAAAAATAAAGAATTAAATTGAACTCATTAAATTAATTATAAAAAAGAAAAAAATAACTCTATTCAAAAAAAAAATTTAAATTTCAATTAAACTTTATTTTAAATTAAATTTGTACATTGATTTTGAAAGATTCCTTTCAGTTTATTAAAATTGAAATAAAATGAATTAAAATAATATAAAACAGAATTAAATAATATGAAATGAATTAAGGAAGAAATCATAAAAAATATATATAAAACAAAATAATAAAAATACATAGCATAAACACATGTATAGTATGTACATAATAATGAAAGTTAAATATGTATATTAAAGATACTCGGATAACTAAAGACTCAAAGAGAATAAAACATGTGCGCAATAAATGAAATGAAATAAAATTCAATTGTAATTCTGCTTTTTTAGTTTATCTTTAGTTTATCCTATCTTAAAAAATTTCATAAATTAATGTCAAAATAAATTAAATAGAAAACAAAATTGCCAATAAATTAATAGAAAATAAAATGAAATAAAAAGAGGAAAACTTCGCTTCACTCGCATAGAAATACTTTAGAATTTTGTGCTTCTTTTAGTCAAAGAAGAAAAGAAAGAAAAGAAAAGAAGATTTAAAAGGAAAACAAAAACATTTTAAAAGAAATCTTCGTCTTAACATTATTCAGCAGGATTTGTATTTTATTGTATTCATTTGCTTTTTATTCTTAATTGAATTATGTTTTTCCAACACAGTCCATGCCGAACTTTAAGAATTTATTACAAAAAGAAGAAATAATCATCAACGATTCATTTTCTCACGGCTTTTTCAACCTTCGAAGGAGTTAGAAACGAATTCCCAAGGATTTAAGAAACTGAAAACGAACTGAAAACCATGGAGTGATATTTAAAAAGGTCCTTAGAAAACCCAATTTCGCAGAATTACCACTGTTTACAGGCAATTTTTTGAAGAGAAGATCTCGAAAAGTTATTAACATGATTAGAAACGTAAATTTTCTTCGATTTATTGGACTTTCAAACGCATTTAAAGACGTTTTGAGTTTCAAATTGAATGATTTCCCAGTGAAAAGCTGTTATCCATCGATTGGAGACCTTTTTTCCATATTAAATACAAACCTAGAAGCGTTTTTCTTTGCTTTACAAACACTTGTTTTCCGCGAAAATGTTTAAAAACGTTCACACCAACGAAAATCCTCTTTAAACTCAGGAATTTTTCAATATTTTTACAATTGAAACATTGAAATTTGTTATTTTATATAATTCAATATTTATTTTTCCTTCTGTTGTTGACACTGAAACATTGATTTTTTTCTTTTCTTCCTCTTTTTCTAGTATATTTTTCCACTTTTTATAAATTTTTCCACCTTTTCCACTTCACTTTTTATTTAATTCTTGTTTTTAAAGTTATTTTTTCACTATTTATGTAAAAGTTTTGCGTATTGTAATTTATTTTATGTGATCCTTCGTTTGCGCGAAGATTTTTTGCGATGTTTTTTGCGAAAACGCGACGGCAAAACTACGCACGGACGCTCGACGCTGCGATGTCACCGCTGACAGACGGACCGAAAATCAAGTCGCAACGCGATGGGAAACGAGCCTCAATCACGCCACGAAATCAACGGCCAACACGAAGCACGAAACTGTGACAAAGAAGTGAGCAGCGATGGCGATGGGGCTGTCTGCGGTGTCGCCTCGGCGTCGCCCTCTGCTCGCGGTCCACAATCCAATCCGTTCGATCAATTCGAAGCCGTTTGGCTTCATTTGTTCGTTGCCTCGCAGTCAGTCGCTTCGCTCGCCGCAACGTGTTGGATGGAAGCGCGCTGCATTCGCCGTTCGCCGTCGAATGTGACTAAAGACACGCCGCGAGATTCACGTCGCAGATACAAGCAACGTGCGCCGCTGTCGTCGACGCTTGCGGCGAGGGGAGGCGCGAAATGAAAGTGCAGCAAAAGCAAAAGCAACGCGAATTCGCAGCATTCGAAGTCGAAAAAAGCTGCCGATGAACTGAGTGACCGACTCGCAGCCGCAGATGCAGCGAAGCAGGCAAAAACACACACAGACGCACACTCACACTCATGAACACTCGTAGAAAACACAGCCACAAGCGCATGAAGCAGCAGCGAGAGCAGCGATGCGCTGTGATTTCATGTACGTCGCTGCTGCTGCGATGGCGGCTGTTGAAAAGCAACAACAAAAGCGACACGAAAAGGACTTGGAAAGCGATGGAAAAGCTCCGAAATGAAGACAAAAACAACGGCGCGTCAACGTGGACACGTTTCGGTGTAGCTGCCGTCGACGCAGCGTGAGTCGGGAGCAACACCCAACGGAGTCGATGTCGCTGTCGCTGTCGCTGTTGGTGTTTCTGTTGCTGTTTCCATCGCTGTTGCTACTCTCTGAGAAACTGTTGCTTGCTTTTTCAACATGGCGAGGACAACAACAACAACAGAAAAGGCGGCAATTAACTTGTGCAGGCAACAACAACAACAACAACGCGTCTGCAAGAAGATTTTGAAGAAAATCTTAGAAAAAAAACATCAACTGATGCAAAAGAAAACTCTTGAAACTTCTTTAAGCAGCTTTTTATATTTTTACATGATTTTTTGCAGCTTTTCGAAGCAATTCTGAAGCAGTTTTAAAGCGATTTTCGCTTTAAAATTAATCAATGAATAGAAACAATCGCAAGAATTCATGGAGAAGCCGTAGCGAAACGTAGACAAGCGAAAACACACTCATCGAAGCACTCAATCGACTGACTTTTGAATGTTTTGAGTTGCTGCTCATCTTTTCGACACTTTCATGAAGTCCTTGGAGCAGATGATCGACAGTTGCATAACATAAATTTTATTTGTTCGAAATTCTTAAGTTAACAGATGTAAAACTTCAGTTTTGATGCTAAAAATGAAGCTTAAATGAAGATTAGAATAAAAAAAGAACTCAAATAAAAAAGAAATCTAAGTCAGACACATTTCCAATTAGAGTTGTATAACAAGAAAAAAAGTAGCTGCCGATCAGCAAAATTTAATTCGTGAAATAAACGAATAAAATAATTCAACCAAAGTTCATTTTTATAATCACGATTTTCTTAAATAAGGAATATTTTCTAAGACAAAAAAGGATTTGCGATGTGACGATGTCATTTTTATTTTATTAACTCCGTTATTCGTAGCAATTTTTGCATTTTTTTGTTTTAAAAAATCCACTGCGAATAAAACTCTGTTGGAAATTATTAAATAATTAAATTTTAATTTATTTTTCATGCTTTTGTAATTTTTCTCTTATTGTTATAATTCTTATTACATATTTGAATTTTACTTTTTTTGCTTATCTTTTTTTCTATTGGTTGAAGTTTCGGAACTAATTAATTCATTGTTAAATTGAATTTTGATCAGAAAAACATCTTCCGAGTGATCGTTATTCAAATATATATTCAATAAAATCCAATGCATCCACAACGAGTCGCTCGCGGAAGTGATTTTTGGCTGAAGGATTCATTAAATCCTTGGATTCTTTCTTTATAAAGCGTCTGATGATCGAACAAAATTTGATTCTGTGTAAAGTGTTTATTATTAACTTAATTAAAAGCTATATATTTATTAAAAAAACTAAAACTTAAGTGAAATTCAATGTTTTGTTTCGAAATATAAGTTAATTTAATTTTTATTGTTTTTATGTTGTGTATTTAATAAAGAATTAATTGCATTCATTCCATTCATGTATTTATTTAATTGATTTACTTATTACAATGAACATTAAGACATTTGATTTGCTTTTTTTCTAATTTTAATATATCATTGATGTATACTTTGTATAAAATGATGAAATCGGTGAATAAATTCAAAAATTTTCAATTATTAAGTATAATTAAGGGAATAACGAATGTATTCCGTAATGTAATGTATTTCATTAATTGAGACTTGAAATAATATAGAAATTAGATACTTCTCCGGATTTTCTGCTTTTCCGCTGAAAATCCGTTGTTCTAGGCCCTCCTAAGGAATTTAAAAGGCTTTAAATCACAAAAGTGATAAAAAAGAACTCAGTTTAAACTTCCTAAAAATCATTTCGCAATCAGTTTCTGGAATTGTTTTTTGCTTTATTCAAGTTCAAGATGTTGAATCAATCTTTAATTGTTATTAATTTTAAATATTACTTTATTTATTATGCTTTAACCAAATTAAATTGATTTTTTTTCATTAATCAAACATTGATTTGAAGCGTTTTTCATTCCTTTTTCTAAGTTCTACAGGTTTTTAAATATGTACCTAATTTTTTATATTTTCAGTATAAGAAACCTTAAAATTTTTTTCTAAAAACACTCCAATCGCTAACTAAAACATTTTTCAATTGTTTATTACAAAATGGAGCCTCGTTAAACATTTGCTTTCATCTTCGATTTTCGACAATTTCCCGAAGAAGCATTAAAAACTGAACTATTGTTACTTTCAGGCATCGATTTTACATTTAATTTACAATTAATTTACATTAATAAAACAGAAATTTCTTGAATTAAGTGAAAATCCTTCAAATGCGCAGCTGAAGGACGTAAAATTTTCTTCAAAATTCAATCGTTGCTTCGTTTTACTGCGTCTTTTCGAACGTATTTATTAACCTAAAAGTGGTTGGCGATTAAAACTCGCTTTCAATTTCACGACGCTCAAATCCTCTCCCATATTCCAGAAAATACCCCAAAGACTCTGTGTTCCAGGCTTCGTTCGATTCCCGAGGGAAACAATAAAATTGCAGCACTTTCCATAAAACATCGGAAATCGTGTGGCAACTCAGTTTGTTCAGGTAAATTCTGCATTTGCTGCGTTTTCAGGCAGGAGAAATGTTTTTTTGTTCCTTATTTTTGGAATTATTGTGGACGCTGGCAACATGATTGAGGAGGGCCCGCCCCTTCTTCACTGGGAGCGAGATACAGCGACCATTTTTATAGCCGTCAAAAAGCGGGGAAATCGCAACGGGAACAACTGGCAATGGAACGGCGCAATAGCCACACGTATTTCGCTCTCTCTTCCACCACAGCGCAGAATCGACGACCATTTTTTCCCGAACTGAACTCACTCATTCGCAGGCAAACAGAGGCATTGAGTGAGTGTTTGAATGGTGAAACAGAGATGGGAAATTTTGCGGTGGTGAGTTTTCGAGCATAAACACAGCCGCCGCTTAGTTTCCCGTGGTGAGTTGCTTCGTGCTGATGTTGTTGTTGTTGCTTTTAGTCGATTGTCACGATCGCTTCGCTGTGGGCGGAGTCTCGAAACTCACTCACGATTTTCCAAAGCAGCTTCTTCTTCTTTGATTTATTTATTGCGTTGGAACGTGAAATTTGACGAAAGAATAATCATGACAACAGAAAAATTATTCAGAAATAAGAGTTTCAGTAGATACAAAAAATACATAATCCTTTACAATTCACAAAAATCCTTATAAAAGTCCAATCAATCAAAATCAAAATGTATTCAAAAGTCGTTTAAATTTACATTATATCTTTTAAATTGAACGTTTTCACTAATAAATCATTTTATTTCCTTCACAGAAACATTAAATAAATCCATATTAAGATTTGAAATAAAAATTCGTTTATTAAAAATGCAATTAAAAATTATCTGGAAATATTTAACATTGAAAAATTCATTTAACTTGACGTCTATTTATTATTTTTTAGGTATAATCTGTCTTTTGTCTTTGATTTTCATTAAATTAAAATTCAATTCAAATTGCAAAAATATTAACTAAATAAAAATTAAATCAAAATAACATTTAAAAATAAAATGAAATTAAAGAAATAAATATTAAAATTAATTAAAATTAAATTATTATTTTACATACACACATACATACAAAGAAACAGAATGAACAGTTCATATGTACACGTAGAAAATATTATAAAATATAGAAAAATATTGATTTAGATCGACAAAAAATTATTTATTTTTAACCTTTAATGTTAGAAATTTAATTAACAACTAACGTTCAAGTGTTCAGTCTATGAATTATTATAGCTTATTAATAAAATTGTATAGATTATTAATAATAATTCCATTCCCGTCACCGTCTTCGTTGAATTGGATTAAATATATGTAATAAAAGTTTTATAAATGCCCAAATTAAATATAAAAAACCTTTAAAATAGTTCAAACAATCACTGAAATTTCTCTAAACTTGTAAAAAATATTGCAATTTTATGAAATTTTTCCTAAATTTCCATCAGCATTTAAATAATAATAATAATACAATTAGAAATATTGAAAATTGATTCTTTTATCGTTAAATTTTTCATTTCTTTGATTTATTCTTTTCAGTGTTGTAAGAATTGTTTTATAGCCGACCTTGAAAACTTCAAATTGTTTTATTACTTTTAGAAATACAAGGATAACTGAAAACAAACAAATTTATTATAAATTGCATAATATGCCAGAATGAGATGCAGAAATGCACAGAAAAGCAACAATTTTAATGAAGTTTAAGAGAAGAAAAGGGAAAATATTACTGAAGTCGCCACTGGAAATTAGGAACGTGCTTTTTTAGTAGTCCTCAACCTCATCGAGCTGACAAATAATCGTGTAATCGGCGATTAAGACGTCGATTAGATTGAGCAAATCAAGCAATTAACAACGCTTAAGTCCAAAAACTAACGTAGTAAAGTTAATAAAACTGGATAATGTAATGTTATCAGATGATGAAGAATCATTTGATGATGAAGATTTTGCATTACAGCGTCATTTACACCGAAAACTTTTCTCACAAGCTGCTAAAAAAATTAAATTAAAGGAAAATTGCAGATTCATGACGTTAGAAACAAACGTAAATCTTGAATTACGAAAACAGACTTCAAAAAAGAAGAGAAAAGACAATGAAAGTCGCCCTCCTCGTCGCTCCTTCTTCCTTCTCACCGTGGGATTTCCTAATAATATTCGCCTTTCTTCCATTGCTTTTACATGCATTTTTATCGACTGTGGTGTAAATGTCACAGAGCAAGTGTTACGTGACGTGACATGATGGTGCGTTGCGGTGCGTCGCCGTCGTGTTGCGTGACCCGAGCATAACGCAACCGTAACGCCATAAAACGCCCCAAACAAATTGAACCGCAAGAAACGTTGCTTGGTGCTTCTGCTGTCCGTCTGCTCCTCGTTGCATGCGATCTGCGTTGCTTCTGTGCCTCATTCATGCATCAAAAATTATTGTTTTCAAACACTAGACAACAAATTGAAATAATTACAGTGAAGCAGCCGAAAAGACGAGCTAAAACAAAGGAAGAACCCGTCAGAGGCTGGCAAGTGGACGGAAGAGCGACTCATGAAGCCTTCGCTTGTCCACCTTTTCGATTGCATTTCGATCATGTTTCTGGCAGACGTTGCACTGAAGTGAAGCCGTGTGTAGCGTGTGTGACACATGCAACAAGCTGCCGCTGCCGCTGCTGCTGCTGCTGCTGTTGTTAATGTTGTTGTTAATGCGGTTGTTAATGTTGTTGTTAATGTTGTTGTTAATGTCGTTAACGCTGCCTTCGTCGGTCTTCGCTGCAGTTATTAAAGTGTCTACGGTCTTCAAAACTGCATCGAAGCGAAGAAATAATTATTAGATGCGCGTCGAACTGTTTATATTTATTGTATTTATGTCGAAGTGCATGTATATATTTCTATATATGCATATGGTCCATGGATTTTTTAAAAGGTTTTTCTTATAATTATTATCGTTGTTTTTGTGGTTTCTGCATCGTTACGTTACTTTTTCGTATTATTTCGTTATTGGACAGTCCATGAAACTTTTTCCAATTATTTGCAACAAATAATTAACGTGTAAATGTAATTTTTGTGCTTAAATCAAATGTTGCAAAAGAGAAACTCTAAAAAATCACAACGAAAACAAACGGAAATTAAATATGCGGCTGCTTTTTAACGTCTTTTTGTCTTCTTTAATTCAGTTTCCTCTTTATTTACCTTTTATTAATTATCGTCTACTTTTTCTTATTATTTTAAATTTTATTTTTCGTGATTTTTTCTTTGTTTTCATGTGGATTTGGCGGCAAAATTAAGTCTTTACATAACCTCTTTAGTTTATTTGAATCGTTTCTTAAAAGTCGTGAAAACCTTTTGAAGCTGAGTCCTGAAGTCCTGCTATTTTTTGACTTATTTTCGTAAGTGACAGCAGATCAGATACTGTCTGAATTTCCAATAATAACGAAAGATATAACGATTTGAATTGTTTTCACTTCAAATTCAATTGAATTTCAATTCAAAATTCAATTCAATTCGTCAGACAAACGGGAAAAAACATTAACAAACATTTAAAAAAAATTATATTAAAGAATTTTATACAATTTTATATATACAACAACAATACAATCTGTTTTATAAACTTCTTTCCTAGGATTCTTCACTGCCATTTAATAAATGAGGATTTAAGTAATGTCAAGATTTGTAATGTCAAATTTGTGCTACTCAAAGATTTCATCAAAGAGTTCGAAGTGTCGCTCTGTGCAAAGTCCCCCTCGGAATCTGTACAACACTAGAAATGGAGGCTGCTGCTTTGATTGACACTCAATGAACTCAAAATGGAAACAGCGACGAGGTTCGAACAGCGTCCCTTTTTAGTTTATTTATTATAAGCCAACAACAACGAAAACCCTCTAATGGAAGTATATAGTTAGTTGTAGTAATAGTTGCTAAAATAAGTCTTTTAAATTCCGCTTGAAGTCCCCCATCGCATAAAATACTGGAAAATTGCGATTCGAATCGAAAACTCATTTTACTGATGTCGATGATTCCAATTGAATAATTAAAAACGCTTCCAAAAAGTTGAGGGAATTTTAAGTAATATTGTAAATAAATATAGAAGTTTCCATAAAAGCAGGAAATTATAGAAAAAACAGCAATAATTCCCTGCAAATAAATCTTTATTTCATTGGAATCATTATAGAAAATTGTTCTAAGTACAAAAATATTTTTTAAAATATAATAATTCTGAAAACAAATCTTAAAAACCCGATAACTTTACAAAGCAAAATAAATAAAAAAGGAGTAAAGAGGTTAAAATATGTATAAAGAATAGAATAAAGTACAAACACCTCAAAAACATTGAATTTAATTAGAAAAACTAATAATAAAAAGGATTCAATTATTAATTTATATTTATTTATCTATTTTTATGAATTTATTTATTTTCACATGTGTCTTTTATACATAGTTTAAAGAAAAAGTCGCAATATCTGAATTAATTAAAGATTCGCAGGCGTTTTACTACGAATTTCTTCCTTTTTTCTCTTTATTCGCAATTATTAAACAATGACAAGTAATTTAATTTATTTGTATTTATTTATGGTAGCTTTGAACAAATTTCAATTATTATTTATTACATTCAATTATTTATTTATTTATTTATTATTTACTTAGTAAATTCAATTCAGTTAAGTTACACATAGATTCCGCACATTGGCACCCCGCAAAGCTCCAGCGAGCTTTTCTGCAGGATTACATAAATGTACATCAATTCATAAAATTTCAGTTAATTTGGTTGCTGAATCGTATCTCCAATATATACAATATTTTACAAATATGAACGTTATATTAATCAGTACACAAATTATGTTCACATATTTTTGCTGAATATACTGCCTATTTATACATTATTTGAAATATTACTGATTTTAGTATTTAATGAAAATTTAAATATTATTAGTACGTTTTTATCTTCGTGCAATGCCACAGCAAGATGAATTTTGTCTCTGTATGAGTTGCACTTTGATGAGCTTCTTCCTTCTTTCTACATTTGTTAGCCTAGTTAAGCTCGGCGGTAACTCATTCAATAAGGTTGGCACAAGAACATTTAATGTGTTTTTTCCGTAGTTGTTGTGAAACTGTAGCACCTTGTACCTTCCTTCAGCTTTTCGCCTCTTTCCTTAGGATGATCTAGACTTACTCTAAATCGACTGTCATCATAGAATTCCGTTACTACACTATATTTGAATATATTGCTGATATTTAGCAGGTAATCGTTTTGTTGACTTCGCGACTTTGCCACTATTTTGAATATGCGATTCTGGCTATTTTGCAGGCTTCTGCAATGTATCGACGAGCCCCACGCAGTTATTCCATGCCGTAAGTTTGATTCACATAGCGCTAAGTAGCCTGTTTTAATACAATGTAGTTAGTAAAGTTGCTGGGATGGTACATAAAATACGCCGTTTTCCGAAACTTATTTTGCAACGATTCCACATGCGGTTTCCAGCTCAGAGCTTGATCTACCACTACTCCAAGATATTTGTATGTATCTACTAGGTCAATATGCGTATCACAGGAATCAGTCCCGAGGATTGGACCAGTGTCACGATTAATGTGTATACAATTGACGTCATGATATTTAATCCGTATTTCGCTGTAGAGAAAGCGAGGCGGCTTAATATGCATTACCTTTGACTTTGATGCATTGAGTGATAGACCATTATCGTGAGACCATCTTATTATTACATCGAAGTCTTTTTGCATCTTTTCAATCGCTACACTCAACTCTGGACTCGATACTACTATCGCCGTATCGTCAGCATACGCAAAGCATGAACTATTCTTGAGAGCTTTAAGCATATCGTTCGCATAGATTATGTAGAGTAAAGCACCCAGTTTCGAGCCTTGCGTTACCCCATAAGATATCCTTACATCCTGGCTCATCTTATCGTCAACTTTAACAAAGTAACTCCTTACACTCAGATAGTTTTCAAACCATTTAATGCAATCGCCACGAACACCCACACGCTGCAATTTTTCCAAAAGTTTGCTATGAGACAACGTGTCAAATGCCTTACTAAAATCCACAAATAAGGCTAAGCTATGGTGTCCCCTGCTCAATGCATCATTCAGCGCATTTGCAAAATGGCCTAACAGCTTATTTATGTTTTTTCCGCTCTGAAAGCCAAACTGGTTTGCGTGTATTATTTTGATTTTCTGCATGAAACTCTTCAATCTTCGAGCCACGATCTCCTCTAAAACTTTTTTTATCACTGGCAGAATAGATATAGGCCGATAGTTTTCGCATTCAGATTTACACCCACTCTTAAATACTGGTCTAACAACAGACTTCTTTAGCAATGTTGGTATTACTCCATCTCTAAGGCTCATGTTTACAAACTGGGTTAACATTGGGGCAAATAGGGAGACATGAATTTTAATATCCTTTGCATGAATTCCGTCACATCCAGGGCCTTTACTTACATTCATCGATTTTATTTTGTTGGTTATCTCTTCTTCAGAGGTCTCACTCATAAATATTGAATTTTGGATTGATTCGGCATTATTGTTATTTAGAGTTTTTATTGAACACTCGTGTATTGTTTTCTGTATGTTTCTATCGAACGTCTCGGCAAATCTATTCGCTAAGCATTCCATGTTTTGATTTTTAAAACTGTTAGTTTTTCGTCCTGTAAAAGTCCCAAAAACCATAAAAAATCATAATAACAATTCTGTAATATATATAATTTTAATAGCAAATAAATAAAAATCATTTTTGTTTTTATTATTGCAAATTCTAGAACGAAATCCTTTTTACAGAATTTGTTGGAATTTAAGATTTTCTTTAAATAAAGAAATTTCTTTTTCATTGATTTTTATTTTGTTTTTGAATTTCTTCCACAATTTCGTTGTCGTTTTGCGCGTTTTCTTGTTGCTGTTGGTGTTTTTTGCCGTTCGTGAAGTTGTGAAAAAGTCAACTAATCATCACTTCATTAATTTTTTACTTCAAGATGCTGTTTGCAATGCAACCAACAACAGCAACAACAACAGAAAGCAAGAAAAAGCGAGCAGCATCAGCAACAACAGATTTAAAATGAAGTTGGTAACGTCAACGAAATGAAACGAAACTGAAATGAAGCGCCAAGTTTTTAAAAAAAAAAGAAATAAAAGAAGGAGAAGCAGCATCCCAAGATTCTTAAGAAGCATCTCAAAACGTCGAACGAAGGAAGGAGCAGCTTTAATGCAGCTTGCAACGCGTCACAATTAATTAAAAAAAATTCAGCAACGTTGCAAGCGGCTAAACGACACAATCATGGAAGTCATTAAAAGAAAAGCAGCAGCAACAACAGAAAGGAGACGCCCCAATTAAAGCCGAAGTAGGCGCCAGATAAAAAACGTTGAAGCTGCTGCTGCTGCTTCTTGAACCACTTCCTCTGAAGTCGAAGCAGCTTGGGAAAAAGGATGCGACGTGGATGATGATGAAGACGGCGAAAAAAACAGATAAAGATTTATTTTATTCACATATTGAAACCTTTTCTTAAGAGTTTTTGGCAAGTTTTTCAATCTTAATTTGACGCAGATGATGATAAAACTGAAAAAAGGGCGCGAAAGAAATTGAAAATCCCATAATCAAGGTCGGTTTTTTCGATGGAAAGCGAATGACCCCTGCTTCTCTAGGGTCTTCTCTAGGGTAGAAAATTGGATCCATTTGGCACTTGAGTTGAGTCCTATCCAATCTCAAAATCCGTTTCGCCTCAAAATCAATCCTAATTTTTATATTAATGCATTTTTCAACTCTTCACTAAGAACTGAGTCACTCTTTAAAGGTCTATGGCGTTGGTGATGGTGGTAATGAGGGTGACTGGTGTTTGTAGGGATGAAGACACCCTCAACGACAACAACAACAACGGAAACGCCGACTTTGAAGTGAGTTACTTTGACGTTGGACCCTCAAAATCGAAGGCTTGAAGCTGGCCTGAAAAATGGAACATGGAATGGAGAATCATTAAGCAATACAACAGCAACAACAATCGCCCTGCTGCTGTTGTTGTTGTTTGTTGGGCGTTTGTTTGATTTTCACCGAGGTCACATCGCATTTTCTGCAGCTTCGCATCGCAGTCGGTCGTCGGTCGTAGCGCGCTCTCATCGGCGAGTGATTAGCCCATTATGTGTGGAAAAGCGCACGGAAGTTCACTCCATTCGTGCAGCAACACATCACGAGTGCCTCCCGAGTGGCGGCAACATCGGCGGCTGCTGCTTCCGGCTGCCAGGCAACTTGAGAGCTCGAGACCTCTTTTCACTTAATAGCTACTTTTTCAGTGTGTTTTTTCGAAAAGAAAAAAAAATCAAAATACAAAAAAACACCAAAGAAATTTTAGGTCTTCGCCTTCTCCTCCTCCTCCTCCATCTTCTTCTTCTTCCACATTATTATTAGCTGCCGTTGCTGCTGCTTTTGTTTGTTCTTGTGTTTGATGCCGTTTCTGCTGCCTTTTTTCTTGTATTTCTGCTTCTGGAGGTGTTTGTGTGAGTGTGCCGGACGTGTGTGTGTGTGTGTGTTGGTGAGTGCCTTCAAATTGCATAATGGCCGCTCATTGTCGCAGGGGTTGCCAAGTGGCTGCATTTAAATGCGGCGCGCTGCTTCCTGTTTTGCCATCGCGTTTTTAAGTGGCTGCCGCAAGGAGTTGCTTCACCTGCGCCAGGGGCGGCAGCGACGAAGGCGGGACCGCAGCTGAAGAGGCTGTTTACAGAGTTTTTAAGGTTTTCAGGCTTTTTACAGGCTTTTCTTCACCTTTTTGCGTTCTTCATAAACGACTCACATTTGAAAGAATCGATTTAGCGAAAATTTCAACATTGTCTTTAACATTTTTTGAGTTTTAAGGATTAAATGGGTATGAAAACTCTTTTAAATTCCTTTTTGAAAAAATTTTATATTTATTTTTGTTTTTTCATATGGAGACACTTCGAAAATCTGGATTGAAATCGAAAAATAATTCCATTAGTTTATCAAAAAATTATTTGTTAATGAGGAAAAAACCCATCTGCATGCAGCTCATCATCCGTTTGACCTCTTGACGACGAAAGCCGCAGAATTCGGTTGAAAATGGAATTGAATTCAAGCGTGTTTGAAATTAGCTTAAATCAGTCGCTCCCTGAACTCATTGCAACCCTCGGCGCGACACGAATTGCGAGCCATGAACCAAGCAACCAGCAACAACAACAAAAACAACAACAACAACAATTGAACGAAGCCGTCAACGAACTCGTCCAGGAAAGGGTTGGTCGCAAAGACTCGAAAAGCATGAATATTTTCAATAAAAAAACATAGAAAAGAAGACGAAGAAAAAGAAGAAGAAGAAAACTCTTGGTCGTCGCCATTCGCACTCGTCATGGCGGCAAAGAAGGAACAACAGCAACGGCAACACTAAAAACTATATGAAAATATGTAAATCGCTTTTCCAAGCTTTTAAAAGCTTTTGCTTATTGCCACGACGAACAAAGTTGATCTGATTTGGAGCCACACTCTTCTTTCCTCTCTCCATCATCCATTTTACCACCCCACCTCCCCCTTTTACCCTCAACAACCTCCACAAGTCGCTCCTTCGAGTGGCTTTAATTAGTTGACGTGCGATCGCACTCGATGTTTGTGTGCGTTTCTCTGTGTGTGTGTGTGTTTGTGTGTTTCCGTGTTTCTTTGTTGTTCACTGCACTTATGACATTTGCATATTTTTTCTGCAATTTATTGCTGCTGTTGTTGTTGTTGTTGCTGCTGTTATTTTCGCTGTTTGCTGCTGTTGTTGTTGCCTCTACTTACTTTTCCACTCTTCCTCCTTCGCTGCTGATGTTGTTGTTGTTGTTATTGTTGTTTTTTGTACTCTTCTTCACATAACATCATTACCGTTATTCATAGTGTTGCCATCTTCAACGTCGTCGTCGTCGTTGTTGTTGTTGTTTGAAATGCTTTTGATGCTTTTGATGCTGTTGATGGTTGACGGTTATTCTCAGTTTTTTTCCATCGCAGATTTTTCAAATCTCATTAAAAATAAAACAAAAGGCAAAAAAAATATGTGAGCCGTTAAGTGTTTGCACACCATGAACACAGCGACAACAACAACAACAACAACAAGAAAATTAAAAGCAGTGTAAAAATTTCCCCTTTTTTTTGAATTTTATGAAAGGAATCGAGTTCATAACAACCAACAACAACAACAACAACATCATATGCAAAATTCAGATGGCGTGAAAAGCAGCAGCAACAACAACAATTTTTGCAGCCATTTTCCCGGCATCGACTCAACGCGTTGCGTTGTCCAGCGCCATTTCTAGAGCCTCCATTAAAACAAATCCAACAACAACAACACGAAATGGAAAAGCGAAAACAGCAAGAAAAGCCACAATAAACTAGCAATAACAACAACAACAACGGCCACGCAGTTACAACAACAACAAAAGAATAAAGAAAAACCAAAGAAAATAAGAAAAGTTCTTTGAAAAAAATGTCAGCAAAAAGAACTTCAACGACATTCGTTGGGTGTTCGAAGTAGCGCTTTTCTTTTGTGTTGTTGTTGTCGTTTTTGCTGTTGTTGTTGCTGTTGTCGGTGCCAACAATTTTAAGGTTCGCCGTAGAAGTCGAAACACGTCGCCGCGGCTGCTTTTTGTGACTTTTAATGGGCGCAGAAGGGAAACGCAGCTCTCGAAGGTGAATTGTTGAGGGAGTTGATGAAGGAGGAGGAGGAGGAGGAGAAAGAAGAGGTGGAGTTGGAGGAAGAAGAAGTAAGGAAACCAAGAAAGGTGTGGAAAATGTTGAAAAGCCAGCAGAGAGTTGAAAAGGCACGCAACGCGACTTCAAATACTCAATTTGAATCTGTTTAGCATTTCAATGCGTTGTAATTTTCTCTTTCTCTCTTTCTTCCTCTTCTTCTCCTACTGCTACGATTTCCTTTTTTCCATTTAATTTTTTGCAATTTTTTTTGCTGTAATTTTATTTGCTGTAAATTGTGCAAGTGACGATGCAAATATTTTTAATCCACAGACGACGCAAAAAATACCGTAGAAATAAACAAAAAATTTAATTTATGAAGAAAAATAAAAAGCGCAAAAAAACCCAATAAAATTAAGAGAATAGAACCACGAAGAGGAGAGAAAAAACGTATTTTTGAATATTTTTTCTATTAAAAAAAATAAAGTTAATAAAATAAAATCAAAAAATAAAATAAAATAACTTAAAAAATAAATAAATAAATAGAAAGAAATTTCAAGCTACTAATAATGCATTTCGTAAGCTTTTAAATATCATTCTTTTTATTATTTTATTTTATCATTTTATTTTTTTCTTTTTCATTTCACAATTTAAAAAAATCAAATCATAATTCGATCGAGTGTAGTATTTAAATTTGCATATGATTTGGCAGCACTTGGCGCGAAGCAGCGTGAACCAATCCGAAGCCAACGAAGTTCGGTTGAGCGAACAAAAAGCATGGAATGCAGCAATGCAAAGAAAGCAACGCTTTACGACGCAATCCAACGCAATCCAATGCAAAGCAATGCAATGCGATGCGATGCGATGCAAGGCTGCGATTCAGAGAAGCGTGCAAATTGCTTGGCATGCCAATTCGCTTGTTGTTGTTGTTGTCGTTGACATATGTGGCATAATTAATGCATGGGGCATAATTGCAGGCGCGCACCTTTTGGCAGCAATCGCACAACGCAAAGTTACGTTTCACTGAAATTCACAATCAACAACAAGCAAAAACAGGAAAGAGAAGAAAAAAGAGTAAAGGTGAAGGCAGAGAAGAGAGAGAGAGAGAGAAAACTGAAATGCAGCAAAAAAAAAGAATTTTAAGGGTAAAAACGATGCAATAAAAAATAATGACGGCTGCAATGAAGCACTTTTTTCACTCTCCATCTTTAACTCAGTCTGTCTCCCTCTCTCTCCCTCGCTTTCTCTCTCTTTCTACTTACATTGGAACATTTGCATTTACATTTGCAACGATTTTCACAGCGATTTTTGCCGAGTTTCTGAACAACTTCTGTCGTGCTGTCAAGTCGAGTGCTCGAATGCGGCTTCTTCCAGCGCCATTTCCTTTCAGAGTCTTCGTCGTCGGGAGGGGAAGGCGATGGAGAGGTCGGTGTCGCTAATTGGCTCCAAGACGACACTCGCCCATGTATGGAATTGATTTGCATTTGTTACGTCGATAATTTCATTTGTTCACGATATCAGAAAGCAAAGGGAAAAGAAATGCAACGTCCTCAACAGAGAAATAATTAATTAATTAACTCAGTCTTTTGTTAGTTTTTTCGAGTGTGGCTGTGGTTTTTAGACTGTAACGAGTTTTCGATGGGAAAAGACAACTTCAAAATATAGATTAATAAATCTAAATGAGGTTTGTGAATCGTTTTTGTGCTGCGAATCGAATGTAATAGGAAGTACAGAGGAAAGTTTAGATAATTTCGGGTTGATAAAAATAAATTTAATAAGCAAAATGTCTTTAAAATCTTGTTTGGCGCTTTGAACAATGCAAAAATAAAAAAAAATAATAATAATTTAATATATCTATGACTAGAAGACTTTTCCTGGTTTCCCTTGATTAGCCTTTAATATAAGAAATTCCCCTCGATCAGCGCATTGAATAACTTCCTTGCCACTTGCACTAAATTAGCCTTCAGTTGAGCTTTTCTGTCATCCCGTCTAACATCCTTCCATCTGTCCTCAGCTCCGCTTTCATTCAGCATCACCTCCAACGTCATGATGCTTCGATCCTTCGCCGTACGTGGCATGTGCTAAGAATCACTGAGTGCGGCGACGGCGGCCTCTTCTATTGAGTCGCTGCCGTTGATCATGATGCTTTGTTTCGCAATCGTATTGTTTTTTTTCCACTGCTTAACCTTCGCGCACTTTCGTCTTTGGCACCAACGACGACCGACCGAACGCATTCAAAGGCGATCGTCTAAATTTCCATAGCTACGAAAAAAAACTACTACGAGCTTCGCTAAGTGCCTAGCTTCATTACGTTTTTCGAGTGACTCTTCCGAAGACGGCGACGAAGACTCTGAAAGATCACTCGGCTCACATCGGGCCGAGTTCTTTCTTCTCCTTCGCTTCAAATGAGTTTAGAAATTGAACTAAGCTTTGTTTCTAATAAGAAGCTCGTTCGTAGTTCGTTGTTGTTGTTGCCCATTGTGCCTTCGCAGGTGTTGTTGTTGTTGTAGAATGAACCCTCTTCACCCTGTCAAATGCAAATTCAAACAAAGCCGACGCCGCAGCCGCAGCCGATGCTGATGCGGATCCCGTGTAATTGCTTCACTTTGTAGACAATGGAAAAGCGGCTGATAATAAAGACAAGACAACTTCTTCCTCTATCGTTGCTAATTGTCCCATTGTTAATGATGACGACGACGATGATGATGACGACGATCTTCGCCTGCCTTCGGTGCGTCTTCTTCCTTACATCGACGACAAGAAACAGGATGTTCCTATTAATTTTTGGGCAATTGTCGGCGCTTTTTATCAATTCTTACTTTGCAAATCCTGAGCTACACGAAGGAAGAAGACGATGAGGGGGGAGAGAAGAAGCCAGAGGAAGCGAGTTGTTCTCTGGTCTCGAAGATCAGAGGCTGACCGATCATTTAACGATCCTAATCATAATGACAATTCAAATGCTGATGACGACGACGATGATGATCGGTGGCTACAAGGCGTAATTTGATATTTCATTAAATATTAGCATAAAGGATAACAAGGAATCGAATTGAGGCCGCTGCCGGCTGTAACAAATCAAAGCAGCGAACAAAAATACTACAACAAATATGGAGTATGTGTTTTGTTTACTGTTTGGTGTTGTTCTCATGAAGTTTTGTTAAAAGTTGGCTAATATTAAGTGCCTGTGATTGCTGCATTTCACATAACAACAACGTGCAACCTGCAACAATCATAATAACAGTCACCGTCGACAGAAGAACGACCGAAGCAGAACCTGATGTTTACCTGATGCAAGCGCTCTTCATATTTTTCCTCTTTGTGTTTCCGAGCAATAGACAAAAGCATTTCTGCGAAACCGAAGCAATTACATGTTACACTTGGAACAATAACGAAACTTGCATTATTCGAAAAACGAATAACGAAACTCATTTGCAAAAGCGCTACAGTAGTCGAAATCGTAGAGAAAACCGCATAAAAATTCATTTTATATGAAATAATAAATCGATAATGTAACCGAAAAAACATCAAAATTTATTTTTTTATTTATGAGAAAGTCCTATACTCAAAGAAGTCGAAGAAGTGAAGAAAGTCTCGTTTATTATTATAAAGCCACCTCTTAAGAAGGTCTTTATTCTTTTGTGTAGACCTTTATGATCACATGAGGGCCTCTAAGCGTCACTAGGTATTCGACACTGGTTTTTGGGACCGGATTCACTCATGTATTTCGAATTTTTCTTATATCCAAGGTTAAAGTGTTTGAACAAACCACTTGAAGCTGTAATTAATAGTGATTATTTATCGAAAATTAAAAATACAATACCATATGATACCATGGAATTATTATTGCCTCTTTCCAAAAAATAAAATCATTTCGAAATGCGTCTAGGTTCTTGTGTAATAGGAAACACATGGAATAGCGCCTGAACACCCCGTTACAAAAAGGGATAGACGCATGTACCCCATAGACCCACATGTACCCACTTTATTTCATGTATCTCCTTGAACTGCAAGTACTGCCATCTGAGCAATGGACCCGCATATGTTCCATGTACTCCATTGATCGCCCTAAAACTCCCATGTATACCCATAAACCAAGCAACCCCTGTAAATTAATAAAACCAAAGCAGGTCATGTATCACATAAAGTAGACCCATGAGCCATTTAGCCCATCGAGCGACACATCTTTACTTTGGACCTGAAGTTATCACATCGCACTCTCTTGTATATACCAAATATACCCAACAGTAACCAACAGTATGTTTCCGATATACCCAACAGTAACCAATGGACCACAACTGAACACATATCGTATATCCCCATTTACATAATGGGTCAGCGGTAGCATATGGACAGGCCCATCAATGCCACTGACCCGCATGCATATACGCCTAAGACACAGAAATTCGGAGGAGACGTCCTGCTACGACCCTTGCTAGGAAATTTTCTAATAATTTCGAACATATCAAACCATTTTATCATCCTTAGCATCCATAGTAACTTCCTCGATCCACGGCTAAAGTCTCTATTCCTCTTCTATCTTTCTCCTCATCGGTCCAGGTTTGCTTTCACTTCCGTCGCTCTATGACCAAAGCAATTTCTTCCCTCATTCGTGTCTTTCATCGGTTGATTCCCACTGTACCGAATCGAGTCGCACCGGCAGCGCATTCTGTCGGTACCGCGGCCTGCAATTGTTGCAGTTAATAGACACTTTCAGCCTTGGTGCACACTAAAGCTAAACAGCCTGCAAAAAGTCAGCATAACGATCCACTTTGTCGCCAAGAGACACACCCACTGCACCTATCAATTAATGTAGAGATTTCGTAATTGGGCGCAGCGGCTTCTAGCGTTCGACGACAATCAAGCGATGGGGGACTCCAAGGCGAGAAGGACGGGGCCCGGTCTGCGACACAGACGACTAGATGCACGGACAGACATGAGTGCATCTGGATCAGACTTGTCCACTTGTTGTCCGCATGACAGCCTGCGTTGTCACAACAACGCAACACACCGCAACGCAGGCCAACGCAATGCATTGCAACGTCTTGTGAGAGGCTCTTGGAGAAAGTCGTTTGTCAACCGGAGCTGATTGAGGGCTTCGCTGCGGCTGACGTCCTGGAGTGGGTGGCACGAAGAGTGGCTGAGGCGAGTGAGTGGGTGGTCGCGACCCCCGCTGAACCCCGACACACGTCGCAACCACCGCCCACCGCCAGCAGTCGTCGTCGGTGGGAATGCAAAGCGATCGCGTCATCGACAATAATAAACGAAGTGCCTTCCGCCAGCGACGGAGAAGTCCGAGAAAAATCACGTTCGCATCGTCAACGTAATCTTCTTGGTAATTGAGTTTAATTGAGTGATTGACGTTTTTAGAGAGTGCTCATTCACCCACTACAATAAATACAATAATAATAACAACAGCAACAGCGGAGAAGGAGTAAAAAGTCATAGCAGAAAAACAACAGACAACCCACAGCAATTTCATGTTGCAGTCGGCGGTTCGTCCAGCAAACGGAGAGACAGACGGCAAACGGACGGCCATCTTATGTAGCTCTTCGTTGGTTTTGTTTCCCAACCGCAACCGCATCGAATCCAACGAGCCACCAATAAATGCCGAGGTCTAATCGTGTTGCTGAATTATGAAAGGCCTACCAGAGGGCAACAGCGGCAGCTTCAGCGGAAAGATCAGGAAATCAGTTCACTGAAAATATGATGGCGAATGTTGTGCATGAAGTCGCTGCTGCTGATGATGATGTACATCGCAGGCATTTCATCGACAACGATAACAATAACCAGAAGACATTTCGAACCTCATCTACATCATTTCTACGCTCGCCAGCAACCAACGCAGATCGCCACGACGATCTTCAAAGACTTTCAAGTGAACTCCACTCCTCGCCCGTCATTGGTGGTCCTCTACTCAATTAGGGACCCTTTGATTCGTCGCTGGCTTTCAATCAATTCAGTGGGAATCGAGCGTAATTTCGGGAAGTCGTTTAAATCGGCGAAATACTCAAGACTCGGCCGCTTTCTTCGTCGCTGTTGTTCTGCGATGCGACCGAGGATCGTAGAAGTTGATGGATTCGAAAAGCAACGCAGTCCACAACATGACAGCTTCCAGAAAAATTATTGTCCATTAAAACAGAAACGTTTGTATATCTTTATGTCGACAAAAGTATTTCTTGAAAAATTCAATATATTATTAAAATTGATTTGCCATCTTGGAAACTGTCCATCTCCGATATTTCAATCCTATATCAGAATTTTCTTCCACATGGAACCTTAAAGTGTTTGCTCATTACTTCGATAGCTTCTTAGTAAAGAGATATTTCAATTTTTCCTTTTCCGTATCCGGGTTTCCTTCGTTTTCTCCTTCCCGTATTTGATTTCCCTTCCTTTCTGTTCTCTCAACTTTTATCAATGTCTTTTTGGCACACAATAACAATAATCCACTTCATATTGTTAAATATAAATAATATACATATTACAGTCCGATCAGAAGTTTCTTTTTCAGATCGTAGTTCCTTCCTGGAATATCTAAGTATAAGTATACAGCCTTTATAGATTTCAAAGGTATGTATACAGCTGTATAAACCACTGACACCATAGATTTATACTCCATTTTTTCTATATGGAAAGTTTATTCTTCAGAGCTTGGTTTCACCCCGAACTCCTTTCTTTTGACATTTATTTGTACTATATGGACCGTTTTCTTTCTGTTTTTTTCATATACTGCTTTATTATGGACCTTAGTGAGCCTTGTACTGCCTTTTTCTGGATTCTTCAATCTTTCAAAGGCGTTATTCCATCATAACGTAATCCTACTTCTGCCATCTTCCCAGACATGACTTCCAGAAGCTCTTTGAAGTATTTCCTTTCGAATTATGCTGTTGCCTCGTTCTGCGGATGCAGGTCATGACATCATTTCGACATCTCCACTGAAGCATCGGGAAAAACAGCGCCATCAAACATCGAATTGCTGTTATGACGGGTCTAGAAACCGATCCGATGATCGCATCGATTCCGTTTGTCGCATGCTGCAACTGGAGCAGAAACGCCGAGACAGCGGTGCGTGTCAGCGTTGCTCAAGCAGAACCCGATCTGTCTCCGGAGACGGCTGGCGACCGACCGATCGCTTTTTATGGCTGCAACCGAAGCTGCTACTATTTTTGTTGCTTTTATTGTCTATTAATCATCTCGTTAATAACATAACAAACGGAGCGTCAGAAGACAAATTCGTGACACAAGCAACATGCTAACAACATTTTGTGCCCATCACTAGAAACTGGTTGAGGATTAGTCGATGCTTGGATTACGCTTGTGAATCTTAGATGTGGTATTTGTTGTTGTTGTTGTTGGTGTAATGCGTCAAACAGCACGTAACTGCAGATAGCAGGCACGATGCAAACCCTGAGATCATGATTCTTCGTCTTCGTCGTCTTGTTTAGTCAGTCACTCAGTTCGTTAGCGTGTTGGATTTTTTCCAACTAGCGACAATTCTTATCAGAAGCCGCAGCAGCAGCAGGCGCGCCGTCGGCTGTCGGTGAGTGACTCTGGCGGCGACAAGCGGCTGCCGACCGATTGTAATTAGAAACATTATTGAGACGTTAATAGCTGGAAGCAGTCATAAAAAACGTAGCAAAATTGCGGAACCAGGGTCTGGCTGAAGCACGATTAACACGACATCGACACCAGAGCGCGGATTAAAGCGGACTCCGAAGCTTCACGGAGAAGAGTGAAGAGTGTCAGAAGTCAAGAGTAAGAAACGACTTCTTCCGTGGATTCTTTGGATAAATTTCCATCGTTTTAGTCCCCTCGAAAGGAGTTTTGAAGGGCGATTTTCGCATAAATTCAAATGAAGGAGAAATCAATCATTAAATCCTCAGTTAAATCTGGTTACTGAAGGATTTATCCAAAGCACAAACATTAATCGGAGTTTCTGATGCTAATTGGCCACATCAGAAGCCAAGGTTCCATATTAAAATGTGAAGAGAATAAAAATTTCCTCTATATTCTTTATCTTAATCCGTCTCGCTCACCTTGGAAGACTTTCAAATGCACCTGGTGACGAACCATTTCCTTTATTGTGTCTGTGAAACTTCCGTGAGCTGCAGTTTTCCCTCGATTCCGCCTGCGATAACATTGTAGTTCCTGTCAGCCGAACACCAGCGCCTGCTCGCTCCGGACCACCTCCACACGAACCGAAATAATTCGCAGAACTTAGTTGCGGCCATTGTGCTGTCTGCAGCACTTCCTACGGCCTACTCCCCACTTGTTGGCTATTAAAAATGGCCTCTTAGACAAAGAAGTTCCCATGTTTTTATGGCTAACAAATCAACGTCAACAACTGAGTTGACTATTGAATAACGTGGTCTGGAGTCTGCTGGCTGCCGGCTGCTTGTTCCATTTTTATAGCTGAGCCTATATTCGGCTGTTAACATGGTCTGTTAATTCGCCTTCACAGCACATTCACTCGTATCATTTCTCCAGATACTTAAAATTCGCCACTAAAAACTATTTGGGTGTTCGGGCAGCTCTTTTATGGGCGGCCCATTAAAATCAGACTAACAAGACTCTGACGTCGGCTATAAACTTCCGTGCAGCCGATCTTTAATGAGGCTTTCGCGATCCCCGCTCCACAATTTCAATTTCGTGTCGAGTGTTCGAAGCGCCAAGCCCCAATTTAATGCGTTTTTAAATGAGTTTATTGAAAAATTAGTGTTGAAGTTTTGATGAGTCGATTCGGATGTTGGTCGGGTGCTTAGAAGCTGTTGCTATGCGGCGCCAAAAACTTATTAATTAAGCGATATGCGGCTGGTTTATGTTTCACCTGATGATCGTCAACGAACAACACAGACGATCATCAACGTGATCGCTGTGGCTGTGGTGATGATGGCCATCAGACTTAACCTAGACAACAACAACAACAACAGAGACTCACGTTCACAAAACAGAGTCGTTTATTTTTTACACTTCAGCACCGACCTCAGCGCCAGCGATTAGCCAAGTTGCGGCTGGACGTAGCGACGGAGTGACTACGTAATCAAGTGAAGCTCCTTGTTTGCCACGATTTGACAAGATTGATAATCTGCTGAAAGCTGCGGCGCGGCGGCTGCTGCTGTCGATGCCGGTGGTAGTCCGGGCCAGCCGCTGGCCACACGTCGTGCTGTGGGTTCATTTTCAGAAAAATCTGCTTTATTCACTTACTCGGTGTCTGCACAGGTAACGACTTCGGCTTTTTATTGTCTTCGAACGAAGATGGAGCAGAAACTTCTTCGGCTGTGCGTGTATTTAATGAGGCACTTGATGGGTCTATTCGGCTCCACACACACACATGCAACTTCGAAAGAGTTTTCGTTCCCTTTCCCTTCCCCTCTTTGGATTTCTTCTCCTATCGACCAACTCTTCAAAAGTGGATAATGAGCCTCATTGATCTCAACTGATCGAGGCAGCGCTGTCGATCTTGTTAACGTGCAATTAAGTGGGGCTCCGTTCGGGCCGCGAATACCGCCACCGACGACAGCCACGCCACGGACAGTGATTCATATAAAATCATTATTTTGGGCACTCTGCGGAGATCGAATTCGTGTGAAGGCAAGAAAAGGCAGGCCGAAGAGAAAAGCTCATCAATGCTGGAGGAGACGACGACGGACGGATGGACGGACGGACTTTATGGTGCTGATAGGAAGTGAATAGATGATGAAGTGAAGTCTGCAGGGTCGATGATGAGGCACGGGGCGCTGGCGACGCGGAATCGAACGATCGCTGGCACCACAAGAAGAAGTTATTAAGTTTTATGTTTTGTAAATTTTACAACAACCACAAGAAACACGGTCACATAATCAGCATCACGCACCCGAAACGTAACGAGCAGCTTGGCTTTTTCGGGACCACACAAACACAAAACGAGGACCACGACGGGGACTGAAGTAGATCGCGATCTGCAGATGCTTCTTCTGCGTCCCTGCAACACTTAAGTGATGATCACACTTAATATCGTGATGTTGCTGCGTTTTGCGTCACGAAACAAAGTATTGTTTGAAGCGATTTCTCAATCCTTCTACAGGGAAATTTCAAATAAACATCGCCCATGGAGTATAAAATTAAGTTTCCTCAGAGAATAAATACTTATTTAAAGGAGAGAATTTTTAAGAAATAATGCCCCAATATTACACTTATTAAGAAGTGTTAAAATCTACTCATTATATTACTAAAAAAATGGAATTTCGAAAACAACATCAAATATTTTTATTAAAAATATTGATGGTAATTAAAAACATGTTATTCATCATTTCGTCACTTCTTTTCGCATTCATTTAAATGTGTTTGGAAAATTCTATTCATAATAATACCTCCAAAAAAGTTCGGCAATCGAAAACAGAAGGCAGACTTTGGAAAAATACGGCGTTGACTCCAGAAATATTTCCATAGAATTCATGAAGCAGAAGAATAGTCGCCAAAATGAAAAACAGCGTCAATAACAACAGCTTCCACTTCAACAAGGCGAACAACAGCGATGAAAAATAACTGAGGAACGAAGCCGAAGCCACAGACGACAGCAGCAGAATTTCTCACTAGCAAATTAAGTTTGAGCTAAGAATTGAATTAAGCAGCTTTGATAAGTCACCGGAAAATGCAGTTAAGCATATCATCAAAGCCTTTACTTTCTCACCTTGCTGCATTCTAAACAAATTTCCTCCATTTTCAACAAATTGTGGAAGTGTTAGCGAAACGGAACAGAACGGAAGGAAGCACGAGCATGAAGAGTTTTGCTCTATTCAAATGCAAAATATTCTGGTAACTTCTCTGAATGCGATGGAAAAATAAAGAGGAAGAGAGAGACAGAAATTTAATTGAATCCAGCAAGAAATTAAATTTAATTTATGCTCAAGAAAATGTAAAAAAACTGAAAAATGTCAAGCAGTCAGAAGACAGAAAACGTCTGGGAATATTTTCTTCTTGCCGAAGCTACAGATTTCAATCAAGTCTAGAATTTCAACAGCAAATTTTAACGAATAGATCCAAATCCGCGATAATCCATTGTTGAATATGGATTTTCAGTTGAATACTAACGAGAAATGGTGTGGAACTTCAAATGGAAACTCGAGGTTCGGAAGTGAATCCATTTTTAAAACTTAACGATTTCTAAAGAGCTTAAAATTTCAAAATAGTATAAGGAAAAAATATTGCCTACTCGTAAAATAGAACTAATATGCCTTTTGTTTTATATGTAGAATCAGTAAAATATGGCAATGGTAAAGATCATCACGACAAGATCGATGATTTCTTGATGATTTTGCATTTACACAACCTAACCGACACTGATGTAAACTCACTCATGTAAACTGTCTTAAATATTGCTAGTCTTGCAGGCGGCAGCGCCACACATGAGGTGAGTATGTGAATTGACCCCATGCAAAACCTGTATGAGTGGTCGTCGATAACTCCTCTGGTATGTATATAGGTGCTTTCTCAGTCTGCAGTGACCCGTTAGAAAACTGGTTATTATACTTACACTATTTCTCGGTAGGCTTATGCATTCCTTAAATCGGGCTTTATTAGATTGCTCTAGGCCTGGTTTATTATTCCAGTATTCCTTTCTGATTTCGTGCTCCTCTATTCTCACCTTCTGCTATGTTAGGCGCAACTCCGCAGGAAGTTTCAGGCCCCACTAGTAAGGTATTGGCTCCCTAGCTAGACGATCCGCTTCTTCGTTGCCTTTGGTACCACCATGCGCTGGTAGCCGCAATAGATGTAACTTGTTTCTTGCTCCGAGCGTATTAAGTTTCTCAAGGCATTCTCAAACAAGCCTAGAATTGATATGGTGTGACGTTAATGCCTTGATTGTAGCTTGACTATCAGTATAGATTGCAATATTTTTCTTCGTGAAACTCCTATCAAAGTTGAATTTTGCACATCTGTCATTAGCAATTATTTCAGCCTGAAAGATGCTTGCATAAGAGCCCTTCGGTTCCGAGTATTTTGCTCTGGGTCGAAAGAATCCAGCCCCAACACAACTTGGCATTAACCCATCCGTGTACCATGTTATCAAATGTTTATACAAGATAAATGTACGTGTTTGTTAGTTATTTCCATTCTTTCTTGTTGCTTATTTCAGGTTCAGGATAAAGGATTTACTAAAACTGAACTTCTGTTGCATCCTGTCACTTAAGTAAGAGATATTCAGGGAGATTTTGAAGGATCTCCTGACTTCTCCTTCCAGGTTTTGCCATAGTATCGTCATTACTCAATTGCATCCTATAGTGCGCCCTCTTTGCCTGCATTTGGATATGCAGATGTAGAGGTGTCAGTTCCAATAGGGCTTCCATCGCATGATTGCCCGCTTGACTATTGCGTCAACATGCGGTTTCCATTTTAGCCTTCGGTCTATAGTTACTCCCCAGTACTTAACTTCCTTAATTTCCATAATTATTGGACCAAGTGGCTTAAGCTGCTATTTTTTTGTAAATGGCACAATTGTAGTTCTGTTTGGGTTGAGTTTAGCCCCACCATATTGTCTTGTTATTCTCAATCCCTGTTGAATTCTACCAGGGAGAAGCGGAGACTATAAGTAAAAAGAAAATTCCTCTTTAAAATAAGCAATGCTTCATTTTTGACTTAAAGGAATTCCTTGCTTTTTAAACTTGAGTGTAGAATTTTTTTATTATTAAAATTCTTCCAAATCAAAATTCTTCAATTTGCAATGATTCCTTTAGGTTATGTCGAATGAAGTGTTATGCTATAGGGACCAACTCTATGAACTGATGATCTTGTATATTTATGAGTTCTTTTTTGGCACCCACGTCCTTTGGGTTTCATTGCGGTCTCTCAGACTTAAAGGAATCCTAATAAAACTCTCAGCTGCACTCACAAATTACTGCCACAGGCGTTTTCCAGCCCGGATCCACATTTATGGCTGGCATAAATAATTGTCCACACATGATGTGGCTGTTGACACTCCTTTGATGAGCTCGAACCAAGCACCAAATCACCAGGTTACGCGTCACCTCCGCTGCTCCGCAGGTTCAACTCTCATCTGATTCCGTCTTCTCCCATCAAAGCGCTCTTTTGCTTTATTACGTTATCTCCGGAACTCG
The DNA here is from genome assembly GCA_937620795.1 of Thecophora atra. Classification (NCBI taxonomy): domain Eukaryota; kingdom Metazoa; phylum Arthropoda; class Insecta; order Diptera; family Conopidae; genus Thecophora; species Thecophora atra. The sequence goes on along the minus strand of OW569397.1, from coordinate 21,148,381 downwards.
CTCCATATCAATTCCTTCAAATCTGTGCTTTGTTTCATTGGTGTTGTTGATGTTCTCGTTGTTCCCGGTGTTGTTGTTGTTGTTGGCTGACTACTAAAGTGCCGCCTGGCGCTTTCCTTGCTCCATATCTTCACTGAGAGATCAGCGGAAATCTTCGCCTTGGATGCCTTCACTCGCTTTGATATCATTTCATAATTCATCAGAGAATTTCTTGTAGTGATTTTGTTTTTTTTTTTATGTATATCTTCTCATTTTCTATTTCATTCTTGTGCATGTAGCATACAAAAGCTGATGATGATGATAATTATGATGATGCTGATGATGATGATGATGTTGGTGCTTGTGCTGTTGTCGTTGTTGGCGGCGTTGCGAGTGACGCCACCAGCGCCACTGCAACCGACGCTGATGAGGCGATGACAGATTTCCTCGAATTGTCATTTTTGAAGTTGATGCGCGGCGCTACTGTTCGCTCAACCGTTACGGCGGCAACGACGAGGATGGCGACGGCGGCTGTGGTCTAAGCTTCAGCGGCTCCACATGAAAGAGGTCAAAATTGCAGAGACGCGCTTCAAAATCAAAGTGTTTGAGCGATAAGTGAAGCAGCGAAGAACGCGGGGAATGGCTTAAAGAAGGGTTTTTTCAAGTGTGTTAATTTATATGCGAAATTTCCTTGAAATTTCTTGAGTTTGCGTCTGCTTTGATAACTTGATAAATCAAAGGATTCGCTGTGTTTTGTCCAGAAAGCAGAAATTCTCTACGAGATCAGCGACGTCTTTGAGCATCCACAGCGACATCAAAAGCACGAATAGAGCAGCAACGTTGACGACGACGACGACGACGACGACGAAGAGGGGAGCAAAACAACTTCAACCAATAAAAAGATTCTTTCTTAGATGAAGTCATGTTTAGTGGCACTTTTAAAGTGCAACGCAAATATTTAGTTTGCCAACGAGAGTCCGTTTGAATGTTTTCGAGGAGAAGTGGGCGCCGCTGCACACACCACGCCCAATTACGCGATTAGCTCAAAGAAACGAGGACACGACACGAGGTTGGCGTTGGATCTCAAGTCGTTGACAGGGATTCAAGAGGAGTTACCCACAGCTCGAGGGTAAACTGCTGCTTCAAAGGCCAGAACTCGTATTTGTAGAGATTTCGCAGATGCTTCGCAGGAAATGATGTTAAAGCCACGAAAAACAAAGGGAAAATAGCAATTTCCACGCCCATTTCCATCAGAAACTGATTAATTTCTATAAAAGCTTATTACAACGAAGAAATTTATTTAACTTGGCACCACTGCTCACTGATGTCATCATGGATATTAAATGAAATATTCCAAAATCAGTTATAAAATGAATTATAAAAAACAGAGAAGTCTTCATTAAAGAAGAATAATGATTAAATGAATAATGATGATAATGAGAAGTTCTAAATTCTAATAAATTCTAATTCTAAGTCTGTTTATTCTGTTGTTAACTTTTCCGATTCAATTTGTTTAACAAAGGAAAAGATTTTAAATTATTTATCCTAGTATTGATTATGTTTATTATTGTTACAATTTAGTGAACTATAAAGTAATGTTGATACTTAATTTATATGATTAATAAATAACTAAAATAACAATAATAAAATAATAATATGTAATCTAATAATAATTAAATAAATTCATAATGAATTTTCATTGTAGATAATTCAATAAATGTTTAAATAAACTCTGAATAGAATTAAAAAACCTTCTTCTGGCAATGAACATCGCAGAGAGGAATCTTTTATTACATTATTATAATATATGGCTTTATGGTTATATCTTATCAACGATTTCAGACTATGGAATACTCTGCCCAATAGATTTATATAAATTTCTTCTATTAAGATCTTCGAATCTCCCTGAATACTAGAACATTATTCCAACTGATCCATCATATTTTAATCGACTTCCCTGATGCTGTATTCAGTCTTCACTATTTCTACATTCAGTATATCGCGTATTCATTAGATTGTCAATTCTAAGGTGCTAAAAAAAGAACTTTTCTTAGTGTATTAATTATATAAACAATAGATAATAATGAATATGAAGTAGCAAATATTCTTGAACCATTAAAAAGAACTTTTCCATTTCTAGGAAATCAAAAAGAAGGATTTTTAGGTGATTTCATTGTTTGTAAATAGATCTGGTGCTTTGATTGATGCCGTGGTTGTAACTGATACCAGCTACATTTTCCTCTTCCTCGGCCCCCATCCAACGATAATTCTCTTATCTGCGGTCCAATCTTAGCACAAAATATACAATTTCGATCTCTTTTCTCCCTCTCTCTCGACTGTTTTCTTTTGTTCCGCCTCCACGAGGAAACACGACGGAGCCAACATCTGCTACGGGTCTTCGTGAGGGTGTCCAGAGTTGAGATGGTGATGAAGAGCGATGCTTGGTGAATAGTTGCCTTTCGAACAGTTTTTCACGTGTAGTAAATGAATCACTCCCAAAAAAGAATTCCAACAAAAGACGTGGTATGCTATGTGAAAAGCCCGATGAGGTGAAATTTCCGAGGGTAACACGGAAAAGAACTGTGGAACAATGAAAGGTTTAAGTAATCGATAAATGGGTAATCGATATGTTTTCTTTGTTTGTTTTATTTTTAATTCAAGGATACTTCAACGTTTATTATTGTCGCTGTTGTTGGACGGATTCCTCCATTGAATTTGACTGCAACTTGTATTTATTGCCTTCAACCAATCAACCGACCCTCGATGCATCGATGCCTCCGTCAGGCCAACTCTAATCGCGCCCGATCTCCCCCGCATCCGGTGCTGAGGTATAGAAATCGATCGTTTGCAATTTCAAAGGAAAACTGCGCTGTAAAATATCATCATCATCACCATCGCCTTCATCGCTTCCGTTGACTTTATTCGTTGGCTCTATTAAAAGAACCTTTTTTTCACTCACTGCAATTTTCATCATAATGTTTTTTGTCGGTAACTTGGCACCAAATCCCGGTCCCTTGCCCGACAACTGCTTGTTAAAGCATCTCTTCGATTGTTGAATTGAAGCTCCTCTTCAAACCGCGGCTTGGTGATTTCTTTGCTGTTGTTGTACGAGGACAGACCCATTATTTGTAGGTCATAAATTTTATTGCCTGCTGCCGCTTGCAATTAAATGTCGATGGTTAGCAACTTCTGTCTCTGGTGGCTGTATTTCTACCCTATCGACGGCCGCACTTTAAATCCCGGTCACTTCATCCTTATTTCTCTCTTTTTTCGCTCTCTTCCCTTCGCCCGACAAAGTGACAATTTCATTTATAGCTGCACTGTTTTTCATTCATCCGGAGCCACGCTTTTTCCCATTTCGCCCCATAAATCACTCGATTTAAAGTGCTTTAGAGGAATGGGCACGAATGTGTTTCGCCCCTTCGGCAAATGAACCGAAAATATTGTGACAATACGCAAAATTATCGACTGTAAATTGTTTATGTTCAACATTTCGCCAGCGTGTAGTGGAAAATCTCTAAAAGAGTCATTAAAAGTCACCAGTTCACCAACAAAATAACAGCAGAAAGAAAAAGGAAAAACTCAAATTAAATTTAGGAAAATTATACGCGAAAAAGCTGAATATCGAACTACTTGACTATAAATCTATTGCAAGAACAACTGAATAATGTTTTAAATTAAAAACATAACAAAATATACAATAAAAAGAAGGTTTAATGTCTTTTTGAAGCTCCCTTGTCCGAGCTTAGAAATCTCTTCATTTACCAAAATTCGGCGAACATAACTCACACCCATTCCCGGGTGTAACAGTACAGTTTTATGGTACAGCTCATACCATAAAAATACGAAAATGCGCAATTCCAGTGGACGATTATGAGCGAAAAAGAGTATTGAATGAAGAGTGTGATCTATCCTATAGCCATTTGCAAGACTACAGAAAGGTCTCGGAATTATCAAGGCAATTGAGCACTACTTATAACGAGGCAATCGGATCTTTCATTCCCCTTAATAGTTTGATGAATCGGGCCCATAAAAGATTTAGTTTTTTGTTTGATCCTTGGAAATTTAGAACTTTACCACTTTCATCTACCAAACCACAATTTTTCATATAAAAAAGTTGGATTTTCGTACCGCTTCCTTTTCAAACAGATTGCAGAGATGTAAGCTTTCCCAGAGGTACATCCTTCTGGAAACTGGGCCTATTAACGCCTGCTCCTGCATCAGTATTGTCTAACTTGGCACGATCCGTGGCCAAATTTATGAGCATGGTTTCCAGTATGACAATGGGTCATTATGATGATTTTAGCAATATTCATAAAACCCCAAAGATCTCAAAGGTTTAGAATTTAAATTCGAGTCTATAAAATATATAAATAAATAAAAAACATACATAATAAAATATATTATTTGCCAAATTTCATATATTTTTGCCAAATTTCATTTTGAAATCTTAATCCGTTCTCCTGTGATCGTGATTTCAGCGGACAGACAGACATACAGAGAGACAGACAGACAGACAGACAGACGGACAGACATTTTTATTTCAATTTTGGTGGTGATGCTGATCAAGAATATATATACTTTTCCATACCTATCTTGTCTAGTTCTATGCGTTACACACTCCGGTAGAAAAAGAATATACCCTCAACCTTAAGGTGTAGGGTATAAAAATGGCATCAATATTAAGAACATAAATTCTAAATAAAGATTCTAAATAAATATAAAATTTTATATCAATGCTAAATAAAAAATTAAGAGAAACAAACAAGCAAATACTTTATATAAGGAAAAACGCGATTTATTTAAAAGTTGGCGCTGACATGGATTCAAATCGTCTGAAATCGGATGCGCTTCAGTTGGAAAAGCCGTTGATTGAGGTTGGATTGAGTGACTGAGCGATTGTGTGCGTGGATCAAAGGATGATGAGTCACTCAATCAGATCCAATAAAAATAATCATTTACGAGCGATCATTAGTTTTAATTAGCCTCAATTAAATGATGGCAGATACAAAGATTAAGTGATGTCGATCGGCGCAGATCGGAGACGTTTCCTTTATGTTGTTGTTGTAATTTATTTGTTTGTTTTTTCAGATGTAACTTTTTTTAATGGACCACACGATGGAGAGCAAAAAAACAGCATCCGCGGTTTTTATTGCATTTCTTTAATAATTTAAATAATTTTTTTGGTTTATTTGCAAATCTTTTTATTAAAGTTTTTATCATAGTTTTAATTAATATACAATAGAAATTAATATTTTATACAATTTCTCAATTTTTTTGCTTTATGAAATTTTTATCGCTTTTGATTTTGGTTTTGCTTTATTTTATTTTATATTGATTTGGATTTTTTTCTGTTGATTGTTGTTGGTAGTGATTTTTTCCCCGACAAGCGGAAGTTTCAATTCGCAACTCAGCGTTTCCGGCCGTGAGCACGTGTCGACGCAGCGTTTGGCACGCGTTGCGTTGGCGTCCGTCTGCGCATCCGGACGCTCGAGCTTCCGTCGCTGGTGACAATTACTCATGAATACGTTAACGCCGAGCATTGACTGAAAAATTGTATCTCTCCGAATTCATTCAGCTTATTAATGGTTTATTTAGCGGTGGCAATGACGCCGTCGGTGGTTCTGCGAAGGATTACTATCCTCCTTCCTCTTGTTCTTCCCTCTGTGAAGTGGGAAGTGGGCAATGGGAATGGAACGGAGCCACCCTTCACACAACCGTTCATTGCAACCGAAACAATTTAATTGTTGCCTCGACTTCTTCTATTTTTCCCCCTTTTTTTGTACTCGAAGAAGTGCTGCAAATAGTTTCGAAAGCGGAACAATGAACGACTTCATCATCGTGATCATTACTGGCAACAGTTGACGGCGCTCGGTGCTGCTTTTAAGGACTTTGGTCACAGCAGAGGATTCCGAGTGATGCTTCCTTCATTCGCACGCTTTCTCTTCGCTCGATTTAATGGACCGGAACACGCTTTATTTTGACACAAGTCCAACAGAAATGAGGAAAATCCTTTTATATTTCCCATCTTTAAGTGAATTTTCGGACGTCCGCAGACCGATCGATCGCTTTCGGCTATTAAAAAATTTAATTTACCAGGAAAACGAAACAAAAAGAATCAATTAACGAATTCGTGTGGTGCACCCTTGATTCCGGGGTGGCCAAAGCCAAAGCACCCTTAGCCGCTGTTCCCATGTGACTGTGTTGGAGAGGCGCCGACGACCGCCTGTTGACAAAACTTGAAGACTCGAGAGGCAGCCGTCGATGGTAATGATGCGATTATCCAAAAAATTACCATCCAGATAAGAAATCTGATCGACAACCTGTGATAAGCGCCGCCAACTTCACCAGCAACGCGTCGCCGTCACCGTCACCGTCACCGTCACCGTCGCCGTCGCTCGTCGCTGCCGTGTGCGATTCAGCGGAGGTTCCGCCATAAAAAGGGTCAATTTAATTTAACAACAAAGCTAACAAACAAGCTGATGAACAACTGCAACCAACGACAACAACAACAACAGCAACAGCAACCTTAAAGAGATGCAAGCAGACATTCTTTTCGGTCTCAGGTATTCAATTCTTAGGCCAATTAAAGGCGCCGCTTGTGCACGCAGCTTCAAGTAATCAACTGTCAGCACCGCGAGTTCCCCGCTTCCCCAACCACCACACGATTCATCCATCCATCGATGCCAACGCTCGTTCCTCCTTCCATCCTGACTTGTGCACGCTGCAACGTCGTCGTCGTCATCGTCGTTTTGTGTTCGTTTGTCCGACTGGAGCCACCTATCAGCGAGTCTGTCGTCTTCGCTGAACACCGAGCGCTAATAGCAGCGCCATCGATCAAATCGCAATTCGACTGCTCGTTTCTGGCTCCTCTCTGCTTGCCGAGCAAATCCGACGAGACAATCGATTCTCGCTCTGCGTCGCCTTCCCTCTCTCGCTCTCACGCCGCTCTTCGCTTGGGGCATTTCGTTGTAGGTACGCGTTGCCACGCTCAATTAAGCACTGTTTTCGGGTCTCTTTTTCCGCAGTTGGCGACCGGTTGCTTTCCTCGTCTCTCGTCTCTCTGCTCGCATCGCACACAGGAAATTGATCGATATTAATTTTATTATTTTAATGAATTGTTAAAGCGATGGAATAAAAAAGCAGAGCAAACACTTGATTTAATGACTGTTATTAAACAGTTACTTATTAATAATAATATATTAATAAGTTATTATTTTATTTTTATAATTTTTAAAATATACTAAAAAAACATTTTAAATTCACCTTCGATTTCTCATTCAATAATTCTGAGTGTAAAACAATGAAACATTTAAATTTGTACGAATTGCGATGATCGATTAAGAAGCAGCATCGGCTGCGACTTCTGCTGCCTGCTCCACATCAAACAATGAATGCGTCGTGCTCACCGATCGATCAATTGATAATGAGACAGAATTGAGAAGGGCTCCGAAAAGCGATGGCAGCAGCGACACTGACAGAAAAACCAAGCGATTTGCTGACAAAAAAGGCGCACAAGAACATAAGAAACCGAATCAAAGAACGATCCAAAAAAAATTAAATAACATTTTATCCGATGTTAAACAGCAGCAACAAAGAATAAAAAAGACTGTCTACAAGAATAAATTTATTTCGGTTTACTTTTTTATGTGCCAAATAAACTTGTTCGGGGTTTTTGCAATTGTCCATCAACTCTTCTGAATTCCTTTATACAGCTTCTTTACGTTAATCATTGCATCAATTAAACTCAATTATTTCGCTGTGTGTTGAAAACTTTCGCATTTGTGATGCGAAGCGGAAGGTAATCATTTAATCATTTCACCAATAAAACGACAAAATAATTCATTCCATTTTATTTGAAAATTTGAATGGATTTAAGTTCATTTTAATTTTCATTTAATTAGAATTTAATAATGATTTAATTTTAGTTTATTTTTAGTTTAAGTATAGTTTAACTTTAGTTTAATTTTCAATTTAATTTTTAGTTAATTTTAATTTAATTTTGAGTTAATTTTAATTTAATTTTAAGTTCATTTTAATTTAATATTAATTTTAATTTCATTTTATTTTCTTTTATTTTATTTTAATTTAATTTTATTTTAATTTAATATTAATTTAATCTTAACTTAATTTTAATTCCAATTTTAATTTTATTTTAATTTATTTAAAAATTGTATAGAAATTTTAACTTTTCTGGAGAATTCTTATCAAAAATAACTTCTATTATTCTGAGCCTGAAATTCCATCCCCTAGCCCTTTAAGCAATTTTCCTCCTAGAAATCATAAATTCATAATTCATCAATGAATTAAATAAATTAAAGCACGGAATTCTTCAGTCGCGGCGATCTCACGCTGCAGACGACGGCGACACACGAAATCGAGCACTTTGAGCCGTGTGGCGCTACTAGAGTCGCCTTCTCCGCTTCCCTCTTCCCTTCTCCAACTCCCCTAAAACCCACGCAAACGAACCCGCGGCGGCTGATCGCAAAACTTCAAAAGCAATCCTTGTGTCGTGTTCTGTTCATGTCCTTTGCGTTTAAGACAACATTTAATGCCGTAACAAGTTTTTTTTTCGTTTCGTTGTCGCTGGACTCCGATCAATGCACTTCACTGGAGCTGCTGAGATTCCTTTGGGGCGATTGCTCGATGCTTTCCATGGAGATTCGTAGGTGATTGCGTCTCGCTCGCTCCGCTCTCGGTCCGCGAGTGTGTTCGGGCAGGAGACACGCCGTCGTTGCTGTCGCTGCCGACCGCCGACTGCCTTTGGCCGTGTTTCCGTCCGATCTTCAAGTGGCGCCAGTTCGAAATTTCGACAACCGAACAATGAAAATTTGTGTGCGTTTAAAATTCCATGAATGTGTGGCTGGCGATCTTCAAGGCGACGTCGACGGCGGCTCGGCTCGGCTCGGCTCGGGTCGGCTCCATTGCACCGATGCAAAAAATCGCACAAAAAAAGGAAAAGCATTCATACACCGGAAAAAAAGAAATCCTCAAAAGGAATATGATTATCGCGGACTTTTGTCTTATTTCCTCCTCTTAAGACTTTTGTAATCTGCTTGCAGAAATCTCAAGAGTCCTTTGCTTCAGCTCTTCAAAACTACTTTATTAAATTATTAAACTCGACCTCGCAGTGAAGCCAGCCGCAAAAGAAGCCGATCAGCCGAAAGACTCGGCGACGAGGGACGCAAACAACAACATTTACAACAGCATCAATTACAACAAAAGAATGGATAAACATTTCATGTTCTACACTCGTCCACGGACACAATTACGGGATTACTTTGTGGGCCAACGATTTCGGAAAACATTCCCAACGCTCGCCGTGTTTCGGGTCATCTTAATTGGTTGAGCTGCTCGAAGCCAAACAAATCCCGCTGCGACGTGATGTGTTCTGCGTCAGCTTAAAACCCGATTATCATTAAAAGGTAGCAGCAGCAGAGAGCAGAAAAAACTCACCAACATCGACGTCTGAGGCGAAATAGAGACATCTTCGTGCAGAGGGTCACACAGTACGGGGTGATCTCCGTCTGTTCGACAGGATTTCAATTAATTTTCCCTCATAATTTCAACACAAACATTCCTTAATGAGATTTAAAATTCATATTTTGACTTGAATAATTAATTATGGAGAATCGGGGGTCCTTTTAACAGTGAAGTGATTGGAAATTACATGATTTCTGGTGCATTGCATGTTTAAACTCAGTTTTAAACAATACATAACTTTTTTTAGTTTTAGTTTTTATACAATGATATTGTATTTAAATTCATATATTTTATAATATTATACACAATAATAATAATAACATATATCTTCCAAAATATATTAATATTGCCTTGAATATTTACCAAATAGAGCCAAAGATCTGATAGAATCTCTGGTATCTAAAGAAGCATTCATTCTATTTGAATGGATTCTTTAACTTCAATATTATTATAATAAAAGTAAATAAAACTTAGTACTACTGTTTTCTGTTTAAAAGGCTTCAAATATTGGGTTTTATAGTATCAGTTCTCTGGACTGCTCTCCTGTAGTGAATGTTTAGAAGACGGACTTCTTTTGAATGAGAATCCAGAGAAATTCAACCTTTTCCATTCTTATTTATCAGAGATCCGTCGTCTAACATCACTACAAGAAAGGAGTTCGCAGAAAAACAAATTACGTGACCGCGATGTCGGCGGATTCAATCTCCAAAACTTTTTATGAAAGCATCCAATAATTTTTACATTAGGTTGTCCTAAGACTCCTTGAATCACCACCTGTATAAAAAATTCTATCCGGCAACCGGTGCCGAAATCACCGGTTAATCACCCTGGTCTTTTTCAGATTAATTATATTGATATTATTATGCGTATTGTACTGCCATAGAGTACAATATATAGAGAGATAATATAATCTCTATATTAGTAGTCTATTATCTCCATATATAGTACTACAGTACTATATTGTATTGTTAGTAGTGTTATTCAAATGTCCGAATTTTTCACATCTAGGATCTTGTCGAGATACTGCTTCTCTTCGAAATGGATAAGTTGTTATCTCAAGGAGTCTATCGTCGTTCTGTTCACCTGGTAACGGATGCATTGCTCTAAAGCTCCCCTCAAGGCTCCTAATGAAAATTTTTCTCTTGGGCCTCCAGGAAATTGTTTTCTTGGATAACATGACATCTAAAGCGATCTGCTTCGGCATTTGTTATCTTGGAAAGGATATTTTGCTGCTCAAGGAGTCCATCCGCTTCTGTTCTCCTAGGAAGTCATAACATTTCGCATCAAAGGCTTTTATGGAGCATTCAATGGGTAAAGTCCCACCCACCCAGCGATTTGAATGGTCAAAAATTTTACTGTCTATAAACTACTTGCAATTTCATGCTTTAAAATATATTGAATAAATAATTTTAATAATAAAAACTTAAATAAAAACTCAAGAACAAGCAGAAACAAGTAAAACTTAGGAATTGAGCAAGCATGATCATGTCTTAGTTTGTCTAAATGTCGCTTCGGATGAGTGAAGCTAGAAAAATTATCAAAATAGCACTACTTAATATGTAATTTAAAAAAAACAAAACAAAATTATTTTGCTACAGAATCGAATTTTTTATATTGAAATTAACTGTTTTCTAATTTTCATATTATGTAAATATGTATATATAAAATGTGATTTTGAAGGACTTACAAATTTTCAGCAAGATGAACCCCGTAACTCTGATGAACGACGTGTTTCTCTTTGAATTTATTAAATTTTTCACAATTTTTCCCTATTTCCTTTGCGTACTTCATAAGATTAACATAATTTTTTGACATAAGATAGTCAAAATATATTAATTTTGCACTATTTTTGTACAATTTTACATGCTCCATACCAGAGTTGGGCAAAGTTAATAACTAGTTACTTTCCGTTGAAGTTAAAAGTAACTTCGTTAACCTCACAAATATTTTCGTTATCGTTAAAGTAACGAAGTTACTTCTGTGTCGTTAACGTTGAATCAACTGAAAAAGAAAAAGTTTCTTTCGCCGTTAACTGATAAAGTAACTAGTTACTTTGCTCCGTTGAAGTTGAATCAACGGAGAGAAAAAAGTTACTTTGCTTCGTTAACGTTGAATCAACTGAAAAAGAAAAAGTTTCTTTTGCCGTTAACTGATAAAGTAACTAGTTACTTTGCGCCGTTGCAGTTGAATCAACGGAAAGAAAAAAGTTACTTTGCTTCGTTAACGTTGAATCAACTGAAATAAAAAAGTTAATTTGGATCGTTAATTGATAAAGTAACTAGTTACTTTGCGCCGTTGACGTTGAATCAACTGAAAGAAAAAAGTTACTTTGGATCGTTGAAGTTGAATTAACGAAGTTAATGAGTAACTAGTTGAATGTAACGAAGTAACTAGTTATATTAACGAAGTTACTTCTATATATTTTAGTTACTTTGCAAAGAATAGAGGAGATTTTTTTAGTGGCATCACTGCCGGTTTTTCATATACTACATACATGCGTAATATATGAAGTTCAATTAGATTAATTATATGATTAATATAATACTTAAAAATATTTTACTATGGTTCATAAGATTTTATTATAGATTATATTAGATATTTTATTATAATTTAACAAATATTTTGTAACAAATATATTAATAAAATATTATATTATAAAATACATTTATTACAGCTAATATTGTTGTGCTGTTTTTAAGCGTACACTCCTTGTTCGCTGTCTGTCCGCATCGCACTCAACCCTTATCGACAGCAGGTACAGCGACACCAATGCTTTAAGAAAACAAGACGTTGTTCCGCTTAAGCGTAAACGATTGTCTTGTTATTGTTGTTGATTGTTCACATTGTACGGGTGCAGGATTTAAAGCAGAAAGACTGATGGAATTTATTTAGATAGGAAGCGTTCTATTTTTATTAAAATGTAATTAGTCACATGTTAATCTTAAGTTAGTTAACTCTTGAACGGATGAAACGATTTCGATGCGGTTTTCACCATTCTTTCAAATTTTTTCAGTTAATACAAAAAATTGGGTATGCAGTACGCCAATAAAAAACAGCCGATTTGGTTGAAAATACTAGGATTGTAAAATTGTTAAACTTATGATATACATATACATATGTATTTGTTTTTTTTTTTTAATTTTTGAAATAATTTAAAGAAAATAAAATTAAAATATTCAAATTCTTGAGAAATGGTAACAGGCAAAAATGCACACATACATGTATATAAAAAATATGCACACATATATATTTTTTGCTATTCGTCATTGGGATAATTGAGATTTTCCAAGGTTTCAGATGAGACATGCATATGTAGCTTCCTTCAAAATTTTCGCGTTGTTCTCCTGACGAACGGAGAATTTTTCTACCTGATCAATCGTACGCTCAGATTTTTATGCACTCCATGGATGTTTTTTGCCCAAAAAATAGAAGCTTCAAGAAATGAACCTTTTCTATGTTTTTGTCATTAGGCTGTAGTTGTTTTGGCACGTGGGTTTTCCCTAATTACGCCATAAAAGGAAGACAAGGCAGCTTCATTAGTGGTTTGCCGTTACATCATTGATTTATTGAATTTGAATTAAATTCTTTATTCAGCAGCAGCATTTTAATGTAATGCAAGTAACACTTTTGAATAAATGAAAATATATCCGAATTCTGCCAAGCCACTAAGACTTGTCTGCAAGAAATGGTGGTACATTTCAGACGTTGCTGGTATTTCACTTATGTACAATTGATTACATCTATTGCTGTAAGATATACACCCAACTCGCAATTTACAAGCATTTTTTTTTACTCGATTTCGAAACATCCCAATCGAAGACTCGGAACCGAGTATCTTTTTAAACTTGATTCCATTTTTTCATATCATTTTTTTCAACTGAAAAAATTTGAAAGAATGGTGAAAACCGCATCGAAATCGTTTCATCCGTTCAAGAGTTAACTAACTTACGATTAACATGGAAGAGGGTACAGGTGCAGGCTTCTACTCCAACATACTGCAGATACAGCGGTCGTATAGACTGCCTAATGACTGCAGTGTGTTTCAGGCCGAAGTATTTGCCATAGAAAGGGCTGCTAACTTTGTCATCGAGGAGGAGATATTCAATAAGAACATCAACTTCTTTGTCGACAGCCAGGCGGCCCTGAAAGCAATATGTGCGGTGGAAGTGAAGTCCAAAATTGTCTTGACGTGTAGGGAAAGGCTTGGGAGCCTTTTAAGAGGCAACACAGTGAAACTCTGCTGGGTTCCAGGGCACTCAAATATTGAGGGCAATGAGCTGGCGGACCGCCTTGCCAAAACTGGAGCCTCAATGGAGCACCACACGACAGTTGCCTCAGTGTATGCCCCAATAGGGCATCTAAGAAGAACCATTGATACCATAGTCATGGATGACGCAAATCGTACCTGGATAAACAGGTCAAATTGCAACAATACCAGACTGCTATGGCATGGGTTGAACTGGAGCAAGTCGAAGGCATTGCTCTCACTTTCGAGAGACCAACTTCGTCTTGCGACAGGAGTGATAACGGGACACTGCCCGGTCGGAAATATGGTGTCTAGGTGGAAACCTGGCACCGTAATCGACCATTGCAGGTGCTGCAATGACACCGATGAAGAAGAGACTGTGCTACACTTGCTCTGTCAGTGTCCGGCTCTTCACTACCGCCGACTCCAATCAACAGGAACTGGCTTTCTGAAGGACTCGGATCTGGCGGAGCTACCGATCGCCAGTCTACTGAAGCTCATCATGAGCACCAAGTGTGCCTTCTCCAGACCCATACCCGACTAAGTACAACGTCGGGAGGGGCCTACTGGTAGAATGGCAGACATAGGTAGTCGCCGGTTCCCACACCACACCCTACCCCTATCCTTTTCCCATATCCCTATACACCTACAAGGGCTACTACAATGGGCCTTTTAGGCCTCGGTGGAAGTGGTCGACCTGGCCACATGCCCTTCTAACCTAACCTAACCTAACCTACGATTAACATGTGACTAATTACATTTTAATAAAAATAGAACGCTTCCTATCTAAATAAATTCCATCAGTCTCTCTGCTTTAAATCCTACAGCCGTACAATGTGAACAATCAACAACAATAACAAGACAGTCGTTTACGCTTAAGCGGAACAACGTCTTGTTTTCTTAAAGCATTGGTGTCGCTGTACCTGCTGTCGATAAGGGTTGAGTGCGATGCGGACAGACAGCGAACAAGGAGTGTACGCTTAAAAACAGCACAACAATATTAGCTGTAATAAATGTATTTTATAATATAATATTTTATTAATATATTTGTTACAAAATATTTGTTAAATTATAATAAACTCTATAATAAAATCTTATGAACCATAGTAAAATATTTTTAAGTATTACATTAATCATATAATTAATCTAATTGAACTTCATGTATTACGCATGTATGTAGTATATGAAAATCCGGCAGTGGTGCCACTAAAAAAATCTCCTCTATTCTTTGCAAAGTAACTAAAATATATAGAAGTAACTTCGTTAATATAACTAGTTACTTCGTTACATTCAACTAGTTACTCATTAACTTCGTTAATTCAACTTCAACGATCCAAAGTAACTTTTTTCTTTCAGTTGATTCAACGTCAACGGCGCAAAGTAACTAGTTACTTTATCAATTAACGATCCAAATTAACTTTTTTATTTCAGTTGATTCAACGTTAACGAAGCAAAGTAACTTTTTTCTTTCCGTTGATTCAACTGCAACGGCGCAAAGTAACTAGTTACTTTATCAGTTAACGGCAAAAGAAACTTTTTCTTTTTCAGTTGATTCAACGTTAACGAAGCAAAGTAACTTTTTTCTCTCCGTTGATTCAACTTCAACGGAGCAAAGTAACTAGTTACTTTATCAGTTAACGGCGAAAGAAACTTTTTCTTTTTCAGTTGATTCAACGTTAACGACACAGAAGTAACTTCGTTACTTTAACGATAACGAAAATATTTGTGAGGTTAACGAAGTTGAAGTAACTTTAACTGTAACGGTAACTAGTTAAAGGTTTAACTAGTTTGTGCCCAACTCTGCTCCATACACAATTTTACGTCACGCGTTATTCACCAAAGCCCATTTACAAGAGATAATTTAATTCTAGTTAAGTTTTCAGTTTTTCTTATAGTTCTAAAGTGTTATTTTCTAACTAAAAGTATCCATACATAGTACAAAGTAATTGATGACGCACTATAATTTAATGAAGCATCGTGATTATAAAAGACACGAATACAGAGCCGAAAAGTTTCTCACGAAAAGTTGTGACGCTCGGCGGAGTTGTTCTTTTCTTGGTCTACGAATTACTGATTGTGATATTCTTTGAAATTTGCATTAATGAGAGTTTTAGAAGAAAGCTCTCTTCTAATTGCATCATCTTCTCTCACAGTGGCGATCGTCTTCACACCTTCGTAAGAACAAACGGTTTCTGTTCGTGTTTCACGCCGTGAGCAAGCGTAGGAAGTAAGCAAACACCGGTTTTTCATTGTTGTTGTTGTTCTTACGAAGTTAAAAACATGCTGACATCGTTCATGCGTTTTAGAAAAACGATGCAGTTTAACTTCGTTTGTTTTTTTTTTGTGACACTAACAAAACTACTGTATAACATAAGTGTGCGTGCCTTTGGAACTCTCAAAGCTGTTCTCTGCTCTCGTTTGTTGTTGTGCTCATTAAACGCAAAGAACGCATTGCAAAGACTTCTCATCGACTTTCTCTGCTCAAATCTCAAAGAAGCTGAAGGTTTCCTTTTATATGCAGACTCGACTCTCAAAGGGCATTTCTCCTTTACTTCTCCCACAGCATCCGATGTGGCCATCTGTCAGAACGATCTTTGTCAATTTGCGTGTCACTCCTCTATCGATACTGGAACCCTTTCTTCTCCTTCTTCGCTAGGAGTGGCTTCGGTTCGATCCGCACCAACGATTATTTAGTGGCATGCATCTTTCTCACCGTTGAATAATTCGACTAGAATCATGTTCATTCATGCAATCAGCAGCATCACGACTGTTATTATGTCTATAATCACGTGAAATCTGATAATAAGTTTCGGTTGCACTTCCATCTGCAGTTGTATTTAAGTAGACGTGGTTATGGTTGTTGTTGTTGTTGTTATCCTGTTCCTGTCGTTTCCATTGTAGACTGATTTTTTATTATTGTCAGTGGAAAATAGACCAAACGCAGCAAACAGGACATTTCTTGCGCTGCTGCTGCTACTGTCAACCGCCTCCAGAAGCGAGGAACATCCTCAAGGATCTAGCAGCTGACTGACAGAGCGTCAGTTGCATGGATGCGCCGTCGACGATTTCGTTTCTAGCACGAGCAGAAGTCCTTTCAAAGGCCTCAAAGGCTCACTCAATAAACGGCCGAACGAGGGTGCACGGGCGAGGAAGGGGAGGGGAGGGGAGGGGGAGGGCAAGCAGACGGACGGATGTATTTCAAATACGGGCCACTGATGTCTACGAACATTATTCGCATGGATTAAGGACAATTTGAATTATCCTCTGCTGGCGATTTCCTTCTTTAGGCTGCTTCTGCTTCTTCTTCTACTTTGAACGATGCTTGTTCTTTCTTCTGGCCGGTCGGTCGCTCTACTTTCGGATGTCAGGATGCAGTTTTGGGATTTAATTGAATGTAAACAAGCGCCGGGCTTCTGCTTCAGCATCCTTCGTCCTTCCTTCAGCTTTTCCCTCCGTTTTTCTTCTTCTTCTTGTTTCTTGTTGTAAATTTTTCTCCTTTCCGTTGTTGTTGCTAAGCATCCTGTTGAAGACCCCGGCCTCTGTTGTTTCTTTTAAAGAGTCCTTCAAAGCGGAAGGATTCTTTGTTTGTTTGTTTGTTCGTTAGTTGGTGCCGATGCTGGTGACCCCGCTTTCCCTCCGCCACCTCCTCTCACTCCTTAATTCTTTGTTTATTTGTCTTCTTTTTTTTCATTATTTGTCCAGTTGTTTGCCAAAGAAAATCCTTCACATGTCACCCAAGGCTTTTTTTTGCATTGACGTCCAAAAGTTTCTTCACAATTTCGTTTACCTTTCGTTCATTTGTTGTTGTCAAATTTAGAAAAAAATACAGGGAAGAAAACCCTTTTCGGCTGTTATCCTCCGCATCTTCCTTCAAAGGACTTTAACTTTTTATAGTCTATTAATTGACACGCTTTTTTTAAAAATTTATTTGTTGTTATTTTTTGTAAGAATTCCCATTAAAAAGAAGTCATATTTTAAGTTATTGAATTAAGAAATCATTGCATAAATCAAGGGTCCTGCCCCTCCCCTTCTTCCTCCCCCTCGCTCCATTCCTTCACTTCACAATTTACAATTTCTTTACAATTTTATTTGCAATTTCCGGAAACTTTCGGAGCAGCAGAAATTGTTGCCAATCCGTGGATTTTCGTTAAATTTTCTTGATTTTCTTTTTGATCTTTCACGATCTCTGATGATTGCCGCTGAAGTAGTAACAACAACAACAACAACAACAACGACGAAATGATTTTTTATTATTATTATTATTCATGTTTGGCAAAGAAAAAGAAAAAGAAAAAAGCTCAAGGAAAATCAACTCTTTTCCGGTTAAAATTACAAAGTAGAAAAGCACAGAAACAGAAGCAACAACAATAAAAACCTAGATAATAAAAAATGCATACAACAATAATACATTAAGGCACAACAACAACAACAACAACATGAAGGGGAAAAGCCATAAAAAGACGTTAAGTAATGCAGCAAGAAAAGGAAGCGCCTCGAAACCCCAACAACAACAGCAACGCACTTTGTTGTGGGCAATTTAACCAGCCCACAACCACGTCGATAAAGTTTTTATGCGGCTTAAAGATACTCCTTCGAGTAGCGAGCAACTATTTTTATGTACCTTCGCAAATACATCATCATTCGACTGCTGCGTCATCGTCTCCGTCAGCGGATCCATCTCCATTTCTATCTCTCGCTCTCGCGCTCTGCATTGCGCTCTCCACTCGCTCTCATCTGCTCTAGTTCATCACATGGCAAAGTAGCTCATCGCGCGCCGCTCTCGTCTCCACATCGATTATCAACAGCCGCCGCTCTCCAATCTTCGGCAGCTTCACTCTTCTTCGGTCGCTTCTGCGTCTGACGCTTCATCTTCGGCACCTTCGTGCTTCGGCTCGTCGTGTGTTGCCGCCTCTGCTTCTGCTTCTGCATCCGACGCCGACGCCGAGCCGAGCCCCGCTTGGTTCCTGTTTGCTGCGTCTTCGTCGGCGATTTGGGCGATCCAGCGTCATGTTGTGTGGCGTCGAGTCGAGCCGCCGCCGTCGTCGCCGCCACCGCCGCCGCATTCACCTTGATGTATGTAGTTTCGCGACGCCAACAACGCCTCGCCGTGTTGGCGCAGTCGCCTGGCGTCTATCTGCGCCTTCAATGCTTCAATTCGCATTGAGCGAACGACCGAAGGAACGTGCATCAGCGATCGATCGCTGCCACCAACGACAACAACAACAACAGCCGCACGACCAACAAAGACGCTTGGAGCAGGCGCGTCGTCGTTGTTGTTGTTGTTGGTTGGACGCAATTGGCCTTGGGCCACAGCAATTGCTGGCGAATACTTCACTCGGTTTGCACCTCGTTTAAGGCAGCCCTACGTCTCCCCCTGCCCTCGACTCTGCGGTGGCTCCGATCGCAGACCGCGGCCGCTGCTGGTGCGGTCGGCGCGTCGCTCCGAACAGGACCTCCCGCAGATAATTGCCCGTCATCTCGTTGCCGAAGTTCCGCCCAGCTATTTAACAACAACAAGCCTCTTCCCGAAGACGTGTTGTTCGCTTTTTTCGCCTCGTTGTCGATTTATGAACCTAAGCGTTGGTTCGTGGCTTCATCTGGTTCCTGGCTTTCGTTTTCTTGCTGCACCTCTTGTTTCCTCTCTTTTCTCTCTTGTCCCTTCTGCAACAACCTTTTCTTTTCCCAGCCTTGTTTACATTCTTGCGCCGATCTCTGCTCATTCCATCGATCTTAACGATCGCCATCGCCATCGCCAGTATCGTCATCAGCGCCATCATCATCGTAGGCACAATCACATAAAACCTAGTCGCTGTCTATTGAGATAAAGTGATCATCATTTTTTAGTGATCATCGCCTTGATTGAGCCTTGTTCTGAAGCATCATCGGGTTCCCCAATTTTCACTTGAGGCTTCATGTGATTGGGAGCAACCCTCTCCGTTCTTTCGCCGCGTTTTCAATCATTCTTCTCTTTTGCATCCCCTCGAATCACTGTTATTTTTTTTCATTATCTTCAACTGATGAACAGGAAAGCATTGATTTAAAATTAAACTATTTCCTTGAAGTAGCCTTCATTGCCCTTTCGCCCGACACACACACACTTAATCAGTCCGCTGCTTAAACCGTGAAACCGAGTATTAATAAAATCGTCCTTCCTTCATTCATTTAATCATTCATCGTTAATCGTCCACCTGCAGCTGGACCTGCACCAGCGTCGAACCTGCCGCTGCCCAGCCGACGACCCACCAACGACTGCATCAACCCACCAACATCGCAAACACCAGCCACAATCGCGTCACCAGCAGCAGGAGGCGGAAACCGAGCAGCAGCCGAGCAACCGGCAAAAATTGCGCCCGAATAAATGTCAAAGCGCTGGGACCGTGTCAAAACGTAATCCGCGCACCGGATCAAAACCGAAATCGAGACCATTGCGAGGTAAATATTTAATTTCGAGCGACTGTGGCGAAAGGGATTTGCGTCGGTCGGTGAGGGGTGCGCGGAGGGAAGCTACGACGACCAGAGCAAAGTGGCTGCGTTCGACACGCTTTGCCGAAAATAGCGACGCGCCGTGGTTTTTATCAGCGCCGCAGCATCGCCGAGCAGCGACGAGACACGGCAAACATGGGGCAGGAGGTGGAAGGGGCGGCGAGTGCCGCAAATAAACGCAACCCGCAAAATTAGACATGGTCCATAGACGGCTCTGGAAGCGAGTCGCCGGGCGGATGAATGGGTGCATGGGTGAATGGCTCGAGCTGCTCCGAGTTAGCCGCATAACAAATGACGTTTGTGCTTGCCAAGTGTCGTCCTTGCCGCCTGATATCCTTGTAAAAATTACAGGCTTACAAAACAAATCGAGATAAGCGACATAACGTATTAATAATAAACATCGCTCGTTCTTCTTCGGGAGATTCGAGTCTGAAGATAAGGAGAAGCAGGGTGGAAGGGTGGAGGGAGAGGGAGAGAAAGAGCGTAGAGAGGCTGAGATACAGAAGGAGAAAGAGGGAGAGATAGAAGGATTCTTTGGCAGACGTTGAGTTGCTTCTTTGCTTGGCCTTTCTTCCTTCTTTTGAGTCCTTTATTAAACCTTCAACCTGACCAGAAAATAAATGTAGTGCAATTTGTAGGATTTGAGAAGAGAACCGATAAAAAATGGACTGTAGTCCTCCTTCTGCTTCGTGGCATCCGAGCATCGGTCAGAAATGAACATTTTATAGTCGAATTCGTCCATTGTGCAGGCGAATTTTCGGATGGATTCTTCACCGTAGCCGGTTGAAATCTGAAGAGTAGAAGGAAATCACTTTAAAAGTTTCCAAAGTCATCATTAAATTAATAGAAATAATAAATTAAAGATTTAATTTACTTGCAACCGCAGCTCAACACCTTCACGGAGACACCCACCGATTTTACCGAAAAACAGAGTCACCGTGACAACAACAAGAACAACAACAACAACAACAACAACGACGACGACGACGACGACGACGATAGAGAAGCGCCACCCTTTTTTTAAACATTTAATCTCAATTTTTAGCTGCTTTGCATACGCAGATTTGTCTCCTTGCGAGCATAAAAAACTCTACGACAACAACAAATCCATCATCATCATCATCATCCTCATACCCATTCACAACAACATCAATTGAATTAACACTCAAAGCATTCAAATTTGTCAACAACTCATTCCAAAATCTTTAAACAGATAAAATAAATTTTATACAAATGAGCACCGTTATTTGTGGTTACACGCCGAAGTTTCTCGGTTGTAGCCCTACAACAACAACAACAATCACCAAGCAACACACACAATTTTCATATTACAAGGATTTGCAACCCTCGACTATAAATCACGAAGCTTTTATTTGAATAAGCGTGAAGTGAGAAGCGCGCGAATGGTTCAAACCGTGTTTGTGTGTGTTTGAGTGAGGTCGTAACTTGTCCCCCTCCCAATCTATAACGCCCCTCACCGACGACAAATCCAAATTGAAACACGCGTATTTTATGCGTTGAAGAGATTTTATTTGCCATGTTTTGATGAACTTTTATTTTTATTTCATTTCAATTTATGGGATATTCAAGGGGGAAGTTTTCCTTGCTATTTGTTTAGCAGATCGACATACAGAAACCTCTACGCTGCCCCCCTCCTCCCCCATTAACCGTTACCCTGTAAGTTTACTTTGTATTTCTTTATTAAATTTTGATCTTTTCGGTTGTTTTTATTGTGTTGTCTTAAAACAGCTGTAGAAATATGCGGTTATAAAATTTTAAAAATTAAAAATTTATTTTCAATTAATAAATAAATGAAAAAGAGAAAATATATAAAATTGATCAATAGAATTCCGGTTTCCTATCTCGACACCTCGTCAAGTCTTTCGTTACCTGCAATTTTACCCTAACCAATAACGGCTACCAAAACCTATTCAAAATTCTTATATCGTCTATATAACCGTGAACTGCTTCAGACTTTACCCGGCTGGTACCTATAGCCTTAACTATAGCGTAGTAAATAAGTATTTGAACAATGACAGAGGTAAATAAATATTTGACAGTGATTATAGGGAAAACTTCGATTATATAAACCCATTGGACAATTTCCAGCTTGAGGACCGAAACAATATTTTCAGGTAGCCCATATTTATCTATTTATTTAAACATTAATATAATAAATTATAGCATAAGCTTTGGGAAACTTATAATGTGATGCAATGCAGGAAATATCGTTTATATATGTATGCATATGTATATAGATGGATGTGGCCCAGTGCTTCCTGAATTCTTCTATAGAAAACTATGGAAATTACGGAGTGACTTCTGAACTTTATTTTTTGTTTTACACAAAATAACACAAACCATTTGCCTATTTTTTTCGTCGCGTCTTCTATTGGAAGATATACCAGCCATATTTCACCAATTAATCGATAATTGCAATATTTGTCATACTATATTAACCATTAACATAGAAAACATGGTATCGTATATACGATTTATGTTGAGGAATCTTGGAAGAAATTGACTATTCTGAATTTCAGGCGACGCTTTCATATTATTACAAATGAAAACGAGTCAAAAATTCCATAATAAATAATAAGAATAATTTGTTTTGCTATACTAAGTTTTCAACAAAAATTAAAATTACTTTATATCAAATACTAATTTTAATATAACACATTCTCAGCTTAAAATGTTGCTCTTTAAACCTTTTATTACATTTGGGAGTGTCCTCGATCCTTGTCGGCTGCGTCGTCATTTCTCTGTGATCTTTTCGTTTAAAAAAATTTTAAATTTTATAATTCTAATTTTATTTATCTACTTTACTTATTTTATGTTTTTTTATTTCTTTATTTTATTTATATTTTTTTATGTTTTTATTTATTTTATTTTGGATTTTATTCATCAAATAGAATTTATTTTATCAGCTTATTTACTAATTACTAATTTTACTTAAAATTATTATTTTTATATTGTTTTTTTACCATAGAAAATTACCATAGAAAATATTAAATTTTAAAAATTGATGGATATTTGTACCATAGAAAATATTACATTAACATTTATATTTGTATATACAAATTTATTATTTTATTATTTTATATTTATTTATTTTTATATTTAGTTTATTTTTATATTGATTTTATTTTTATATTTATTTGTATATTAATTGTAATTTTATAAATTGTGTATTAGTTTTAAATATTTTTAAAAATTCATATTTAATTTTTAGTTATTTATTTAACTAATTTAATCTATGATTTTAATCCAAATGAATTTAATCCACAATTTATTCAAAGTTTTATTGTATGAATTGAATTGAATCGAATTTATTTAAAACTGTCTGAATTTTATCTATTTAAAAATTGTATGAATTTTTTCAAACGTAAGAAATTATAAATAAATGAATAATAATAAATGTCCTAGTTGATCATAATTTAACTAATTAATTTTAATTAAAAAACTATTCGAACTGAAACATAAAAACAGCAATTAAATAATTAAATAGAATAATATTCAAAACAATATAAAAATTTGTTGGTATTTTAAATATAAATTTCTTTAAATTTATGTAGAATTACGAACTCACAAAAAGTACAATAACAACACGAAGAATGCAACAACTTCAACTAAGACGCAAATATTAAATTATTATTGGCGCCAAGCAGCAGCAACAACAACAACAACAACAACAACACTAAAAAACTAGTTTCTCGTGTTCAGCAATGAAAATAACAACAACAACGGCAGCAGTTAACCATAAATGACCACGCAGTAGTAAGAAGTCGTCAATGTTGTTGTTGTTGTTGTTGTTGTTGTTGTTGTAAGGCTGCGCTTACTGCAGTCGCCGCCCATAAAATATTTGGCGTCTTTCTCGCCGTTCGTTGGCCAAAAAGAAACAGCAGCAAAACCGTCAATTGGCTGTATTAAGTCAAGTTTATTGCTGCTATTGTTGTTGTTTCTGTTGTTGTTGTTGGGATTATTGTTGTTCATTCATGTGTTGTTGTTGTTATTATTTTTGTTGTAGTGTTAAAAAACGTTGTTGGTTTTTTTTTCTGTTTTAATTTTCGTATTTGTTTTTTTTCTTTTTACTACATTATTTATTATTGCTACAGTGTAGCGGCCATTTTTTAGTAGCACAGTGCTTCTTCTTCTTCTTCTTTTTTGTCTTCTTTTACATTCTTAAAAAATTCTGCAAGAGTTCATTACTAAATCCATGACTAAAGTTAATAAAAGAAACTCATCTCAAACCCAACGTCTTCATCGCTTCGTTCTCCTCTTGTCATCGTCAATATTTAACAACAACAACAACAACAAAAATTTAATGTCAACAAATGAATTGTAATTTGTGTTGTATTTATAGCAAATTGTGCCTAAGAATTTGTTATCTTTGCTTGTGTCCAGCTGAAGGCAAACATTGAAGCCGCAGCTGTTTGCACAAAATTAAGAAAAACTTCCAATGGCCACAGGAAATCCTTTAGGAAGGAATTCATCTTCTTCTTCTTCTTCTTCTTCTTCCGACCAACCTCAATCTCCAATTGGATAATGATAACAAATCTCTCCATTGATTTCGATGCAAGCTGAATTTTGACCCGTCGATGATCTGTCAATAATCAATTCATTCAGTGAATCAATCGTCTTCCTCCCACGCTGACTTCCTTCGCCTTTCCCCTTCCCTTTCTCAACGCTTCACTCGTCTTTCCCGTGGCTTCCTCCATCCACAGCTCATCATTAGCAGCGCGCTAAACAAACGCACGGAGGCTGCATATTAAAAGGTTAGCAAGTCAAACAGCAGCCGAATTGTTTTGTCCCCACCTCCTACTCCAAAATTTCCCCTTCTGCCAACCCTCTCCCATCCATCGACATCTCCAAGAGCCTCTCAGCGTAGGCTTTGTTCAGTTCGGAAAGCGAAGTTTGTTGCCTTCAGCCGCCAGGTTTCAGATTCACCCCGGAGGCAGCAGCGTCGAAACCCACCTCCGTCGATGGTATTCGTGGTGTTTGCTTTTGGCTTCTCTGGCGGATGTTTTCAAGTGCTTGATTGGTGTTTACGCGCGAATTATGGAAAGCTTCGGACGGACGGCGACTTGCAGACGGACAGATAGACTTGATAGACTGACTCTTGGAATGAATGTTTGAATGGTTCGAACAGATTCTTCGCTTCCCCCTCACGCCGACGTGAATGGAATAAATTGTTTTTGATTTTATTTACTCTGAGCAAACCCACAGAATCGGAGTCTGTGAAGGGGTTTGGAGCAAAGGGAATTAGAAAAGTTTACTTTATTTGAAGCTGTGGTTTTTCATTAATTTTGAGGATTTTACAAAACATTTGTTACTTCCTTCGGAGAAAGAAACATAATCTTTAGTTTTGCGCTGCTAATTAACCTTGAAACCATGAACTTTTAGGTAAATGACCTGGAATATCCAAAACAAACTCCGACTGACACCAACTCCATCGCTGTTCAAAAATTCAGCATTTATTATTGATAACTGGCAGAGAAAATAACTTAGCAACTCACTAAACGCTCGACTAACATTTACACTGACTGACAAAATCGGTCGCTTTAAATTGCACATGAAGAGGCGAATCTGTGTGGAATTTTGGACATGGAACCGACCCTAGGCGGCTTCAGCAATGGCTGCGAAATGAACGAACACTCGTAGTAATTAGTTGCACACGATAAACGTGACATTTGGTTGGCTGCCTCGGCAAAAGTCACGCTTTTCGCCGTCCCCACTCCGTGCCCAGATACATATGACGCCGCTGAGTTGAGCTCTCAAAATCGTCAAAGTCAATTCAAGAATTCCACATACGAAAAATATAATTCAGTTATGCATTCATCGAAAGTCGTCTGTTTATAACCAATGCGATTCAATGTTATGGATGCAGACGGACGGACAGACACTAGATTATAAACGAGTTGGGAAACCGGAGAGAAAAATTCATTATAATAATAATACAGAATAGATTTCCATCCACACTCCTTTAAGTTGTTTAGTAAACGCTTACAAAACTTGGTTTAAAATTAAAACTTTTTTGTTTTAATACATTTAAATAACTAAAATAGATAAAATATATAAATAAGTAAATAGAAGGTAAATGTAAATTACACTTATTACAATAAAAAAAATAAATTCTTGAAAAAAAGCTTCACTACAAAAAAAATGCCGCAATTGTTTCCGCCCGGTTTCGAACCGGGGGCCTTCCGCGTGTTAGGCGGATGTGATAACCACTACACCACGGAAACAGCTGACAAACAATAGAAGTCAGCTGATTATCTCTAAACACAAAATTTAATAAGCACGTCAAGGCATTTCTAATGATTAGAAAAATCTGATATAAAAAATGACTTCATGTAAAATATAAAAATTACTTCATGTGAACAAATTGCAATAAAAAAATTAATTGCGATTTAGTTGGAAGTTAAGGAACTCTATTTTTTTAGCTTATATTCACTTTCTAACTTATATTGTTTTTGCACCATCATTAATTTTTGTTTTATAATATCTAATATTTCCTTTTTGACTTCATATGCCTTCTTATTTATTTGATAGTTTTTGTTCGCCGTACTTTCCAATTTTTTTAACGTCGTGATGATCAAGCGTTGGTTTTTAATTTGTTCATGTAGATCATCCAAACGCTCCTCTTCAACGTTTCTTTTTTTTGGTTTCGTAGTACCCGCTACCATCACATCAGTATCACTGCAAATATTTTCGCAATGGAGATCTGCTATGGTCTCATCTACAGGTGTAGAGATCTGGCGCTCATTTTACTGATTGGAGTCATTTTCAAAGTTTTCATTATCTCCAAATGTATCGCCAACTACATTTATATGTTTTTGGAGGCTTATGAGTCCAATGACACTTTCTTCCAGCGGACTCAGACTTATCTCGTGAGAAGGACCGCCTCCAGTTTGCATGAAGTTCTTTTTCTTTTGGAACAACTTGCGTTTGAAATTGGCTTTGTAATGCGTCTAAACTCTTTGCCATTCACCCGATGTTCTTATTGGTGGCCCAAAACTGTTAATGTGGGTAGCGAATTTCTCCCACAAAGCCTTTAGTTCGCTTCTGTTGGTCCCAAAACGAGCTGTACCTCTTGCAACATCTGGATTCTGCTCCATAAGAGCCACCAACTCCTCCCGTTGTTTTTTGTTGCTTACTTTGAAACTCCAGAAAACAAATGCAATAATATTTATAAGCGCACTTCATAAATAGTACCAAATACACAATACAATAATTACAATTTTTTTTCCATTTCTTGCGAGAGCACAGCACCTTATCGTTCAACACGTTAAAAACAACAGCACTTTAGGTGTTGTCTGATTTTGACACATAAGACAACACAACTGGGGTTGTGTTGTGAACCAGAATAGACATCATTTTTGCTTAGACAACTTCGAAAGACAACCAGCTTGACAACTTTCAGCAAAGTTGTAAACCGTAATACCGATTTTGCTTAGACAACACAACTTACAACCTAAGTTGAAAATGAGAATAGGGCCCCTAATTTCTGTCTATACTGATTATTACTACATATAACAAGATTTGTACGTGGCTTAAAGTCCTACCGTGCCTTCGTTACAAGGCGTTACATTATAGCCCTAAACAAATCACTTGTAAAGTTTATATATGTATGTATTATAAAAATTATGTTAATAGCTAATCAAGCAGTATTCTGCTTGATGGCTTGCTAAAAGCAAGATGGCTAACGAGCCATCTGAACATCCGACTTTGACCACCAACCTTGAATCTCTAGGTATAAAATACTACCAAATACTAAACGACAACGATCTCATGTGAACCACGAGTAGATGCGGAAAGGAAATGAAATGCGAAACAAGTCGGAACTTTAAGAAAATTCATATTGGAATAATTTCAAGCCCTAGATAAAGACGAGGCATCGTTAAAACCAAGGTGAAGGCGAATATCAAAGACAGAAATCCCGGGCGGACGCAACGACAGATTATATTTAATATTAAGATAGAAGGAACTATTTTATCTGAGGTACTCCTGTATGATATGTCGTTATTGGTGCCAGCTTTCTGATTTTATATGGCAACCGTTTTCATGATCGACTGAATAAAGTTTTCTAGTTTATTCTATCGACTGATTATAGTCCATAGTTAGGTTCGCTTGCATGGACTGTGTGAAGTAGACCGAGTTATGGCAATTTTGAGCCCGCGGCTACCCCTTGAATATCGCCCAGCGAAGTTATTGGAAGCACAACGAACTATGGTTATAGCTTGTTCTTATAGAGCTTATTCCACACAGATTATTGCAGAAATAGGCATACATATAGATGGGCCTTTTCCTTGCTATCACCGAGCATGTACAAAGGGACTGATCTACGGTTACTTTTTCATCCCAAACGAATACTTTATATATAGCTTCGCCTGTTGACCAGCGCCTTCTATAAGATCCTCGAGGGTAATTATCCTTGCAGTGAAGAACTGATTTTCTCTCATTTTTTGGGATAACTATTAACTGGAAATACTGAAATATGACACGAACCACATTAAAGAGGTCTATAACGGATATTTTTGTAAGGAAAGAGCTTACCCCGTATTGGAGCTAAATATTGGGAACGAATATCCGTTATTCCTCGTCAGCTTAGGTTTGGAGACAGCCCGATTTCGGTGATGTGCAATCTCCGCTGTCGTTTTTCGTTCTTAACACAACACGAATCGCGTTGTTGAGATCGATATAAAGACCAGCCCCATGTAGAGTACAACAAAAAGCTGCTTAATCTGATACAGGAACAGACCGGGGAATGGTACCAATTTTCTCCCATGTTCTCTGTTTTATCACAATGTATGTTTATCTATAACTAAGTAACTATTTCACAAGGTACTGATAAACTTTAAGCTCACGTAGGACTTATATTATATATTTCAATTCATTTTTTGTCGTTGCTTTTCTTGAAGTCCTTTACATTATCCTTTTTTTGGCTGATTTCTTTATTTTTGTCAAAACAAAACCAAAACTAAATGAATCCACAAAGAACAAAGAACACGAAATCTGCTTGATCACAGAACTTTTCCATAGATTGTCTTGATTTAGGTTTGTTTTGCGATGATTTGCTTTTCGGTTTTTCTTATCTTTCTCAACCGAGTATAGAATTTATTTATACAAAGTAAGCTTGCATTTGTTTAGGGTTATTTTAGCAAATTTCTCTTGAGTATTTTGCTCAAAAACATTGCTAATTGAAGAACTTTTTTCGATGACAAGTTTTACTGATGACGATGATGAGGAGCGTGTTTTGTGGGCGAGTCAATTGTGGCTGGTAAAAAAGTAACCGAAGCTTCATCGTCCCGAAATGAGGACAAAAAGCGAACGTTCATTAGTCCAATGGAAGTTGTGAAGTTTCGAGAATACGTTCATGCTTTAGTTTTCCATTTTATCTACATACGTGAATGTGTTTTTGTGTTTTTATATTAGAAAAACTATATACAATTTTTGCTTCTTCTTCTTCTACGCCGACAGAAATTCTGCTTTCCTTTGAAAATAAATTAAACAAATCGACATTCTAACTTAATTTATTTCAGCTCCAAGAGAAGCAATAATTACGTGCCTTCTTCTGAGCTCAATTAAAGCGTCCTTCGCGAATAACTTCTTTATTTGGCAACCGAAGAACCTTCGCTCGAAAACAATAGCAGATTCATGTGTCGCTCATCACGTTTGGCCGAGCGGCGGCGTCATCGCCGTCGTTGTCCGCACATAAAAAAGTCAGCGGATAAAACGATCGACGGGAGAAGCGAAAAAAAGTGTGAGGCGAGGTATGAAGCAAGTCGGCTTGTTCTCGCTGCTCAGAGCAACGCCAAAGCAAGTCGCGCTTTGAGCCGTGCGCCTGACCGGGGTTGCCAACGCAGCCGAAACAATGCAGCAGTGCTTTGATGTTCGGACAACAATCGACAAACGAGCTGAAATTCAATTGTTTTTTGAATTTAATCTTTGCAGTTTTGGTTTTTCGTTATTTTTTTAGTAGTTACGAGTATTTTTGTTAATACAAGTTTTCGTTGTTGTTGTTGTTGAACTGCGGCTTGTTTCGTTGTCATGTTGGTGGCCCTAAATTATGCGCAAGAATAAGATTTAGAGTGGCGCCATCTAGGCGCTGCGGTTTTGTTTTGTTGTTGCTGTTCGTGCAGCGACGAGTGGCACCTTGACGTTTGCAGCCTGCATAATGATTCCAGTGAAGGAAAACCCGCTCGGTGTTCGTCATCATCAGCTGCCGACTGCCGACTGCCAACTGCACTGAATGAGATCGTCAAAGGAGAGGCGAGCACTGAGTTAGATGTCTCGCTGTAGCGTTCGATTTGATTTGATTTGTCATTTATTTAGAAGACTCTTTGCCTTCTTGTCTTCTTTTGCGTTTCTACTCAAAACTACTGCAGCATTTAAATATTGCATGCAGCGACTTCGTGTCGTCGTCCACTCGACAACAGACGATGCTGGCGAACATTTGTTAACGAAACACACTCGAGCAGATTCAACGAATTTTCCGTTTGCTCGCCGAACATGATTAGCATATTTCTGCATAATCTAGATTCTCGATGCTGCAATATTTACAAGGTGTAGTGGACGATGTAAACAGTGTAGAAAGTTGAGTAAATTGCGTAGAACAATGAAGAAAAACAATGACTCGACGATAAACGAGCTTAAGATGAATTATCGTTGGTATTACTATTATAAATGATGAAAACAATTGCTGGCCTTTCATCGGCTCTTCAAAACACATCTTAATTATCATTTAAATTTACTTGTGTCCCAAAGAAAACCCTTGAAGAACTTCGTTAATGCGTTGAAATTGTGGAAAAATGGAAAATAAAGCCTCGGCCTAAAAATTATTCATTTGTTGTATTATTTAATAACTTTTTAACTTTAACTGCGCGTTTTTTAAACTGTAGAAAGTAGAAATTTTAATAGAATGAACAAATATTTCAATAAAATTTATTTTTGGTATCGATTACGTGTCCATTTTCAACCATTGGAAAATCTTTCAACGAATTGCAACTTTTAACAATTGTTGCTGGTTTTATTGCTCATTAAGTTGGAATTTTCTCTAGTTAACTACGTGGTCATGCAAGCCACATGCACCGCTGTAGATATACGCCCAAAACCAAGCAACTTGCGCCCAATCATCAACACACGAAAAGCGGCGTTGGCGGCCAGCAACAACAACAGACGCCCAACCTTTTGCTATTATTTGTTGTTGTTTGGCTATTTTTTTCATACATCCCCAATGGAAATCCAACGAAGCGATTTGATGAGTGCTGCCAGCACAGCAAAAAGTGCAAAAACTTTCCCCTAAATTACTTAAGGGCGCAAAAACAGCTACAAGAGCAAAGTTTTTAAGTTTTCAATATTATTATTGCTGTGGTTCCGCAGATTTCCCATCAGCAACTTCTTAACAATTTGTCTAAAGTTATGCGAGTTGCTGTTGCTACTCAAAAGCCACAAGTTGCTGGCTTACATGAAGTTTATGGTTTTTAATTATTACAAAAATAAAACTTACTCTTAGCTTGTTTTTCGACGTGTATTTAAAATGATTCGATGGTTGGTTGCTTAATCCTTCGGCAGCTGAAATAATTCGCCTGATTTGTTTTTGCTTTGTTTTTGGCTTTTCTTTCGACTGTGTTTTTCTTATGTTTTGGTATGTGTTGCAAAAATATTTCTTGTTATTCGCTGACAAGATTTTTTTAATTAATTGTCTTAAGAGTAAATTATTATTTCTGATACCTGAAAAAGAGAACAAAAAGAAAATAACTCAAAATGTGTTTTAATAATACTAAAAGAAAGAACTTATAATTGAAAAAAGTGGCAATTTATATATAAAATATTTGTATAAAATTACAAAAGTTAAATTGTAAAATGGCAAAAGTAAATTAAACTTAAATTAAATAATTAAATTAGCGTTACACAAATTAAAAACTATTTAAATTTATAGCGTAATACCATTAAAACTATTTTATTTGATTTGTTTCGTAAATATTAAGCATAATTTCTGTATTTGATTGAGTTTTATGTTAAATTTCCGTGTATTTTTCGTATAAATCTAGTATTTTTATTTATTTGTATTGAAATATTTTAATAATAATAACAATAATTTAACGATCTTTAAATAGTTCATCACAGTTATGTTGGCAAGTGTTTTTTTTTTGCCTTATAATTAGAAACTGTGTGTTGATTGAGTTAAAATTAAGAATTCATGAACAAATAAGAGCGAAAAGTACTTTAAAATACACATAAAATATTATTTATACCTTTTTTAAAGCAATTTTTACATAATCTATATATAATTATGTGTTACATCACTCTAATAACTAATCGTATGTAAATTGATAAATGTTTATTGTAATTCGAATATTTTCAATTAAATATCGTTCAATTTTAAATCACTAAAATATTCTAAAGTTATTAAATAAAATTATTTAAAAGTTTAAACTTTACGTATTCAATATTTAAACTTTCTACAATTGAAATTGTTTATATTTAATTAAAAATTGTTCAGACGTTTTTTAGAATACTTTAAGCAGTGTGATTTGAGGTGTCTTTTGAAACAAATTCGAATAATTTCTTGAATTGCAACATGTATAGGAAATTTCATGAGTTTAGCATATTTTGCAATTATTATTCAATTATATTTTTCACTATAGAGACTTTTATAAGTTTAATAAATTTATGAAAAATTATTTAAATACTTTAGACATAAGGATTTATATGAATTTTATACAACATATTCTATTATTAAGATTATAAATGTATACATTATGAAAAAGGGCAACAAAATTTAGAATTTACGTTTGTAAAAGCAAAGATAGTCTTTAAAATCATAAATTGACTTCAATGGAAGAATTAATTTAATTGAGTTTTTTATGGTATTTCTAAAATAATATTTTTATATGTAAATACTTTTTTTTTTACTTTTAAATAAGTACGTTACTTTTAATTATTTCTAGAAATTATTAAAACTAAAAAACGTAGAAAAATTACTAATTCGAAATCATTTTAATTAATAAACGTGTAAAAACTTTTTCTTAAATTTTTAAATATCAACTCTTGTTCATATTCACTAAATTAAACTAACTTAAATATTTATATAAATTTTTTTAATTAGAATAATTATCAAACATTAATAAATTCTATTAATTGCATTACAATAATAAGCTCAAAAAATTTACGGTCTTCTTTTTTAAAAAATTTGAAATACTGTTAAGTACTTAAGGTTAGTAACAATTGCTTATATAACATATTTTACATAAACATAATCTAAGGATTAACCACATTTCTGAATTTGGATAAATTATTGTTGATATGCAAACAACTAAACGAAGATGATTCGAATATAATCTAATAATAACATTAACATTAAAATAGAATTCTGAACTGAAGAAAGCAAATTGAATTAAAAAATATTTATACAATTAAAACAATGAACTGATCATTCTAAACAAATCGCAATCTGAAATCTATTCATCAGTCAATATTTTTTATAATATAAATATTTTTGATTAAGTTTGTGCCATTATCATATACGAGTTTTCTCCATAATATAAGCATTTCAAAACCCAATTTAGT
Organism: Thecophora atra; assembly: GCA_937620795.1. Classification (NCBI taxonomy): domain Eukaryota; kingdom Metazoa; phylum Arthropoda; class Insecta; order Diptera; family Conopidae; genus Thecophora; species Thecophora atra. The sequence continues at coordinate 21,114,618 of OW569397.1, read as the reverse complement.
TCTAAAAATCAGTTTCTTCTACAGTACATATTTAACCAAAAGCTGCCCTCTAGTTTAGTTGAATTAATATTATTATGTGTTAATATAAGGAGATTATTTACAGTAGCTATATTTTATAATATTAATATATCTTATAGTATGTGAGTACATCTAATATTACATTAGTATAACCTGTTTGTATTAGCCCATTAATTAGTAATTATACTCTAAATTGTCTTTGAACGATGGCACTGGAAATGTCTTTTTAGAAAAATAGTTGTTAGGTGAGGGCTACTATAAGTTTTCTACAGAGGTGAGCATTCGTTGCGATTTCTACGTTCGCGTGGATCGTTTTCGAAACCTCTTTATAAAGAAGTGCTGTGCAACGAGGAGTTCGTTGCGCTACACACGTCAGGCACTTAAATTATTCTAAAGTTGCTATTGAGAGATTGTCTCTTAAAATTCGAAATGCATCTATGGAGATCTCCAGAATGCTTTGCAAAGTATTTCCATTTAAAGTCATTATCAGAATCTTGTGAAGAACGACGATTTCGTTGATAGTCGTTTTCGCCTTTCGGGGGAATGTTGATGTTTCTGTTGCTGAGTCTCTTTATTTCTGGAAGCTATTGTGGACGATGTAGCCGTCGTATTATAGCTGCTGTCCATCTTTTTCTTTTGTTCCGTTAACTTGGCATTCAGACGATGTATCTTTTCGGGACTTAAAATAACTAAACGATTTGCTGTGGTTGACATTTTGGCGGAGTTTGAGGTGTGGCTGCTGGTGTGCGTGGACGAATTTGAATTTACAGAATTGTGGCTGCGTTTAAATAAAGGAACTTAAGGAAGAAAAAACTATTAATTTCATTACCAGACAATATATTTAATGATTTAATCTCTTTACCTTGATTTGTGTCCTGTTTATTGATACTTTTCTTTACTTCTTGCGCGGTGACATGGTTTTTTGTTGGCGATAATCTTGACATTCGAATATTTTTTGTCTCAGCTGCTGTGGGAACAGCAACCGGAGGCTTCGCTTTTCGTAAACCTAGCAAACGACTGCTGCTGGTTTTAGTTGCTTCCTGTTTCACTGGCGACGTGGCTTTCGCTGTAACTAGTCGATGCTTCTTGGCAGCCGCTGTATCGCTCTGCTTAGCTGCTGGCGTTGAAGTTAAGCCCTTTGCTTCATGTACGTAGCACTTGAAAGTGTTCTCCTTCGGCGACTTCGAGCGCTTGGCGGTAGTTGTTCTGTTCTTCCTCAGCTCTGGCTTGGGCAACACCGACGCAGTGTCCGCGATGATCGCCAAGTTCTCCATTGACTCGGAGTGTGGCGTAAACAATTCAACTGGTTTGGCTACTTGTCGTCGCCCGAAAATTGGTGTTTGGTTTATGCGATACGTTTGCGGCGGTTTACTTTGATGCGGTGCATCGTTATTGCGCTGGAACATCTTCAGTTGTTGTGGTGGACTGGAATAAGCAGCTTCGCTGGGCTTCACTTTGAAGAAGGTTTTCATCGAGTTTTGAGAGTTGGAAAAGTTCTTGCGGTTGGCTTCGTCCAGAGTTTCGAATTTAGTTTTGCAGAGATTCAGTTTAGCGCGAATGTCGTCGAGAGCCACTTTGTACGATTTCTGCATGAATCTGCGCAGCGGACGAGGAGTGCTCGTTGGAGTAGGTTCCTCAGTGATGACATCGATGTCGCCATTGCCATCAGATTCTTCATGCGTTTTTGATGCGTTTTCATCGGTCTTTGTTGAAACAAGCGCAACATTTTGCGCCTCTTGACTGCTCGGCGTTTGCTCAGCAACAAAACTGTTGCACGCCGCATTAACTTCATGATAATTGAGGGAATTATCGCAGCTAGAATCAAAGTCTGAGCAGTTATTTAAATCCTTTACACTGCTCAATCGCAACTCATCGCCGCGGTTTACGTTCAACAGGAAGCCTTTCTCTCCGTAAGGACGTCGAATTCTGGTTGCACATTTCGAGCCACTTCCGAAATTATTTTCTAAACTTCGCCTGGCGGCTTCGAGTATGCGATCCGTCGATTCGCCATCTCGCGGATACAATTCGGGAACTGCAGTGCGATGCTGAGCTTCAATAAAGCGCTGACGCCTGCGTGCGCGGATGCTGTCGCGTATCCGCTCCCCCGTCGGTGAGAAATCCTTGCCTAGGTGTGGAGATTTCGGAATTTCTCTGGACAACACTTGTGCGTTCTCCTTTTCATCGCTTACATCGGCAGGTAGCTCTACTTTGGCTGCATCTCCATTGAGTTGTTGTTGCTTTTTGGGCGCAGTTGTAGGCGACTTGGCCACGCCCTGTCCCAACTCATCCAAGTCGTCGCGACTTAGATTCGACTTCGGGGTGAGGAAACCATCAGGAGTCGAACTGATGCTGGTGCCGGCGAAGTTTTCGATGTCGTAGATCAGTTCTTTGGGAAGCGATTTGTTCATGAATATGTGCGTCATTAGACTCTCCAGCCAAATCTCCAGTATATCAAATGAAGGCCTAGAAAAACCAGATACGAATGAGACTTGAAGGGAAGTATTTCAGAGTCTGTTCAACCTTTTATCCGGATTCAAATCACAGCATACGAAAGCCACCTTGTAGAACGCTTCGGGACACTGACTGCAAAACTTTTCACGGAAGACCGTCTGATTGAGACCAAAGTCCGAGGTGCGCGGTAAAAAGTCCGGATCAGCCTGCACTCGTCCAATGATCTACAAACAATTTGCATAAATAAATTCTCATTTGTTCAGCAGCCACGGACGAAATTTTCTTACCTCGCACAGCACAATTCCGAAGGAAAACACGTCGACCTTCTCATCGTATTTCAGACCTCTCATCATCTCCGGCGCCATCCAATAAGGATTCCCGACAACCGTGTAGCGTTGGCGCCGTTGTCGGCTCTTGCTGCGACCCAATGTGCCACTGCCACCATCGCTTGGCGACGCTGTCCGGTTGCTCCATTTGTCCGTGCAATTGTAGAGCGGGGAATTGATGATGCGCGCCAAACCAAAGTCAGCCACAATCACGGAGCGATCTTCGCGCACCAAGCAATTCAACGAATTCAAGTCACGGTGAATGATGTTCATTGAATGCAAATAGTTCATCCCACAAGCGATGTCCTTGGCGAAGGAGACACGCTCAGCCCAATGGAGAGGCAAGCCGGAATCGTGTATAAGTTCCTTCAACGACCCACCCGCTATGTACTCGGTAACTAAATGCAGTTTTTTATCTTTATACAGAACGCCAATAAATTTCAGCACATTTTTGTGACTTAACGAACGTAGGACGGCGACTTCTTTCAGAAAATTGCGCTGCGCCTCCTCATCGACTCGGTACAGCTCCTTCAACACCATCACCTCTTTAGTCAGGCGATGAGTGACTTTGAAAACTTGCCCGAAAAATCCTTTTCCAAGCAACTCGCCCAGAACTAAGTCATTGGCACGGAAAATCCGCTGCGGTTTGGGCTCAACGCGGAACGATTTCGTACGCGACAAATCGTACACTTGTGGATTTTGCTGCTGGTACTCGTCCACGAGCTTCGACATGCTGGAGCAGCGTTCTTTCTCCTTCAGAGTGTTTGTTGAAGATGGCAGTGTGACGATTAAGTTGAGGTTTTTATTTTTGCGCAACTGACGCGTCTTCGTGCCGCTGATGTAGCCTTCATCTTTGCGCTTGAAGATCCGCTCCTTGTTTAGCAGATGTGATTTGTTTGTTAACTCTGTCTCTGTATCGAGGCCTTCAGAGCGACCGAAGACCTCCACACTGGAAACTGAAGTGGCCAAAGGTGGTGGATAAGCAGATTCTGCATGGGGAATATCTACTTGGGAGCAGCTTCGACAGACTTGGAGCGGGTCGTGCTCAACGGTGAGCTGAAGAATCTTCTCAGTACTTCGTATGAGCTTGTCGATGTGTTCGATGGACGAGTTGCTAACAGGCGTTCCATTAACTTCCAAAATACGGTCCCCAATATGTAGATTAGCCAAGTTTACATCGATTCTAAAAGGAATGCAAAACAAACTAAGTATGCAAATCGAGTTTTGTTAGCAGAATTAATGGAGAAATAAATTATTGAAGAGTTAAGTGTTATCGCAGTTAGTTACCTATAAGAACCACAACACTGATCGATGATCGATGTTATAAAGGAGAAGACGTACTTTCCCACTCTGCCATAAATTCTACAAATGAATCTTAAGGGAATGAAGGTTGATTAGTTGATTAGAGGCTGCAGTTATGTCAGTAGTTAGTTGCTTAAGCGAGTATTTCTGAGTGCTTAGGAGCTATACATATTAGGTTTTGGGTACTAACTCGGATATGCGCACCGCCGGACAGTCCTCGCTGCCGTCTATGCGCCCTGTGGGCGTGTGTGGGGCGCAGTGTTGCTGTGTGTTCGCATCGAGGTAGTGCCGTTGCACGCTCACGTTGTCTACGGAGAGTCGCAGCCCAGGAGTAGCGTCCTTGGGTATTTGCACAAGGCGTATGGAATGCAAGGGTTTGGTGGCTGTAAGCACTGCAGCGTCGCTACACGTCTGTGCTTGCAGCAGTTGTTTCTTATAGCAGCTGCCACAGTAGAGCTTGGAACGCTCCACCAGCGCGTACGAATCCCCGTCGCCAATAAAAGCGGCACATGCTGTGCAGCAAAAACACTCGGGGTGGAATTTGTGGTCGCCGGCCACCATGACGGGCCCCGTAATTACAGAGCTGCACTGTTGGCATGATTCACCAAACTTCAGCCAGTAGTCGTCTTTGCAGAAGAGCAGACTGTCTTTCTCGAAATACCAATTGTGCAAATGCTGATCGCACACGGAGCAGCGGAAGCAGTCACTATGCCATTCCTGGCCTAAAGCAATCACAAACTCCTCGCGACTAAGGTGCAAAGCATTTAGACAACCAGCGCAATTAATTCGTCCCAGGTGCGACGATGACGGGTCAACGATGTCATCATCAGAGTCGGAATGTTTCAGTTTTATACGCAGCGGAGTGGTAGAAGTTGTTGGAATGTGATCTGAAAACAAAATTGTTGATTACCTCAGAAAAAATACGATTAGTTTAAATTTTCGACGTTTTGTTTTGTAGCGCACACTGGCGAAACAAACGAAACAAAACGCGGCCTATAGGCAACGACGACGGCCATGAAACTGCAGCGAATGTGATTCATAGCTTAGGGCAGCGTAGTACAACGCAGCTGTTTGTGAATGGGGCTGTAGTAACAGCTCCAATGTCCAAATAGTACACAGGACTTCTCTTGGAGTTACTGAAGTGCGTAATTCTTAGGGAGATGTAAAATTTAGATTATATACAAAGATTTTTCAAAAAACAACGACCACCAAACTGCAACATTCCGAAAGCAACCCACGCAAAGCTTCCCTTTATTACATTTTCAGTCCGAAATTATATTCTTTCTTAATAAGTTGAAACTATTCAAAGCACAGCAACACTTTAATCAATTTTTAAACGCTTTAGACAGTAAATTTATAAATTATTTACCGAAATTATATATTTTCTCCATTACAGACACTACATTTTTCGCTAGTATGAAATGGACTACGTGCGTGAAAATAGCAACGAAAAAGTCAGCAACGCTTTATAGGGTGGTTTATTTGTGGATGTTATTTTTGAGACAAATGTGGGAATGATTCCGCTTTACGAGGTTTTGTTCAATTTGCAACCTATTATGATGTTCGAAGCTCACGCCATACCTTGCATGACTGACTGGATAACTGACTATTAAACAAGAATTCTCGTAAGGCCTCCTGACGTAATAACTAGAATCGTTCGGGAAGGAATATCTGTGCTGACGAGAGATGTTCGGCGGATCCTGTACTGGCCAAGGCTTTCGATGCTTTTATTGCTCGTTAAGAAAACCGGCTCGAACATGGCACAAGGTGACACGACATCCGGCTCGAAAGTCAAAAAATGTTCGACACCAGACACAAACCGTACACAATTATCGACATAGGACACACTTGGTAGCGTTCTGCTGTACGAACCTAAAACTGGACTCATGTATTGACAAAACATGGACGAAATCACTACTGCAGTTTTACAAATTTTTAATGCACTAAAAAATCATTAAAGACTTTGAATTTTTAGCAAATGTTTTTATAAAGGTTAATATAGTAACAACTATTTTCTGCAAATCGAATAATAATCAAAATACATATACATCTATTAGATATTAATACAATGCCCTCCAATAAACTATGATTTAAAAAATATTGCTAGGTTAATATGACAATAAAAATATAAACATTTGTGAAATATTATAAAATAGGGGCAATTCGATATCAGTAAGGAAGTCTTTCTTTGAGGATAGGATGCAGCCTGACTCGGACAGAGTTTGCTGAATGAATGCAGTTTAGCCATTTGTTGCTCTTTGTTTATAACAAGCGACTAATCGTCGAGTGCAAAGTTCGACAACTGCAGATGTTGCAAGTTATTACGAGGCTCAAAGTAGACTGTATCAGTTGCATTGTCTGGGGACGGCACGAACGGCGGTTTTTCAGACTCAAGATTGTTCCAATCGATGTCAACGAAGAAGCGCATCTGCTGCACCTCTTTGGCTGTAGGCCGTTCAGCGGGATCCATCGTTAGCATCTGCTCTATGGCTTCGACAGCCTCCGGCGACAGTGCTTCATCGGCTTGTGGCCATTCAATATCTAAAAAATATATAATCTTATTTCTCTAGAACATTTTGTATGAAATAACAACGAATTTAAGTATCTTTCGATATCCACGTAACACGCACTTCTCTGTAAAATGTTCGCAAAGACTTTCTGAGGTGTTTCATCGTTGAACGGTGGAATTCCAGTCATAAATTCGTACAAGCAAACACCCAACGCCCACCAGTCAACAGATGGTCCATGGCCTTTCCTGTTAATTGAAGACCTCATTACAAATCATCGGTGATCTTGGTTACAAAAATTCAAATTAAATCAAATTCTTCGATTCCTACCGTAGCAACAGCTCGGGTGCCAAGTAATCGGGAGTTCCTAGAATGCGTTCGTTGGAGACGCGTCCTCCACGACGCACTGATTTCGGTGTCCGAAAAGGCGTGTTAATGTTCTTCGGTGTCTTGGGGACATCATTTCCAAGATTTATAGGTGACATCGTCGGATCGTCGGCCATTTTTAAATATTGAACTCCCGATGTTTTCTCAGCGACGTTCTCAAGCTTCTTCGTATCGATCGAGAGCGGGAGAGCGAAGCGTGTTGCCTTCAATTTACCCAGCAGGCCAACGCCACGTCGTGCCAGTTTTTGCGACGAAACAGGCGTGGAGAAAACCACATTCGCGATGTCCTCGTTGTGTGCAGGAGAGCATATTCTGTTTTTGTGCTTCTTAGGCGTGCTGCTACCAATGTCCATGATGTCGATTTCTTGTGTAAGACCAGTGCTAGCAGTGGAGCCGTCTGCTTCTATACCGGACGCATCCGAAGGATTCGTGAGATTTATTTTTCTTTTCATTCCTCTGAAATTATTGCTTATATATAGGAAAAAAGAATTTAACAATGAGTTTCGTTGCTTTTAAACCTTAAAAAATCAGGACGTTTAAAATTTCTGGATATATTTCGAAATGGTGAATGCATGCGAATTCCACTTGCTTCGTTCGTATTGCTTATGTTATAACTAAAGCGGAAACAAAAGATGAGTTAAAAACGAAAAGAATATAAGAAATATTAAATTGCACAAAAGAAAAGATAAAACGAAAAAAAGTTAAGAGGCCAAGAACAAAAATTGCTGCAAAATTTTACAATATCATTTGATATTAATGCATTATTTAAGTTATTAATAATATAATTTAAACTATTAAATTAAAATAACTTAATAATAAGAATATGATATTTCCATTGTATAATCTGTCGACGATCTATTATCATCGATGGGTAATAATTTGTTCTTATAATTGTGAGTATTGTTAAGTTTTAGCTATTATTAAACGAACCATCTTGAGTAATCGGACGAATTTATCTCGATGTACGATGTGACGTTCTCCCCGATAGCATTCCAACTGGAGCAATCACTTTTACGGCTAGAGACCCCGGAATCTTCTTGTCCTTTAGAAGCTCGAAGACGCTAAATGAGGAAAGAGTTATTAATAAACCCACAAAAGATAAAATAGTAGACACGCGAACTAGTTTTCTCTAAAGAGCAACACGAAAAAACAAATTAAATTACAAAACTGTTAAATTTACAACAAAAACCAAGCTACATATGTATTGTTTCACAAAAACACGGTCACCCACTCCAGAAACATGGAAACACACCTCATCGATGGAACGTCGCCGCACCATGGAAAGCTCAAACGACATACAGTCAGAATTTTCCAATTTGATAAGATTTTTACTGCTGATTTCTGAAGTTTCCTTGTAGTGCGATGGTTGAGTAATGTGACTACCGTTTTCGCAGCCCTTTTAATAAATCATATTAAATCAAATTAAATCGAATGCTACAGCTTATCTACAGCTAAATTAGATACAGCTAAATAAAGCTATGCAAGCATTATATAAAGCGTTTAAAGGAAGGTTATGGAAAGATTATTCGACTCACATTGCAGTAAGTCTTCACATCAATTATGTCTGCATTCTCTGCGAATTCCACGCGCCGAGCTGTTGCCGTTACAGCTGGCAGCTCGGTATTTACCGCTGGTGGAGCATTTTCATTTGCCGGTGAGCATTTGCTGCCTTCCGTCGATGTGCACGTGTGGTATGAAGATGAGCTATGCCCGGACTACAAATATTCATGAAAATTTTAAACAACATCAAGCGGAAATCTATTTCATACTCACGTGTGGGCAGCACTGTGTTAAAGACACGTTTATTTCTTCAACAGAGAAAAATGGAGAAACTCCAGAAATCTTGCTCTCATCAGTTCGTTCAGCATCATTGAGTGAGGAATCAGCTTCACTGTCAGATGTTTCATGTATCATACCTGATGCGAAGGAGCATGGTTAAAACTTTGAATAGACATCTAAATTCTTATAAATAAATGCAAAAGCAAAGCTTACTTACTTTGTTTTTGGATAACATTTATGAAATTGGACACTCCACCTTCGAACTTCTTCTCAGAACCAAAGGAAAGATGAGACGTCAGTGAAAGTAATTGACCAGGTGTACGAGCGTTCAGATTCGGTGAACAGTTTATCAGATCTGACATTTCCAAATCTGTTGCAATGCAAGCAAAATTCAATAGTTAAAAGTTTTAAAATAAATCAATGGATATTACAAAATTAGTTATTAAAAGTTGGCAGTAGTGTTTACCTCTTCTCATTTCAATTTTGCTCAAACCAAAATCAGTCAACTTAACATGACCTGTTGCCGCAACCAACATGTTGTCCGGCTTAATGTCACGATGGACGATGCCATGACTATGTAGATATTGTAACGCCAGACTAATCTCAGCTATGTAAAATCTTGCTGCGGCTTCATCAAAGTAACCATACATCATAAGCAATGATTTCAAATCGCCACCGACCATGTAATCCATGACAAGATACACATATGAAGTCGACTGCAGTGAGTAGAACAGACTCACACAGAAAGGACTGCGCGAAAGCGCAAGAGCGTTCCGTTCGTTTAGCACTTGCGAAACCATGTTTTTGTTTACCATTTCCGATTTTCGCATCACTTTGATTGCAAACAGTTTATTGGGATCACTTTGCTTATAGCCCAAAAATACTTTGCCGAAGGCACCGCGACTGATTGGTTTTATGATAACAAAATCCTTAATTGTCGGCACCTGCATTCATGGGTTAATAATATTAAAATGAATTTTCGTGAAGCAAAAGTAGGTATATCTTTAGATTTGTATTGTCGTTTTCATAACAGAGCATCAAACCGTTTGCACAAACATCAAAAAGGCATTTTACAAGTACACGTTCAATGGAAGTCAACAATTCAGCTCGCCTGTTATGCGTGAAGGAGAAACTAACAGAACAAATACGTCAACTTGTACACCAACATCAAGCTTGATGTTTGGAAAACTGCATAATAAAGAATCTATATTCAACGAACAGTACAAAAACTTACTCATTTTACTAATTTTTTTGACTATGGACAAGAAGGATGGAATACATCATTCAATCATTCTTGGGCTATGGACTACTATATGGAATTAGAGAAGAACAAACCTTTGTTCCAGTATTATGTTCTTGCTTCGTAGTCAGAATGTTAATTTTATCCATCATTCGCTCGCCATCGATGAACTGCGTCTTCATTGGTATCCTGCAATCTATGAGTTGAACCGATCGACCCTCTTCCGTACTCTGATGCATCTTTGAACAGATTATTTTACTTTAGTGCACTTTAAAATGTTGCGTTTTTCGCAGCTTATTATTGACTTATCACAAAATTTTTTGGCAATGCCTCTTTATATCACAAAATAGCACAATTATAATAGTTTTCTTTTCATTTATTTACTACATCATTACGCCAAATTATAAAATTTTTTACAGAATCAGTTAAAAACTAACCGAAATCAACTGCAAATTCGTGTAGCAATGCAGCCAAGTTTGTATAACAAATGGTTAGGGACACACAAAAAAGTATAACCGAGTAGTAGATTTATTTGTCATGTAAAAATTAAAGATTTTAGAGAAGTTAAGAATCGTGTCACTAGCAAATCCTTATTTTTAAGTCAAGTGTAATATATATATTGTGAACAAGTATTGACAAAGAAAAAATTCACAAATTTTTGGGAAATATTTCATGTAATGGCTTAGAAGTAAAAAAACAAATCAATGAGAATGGAAGAGAAGAAATTAAATGAACGCGGCTTCTTAAAAATGCGCCCTAACTCTATTAAAGGCCGCTAGAATTGGTACCATTGACAAGATTTGCAGAACACTCCCTACAGAAATATTTTTAGCCCATGGAGTTATCAACAAAAAATTACTTGCATTTAGGATGGCTTATTTTTGACTGGTGCTTTAAATAATATGCTTATTTTTTAAGGCCCACTAAAATAAAATTAATCGGGAAAAATAATTTCGTTGCAATTTTAAAGACGAAATTTTCTGTTCTGAACAGTTCAGAAGTAAACTTTAGTTCTGGTTTGCGGCTGTAAACACAGCTAAAAACCGCTATAATTGGCTAATACCCCGTTAACATAAAAATATTTAATCCGATTAAGCTGTTCGAAAACTGATGCGCTTTCCAAGTGTTTCCATACATAATCCGGTCAAGCAAAGAAGGTGTTTTGTTATTGCTTTCTTTTGTTTGGTGTAGTTGGACTTTTAGCACGTGTGTGGACATATGTGCTAATAGTTTGTCGCCTGTAATTGTCCCTTTCTAACACATTGGCACTAGACACGAAGAAGCATAAGTTACTATAATTCTGAACTTCGAACCTGAGTTGCAAACTAAAATGTGAAGCTAAAACCCAAAAGCATTTCGGTTTAGCGCTGGAATTGCAACAACAATTTCAATAGTATTTAAAAAGTTTACGAGCGGTTTTAGGTCCTAAAAAGTTTTATTTCCAATTTCTTGAAAAACCATTTTATGTAAAAGCGGTATAATTGAATGGCTGAAAATTATATTATATAGAATCGAAAACTGAATCTAAATTAATTAAAGTATGTAATTTCTCTCCGTTAACAACTATCTTTATTGATTACATACACATTTAACACAGTAGTAAAATAAAAACAACATTTATAAATAAAAAAATTAAATTATGCAAGCAATTGAAACCTACTTAGTTGTACGCAAGTTTTCCTTTTTTATTCTTGTATTTACATTTATTGCGGCGTAGTTGGTCCTAATGGATAACCAGTGGAGCGGCTCATTTTTTATGATGCTATTATATACTTTACAGATTCTCCATAACTTGTTGATCGTTCCTAAGTCTTTTTGATTTAAATACCGACTGTAGAAATCTGGCTCGCGGCATTTAATTTTTGTACTGTTTATTTGGCGGCGAATTTCTTAAAATTGAGTACATATGTAGATTAATAAAGGTAAAAATAACATAAATAAAAAAGTGGGTTTTAAAAACGCCCACTTACGCACGCCCTACTTGGTCCGATATTAGTTGACGGTATATTTGGTAATACGTTTTTTACTTCTTTGTCCCATTTAATATTTCGGTTACTAGTTTGAAATAATATAAATTTTTCTTCGTTTTATTCGCTATTTTTAACATCCATATGTAAATACTATGCAACGAGTATATATATATTTGCATATACATATTTGTACATATATATGCTCGTTGTTAGAAGGACCTACTCTAACAACTCCTATGTTTGCCCGGAGTTAATCTTTTGCAGGAAAGGTGCCCCTTAACATAGTTCGTCGAGCTCTTCGATATTAATGATTTCCTATAGTTACCTAAGAAACTTCAAAAGGCCCTAACAAGGATGATAGTTACTTGTTTAATTGAGATTCCATTAAACTGGCACGATTTTTTGATAAGTTTCCATATTATAAATAAGTTTTATAATACACTACATATTTGTATACTATATATATCGTATAAGTAAAGCCTTCAATAATTTTATAAAGCCTATATTAATAATAAAATTTCGAATTTTATTACGATTTACAGATCTGATGACAAAAAACATTTTAGAAGTTACTTTTTAACCTGGTGGCCACTGCATTTGGCGTCCACCAAGGAAATGCAAGTGTAAATGGTACACCGACTGCGCCCCTTGCTTTCCGTCATTCACGACAACTCGGAAACCGTCCAACAAGCCTAGTTGCTTAGCCACTTTCTGTCCAACAAGCATCAAATGACCCAAAAGCCCTTCATCTTCGTCGGTAGCTAAGGAAAGTTGCGGTATTGGCTTACGCGGAATTACTAAGAAGTGTACCGGAGCTTGAGCATTGATGTCGCGAAAAGCAACACACTATTTGAAAGACATTTAAATTATACTAATTTGATTATAACATAAACGATTTCCTCTCACTTTTTCATCTTCGTAGATGAAATCGCATGGTATCTCCTTGCGCAAGATCTTCCCGAAAATGGTGTCATTGGCACTTGATGCTAACTGCGCCTTTGCAACTTCGTCAGCCATACTTAAAGACCTTTTTGAAAGCCCTTGTAAGCTGTTTGAAATAATTTGAGTAAAGTGTAATTAAAGCTAATCGTCTACTTACAAAATGGTCCTTAGGATCAACCGGCTCCTAGCAATTGTAAAAGTCATCTGTCTAATAAAAACTAACCGACTGATTCGAAGCAACGAGTATATATTGTAAAGAGATTTCAACGCAAGCTACTCGTTGCTACGAAAAGGCAACGAGCATATAAACATAAAGACATTACATGAGATTCTACTTGTTGTTCAAAAAATTTATCGGTTCACAACGTAGAGAAATTATAAAGGAATGAACGCCGACTCCGTAGATGCAGCAAGAAGCAACAAACTTGCTTCATAGGAAACAAAATGTTTCGCTTTATAGGAAACAAAATTTTATGAAATCAAGGAATCGAGGCATTGCAAGCAAAATTATTAGATTCTTAATGAGTGGGAAAGGATTGAAAGATTCCTTAAATTCAAGCAATTCTACCTTTTTTCGTCGATTGTACTGAGGGCATAATTAGGGCATTCAAAATTCAAATTCAAATTTTGTTTATTGAGCCTTTTTCAAAACAAGTTATAAGTTATAAAATTCATATGAAAGTGTTAACAAAATTAAAGACTATAATGTATTATCTTCAAAACATAATTGAACAACAGTATCGTACTTAAATATATAAAGAGAAGGATTGAAGTTAACAAGAACATTAGGGCATTAATCTCCTTAATGTAAATGCCACAAGAGATAGAGATGTCAAAAGTGAAAACGGCATTTCTGATTTCTCCACGTCATGCATTTATTTTGACATCTATCTATTTATTTATTCTACCATAGAAATAACTCGGACTATAAATAATTTCTCTTTCTACTGATAATAAAAAGCTGCTGTAATACTAGGAATAAAAAATCACAATAATGGTCTATATAGATCGACGTAAGTAAATAATGAAAATTCCCTACCATTGATGATTCATATAATATATTAAAATAGATGGTCGCGTGCTTGAAAGGCGATCTTGGGACGTAGCGCGAGTATTGGAAATCTTTGGAGCGTTGTGGATTTTCATACTGCAATTGTAAGGAACAAATACAGATCGAAAGCAGAAACCAGAAGTTGTCACTAATTTTTAACGTTTTCAACAGCTTTGCAACATTAGTTGCACCGTTCCAAAGTAACGGAAACCAAAATCGAAGTTCTGGCTTAAGCTCACGAGGTGGTCCGGCTAGTGGCGGTGGTGGTGGAGGAGGCGCCGGTGGGGGTGGGGGTGGTGGTGGAGGAGGAGGAGGCGGTAGTCGGGGTGGTGGCGGAGGTAGCTTTGGAAGAGGTTTTGGTAGTGGCAGCAGCAATGGAGGAGGAATGCGTCCGAACAGACGCATTGGCCGCATACAGAACTCCATGGACTGCAATATTCCAGGAGGAGGATGTTGTGGGTAGTGTCCAATACGTTCCAACGTGTCTATCGTTTGTCCATTGACGTGCGCTGCTTTGACACTGTTGAATCCTTTCGAAACCATATCCAATTGAAATTGCTGGACATTCAACTCGACACTTCTTAATCTGTATTTTGGTCGGTGGACCAAATAAAAAATATTCTGAAAATTAAAAGAAACCTCGTTTTGCGAGTGCTGGAAAAATAAATGTTCATAATTTAACGATTCTGATTGTAGCTCCAAGTTTAATGGCTATAAAAATATGCTTCGAAAATATTTGGAACATATTTCCACAATATGTGTGTGCAATATTTTAAAAATAGCTTTTCTTAAATGCCTTCGCATTCCTGCTACTTCAAGGTGCCGATTTGTTCATTCATAAGATTATCGATGGTAAAAAAGTAAAATAATAAAAATACATCAAGGAAAGTTTACTTTATCACGCACATAAAATCAAAACAAAAAAACTAAAAAACACTGAAAACAAACACTTATTCTAGACAATCTTGAGTGTAAATAACTTGTATAAACAATATATAAATGATTGTTGGCTGTTTCCTGTTAAATTATCTAGAGCGTTTCCTGTTTATGGATGCGCTGTTATGGCGCAGAGGCGATTCGTATAAGCTGCGGTACGGCTAATGCATTGGAACGTTGTAACCTTCTCTTCAATGGCGGTTGCATTTTGAATTCGCATCTACTGGACGCTATTACAACTGCGTTTGCAGCACTCTTACTAAACAATTTCTGCCTTAAGCTTCGTCTTTTCACCCGCAAGTCTTTTGTTGCGTGATGCGAGGATTTCTGCCTAGTGCTAATACTGCTATTGCTAGAATTGCCACCAGCTTCAGTTCGTCGCTGTCGATGATGCTTACGATGGTGTTTCCTTTGTTCTACAATTGGTGCGTTTCCCAATATTATTGATGATTTAGTTTCGCATTCATTTCGATTGCCCTCATCTTCAAAATGGAGCGTAGTTTCATTATTATTACTTTTTTTTCTTTTGTGCTTCGTTCTAATTTTCGTCTCAATTTCGTGTTTATTTTTGACAGCAACTTCTTCCAGGTGTTTTTCCTTTTTTAAAAGATTGACATCATTAAGCAACGATCAACTGAATAGAAAACTTTGAGCTCTACTTACAAATAACGCTCGTCTCTGCTTGTCGCGTTTGGCTAACAACACGACCCAGCCGCCGTACGAAAGCATTATAGCAGCAGGAACTAGAACTCCAGCCAGCGCTGCTGACTTTCTTACATACGCATGGTACAGCGCCAGAAATATAACGAGGAAGGCAACGATGACTGCAATGAGACGGCCATTAGCTCTTCTCTCCTCCTACAAACAAATGTGTCAACGGTTATGAAGACATTTGAATTTAAGTTGTAAATTTAAATTAAACGATAAAATTTTAAGTAAACAATTTAGATTTTATTTGTAAAGTTTACTTCATAGGTAACACAAAATTAATTTATTTCTGCGTGTTCATGGTAATATTTTTGGTTCTTTGCATTCCGGAAGCCGTACGACGATGTGTTTTTTTATATAAAAGTTAAAATATTTATTTTAAAATGAAGCAATAATATCAAAAATTAATATAGTTTAGTAAATTACATTACTGCGTACAAAACGCAACTACGAGTAAAAGTGATGCTTAATTAGCATCCTTAATTTGGTATCAAGCTCAACAAAATATCGCTAAACCACTTTGTGTTTGTATGTATGATTGGAAAATTCACTTTTAATGTAGAAAACTGTGATCACTTAACGCGCATGAGTACTTCATAAGCTATTTAAGCGTTTAATATTTTCGGAAATTTGTTTATACTTAATACAAATTGTGTAAACATCTTATCACTAAATAAATAAATGTTTGTAAGGTTATTATTGTTTGTAATGACTGTACAAATATTCCTATTAAAATTGTCGAAACGAAGTTTGTTGAATTAACTTATTGAATTTTACTCTAAGAAATACTTTCGCTTTGGTTGAGTTGCTAAATCTTCATAATCGTGCCGCTACCCATTGTTCTCGTCTAGTCGTGATGACTCTGATTTACATACCCTCGACTTCTTCTCAAAGATTTCCTTTATATTTTCGCGTATGATCTCTTCCTCGGACATTGTCACAGACATTTTCTTATCTTCTAATGCATTGTCCTTTGCCTTATTTTGATGATTTTTTCCTGCTGTACCAGGAACAATACAATTTACTTTAGCCATATTCTAAATGAAATTACGATCTCTATCGCCAGACAGACGTGCACTTCCCCGATGCAGATCGATGGCTTCCGATTATATTCCCAACCGTTCGCGTCCAAAATTAATACTCAACTAACTTAATGATCACTTTTTCAAAATCTCTGTACAATATGTGTTTTTGTTCTTTTTATTACTCATGAGATGAGCGAAATATAAACTTACTTGCAGTGGATTTTCCAGCGAAGTAAAAACGAAAATAAGACAACGCAGTCCATGAATTCCTGTTTGTTTACTTAACAATAATTTATATTAATCTGAATAAACATGAATATTTTTGGATGTGCGGAAAACTTTTGAACTCAGTCGTCAATTGACAATATAGAAGGATCTTAACATCGCATTCCCATTCATCTTAAAGCAATAATAATTTTATTGTAAACAATACAAAAATAAGTTTTTGAATATTCCGTCTAAAAATTTTATCTTCAAACATTTGTTTCCTTACGACGGACATCCCGGACGTAATGAAAACTTATAAACTTTTATATTAAATGCTTAAAATACACCGCTTTCATTATAAATATAATTACTGTAAAATTAATATTAGTTATAGTAAGAAAAGGTTGTATTGTATGACTTAAAATAATCTAGTTGAACATGTATTGCATTTTAGCAAGAATTCATTGTACATTTATCGAATAATATTCAAAATTTTAAATAAATTATTCACGGAATACACATAAAAATATACAATTCAAAATTGTAATAAAGAATTTGTTAATATAACACATTTCATATATGAAAACTTTCTTTGCCGATATTGTTAAAAATTAGCATGCGAACTTTTAATGTTAATTTGAAACGAATTTTTAATATATTTTAAATTTTTTACACATATATCAACATTTTCATATTATTATGAAATTTATTTGCATGGAATTTGCATTGTTTTTCAAATTTTATTGCAATTTTTGTTAATTTGTAGAAAAATTTGTGCAGCAAAGTTAAATTTTATTTTTTTGTTTTGTTATTTTTTTTAATTTATTGAGTTTGGACACAGAGTAGATCATCTTCTTTCAGGAGTTCTACATTAAATTTTTTAAATAATTTTAGTGTATTTGAAAGAATTAAAAATGTTATCAATAGGTTTTTATTATCGAGCTAAAATGTTTTTAATATTTGTCACAGTTATGTACAAGAAATCCTTTCATATTTAGAATAATTATTTATAGTTTTAAAAAACTTCTATTAATTATTTTAATTTTAATTTAGTTCGATTTCTTTATACGTTCTTCTCGTATCTTTTTTTTGTTACAAGTAGGCGGACAACGCCCATTATTGGCAGATTTACAGATAATACTGTATACTGATACTGATAATACTGTATTACTGATAATACTGTATAAATTTTGTGGCCATAGCTCAAAAAAATTACGCTATGCAATTTATGTACGAAAACAGAGGCGTATACCGCCTAAAAAATGAAAGTAAACGCGTTTCTCGACCGATTTTACCAATTTTAGGATGGAAAACATCAACTGTCATCGTCATTTCGAAGGTCAGACAGACGGACGGCGCTGATCAATAATATATATTATATACATTTCCATATCCATCTCTCCATAGTTCTATGCATTACCCATTTCGCTACATTGAAATACCCTTAATAAGTAAAATCTTAAAAAACGCATTCTGAAATAGCATTTATAAATTAAATAGTAGTTTTTCTCGCTACCTTTTTACTGACGCACCAAAGAATTATGAATTATACTTCAAATAATTTGCAATATAATTGTGCAACACTAATGAAGTTACTTATCACGTAAAATTTCCTTTTTGCACGCTGGCTATTAAAAAATGGGAATTCTGTAGAAATTTTTCGAAGAGCATTTAAAAATGTCAACACAATTTTTGTGTATTTAAAAATCGCACATCTAAATAACAAATAAAAAGAGCACGAGCGCATTCGCGTGTGAATACAAAGTTTGAAAACGTCAGCACTCTTTTGCATGTAGATGAGTGGCTCGTTTTATTTGAAGCTGCATTTTGTTAAAACCAAAGCTTAAAGCTTAGCGTCCTTCCTAAAATGAAATAGAAAGTAATAAACATCGGATTATTTCGTCCTTAAGTGGTTTAAAAAAGAAATCACAACAAGCCTCGTATATTTCTATTGCTTATTCGAAGTGGTAAAGTGCTGCTGTCAATGCAGATATAGGAAGAAAATTCAGAAAACAGTACGCTAAACTCGATTTTCTTCTTAAAAATAAATTTTTAATGGTGTTATTTCTACTAGCTGATGTGACGCAGGAAAACTAAAGTGATTTAAAAACGTTCAGAGTTCATACTCGGCCAAAATGACAAATCGATCTCCAGGTCCGATACCGAACCGCTGGCTAAATTGCCCACGCAAGAGTGACACAATTATTGCAGATCGCTTCTTAGCCTTTAAGACACCTCTAAGCAATGCATACAAAGATCAGATGCCACTGGAATGCCTCTTTCCACCAGAAATGATCTTTAGGTATTGCAAAGCTCTTAAGGTGTAGTAATAAAGTATGTTTACAATAATTCAAATGATATACGATTATTTTGCAGCTACCACTGGGTCTTTGGATCGATCTTACGAATACGAAACGCTTTTATGATCGCGAAGTTGTCGAGTCGCGTGGCTGCCAATACGTTAAATTGCAGTGTCGAGGCCACGGTGAAACACCTTCAGATGAACAAACGCGGTCCTTCATTGAGATTGTTGAAACGTTCATCAATGAGAATCCCGTCGGCATTGTAGCAGTACACTGCACACACGGCTTTAATCGAACCGGGTTCCTTATTGCCTCGTACTTAGTTGAACGGCTTGACTGTTCCGTGGAGGCTGCGCTGGCAATATTTGCCAAGGCTCGCCCGCCTGGTATATACAAGCAACAGTACATCACAGAACTTTATGGCCGTTATGAACCCGAACAAGATGCTCCAGCGGCTCCAGAATTGCCTGAATGGAGTTTGGAATATGATGATTCTGATTCTGCTTATAGTAGTGGAGCACAGAAACGTAAATACGAGGACTCATCAACGCCCACAACTTCGAAACAAGCTCGAAATGCTCAGCATGCGAATAATAGAATAGGAAATGGTAATGGCATCGCCAGTGACGACGAATATGATGACAACCAAGAGGAAAATGGTATGGATTCGATGGCAAATGGCAGTCAAACAAAGAAATCTAAAAACCGACGACGAGAAATGATTATAAATGACGCAACCTTCATGTCTGGTGTACCAGGTGTACGCCTTGTCACCGATGAACGATTACCAGAGTTGCAGTTGAAGGTGCAGCAAATGTGTGGATGGGAAAAAAGTGGGTTTCCCGGAGCACAACCAGTTTCTATGAATCTGCAGAACATAAAGATGTTGCACACGCAACCATACAGAGTTTCTTGGAAAGCCGATGGAACGAGGTAAAAAGAGCTTCAGCAGTGATCATAACTTAAATGTTGTTAATTTCTTCTGTGATTTAAGATACATGATGCTGATACTCAAACGCGATGAAATTTATTTTTTCGATCGAAATTTTTCCTGTTTTCAAGTCGATAACATAACGTTTGTTAAAGCAGGAAACTTGCAAGAACATTTGACGGATACGCTATTGGATGGGGTGAAATAATTTAAGCATTTCAATTATCCTCCACTTTTTAACTTGGTTTTAATATGATAGGAAATGGTGTTAGACAAGTTAGGAAATGAAATAAGTCCACGGTATCTGGTCTACGATATTGTACACATTCCAACATCAAACCCAGATTTTCAAGATATTCGAAAAAAGCGCTTCTACCCTCATCGTTTAGATTGCATAAAGAAGGAAATAATTGGTAAGAAACTCAAACAATCATTGAATAAGATTCAGTTTTTATAATTACATTATTGTAGTTTATAAGAATGCATGTTTATGTAAGATATCCGCTGTAATTTTACGTTACTATTCACCACATAATATCACCTTAAATAACCAGAGTATTTAATTTTAACTAGAACCTCGTGTAGAAGCAATGAAGCAGAATATAATCGATCGTCCGTCAGAGCCATTTGGCGTGCGTAGCAAGGATTTCTGGGATATTTCGTATTCTGGTTACTTATTAGGCGAAAAATTCACAAAGCAATTACTACACCAACCGGACGGCTTGATTTTCCAACCTTCTAGAGATGTAAGTTGGAGAGCGTTTTGTTTTACTCAATTTCTTTATTTTCCTATTTGAATTTGGTCTTGATTGTTACCGACATTCTTACACAGCCTTATACGGCAGGAGCCTGTCCAAATGTACTTAAATGGAAACCACTTACCATGAATTCAGTGGATTTCCGATTGAAGCTGTCTATGGAAAGTGGCATGGGGTAAGTTGCGCGCGTTCGATGCCCTTTGTAATTACTTGCTGACTTGTTTACAATATTCTTTTAGAATTGTAAGTACGAAAATTGGACTTCTGTTTGTTGGTGGCCACGATGTGCCATTTGATAAAATCAAATACACGAAGGTATTGAAAGATCTCGATAATAAAATTATCGAATGCACAGTGAATAAGAAAATGCAATGGGAATTTCTGCGTGAGCGAACAGATAAAAAATTGCCAAATAGCTTCAATACTGCAAAAGGTATGTACATTCTATTCAAACTTTTATAAACTTAATAACCAATAATCTTCTGCAGCTGTCGTTGAAAGTATTCTGAAGCCAGTTACTACAGATATTTTGCTAAGTTTTATCAATTCACATGGGTTTAGAGACGATAGCAAAATCATGCCACCTCCTACACAGGCGCCACAACATCATAATAATCAACATCCTCATAATCAGCATCCGCATAATCAGCAGCCGCATAATCAGCATCCGCATAATCAGCAAGGTCAACATCAGCAACATCAGCAACAGCAGCGACAACACAGGCCATCACTTAATGATCAAGGAAATCATTTATAAAAACGGTTTTTAAATGTATATTTATAGGAACTGATGGAACGTTTTAAAGAGATTAAGAAATATTTAAAGACTTTTTGAATTTGGCACACTTCTTCGTTAAAATGTATAAAACACCATTAAAAAGAAAATAGATGAGCATTATTATGTAATTAAACTTTCACCTTTCCTCTATTTGTTCTAACTGTGAACCTTATTAAGCTTCGAAATTATTGAATAATTTAAATATAAGAAGTATATCAATGTATATTTCTAAATTCCATTCAAACAAATTGACTAGGCATCATCTCAAAATGCTGCCGTTCGCTATTAACTCCTCTTTGCTGACTATGCCAATGTGGAGTAAACACGTTAGAGCAGCACCTTGTTCAGCTTGTTTTTTATTCTTCTCCCAAAACGAGCTAGTGTATCTCTTTCCATCGAAACAACAAATGGCGCGGAAGAGCTTATCGATACGTTCGGTTTGGTAACTAAGGTTTCCCTTGCCATGCTTACAAGCGTAAGTGTAGAGCACAGTCTTTGGTAGTTGAACGTCTGCAGGAAGAGCCACATAAATTCCCTGAAAGATAGTTTAATACGACGATACATACCACTTGTGTAGTTAGAACGGAAGAATGCTATGTTGCTCTCGATGACATCATCTAGTGAAGGTGATTCCATTCTTTTGCGTTTCAAGTCGGGACAATCTGCCTTATCATCATCTGGTATCATACCAGGTATCACCTCTCTCCGACCAAAGTTACCATTCTGCTTAAATTCGAGTTGCTTGCGGGTGCAATATTCGCCAAGGTCCCATATGTCGCTGCAAGCAAATGGTTTTAATGGAAATATTTTAAAACAAAGCGAGTCTACATACCACATTTGTTTCAATGTTTGGCACTGCAGAAATTTTTTACCACGCGGAGTTTCTTGCAATTCTTTCAGTATATTTTGAATGCAATATTTCGTATTATGCGGTGCATTATCATAGTCCACACTGAGCTTTAAATATTTGCAAATTATTTCGTCCATTGGTAAGAGACCTGCAATGTACTTCAGTATAGAAACGAATAGCTAAAAATTATATTTATTTTTATACAGACATTTATTAAAAATATAATATACCTTCTTTTCTAAATATCGAAACATTTAATTGGGCTGCTCTAGCCACCATTACACTATCCGCACCGCACAAATCTCTGAATTTTTTAATATCGCCATATCTGTAAATATCTCTTGAGCCTCCATTAGCTATGATCGGTATATTGACTACTTTTGCTATTTCACGTATGAAATCTTTAAATAAAAAAAATATTAAATAAGAAAAATATTATATATGAACATTGATTTTGTCTCATACCAGGATGGGGTTCATGCTGTGGACGTTCGTCTCGCGTTCTGCAATGTATGCCAATGGCTGCAACACCAGTAGCTGCGAAGTCTTGCACCAATTTGATGGTGTCGCTTAAACTTGGAAGAATTCTGCGCAGGAAATAAAAGTCTCAATATTATTGATATCAGTAATTCTTATAATTCTCACCGTATTTTACAAGTTACGGGGATATTCAAGCCATTACAAAGAGTATGCAGGATATGGATAGCTTTTTCGGGTTGAGCCAAGAGGGCTACACCCATTCCACCTTTAATCGAGAATTCTTTTGGACAGCCCATATTAATGTCCAAGGCTGCTACATCGTTTTGAAACTATTTTGTAAAAAAGAAATGCAAAAATTTATTTTATTTAATGATCTACAAGGATAACCGTATTTTTTGCTCACCAGTTTTCCGACTATTAAAGCGCGTTCTGCATCACTTGTGCCCATCTGCAATACAACCTTGCCTTTCTCTCCTTCACATGTGCGGAACACAATCGTCCCATCGGAGGGATCAACAAAATCAACAGTCCCTAGGACACCTAAGGAAATGATAAGAATTATAGTATTCCATTTACGTTATTCACAATACATACCGTTAACCCTGCGCTTGCACTTTATGAGCTTTAAGTCAACAAGCTCCTCCGTATAGACGATGTCAGCACCGCATTCTAATGCCAACAATCTCATGGGAAGCGTGCCTACGCGCACCATAGGCGCTAGTATGACTTTATTGTGGAAGCAAATTTTAGTTTTATCAATCGTCATCGTTTTTAAATATCTTGAAAACTTGACGAACTTCATATATTTTACTTAAAATGAATAGAATCAAATCCATGGTTGATGACATTTGACAGTTACACCAGGGATGGACAAGTAGTTTAAACAACAAATATATCATGCACTTTTGAGCAACGAAAATAGCGTACCTACTTCAAAAAATAAATAGCGAAAACCTAATTAGGAAAAGTACAATAGTTAATTATTGGATAAATCATTTATTATTGGGAAACTAATCTTCAACTAATGTCAATAGCCAAATTTAATCTAATTAATGCTATAGAGGGAAATAATACATTTGATTTATGCGTTTTTAAGATGCGTTTTTGAATAAAGGGATAGTTTTGCTATGCAAGAACGATGAAGGATATTCCAACTAAACAAAAAGCACTCACAAATTAGTAAGTTTACAAATTTCCCAAAAACCTGTATAGAAACCTTGATAAAACCACAATTGGCAGAACTGTTGAATTGCGAAAACCTATGAAATACAATTTATTGAAAAATCACATCGTATATTACAAGAAAAACATAATCAGAATATTATATATTTCTGCGGGTACATATCAACCGAAAATAAATGTTGCGGTTAAGAATCTCAGATGTAAGTTAAATTTTATGCCTTTCTAACTCTAGAATCGTAGGCACAATGGATCAACAGGTCGTGCAATAAAAACCGTTTAATATTGGGAAACGATAGTCTGTAATCTGTAAAATAGTTTTAACAAAAGGCACAGAAAAATCACAAGAGTAAATTATTTATATTTCAATTTCTAAAAGTAATAATTTTTTTATTAATATTTTTATTTTATAAAAAAACCCATACTTTCTTTTCGCACAATCTTCTGTTTGGAAATCTTTACAAAAAATGTTGAATATACAGTTTTTTTGCTAATAAATTTAAAAACAATCGTTTTTGGTTACATAAGAATTTTTTTAATACTGTATTAGCATAGCGCAATTTCAGAATCTCAAAACCTAGCAATCAGACTGGGAGAGAACATCAACGATACATGTGTAATATTTCATAAAAACTAGTAATTCCTTTTTAAATGTAATTATTAACGGGTCAATTATTAATTAAAATTATTGAGATGAACTAGAATTGAAAATACTGACCATTTTTCATAATTATAAAAAGTCCTAATTATTCGAGACACAGTTTTTTAAAATTTATGCAGCATAAATCTAATTCCAACAACTTTTCAAAACCTAATTTTGTAGTACCAGTTCATAGAAATGCATGTATTGTAAATTTAAAAAAAATTTGTTGATCCAAGGAAATATTACTAGAATCGTATATATATGAAACGTTAGAGAAGGCATGCAACTTTTTCATCGAAAAGGCTCTTATGCTCGGGCTTTAAAAAACGTCTCATTCCTAGCAGCATATAGTGGAGGCTAGGTTTCCCTAGAATATCCAGCAGTAAACTCATCAGCGCTTCGAACGTATCGGAGCGCTTATACGAAATCAGGGCAGAAGTAAAGGCGCTAAAGTTTGCAGGAGTTAGCGCGTTTCGTAGCTGGAGAATAAATTTAACGATAATTTGAGTGATCAAAACAAACATAGCAAAAGTGAAACGAACCACTCGCAGAAATTCGATCCGTTCTTCAGGCGCCTGCTTTGTCTGAGTAGATGGCAACTGTGGCTTCTTAGCATAGCTAAAGTCGTCCAGTGAAGTGACGGGGAAACTTGATGCTTCCGAATTGCTGGGTGTTGCGTCCACAGAGAGATTGCTTATTAATTTAAATCGCTTCTTTTTTTTATAATCTGTACTAGTAGAACTTGTATTAGTCGCTGTTGGCGAAATGCGTTCACGTTTATGTATATTAACAAAACTGTTGCTATTGAAATCGATCGCCTGAAATTGCAACGAAATTTTTGAATTTTACTTGAATATAAAGTGAATACAATATCAATATTTAACTATTTATACCGTAACATTGTTGTCCAAACGACTCATGAAATCCATGGCAGTTGGAGCTTTTTCTTTCTGAAACTGTCCAGCAGCTACTGTATAATCCGTTAGTGACCAACTTTCAATTGTGTTCGCGTTTTCGACTTTACTGGAATGAAAGATATTGCCTTTTTTAATGTAAATACATATATTTACGAAACAGGTAACAAACATTGCCATGCTCTGTGCCAGTTTGAATTTATTTTTTGATTCCATCTTCATTTCAGCAGAAGCAAATAGTTTGCTTTTAACAATGCCTGCTTCCTCACAAGTTCCACTTATCAGAGATTCTATGGAGCGCTCTTTTGGTTCTGGCATCTGTTTCAATTAAAGAAATGTTAAATTAAAGTGTTCTTATAATTTATATATTAATTATACACTCATCGACATATGTAATGGTGACTTAAAGAAATTATCAACCTAAAGTTGTTGTTCTCTAAAATTTCATGATACAAAGTTCTTGAAAACGTCTCAAAAGTGCGACTTACAGTTTTTTCAGCATTTTTGAAAAAATCCCGTAGTTCCCTAACAACGGAACCGAAAGGCGCACTTCTAGGGTTAGCTCCCAGGTAGCCACGAAGCCATTTCGACAGCTGGTCTAGTTGTGAGGGTTGTTGAAAACGGACATCACAAAGCAAAATGGCACCATAGTCGTTGCGGTGGCGAATAACACGACCAATAGCCTGGTTAACAGCACGAGTAGCGTCCAAACCATACCAAGCTTGACCAGAAAGCAGCTGCAAGGCAACATATTGTTTTTTTATAAAAAAAACTAGTCTTTATAAAAAAACTAGATTTAAACAGAAGCAAACCTCATTTTCCTTTGTGCGATTGTCGTCCAAATATCGTTTCTTTAAAATAACTTTCGGATCTTTGATAGGTGGAAAAGGTAATCCTGTAATGATTACTGCTCGCCCATTACGGTCAGCGAAATCCAAGCCTTCTGATACCTTTCCACGGCATACAGCCATGAAGCAAGCGCCTTTGGAGTCTCGTATGTTTTGATAAAACTCCTCCATAGTGCTAGTAAAACTTTCTTTATTCCGAGGTTCAACGAATATAGGTTTGTGGCGACTAATATCGCCCCACAGACCACTGGCTTGCCACGAATTCACGCATTGGTTTAGCATTGGATACGACGGAAAGAAAATAAGTAGGCCGTCTGGCACAATGCGAGTTACATTAAGTATCGTTTGACCCAAGGAACTTATGTATTTTGGATTGTCGCTATATTGTTCATGTTTTATAATTATTCGTTTTTAAATAGAACTTTTAATCATATATATGTACCGGTTATTATAGTTCGATATAAGTTGTTCTCTATCAGGACCTGATCCAATTATCTTCACATAAACTTGCGACTGGTCAACAATATGAGGATTTTCTAGATGTTGTGCAACTGGTATTGCCAATTCCGCAATAAGAGGTTTTAATGGCGCCAATGTACCACTCGTAAGTATGACGCTTCGTACGTTCCTATTAAGAAGTTGCTCCATGCTAAAAACAGTAACTTATGTTATTACATATTAGAAATTGGTTAACTATTGAACACACCCGAAACCTGGATTAAAACACCAATAATTAATAATCTTTCCAGCATTAGATGAAGTTGATTTTGGAGCCTTCGACATCCAGCCATCTTTTTGATAACCGTTACGAGAATTTGGAACGCTTTTAACTTCTTCAACTTGTACGTGGACTTTGAAACTTTTATACACCTTTTCCATGCTTTCCTCGTTGTTGACAAACACTACCATCAACAAATCCGCGAGTGTTTGAAAACTGCTCCCCTTGCGAAATGCGCTGTTTTGAGATTCAACAGCTAGGAACTGGACCAATCTATCGAGAAGGGACAGAATCCAATTTTTGTTGCCATAATGAACCTAATGAGAAAAGAATTTCATATAGTTCTACATTAATCATGAGTTATAGCACAATCTACAAACATTAGCTTTTTCTAACAAATCGAACATGTAGGCTGCAGGAAATGTTGTGCCTTCTGTTTTATTATCAATTAGAATATTATCGATTGCCTTTTCCAGGTTCAGGAGTATTTCCTTAAGCGCTGCTAAGTCATCCAAAGTAAAATCTTTTGGCTCATCAGTGAATTCCATATTTTGTTCGCTGCTAAAGTGACGCATAATGTGTGTCACATCATCTATAGCCATGGCCACATCTGAGGAGCGAATACGCATGGATGCAGACTCCTCACAAATTTTTTCTATGTTGTGCGCTTCATCCAAAATGATTATTGTATTGTTGAGCTCTACTTTATTTGCTTTTCGAGCCATAGGGTCAAGTAAGTAGTTGTAGGGCATGAACGTGATATCGGCATCGCTTACTAGTTCTTTAGATGCGTAATATGGACAGAGCTTCAGCTTCTGTCCTACTCGAACTAAATCCTCGATATCCATAACTGCAGGGCCGCGTAGGTCTGGGTGATCTTTTCTTGATTCTACTCGTGATTGAAATGAACACGTTTTCGTCTGGACTCTCAGTTTACACATCTGTGTTTTATTGGCATTACCCTGTTCGCACATCACTTCCGGATGAATGCATAACTGGTCACGTGATCCCAGTACTACTGCTCGCATAAAGGAGTACGCGGTGCGTTTCAGTTCTTGCATTGCTTGTGATAATTGCGAGTGAGTGCGTGAAGCGTATATAATTTTTGGTACACCCCAGCTGTTCGCCTTTCCACCGCTGGCGTTTAACTGGCCAAGTACCTCTTCCATGGTTTGACCAACGTTTTTTCTATCCCCTACCAGCTCATGCTGTTTTAATTCCGCCTGCGTTTGAGCCTTTTTCGACAATACCCAGGCTAACGTAGCACAGAGCAAACTTAGCGTTTTGCCAGTACCTGTAGGCGACTCCAATACTCCGTTGGTACCATCCCTAAGACATGCAATGACTTTCTCCATATAGGCTTTCTGCACATCATACGGCTCAAACGGAAAGTTTACTGTTATACCAGAGATTACGTATTCCGGCATTTTCTCCGGTATTTATACTACTTTTATATAAATTAACACAATTAATTAGATTGTAGGTTTTATATTTGTATATTAACTTGAATTCCCGCTCTAATAAAGCACAATTCAGGGTTAACCTGGTCAAATAGTTATAGTCAGCTGATTTCCGTCGTCCGCTTCATTTGACATTTTTAATTACGACTTAACAGCTGAAGTGTTTTGGTTGGGTTACGTTAAAGAGATCTGTTCAACTCTATTCGTAACGATGCAAGTTCCGAGCGTTCGACGCGTTCTGAGACGTTCTCCGAGAAAGAACCGGAAGTCACATTTAATGTTCCGTTAAAATCAATGCACTTCCATTGGAAAATGGCCGAAAGTACTACTCTTCACATCTTATATTTAACTTTTAGGTGTTATTGCTTATTGTAAAATATATCAATATAAAATACATATTCTTGAATTAAACGTAAAACAATATGGATTGCGTAGTCAGACCGCATTAAAAACTCGTAGTTATATTAGTATGTAAAAGACATCTCGCAATAATGCCCCAGTTTAAAACCAATTGGAAGTGGTAACCTTCTAAAACATTCTAAAACTACCTACCACTGTGGTGGATTTCCATCAAAAAGTCCGCAAAATCAGCATTTTCCCTGTGCTGACCACCACACCATACAAATTTATGCTGTCTTTTTGAAAATGCTGATTTTGACGACTTTTGGATTGGAAATTATCCCCTGGATATATAGGGAAATTTGTAATTTCCCTTTTTGACACAGTCATAACAAAAAAGAGAAACTTTACATCTGGTAACCTCAATTGTTAATAACATTTGGTATACTTTTAAATACCTGGATTTCTCGGAAGCTGTTTACCGTAGTTCTGTTTGAATTCCACCAAAGAGCAACACGTTTCTTGCAATGGATGCTAAAGCAACTGGTAAAGGTCAACTACGCACAGCGCCTAGAAGGTCGGTTAAGGCCAATAAGAATATGTTGGGAGCATACTCTAAGCAAAGATTTTCGCATGCAATCACTGTACAGGAGATGACTTCGCGTGAGTTTCAAGGAGACATATACGCCCACATCGATGTTGCAAAGCAGTATCTGAAGGATCAAGCCACTATTCGCTATTTTCAATCAGTTATAGCTTTAAATAAACATTTGTTTAAAGGCAAAACGGTGATAGACGTAGGATGCGGCACTGGCATATTATCGTTGTTTGCGGCTAAGGCAGGCGCGGCACGTGTGTTTGCTGTTGACTCATCCAATGTGGTGGATTACACACGGAAGATTGTGGCTGATAATAAATATAGCAATGTAATTGAAATAATACACGGTAGAATTGAGGACATCGTTCTGCCCGTCGAACAGGTTGACATAATTGTTTGTGATTGGATGGGATACAGTCTGTTGTATCAGTCTGCTTGTGAGGCAGTTATTTTTGCCCGTGACAAGTGGCTAAGACGCGATCCGCCAGGATTAATTTTTCCTGACGTTGCCAAGTTGTTTATTGCAGGTTTTCAAGATCCAGTACGAAAGAACGAAAAGATCGAATGGTGGAAAAACGTTTATGGCGTTAATATGAAATGCTTACGTGAGTTTTCACTAAAAGAACCTTGCTTTTGTACGGTGCAGCCTGAGCAGGTGAGCCATCAGGACATCCATTAAATTTTATCATAATAATGTTTTTATATCTAGATATTGACTACAGATTTTAATGTAAAGACATTAAATCTTTACACGGATACAATTAAAGATATGGGATTCCGTACGTTATTTTCGCTGCGAATGTTGCGCGCCGGGCTAATCGATGGCATTGTGTCTTATTTTCAAGTCCGCTTCAGCAAATCTCACACACCTTTTATGTTTAGTACAGATCCGTGGTCACCCAACACACATTGGATGCAATCGACTTTCTTTTTTGATCAACCAGTTTCCGGTCAGCTTGATGAAATTATTTGTGGAGGGCTTGAAATGGAGCCTGCAGATCGTGAGAATCCCAATCTCAATAATATTGATGTGGCGCTAGAGTTGTGCTGCGGTGAACCGATGCAACTACAGGTCGATATGCTTTGGCAAATGAAGCCGGCCGTGCCGATTGTTACAAGTTCCACTGCTTCTACCATTTCGAACACTCCACCACAATGCCAGAAAACTGTTGATAATAATAACGAAAAACCTCCGCCCGCATTAACAACAACTCAAAAGCACAGCAGTCACAAGAAAAATACAACACCACGCCAAAAGAAAAAGCAAAAAAATCTGAAAAAGGATGTAACCTATACATTTTAGCCAGACTGGACCTACGTTAAAGCTGTTTTCTTAATCTGTAAGTTTTTTTATTGAGTATATTTTAATTAAGAAGGAGGTAAATTCAGTCATAAACTGATGCTAAGGTTGTTAAAAAAGACTTAAGGCTAAAGTGATTAAAATCACTTCAAGTACTCTTAGCCGCAGTTAGAACTTTTGTTATTGTGAAAGTAAATAAAGTTTTTGTAGAAAAAGTTAATTTATTTGATTACAACTACAAACTACAACTACAAATACTTTGTAGGGGGTCAATACGGGTAAATTCATATCTAAAACCCGCCGCCAAAAATTTACATACATAAAAACTATAACTATTTTTCGGATACATTTAATCAATCAATGTTGATTGCTTCCTGCAATTGTGGTGTGTATTTGCGTATATAGGTTAATGTGCCCGTAGTATAAGTTATTGTTATTTTAGTAATAAATTTACTCTTATTATCAAGCTTTTACACACTAAAGTAAGAAGCACATTGGATTGTTTTTGTCGGTATGCCTTTTAAATTTAGTACGTCGGAATATTGTGGATGCAGGGATGCGCTTTCTAAGGAAACCTTATTTTTTCAGCAATTCTTCTTCAAATTTTTTTCGTCGTTTACTCAATAGCGGATTATTTGATTTGTCCAAAGCTTTTATATGCATCTGTGAACAAAAATTATAAACTTGTTAGCGTTATATTCAGATTATTTTTAACATTTAATAATAAAGGAGCAAAGCAGAAATGTTAAAGCAATATAAATTGCAGATCAGAAGTACAATTTAATGTAAATAGTTCCAGAAATGTGACTTGCTCGAATATGCACCGACCAGATAATAATATGTGGCCAGTGCTGCTACTCACTTGATCGTAATCCACACGCATAGTTGCTAATGATCGTGTCATCTCCTCTTGAACTTCAGGCCAAGTCTCTTCGCCTTCCTTCAGCATGCGACCCGTACAGAGCGGTGTTTGTGGTACCTCCGTGTACTGTGCAATCCACTTGTTGCGCATGACATCCTCAATTGTCAAGCGTTTGCTAGGATCCACATTAAGCATACCTTTAATTAAGTCTTTTGCCGCTTGGCTGACGTTCTTCCACTCTGGATTTGGGAAATCATATTGACCTGTGCGTATACGTTTCTTCATGCCGGGTGATATGGCCAGGCCGTTATTGCTGTAAAATGGTGGGAAACCACACAACAAAATGTACATAATCACGCCCAGTGACCAAACATCGCAGCTCTTGTCGTACTTTTCTGGTCCCAGCACTTCTGGAGCTTTAAGAAAACCACATTATTACAACTTCCAAGCCAACTTTTTTAATTCAAAATCATTTGTGTTATAAATTAATTATTTCTAATAATTTAATCGATCTTACCAACATAGTACGGCGTATAGCACGGCGTCTGAAGTGTATCCTTTATTAGAGTTTCCTTCGCAAATCCGAAATCTGTCAGTTTTAACAAAGCATTCGGCTGTGGTGAAGTGTATAGCAGATTCTCCGGTTTCAAGTCGCGATGTGCGATGTCACGACTGTGCAAGTAATGCACAGCCACACAGATCTCGTGCATTATTTGAGCAGCCTCTGCGAAAAGACAATTGATAAGTTCTAAAGCCCATTATGCCTTGCGAATGGGTGCAACATACCACGTTCTGTAAACGCCCCATCCGCATTATCTTGTATGCGCTGAAAAAGCTCGCCCCCTTCCATGCTGAATAAAAAAGTTAACTTCAATTAATATTACTATTCCAAGAGTCTGTTAAAATCTAACCATTCCATCACAACCAAAAGGCATTTGTTGCCACTGTACGTGTTTTCATATACGTCGGCAATGTTGACAATATGGCGACAACCACTCGCTCTCCAGTGTAAATCCACCTCTCGCCTTGCCTTAGGATTGTCCAATAATACCTACGCAAAAGAAAAATATGTTATTAGAATAATAAGTAATTATTTGTACTGTACATATGTATGAAAATAAGTCTCTACAAACCTTGAGAGCATATTTATGATTAGTCTTTCGATTGGTGCATTGCACCACTTTGCCATTTATTCCGAGCCCTAAAACGGTGTTTGAAATTTCATAGTCATCTACTAAAGGTGTGGTTTTGGGCTGATGTGGCTGTTGTTGAGGCTCCAGTGTAATCTTATTGCAATTCTTTTCAGAGGTGACTTCACCTCGATGTGCACTGGTTTTAAACATTTCTACAGCGGAAAAAACCAAATTAATTTTAAAAGAATTAAAAAAGTAGTATTTTTTGAAACACAATCATTTTCTTGAATAAATATCGATCGTTACGTTTAACTATACTCTTCAGGAAATAGTCTAGTCTAGCTAGCTAGTCTAACTTCGAATTTCAACAAAAAATGTTAACGAATCTGTTGAAGCATAGGCAAAGAATGTCTTCTGATAGATTTGTTTTAACAATCGTTGTTTATTGTATTCTTATAAACTGAAGCTTTAAATACATATGTACGTATTAGCTGTGTTTTTAATTTGATTTTGTACTATGACTTGCGTTTTATTGACGTAACCAGAGCTTCCGACTCACATAACAAAAAATTTATATGTTCAATGCTTGGCTGCATTTATGCATCAGCTCAGCAACGTACAAAAAACAAAACTACGAAATGACGTCATCAAAAACAGCAAACAAAATAAAAAACAAAAATTGGGTTTCGACACAAGGAATTTCATAACATGGTTTAAATTTGTCAATAACATCGTTAACATGAATATATAGATAGCTTAATTAAAATGGTTGGATTCTGCACAGACATACAAACCTAAAACAGAAGAGTCGGAACTAAAAAACTTGTCTAGGCATAGCTTGCGTACAAGATAAAAAATATCTAAAATTGGAAAACAATTATTGGGTATTTCGCAAGTTCAAAGGCTTTAATAGACACATGGATACAAAACACTGCATGAAAATAAAGATAAAAAGAGTCAGAGAAATTCGATAGACATAGTCATCCCATACATACACTCTTTCCACACGTTATCTTGCATGTTATGTAAATCGATCTCGTTCTATTTATTAGATACACGTAAATTTATAACGCAGCTCAGAAAATTGGCAACGCAAGAACCTAGATTTGTTGTCTGGTTTTTCTGTATGGTTTTGCTCACGTCTGTTTGTTAATACCTATTTTAAGATGTAAGTACGAATGTGTTATATGAAATGAAATAATTTGTTAAACAGACAGAGACGTCTGCCTACCGCTGCGCTCAATCATTCAGGGAATTATTACCTAATTACACTCTCTAAATGCTCATCTTTATACGTTTTCGTCACAAATTGTTCTGTAAAATGTATATTATATATATAACCTTCAAAGCCGCCAAAAAATGTTTTCTTTACTGGGAACTTCAGTGCTTAGATATGCTGTGGATTTTAAAATGTAGAGTTTCTTTTTCGTAACTCGGAATTTTGGATACTTATAGGCACTCTCTTTTATATTAAAAACTCAAACCAATAACATATTAAACAAAATACCTGTTGCACGAAAACAATTTTCACTAATGACTTGTAACAATTTTACGAAAACCAATAACGAGCGAATGGAATGATATCCGCAATCCGTGAGATACAATATACAAACTGACGTAAAACCTCTGCTTGATTTTGCAAGTGTCAAACCAGAGCAACCAACTTGACGCTGCGAATTTCGTTAATTAGGGTCTCGAAAGCGAGTAATTTTCCAAATTTCCGCTTGTTCCCACAACAGTACCAAAAAACTCAGTTTACCTGCCAAAATTCACGTAAACTGGAAAGTGCTGTTTCCAGATTTTAACTTATACAAATATTTAAAAGTTAATTTTAAATAAAATTTTTAAATACTGATTGTTAAGTAACTCTGGTTAAAAAATAAGGCGATGTAAAACCAATTTTTATAACACCAATTTTTTAAATAATATTATAAATCTGAGCAGATAGGCAACTCAATGCGTTTGTTCTTGTGAAATAACGATACGGCTATGATGAATTTTCCAGGATACACAATTAATTAGCCTTTTTGGAAATAATCATATTACCCATCATATTATCATTCGATGTATAGCATAGCTTTATAATTTTAGAATTTCACCCCAAAAGTTGAACAGGTTTCTTTATGTGGGTAGAACTGCACCGATTCTCGTTCTTTTATTAGTAACTATCGAGTTAACGAGGCCAGATTGAAGTTGTTCAAGTTAGAGTTCATTTGTGTTCCGTAGTTTAGCGACAACTCGGGAGAAGTAATAAATCGAATAATGTTTTCAAATTTTGGCGACTTTTATTTTGTAAAATTCTATCAATTCACAACTTTTGTAGCTACTTAAATTGTAATATTGTTAAGTCGACTGCTTACATGAATAGTTATAGTAAATATTTATGATTTGTTTGAGTTGTTATCGCTTCGCAAAGTTGCACATGTTGGGTATATTTTGTTGCACATTATAAAAAAAAATAATTTTGGTAAAAATAAAGGATTCGATTTTAGATTAAGATTGTTCATCTTAATTTAATTGTTATGGTTGGTTAATGCCAGCTTGTGCTGCTGAATTTTGTTAAAGTTTTCCTCGTTTGCTTTTTTTTTTGCAATTTTGTATTCCTCCACCTAGATTTTTGTACCGTAATATTTACGGTGGTAGACCCAGAGTCTTGCGTACCAAACGTTTCGCTATTTCATTAAACTCCTCGCGTCGCTCGCGCCACATTATAGCAGCATCCACATTGGCTCCGGACTCGTCGTTAGGTTCTGCAATTATTAAGATTATTATTATGCTTTTCGTAAATGAGGAGCAACTACCTGCCAGCATGGACACGACACTTAGTAAAATTTTTTCAACGCTTTGTACGGGACTCCAGCGTTCAGCGGATAATTCATAGCCCATTGGATCATCGCCTGGCGCATGAAGTATTGATATGCAAACCCGTCCATCAGAAAAAACTATAGACGAAAAGAAAATTAAGATAAACATGAAAAAAAGGAGAAGTTGTAATATGAATATGCTTTAAATATACATCAATTTAAATCCGTAGTTTTAATTTATGAAGCTTATTTATCTACATAGATGGGTTTTAGTTCCATTTTTATAAATTAATTTTTTATTTAAATATTATTCTTGCAGTATTGATTCTTATTTTTACATACTGTTGGGATGAAACATATCACAAGTAAATTTCATTTTCGGTGGACTCAAAGGGTAGTCTGTGGGGAAAACAAGACGAGCTGGAAACACACCTCCCTCAAAGCAAGTGCCTTCCGGTCCGCTGAAATACGTGAAAACATCTGTAGATTTCTTGTTTTGTTTATTTACTTCACACTCACGCTATCAACGCTTCCCACTCGAAGAAGTTTTCCTCACTAACAGGACCTGCAACGATTCCTTCTGGTGGATCCAAAGTAAGCTCTAAAAAATATCAATTTAAGAAAGCATATCTACTTTATTACTGAGTGTATTTTAGTTTTATACGTTTATACTCGGCCATTAGCCGTCGCAGTGCAGATCCTGCCATTTTTTTATTGCAGCTTTTTTCTGGGTCGCTATGTCTGCTTTTTTGCCTGTCCAATGTATCCGGATAATTTATATTGCTAAGCTAAAGAAAACATTTGCACAATTAATTTTGTTCTTTCTGTAAAAGAATTTTTCCAACGCAAAGTAAAAATGGATCTTTTGTTGCCGTCACAGTCTTGAATTATGATGAAGCAAAATGTCACAACGAATGTCACAAGGCGACAGTTGAAAGAAAAAAGCTCAGTTCACACCTTTTGCTGACGTTGGCTTCGCTGTTTTGAAATAATTTTCTGCAAAACAGACATTTTTAAGGTCTAGTTAGTCTAAAGTCTACTGCCTTATAGAAAACTTGGCACTCCAGATCAAATGCACTAAAGATAGTGCGAGAGAGGTTTTTGTTTTTATTACTGTTGTTTTCTAATACTAATTTTAAGTTACTTCTGACTTTTTATATAAATATAAGAAAATTTATCTATTATGTTTCATATTATACATATTTTTTATTCACTTTATTAATGTTTCACGTTTCCATGTTTATGAAATGAGGTTTATATTAAATTTACAGCACTTGTGAGGCAGTGATGCTGAATCGTGTTTTTCTGAATGAATGAAGACTGTCTACGCTGTGATTCACAAAAATCTAACCTGTTATCCACATGAAATATTTCTGATTAATATTGGCAGCATTATACTATGTACATCGTGCCAGGAAGAATTTCGTAAAAATGTCTATAGGTATATTTGCAATGATTGTTTTTTTTTAAATGCCTTGTTTTAAATTATTTTATTTATATTATACAGTTATTAAATCTGATGTTATATGTTTCCTCACGACTTAATAAAATTACGTATCTGTAAATACAGTTGTGTTAATTTAAAAATCTGTTGGCATCGGGAAGGAATAACAAAATTGGATTTTAATTTTAAAGTTAGTATTATGAAAACAATCAATTTCGGAACTGGAACAAGTAAGTTAGCTATTTTTTTATACTTTTATTCATAAAGTTTCTAACACTAGGGCAAACTTATTCTTTCCCATTATTTGAATTATAAATATCCCTATATCTAAAGTTGACAGTAGTTGCTTAAATGATGTACTATGAATTAAATGTTGCTATGAATGTGTCGTTATTTTAAGTGATCATTTACAAAAATGAATAGAAGTGCCTGAGTGATTTTAACTTCATAACAATAGTGATTTGAATATCCATATCGAATAATATGCAAAACGGCTGCTTTATTGCGTAGTAGTGATACAAAAATAATATCTGAATCCGGCGAGAGTCTGTCGTTGAGGAGGTTGCGTTGGTGCTGTTATTGGCTTTGTGGTTGCCATGGAAATTATAAGCAAATAAATGGATTTATTTCAGGTGCTTGCAGTACGAATATTTGTCATAAAAAACACAACAACACGTAGATATGGGAGAAATAAGAACGGAAATGGGGCCGCATTCGTCTGCGTTGGTGTGAACAATGCCTATCAGTAACATCCGCTGATGATGCGATGTCGATACGTCAGTGGGTTGACTGCCTTTTTCAAGTTATTTTCATTACTCACTTTCCGTTCTCACTATGGATTCGGAGGAAGTATGCATTTTGATAAATCGCTCTACGCGGACAATGAATTTTTCTCAATTTATTGGCTTTTGCTGGATTCCTCATTCCCCTTTTCACGATAAATGGAAACTCAGGTGTGAAGTACTTTCGTCTGCTGCTGTGAAGCTGGGCGTTAATTATGCAGTTTTATTTACATGCAATTTTGTAAAATGTTTTCAATAATACCCATTTATTTCACAGAATTTGCATTTAATTTGATGGCTGCAATTTTTGTTTCATTCAATTCAATTTTTTACGTTTTTGTTATTGTTCTGCTGTTAATTTTGCAGGCTTAAAATTTAATTGCTCCTAAATGCATACTGGAATATTTGTGTCTTTTGGGTGTGAAAATTCTTTTAATAAGAAATTCTTAATTTTTCTGATGAAGAAAGAAAATTTAGAAACCATACGCACAAATATGTCGAATTCAAATTCTGCGTAGGTGTTATTACACAATTGTTGTATTAATTAACTTTGAGCTTTAAAGGAAAAGAAGGAAAGGAATTGCGATCGGTTGTCCCCGCAGGTAATAGTAAAAGTACCAAAAGATTTATACTGAATTATAATGTCTATTTATACTCGACTAACTTTATAGACATTTTCCATGAAGCCTACATAATAAAGACTGCTCACTGTGAATTGTATAAATATCATAGAGCATCCTTCAAGAGGTTTGCGTAAAAACATTTCAGAATTTCATAGAAATTGAGCTCTAAATTTTGATATTAATTTAATCCTTTGAGAGTCAAAACAAGGACCTTGTGCCTTGCGTCTAACCAATAAAAAACATAAAAACACATATCCGATCATATATTGTTTGCCTGTCATAAAACCCGCTGTTGTTCAATGAATTCAAGACTTCAACTGTACAGAATTATTTTTATTTCGAAGAAGGTTTTAAATATATCTTGGATTTATTCTTTTTTTCGTTACACGTTCAATGGCTTATTTTATTATTATTAATATATAAGATTACATATGTAAGTTTGTGTTTGAATTTATTGCATTTCACATTTAGACTTTACGTATA
Source organism: Thecophora atra (assembly GCA_937620795.1). Classification (NCBI taxonomy): domain Eukaryota; kingdom Metazoa; phylum Arthropoda; class Insecta; order Diptera; family Conopidae; genus Thecophora; species Thecophora atra. The sequence goes on along the minus strand of OW569397.1, from coordinate 21,075,539 downwards.
ACTACTTTAAGTCTGCTAAATTTACACAAATCTGTTGATTATTAAAGAAGTAGCTATAATAAACAATTAGTGGAGAGTGTGAATCGGTGTGTGTGTGTGTGTGTGTGTGTAACTGCGTAATAAAAGTGTTTTTTTTTTGTTATATGTTTTTGTAATTAGTAATTTCAGTTTTACAAATATCAATACAAAGCTTTATCAATCTAAGTTTTATTATTTCATTCATTAATATTAAGACTTAAAATTAAATTGGCCGCTCTCTAAATATAAGCGAATATTTCTGTATTAACTATAACTTTATTGGCTTATTTGGTTTTTTAGAGTAAATTGCATAGATTAATACTTTTCGTTTTTGTTTTGTTGTAGTTTTTATTGCATTTGATTAAATTGCTGTTTATTGCATTTTGTAGAATATTCTTAAAATTTATGATTGTGTTAAATGCACACCGATTATTGACTTTATTTACTAAAATATGGCAAAATTGGGGAGGGGGCTGAGAGAAAATAATTTCATTCGTTTTACATTACATTTGGTTTTAATATTTTTTAAATTAGATGTAATTAATTGCAAATATTTTTCGTAAATTTGAAGGTGCTTTTGAAATTAAAATGTTTTTAGTTTCTAATTGAATTCAAATTTATATTTGAAATTCGTGTGATTTTATTAGAATTTTGTTATAAAATAATATATTGAATTTCTTTGAATTCAATTAGTTCGAAAAACATCCAAAGATTCATGATTAATTAAGCATTAAAATTCGGAGATTTCACATCGATATTAGTTTTGCATTGCAATGAATTAATTTTGTATGAAATTTAGATTGTGTTTTGTATTTTTCTTCTTTTAATTTGCTTGCAAAATAAAAAAAAAATGATAATTGTTATTTACAAATCTTAAAGCTGAGCATAAAAAGTCGTTTAGCGACGAAACGATCTCGTAGAAGTAGCCGAAACGATTGAAATCGCACGAAGCAGACGAATTCGAACGCTTCGTTTCGTCTCGTCCTACGTCAGAATTGTCACTTTCTCTATTCTTAAAAACGATGAGGGAATTTTGATGGCGTAACTGAAATTCACAATAACAATTGACACTTAAATTGACTTAAATACTGGACAACATTTACGAATGAATATTCCAATAATTTATCTCTTTAGAAAAATTCTATTTTAGTGCTGAGTTCAGTGATTTTCTTTAAGTGATAGTGATATTTGTATTCTTTTTGAGTTTATTTGTCATTGATTAATTCGTCTATTAAATGTTTTATAGTTAAAATAAATAATTTCTTTATATAAATGATTGTGTGTGTATATAAATAATAACCTTGATTATTAAAAATTAAATTAGGATTTTGTAGAGGCTTTTAATGTACTGTAATATCAAGAGGGAAAAATTATCAAACTTGGAATTATATTAAAACAGATTCACGGGAAATAAACTTAGTTTTTTTTATTTTTTTTTTGTTCTTTTGCTTTATGTTGTCTTAAAAAATAATTACTGCTACGCAACAAACATACAATATAATAATTTATGTGTTTTCTAAGTAAGAATCGTCCTTAAAGATTTATTGGCATGTCCGCGCTCTCCTCTGGAAGCGTTTCAAGCGACTGTACCACTCGTCCTTCCACTCGATGACGATGGAGCGCGGCCCGATGCCCAAGTAACCGGGTGGATTCTCCGCATCGCGTCCCAAAATTAAATACGATCTGCGAGATTATAAAAAATGGATGCCGAATGTTTCAGTGTTTCGTTTATTATTCGTGTTTATTAGTGTTCGCCTTTTACCTATTGATTTTAATTTTCGGGCAACGGCATTCAAGGTTCTTATATGGAACGATCCAGGTCACGGGCCCACGTTTGAGAACGGTGTTCACTGTCGTCGTCGTTGCGGCTGTGCGCTCGTTTTGGCTGCGCTTGAAGATCGCTTGGATCTGCAAATCGAAGCGAACCGCTTCGTCGTCGCTCTGCTGACGGCTGCTTTCTTTGGTGTTGTACTGTTCGCTGCTGGTGACCTCGGTGCTTGCTTCGCGACCAACCACCTTCGCCATTATTGCTGCAAGTCGATATGAAAAGAAAAACAATGACAGTGAAATTATTATTATTATAATTTTTGTTTTATTGATATTTTGCAAGTATTTCTATGCCATTACTTACCGTAATCTCTTTTGCAGAACTTGTTGAGGTTGAGTCTTTTTGTGCTTATTTTGCACTTTTCGCATTCTGCAAGGGAAATTTAAAAAAGGATTCGTATTAATTTGAATAATTGATTTAGTGGTAAGTGAAGGAATTGCTGCATATTAGAACGTTTTTTGTGAAGAAGTTGAAATACAATAATGTCATATTTGTCATTATAAAATACAGTAAAAGTGATGCTTATTGCGTCTGTGATGTGCGGCCATTTTAGGTATCACTTTACTCCGCAATTAGTTCTGCAATGTTTTCATTATATTCTGTATAAAATAATGAACAAGAGATGGATTCTATATGTGTTTTAAGTTGATAGCAACATCTGTTAATCCAAGTTTATTTAGCCCAATAAAAAGTATGAAGCGACGAAGGAAAATTGTAACAGCAAAACTTTTCAAGCCATGAATAGGAAAATATAAATATTCTTGGATGAAAGTTGCTGCCAAACTGTTTACAGCAGCGTCTGGAAAGGATGAATGAAGGAAGAGGTGAAGGATGAGGAAGAGGAAGAAGCAGGCGTTGGCTGTGGTAACATAATGCAGCTAATTGCCGTCACTATTTACGCAAGAAACTACAGCAAAAGGCGGCAAGCTGCCTTCACTCCGCTGACAACACCAAAAGCACAACGTTTACGCCGCAATAGCAACACTCAACAAAAAGCAAAACGAAGCAGACTCCACGAAGTTTCCTTTTTAAAAGTTCGTCCTCGCAAACGGAAAATAATTTAGTTAAATAAACACTCGGCGCGTCTTACATTTAATTTACTCCACTTTATTTTGCTTAAGGAAGTCATTTCTGTGTTTTTCTTCCTTTCAACGTGTTGCTGCTTTGTATTCGCCGCTCCGTGCTGGATTTTTTTGGAGAAGAATTGAAATTAAAATTGTCCTTTGATGGGAATTTTGTCGTTAAAAAGGAATATCGATATTATGAAGCAAAGTAATTAATTGTAATTAAATCGATAAATTTCAAGGTTTGAATTTGCGCAGGAATCTTGTCAATAATTCAATTTTCATGCTGCTTTCGAAGCAAATTGAAAACACGGAATTTTCTTTGAATTTCTTTGAAGTGCTGTGATTTTGCAGACGTTTTCCTTCACTACATTTAATCTTGTTCTAATCAGCGTTGTGCATTGTTTAAAATTAGCTGCAGTTGAAGAGCAACGCAAAGCATCATCCAGAATCGCGAAAAGCGTGGCATTCAACATCGCCGAAGTGCATCGCTTGGATGCCGAACTAATTAACGAAGGGAGCAGCGCAACGGAACGGCGAAGAACCACCGAACACATTTTAATGCAACCGAGAATAGAATCGATCGCGAAAGTGAATTTGGATCGTAAATGAAATCGTTTATTGTTTTTGTGCGTTGTTTATTCGGTTGTTCTTTTCCTTGTCTTTTTATTGCAATTGTTCTCGTTTAAATGGGGCTGAAATTTAAAAAATTACCCATTATCAACAGCTGCGTTCGAAGTCGTGAAAAATTCGCACATCGTGAGGAGTCGACAATCGGAAAATAAAACAAATCCCAGCAGAATCATTTTGATATTTGGCAAGCGTTAGAATTGGATTAGATCACGAAAGATGTGAAATCAATCAACGAGATCAATCAACGAAACAATCAAACAGAATCAATCAAATCATTGCTTTATTTTTCATTTAATTTGTATGCAAATATGTAAAAGCAATTAATTTTAATGTACAAAAATGTACTACATTGAAAACAGATCCTTCATTTAAGATAATAGATTCTTCAGAAGGAAATGTGTTAACCCAAGCTTTTAATCAAATGGACTTCACTTTAAAAAGAAAGGAGAAATATTTTTCGCTTACTGAAGAACTCAAATTTTCAAATTTTTAGGAATTCCTGAGCTTAAAAGGAGATAATTTCCATTGTTGACATTTTCTACATGTTTATTTCTGTACTAAACTCTTCTGTTATCTCGATTGGTACTAAATTTCGCGGCTTTTTTATGTACTCTTCAATTTAAGTAGTGCTGCTCGAATATAACTTCCCTTGGGAGCTTCTGAAGCTGTGTAGAGCGTTTGTGTTGCGATGCTCCAAAGAGGGAAACAGCAAACATTCAACTGAAATCATTCTCCATCTTTGAGCATTTGGTGTTGGTCGTGTTCGCTGTCGATGTTGCTGCTTGTCTGCCCGACGCAGCAACATCCTAAGCCTCTGATTAACAAGCGATTATCCTTGATGTTTTACTAGACAGTGTGTATGCAGCTCTTTATGTACGTGTCTGCTCCACTCGCACACACATTCACATCCGTTTACTATCGCGGATGCCTTTAAAATCCTGTCACTGCAAGTCTTTCGTGTTGTTGTCGTTTGTTGCCGAGTCGGTTGCGAAGTCGTGTGTTGTGAAGTTCGCGCTTCAACACTTTAAAAACGCATCGTCATTTCAGCAACTGCAGCTTGAAGCATCACATTCGCTGTAATACATTTCTTTGAATTATTTTCACAACCTTTCCCCGGCACTTCGAAGGGTCTATAGGAAGTGGGGACTGTTTTAAGGAACCTCAGCGGTTCTATTTCTTTACACTTGCTGTCGTTAATTTGATTAATTGTGAATAAAGTTTCTTAATGCTGTCTGAATAACTTTTTCCTGGTTCTCTAATTAAAAGCACAAGCGTTTCGCCCTCTGTCACCGTCGTCAACCGTCAGCCACAGCAGCAACTCGTCGAAAACAGTCGCTCTTCACTTCCTGCTTTATTTGTGTTTTCCTTTTCAAATCGAGGCATTTAAAAATTAATTAATATATATTAAATCTTTAAACGTCTTTGCACACGTCACTCGGGCGAACAAAACCGATGTTTAACCCCATCTAGCGGCGGTTTATTGAACTCTTTAGAGTTCATTTGAAACTAATGAGGAATGAAGAATGCGGAACGAGGAATGACGAATGAGGAACACTTTACGCTGTGCTTCATTCATGCGAAAGAAGAATATTGCAAATCAAATGAAAAATAATGATTCACTTCTTTGAAACAAACGGAATAAAAGCTGAAAAAGCAACACTTACTTACCACGCCCGCCGTCGGTGCGGTAAGGAGCATTCGGGTCGTTGGAATCGGGATCGGGCGCCGTGTTCTGGGTGTCCATCATGTTGATGACGCGTGTGGGAACCTCTGCGAGAGGACAAATTCAAAAAAGCAGTGATATTGGCAGCTCCTTTGCAATACTTACTGATGCAGGGCGCGATGTGGGAGCGACTCTGCTGATAGCCGCGAGCACAGCGATTGCACGTGAGTCCTGTCACGCCGTCCTTGCAGGGACATTGGCCAGAGGTGTGGTTGCAGGTCTTGCCCGAGGAACCGATCGGGTGGCAGTCGCAAGCTGAAAGACATCAAAACACTCGAAATGAAAAGATCAATCGTTCAATTGACTAAAATACAGTTGAAAGCGTATCAAAAGGGCAACAAAGACTATAACAAAAGGTAACACAACGCAAAGAAACACCGGCAAAGCTAATTAAGATCGCCGCGATCAGGGTTCAATTGAGTTCCGAAGATTGGACGATTCCGCTTTCAATGGCGATCAGACGAACCGAACTCAAGTGTTTTGCCGATACGCAACTTAAAAACAAACACACGAATCAATCAGCTTCAAAGAGACGTGTATGTGGGCGGAAGGGGCGTGCCGGAACGCTTTACTTGAACGTTTGAACTTTTCGCATTAATAATCGCAGCAAAACGTACAAATCACCAAATGACTGCCACGAAAAGATACAAGTTGCAGTTGTACAAGTGAATTTATTTCCATTCTCGTGGCTCCTCGTCTGCTTCAGCGTTGAGTGGTCTTTCCGAAAGCATTTCAGCTGCTGTTTCTGTACTCTGTAAATCTTTTCCAGTCAAAAGTGACGAAGCTGAGCTGCTACTTGCGGCATTTTAATGGGGGTCAATGTGAGGGTGCTCCAAAGGAAATCAACAGCCTCTTTGAGATTAACATGAAGTGGTGAAAATTCGCCGCCAAAAATGATCGGCCGCTCTTAAAATCTCACATGTCATGTGAGGGATTTCTTAAAAGGAACCGATTTGGGAAATAAAATGTTTTCGGTGAGGATGGAGAAGAAAGAAACGGGAAAAGACGAGGTGTGAACTTCAATTAGTTCAGCGTATCTATATATATAAAAATGAATTGTTCGTTTGTACGTTCATAACATGCGAACGTGAAGTCCGATTTGCTTGATTTTTTGGTATGTTTTCATTATTTGCCTGTAGAAGGTTTGTGTGAAATAATAATTTAAAAAAATTTCATTTAAAAAAAATTATTATTTTTGCATAACGGAAAACAGAGGAATCAAAGTAAATTGAAAAATAAATTTGACGTTTTAATTTTGAATTTCAATTTGACAATGGAAGTAAGTAAATTGTAAATGTCTTCCATTATTGCTTTGTTTTGACAAATTATTTTGACACACATAGAATTTTATTTTAAATTTTGAAAAACAATTAAAAATTATAAAAGGCTTAATGCCGATTAATTACTCTGTTTCGGGTGTGTCAAGTCCAAAACAGTGTTACGTATGACAGAAAATATGGAAGCGTTTAAAAGTGATGAGCAGCAAACCGAAGCGAATCAAGAAAAAGACGAAATGTGTTTTATTATAAACACTATAAACACTTATAAACATTATTTGTTTTTTTTTTAGTTATAATTATGCCGCGACCGAGACGTGGCGCCAATATTGGTCGTCGTACTCATAATACAAGACGAGTTGCATCTGTTAGAGCAGGTGAATCTGAAGCGGAACGTGAAGTGAGACTTGAACAGCAAAGAGAGCGTCAATCGAGATCGCGTTCTGCTCAAACAATCGAAGAACGATTCGCGAGTAATTCTTCGGATCGAGCGAGAATGAGTCGCAATCGCGCTGTTAGAAGTCGTGCCAATGACAATATTAATCAGCGAGTAATGCGTGCTGCTTTCAATTATGATAGTGAAGTTGACTATTGTTCTCTTCCATGCCTTTCAATCGGAACTATGACTAATGTCTGCGAACAGTGCAATGCATTGAAATTTCCATCGGAAACTCCTGGAATGTGTTGTGCAAATGGACAAGTAAAATTGCCTGTTTTGAATCCTCCTCCTGAGCCTTTGAGGTCATTAGTTTCTGGTTTGACTCCAGAATCGAATCATTTTTTGTCTAAAATACAGCAGTACAATTCATGTTTCCAAATGACGTCTTTCGGCGCCACAAATATAATCAGAGATGGATTCATGACTTTTAAGGTAATTACTGAACACGACACTAACAATGAGTTCTATCGTGAGATTGAATCAAATGTTTCATGTATGCAGATTCAAGGTCAAATCTATCATCGAATTGGATCGTTATTACCATGTTTGGATTCCAATCATTCCTTTTTGCAAATTTATTTCATGGGAAATTCAGATGTTGAAATTGAACGGCGTTGTGTGGTGGCACAAAATCCAAATGATAGTAATGCAGTGAGAAGAGGAATAATTGAAAGATTGCAGCAGTTTTTTCACGATGAAAATTGTTTGATCAAATTATTTCAAACTGCCCTTGATCAAATGCCTTCGGATTCTCATAGAATTGTTATTCGGGCCGATAAAGCACCTGGTGGAATTCATGCTGGAAGGTTAAACGCACCAACAATTGATGAAGTTGCCGTATTAATTGTGGATGAAGGAGCGAGCAGTCGAGATATTGTACTTCATCGTCGAGATCAAAGTGTTGTGCATGTTTCGGAAACTCATCGTTGTTATGATGCGTTGCAGTACCCAATTTTGTTTTGGCAAGGCGAGGATGGTTACCATTTCAATATTAAGATGAAACATCGTTTAACTGGTTAGTTACAATAAAATGCATCACACATTTTGTGAATTATTGATACTTAATATTCGCATTTATTTCAGGCTTGGAAACAGCAAAAAAAGTTAGTGCGATGAACTATTATTCGTACAGATTAATGGTTCGGCTGAACGAAATTAATCATATATTGAATTGTAGAAGGCTTTGCAACCAATTTATAGTTGATGTTTACGCTAAAATTGAGTCTGAACGATTGAATTTTATTCGATTTAATCAGAAAAAGTTAAAATCCGAACAATATATTCATTTGCGCGATGCAATTCAGAATGATGGGAATATCAACGATATTGGCCAAATGACAATATTACCAGCAACATATACTGGAAGTCCACGACACATGCACGAGTACGCGCAAGACGCAATGACGTACGTTCGGCATTATCATCGACCCGATTTATTTATTACTTTCACCTGTAATCCTCAATGGAATGAAATAAAGCAATATATGTTTCATGGTCAAAGTGCTTCTGATCGCCACGATATTGTTGCGCGTGTGTTCAAGCAAAAATTGAAAACGCTTATGGATTTTATTGTCAAACAACAAGTGTTTGGAAAAGTTCAATGTTGGATGTATTCTGTGGAATGGCAGAAAAGAGGACTTCCGCATGCACATATTTTGGTTTGGTTAGTTGATAAAATTACGCCAAATGAAATTGATAGCGTAATATCAGCCGAAATTCCTAATCCAATCATTGATCCAGGACTGTTTGAATCAGTTACGAAGCACATGATTCATGGACCATGTGGGGCATTAAATGTCAACTCACCGTGCATGGCTGAAGGAAAATGCACAAAACGGTACCCAAGAGCATTAATAGCGGAAACAATTTCTGGTAATGATGGTTATCCGTTATATCGTAGACGTTCACCTGAAGATGATGGCGAAACAGTTATGGTGAAATGCAAAAATCAAGACATTAAAATTGACAATCGTTGGATCGTTCCATATTCGCCGCTATTATCCAAAACTTTTGGTGCTCATATAAATGTTGAGTATTGTAACTCAGTAAAATCCATCAAGTACATATGCAAATATGTTAACAAAGGAAGTGATTTGGCCTATTTTGGAATTGCTGGGGATAAAAGTGATGAAATCACTTCATATCAATTAGGCCGTTATATTAGTACAAATGAAGCAATATGGCGAATTTTTTCATTTGCAATACACGAAAGGTATCCAAATGTACTGCACTTGGCAGTTCATCTTCAGAATGGTCAACGTGTGTACTTCACACCTGAGAATGCGGCGCAACGAGCAGAACAGCCACCGAAAACAACGTTGACTTCATTTTTTGATATGTGCAGAAATGACGAATTTGCTAAAATGTTATTGTATTCTGAAGTGCCACGATATTTCACATGGAATGAATCTGCGAAAGTTTTTCAAAGACGGAAACAAGGGCAACCAGTACGAGGCCATCCAAATGTATTTTCTACAGAAGCATTGGGTCGTGTGTATACCGTTCATCCAAATCATTATGAATGTTTTTATTTGCGTTTATTATTGATTAACGTTCGTGGTCCTACGTCATTTGAAGATTTAAGAACAGTCGATGGTGAATTGTGTGCGACTTATCGGCAAGCATGCCAGCGTTTGAATCTACTTGAAGATGATATGCATTGGGAAGCTACACTTGCTGATTCCGTAATTTCATCATCTCCACATCAAATACGAACATTATTTGCAATTATAATATCTACATGCAGTCCATCAAATCCATTTGAAATATGGCATAAATTTCGTGATGACATGACGGAAGACATTTTACTTAGAGTGCGACGTTCAGTTTCAAATCCTGAATTAGAAATCACACCGGAAATGCATAACGAAGCTTTGATTTTGATTGAAGACATGTGTATAATGATTGCAAACAAAATATTAGTGCAGTTAGGAATGATAGCGCCTAATCGTGCAGTTCATGATGTTATTAATCAAGAAATGCATCGTGAACAACAATATGATCGTAATCAATTGAGAACATTTGTGCAGTTAAAAGTTCCACAATTGAATAGTCAACAGAAATATGCTTATGACAAAATCATGGAAGGTGTGAACAATGAAGGAGGTGGATTTTACTTTATTGATGCACCAGGAGGCACTGGAAAAACATTTTTGCTGTCATTGATTCTGGCAACCATACGATCGGATAATAAAATTGCTCTTGCAGTTGCTTCATCTGGAATTGCTGCTACCTTATTAGACGGTGGTCGAACTGCGCATTCTGCACTTAAATTGCCTTTGAATATAACAACGATTGAATCTCCTACGTGCAACATTTCCAAAACGTCGGCAATGGCAAAAGTTTTGCAGCAGTGTAAAATAATCGTATGGGACGAATGTACAATGGCTCACAAAAGATCATTAGAAGCATTAAATCGAACCATGCAAGATCTTCGAGGAAATGAAAGACTTTTTGGTGGCGCCTTTATATTGTTATCAGGTGATTTTAGGCAAACTTTACCTGTCATTCCACGATCTACTGCTGCTGATGAGCTAAACGCATGTTTGAAGTCTTCAGTTTTGTGGAAATATGTTAAAACATTGCGTCTTAATCAAAATGTACGTGTACAATTGCAAAATGATCCTTCTGCAGCTGAATTTTCAAAACAACTTTTGGAAATTGGGAATGGTAAAGTTGCAGTCGATAAATCAACCGGATTAATAACATTACCAAGCAATTTTTGTAATATCACTCAATCGAAAAAGGAACTGGTTCAACGTGTGTTTCCAAATATATTGCAGAAGTACAGGAATCATGATTGGTTGAGCGAACGCGCAATATTGGCAGGAAAAAATAAAGACGTGAACGATTTAAATGCAAGTATTTTGCAAGAAATAGATGGCCAATTTTTTGCATACAAATCAGTGGATACGATAATAAATGAAGATGAGGTAGTGAACTATCCTACTGAATTTTTGAATTCACTTGATTTGCCAGGCTTGCCACCACATTATTTGGCATTGAAAGAGGGAGCACCGATAATAATGCTCCGAAATATAAATCAACCACGGCTTTGTAATGGCACCAGACTTTCCGTGAAAAAACTGATGGCCAATTTAATTGAAGCAACTATTCTGAGTGGTAAATATAGAGGCGAAAACGTTCTAATCCCCCGAATTCCAATGATTCCATCAGATATGCCATTTGAATTTAAACGGCTTCAATTTCCTGTCCGTCTTGCCTTCGCTATAACCATTAATAAAGCTCAAGGTCAGACTTTGAATATTTGTGGCTTAGATTTGGAGCAACCTGTTTTCTCGCATGGACAATTGTATGTTGGTTGTTCACGTTGTGGTAAACCCTCTGCATTATTTATAAACACAAAAGATGGAAAAACTAAAAACGTTGTTTATCAAAGAGCATTAAGTTAATTTTTAAAGTATTTTCATTTTCGACCTTTTTATTTGAAAATAAATTATTGTAAGAAATTGATTGTGGATGAGTTTTACTGAAAATTGAAAAGAAATTTCGCAAGTTTCTTTTGTGTATTCGCCCTGTGAAGCGGGCGAAGGTTTCGCTATCTTTTATTATAATTATAAATTTTCATAAATATCTTCTTATTATGTACAGAAAATATCTTATATATAAGAATTAATGTGGATTAATTAATCTATATATACGTTTAGGCGCCAGACAGACAAACAAGAAACATTGTTTATCCACGTGCATTAGAATAATTTTAGCACTATTATCTAGACAATCTTTTATATTTTCTTTTTCTAAACAAGTTAGAAAACAACAAACTTTATCTTTTTTTAACATTTTTAGTGGGGCAGCAAAGCGCACCGGGGCAAAGCTAGTATTTTATAATAATGATCACCAGATCTTATTGTGAGGTCGGGAGGGACTGTGAACGAGGGATTTATTCGTGTCTTTATTCATGATTACTTCTTCGGTCACTCCTTTCCACTGAATTCCAACTTAAGAGTCGGGAATGAAAAACTTTCTATAATTAAAATTAAACCAAATCCTTTATGAAATCCTTTAAATAAATCTCCAAATCGGACTCGTTTATCTATTTATAAATCCACATCATCACATCTTTAAACTTTCTTTGATCAATTTAAAAACTTCAAATTTATTTTAACTTGATTTTCGATTTAGTATTTTTGATAAAAAAAAGGGAAGGGAAGCTTCTAACACAACATTACAACATTTGCAAGAAATAAGGCAAAGAGCTGAGATGTTTATCGTTATAAAGTAAAGCGAAAAAAATGCCAAAATAACTGAAGCACTTCATGTAACCAAGTTGAAGCACTAACGTGGCTCAGCAGCATGGGACCGTAGTTGGACGTGGTGCCGACTGCTGCCAGTGGAGCTGTTGGTTCGTTGGTTCGTCTGTGGGTTTGTTTGTTGGTCGGTTGGACGGTTGTTCGGTTGTTTGGCCCCTGTTTGTAGTTCTCGAAGTGTTTCTTGCGTTTGGGGATTTCTTGAGCTGGTCGAAGGCTCGTGTAAACGTCAAATGTCGCCAGTGAATGTTTCCGTGAGTTTCATTGTAGCTGCTTTGTGAATATGTGGTTAATTTTGTCTATTCTGTTCAGTTCCTGCGCGAAATGACGCTCTAATTCAAACTTACGTCAAATTTGCAACACCAACGATCAAATTAAAAGACTTTTCTTTTGATTTCTAACAAAGCAAAAGGCTTTAAAGGCACAAAGATGCTTTTGATTTGGTTTAAAAGTTACAACGGAGATAAGAAATGCTTCAGTTAAACAAAGATTATATATTCTCTTACTATATACAGGAAATTTATGAGCTCTAAAAAGGATTTACTACATCCCAATGCAGTTTGAATTGGATTTCTTTTAGCACATCTGAAACATGATCATCATTCGTTTGCTAAATCTTCTTTTATTACTCAATGATCTGCGTTGGAAGCAGTTCGAAGGGACTCTTGTCCAGTTTTTTAGAGGAAATGCGACGATTGCAGCCCACGCGGTGATTAAAAGTGTCATCAAAGGGCCAAGATTTGCATTAAACTGCATTTTAACCCTGAGATTTATTTCAGTAATGAAATAGAACAACAAAATCTGCAAAAAAGTCTTTGATTTCGTATTGTGTTTCTTGGTAATTAATAATTCGAGGGAGCTTCGAGAATCTTTTCCTTCTCAGGCGGCTGAAAATGAATGTAAAAGTGAACCTAACTTTTAACTGTCTCCACTTTGTTTTTCCGTATTAAACATTAAAGAAAATAAATTATTTAACGTCCAAGTCACTTCATTCGAATATCAAGTGGCCAGCTTATTTTTTTTCTTCCCTGTCACTTCCTGTCACATGACGAAGAAGAAACCGCGCTCAACATTAATAAATGTGAAAGGGAAAAATGTCAGGATGCGTTTCATCGGCATCATCACCGTCGGCCGACATTCTTCGGTTACAGCATCGGAAAAGCAGCGAAAAAAATGCTTCTTTAGCTTTATTTATCATGAATTTAAATATACGATTACAACAAACAATCGCAACGTTTCCATATCTACGATGAGCAATCGGTTCTTTTGTTTTTAAATACGGGAAAAAGTGGAAATAAGCAGTCGTATTTTGTAACTCAATCTGCTCAATGATGAATTTAATAGGATTTATTATTCGCTGGTGTCCGCCGGAAAGAAAGATTCCGCTGAATTACAACAAATTCAGATAATAACAAGTTCAAAAGTAAAAATAATGTTTCAGTAGAGAACTACAGCAGTTGCCAGTATAGGAAAAAGTTTAAAGGAAGGATTAAAATGTCTTTAAATGTTGAGAGAATATAGAAATTGTTTGAAACGTAAACGAATCGATTTAACATCAAGTATTAAAGCGAATTATTATTGGCGAATACTATTAAATTCTTGTAACTAACTCAAAGCATTGAGTAACCCATCGATTTAACATATTTTTGCATAATTCAATTGCACAACTTTTGCTCTAAATGTTAAACATTGCAAACTGAAGCAAGGAATGTGAAATCTTGCGGTTTTCTTTTTCCCCTGTGCTGCCACACAATCATTTTCCCGCCTTAACACCGAAAATCCATCTTAAATTAACATCGGAATCGCTCTGTTAATTCATTTAATTTGCAATCAAGAGAGAAATTAAATCACTTGAATTTACACGCTCTTCGACACCTCGACGAGAGCGACGTCGTCTTGCAGCAGTCGCAGCCGACGACGAGAATGTCTGAGCTTGTAACTCGTACGGTTGAACACGACACTTGAAATGTGTTGACATGTCGTGATGTCGGAAGGAGTTCGCTGCTTCGTCTACACAGATAAAAAGAGGAGGCACAAGATCGACGCTTGGATGTGTAGACATTTTATCGAGCTGAAGGCGTTTACAGCAACAGATTCACAAGTCTTTAATCATTCCTTTAAAGTAAAGTTTATTAGATGTAATTTTCAGCAAATTTAATAAAAAACTGAGAAATTTTTTATCTATAAAATCGTGTATTAAATCTGTTTAAATAATCAAAGATCCGAAAATGAATTGATTTAAAGTTTATTTAACAATAGAAGCATCAAATTGCTTCCATTTATAATCATCGCTTCGAAATATTTCCATCATCAACTTAATTTCAATGCAGAAAATTGCAAATTTCACACTTTTACAACTTCACACCTGCGATGCATCGACTGATAATAATTTACGGTTGCAATTACGACAGCAGCAGCAACAACAACCTCAGCAACCAGAACGTAATAAATATTAATTTTCCGGTCACTGCAAATAAGGAAATTGAGAACGTTCAAAGGTGAACATTTTATTGCCGATGTTGGAGAAGTAACACAGAAGTCTCACAAGAAGGAAACTTCTTCGGATTTCTGTGTGTGTGTGTGTGTGTGTGTGTGTTGAGAAGCGTGATTCGTTTGAAATTTATGTCTTTAAATATTCTGCTGTTCAAACACAGAGATTTTTTAATGCTTTCAAAAGTCGCCAACAGCTCCTGGTGAGTTCTGAACTCATTGAGTAGCAAGATTTTCAATTACAAAACTATAAATGAACAAACAACATAACAAAAAGAAAAAGATTTCATAGAAAAATATAGAAAACGAAATGTTGAACGGTTACGCAGAGCACAGAAGCGGTTCGACTGGCTGCGAATACCCGCTGTGAGAGTTTGGACCGTGACCAAAGATGGTAGCCACCTGAAAGCACACAGATGGAGCCTCAAATAAGGACAGACAGCGAGTGACTTGAATGGACAGACAGAAACAGAAACAGAGAAAACTCACTGATGGACAGCGTCTGTTGCTGCTAGGATCGGGCTTCGGGTTAGATTTCCAAATCCACGCGTGGATGTCTTCTGCAGAATTACAAAAGTAAGCAATTTTCAACAAGAAGCCAACATGTCAAAATTCAGAACCCAGCAACAACAACGGATTCGTGTTTTTCCCCTTTGAACAGCAGCTTGCAGCGACGTAGATGGATTTGCAGCTTAATATTCGCATCAAGTTACGCAGATGAGTCGCCAGACGGAGCGTGTGTGCTCGACATCAAGCGTTGGCAACACTTTGAATACCATTAAATCATGCTGACCATCAACTGCATCCTGAAGCGTTCGCTGGATATTTAAATCATTCCCGAGCAACTGAACTAAAGGCGGAGGCTTTCTGAGCTTAGCACAAGAATCTGTAACTGAAAATGTTTAATTTTGATATTTCCCTGACATAAATGAAACTCTGCTTCTTCCCACTCGTCACTGTGCACCTTCTGTCACACTCTTCCCCACACATAAATCCGTTTAAATCTGCTGACGTACGTCGGTTCCTCAGCGTTGTTCCGCTTCGTTCATTTAGCAGCATAATTATCATCATTATTACCACAAACATCATGGCGACATGTTGTTCCTGTGACATGGATTGGCAATAAAAATAACGGCTACAACAGCTAATCGTTCATTTGTACAGCGCCGTGCTTTCGACGACTCGCTGTGATTCCCGGCGATTTATGTTACTCAGAGGTTTGTTTGCTTAAGCTGTTGTTTGTGGAGCTTTTGGCTGTTGCTGTTACTGGAAAATTGTGACTTATCAGCTGCCTCTCGGGTTTCGAAAAGAAGGGAATAAGAGACGGACATTTTAACTATGTATAAAATTAGTTCAAGTCGAAATCGCCGTTTTTATTGTTATTATTTCCAGTTTAAATAAATTTTATAATCACAATTGAATTTTTCCACTGTATTCCACTTCCTCCTGGATTTTGTCACGAAATTATTCATTTCGTACACCTTCGTTCCCCGATCATTAGCCAAAGAAGTGATGCCAACGCACGCATCTGTTTGAACTTTCCTCGAATGCGGTGCAAATGACGTAGAAAAGCCCAACGGCGTTCGTTTTTGTTGCTGTTTCATATTCGCCAAACTTTGTTGAAGGGATAAAAGGGTCACGGGTGCCACTCCTGGACTCAAGTGCAGGTTGTTTCGGAAGAGCTGAGCGTATCCAAGCGTGGTTTTGCTACTCTAACGGATTCGGCGATCATGCAGATGCTACCGTGGCTTCATTTCGAATGCAAAGTACATTTTAATGCTTGCTTTATCGGTTGTTGTGGGTGTTGGAGGCTTTCAGTGGCTGCCGCATGGGTTCAGTGCAGCTGCAACACGCCACTGTAAAGGTCCTAGCATTGCACTTTCGGGTTGTAAATATTAAATGAGGTTCATTTAAGCGAACGCGAGTGGTCAGGAAAGAGTTCAAACTGCGAAGGAGGACGAAGAAGATGCGAAGGTGACCAACAGATGGGATTTATAATGGATTGTTGTCGTTTGAAGTGAAGCTGCAGAGAAATGAGAGCAAAACTGAAGTTGAATTGAAGTAAAATAAACTCTAAGTCCAAAAGTAAACTCGACGTGTGACACTTGTTTTTTGTAGGAAATAAAAAATTAATCATGTTTTATGACTAAGAAGTCAATAAACTACTTTAAATTTGTTCCACTTTCACGAAATCCCTTCTCTAATGAAGTTTCAAGAGAATTAAACGTTGAAAAAACAGTTTTCTATGGTGCTGCCGTCTTGTGAGACACGTCATCGTACTGCTGCATACGGCGAGATGACTTTAGACGTCGACGTCGCCTTAAAACGAAGAAGTGAATCAGGTGCTAATAGAAGAAAGCCAAACTCTTTTAGTACATTCCGTGGGTGCTTGCCAACGTCTCCGAAATCTTCTTGCCCCCTGGTTCTCACATATGTAAATAATAATTCAGTTAATGAAAATTTAATTCTAATATATTTTGCATGAAGAGAATTGTTGTTTATTGAGTTTATTGAATTGTATGTATCCGCTGACAATTTAACGCAAACCGATATTTGACAGAAGCTGTAAATCAGAAGGCTGACAAACACACACACACAAACATTAACAGACTGACAGATCTAAATTCCCGTTACGCACACTCGGACAATATTAATGCATGCGTAACTAAAACGAAAATTAAACGCTATTAAATCACAAAGTCACGTGCCACGTTCGAGCTACAAACAGCAATGAAAACGAACAGAAACATAATGAAATAAATGCAAGAAAGAAGGAAGGAGAAGAGGAGTGGATGCTGTTCATTCATACATATTTATACAAAATACATATTAATAAGTCATGCAGTTGCAACGGAACATTAAATTAAGCTGACGCGATGGGCAACACATGGAGGAAAAGTACAGATTTGGGTGATGCTGGATCAAGGCAAGGTCATATTCGGTGGAGAAAAAGTAATAATAATGGGACTTATTACATCTCCAGTGAAATATGAGCAAAGTTTTGTTTCGTCCACTTTGCTGTAAACCACACAGAAGTAATCTACTAAATATTTATGTAAGGAACGTTAATTAAATTAAATTCAGCAATACTGCAATCATTAATCCATCACACAACAACAACACAACGAGAGGGTTGCTCGACGAATCATCTTCGTCTGCTTCCGCGTTAATGCGTTCGGCTTCGAAACAGGCTCGTCAGTTGATTAAGGAGATACAAACCAAAACCACTTCTTAGCCTTGTGAATCACGTCTGAAGTCATTGATATCGAGCGCCAGATTAATTTAATGCGTTGTCGTCATCTCCACTTTTGTCCTTGCTCTGGTTGAAGTTTCTGTTGGCGTGCTTCATTCATTAGTTTGTCATCAAAGCCGCATCACCGTCGGAACCACGTGCCTCAAGCATCACTACCGTGCTTCTTAAGCTGCATCGCCATCAGAAAACAACGCAAGGGTCCAAAAATATACGATGGAGGATTTACTGAGCATCCATTATTTCCAATCCATAGCTAATTTAGAAGATTTAAACGCAATAGTTGGAAAAGGATATGAAAAATATTTATTTGAAGGACGAACGACTGCGATGTAAGTTTTTTGTTGGGCGCTGCTGCCTCTCAGTGACCATTTTGTGTGACTTATGGCTTTTCATGAGCTGGCGCCTTTCAAAAATCAGTCATTCGAAAAATTACTTATTTTGCTAGCGTCATCATCGTAGAGTCCAAGTTAAAAAACTGACTTCACCCTTCGCGGAACAACCCACAACCGACTGTCGTTGTTTGTGGACGAAGTTTTTCAATTTGAACCTGGCCACAGTTGACGGTTCTTCCCTGTACTGATCCAGGCGCATTATTAATCAATTTTAAAATCTCAGAATACTGTTTTTACCTTCTTTGATTTCTTTTTGCTTTTCTTTTTGGTGTATCTAGCCAACTTCGTTGTAGTCACGTGGAAAATTTATTGGCGTGTCTTTTTCAGTGAAACCTTAGCTAAATAATTTTTGTGTGATTTTCTCGGATTCCGATGTTTAATTCAGCGTGTAAGTAGAATTTTATTATTCAACCAGGTTTTGCATTTAAATGTTCATATTAAAATGAGCACGGAATGAATGGAATGGAATCACTTCAAATTCTTGCATCTTCGATATAAGCGACCCTAACAGCAACTTCTTATTGTCAATGTTGTTCTTTCGTTATGTTATTAGTGCAAGTGTTTTTATATTTAGTTTTGTTAAAGCAAAAGATGTACGAATTTAAAAAGTCAGATGCTGAACATCCGTTCAATGTTTATAATCGCCGAACGTTTGCATTAAATGAATTTCATTCCTAATTTATTTACATTTCAGAAGTTATTTATAAACTATGCCAAAAAATTATATTTTGTTTATAAATCAGTTAAAAAGAAGATGATGAGTAATTTTTAAATATACAACGCAACTTCATGGAATGCGGAAAATAAAAAACACAGCAAAATAAGCAAAGGAATAAAAAGGAGAGAATTAAAAGGAATTCCCAGATCAAAAGTAAGCAGAAAAGTCGTTTTTATTTTGTATTTGTAAACAAATTTATCGTTCGTCAATCAATCGTTGGACAGCGTTTAATTTGAAGGTGGATTGATTGCTAACACTTTGCTGCATTCTATTTAAAAAACATGTTAATTGATAAACGTTCAACTGATCTCCAAATCTTGAAGAATTGCAAAAAGCAGCAACTGAAGTGAAGAAAAAAAAATGTTAAAACAATAAACGAAAATCCTTTTGCCGATTTATTTGTGCATTTAAGACCAGCTGCAATATTACAATATTCAGCGAATTCACACGTCGTTCCGCCCCGCCCACAAATGTTTCCACTCTCCCTTTCATTCCACGCGTCCAATCCACCTCCTTCATGCCAACTTTCCTTCTGTTGCACGTTGTTGTTTTCGTAGAGTTTCCAAGAGAAAGGCAAGTCTTCACTTAACTAAGCGTTTGTTCAACGTTTGTTTGTTGATTTAAGTCAAGTTAAACACCAACAACAAGTTGCAAACAACAACACACAAGAAACCTGAAGCAAGTAATTCATATGAAAATTAGTTTTCCATGCGCTGCCCTTTCCACTGACTGACTCTGGGTCTGTAGCTGGCTCTGACTGTGAAGTGGCTCTGGCAGCAGCACATCAGTCAAATTTCTACAAAAGCAACGCACATCAGCAACTTCGAGCAAAGGCCAAGCAGCTTCCTCTTCAAGGAGTCGAAAGTCGAGCTAAAAACAACTTTTCTGTTTGTTATTGAAATGTTGGATGAGTTTCTGTTTCATCTAAATACCGAGTGGTGTTTAGAAGAAGTGAGAGTGCGAACGAGTGGCTTGCAGTTTGAAATACTTGTGAGAAGTTTTGCATCTTCTAGTCGACGCTTAAACTGCAGCACGAAAAGTTTTTCATGTGGCTTTTATTGTTGTTGATCGGTGTTATTAGAAGTAGCGATGAACGCATAAATTTGGCCAGGAAAATTTTGTTTTCCAAAGAATTTTAAGAATCCATAAATTTGCAGTTATGAAAAGTGTCTCTATTCTTAGTAATCTACTCAAATATCTAGTTGTTTCTACATTGAAACTTCAACAAGCAAATTTAGTTCTTTTGAAAATTCTTAATACGCGTGAAAAAAAAATTGAAGACAAACAAATTGATGGATTCTTTGGAATTATAGAGAACTTCACTCTTCAAAGAGCAAAAATAGATGTTATATAAACTCTTTAAAGAAATCATCAACATTAGCAATTCTGCTAAAAGAAATGATCGTAATAATTGAAGAGCAAAATAACAAAACTTTGGAACTATTGAGAACTTCACTGGTGAAAGAGCAAAAATAGATGTTATATAAACTCTTTAAAGAAATCATAAACATTAGCAATTCTGCTAAAAGATGATCGTAATAATTGAAGAGCAAAATAACAAAATATATCAAAAAAATTCAGACTAATTTTTTGTTTTATGATGAAAACAAAATCCGGATTTAATTTAAACAAGTCTGCACACACTAAGAAAAGTTTTCTTTTTTCGTACTTAATAATGGATACATGATATAATGAATACAGAACGAGCAAGAAAGATCACAGTAATAAACGAAAAATAGGAAAAGATAAATGATGATCAGGTGGAATAGTGATCTAATATGATCCGTTTGACGGCCTCAATAGAATAATTTCCCTTAAGCTTATTGGACAGGGTGTTCCATAGTCCATACTAATGATAATAAAAAATATTATTATTTGAGTTTTTGTTCCTGAAGATGGCACATCGCCAAACCCGGTTTGTTTACAAACTTAACTTGACGAGGATGACGGAAATTCGTACCCAATAATCAGATATTATTCTATTTCTTTGAGATAAAAGGAATGATGACGTTAATAATGACAATTTTGTTTTTTTTATACGTATTTCAATTTTCAAGGAAGTTCTAGATTTTAGATTCATATCGATGCCGCGAATTAATTCTTGTGCTTTGACAATCTCTACATTCTCTAAATAATTTTCGGCTATTCTTTAATTCATTCAATTTTATATTCAATTGCGCATATTCTTTCAGCTGTATTGTTGCCTTGTTTTCTTTTAGTGTACTTCGCGTTATTTTTGCTTTGAAAATATTTCAATTTTCACAGCTTTCGAAGGCGTTGAAAAGTATCGACGTAACGTTTTATGTGGAAATGATCGCCACTTTTTTTTTTTTTTTTGTTATCGTTGTTTGTAGTTTTTATTCTGGATCTGAATTTGTTTTGGCCTTAATTGTTTTTGCAGTGTAAACAAATCGTAAACATTGCTGCTGGAGCGTCAATGCCAAAGCAAGTTGCTCAGAAAAATTCTTCTAAAAGTTCTTTTAATTGGATCACTGAACATTTACGTAATTTCGGAATCTATTTTGGGTTTTACAAAATATAATATACTCATTGTTTAATTAGTTGCTTCATTTTGCTAAAGAATTATTTTCATGAGGAGGACAAGAAACATTTTTATACTTTTCAATCATTTCATTCGTTAAAATATGGAAAATTTAAAGAATAATTTATAATTATCAATTCTTATTTATTTTTAATGTTTTCTTTTTAACTCGCTGAAACTTATCCTGGATTTCGTTGGTTACTTAAAAATGGGTCATCATGAGTCATGGACAAAATGTCGACAATGAATGAGAACCGTTAACTTCACATCTGCCTCCCATTAATCAGAGTTGCCATCTTTATTTTCTTTAAATCATTATTTATTTTCTTTTACTGGTTGCCTTTTAGTCACTCAATGATTCACGCTTTTTATATCCAGTTTTAAATTTCCGGCTACGAGTAAATTACAAATGCGCGGATTCTCGTTAAATCGAGTCAATTTGAGCATCTTTGACTTTGAAATGCTATCGATGATATTTATCAGAACTTCCAAGAAGTTACAGAACTCGTAAATTCGTCACTAATTATAGGTTCCTGAAAGAGGGGGCGGGGCTCAACTGAGGTGAGGTTTGACGTGTGAGACTTGTAAACTTCACGGTGGCCGCAACCTTAAAACAACATTTAACTTAAAAGCAACTAATTAATTAGGCAAACTAACTTTCAATAACTTTTAACAACGGCGTTCGAAATACTTCTGTAGCAAGGTGCAGCTTTTAAACTTGTTTTCTGGGCAGGTTTAATTATAGACGACCAGTTAAATTATACACCGCAGGCGTAACATGTATTTTGACTTAATAAATTAATAATGAAATCAATTAATTTTACCCTCGTCTTCGTGTGATAAGAACACAAAATACGAACTTGAATTTCATAAAAACACATTTCACGTTATTTAAATGAGCTGCTATTAAAAGTGAAATTAAACTTCTGAATTTGTAGTTGTTTTAATATTAAATAACTAAAATTTATATTAACTTAATTAATTAAAACAAGTTTTACACCATTGTTCATAATTCGCTCCTAATGTACTTGGTTATAGTGAGTTACCCTCGCAGGGAACGTATTAGATTAATGACACTTACTGGATAAACTCGGTAAAGTATTGGTTTTTACTTAATTTTCCAAAGAAATTATGATCTACTGACTAGTAGATCTATATTCAACCTAGGTATGTAGCTATGTATAGCTGTTCATGCGAACACAGTTAAGCAATTGTGATAAAATATTGGATCTCTCCCCATCGACTACTTTAGCCACGAAGTACTATATATGTAGTCTTCAGAGCCCGCATTATCCCAAAAATTCGTAAAAATAGACACCCATGTGAGCCTGTCTGCTTCGGGCTAGGGCTAGTTCTGGTCATCTACATAAGGAATGTGAGACCGTCTCCTCCTACTACTCATCTCTGCAGCTCCTCTGTAGCTTGAGCTCCAAAAAGGCAGTCCCCTGCCATGACTCCTATCACTCGTCAAATGTTAGCCTTACTTAACGTAAGGAGATCTTGCAATTTCTTCCGGTTATACCGATGCTATATATGTCTTGCAATGCCGCAAGTCGCCTTCTCCTCCCATCTTTTATTAGCCTCTCTAGGGCGTTAGTTGTCAATAAATTATTGCAGGTAGCGTAGCATTCTTGCAGCAGAGTTGTCTGCTATGCTAACTAATTCAGTAACCAGACCGGCTAGTTCATCCGCACTGCAATTCCTTGGAATGATACTGCGTCCAAGGACGCACGACAATTTGAAATGTAGAGACTTACGACAGTTTGCTATCACCATGGAAATACGAAGGTAGATTTCAGGGATCGTATCGCAGCCTGGCTATCGGTACTTGCGCTTAAAAAAACCCTTATTCCAATAGTTTTACAGAACACCCTAGACCAAACTCTGGCAAACAGCTTCCAGTCACCAGTATAATGATTTTTATTCTCCCATCCACCAATCCTGTTGGTCCACATGCTTACAGCATTCAGCCTCTCTCCTGAACACTTAGCTAGCAGCCTTCCCACAATATCAATGTATTGGGAAAAGCGCCACTCCTATGCACAAACAAGCAGATCTTTGGACGTTTTCCAATACTCTGTAGTTTGTTATCTTACTAAGAGCCCAATTAGCACACCTTATAAGGGCCGCACTACTGCTACATACAGCCATTGTATTATCGATGGATTGAGCCCACATTTGTTACCAATGGCTCTCCTGCTAGACTAGAAGAACCATGGCTTTACTAAGCACGGCTTAATTTCCTATCCAGTATAAAATCCTGCAATTTGGCTTTATCCTTGAAGTTAAGCAGTATATCACCCATTATTAGAGATTCAATTGAGGAATTTCATCCTTCCTCGTAAAGAGAATCAGGTCAGTTTTGCCCATCTTTTTAGAGTGTTCATTCAGAGCAGGCTGAACCCTCAACTTGCAGAGTACTTAAAGCATCCAGGATTGCATTCGCCTTCACATTGTTCAATGCCGTCTTGATATCGACAAAAGCAACTAAGGAAAACTCTTCCGTGCTAGTAATTTTAGAAATGAGGGTAAGGTGATGGGACGTACATCTTTGCCAATTTCATGCGAACGTTTACGCGCTTTGGGAATGAAAACTACCAGAATATATCGTCGGCAGCTCTTGTAGATGGTGACTAGACAATGTATTACTAACTCACGAGCGTACTTCAGCTCAGCGGGAGAGATACCATCCGGTACGGGGGACTTGAGTGGTTTAAAACTGCTTATGGCCCATGTAAGCATGTTAACTGGAACACCGGACGATATTATACAAAGACCTTACCAACGAGCCTTCCACTGCTTTTTGAAATATTTGAGAGTTTTTTAAGGACCGAGACAATATCCTGTCAAGTCGGGTAAAGGCCATGTTCATTCCTAAGACCGATAGGCCATCACATTGCTCACCAAGGGACTCCTCTTTCTTGCTTAAGACGTTGGACAGACTGGTGGACCATAATAACAGGAATAGAATAACACGCACTCTCTGCCCGCCCCTTGAACACGCCTACCTGAAAACCAGATCGGTAGACAGCCCTATGCACAATGTTGTTTTCGAAATTGAGAAATCAATTGCAGGATATAATGGAGGTGAAGTTCTGGCGAGATGATTTGTACGGACTTGCCTAGATGTTGCGATTTTGAAGGTAATCTCTAGGCTTCTACTTCGGGTGGAATAATCGGTGGATGTGTGCTCCCCATCGTAAAGTGTCCAGAAAGAGTTGACTGGGTTACCCAAGGCGAAAGTTTCCTCAAGTGCATCTCGTTCTTCACGTACAGAACAAACATAACGGCGAAAAGTACAGGAACTGCTTTTTGCTCGAACAAGCTCTACGTAGGGAGATCCAACCGATTGTTTTGTCGTATGCAGCATTTTACAGGCGGAAGCTTAACCGATCCATAAACCAGGTGACTATGGTCTGAAATCAACCATTTCCTACAGGACGATCCATTTATTTGTGTATAGTCGAATATAGTCAAACGGACCCGTCTATTAAAGCGGGTTTTAAAAATTTGAGAAAGCAAACGACTGATGATGTTTCATTATAATAAAAACTAATTAACTTCAGGATTAATTAAACCTCAGGAAATAAATATATTTTATATTATTTATTAAAAACGTACAGGGTGTTTCTGCGTATTTAAAAATATTCTGGCGGGGCGTTTGTTTGAATAACAGCAACATGTGTTATTCTGACTGCTTTAAAAATTGCACAGCGAACTCCAACCCACATAATGACTGTTGTAACCACAAATTTACGAAAACTGCTTTATATTTGCGCTTACTGCTGGAACAAGCTACAAACATTTATCACAATTGCGAAGGCAAAACGTAGTGGCGGATAAGTACCAGAAACAGTAGTGGACACTGCGGTTAACATAACGAACACAACCGGAGTCAAAAAGGCAAAAGCTGTCGACATTTTGTAAATATGTGGTCGCAGCAAGCGTATGTGGTCCCGGCTATGATGGCTGAGTGTGGAGTGGGGCAGGAAATTCTATTGTCGGCCATGTTTTAAGTTCGGCGGCTGTCCATTTAAAGTGATTAGTTTTGTTGTCGCTGCTGTTTTTGCAGTTCTGTAGAGCGATTGTTTCATTTTGGTCGTTGTATCTGAACTGTAACGATTTTCGGTTTTCTGTTTTTGTTTTTAATT
This sequence comes from Thecophora atra, assembly GCA_937620795.1. Lineage (NCBI taxonomy): Eukaryota > Metazoa > Arthropoda > Insecta > Diptera > Conopidae > Thecophora > Thecophora atra. The sequence goes on along the minus strand of OW569397.1, from coordinate 21,049,741 downwards.
TGTCAACACTCGGTTTCAGTGGTGCAACTGTTGGGTAAACATCGGATAAAAAGCTGTCACAATTTCGTCAATTTTTGTTTTTCGTCTTTTAATAATTTCGATTCGCTGATCGTGCCAATTGAATGATTAACTATAAAATTAAGTGAGACATTGCAATCTGAGAAGCAGCTTTAATTCAAGTTATTAAGTATTCATTCATTAATGTTATCGCCACCGTCAAAATATCAATTTAATTAATAAAGAAGCAACTTAAGTCACTCGACTGAAGATTGGAAAACTTCGAACGGGGATTCTTCAGTGAAGCGTCGGATGGAAACTTGATTTGATTGGGACTCACGTTTGCAGACTCGGCGATGATTTAACGGTTTGGTGGGATCGCGGTAGAAGCCCTCCTTGCAGTAGTGACAGTGACGGCCGGTGGTTGAGTGGCGGCAATTCTGACAGACGCCGCCGGAGACGCGCCCGGAGAGCTTGAAGAGTTCCATGTTGAAGCGGCATTGGCGGGCGTGGCCATTACAGTTGCACACTGAAAAACAAGTAAATTCAAGTCATTAAAATCTTGTTGTTAATTAAAATATATTCAATAAATAAAAGAAATTGAAAAATAAACACTTGTGATAATTACAGAAATGCTAATTTATATACAGTAATTGATTAGCTATTTACTGATTTATGTGACTGCTTTATGTCACTTTGACAGCTTCACTAATCGATTTCATGTAAACTCAATCAGTTTTGTTAGTAAATCGTGGCTTTTACAACTCAATTTCTTTTGTACAAACGCCTGAGTAAAAAGATTGAGTTTTAATAGCATCATGAAGGTATTTGAACTTGGATGTCAATATTTATTCACCGTCAACACGTTACCTGCAGCAGCGCACAACTTGCACAAGGGACCACAAAAAATCCCGATAATAAATGTCATTTCTAGCAGTCATAATAATGTCAATGTCAAATAGAACTCAAAGAATTCAAACGTTGGCTGTCGTCGTCGTCTTTCTGCTGTGACAGCTAAACACAGAAACAAACAAACGGCTGCTCTTTTGTGTACTCGGCGAGCTTCGGAGGCTCTCGTGCAGGATTTCAATTGGAAAAAGCAGCGCTGAGAAATGACAAATTTAAATATTAGCTGAACTTTCTGCGCTACTGTGAGGAGTGAACTGAAGAACACTGAAGCAAATATTGACACAATATTTAGACAGTCCATGACGAAGCCGAAATGCAGCGAAGTTGCAACTGAAAAATGATGAGACGAAGCGTGAGCGATTACGATTGCAACGTGGATTAAACGTGGCGATATTTACGATATATTTTCATTTAATCCATTTATAATATTATGAGCTAAAGGAATTCACAAGTGATTGAAAAGAAAAATCAAATATCAAACGTTGGAAATAAAATATACGCAGTTTTATCGCTTTATTGCCATTTATTGTGATTCGAATTGTAATCGCTATTGAAGCTGATTTGTTAAACCGAAAGCGGCTTACATAGAAAATCGGGAAGGAAAAGAATTATATCAATTTCAAAGCCTTCGATAAGAAAGTCACCAATAAATAAATGACACAAAAAATTTCCCTTTACGAAAAGCATTTCCAGAGGTGATAAATAAAAGTCAGGAATCTTGAAAGAAAGTCTTTATGATTGTATGAAAGCGAAGGGAAGAACTTCTTTGTTGCTGTAGCATTTCACAACTCAATACACGAGGGAAATCAACCGCATTAAAAGTTATCGACAGCCATAATTCAGAAGCGAAGGCAACGTGCAGTAATCCTCACATAATCCAGAAGCTAAACTGTTTGCTGTTTTGTGTGCGGCTCTGACAAACGAATTCCTCATCACGTAGTCACCGCAGCAGCCTTGATTAACCACTTCTTATCAATTCGAACACGTTTGACATTACTTCAGCAGCGGCAGCGCTTTGCCGACGTCTGCCACGCCCTCAAGAAATCAATCAATCAAAATTAAATCAAAACTCCGGTGCATTAAATATGAAAATATTGCTTTTTCTACTTTTTTTTGGTGAAATTATAAATATATACATAGAAGTGAAATTGGGAGTGAAAACGAAGCGGAAGGTGAAACGCAGCGCTTCAAAACAAATAACAAAAGCAAATTAACGATGTCGATTAAATTTAAATACTCGTAACTCATGTCTTTCGTTTGTTAATCGTTTGTTCTCTTAACACATCAACAGGACATGGCCCATAGCGTACGTCAAACTGCGACTTCGACGCAGTGAAATGACAAACGGAGTTCAATGTACGCTTCCTTACGAGTTCAGTGCCATAAGCAAGGCATAAGCAACCCAAAGTCGCTCATATCAGAAGCGTTTGTTTACGTTTCTCTTCTGTAAATCGAATTAAATTCGGTAATTTCAAAATTTGTTTAATACATAACATTTTTTAAAATACATTAAAAATTTGAAACTATTGAAACTGGACGAGTTATGCGCCAGTCAACGTTCATTCATTGACACATCAACGCGTTGACGGTGTAAACGACGTCGGAGTTAACATTTAAAGTATTCTTTGGGAAAACAAAGATAAATTTCAATACATAAATATTTGAAATTCAATTAATTTTTTTACTAAAAACAAAACATTTGCAGATTGATGAATTTAAATAAATGAAAACTTGAATTGAAAATAAAACTTTGCCAAAAATAAGTAATTAAGCAAAGTTTTCAAATCATATTGAAATTAGAAATGGTTTAAATCAGCTGAAAGGCAGCTTCGGATCGCTTTTTAATAACCTGCTGAACTGGCTTTAATCGATTCGAAACAACTTGGTACAAAATCTGCCGGTGAGCAGCGAAAACCTTGTTCTTCATTTGTTGTGAGCCAACTTTGCTAACGAATGTCAATGACGGCCAGCGGGATCGAGAAATTGTCAAGGGAGACGAACGTGTGGTTGCGAATGGTCTTGAAATTATTGAATGTCATCCAATTGAAAGCGTTCACGGGGCCCAACAGACGCACTCAGTCGCATTCCGCGTCCATTCGTCTCGAGTAACGCTTCCATTTCAATTATGATTGATTGCCGTCGTGTCGAATCCCGTTGGGAAGAAACGGTGAAAGAATGACGCAGGTTTTTATGGGAATCGGCGTGTGGGACTTGCGCAAGACTTACTAAACTCCCAATGCAACAGTGGGAAATTCGTGTCGCTTGAGGAAAATATACAAAGTGTTTATTTAAATTCGAATTTATAAATAAATCTAATCCATGGATGGACAATAAAATAAAAATATTGAATTAAAGTAATTAAAAGGGCGATGGAAACAGAGGAGAACGAAAGCCATGTTGAAACAATGGATGCAAAATGGGTTTTAAAACCGCAACACAAACAGAAGCCACCACAGGAAAAAAATTTACCCAATCATTGAAAGCGAAATCACCACGTGTTGAATTTTTTTTAAATTTGAACAATGAAAGGAATTTTATGAGAATGTAATTTTTCTCCCTTCGGAGTTTTTGATGATGAAGTAATAAGTAAGTAACATAATAAAATCATTTAATTAAGAGAAATAATAATAATTAAAATATTAAAATTAAAACAAATAAAATATACAATTTCTACCTTATATAAAAATAAAAATAACAGTTGTTATCTACTATAATTATTTATATAAAATATCAATGAAATTTAATTGTGGTCGCGGCTGCTTTCAAGTATTTTAATTAAATAAAAAAGAATTTAATTAATTAATCCAAAGGGAATTTAAATTTGACGTCCTGATGACCACTTGTCAATTGTTGCATGAAAAACAGCTGATATTTCGACAGACAGTTACTTAAATTGCAACTGAACACAGCTCGAAATGGCATCTAGGATGCACCAAACCAGAGTGTTGTACAGGGTGTTTAAGGGGACATAAAACAGAATAATTACTGGATAATTATAAAATTACGGTTGATGATAATTTTGTTGTAATATTTCAAGCTCCTTGTAATTATTTATTTACAAGTTGTTAGTAAGTCATCCTTGATTTCATCTGGGACTGTTTTGTACCGCGAAAAGACGTCGAGGGTTAATTAAATCTTCCCTTTTCATATCTTGCATCCGGCCACGTCTTCGTGCATATAAAAGATGATGAAGAAGGCTATATATGTCTCTTCTTCCTCCTGTGCCAAGCAACTGAAGGAATTCCATGTGGTCTCATGCAATAAATATTTTAATGAAGATATGACTCCGCGGTGTACCACGTTGAGTTGAAGAGACGAGTGCTCGGTGCTGTCTACACGACGTCGAGGCTGGAAGAAGGACTGGAGTTGGACCGGGTGGAGGGGGAAGATAGGCAGCGACTGGCACAAGTCTCTAGCACGGGCCAACATAGTTTCTGGTTGGCGAGGGGCGAACACAGAACATTTAAAATTATGTGCAACACTTGCTGCGGAAATGTTTCCGTTGTGTGGCGCTTTTAATTGCGGCCGAGTTATGAGCCGCACAGCGTTGCCAGATGATTGTGTTAGTGTGTGAAACAGCCACTGAGTGTTTGACATTAATTGCGAGTATTTAAAGCAAGGCAACCGTGGCTGATTAACACGCTGAGTGACAGAATTTCTACATGTGTTTATAGAAAACTTAAATTTATTATAGAAAATGAAACTAACTCTAAAGATATTTCGCTTTTAGGAGGTCTTTGGTTCAATATTTTGCATTTAAATATGTGTTTAAGCATTAAATTAAACTCCTCTCAACTCGCAGCCACGTTTTAATAACGCTGCGTTATTTTGATTTCTAGACGAATGAACACAACATCAAAGCAGCACGAAATTGATAAATAATTCCGTCATTAGAGCGACGCAGCGTAATAATTAAACTTTAGTTTCCACCACCTCCGCCGCGTTGGCATCACTGGCGGCCGTCGTGTCTGCTGTTTACTAATAAAAGCGCCCGAAACTTGAAAGCGTGCAGCTTACAAAAGTCCGTCCAACGAAACCCTGAAAAGGCGAGTGATGGGCGGCGCGATGGGCAACGAAGGACGAGGGAACCGAACAACAATGAAACATGTGAAAGCGGCCGGCGGCTTTCGTTGTTCTACGGACAGTGTTGCTTGTATTTTTAATGCAAAACTCAAGTAGTGCATTTAATTGCTTATTTTTGCTGCTTACGTTTCGCTTCTTCGTTCGACTGCGAAATAATTATTTATTTGTTGCTCGAGGTGCAAAAAACACAAGCGACATGAATTCGCCATTCGTTTTCAACAAAAATTTATTTTATTTTATTTTATTAATTTTTGCTTTCACGTCAAATCGCAATTGCAGCGATTTATACACAATCGGAACAGCAACGAATGTCATGGATGAATGAGTGTCGACAGAAACGTCACAAGTGATGACAAGTGATGTCAGTGAGCGTTTCAAGTGCCTGCTTCTTAATTATTGTTGTCTCTATTAAAGTATTCCTTGAAAGCGTAATTGTTGTTATGAAGCTTCTTTTGAGTGGTCATTACGACGTCTTTAAACTTCCTCCGTAAAACAAATGAAAACATTTATTAATTGATTTCCTTTTACAGCTCCATTTACTATTTATTTATCCAAGATTTATTGATGTGGGCGAATGTATTTGGAAATGAGTGAAGAAGTGGAAGAATTTGAAGCATAATTTGTGTTTTAGTTGATGATAAAATTAAAAGTTTTTGGGTTTGATTCATTGAAGAGTTCCTCTTTAATAAACTGAAATATTTTATATTATTTTATTTTTTATTATACAGTTTATCGAATATTTTGGGACTGTTATACAGAGTTTTAGGGATTTTTCATTGCGTTGCGAACTACTGTAAATTAAGTGCGCCAATGCAAACGATCAGGCTGAAAACTTTTTTTCCGTGTAACTGATTTCTTTTCCACTTTTCGGTGTCTGTAAATGGAGATATCCTTAGATATATAGGGATCCTTATTACGTGATTAAATGCAATTTATTTATCGTAAATTCGATATTAAAAACAATATAAAATATATAATATATTTGGTTGTTTTGCACAATATAAACACAATATTTTTCTTTATTTTTTTTTTCTATCGAAAACACAAAATCTCCTTTGTACATCTACCCCCATCAATCTTGTCATCCATCCATGTTTCTATGGTGTAATTCTAATAGAAGCCCTCATTTAATTTTACACATAGAATTTTACATATCTACGTGTTTACAATGGATGTCTAAATTGTTGTTTGATGTAAACATTTGATGTAAACCAGAGCGGACTTCGTGCGTGGCAGGAATACAGCAAAACGAAGGCGCATCATCGACCACTTCCCTTCCTCCGCAGTCCATCGTCCATCGCAACAACTCGTGGGTTCAAATGGCCTACATTTGCATTTATTTTGGCGAGAATTCAGCCGCGGAGAGACGACAAAAGTGTGAAACTGATTCACGTTTGGTCTGCGCGAGAACAGATGATTTGTGCCACATGAAGGCTGACAGAACAGGCAACACTTTGCTGGACCAGCGACGCCGACGTCGAGGGAAGGTGGCGCCTCTCATAAAGAGAAACAGAGGTGCCCTGATAGAAGAAAGAGTCGGCAATTCGTGGGACCCATAATAAGTCTTTTATTGGCTTTTCCCTTTCTATTAGAAGCTTTGTCGATGTAAACTTTTTCCTTACGAAGAGCGTTTGATAGTAACCAAATCCTCTTTGATCCTCTTTGGTACCACGTTAGTCACGTTTTTGCTCCTTTGGTCCACTTTTCCTCGTCTTTGGTCACCTTTTTCCCCGGTTTTCCCATTTTTTCCAATGTTTGGAGCCTTTCTAAAATTGTTTGGGCATTTTTGTTACCCTATGTTTCAAACATGTCCACGTTTGTTCTCTGTTCGTCTTCCTATGGCCGCTTTTTCCCTCGTTTGGTATTTTCCCCCTACTTTGGTCCCTTTTTCGCCCTCTTGGATTCTTTTTTGTTCTCTTCAGTCCATTTTTGTTGCCCTTTGGTCCTTTTGTACATTTTTTCTGCCTGTTTTGTCTCTTTGGACCTTATTTGCTCACAATTGGTACATTTTTGTAACCACTTGACCCATTTTTTCACCATTTGGTCCCTTTCAACTTCCTTTAAACACGCCTCTGTCTGTCAGAAGATTTCCTTCTCCTTCACTCAAAAGTCCCACTATATTTTGGTGATTTTTCGCGAATCACGAGAAAACGCTTCACTTAATATTTGCATGCATTTATTTTTTCAATTCAAAACTTTTCTTTCTCACGTATTCGCTTCTGTTTCTGAATTTTTCTTAATTTATTAATGCAAGAAGTCTGCAAACATTTGCCTCGTTCGCGGCTTAGTTTTCATTTGGTTAAAAATATCGTCGGCGGTTCCGTGGCGACAAAAGTCATATTAAATATTTTTAAGCAATTCGCGCGCATAAATTTTCGCCAGCTGCAACGCGTTAAGAATGCGTGCTGCAAACACATTAAATGCCCAAGTCTCTATTTTGTGATTTCTTTCAAGTCGCCCCAAGTTTGTTGTTTCCTCGGATAAAATTTAATATCTGAAATATTTTTATAGAAATATTTATTTCATGCGCTCGTTACAATGGATTCGCTCCTTTGTAGTTGGCTTCGGCTGATTTAATGACTGTTATTAATGACGTTGCTTGATTCGGACTGGGATTTCGTTAGTTAATAGTTAACGATCGATCCGAGTCGCCTCGTTAACGCAGTCGAAGGCTCCTCGTGCTTTCTTTTCGCTGTCGATCTGCGTAGAAATTGGAAAATGGTGCATCATCTGCAGCCCACGAAGTTTCGGCCAGTGATTATAAATTAATAAATGGCTAAATTCATCCAAACAACAGTAATAAAAGTGGAAAAAATCCCGGCGGCGGTGGCAATCAGAGGAAGGAGAAAGCAAAGCGCTGCACAGCCGAAAACCAGAATCTGACGCCCAAACAAGCAGCGAAAAGCACAGCGAAACGATTTACGGCAAATAAATAATCAATAAAACAAGCCAAAATGTGTTTTTGCTATTGGCAACAGCAACATGAGTCCAAACATCGGCCACGCACTGCAAACAGTCGGCCAACGTGTTGCTTGCTGATGCGCTCCTATCTTTAGTCGAGTTGACAACTTGATGAACTTCCAAGGAGCGTCTGAGCTGCAAAAAGTCGCCATCGCCAACAGCAAATAACGCCGAGGTATCGATCAAACGTGCTGCAAGCGTTTTTAATGCAATTAAACGCCGTCTGAAGCTGTTGGCCGTAATGATGACAGCGACAGCAGCAGCAGCTCCTAATCACTGATAAAATTACTTCAAATCATTTTTATTGCGCGGCAGCAACACGTCCAATCGAAGCGGCGACATTAATTAATCGACGAAGCTGCTCATCGCCTTCGGGCCAAATTGTCTGGCGCTTCACTTCGAGACGTCGAAAGCGAGCTTCGAGTTTGAGTTTTCCATCGATCGATGTTCTTTTCACTGATTTTTGCTGGTTGATTTTTGGTCGTCCTCTGCAGATCCAGCAACATCACAGCGACATTTGCTACGTGCTGACGGCTTCGGTTCCGGAGTCGCTTTAATTGGCTATAACAAGTTCTTAATCTAATAACGGTTGCCACCTGATAGACAAGTCTTAAATCAGTCTTACATAAATCTGAAATAAGAAATCAACTCTTTTTCCCATCAAATCCCATTCAAATCGAGTCCAACTCGATTCTAAATCCAACTGGAATTCAGGACTAAGTCAAGAACAACTCAAGTCAAACTCAAATCAAGTCGAATCAATACAAATCCATTAACGTCAAATGAAAATCAATGGTAAAAAGCAGCAAGAAAGCAACACGTATCATTTAAATAAAAAAAGGGAATTTTTTTGCCTAATGCTGCCAACATTTGACATTCCAGCAAAGTACATTTCGGTTTCAGACGGGAGCCGGAGCCGGGTTTCCTTTGAAAATGAAAATCTACTCGCTGAGTTTCCGTTTTTGGGCAACGAGTCAAAGCGCAGCGGGCGTTCTTTGACAGCGCTACCGAATCGCAGCGCGGCGATTGTTTATCTCCGAGCAGCGACGCTGTTGCTCCACAAGTTGAAAGACTTCATTAGGAAGGTGAATTATGTGCTCCGTGCGATGCTGTTGCATGCAGCTGAAAGCCACTTTGAGGCAGCTCTTCTATCAACTGTGAAACGTTTCTCATCACATTTCTCATTCTGTTTACGGATCGTTGCTCAGGTTGATTTCTTGGCTTCCTTTTAATTGTTTGCTTGTTCTGTGTTTGGCTTTATTGCGTTTGTTTTCCTTTCCCTTCAGCTTCTCCTCGCTTTCTTCTTGTTAACCTTTTCTATTTGTTTACTTTGAGTTCGGTTCTTGTGGAAATTTATTAAAAATACTCCATTAGATTTCCATTTCTTGCAGTTGACTTCATTTTCTCGGGTTTTTTATGTTTCGATGGGGAACTTGTCGGTCATTTTTATATCCTACATCCGAAGGAATGAGGGTATATTCACTTTGTGCTTCCGTGTGTAACGCATTAAAGGAGGCGTGGCAGGTATGGAAAAGTATATATATTCTTGATCAGTGTCACCTCCTGAGTCGATTGAGCCATGTCCGTAGTCTGTCTGTCTGTCTGTCTGTCTGTCTGTGGAAATCACGATTACAGGAGAACGAATGAAGCTATCGCGATGAAATTTTGCACGTATATTCTTTGTCATCCGAAACTCTGTGGGATTGAAAATGGGATAAATCGGTGCAGCGCCACGCCTACTTTTTTAACAAATACTAATTTTTTTAACAATATTTCAACTTGTAGACTTAGTTTTGAGCTTCAATTTTGTTTCCGAATACATCGGTACAGGTAGATTAAATTTTTTAAAAAAATGGGCGTGTCCGCCCACGAACATATGACATTGATATAAACCGCAATTCCAGAATAACGGTTGGAAGAATTGACTTGAAATTCGGTACGAATATTCTCTGCCATCATAGATAACTCTGTATTGAAAATGGGGAAAATCGGCGGGATGTAGGGTATATAAGCTTCGGTCTGACCGAAGGTACCCTTACTAGTTTAAATTTTTATTCGTTTCGATGTGTTTTTTCGTAATTTCAGGTATATTTTTATACGGAATTCATTTATTTTACACTGAAAATTGAATTTCGGTTGCGCTTCATTAGAAGTCAGTCGCATCTGAGGACCCATTACCACCTCCAACTCAGAATTTTTGTATTTATAACACAAATTATAATAAATTATAAAATTAAAAGGAAAATAAAATTCATGAATTAAATAATATTTTTGTTGCTTTAATTGTTTACTAATGAAATGCAATTTTTAAGCAATCGCGGCTTTGATCTGATCTCAGGAAGGATTTATCACTTCCTTAGCTCTATATTTATCTTTTTTATGCATGGATTCCCATTGACTTTCTCTTTCCCCGAATAAGCGACACTTTGTCTTAAATACTTTCTATGTTAACTTTGCTCCTTGAGAAAGTATAAACAAAACTAGTAAAGGTGTTGTCTACAGCCGGGCTGTAGCCGAAATACCCTACACCTTAAAGCTACATATATACTCGTATAAATATTTAGAAGTGGTGCGATATAATATACTCGTATATATATACAATATATATATTATATATCTAATAATAAATATACAATATATATATAATAATAATAATAAAAACAAAAATTTTTTTTTTAATAGTGGGCGGATCACGCCCATATTTGGCATGTTAACTGGAAGCATTAGTCTAAACGTACATATAAAATTTTCTTGTCTTCTCTCAAAAAGTGATGCTGATATGGCCTTTTTTAATAGGCAAAACAGAGGTACCTGCACTCTCGATATAAAAAGTAGGCGTCCTCCTTGGACGATTTTGGCCATTTTCAATACGAAACACCCCAACATAGCAACGAATATTTTTGCCAAATTTCATTTTGAAATCTTAATCCGTTCTCCTGTGATCGTGATTTCAACGGACAAACAGACAGACAGACGGACAGACATAGTTATTTCAATTTCGGTGGTGATGCTGATCAAGAATATATATACTTTTCCATACATATCTTGTCTAGTATATACCCTCAACCTTAAGGTGTAGGGTATAAAAAATACCCAACAACATCCTGAACCTATCTCAATCGAAATTCAATCGGAACTCAAGTGGCAACACTTGAAATTCTTCCCTGTTCCCTGTTTGTTTGCTGCTTCTTTTTCACCCTCTTGCAGTTGGTTCGTCTTCGGTGATCTTCCGAAAACCCATAAAATGGAATATATTATGAATATCAAAGGAATATACAAATGCATGCGTACAGAGATCCTATCGCAGTTAATGAAGCACTTAAGCAAGCAACAGAAACTCCTAAAAAATATAACATTTCAATACATTTCAGTGAAGAAGGTAGGACGAAGCAAGGGACGTCATTGGAGGAACCTCCGCATTCGAAAGACCGGAAAATGTTGATCCCATCGCTTTTAATGAGTCAGCTCGTCGTTGGTTTTAATAACAGTCCTCAGCATAAAGCGTGGCCCTTGAAAATTGATATCAAGATCAAAGGAAGATTAATCAGTGCGGGGTTCAAGCAGAGCTTCGATTGGAGAGATCAAAAAACTTGTGGGAGATCTTCACAAGCACAAAACTTGTCTTGTAACCGATTTAAGTGATGTCTTGATGATGTTTTTGTGTGGCTCCCTTTGACCTCGTCCAGCCCACGTCGTAATTAAGGATGTCTTTTCGGATTTAACAACGTTATTGGTCGAATCGATGAACTCGTTGTCGATTCGTTCTACTGCAACCCTTCAATCAGCGTAATGATGCCGTTGATTGTCGAGTCACATGATTCGTCATAAATCATCACAGTTTTGTGATTCACCAGCAGGAACGCATCCGAAGTGTTTAAAACTCATCAATTTCAATTTAACATTGAAATTTACAATATTTTTTACATTCTGCGAAGAGAAATCCATTTTTCTTTACATTTGATTTTATTTTTAATTTGCATTTCATTTATTCCTAGTATAGAAAATGTTTCTCAGAAAATATGTCACTGTCTTGTCTTGTGTCGCGTCCATTGCTGGTGTAGCTTCCCATTGATCCCCGGCAGCCATTTATAATCGTAGGATTACGCTATTCAAAACGGCGAGGAATTAATCAGGCGCTATTTTCGCATTCATCCTTCACGGCCTCTCCGCAGCCACGTCTTCGTATTGCTTTTCGTTGGCTGGTCGTTGGGTCCGTTAAGACTCGTGCAACGTCGTCTGCCTCGTTACCAGTCAATAGCGAGTTCACAGATCGGCTGCAGATCTCGATGCGGAGCTGCTGCGGCTGCTTCTGTTGCCGCCGATCTATGATACGCGTTAATCTCGTTAAGATTGCGTTAAGATTCGCCGCAGATGTTACTGGATACGAAGCCATGTACAGTGGGTCAAGATTTGGTTTAATTTCTTTTTAAAGAGAATCTGGAAACTCGAAATTGATGGAAAATTGCTTTAGAAACATGGAACTTGGAATGGTTGTTAGTATAACGGAGAATTTTAGTCATATACAGTGCCTGGCAATCACAATGGGTAAAGGTCTTGGATCCAACAGTGAATAGTAGCTTACTCTGCCTCTAACAGAGGTATACAAAGGAGTACCAGGAAAGACTGATGTCAGGAAGCACTCAAAAGATGGAATATTAAACAAGAATCTTTCTTCAAGCACCAAGAAGCAAAAAGCGACCTCCTTGAGCTACAATACTACATTATTTTTGGTTTTAAAGAGTGTCCAAGTGGCCCACTGTGACCAACGATTGTATCAATACTCAATTGAAGGTTTCTTTTCTTTTCTTTGCTTCACTGTTTGTTGAGGAAATTCAAGTGGAAGTGAAATTTTACACTTCTGTAAAATGGCAATAAAAATGTGGCACAAACGATTGCAAAGTCGATGCTGTGACGTATCTCAGCGGGTAATCAAATCGGAAAATAGAAGGAATTTGAGGGGAAAAATGAAAATTCGTTGATTCCTTTTAAAGGACATTAAATACACTGAACAAAAGACGAGATTAGATCAACATCAGCAACGCCAACAACAAAAAAGTTCGCCAACGATTCGTCACGGTCACCTGCTTCGGTGATGATGATGAAAGCGATGGCGATGATGACGATAGAAGAACAAAGCACACATTGGAAGATCGAGAAGTGACAAAGAAATGAAAAGGAACAGCAACAGTGAAATGTAAAGGGACCAAAGCACCGAGGCGAAACGATGTCCAGCTGGGAACGGAACAAAGACGGTGAGGGGCGTGGAGAGGGACGGGGGGGGACTTCTCTTTATAATGGAGAGGATTTAAATCCTTTGTTCAAACAATTTAGATAAATTAGTGTGTAAAGCATTTATTCAGACGATTTGCAGAATATTCATTTTCCCTGCTGTCCTCTGCCGTGATGCAACAAGAGATTCCCGAACAACAACAACATCGAAAACACATAAAATAACAAATGAATGCTTAGAATTCAGCAGACGAGAGGGAATCTGCGACACCTGAGCTACGAAATATGACCAAAGGTTGAAATTGGTTTTGAAATTGGCTTCGGGAAGTCGCCGAACAAAGCCCAAGCGTTCGCTTGTTCGTCCGTTCGTTCGTTCGGTTGCTCGGTCTTCGGAGATAATCTCAGTCGATCCAATCGCACACTGGTTACCACAGAAACTGCGTAGCTCCGCCGCAAGGAAAACAAAACACAACCGAAACACAAACACAAACAAATAAACAAACAGACAGAACAACACCCATTGGAAAATAAAATAAGAAAAAAAATAATAAATCGTAGACGAGTTTCCGAAAAAGAAAATCAATTTTTGGAATTTGCTTGAAAACTTTGCGAAATGCATTTTCATTCATTTAAATTGCGCTGCAAGGAAAATTCTTATGCTTTGTGTCTTTCGATGAACTCCGAAACTAACAGCAGCCGTCGGCAGCTCTGCCAACAACGACGTCGCCTTTGCAGTTCTCGTTGAAAGCAGCGACGTAGCAGCGTCAACGAAGACAAAAACGACTGCATTCATAAGCGATCGTGCGCAATCGTCAAAAATTGCGGCAACTGGTTTTGCTCATCATCTCTTTCTGTCAATGCTGTTGTTGCTTATTGCTGTTTATTACTGTTTGAATGCAGTCGCTGCTGGCGAAGGCATCTTCGCTTTCATTCTTTTCTGATGGGAAATCATTTGCAGGCGGCGTTGAGGTTTCGCTGATGAAAAGAATTTTAATGGAACGCATTTCGAAATAGCCGAAGTACGAATCGTCGTCGTCGTCGCTCAAGAAGCAGCCGATGAGGTCAAGCGAAGAATTCGAAGGAAGATGATTTAATGGACTTCACCTCAGGCAGCAATTCAAAACAGAAAATTGCAGTTATTTATTTATTAATTTGGCGAATTATTTGCAATTAAAACTGACGATTTGAAACCGTAGAAAATTGTAATAAAATTATGAAAAACTTCTTAAAAATTCGACGTTTTCGTGCTTTTATTTTTCCTTTAATTCTTTTGTGAAATTAATTTTTTTTTATGTGATATTAAAACGTAAAACATTTTCCAACAAGAAATACTTTCATAGGAAAAATTCAACGAAATGCGGTTGACTTCGAGTCCATTAACAAAATTTTTATTAATAACAAACAAATGTTGAATAAAAGGAAAGAAACATTGAAAATAATGGAAAATTATTGTTGAGACTCTTTGTTGCTGTTGTTGTTGTTGTTGGCGGTGACATTTCTGCAAGATTTACAACGATTCGTGTTTTCGGTCGCAGAAGCAACTAAAAAGCGAGCAGCAACGAAATTTAAATACAACAACAACAACGACTTTCATTGTGTTTTATGCAAATTTTAAATGAAAATAGAAAACACGGAAGGAGAAGAAGAAGACAAAGGAGCAGCGAAAGAGTTTTTCTGTTGATTTTATTGATAGTAACAAAGTCAAAGTAAAAAAAAAAAATATCAGCAAGAAGACATTTGAGAAGACAAAGAAAGTTGCATATGAAATGATTATTGTTGTTTTTGTTGTTGTTGTTGTTGCACGTAGTACCTATCGATTACAAAGAAAAGGTTGGCGAAGTTAAACAGTTAAAAAAAAAACACCGAACGAGCTTCCAACCAACAATAAAAGCGAAAAAAGTAGCATGCAAGCAACGCTTTTCTTGCATGATAGTTTTTTGTGTTGTTTTTCGAGTTTCGTTGCATTTAATATGCAATTTAAATGCGCAGGTCAACATTTTCATAACCTTCGGAGTGTAGATCGATTGTTGTTGTTGTTTTTATAGAGTAATAACAACAACAACAACTGACTTTGGAGTTGTTGTTGTTGTTTTCCTTTTTCTTCCTTGTCAAAGAAGCTTTTTCATTGGCTTCCATAAAAAGTGCGCATATTAAAAAATAGATTTCGTTATCGTCGTCGTCGTCGTCGTCGTTGTTGTTGTAGTAGTTGTTGTTGTTGTAGTGCTCTTATTATTACAATCGTGAGTTTTAACTATCGGCGAAATCTTCACCGCAGAATCATGAGTTGGCAACTTCTATTAGCATATTTTTAAGGACTCCGCTGCTGCTTCCGAATAAACTCAAAGAATCAATATTTCTGCTTTTAATGCATGGGAACTGAAGCTCCGAAAAAGGCTCACAATTGCAATGAAGCGAGACCCTCGGAGGTCAAATCGTTTGCCTTCCTTTTTCCCCTCCTTCAGCCTCTAATTCATCCCCTCCCCCTCCCAAGTCTCAAACAATTCAATCGTGTTTATATTTACTCCTTTTTTCATGTCTTTTTCTTAAAGCACAACTGAAAGTAGCACAGCAAAAGCTCCATAAAAACACACACACGCATTTTCCACTTTCACTTTTCCCCCCACACACACACACAAACACACATAAGCACAGAATTAAATGAAAGTCACAGAAAAACAATCATAAAACAAAAACAGAAGCAGCTTCAGTCGCCATCACAACGCATATCCTTTAATATCCTTGATGTTTGCTTGCTGCGTTTGCTTCATGAAACTTGTATGATTTGTAATCACTACAAAGGAAGCACAGAGCTGCTCCTGGCACAGGATTTGCTGCGTTTTGTTGTTGTGCTAAAGTCACGTTGAAGTGGGCCAACAAAGAGAAGAGATAAACGAATAAAAAAACAGTTAAGATGCTTGGAAAACAACAATTCAGAAGAAAACTTGTCATTATTAGCAACTATTACATTTTCCTTCCCTTTCAGCTTCAGCTTCTGCCAAAAAAAAACAACTTAAAAAGACTCCTGAGAGTTGACAAAAGTTCCTAAAATTCGCTCATATTCCAAGAAAACTTTAATTGAACTGAAAACTTTAATTTCATTTGATTAAATATAATAAAATATAGTAAAAAGAAATCCACAGAAGTTGCTGTAATTCGTTGATATTTAAAGAAAAATTTAATTTATATTTTTAATTATAAAAAAAAGTATTAAAAAATCCGTAGAATTTCCAAAAATTCGCTAACATTAAAAGAAAACAAATCAATGGAAATTCCTGTTAATCGCAAATATTTAAAGAATATTTTAATAGAATTGCTGATAAACTTGTTTATAATTAAATGCATTCATTAATCATAGAAATAAATAGAAATTTTAATTGTTTAATGTGTGTTTAAACTTTAAACTTTTAAGTTAAAAATTCAAAAATCTTTGATTAAAATCACCATCAACAGTTAATTAAACATAAAAACTTCTTCGCTGTCTGAATCCTGATGTTTCTGTCTTTTACTTCGCCAAATATGGATCCAAGAATGCTTCGTATCACTCAAAACTGATCCCCATCGGTCATCATATCACCTTTGAACCTCGTCGTCTTCTTCTATGAAGCAATCACAGAAAAATCACTCCATTAAATCCTCGAGAAACAATCTTTTTGGGAAAGTTTCTTGAAATTGTGTGTTATGAAGCAGCTGGTTTCTTCTGCGGCTGCAATTAACAGTCGCTCTTCAGGGCCCACATGGCTTATGAGGGCCATAAAGCCGTCGTCTCGGATGGAAAACGTCGTTTCTTCATCGAGCCACTTAAGCGGAGCAATCAAACGCAGTCGATTTGTGCAACATGGAATCATGTAATTTGCTCAATCGGCTTAACTGCGAAGTGGGAACGGCCACAGTTGCCGCTCTGTCGGTGCAGCGGTTGTGAGAAGATTGGAAACGCTGAAAACATTGACACATTTCCACGATAATCGCCGCAAAACGCTTTGTTTAATGTTTCAGTTAAATGCTGTAAAAATTCGACTGCTGAAGAATTCCTCAACGTGAAGGAGCGGCTGCAATGGACTGAAATTTGGTGGTGTTTTTTTGTGTTTTTCCTTGTCTTATTCTTCTTCTCCCTTCCTTCTTCTTCTGGATGCCCAAATGATGGCTATAATCGCTCAATCGTGATGGAAATGGATATAATTTAGTGGCGAAAATGGGCAAAAATGATATTTGACACCTTCTTTAAAGGTCTCAACTTCTGTTTCAATGCGCAGAGAATCACGAATCCATAAAAGAATTGATAAATCATGGGTTTGGACGGAGCAATTAAATGATTTAATGATTCTTCGGTGAAGTTTCAACGATTAACTGAATGAATTCGCTGAGTGTTAATTTCCTCGGGGACACAAATTTATGAAACGCTCCCTCACACCCCTCCTCACTCCCCTCCGCCCACATTTTCTGTTCATCGTTCAGATTTCATTAAAATAACTCGGTTTTGATGTCCAAGTGATCGTAATAACAGAAGAAAAGCAAACAAGGATAATCGCTGTTGCCAGGATTTCGTCATTTTAAGTATGGGAATTGGAAGGAGGTCCTTCAGTCCAACGAAGGACCACACATCTGTCCTTTCTGCAGCATCCTTTGACCGAAATCCCTTCACTTGAACGTTTATTGTTTGTTCGTTTGCGTTTTACGGTCTTTTGTTCGGCTTCGCACTGAGGCAACAACGGAAAATTAACGGGAAAACACTTCAAAGGAGGCACACGCACTCAAAGGATCCTTCTTCACGCATCCCCGTCGCCTTCCTGGAGAAGTTGCTGAGGCATTCATGGGTTTTCCTTTGTTTGCAGTATATTTTCGCCTCTTTTTTGGGTTTTTTTCTTTTGGTTAACGAGTCTCTTTGGTCTCTTCTTTGAGTGAGGAAAAAGAAACGCTTCACGGTCAAACGAAGGTCCTTACGAATGTCTTTCGCTGTTACTTTAATTGGTGTCTTTTTGTTGCTGTTGGAGGATGAAAAGGACACACGAGAGTTTCTCTTCCTTGATTAATTTTCTTGGATGGTTTTCAAACAAAATTAAGAAAACCAAAACAAAAATTTCCTTGATTTTTCTCAGCTTTTTTGCTGTTTTAATTTTCATTCAAGCGTAGATTTGATTTAACCACAAATTTTATGCAGAAAATTGCAAGAATTTCCAAGATTTCTGCACAATTAAAAGGAAATACTTCAGAAATTTCTTAATTTTCTTTCTTTTCAAAGAAATTTCAATTGATTGAAACCACGAGAGGGGAAACTAAAATTTCTATCACCCTTACAAAGATGTTTTTTCATCCTTTCATCCTAAGTTTTCACTTCATTTCACGTCTTTCAAACGTCTTTGTTCCTCGTTCTGTCGAAACCTTATCGAAAATAATCTCAATATTTTCTTTATTTTCTTCGAGTTTTATTTGGAGCGCGATGAGCTTCCGTGGAAGGTGCTTTGTGGCTGTGTTTAATCTGCAATCGCCGTGAAAAGCTCCCGAAATCCGCCAACGTGACGTGTTTCGACTGCGTTTCAAGTGCTTAAACGCTTTGGCGACTTTTTCCTTTGTTATTACGCTTTAAGTAGGTGTGAAATAACGAAAGATAGTAAAAAAAATCAACACACAAACGACAACAAAGAGGAAAAGTTACCATCTGCTTCGTCTTCAGCTGTGTGTTAAGTAGGTCAAGCGACGTCTTCGAAAGCGAGCGAAGTGGATAAAATTACAACAACAACAACAACAACGGAATAACATATCAACTAAAGTGAACTTTCATATATGAATAAAATCATAAAACATAAATAATCGCCAGTGAAATCAGAATGAAAACAACAAAGAAAGCAAAACTCTCGTCAAAAACTGCGTTGCATTGAAGAAGTGTTCCAACAAGAAGAAGTGTGTGTGTGAGCTCCAATTGGATTAACCAGCGCCAACCAGATCACAGTCACACCTACACCACAGCAACAATTACACCACAGAAGCTCAATAAAACTGTGAATGTTGAATTGAAGGAGCTGCTGTTTCTGCGCGTGTGTTTTTGTTGTTGTTGTAGTGTTTGTGCTGTGAATTGAATTGTGATATGTAATCATTAAAATGACATTTGGTAGCACTGAAAGTAAAACCGCAAACCTTAAAGCAAAAAAAGGAGGAACAAATGTTGTCGAAAACCTCAAGACGAAAACGTTTTCTTTGTCATTTTTCCGAAATCTGTATTTTTATTGCAGACATCATTCAAATATTAACCTTCCGCTGCACTCGGTGCAGTGGAAAACCTTCAACTGCCGCGCCGCGCTTTTGATTGCAACGAAACATAAATCAGTTGACGTTTAAGTTGGCCACCGCGCACCGGATTCACGGACTCACGGAGTGTCTACAGCACAAAACCCAAGATTAATGACAGATATTCATCGCTTCATTCTTATTTTCATGTTGGAGTCGCTTTTCAGAGGAGTTGCACGGTGAAAAGCCGCAATCGAAGTACGAGCAGCATTGAAGCCGTCAGAGATCATTAATTATTTAATTAAATTTTAATGCTTTATTGCTAATTTATATTGTAATTCAAGCAATTCTCACAGAACTCGGAAATTATTAGAGATCATTTAATTTGAAGCATTCGAATATCTTTATTGAACTTTTTACAGCTCCTTCGATGGCTCGCTTTTAACCGCCATAAATTAGACATTCTTCTTCTAGCATTTCAGGTGTTTGACGTTTGTACAGCTACAAACAGCCGCCAGCCTCCGATCTGCGCCCACCTTCGATCGCTATCAGCAACACGATCAAAAGCACATTTTCCGCCTCTCATTTGCATCCCATTTCGGCTCGGTTTGGGTCATTATCATTTCCACTATCCGATCGGAAATCTCGACATCATGTTGCTGTAACTACAAAATAGATATTTATTATCATAACGCGTCGATGATCGCGATCGAATTGATTTCGATAGCTTTTCTTTTCGCTCCTTAATTGAGTCATTTTTATGCACGGAATTTCAGTTTTCATCAAGCTTTTGTTGGCCCCTCGACATGTCAAAATGTCGCCTTTCATTGAAATAAATTTATTAACTCGTTCCTCCTTTCATCTTTCTTTTATTCTCTCTCTCTATTCTTTCGTGGATACGTGATCGTGTTTTAATGATGTAGTTTAAAAACGATTTATTTTGATGACGCGCTGATAACAAACGATTTACGATGTGATGACGATCTGTCAGAACCTTGAACAGTCATGATTTAAATACAGAATTCATAATTACTTCAAAGAACAGAAGAATCCAAACGCTTTATTCAGGGTAACGGAACGGAATTTTAAACTATTCATGGGTCATCAAACGGGAAAAGGAGATCAGGAAAAGTGGTTGGGTAATTTTAATGGTTTCTAAATTCGAAATTGAGAAGAAAACAATTAAAGTTGTTAATTAAGAGGAATTGGTTGATCTTGAGGTAAATATATAGAGCAGAATTGCCTTCATCATCAAAAGGATCAGGAATCATCAAAAGAAGTCATGATTCTCCTTGTCTAAAGAAGCTATAGAGTCTATGAGTCGTTATAGAAAATATAATAAGGAGTTTCTAAAGATTACAGTATTTATAGATTCTGGACGTGAATTTCTCAACATTCTAATTCTTTGTTTATGTATTATATCATCTACAGCTGAATTTATAGTTTAAATTGGTTGGAATTCCGTCTCCACTGATCAGGATCTAGATCTATTTTTCCATTACCGACAAAAACATGAACTTATAGCTAGAAAGTATTAAGTGTTTCGGTATTTTAATTTAATTTAATCAATTTTATAATTTATTTAAGTGTTTTATGTACTTCAAAGCTTATATAATCACTCAATTGTGATGCCTTTTGATCCTCATCATTCAAGTAGCAAAATAGATCCAGATCCAGATCATGATCAGGCATTTATTTGCTTCCTTCCTTCCTTCGCAGTTACTCCATATTTTTCCTTAATTCCTTACTTTATTCAATGCTTATTTAAGCTGTCAGAAGAATGTGTAATTAAATTGCTTAGCATCGAGTAGTTGTCGAATAATATTCGTCATTCAACGTTTTCCGGTTGCGGTGGCAACTCTCGGTGCTGGCGATTGAAAGCCCAACAAATTGTCCGTCGATCCAATTAATCGCCTGTCAAAACGAGCCACTCACTCAATTTGTTATTGCTGGCTGTCACATGGCCGTTTCAACTAATCAATTACGCTCGAATAGACTCCGGTAACATGAGCTGCAACACGCCGCAACACGTTCAAAGCCGATCGCACAATTATTCATAAAACATATTCGCAATTTGCAACTATTTAACGCTGAGTGGTGGCGAATAGCGAAACTGAGTGTGGCACCTTTGGCAGCACTAATCCCGAATTAATCAGCTGTGTTGAAGTGTGGTGAAATGTGATGCGGGTGAAGAACTGCTATTTTAGGATATTTGTTACTAAAATACATTAGAATAAATGTTTTAAGATCGAATTTTAATGTAATTTAAGAGATAATAGGATTTTTTCCGAATGATTTGCTTTTTAAATTATTAACATTGACACTAGTGACAGTTAATTTGACATTTATCAGCTGATTAGTGGTCAGTATGTTTTGCAATTTCACCGCAAATATGTCAAAATGCTTAAAAATTGTGTAAATTTGTTAGAAAAGTCATGATTACAGAACGAAGATGAGGTAAGATGTTTATTAAATTCTGAAATATGATTTAAATGGGAAAATTCGTCCTTTTCTTTGCTTTATTTTCATCCTTACTGACATCTAGAGTCAATATTTTTCCTGGTCCACTTTGAAGTCGACTTTAATGGATTTTAACGGATATTTTTTCCTTTTTACGTTTGTTTTTCTAGAATAAATCAAATATTTGTGATTCACTCGTGTAAATTAATGGGTTTTACAATATATTCACTCATTCACTTCAATTCAGCCGCCCATTTTTCGCTTTAAAAAAATTCCTCATGAATGAAATTGAATCGGAAAAAGCGAACGGGGTTTTCTTAGGTGAATTTTTCTTACGTGACGTTGCGAGGTATTTGAAAAATTTAAGGGTTCATCAAAAATAATTCTGTTATTGAAAAAATTCCTCAGGCGTAAAGTAGCCAAAAGTTTCGAAGGGGCGTGGGCGAGGAAGGGTGAACTGCTTTCGCCCTCGCTACGTTCGTTTGTCCGTCGCCGCAGCCGCCCCAGCAAACAAACGAAAGAAGGGCGCGCGTGGACCGCATCAGACAATGTGTTGTTGAGACGATGTTGCGAGAGAGTGTGGTGAGTAGTGAAGAGAGGGAGAGCGAGACAGTGAGAGTCTCTGCAGTGCGTCTGAGGATGAAGGCGCTGGAGGATGTTTTTTTTCGTATTTCACTTGAGCTGAATTGGAAATGCTCAGAGATTAACTCATTGAAGCGGCAAAATGACGTTAATATTTATTTACTTCGTTCTATTTTCCTGCAAAAGTTGTTGTTGTTGTGCGCTCCTCCGCCTCCTTCTAATTTTTGGTTACCTTTTTTTGCTGTTTTCTTGCAGCAAAGGGAAATTTTCATAATTTTGCTTCGTTGTTGCTTGTTTATTGCGTTGTAATGTAAGCGTTTTCATTGTAATTTTCATTGTGGAAATAAGACAAAAAGTTTCCTTTTCAGCTCGAAGAATTTTTGACAAATTCTTTTTTTATTTGATCGGATTTTTGCCTGTTCTTGTAGCCTCTCGGTTATTTATTTATTCCTTCCGTTTCGGTGGCTCGAACGATACCTGATGACGAGTCGTTTGTTGTCGGCCGCCTTCGGCTGCATTAATTACCGAAGCCGAGACGCGGACAAAGGTTGCCACAGCCAAAAATATCCTCAACTAATTTACATGAATTTATGATTGGGTTTGAGGTTGTTTTTAATGTGGAATTCTTTAGAAATGTTGAGAAATAAGTTTCTTTTTTAACATTTCATTAGTTAATAATTGAAAGGTTTTAAATTTAAATAAAAATAATTTTATCATCGTTTTAATAAACAAATTTAAGTTAAGCATAAAAAACTCTTTCGAAGAATTTTGGTTGTTTACAAAAAAATCCCCCAACAGCAATGAAATAAGATCCAATTAGATCTGCCAAGTCATCGTTTTTTTTTCTTCTTATTGGACTCTGAATTTGACAGTTTTTTACCCTTGTATTTCGCAGTTGCCTGGTTTTTTTGGGGTGGATCAGAGTAAACGACAAAAACACAGATTTTTTGAGTGGTTAACAAAGTAAATTAATAATTAAAATGTCGTTTTGAAATCTGTTTGTAAAGTCATGAACAATGAATAATGATGAATGATCTTTAAATTGCTTAAAATGTCAGAAAATCCTTTTTTTTGGAAATACTGCAAAAATTCGAAAATATAATGAAATTGTAAATGGATATAATTTTGTTAAGGAAATAATTTTTTGTATTTATTTTGAAGATTTTTTTTGAAGAAAAAAAAATTGTAAATTCATATAAAGCTCAGCTTCAAAATAAAGGCTGAATTTAAACGGTTCAATGGCTAAAAACTCGTTTAAAGCTGAGATTTATTTTGAATCCGTTCGTTCGACTTTATTTTCAACTCCTTCTGCTTACAAAAGGAAGTTTCTTGCAACACTGTAACTGACAGGAAAACCGAAGCAACCAAGGAACACAATTTTTATTAAAGCGACTCAATTTTGCTTTGTTTACTTGCAACACCGACGCATTTCCTAAAACAAGCGACTTCCACGCCGTCGCAGGTAAAAATTCATTAACGAAAAATAATTAAAGTTCAACGGGAAGTTTGAATGAAGCAACACGACGTCAACAAAAAGGGGAGAGCGGAGAGCAGGGGAAAGTCGCCGCTAAAGACTGCGAAGACGTCGTCGTCTGGTTACAACAAAAGAATTGAAATTTATTTACACAAAAAGTCAAAGAAACGAAATAAAATGCAAAGCAAAACAATGGAAAAGAGCGGAGGGGGGAGGGGAAACATGCGCGTGAGTCGCTTCCGGTTCGGATTTGGACCAGCGAACAAATCGTGAATTATAATAAAAAGAATAAGAATTAAAATAACTGCATCATCACAAATTCAACAACGAAAAAAAACCGTTTCATTCAACTTCGTCCGTTGTTCTTTTCTTGTTCTTCTTGCTTCCAAATTTACTCATTTTCGAAAGTCGTGATTTTCACTCGAGGTGAAAAAGAAGCGATCCCGCGACGTGCGACAAAATGTAAGCAGCGTAATGAGCTACCGGCGAAGCATGTCCGAACATTACGTAACGCCGACGGCTACCACTCTCTCTCTTTCTGTTGGATCGTTTCGTTCGTTCCCCGTGTTTTTTTTGTTTGCCGTGCAGGACACATCCAAAGACATGTCATCGACGTTGTCATCGACGACAATCCCCATAACATGTCACCAATATTTCATTTCATTTCAGGAATTTACTTTAAATCAACGATCACAATGATCGCAGTGTTGCCTTGTATGTTGCGGACAATGTCATCGAAGACATCCTCGACGACTTCGTCATCGTAGACGACAGTTTCTATTGGGTTGGCCGCTGGTACTTGGAGGTAGGCGGAGGGGCGCTAATTGCCAGTCGCAGACGCTCTCAAGTCGCAGGAAACAAAAGCAAAAAAAAAAAAACACAGGTACGGCAAAAGTTACAACAAAGGACGACGTCGACGCTCTTGTGCTTTTTGTGTGTTTGCGGAGTTGTGCCGCCGGATGAAGCGAACGACAAACTGTATAAACACACGGAAGGACGGCCGAATGACTCTCGGAAGGACTTCGGTCCGAAGTTGTCGCTGCTCGCTTCCGAGTGGCTGCAGTTCAAGGTTGAACGTGGAGGCTGTGAGGTGTTTTGTTTGCTTGGCTCTGTTTCATGGAAATCATAATAATCTTAATTGTTATTAAATATTTGACGCTTTGTCGGGCTGCTGCGAGGGCGGAGCGATTACGGGGGAAGGTGGAGGACATGCAGGACTCTCGCCAGACAACGAGTCCCCAGTCTGGCGATTAAAGAGGCGATAGGATGAAAAGACGAACAGGAAAGGGGACTCGAGGGACCTCATTATTATTTTAATGGACTGTTTTGCTGCGTAGATAAGAATAATTGATGATTATTAAATTTTCAGAGGTTTATTTTTCGATTTGCAACAAATCTAAAAATTTGTGGTTTAATATTGTGACCGCTGTTCTTTAAAATATATACAATAAAATAAATTTTCAATTAAAGTTAAGTCTTTTTATTGTTTATATTTTTTTTTGATACGTAATTTTAAATATTCTGGGACATTTTATTTTTTTTCTTGTAATTTTTTCTGTTTTCTCCTTCAGAAAAAACCGCAATTTTTCACAATTTTTTGTTTTCTAGTTTTTTTCTTTTCTGCTTCGTTGAATATTGCTTCAAATTGCAAAATGTTGGCAGCTCATTCACTTGGCGATAACTTCGCTTTTCCTTTCAGCCTGGACGACAAACTGACCCTTCGCCACGCTCCGTATTCGTCGTGTTGCTTTCTCCGCTTTCGCCTATTGAATTTATCGCCAGTTCGTCAGTTACTCAACTTCGTAGCTCACTTTAAAAGCATTGATTCAGTTATTTTTGTGTTTGTGAGGAATGCCAAGAGCCTTTGTCCCTTCGCCTCCTTCCAAGGTCACGCAGACACTTCAACTTCCCTGTAAATTGCATGTCTGAACCGCTTCAACAGCCGTTCGCCGTAATTAAGTTATTTCCATCGAGGGTGAAGCCGGGAAAAAGGGGAACGAAGTTATCCTGGCGTGGAATTATGTTGCCTTCGCAAACTTTAACTGTTGGCATAAATAACGGTTGTTGTGTGATTTAACCGAGACTTTGAATGGACGGGAAATAAACAAAAAAAGAAAAGAGAAAGTTTGACGAGAACTGACGACCGACAGAGAATAAGAATAATAATTTTAATAGCAATATCACTAAACACAACGATTACAAGTGAAAATGATTAAATTAACGAGGACCGACTGTGATTTGAATCATTTCCATTACACAGCTTTTTTCCTCTTACATGGATATGAAAAAAAACTAATAATGTGAGCAACGTAGCATCGAAGCACGAGCGCGACGATGATCGCTCTTTTCTCGTACTCGTCGCTCTCACTACTTCGTTTTGTTCTTATAAGAAACCGCGAGTTAGAAACGCAAAAACAACAACGCATTTTAAACGCTTCAATCGCAAACAAACGCATTAAACAATGCTTTGGAGGTTGCAATGTTTATATTCCTTGCACTAAATATAATCTTCGTTTAAAAATAAACAAGTCGTTAAGCGTTTTAATGTGTTTCAGCATCGTGTGAATGAGACATAAACTGACGAGGAACATTCAAGGAACATTTCGTGGAATCTGAAGAAGAGCAACAAAAAAATTGCTTCGTCGGCGGATTGAGAGTTGTTCATTAGATGGAAATCAAGAAAAATAAATGATTCAGTGCCAGCGAAAAGAATGAATTCAGAGGAAAATAAATAAAATTCGTCTACAACAAATAAATAATTAAACATCATCGGACCGATGATGATAATAATGACGCTGAGGTTTTTCTATTATTAAATACTTTCATATGCCTCGAAATGTATGCAGGAAAAAAGGAAACACAGGAAAATACGAGCGGCAAACAAATAAATGAAGAAAACGGATGGAAACAGACATGATTTCGACTGATCCAATTAGAAGCAAAGAGCTGAACAAACATGCAACAGAAAATACAAACAACAACAACAAAAGCAAAGTCTGGTTTTTAAATACTCTGAAGGAGAAAGAAAATCAAAATAACAAAAAAAGTTATGTTGTTGGGGTGCGTATTTCACAAACACTCGTTGCGATGTTGTTGCTCGGCATTCATACGAGTTTCAAGCCGAGTGCTCGTATCGTTGTTGTTGTTGTGGTTGTTGTCATTTAGAACCGCTCTGAGCGACAATTAGGTAATCCAAGCGCAACCTTCCGAAGTGCGCTCTGAGAGTTTCCCCTCTTTCACGCTTTAAACAACCGCGTCTCTCTCCCGTCGGCGACGTTGTGCACACTCAACGAGCACAAAGCATTCCTCCGAGTGACCAGCGACGGAAATGAATGAATGAATAAATGATAATGTTAATAAAAACGAAGCATAAAGAGACTCGAATTCATGAAGATAAGTAAGAAGAGCAAGAGCAACAACAACAAGCAAATAATGACACATCCTTGAGTTGTGTTTGCGATTGAGAGAGCGGCAAGGGGAAAAGGATTGGAAAAAGGGGAGCCACGTTGGAGGAAGGAACAACAAAAACGGACAATAGAAACCCTCACAAAAACGACAACAAACAGAAATTTTAAGTGTTTAAGAAGCATATGGAAAAATTAAACAAAGCGGTCAACAAAAAATAAAAGGGTTTTAAATGAAAATAGAACACAAAAAAAGGAACTCATTATCATTACTTTCCTTTCGAACGAGTGTCGTGATTCGATGTGAATACGAGGAAAAATGTGCCAAATTTCTAATAATAAAAGCAGACAGACGAAGAACGATTTTTGAAAAAAGCACAACAACGCAATAACGCATCAGACAAACACACTTCAAAAGGATAAATTTCATTAAGCAAAAACAAGACGAAAAACAAAAGCCAAGTCTCTATTTTTGCGGTGAAAAATAACACACGAACACACAATTGCGTGGAAAGAGAGCCGAATCAAGTGAGAGCCACACAATCTCGGCAAACAACAATTAAAATGACAAAAGGACGGGCAGCTGACTGAGAGTACACAGATTCGCTCGCTCTCACACATGCAGCAGGCAACGGAAGCAACTCGCTCTCGTACTCGCCTCTCACACGACTCAGCGTCCTTTCCTTTGACGACAACGAATAAATAATCTCGTTGCGCAAATAATCCACGTGCTGCAAAAATGAAAATGAAATTCCATCAGCTGCAATGTTTTTTACTGACAGCTGGACAGATAAATACGTGTGGCTGCGTGTGTGGCTGTGTGTGTGTTCATTTTTATTCCTTGAGGACATTTTGGACAATATCGTTGCATAAAGTGGACAAAATTGTTGTGCACAACAACAGAAAGCAAACCAAACACAAACTGCGAGCAAATGACGAACATCAAGCCGAAAAGGGTAAACATCCGACGGCACATGAGCACGAGCGTCTGTGTGTGGGAGATGGGTCAGAGAAACGCGCGAGAGAGAGAAAGAGCGTTTGATATTAAGCAAGCGAAGGGACTTTTATTTGCTTGCAAACTTTAATAATGTCAAGTTTTTTCTCGTTCAATCTGTTTGCTTAGCATAGAATTTGTATTTGTTTTAATGAATACTTGTTTTTTTGTAAATTCATCGAAATGCAAAATGAAATAGTAAAAAACCTTAACAAATGATGAAATCTATTAAATGAATATTTTACGGAAAATACTTAAAAGGCGCTGCGAATTCCTTTTTGCACTTTCCATTATCAATTATCTTTGCATAGATTCGCGAAGCACTCGCTGTTATTATCTAATCGCAACAACTGCGCCTGTAAAACAACAACAACAACAGCGACCACTCGAAAGCGTCTTCATTATCGCCGAACGAACGCGATGTGAGCCGATCGACAGCTACTCGATCGTTTGTCGAGACGGAATCTTTATTGCGTTCTTGTTGTTGTTGGTAGCTTTTTTCTCACCGTCGCAAATCGTCGTTTGTCGCTGTTGCATTCGGCGAAATACTGCAGCGAAGTGCAACGAGGCGATGCTGCTGTTGTGTGAGTCCTTCAGCTGCTCCACGGCGACAGCATCGCTGCTTGTGTTTCGATTTGCATCGACGCCGATTGAGCTGCTGTTGCTGCAAGAATTTATGCTGCTCCGACGTCATGCGAGTCGAGTTTTCAAGTGGCGGCTGCATTTGTTGTGAACGCTGCCCGATGGAACGAACGAACGAACAACGGCTTCGAATCGAAGGTGTTGAAACGAAGCCGCCGCCGCCGTTGTTATGCTCCCATGATTCGGCCGCAGTCGAGCGGCGCTTTTCACGTGTTTCGCCGGTGTTTTAGTGCCTTCCAATCGCGGCTTGGTATCGTGAGTACTTGACACATCGTGTGTTTTTTGCCACTCGGTCAATTGATGGCGCGACTGCGACGGCGAAAGAGAGCGACTTCGGCTTTTGAAAGCTTGACTTTGTTTGTGTTGACTTTTGCATGTCGTTTATGTTTTTCTCGTTGTTGTTATTGTCATATTCATAATTCTTTGCTCGTTGCTGATTAGCAGTCACAAGCGGAGGAATCGTTTTTCTAATTGGAAAAATGTGAAACTACTACGAATGAAGCGACAGCAACTCAGATCGAATGGCAGATCGGTACAGTTGCGACGTCGCTCGAAATCTGCGACAATGTAGACATTGTTGATAATTAGCAGTTAATCACTTTTAAAGTCATCGCTTCAATGAGTGATGATCGCTGGAAACTTTAAAACATTTTCCAACATAAAAAATGACAGTTTTTTTGTGACACTGAATAAAGATTGACAACTGTTATATAAATCTCAGAATTGTTAGTTTTATACAATATAAATCTTATATAGTCTTTGGTAATTGAATCAAGCTAAAGAAAGAATTCGGGTGATCTAGAAATTTAAATAAAAGACTCTTTAATTCCATTGATAAATTTAATAATAAATTTTTTACTGTTTTCCCTTGTATTCTTTTGTTTAATTATTCAATTCCATGCTTTTAAATTACTTGAAACACTTTCATAAGTAAAGAATTATTGAAAAAACCCTTTTATTAAACTC
The DNA here is from genome assembly GCA_937620795.1 of Thecophora atra. Classification (NCBI taxonomy): domain Eukaryota; kingdom Metazoa; phylum Arthropoda; class Insecta; order Diptera; family Conopidae; genus Thecophora; species Thecophora atra. Next base: position 21,019,821 of record OW569397.1, on the reverse strand, counting down.
CAACGTGTCTATAAACAAAAATATAAACACGTTGTTTATAAACATCATCGCGTTTGTTGCTGCAACATTCCGTTGTATATGTTTTTATTGCTGAGACGTAAAATTCTCTCACCATGAAATTAAATACAGTTTTTTTATTTGTGTCCAAGCAACTTCAGCTCCAATTTTAATTTAATTTAATTTCTTTCTGTCTTCTCACGTATTTTTCCCTGTTTTTTGTATTCTCTTTCTGTGTGGAGCTTCTTCTGTTTACAGACTTGTAAATATTTGACTCGACTTCTGCTGCTGTTTAGCGGCGCGTTTGTCTTGCTGTCGATCTGCTTGACTTGTGATGGGATTTGAGACGTCTTCTTCGATCGCTTCGATTTATCCACTTCAATCATCGCCGTTTGCAGATGCAGAAAATAACAAATAGAAGAAGAAGCGCGGAAGAAAACTGATTAACAAAAATTAAAAGCCGACGAAGTAAACAGAAACGGGGCGAAAAAAGCCGACACTCCTCAAGAGGATTCGAGATGTAAACAGAGCGATCGACGCGTTGACAGGAGCCAGCAAAGGATTCATTTGTCTATGAATTCGTTAGAAAATGAATCTTTCGGTTGTAAATATCACTTGGAAAGGCCAATAAATCAGTTGCTGATCACATCCGGTGCTTGGAGTTGCCCACAAAGGGTCCGAAAATCGCTTCACGGTCGGAATTACGTCCATTCGCAGCAACCCTCGTAATTAAATCGATTGTGCTGCTGCCAAAGGGTCGCCTCATCATCGTTTTCGGTGTCTGCAGCTTCAGCAGAAGGCATTTGAGGAGCATTACACAGCAACATCCTCGATTAGAAGGGTGAAAACAGTGAAATTCGCTTCATTTTCCATTTCCAGTCGATTTCTCATACGATCGACGGCGATTTTACCGCAAATAAATGCGACAAATCCACAAAATTGACAGTCTAAGGGAGCGAAGTGCGAAACAAGGACGAATTTCTGTAATCGAAGAGGGCACCAATAACCAGAAATTCAGCTGCAAATTACTAGGAAATCTCGCTCGATGAAGCGTTGTTTTTCCGTGTTCATTATTTGCAATTCCTGCATTAAAAATAATTAAAAATCCATTGAAGTATTGCAAATCGTTGCTTAATGCTACCGGCTTCCATCGAGTGAATCAATCGACGAATAAAAATAATAAAAATTCGAGTATTTTTCAATGTATTCAATTTCGATGCACTTGCGTTCGTTTATTTTGTGTTCGCTTTATTAAAAGAGTTTAAATATTGTATTGATACCGGTTTGAAAAGGATAAAGAATGACAAATTGCCAATACTTTGGGGCATAAAAGGATCTGTGCATCAGTTGCTGCTCGACAATATGAAAAGCTTCATTGCAGCGAGTTATTTGCCTTTCTCCGTGTTGTTTTTGCTCCTTGTAAACATTTTATTGCCCATTATTGCACTTCATTCACGGCTCCGTTATTCGCAGCAACCCAACAACGCCGCAGGCACTTCGAACTCATATCCTGCGCGAGCGAGTCAATTGCGGACGAGTCCTTTGCGTCTGTCGAGTGCATAAATCAACAGAAGGCGAAGGCGCGTGTTTATTAGCGTAAATTTCAGCTGGACGCTTGCAAAGGACTGCTCACACACACACAGCCACAAGCACACACTCACACAAACACGCATTCATTCAAATGAATGTCGCTTTGCATTGTTTTTTGGATTGTTTTGCTATTCATTCATTAGTAGCTGCTGTGCGACAGCCACGCCTTCGAAATGAGTTCATTAAGATAACTGAGAGTGTGAATGTGTGTGTCGGTGTGTATGTGTGTGTTTGTGTGGGCGTGAATGTGAATTTCCAGTTAATTTCGGGTTTTATGCTAAGCAATTTTGACAGCCGCTTCGTTTTCCCTCGTCCTTTCGAATGCAATCTACGGAAATCTGGCGGAAAATTCGGCAAAAATTTTCCAATTTAACGCATCCACACGCAGCAACACACACGATTGCTGCGATTCTGTTTAGTTGAATGCTCTCGATCCCCGCCCACTTCTAGCCCACATTTCATGCCAGAACTCGTGGCAAAAATATAATTACAACAACAACAACGCATCTGCGAAAACATCTGCTGAAAATCTGCTTAATTTGCGTGAAAATTTTCCATTTATTTTAATTTCCTTTCATTATTTTTCAATTCGGCGAATTTTCCATTGTTTCCTATATTAAATCGTTGCTGTTGTTGTTGTTGTTGTTGTTGCTAAAAGCCATTGAATTAAGTAAAAAAATAGAAGCATATTTAATAAAATGTTTCATGTGGAGAATATGGGAAAAATTCGGATAAACAAACTAGCGAACATCAAACGGCAGACGGAGAATTTTTCATACGTGAATCTATGAATTTTAATGGAATTCCAGTTAATCTAATTGACGACATTTTTAATGTTTTTAATGTAACTTAATTAAAAGATTATTCGGCGGTTAATAAAAGCCCATCAATAAATGAATTAAAATGACGGCAATCGTTTTTTTGTCGCCTTTAATAAACTGAAGGCGACTGAAAGCGAAGGATTAAAAGGCGAAAAATGTAAAAATGTAAAACATTTTTTAAATTTCGAAGGATTTCATTTAATTTACAATAAATTAAGACGAAAAGAAGCGGAGAAATGGGTCTAAAAAAGAGTTTTATATGTTGAAAACTTCCTCAAATAGAAATGCGTAATAATTAAAATATGAAACTGACAAAAAATTCTCATAAAATCTATAAAAATATAAAAATATAAAAAATCGAAAACTATTGACACGGAGTTTTATTTAATTGCAGTTTAATTTTAAATGTTAATAAATAATACTTAAAAATCTAAGATGGGTCAAATTCAGGATCAATTTTAAGCTTGGATTCAGCGTTTAAGAGAAAAATATATTTCCCAGTAAAGATTCAAATTAGGGCAAAGGAATTCAATGCTTGAAAGAAGCAAATAATATTTAGTAAATATTTAATTTAAGTATCGTTTTTTTCTTAAACGAAATCCTCGATGTAGTTTCTACTAAATTTGCAAATTGAAAGTGAAATTTTAGTTTTAAATTTTATTCTAAAAATCTTCTGATCATTTATTTTATTTTCGGGATGATTTCTTTTCCCTTTCCAATTATTAATTAATAACAATTTTATTTTTAAACGAATTCCTTGCTCGTTTTACACTAACTAAAAATGAAATTTTACTCTTAAATTCTATTAAAATTTCTCCTCTGATCATTTGATTTATTCCACATCTGATTTCTTTGGAGGGTTTAATTTTAATTTCGAAACTAATCCGCGCGAAATGAAAAACTAATTCACTGTAAATGATCTCTGAGCAAACAATCAACAAGCAGCAATCATTGCAACAGCAACAGCAACAGCAGCGTCTGTCAACTGTTGTCGTTGTCATCAACACCGAGATTACAAATCCTTAAATTAAACAACGAAATTGAAGCGAAAATGAGTTCATTAAATTAGCTATCGTTTTCGCCGGATGCACACCAAAGAAACCCTTCAGACCAAGCAACAGTCTGGCCACAGACCCTCCGTCAACCCTCGCCGAGTCCCGCAAACTTCCGCAACCAGTTCCAATGGCGGAGAAGTTGGCTCAAAGCTGCTCGACGTCGTAAATCTCGCTGTATTTGCATTACTCGTATCGCTGACGTTCGCTGCAGCTTAAGACTTGCAAATTGATTAACCAAGGGAGGGTTTAAAGGGGGCCACGGGACGGGAATGGTTGTTGGTCTTTCCTGCGAGTGACTGCTTAACTCGGTTTTATGTTAGCCACGTGTTCGCTGTTGGATGATCCCAATCCTAATCCGCAGCATAAACATGATTAACGAGGGCGGAACGGGTCGGTCTCGGAGCGATCCGACGGCTGCTGGGTCCTTTAATGAATCAAACACGCGGCGATTTCATTCTTTGCAGCGGTGCTAATGGAAAATCGCTCGGGTGTGATAAAAGGAACGTTATTACATCTATTATTAGTCAAAATTATACTATAGCCCCTCCCTTTTTTCCGCCCCTTGTCAGTAACGATCAGTCAATGCTCTTTTGCATTTTTGATACTTTAAATACAAACGAACGAAGGAAGCAGTCGTCAAAAGAAAGATTGTTTGAGGGGCTATGAAATTTCCTGAACTTTCAACCCGATTCGGGCCATAGAACTACTAAATATGGGTGATAAATTTTACTTACTTTTGCATTCGTGGGAGTCGCGTGCCGTGGCTCGGCCCCACGGACGATCGAAGTGGAACGGTTTGCAGCGCTCGCAGTCGCGTCCGACTGTATTGTGCTTGCAGTCGCAGGTCGGCGCTCCGCTGCGGTCGAGGATGCACTTGGAGGCGTGGCCGTTGCACTTGCAGCGCCCGCCAACCGCGAAGTCCGACACGGCGTAGTGCTGGCCTGCGCTGGCCACGAGTGCCGCGGTCCCAGTGCCGGTGATCGACACTGGCTGATCGATGGCGTTCGAGCCCAACTGCTGGAGCTGCAGCAGGCTGTTCGGGGGCGCAGGGTGTTCACTGTACTTGCCATCGGCGGTGAGTGGCTCCACAGCCATACCGGCCTCAGGAACCCGTAGGCGGTGAAAAACGACCTTGATATCGGTGGCTGTGACCCAGTCCTGCAGCACGGGCGACGCGTCGAGGTCGCGTGCCGATGGGCGTCCCTCGAGGGTGCTGAAGGCGATGCGGGTGCCCTGGGCGCCCATCCCGTCGCCGCCCATGTGCCGGTGCGAGTCGGTGCAGCGGGCCTCCTGCTCGTTGCTCTTCGAGACGGTGGCGCGGTTGGGCCGGCCGTAGACGCGGCGGCACTGCGAGCTGTAGAACTGGAACGGTTGCCAGGTTTTGCCGTAGTCGGCGCTCTTGTAGATGGCGATAGAGTCGGGCTTCGGCGCCCGCGGGCAGAACTGCAGGCTGACGTAGGTGAGTTCGTACTTCTTGTGCAGCGACAGCGTGAGCGTGACGTTGTCGGGGGGCGCGTTTAGGCCCAAGGCGGGCGCGATGGGCTCCGATCGCCAGCAGGTGACGTTGTTGGAATTGTTCAGGTCCGTGAGGGCGGAGGCGGGGAAGCGGCGCTGCGCGTGCGCGTCGTCGCAGACGTGGCAGCTGAGATCCTGGAGCCCGGCCGCCGACTTCCCGCCGCCCGAGAGTTCGCAGTAGCGCTGTGGCTGCTGCAGGCCGCAGGTGCTCGAAGCCAGCACCGGGCTCCCGTAGGCGGCGTTCACGAAGTCCGGGATGCACTTGCGAGCCTTGTCGTCGTCGTAGCAGGGGTCGGTGGGCGCCTGAGCGGCGAACATCTTCAGGTAGACGTCGTTGGGGATGGCGGCCGCGAGCGGCAATAAAATGGCTGCCAGGCCGCAAAGAAGAAGCGTGATTGGAGTCATTTTGCGATTTAAAAATCCTAGATGCGGTGGATGTTTTCGGTTTCGGAAGAGGAAGAATTGAGGACACGTTTTCTTCTTGGTCTTTTATTTCGTGTTAATTTTAACAAATAAGCGCACCATTTTCAGGACTTGTTTTAATTTCGACTCTGCTTCGATGGATTTCACTGTTGCGCGAATTTTTATATATTTTAAATTGAAATCTGTTTTGGTTTTTTCTTTTGAAAATTAAGCGCAATTCTTTTTGGTGAAATCGGCGTAAGTTTCGAAGGAAATTTCGGTTTTTTTGTCACTTAATTTAATTAACACTTCAACATTTGAAATTTCACAAAATTTTGAATTCAATTTTTAATTTTTTTCACTTTTCTAATGTCCTAAAACTCCTTTACACAGCACAAGAAGCTCCTCGGTTTTCACAGCGAATCGCGCACGCGACTTGAGCACTCGGTTTGGTTCGAAGTCGGGAATTCGAGAGGCGAACTGGACATTCGAAGCGCCTTCAACACACGCAGCACACGTCAGCACAAGCCGCCTGTTCATAGTCAACTGACTGAAAATTGGCCAAGCGAAGATACGTGGATGCTGTCGGATGCTGCGGCTGCTGCAGTCATCGAATTTTCCAAGCGTTTAAATTTCAAAGTATCTGCGCACGCGAAGTCTTCGGAAGTCGTGGGTTGCGTTCGAACCAAACAAAACCTGTTCGAAAAGGTTCGAACGCCAACGGTTGAACAACAGACGCGGTCGCTGTTCGTGTGTCGCTCTGTTACTTTGCTATTGCGTCGCTGATGTTAACGCGGGCCGAGCGAAGGGACGGACGGTTGTTGTCTCGACTACAGCATCCACTGCGGAGAAACTCACCGCGTCGTGAGCGGGAGATGAGAGCGAGCCAACGAGAGCGCATTTTTATGTACTCACGTAAGTTTGATGCTTCTATTGAATGTTTCTTTGTTTTGTGGAACACTTCAACGATTTTGTTGCGTTGTGGATTCCGTGTTGCTGAAGAAAATTTCGTTTATTATTTCTTTACAGTTGGTTTTTCAGTCAGTCAGCGGCGAATCTTCCGTGAGAAAAATTAAACGCATGATATTCAAATGTTCTCGGAATTAATTTGTTGATTTGAGACTTTTTCTCAGCAGATTTTTCTTCTCAATCCTTTCTTTGTATGTTTTCTTAACGCCATGAATCCAAAAAGTCATTCTATTCTCATTTTTATATTAATTTTTTCCGATCTCAGCTTCGAGTACGCATTCAAAACTTCGTCGTCGTTTATTTTCGTGATATTTTCACCACAAAATATAAATATTTATTATCTTTTCGACTGTGGACAATATTGAAATTCTATCAATTATAAACTCTCGATGCTGTCGTTAAATTAAGGCTTTAATATAAGCAATCCCCGGACTCGACACCAACGTGAGAAAATATTTAATTAACTGTAGCTGCTGCCGCCGAACCGCAATCAGACACGAACACAAACAAACAGAGCCGAAGAAGTCCGCGCTGCGGATTAACAAAGGACGGTAACCAAATGAAGCTGACCGCAGAGCAGAGAAGCGAACGAAAGCCGAGCAGCGAGTGACATACGACGAATTCTTATCAGCAAACAGTCAGCCATCTGGCAACGCCAACTCCACACTTTAAACACTGGGGAGATGTTAATCAAGGACTCATAATTGCCACAATTGATGAGTTTCCTTGGCAACAACAGCAACGACCACAAAAGGAAAGGAAAGCAACAAAAGGAGAGAAAGAAAAGGAACGAATGAAGATGATATAGCAAATTGACTAGGAAAATCATAAAGAAAAGAATAAACGAGTTTTTATTAACAATAATAATGATCCGGCTCGAAGGACCGAGATGATCGCTAATGTTTCTATTTTCCCCCGTTTAACGACGACTTCAGCAAATGCTGTAATAAATGCTATACAATTTCCTACTTTAAAAGAGAAAAAATCAATTGAAAATCGGATAAATATTGGCTTAGAAGGAATGTAGAAAAGATTGCTCTCATTTATATTAGTTTTAAACTCATTTATATTCGCTATAATCTAATTTTTATATGGAAAATTAATTTACTTGACCTTTTCTCATTAACAGTTGACGTATTTTCTTTTACAATTTGAATTGGTTCAGTTTCTTCTGTTCTTTTGGCATCTAGCTCTCTATTTGCAACAATTTTATGTTGTAGTTGCTCCTAGTTCTGCTGTAATATCATTTAAGTTTAGATCAGTGCAAAGTTTCATTGATTCCAAGAGTGATGGGCGGAAATGTTGTATAGAACTCTTTATTACGTCGTCCTTACCAGTATTTCAAATGGCTTTATAAAATATTCAAAGAATTTCATTCAGGATTTCATTGAAGGCAGTTGTTGTGCTAATATTAGAATTAAATTCTTTATAATGAAAGATGTATTGGAATCGATAATGAACTGTGTAGCTTTTGTTAGCCATTTCATCAAAGACTTGGCAAGGAATATTTCGTAATGCTGTCAACGTCATTGCATCGAATGTCAAGCGAGTACATGCCTCCATTTGATGGCGTAATTACTTGAAATTATTCTGGAATTGTTCCTTTGAATAAATTATTTAATTAATAGCTGAAAATTAGATGGGCTTGCGAGTGATTTTTCCAGGAGCCTTGTATTGTCATGTTATCTATGGCCTCCGCAAACCACTCCAGTACACAATTCTACGGGTCATCATATTTTTAAGAAGTCCAATGTGGAATATTTCGTTGCTGAACTCCAATTCATAATGCGATGGAAGTAGTAGGTTCTTATATATAGTATATCGTATAGTATTCCTGATAAATATAAATATTCGTGCTAATAAATAAATCACAACACGCATCTTAAAAGAATAATAATACAATAATTTTCGCAAACTATTCAATTTAAAATAAAACTATTGTTTCAATATGAAAAATCTATTATTTCTTGTACTACAAATAAAACCAAAAGATGTTCTATTAGCCAGTTAATGGCAGATTTTTTCCGAGTGTGCCTCAAACTACTTCAAATTCAAACCTAGTGCAGGGATATACAGAAATTATAGAATCTGATATTGAGTGAGATAGAAAGGAAAGATAGAAGACAGAAGATAGAAATGAAAGTTAAAGTAAAAAAGAAGGAGAAAACTTTCAGACATGAAAGAGACGATAAATTTATAAAATATAAAAAGAATTGTGTTAAATAAACGGAATGAAAAGAAAAACGCAATGAAAAGAAAAACGCAATGAAAAGAAAAACGCAATGAAAAGAAAAACTTATAAAAAGTTACAATCGAATAGGAAAGAATAAGGAGCGAATGACATAGATAAATAGCAATGGAAAACCTACAAAAGACTAAAACAGGAGAGAGGAAAAAGCACTAAAGCGATAGGAAGAAGGGGACAATAATTAATGCAGACAAGAGACAGAAAGAAGAGGATTTTTTCATCCTTTAGGATTACAAGACAGAATTACAATAATGAAACGTTAAATTAAAAGGAGCATAAAATAAAAAGCGAAATAAAATTGGAAATAAAACCAAATGATCTGCACAGAAAAGGATGCAAAGAAAAGCTAAAACCAATTGCATTAATTGCCTCGATATCAAGAGCATCGACAAGTGAGTCTAAAAGACCACAAAAAAAGGGGAAAAAGGAAAAAAGAAACTATAATTTGTAAAATTAAATAAAATAGCATCAACAACAGAGAATATTGAAAACTATTTCTTTCTTTGGCAGCAGTTGAGTTGGAGCAGAGCAGAAAACGATAATAATAATAATAAACATAAAGCTTAAGAGTAAATTTTGCTTCTCGAATAAAAAGCAGCACTAAAAATGCAAATAAAATTCAAGTAGAGAGAAGACTGTTGCATGGATGATGCTACGCAAACAGGGTGCACTCAAAGCATAATAATTTGAATAATTCCAGAAGGAAAACGACTAGAAAATCCTTGAAAGAGCGCAATGAAAGTTTATCTTAACTGCGAATGATTGCTAAATGCATCAGCATCCAAATCGGTGGCAGCTCGCTGCAAATTGGAGCAGACGCTCAACGACGCAGCAACGGACGTCAAACACAGAATCGCCACATGCTTTTATCGCCGATTTAAAGTTATGACGACGCGTTTTAGTAGCTCATAAAGATGCCGATGATAGCGCTGCAAATGATGCGGGGCGATGATGACGATGGCCATGGCGATTATTGGCATTCGGATAACGACGTCGATGTACGTCGCCGAAGGCCAACGCAGTGACAATCGGCGTCTGGGTGACTCCGCATGACCGCAGCACCAGCAAACGACCAACGGCCGCATCCAGTCGGGCTCAAAGCAGGTTGCTCGGCGGTTGGTCGTCGGTGTGCTGCTGCGGACCGGCACACAGAGGTCGGTGGGGGTCACTTCAAAGGGCGCGGAGCTGCACACACTGCGATGAATCTGTTATCTGCGCACATTTACACAGGTTCGTGTCCATAGCTGCCATGCAAGTCAGGATTTCCTTTGAAGTTGACTCTCTGTGTGATCCCGTTAGCCTTGGGTAAACGTTGCTTTATGCTTTTGACAGTCCAATTCGGAGACAGTCCAGGGTCTGTGTCGTTGCTTGGTCGATTTTGGGGCTTCATTGCGGACGCAAAACGCATTGCCTCTCGTCTGAATATAGACAACAATGAAATGAAGCATCACCACAACAGAACGACAATGGAAATGCCTCTACGAAACGTTTTTTATACACACTTCCTTCACAGCAATGGATTCGAGTCTGCAAATCTTCGCAGCTCAACACGAGACGAATTTAAAAATTTGTACCTCCGAAGGATTTGAAGCTCTCGACGAGGCCAATAACGAATAAACAATTGTTTGTTTTGGCTCCGTTCGCTTGAGCTGCTGCTTTATTGTCTGCAAACCGCAAATAGTCCGGACAGACGGCTGCGGGAGGGACGACGGGAGGTACAACAAGCTGAGACTTCGTTCGAGGGTCGTCTGTCATCAGAGGCGCATCAATAAATGCGGCTGCTCGACTCCGCACGGCGTCTCGAATTATTTGCGGTTGTTGATTTGTTGTGTGGAGACTTGCGTATGTTTAACGTCGACTTCATGACTTCTACTGTTGCTGCTGTTACAATTGTTGCTGCCTCTGAAGCTACGAAGCTTAGAATCCATCGCACTGACATCGAAACCGAGGAAAGCCACAGCTGAGAGTGAGTCTTGTTTCTCCGGAATGTGAATGTCCAGGAAATAGTTGAATATCTTAAATTAGAATTTGACAAACGCTCAGAAACTTCAGGCTGTAGTTTGAATGCCGTGTGTCGAGTGCAAACACGAAATTCGGATGTCACAATCCGCAAATGACATTTCTTAGACGATGAAGAATGAGTTTTCAGTAGCATTTCCAATTAAATACAAGTTTCCGATTTCACAAAGGGACATTCATCATTGGACATGTGTTTGCAGCTGACGGACGTGAGTGAATGACTCCGGAATAGTTGAAAGTATTCCTTTTGCACTCCAAGCGAAAGTTTGACTCTAGTCGAACTGCCACCCACTGAAAATTCTAGTAATAAATTCCGACGACATCTTATCGCATCTGCGCCATCTTAATGCTGGCTTAAAGAGGGGAAAATCGAATCGCGACAGCTTTAACCATGTCCGAAACTGTGTCAATATTGTGTGCAACATTTCGCTGCAGTTTATTTATCGCCGCAGATAGAAATCTTGTCATTCCGGCGAAAAGCCAGCCGAAAGCCGAGCAGAGCAGCGTCCAGCTTGAGACGAGGCTTTTCGAAAGGTAACGTGAGCTGCACCGAATGCATCACGTGACACGCCGTTTGGGCCGCGCTCGGTGCATGTTTCGTGCAAGCATGAAGCAAGTCATGACGTGCAGAACGGAGCAGAAATTCAGCAGGTTTCGGGAGGACCAAGAAAAAACGCAAATGACCCGATTATTTAAAGCTCGTCATTTTTTTATATTTACACAGTTTAAAGACGCTTGAATAACGATTATTAAGTCGAGCAGCTGATCAAGCACCGACTGCACGATATCAGAACCAAATATGAAGGACCAACAAGAAAGGCTTTTAAACGTGGCTGAAAAACGAAAGAAAAAAGGAATTGAAAATAATGGAACTAATTTTTTTTCATTGGCGGAAATCCCTCGCGGTTTACTTTGGCCGCCTTCCAGCAAAAAACCCGTTACAATATTACAGCAGAAACGGCGAAAAGTTGACGTCGCAAATACGTTTCCGTATCCGGAGAAACAAAGGAGCCGACTGCAGCAACAACGAAGCGCCATAAGCCGCAAATCCGCCCATAAATCGCTTATTTCCATGCATTTAAAAAAGCCGCGCCGCGTCATTCATCCGCCAGAATATCGAACAAACAGGGTGCTGTGTGGAATGCGACGTCATTTGTAACTGTACGCGGCCGTTGACGGTTTCAGCGCCGCTCACACGGCATCAACCGAACGACGACGGCAATAAAAGCATCGCTGCATGCGTCGTGTAGGTGTTGAGTCCTCACCCATCGCCACCCACAGCAATTGAGTTGCTGTCCTTTTGTCACCTGTCCATGCAACAGCAGAAGCAACAATCTGCTGTAGTGATGAGTGTGCGGCATGAAGTCGTCGTCCACTCGAACAATAGTAATGAAAGAATGCAATTTTAATGAAGAGCTGCCTCGATGATGGCATAGTTCCCCGAAATACAGGGTCCTGTGAAAAGTTAGGAGCTTAAAAACACAAAAAGAAAATGGAAGAAATCCAATTTTAGCTCTAAAATTGCGATTTACTTGGAAATTGAGCGCCTAAAATTGTCAATACATGGACCAAAGAGGGGATTATTGATGGAATACAGAGACACAGAGACCCTTGACGTTATTGTGAACACTCCGAAAGTGAGCTGTGAGATTTAATCCACTTCTGCTGCTGTGTAAATGACTCCGCGAGAGCTTTAAACCAATTCGTTGTTAATAAAGCGCCGCATTTCAGTGAATAAAAGTGCGACACGTTGTGGCACAGTCAATAAAGGATAACGCCAGAGCATTAATGACGCCGCATGCAGCTCGAATGGCGGCGCTGCACGTGCTCGGAGCAACCGCACACGAAAGGCGACGGCAAATTAGCCTGATCAGGAGAAGCGTCCTCGAAAGAAGAGGTTCGTTCGAGTGGATTGCGTATGAAGGTCACGTAGTCGGGCGCGTTGTTGGTCCAGCACGACGACGCATGGCTGCGTGCTTAATGCAATTAAGGACGACAAGCACGAAAATCGCACGAATTTGTCGTCGGGCAAATTAAGAAGAACGCGCGGAAAAAGCAGAGCACAGCAGCGAATTTCAATTAACATTCAAGTGCCGAATGGAGAGACCAGGACAGCGATAAGGACAAGACTGGAGCCTAACTGGATTCAGTGTCCTGTTGCTAGGATTTCCCTCGACGCTTCCTTCGTCCTCTTCGCAGCGCAATTTTTGTGGTTTACCGAAAATGTTCCTTCTTCTCATTCTCCTTAAGCTTCTTCTCCTTCTTAATCCTTGCACACTCGTCCTTCTTTTACTGGTTTTCGTCCTTTTTTGCTCGCTTGTGAGACAATTAAAAAACCTCGCCGCTAAGCTTAAACATAATCGCCTCAAATTCGTTTAATCCTTTGAATTATTAAGGAAAATCCGAGGCAGCAGCATCGCATCCTGCTAAGTTTTTGCTCTATCCTCTCTTTGCCGAGTCCTCGTAGCTGAAAAGAAGCGCTTCGTCGCCGAAAACTCAGCCAACTCGAAACTCGACGAGCGTTTGAACTGTGGAGCGAAGTTATGACTGCCTCTGGGCCGGGCCACCACTAATTTGTTCTTAATAAATCTTTAATAGCGAGCCAGACGCGCGGACGGACGGCCGACACTCGACACTCGATCTTTAATGGTGCTGTTGACTTCTTGGCAGCCGGAGCCGCTGAACCGAGACTCCTTTCGGTGCACAAGAAGCACTTGAAGGAAGCAAAGCATCGTTTCCTGCCGCCCACGCCTTCATCGCTGTTGCTCCTTCGTCGTGGCAGCCATTTTGTTGCTGCGACTTCGCTCGGGTTGCGGCGGATGTGGCTTCGAATTCGAATGTTTGGCTTCGTTCGAGTGTGAAAGCTGTGGGGCTTAATATGCATTCGGTGCAGCCGTCGTTGTTGTTGTTGTTGGTGTGGTAACGGCTGCTGTTCACACTTTTGGCAACCTCTTTTTGCATGCAGCTTCAGGTCATTCGATGTGTTTACGGAGCTCGCTGTTTGTGTGTGTGTGTTCCGTTGTTTGTGTGGTCTTTTGGCAACAGTTTGCAGTCGAATTCGGCTCCTCGAGTGCATTAACTTCAAGGAGAAGACGAAATTGGCTCTTAAGTTGACTTCGGTCGACTCCTGTTGCCAGGATACACTCAGGATTTCATTATCATCAACTCCTCGGCGGTTTTTTTAATGAAATTGCTCAATTTTTCCCTCTTCCACGAGCGACGCTTTATAAAACTCGCATAAAAACGTTTCTTCCTTAAATAAATTCAATTATCCACGGGCTATTTTCAATTTAGTGGGTATCTGGGACGTCCTTCCGGAAACACCCTGTAAATCATCGCATAAATTGAGCTCCGTTGCCGCGGCTGCCAAAACTTTAATCCTTGTCGAACCGCCCGCTGCGCCATTAAACAGCGAAACACAGAACGAGAGAAGAGCGTCAAGCGGCGTGCAACACGTGTATTTGAACAATATTTGCATTCAACACCACTACACAGCCAACAGCACACACACACAGAAAAGCAAGAACAAATTGAGTCTTTATGCGAGCGAAGGCAGTGGCTGGCTTTTGTTAATATTTTAATAATTCGGGGCAATAAATTTAACAGTGAATAAAACACGGAGCGAGTTGCTAGACGCCGGTCGCAGTGACAGAGACGCGGAGGCGGGAGTGGGAGCAACTCCGCATGCGGTTGGCTAAACGCGCTCCAACAAAGAAACTTCCGACACGAGAAGCACGTTCAACAAATACTCAGCTTGATAAACACTCAATTTTAATAAATTTCAAACAAAAACATAGAAAATTCTTTTATATTCTGCCATCCGGAAGTTTCCATTGCATACTTACAGGCAGCACTTCGTCCGCTGCACACGCTGCGTTCGACGCTCTGCCGCAAAAAGCTTTATTGTTGTCGGATTTCCGTTTTAGATAAAAGTCGCCACGCACACATCCGCTCGCAGTTGGCGGCGACTCGACTGCGATTAGTCCTGGCGGCTGATGAGGAAGGACGCGACCAGATGTCGCAAGGGCAGCCGTGGACCATTCGTCGCTGTTCACCAACGTCAAAGGGTTAAATTTAGCTTTGTGCATATTAAATGTTAATACAAAATGTGGCCATTTTGGAGTTACACTCGGCAGCCGCAGATTGAAACTGCTTTTAAAGGATTAAATGAATTTTATGTTGGGAATTCGACATATCAAAGATTCGGTTGAGCTTCGAGTGTTCTCCTCTTCTACGCCTTTGAATTGGGAGTAAAAATATTGGCAATTGATAGCATGTGGTGTCTGTTTTTATCTCTGCATGACTCTGAAAATTAATCATTCGTCTCCTTGGCTGCCATTCGGAGGTAATCTCTGCTCAAATTTGTTCATTCAAAGTGTTTCTTGAAGTGGATTACAGTTTGTGGCTCCTGAAATTGCAGCAACTTAAAGCAGACATTTCTGAGGAGGATCACAATGGGCCTAAGTGCATCCCTCATCTTTTCAGGACATCCCAATCAACTTAACATCATTTAACCTAACCTAAAGCAGACATTCGAGTCAACTGAAGGCTTCTACGTGCTTAAATTGGTTCTTAAACACAAACTGCATCCATTTACCTTTTAAATAAAGTCGATATCATGTCGATAATCTGAAAATTTATGTGTTTTATTGCATTTAAAAGCTTCCTTTAACCACTTCGCTTCTTGAACGTGTCTCATGCTTTTATGTAGCTTCTTTAAAGCAGATTAAAGAGCGATTATTTTTAACTGTTTCCATAAATAATCTTAAAGATTCACTCTGCCGGAGGAGGAGGACAAAAGAAGGCCGCGTTCATAGCGAGGGAAATGCAACTTTTTATGGCGAAATTAATAGCGCAAATGCTTCATTTCCAGCTTCGTTTGTACGAAAGTGAAAGTGCTTCGGCTTGACCTTCAGAGCTGACTGCTTCCGTGATTTACAGCCGCAATCAGTGATATCTTTAATCGCCGATTTAAAAGTTTGTCCGCTTTGACGAGTGATAAACTGAAGCTGTGCCTTTTTACTGTCCACTTATCTGATGAAGTCGACTTTGTTCAGGTTGTGTTGCTGCTCCGTTGCCGGTGCGACGGTGTTTCGTTGCTGTGGCTGTGGCTGCTGTGATGCTGTATAAATATTAACAAGTACCCGGCAAGCGTTGCTCATCAGTCACCATCAAGCGACACGCGTTCATTCATTCCGTCGCTCCTGTTGTCGGTTGCTCAGGCATTCGGCTGAATTATTGTTCGCCATTATTTCGCAGTCGCTATCTTTTAGAAATAATCTGAAGGCAGGAGAAAAGCTGGATAAGTTTTGGAGCCAGAAAAAAGGTCGCTTAATGAGTCTTCGGCCAGGATTTAATTACGCGAAACACGTTAATTCTTTTCCTTGCTTTATCCTTCCTTCTCTGTCTTTCTGCTTGTCCCTGTAGATTTTTGAATTCTCTTTTAGGACGACTTTTAATTATGTTGCTTTCGACGAGGACTTCGTTTGTTTATCAGAGACACGGAGACAGGGCGAAAGCGAGATTAAGTGAAAAGAATACGTTGAGTCCTTCATCAATTACTTCTCCAACCTTCGCAGGACTCTACAAATCGCATGATTTTCTTAAACTCCTTTAAGCGCTCTAAAATCGGTCAATTTACTCCGAATTCGACTGCAATTAATCACAAAGTGTTTTCAATCTCAGTCCGAGACGCAGAATGTGAAGCAGCAGCAGCTGAAGTTGATGGCTCGCTTCATTGCATTCGACTTTCTATTCAACTCGCCTCCTTTTCAACCGTGCAGCAGCAGCCTTTCAAAGCAGTTTCCTCGTCCTTCGGCAGAGTGTCGACCAACACCTCGAACAAAAGAAATTTGCACCAGCTTCGCCAAAAAATCGCCAGCGTGTTTTGAATGGGGAAAAAGGAGCTGCCACAGGAGCCGAAGACATCCCGGAAGCCAGCGTTTTAAGTGCTCTTCAAAGTTCCTCGGCTACACTTTTGCTCAACACTTTTTTTCGCAGTTTTCTTTTAGTAAATTACTATTTGCTGGAGCTGCTGGCGTTGAAGGAAGCGCAGTTTTTTCATTTCCTCGGTTTAAGTATTTATTTGTTTGTTCGGTAGCATCTCAAACGATGAAACTCTCAGATTTGCTTTTTTATGGCTCCTTTTCCTTCGTTCGGCTCCGAAAACTTGAGCGAAAACTTTTCATTCGTAGCACTTAATTTTCTTTTGTGTTCAAACTTCTCTTTCGTCGTGTTCGAAGACTGCTTTCAATACCTAAGGAGTTTCTGCTAATTTTCAATTCATCTCCTCGGACAGCAGCCGAACTTTCAACTACTTAAAGACACCTACGAAATTCAATCGTCTGCAAGTCGTAATTCGATTTACATCCCGAGTTACGGAGTTTTCAACCTTGATTCAATTGCTTTCTTCTCGGAGCTCCTTTTAAATCCGTCCAATTCAAAGATGTTTAGAATTACAAGGATAACATTTAAATACATATTAAATCTGTACAGGGAGCTGAAAGACGTTCATGAAAAGTGATGTTCCTTTTAAAAGGAAGTTTGTTATGGTTTGTTTCCTTAATTTCTTCAAGAAAGCCATAAGAATTATTCCTCTGAGAACTCTTAAAGAACTCTGCTTGAGTAATCATGCACAGAGCAAAAAGCACCACATAAAATAGAAGAAAAACAATCACATTTCTCTACGGTGTCATCCAAGAAGAAAGCCAAATCAAAATCATAAAGAAAATGTATTTAAAATGGGAACATTTATTAAAAGAAGTAAATAATATTTTTTTAATTAATAAATAATACGATCAGATTCATTATTTTCATGATTTCTTAAAGGAATAAAGCTGAGTTTCTCATTAAAATCACAAATTAATAAGAATAACTGTTTTTTTAAAACAATCAGATTTTCTTTACAGATTTCTATAAACATTTCTTCAAGGAAAACTCATATTGTCCTTAGGTTTTCCTCAGATTTCAGAGGTAAACCAAGGATCAATAGGGAAGTGCCACTTCTTTTACATCTTATATTTTTCTGTGGACGTTTTCTCTTCTTTAATATTATTATAAAAATTATAAACAAGTGAGGATAGCTGTATAGCCCATCTAGGGTGAATATTACACCATCAGGGCGACTGTATTATGTATAATTTTCCGTTTTCTCTATTTTATGGTCAATATTCGGATTCCATTTCGTTTCGGATTTATTGTTTTGCTCATTTATTTCGTAGGAATCCTTAAGGATTCCAGGATGTGACTTATGAGTCTTATTTCTCAAGCGGCGATACCAACTCGAATTAAAATGATAAATGATCGTCTGTCGTCTTCTCGGCATGGAATCTCGGCCATTGAATTGAGCATAGGAAAGATGGAGTGTGTTGAAGGTGGATGAAAGTCTGTCACTTGAAGGCTGATGGTGGGTTTCTTTTTGAGGTCACCGCACCCTATGAGCGCCTGATATAAAGGACAACCTGTGTATATAACATTTGCGCAGAAGTTGGAAACAGTTGCACCTTCATTAAGGAAGCAGCTCTAAAAAACGGTTTTAATGATAAAAATAATTTGATATTCAGTTTATTTCGGGTGCTTTTTTAAATTCGATGCAGAGTTAAACTATTGAATGACGAGGAAAATGGGGAAAAAAATGAATGAGGGAAAGTTTATACTGCGTGAATGCGGTTTTTTGTATCGTGGATGAGTGATTGTCGCCGAAAAAAACCAAGATTGAAGAAAGATATCCAGATTTATAATGGATGATTGAAATAGAGATGAATAATGGTGATATCTAAGATAGATTCAAAGTTAGAAAAGCATTAAGAAAGGTCCACATCAGTTACAGGGTCAATATTTGTGCAAAATAAAGTAGCAAGCTGGAATTTAATCAGTAAAGCGACTAGAAACTTAAAAATTCAAGGAATTCACAGACAAGGAAAGAAAAAAAAAAACTAAAATTTAAAGGAATTCAATGGTCCATGTTACAATAGAGAGTTTATAGTGGATTTTAAGAGAAGATTTGCATGAACAGGGAGACTTTTAAGCATTATCTGCTGTATATTCGTGGTTCTCTTCTTCATCGCTCATATTTGCATCAACGAGTAAATCTTCAGAGTTCAGCATGAAATGTATTTTAAATGTATAATAAATCAAACACTACGACTGAGTGAATACGTCTTCGCCTTCGCCAAAGAGCAACAACCAACCTAAATGATTACAATGAAAGCAGCAACAGCCGATGAAAGCATTCTGAACTGCAGAAGCCTGAAGTTCGCAAACAACCTGATGCCGCATATCCTTAACAAATTTAAATTTCATTAAAAAATCTCGGCTCACGTGGGCCTTTCAACTCCCTTCGCACGTCTCTTTCTGCCCCAGAACTACAGATAGTTAAATGAACGTCGTCACGACTGAACACACTCGCGGCCACACGAACACCAACGCATTCGTGGCACTGCTGCTCGCTGTAGCATCGCTGTGAATGCGGAAAAAAGCTTTGAATGAGAGCGACTCCCGCAAAGCGACATGAAACTCAGTCGCAGTGCTTTGCTTTTTTTCCTTTTTCCGTCTACCGTCGCTTTTATGCTCTGGAGAGCGAACAAATAAACTAGCAACAATTACGAAATACAACGAAATGCGACAGAAACGCCGCAGCAGCTCGCGCCGAGTGTCGTCATTGAATTGCGTCGTTTTTCTGTTTGTATGTTGATTTTTCTTCGTGTGCACAATACTTCGACGATTTCAGCACCTTTTTTTACCCTCTGCTGCACGTCGTGCCGAGTGTGAAAATGTGCGGCGGCGGAAGTTGGGTTTAAAACGGAAGTAATGAATTGAAAACATGGGAGCACAGCGAAGGCAGGCAGCGAGTTCATTCCGGCTGAGATTTCTGCTCTGTATTATAAAGTCAATTATTCAAAAATGTGAAATGCAATCCTGCGAATGTGGGATGTATTTTCGCTCGCGTGGTTACACAATCGAAACTTTGAAGTGAATCGACGCTTGAATGGGTTTTTATGGAAATTTCCGGCAAAGAAGTACTGAAATTTACAATATTCCAAGTTAATTGATCCTGCTGAGTAGATTTCCTTGAGGAATAAAAAGTTTACAGCTCGGATTCGGAGTTCAATGAGTGCGGAAAACTTGAGTGAACATTTCCTTAATAATTGTGAATCATGTTTTCCCAGCTGTATTTAAATATTTTTCCTCAACGATTCAAGTGGAATTTTATCGTGAACTTGAGCGACGAAATGAAAATTCTGCTGATGAATATTGAAATGTTTATCTTTCAATAAGAGATCAAATCGAAATGGAAATAGTTTTTTCCTTTTCTTGCCTGATGAATTCTCTTTATTGAACATTCGTGTCTGCTTCGTTTCTCCTTCCTCTCACTCGTCCGCGCTCGTGGCTGGCGTTCGTGCGCAACAGATTCTCATTGCTTTGAATTGAAATGAATTCGTTGACTTCTTCGCTCTTCGAAAAGGTGTACGTCGAATGAAGCGGCTGCCATCTTCAGTTATTCATGAAACGCCACCGCAACAAAAGCAAAAAGAACGCATGAGCAGCGGAGACACACGAAATTAAACAGCATCGGGTCTGGCGAAAGCTGCAATGGACGAGGACGATCACGTAGCGAGCTGCGAGTCGCAAAGAAGAGACGCGAATGGACACAAAATAATAATACGCAATGATAATAAAAGCGTCAGAAAGGAGGGGAAGTGAAAAGGGAATTTTTAAGGTGACTCTCATATTAATTGAAGTTTTCAATTGCCGTATATTTTAATACCGTCAGCTGTACATGGAGAAAATATTCTCTTGTATAGTACTAAATAAGGCAGTAATAAATTTCTAATAAGAAATGAGTTTATATGAAAGAAATCAGTATATAAATAAGTATCTCCTAAGCTACACCTCATTAAATTACGAAATCCAATCATCTTATTAGATTCCAATCAGATCTGTCCAATCAGATTTCAATCAGATCTGTCCAATCGGATTCCAATCAGACTGTTAAATTAGGAGAAATCAGATTTTTTCTGCTCGAATTAATATCAAATTGTGCACAATGTTTTTTTGTGTGATTTTTAATTTATTTAGTTATTTATAATTTATTAATTTCAAGTTTTTTAACTAAGATCTTTCAGTGCATCGCCTCTAAGCACCGTTTTCTGAAATCCTCTCACACAAATTTGTCTACACTATTTTGTTACTACTTCCGCTTCTCCTCTTCACCCATTATTTGCTCCGTCGACCAACACAACACAAACACGCATTCGTGCAGCATCCACGTAGCGTGCCAACAACTTAACATATCCTGCACATATCCGGTGCGAAAGGATAAGCTCCAGCACTAAATGCACTGGTTACTTTCTGCATGCACACTTGAGTGCTGCTGCCGGGTGTCCGTGTGTCTGTGTGTCTGTGCTCCTTGCGTCCGACGTCGCATGACTCCAGCAGCGGCTACTTAGAAGTGGCCGCAGCTTTGGACTTCCTTCGAGTGGAGTTCAGGACATTCAAAGCCTTCTCCTGGAGTGGCAAAGTGCTTGTGGTTTAACAACAACAACAACAACGACGCCCAGAGTTGCATTTTGCGTTATTTGAGTAGAGAACCTTTTCGAGTTGATTGGGTGTAAAAATAAATGTTTTTTCGTGTTGGCAGAAAGAAAATTTACAGTATCAAATTATGACTGTTGCTGCCTTTGTTTCTCATGTGTCTTTTGTGCATTTTTCTTCTTCTTTTTATTGTTTAAAGTGTCCACGTGAAGTTAATCAATCGAATGGAATCGGCTGCTTGGTGATAATTGTTGATAAATTGCTAGAGAATCTCTTTTTTAGGCATTCAGTCTGCCTCGTTTTATCTGTGGTTACTAAACTTTTCAAAACCTGACCTCATTTAATTAATTTTAATCCTCTTTTTTCTTTTTAATTAGCTTTAAAACCTTAAACAAGTCACCTTCGTGGGGAAAATAATTAAATAAGTGATGCTTCAGCTCTTCAACACTTTTAAAAATGATAATTTATTCGTTTACGTTTAACTTTTCTTATCACGGCTTCGCATGAATGCAAACGAAGCTTCTTGAAGCGCTTTTAGACTGAAATATTAGACATGTTCTAAATATGTTTAGGTTCAGCTGCTAACTACATGCAAATTCATACGCCGCACGGGAGAAGAATAAAATATGCACACACTCATGCACTCTAAAGCAAATGTCGAGCGCTCATCTTCATACCTGGCAAATGTTGTCAATGAGAAGGAGCAGAGAGGAGAGGCCTTTGCCGTTGCCTTCTTCAAAAAGCCTCTCAAGAGCGCCACGTTGAGAGCGTCTGCTTCTCCATCTTCGCTAGACGCCAGCAATGCCAAGGAAGACGCGAGGGAGACAGCACTACGTGTGAATATGTTCTGCTATAAGTAAATGTTAATGTGATAATAAATTAAGGAGAATAATAAGAACTTTTTTGTGGAAACTATTTAAAGGCCAACGTCTTCTCCGCCAACTCCTTCGCCATTAGCTTTTCCCTCGGTGTTTTGCTGAATTCTGTGGCTGCAGTTTTGGTGCCGCAATGTAACACGAGGAGCTCCCAACACTTTTGGGCTTTTGGGAATTTTATGGCATTTCTTGTAAACGTCTTTGGCAGTCGTCGAGTTGAACGTGTGAGCGGCGGACGAACTCACAGACGGACAAACAAATGAATGTGCGGTTGAAAGTGTGCACGAACATGAAATGTAGCCTGCTTTTAGGAGCTGCCATTCGCACCGGGTAATTTATTTAGATTGCAATTAAGTAACAACGTCGCAAAGGATTACAAACGACGTCCTTTTAGCAGTGGGTGGTCCACAATCTTCAGATAGAGGAAACTCTGATTTCAGAACTCACACACGAACAGATTTTGATGTTTTACCCAACCGCAAGTGGCTAACATGAATCTGATATTGAATTTATGATAATATAATTTAAAATATACACCAAATCCCAATATTGCAAAGAATCCATTGAGAAATTTCACTTTCAAAAGACTTTTCTATCTACAGTCGTAAATGTCTAGTAACTTTTTCAAAGTTGTCTCAATTTGATATCACGATAAACGGTGAAGTAACGGCTTTAACATCACCTAAACCGAGCAGCGTCGCAGTTCGTGAAGACCTTCAAATGTCGCCGTCACAGAGGACAAGATGTCACGATGACTTCTCTTGAACTTTCGTCTGGAAAAGACTGTAATGGGTCCCAAATGTCTCAGTTCGCAACTCTTCCAAGAGAAAGTCGCCAGCAAAAAGACGTCACCGTTTAACGAAATTATTACTAGCCGACGGAAGGCGAAGAAAGAACAAAGAAAACATTTCGAAAAGGTGGCTGAGATGTCATGAATTCGCCGGACAGAACCAACAACGGACTGGGCGACAACTCAGAGAAAGAGGGAAAACTATTTGTGAACCTGTGGAGTCAAAAGTTGCACGTGGAAATTAAGAAAGCAACGGAAAATGGACAAAGTCAGGGACGGCGGGGCGTGGAAGAAAGTAACAAAAATTGCAGGTTTTATAGACATGTTCAGGAGTGCGAACTTGGCACTGAACGGAGGACGTCGTTTGCCACAGGTTTCGAGCCAAGAAGATGAGAAAACCGACGGCAAGAGAGAGCAGCAGAGGCAGCGAGATGTGCAAAAGCAGGCAAACAGACAGACGACGGAAGAAGCTGGCAGATAAAAGAACGGAACCATTTTGCTCCTTGCTTCCTGTCTAATATGAGTATGAATGTCTTCATGCTGCAACTTGGACAGCTTCCAAGATGCTGCACCGATGCTAGTTTTAAAATTGCCTCAGTTTGGCTGCACGAAGGAGTAGAAAACTAATCCGGAGAAGAAGTCCAGAGGAAGGCAGAGGAAGCTGAGGAACAACAGCTGCTGAACTTTAACTGTGGGTTGAGCGAAGTTCATCATCGGAGTAGACGCCGAAGAGGTAAAAATGTCGTATAAAATCTTTCTATAAACTGTTTTCGAAGCACCACAAAGTGCAAGAATTGATACTTAGGAATGCAGCATTAAAATCTCTTCGCTTGACTGTAAATAAATCGAAATTCCTCAGAAACTGGGAACAGTGAATGTCGCTCATGTTTCTTAAAGCGACTGAAGTTCTTTCGATTGCGTGTTTCCATTTATTAACACTCGTTGTATAAATATTACACAAGTTTATTATTTCTTCCGAAATACTGTGTGCCTTCCTCTGCTACTTCAGCGATTCATCGTGTATTTACTTGGATGCTAATCCGAAGCTGGCCCCATTCATCACTCATCGCAGCAACGCTTCTTTTGTGATAAATCACGTTACACCTCGGCTCCATTAGACGGCAATAAGCAGCCCGGTACCGCGTTCAGTGAACAACTATCACACTACTAACCACCAGCCTCCAGGAACCGCGTATCATTGACCCTAGACGGCGGCGACGGCCGCTTCATTCATTAACAGCATCCAACGCATTGTTCGGACGCATGACGACGACGTACAACGCGTTTATGTCTCACAACAGACATAAAACAAATTTGAGCTGCATTGGTGAGGAAAAACTAATACCAACATCGCTACAACACCGGATAAAGTGATCCGTCATGACGGCTCATTTCGGAGCAGTCGTCGTCGCGGTGGAGCCTAATTTATGCGTCGCCACGGTTGCAGTCTCGGCTCCGGGCTTCCTCCAGCACTTTCATGCTTCTCTGCCTCATCCAGAGGTTCTGAGAAGTCGCGATGAATTGTTACCGCGCAACAAGCCGAGGCCGACTGCGCTAATTGGGTGTGAGCAACTTAACGGGCGCGTAATTTACAGCAAACAGGACCAGCAACATCCAAGTGCGTTCATGAGTTGCTGCCTTTATTATGTTTATTACCTGGCTGCCTAATTTACTCCTGACTTCCTTGGAACGTTCTCGTTCCCAATTACGGAGTTTATGTGCTGAGGAAATAAATCAATATATCGAACGATGTCCCAGAAGAAAGGGAAAATCCCAATTGCTTACGGATGTAATATTTCAATATTATCAGCTTTTTTAATGAACCGTTTTGTTGCGCAGTTCATTAAAAACAGAGTAATGCTGCCAAATTTATTACATCTCATGTCGGGCAATACGATGAACCTTGCAATAAAAGTTGTATTGGAAATTTTCCCTTTCCAAGTGAACAAATATATTAAATTGTATCAAAATTCAACAAAATGTGGTAATTTCACTGTAACGTGTATAGAAACATCTATAAAACATGAGTAATTGTCACTTGGATGAAGGAAACCTCTGCAGATCAGTAAAAAAACCGAGGCATTAAGAATTAGTTACTTCTTGAACTCGGGAATGAATATTACAAAATCCATGTGTCGGCACATCGTACAAGTTGAGTCCTTCTTTTTAATAAGATAAGGAAGATGAAAATTCAATTCAGTAAAAGAATAGGTATAAAGTAACATTCGATTGCTTCCATTGTTACTATTGTTCTATCCAATATATCCAAAATATATTAGAGTAGTCATTTACATCCTACCTTAATAAAATTTAATAATAACAGATGAGAAGAGAACAGAATATCAGCATGTGATTGGAATTGCTGCAGGAAAGTCGTTATCTTATCGGTGCCCAAACGTTATCTTATTGCGTGAAGGATTGGGCTTTTCTCCGTTGACTTTAGCACTTGCTCTGTAGTTGGCCGCGGTAAACAAAGAAACGTCACAGCCGTAAATATGCGTACTTCTTCAACAAACTGCCTAAAATAGAGTCAGTTTAGACAGCAAAGGTCTGCCACGACATAGATATAGCTCTTTGCAGTTTCGGTAGTCCAAAGAGAGGGAGACACATCCATATGGCATCGTAAAGGGTCTAAGCCGGCCTAAGCGCGTCCTTCTTGGGATAGACTATTAAGCCTAATATTAGATTATACTATATCTTTTCATCAAATGCCTAACAATATCAATTATTCCTTTCTTAAGATGATCAAAACACTTCCTTCAGCCTTAAGTTATGTCGAATCACCTTATGGTTATCCATTTTGGACTAACAAAAGGTGAATATAATTAAATTAATTTATTTAAAGTATCAGAATGAATTGACATCAACGTCTACGAGGATTTTTGATGCTTTCGCGTGATGGAGACTCCTCACAAAATTTTGTGATGGGGTTGTAGAAATGAAAACTTTACCTCAATGTAATGTTATAACAGATAACTGCAGTACGTCTTCGCATCGAGGGAGAATATGCCTTCATCGTTACGTATTTTATTTACAAACATTGTTATCTTATATTATATAATTTTCCAGAAAATATAGAAGAGCTTCTAATAGAGAGTAGCCATTGAAGCACTGCGTGTTTTATCTGGGATCTGGAAATCGGGGTCGTTTTAGGAATTTAATACAATGTGCATAGAAGAAACGATACGCGAAAGTCTCGCGTGTATCAGCGATTCTCTCTCACAACATTTTCGAAACTAATTTTCTATTGACTGTCAAACAATAAGCGCCATTACGTCGCAAGAAACCAGAAACCATAATAAAAACAGAGAATAATGAAGACTGCAGAAACAATCACGTGACGCGCTGTGGCTGTAATCTTAGTAAAAGCGGTTATCTTGTCATTTCGAGTTGCCGCGACAAGCAACAAGACTTGTTGGCAGATTTGTTGTTGGTGTTGCTGATTGAGGCTCTGTTTATCGTCCACGTTTCATTTTTTTTTTTTTTGTGATTGGTATATTTTCCATCAACGATTTACTACGTGCTTCAAATACAATAATTTAAGGCGCGTGTGGATGAAGCTGGGCGGATGACGATAAACTTGGATTTGGTGGATGCATGAGAAAAGTTGGGACCAAGTTCGGTCCCGTCGGTGTCATTGGTTTGGTCAAAGGCAGACTGTGAGTCAGAGGTTGCAGACCTAAACAAAGACACGTCAAGGAAGAAGAAGAAGTAAAAAGACTTTCCGATGCGAATCTCTTAGAGAAACGTAATCATTGATTTGTGCTGCTTTATATGCGAAATTATAGACTTTCGACTGATGATTACCGAACCGTCTGAACATCTTAAACCATCTCAAACCGGGTTTGAAGAAGTTTTCCCGAGGTTTGATGTTATTTTAGTGATGATTATTGTGAGAATTGTCCAACGCCCTTAACGATTAAGGATTGTAAAACTTTTCAAGACCGATAGCAAACTGCTAGAAACAAAAACAACGTTTTTTGTTATATAATATTCATTCTTTATCATCTATGCTTTATAGTCTATGCTAGGCAACAATAGTGCTTAGTGTAACTTCACAAATTCATTATCATCGATGATACGGAAAACTGCCTTGCGAAAGGTCTCCAACTCGAAGATGTACTTGCACTCGCCGCAGGATCGCAGGATTTTCTGCACAACTGGTTTGATGTTCTGAATGTCGGCCGTTTCGGACAAGTCCTTGAAGTACGCGAACTGTAATCGGTGGTAGAAGAAACTCTGTTCACAACGAAGGTAATACATTTATGAGCCATAGGCGTACCTGTTCTTGGGCCATCAGATGCGCTTCCCGCTTCCTTAGACCTCGCTCCCAGCGCGCCTCCATCTCGCGCTCCGTGTCCGCCAGCATCACATCGCGACTCGGCAGACTCTTCTGGCCCGAGAAGTATTTCAGAACGAAGCGTACTTGAATGTCGCAGAGTTGCGTTGGGCACACGCGGAAGGGCAGCCCAATCAGCGCCATCGTCGGGTGAGCGATGTTGATGCAGTGCTTGTAGAGCGGCTGGACGTGGTTGTCCTCCACGTGGATGCCGCAGTTGACGCTCAGGAAGGGGAACGTGTACTTGTAGCCGGTGCAGAAGACGACGCAACCGAACTCGGCGATGCTGCCGTCAGTGAATTCGGCCCCGCTGGGTGTGAACCGAAGCACGTCGGGTTTTTGTGTGACGTTCGTCATAAAACTCGTATCAGGGGACTTCTTCAGGTGGTGGCTGAGGAACACCTTGTTGGCCGTCTTGTGTACGTGGAGCGCAATGTCCAGGCCGCTGGATCCACCGCCGATGATGAGAACGTTTTGATCTGAGGATTTGATGAAAATTCTAACGGAAGTTTTCTATATATTTCGTTACCTTTAAAGGCTTCCGCTTTACGGAAGTGATGACTATGAGTCTGCATTCCCTGGAACACCTTGGAGTCGGCTATCTCCGGATAAATGGGCGTGGTGTAGTGACCGTTGCACACCAACACGAAATCAAAGTACTCAGTCTTTACTACGTTGTTTTTCAGATCTTTAACCATTATCTGGCAATTCGAAGGAATACATTAAACAGTTGATAAGATATAACTGTTTCTGCAGGCGGAAAGTACCTCCCAACTGCCGTTACGCGGTCGCACTCGGATCACTTGATGCAACAGGCGGATGTGTGTCCGTAGACGAAAGTGGTTTGCGTAGGACTCTAAGAATTCCAAGACCACAGCAGCGCTGACGAAAGACTCCTCGACATCCGAGGGGTACACGTAGTCCGGGAAGCCCATGACTTCCTTCGGCAGATTTGTACTGAAAGAAAAATGAGGGGAAGAATGGATGAAGGAAGGTTCTGCTTTGTCTTACAGACAGACTCACCGCAGACCCTCGTACAGACTGCTGACCACTTCGTTGCCGTAGTCGTCTTCATGCGTCTGCTCCGTGAAGACCCACGTACCTCCGATGGTTGGAGCCTGCTCGAACACCACCGCCTCCATACCGTGCTCGGCCACATGTTTCGCGGCACACAGACCCGCGGTTCCGGCACCAATAACGCAGACACGCGATTTACCGGACATGTTTTCACTTCTTCGGAAACTTTTATTGAAACAGTACGTGGAGAATTTTTAATTGGGGCAAAGAATTATTAAGAATTCTCTACTTTCGTGCATTCATCGCCACTTATGGATCGCGACTGAGCGAAACGAAAATCGTGTTGATTGTCTCAAATATTGTTATCTAAGTGTTTGTCATGGTTTTCGTTGTGCTGGCGCTGAGTTCCGTCAGCTGAGGCTACAGCTGGTCGCATTTGAGGGAGAATTGTTTGAACTCTCCGTGAATAAATGCACTCAGTGATGACTCATTGCTGTTCCAGGTTTCACTGTTTGCCACTTCTATGAGAGAGAGATGGAAATGTTTATCTGAAGGTAAATGTTTATTTAGGGATAGATCTATTTTGACAGATAGTTAGACATTCGGCATAAGAATCCTCTCTCTCTCAGTCGTTCTCCAACGCCTCTCTTTCTACCTTTTTAAGCAGAGAGCGACAATCAGTGTGATTCTCTCTTCTTTTACGTTCGTTAACTATTCATTTCGTCGTCTGTTTCTTGTCTCCATCGCTTTATTATCGTCTCTTTCAAAATGCAAATATTTCGCACGAGAATTTAAATTAATGCTTGAAAAAAAACTCGTTTTGCTACCCATGAAAACAGATTTTTGACGCAGAATTCTTCTATTAATAAACCTTGATAATGGCTTTAAATCACTACAGATTGAGTAAAATCTAGTTATTTATTTTGTACTAGTTAATAAATCATATAATAAAGCCAAAACCCAACTTCTGATGAATTTTCTTTTTTTTTCACTTATTTTATTTTGTTTCTTACTTGGGTTGCTGTCGTGTTCGATTTCTTGTTCATAGCTTCCGGATTCATTTATATCTTCGTCGTTAATACACTTTGAAGATTCCCCTTCCTAGCGCCCCCTCATCGCCCCCAGCTGCCAGACATTATTAAGCTACACGAAATCTCTTCATTTCCGTTGGCATCATTATTGCGCCGAAGGATGCGACGAACGTCGTCGGCGTTGATCCTTGTTAAAAATACACACACGTCGTCGAGTGAAATAACAACAGCGGACGTTGCAGAGGATGTTATTTTTCACAAAATTTTATTTAATTTCGTTTCACTTCTTTTTTGCACATCTTCGCTTTCAGCGCCTTGGAGCAGCTCCTCACGGTGCATGGCTCTCGATACCGCTCCCTGAGGAGCGAAGGGGCGCAATGCGACAGCGACTTCAGCAACTTCAGCATTTTTACTCGAGTTCTTTTCGACCCGAGTTTGTTTGCTTTTGTTGGTTGGCGAAGTTAGCTGCATGCCACACGAAAGACGCGCGACTATGCGACCAGAAACGTTGTGGCAAAAGCGGCTATTTGTGTGTCGTTCTGTCCCAGCAGCCAAGCAACCAAGTTTCGGTCCTTCCTTCATTTTAGAGAAGGGAGGACAAGTCCCACTCTGTTGTTGCTTTTGTTATTCTATCTCCATAAACACACCTCAACCCATGCGATGTCCTCGGGCACTCGGCTCTCATTACCACAGTCGGGACAGTAACTCAATTCGCCTGGAATTTTCTAGTCTCTACTTAAAAAGCAACACTTTTTTTATTTTTCCTTTAAAGTTATTTTTAAAACTATTAAAAATAAAACCGAAATCATCTATTAAACGTGGTATAAACCGGGTATTCACACGTTAAGTAAAGAATGGGTGTGTTTCGTCACCCCGTCACGTGTTTTGCAATCATTACAAAGTCCCCAATGGGTTAGCCTTAGCTTAGGCTTAAATAAATGATATTTCTTCAAAGTGTAGGGTGTTTCTAGCTTCCATGCGACCGTTCATGCCTCTCTTCTCTCTCCTGTTGTGGTGGGTTAGCAATTTGTTCTCCCCTCTTGCTCCTCTCGGTGTTTCTCTTGCGGTTTGTTCGCTGACTGCTCGGGGTTTCGCGTCGTGGTTGCGTTTGCGATTTTTCTACGGTCTCCATGTAAAGCCATTTCAATTACATTTCTGCTACATCACGTTTCTGACTTGTCCTAATTTAATTACCTCATCTGGGTTGCCACCTATTAAAGGCAAGTTGGGTGAGTACACGACGAATGTAATGCCTCAAAAGAAGAAGGTTTTAATAACATAATTAGTCACTGATGGAGTTATATACACGAAAGGTTGTTGCATGCAAACTCGGGGGACTTTTAGCTGTCATAATATAACCTCTACGATCAGTGGATGTTTAGTGAAGTAATCGTCCCGTCATCACAACGAAACCACTCCATATACCTTCACATTTTCCACATTATCACATTTTTTAGATATCATCGGGACTCATATCACTCCTCAGGTTCTCTTCTCACCTCCTCCTTCTGGCTTCTCCCCATTTTCGCCTCGCATATTTCAAGTATTCTGTCAACTTGCTTATTCACAAACAACGATGCACCTTCTTAAAAGCTCTCAAGCTTTCAAGAAGCCATAAATGTCAAGTTTCCAAAGTTATGAACCATTTGTGATGGCTGCTGTCTGTAAACACGTGACGCATTTCATTTTCTTATATTGTTATGAGTTCGTGCGAAATGGCGCTGTATTTCCACATGCAATTTATTTCACTCGAAGCGTATGAATATTGCATAAACTGCGAGCAGCTACTGGGACCCGCTGACAGCCGCCCGACGCGACGAGACGCTGCTTTCGTCGACTTCATCGCCATCGCAGTCAGCATCGCTTATTTATTTATACTTCGCTTCCATTGAATTTAAAAGAAATTCGCATTGATGCTCACAAGCAGAGCTGCATTTATGGTCAGACATCCAACAGATAGATCGATCGATGGATTGATGGATGGACAAACGGAGGGCGCAGAGCTGAACAGCGGTCACTTCAAGTGGTTTTTTACACTCAGAACAAATCTTCGAGGGAAAGATAGCAACAGAAAGCAAAGCTGAATAATAAATTGCCTCAAAAGAAACTTGCATAAAGTCAAGAATCAATCTCGAAAAGAGCTTTGATTAATCCAACCTCGAAATCATTGAAAGGCTGAGCGAAATTTTATATTTGAGTAGAAAATTCATCGATTGAGGGTTGCTTAAAGTATTCGCAGTGCTATTTTTCGTTTATTCAATATTCGTTTATTCAGTATATTTTAGAAACATTTTTGAGGGAGCTCTTTTCTCAGTTCCTTAAATTCTTAATCTTACTTGGCCTCTTCTGCGGTGAATAAATCTTTAAAAGAAAATAATAATGCCCATTTTAATTACCGATAATTCTGTCATAAAACCTAAACAGAAAAATAATTTGAATTATTCTATATTATGACAATTTCCATTTCTTTGCATGTACTTCAACAAACTGTTTTGAAGATGGCAAGAAGATGAATCCAAAGTAATTCCGATTCAAAGCATATTTGGAGCTGACACAATAAAATTATAAAGAATCTCCATCTTCAACTTTTAGGATTACCTGCTTCAAAATCGTTTTGCATTCAAATAAGAGTCACAAGAATTGAAATTGAAATTCTTTCTGGCTGCAATCGCTTATTTTTTGTGTCTTGAAACAATTGAATTCTTCGCAGAGGAATCTTCTAACCCTTCTACGGTTGAAAGTATTTGAAAATTTCTGCCTCTGCCTTTGGATTCTGTAAATAATTTGAAATGCATTATACCATCGATTGCTTTGGTCACTTTTGGACTCTGCTCAGCCGCACACAGGTTAAGCAACCGCATTCAACTTCGAGCTGTTGTTTTTAAGATTCGTTCAATCGTTTTTCCCACAAGGATCGAACCACTTGCTTAAATAACATTCGCTTCTTTTCCTTCGTCTTCTCCTTCGTCTTTGAGTTGACATTTCGTTCAGCATCTTGATTTCGATGCCGTGATTCTTGCTCGATTCGTTGCACTTGAGCGCTGGCAGTTATTTTAGTTGCTGTTGTTGCCCCCAGCCCCGCAAGAATACCTTGTCTGGAGGCCAGCGTAATCCCAGCCGAGGACCAACTCCTGCTTGGAAACAAATCGTTGTCAGTTCGGTTTCGCTTGAGCTATCAAAAAATAAATGGATGAATTGAAGTTGCTCGTCGCACTCGCATAAATCTTTGTTACTAATCGTGGCTTTGCTCGTAGAACTGATGGATTACAAGCACTTCTTGAGTTAAGATCCTCGTCTGGATCGAATTAGTTTTAGTTTTCGATTTTCGAAAAACATTCTATAGCACTGAAGAAGTCTGTGGAAAGTCTGTTTGCAGTTGTAAATCTACAGAATCTTGTTCAAAAGCTGACCGCGACCTACAACAATGTCTAGGAAACTCTTCGATGGCTTCGGATATCGTTTTCTGTAATCAGGAATAACCAACTACAAGATATACCCATAAAATATGACGTACACATGTGAGAACAGAGGACATACCTTCGAGATTTCTGTAAAAAGCCATTCCTTGTTTGCCAATGTTCCACACTCGTAGTCGGCAATAAATGTACCCGATCCGCGCCGCTCTTGAACACAGCCTCTGATGAGCTCCTCATAAACTGCAAGACAATCGCTGTCGGTCTTCTTCTTCTGCGCCATCCACTTCTCCGATTGCTTTATATGGATCGCATTCCTGCGAAAGCAATAAAAATCGCAAAAAAATGAATTAAGGCCGAACAATGCGACTGCGAATGAAGTTAAACAAAGAGCAAGGCCGAAGGTACCACGGAACCCAGGGAAAGGAACGAGACCGGAACCAAGGATGGACAGCAATAAAATCAGTGAACGGCTGCTGGGCATTTGAATAGAGTCGATGGACGCAGGTAAAAACTCCATAGAAGCCACTGAATGAGCAGACGAATGATGGACGAATCTTTCAACGAAGAGGAGATAAAAATTAAGTGATTGAATGCGGAGACAGGAAGATTCTGCGGAGGAATTGAATTGTAATTACAAGTTCATCACTCGAAAGCAGCGAAATGAGAAGCTTTCATCTGTTTACTAACTTTTTTGGTGCAACCTAGAAGCATCTTTTGTCTGCAGCTGAACGCTTCTGACCATTTCAAGTCGTGCAATAAATTCTTGACTTTGTTGTGCTGAAGAAAGCCAAGCAAAGCAACATGACAAAACGGCAGCAGTGAACTTACATTCCCAAGTTTCCGCAATAAAAATGCGGGTCGCATGTGACAACGATTTGTACCTCGACTCCTTTTATGGAGCCCCGCAAGCGCTGCGCCGCCAATCGTCGAGCTACGCAAGCGGCTGAATCGCAAAGTATCGCCAAGAATCGCCGGGAATCGCAAGCAGCAGGAGCGACCGGAGATGCATCAGATTAAATATCTTTGGGAAACGTCTTTGTTCTGCTGTTGTTGGTCCGCGACAGCGTTTCAGCTGCGTTCGTTTGCCGTTTTATTGCAGCGCGCGTTGAATTGAATACTGAAAGCCACAGTCAACAACAACGCACATCGCCGCAGCCTGTTGCCATTTTTGGTTAAACATTTATTGAGCATGATTTATGCCGCAATTTCGAAAAACATAAAATATTTATTCGAATATAAAAACAAGTGTTGCCAACTAGCAACGTGTTGCAGGCAGCATGTCCTCCCCAAACCGCACACAGAAAGCAGAAATAAGGACTGTGAAGAAAAGAAATTGTCAACGAACGATTTGTGGATGGATGTAAAATTTTATATGCCTCTTGTCGACTTCGCTCCATGGGCCTCTTTTTGGTTCTACGAGCACTTGACCTCGTATCTCCTTTCGTTTCTCTATTGAGTTGTTTATCGTCCTCAGTAGTTCTATGGGTATCTGTGGGTCTAAAATTCTCCTGTACATAGTCTCAATACCAATTTCCCTATTTCAATGCTTTCTGCTGTTTCCATCATCTTGTTTAAATGCAAGTACGTTGTTTCGCATATTTCATATTTCATTTATTTATTTCCTATTCATTATACTCCAAGACTAAGAGTCTTATAAGCTGTATAATACAATTACATGGAATGAAGAATATTACTTATGCATTTCCCAACAATTTCGGTCTATAATTGTATCTCTGGAACTCGTATTTTTTATTTCTAATTTTAGTTTCATCATTGACTTTAACTCTTTTCCCTGCAATTTTGTCCATATTACAATAGATCTCGATGGAGATATTACAATCGCTATCAAGTATTGTAACTTCCTTATCTCTATGAAGGTCTTTAATGTTCCTTATGCTATGAGACTTTTTCAATTATTATAATTATTAAACTAGACAGAGATCATTACAAAGTCCATTTGATTTCTCATTTTTGCTGAATTTATGTTCAACTGAACTGAACTAAAGTGCTGATAAGATGAAGACTTTATAAAGACTATTTTACTCGTATGTTCAGGAATTATTTTTACTGTATTTTTAAGCAATATTATTAACAAACAGGACAAGATTATATGTAGCCTTAAACTAATAATTAACTCGTAATTATTATGATATTCCATTAAATTCTTTATATTTTTAACAGTCTTTGGAATAATTTTTATTAGTAAAAAGAATCTACGAATCACTGAAACTGTCAATATTATCTTTTTAATTTTTTTCAATTTTTTTCATGGAGCCGTAGAAGCGTTTCTTGTTGTTTACTAAGAACTTGACGTCGGAGCTCTCAACTCCCTCCATGCGCGCCAGTCTTTTGTTTCCTCATCTGCCCAGTTAACGGAAATGCTTCGGTTGCTTTCTAGTGGCTTTAAGATGATGTACAAAATTTGAACTGGATTCTATTCCGCCTCGCTGCAGATTCAATTCGATTTTGCGTTAATGAAAATTGATTAATTCCGTCAATGGTGCACACGAGTTCCTCAAACTAAACCAAGACCCACAGTTATTACACTAATTAATAAAACGATTCGCATTTAGTTAAACGTAAACCTTTATTCAGCTTTAATTTAAGTTCAACGTCTTCGTATTACGCCGCTTTTTGGCATTCCCAGCATTTCCCGGCGTTGGCTGTTTATGGCTCCTCCTCAGACGCTGCCTTCAGGACACGCAGCTTGGAGTAGATGATGTCCCAGTCCAAGTAGGCACCCACGATGTAGCGCACGTTGTGCTCGCTGTCGTCGTATCCGGCGCGTCCGTGCAGCAGGCGGATGTTATTGAACGTCAGAACGTCGCCGGGTTTCATTTTAAATGCATGCGAATCCGCTGCAGCGAGCCGTACAAACTTCGCGTAGGCCTCGTACCAGGGCAGCACCTCCTCCAGCGCAACGGAGAAGTGGCTGTCGCGCTGAGGAATACTGTGATTTATACGCATGTAGTTTCCCTCCTTATCGAGGCTGAGGACACGAGAAGACGAGACGAGAGGAGAAGCACAAGAAAAGTTAGTCGCAAGCAGTGGAAAGGAGCCACAAGAAGTTGATGATGTTGCGGAGAAAAACAATCAATAAATAAATAGAAATCGATTTTGTCGGGTGTAATCGGAAGATGCGTCGCGGGGTGGGCGACGTGGCTTGTCGATGGAGCATTCGCTGCATTGAATTACCTCGGGCGCGGCTAGAAATTTAATACTACATGAAGTCGACTTTAAATTGAGCCACTTTTCACAGAAGTTTGTGAATTCGGAGTAGAAATTTAATAGCTGCTAATACATTTACTCAGTTGTTTTGAGGAAAGTTGAGCAATACTGAATGAAGTTAGGTAACACTTGAATTCATTCCAACAAATAATCAGCTACTCAAATTTCCCCCGAGCAACAAAATAGTCAGTGGGTAGAATGGACTGCAAACAAAGTTCTTTAAAGCAGTAGAAGTGGCAGCTTCCGGGTGTCCGTTTGTTGAAGCAGTCCTTTGATCGGCTTTCTTTCTCACCCGATGCCTGGGCAATTTCCCGGAGAAACTCACCATATTACGGGCGCTCGCCAAATGTTGTGGAAACTTCTGCCGTCCTCGCTGCCGATGTCATTCCAATCGACCAGAGTCTCCGTTAAGACGCGGTAGTCCTCCGGGAACTCCTCCCGCAGGCGATCGGCGATGTGAAATGCATCCACCAGCAGACTGCTGCCGCCCTGCGACTCCGACTGCACCATGCAGTGCAGGATGTTGACGCTGGGCTTGTACTCGTAGTAGGGAAGATCCGTGTGCAGCGGCAGTGGGTCGGAGAGGTAAGCGACGTTCTTGGCGCCCGCCTTCGACTGCACGATGAACTCTTCGCTGCAAGGCAGAGGGGAGATTTCATGTTTTACAATTTGATCGTTTCATGGCGACTACGGAGCGTCAACTCACCCGTAGGTAGTCCGTCGGATGAAGCCTACACGATCGGCCAGCTGACGCACGACACTCTCATCCAAAGGCGAGCCCTTTATAATGGCAACTCCTCGTAAAGCCAGAGCCTCCAGCCATGATTTCAGACCTAAAATGGGAGATATTGAAAATTAGGTAACTTAAATGAATCCCAGACGCCTTCAGCTGAAGGTCTAAGAAACTTAATGGTCCTGGGTCCTTATCATAAGATTTATTTGGTTCCTTATCGCCATTTCTACTTCCTTGTATCTCTTCTCCTTCCTTGAACCTTTGAATGCTTGAATCTTTACACGAATGATCTTGACTCTCACCTCGATCACTCTGCATAACATCCTTGAAGTCGAAAGTCTCCACTATTTTCGCGAAATCGGCGCCACGCCAGTGGATCGGCTTGGGTCGATAGAATTCGGCTAAATATCGGTCGCGTCGCCGTGGGTCAAAGTCGCGTGCCTGCAGCCAGCGCAGATCGTACGTGGACGTGTGTTGATCGGTCCACTTGATCGACAGCTGCTTTAGAATGGGATCGGTCTACTTGAAGCAATTGAATTTCACTTCGATTGTAGTTTATTATGTGCGAATTAATTTTCAATTTACCGATATCTCGCTGGGCTTCACGTGCGTATCGAAACGATCCCAGTTCAAGCGGCGCGATTGTGAACTCTGATGGAAGCACTCGGCACAGCGGCAGTTGTCGCGCAGCCACACGCCCGGGAACTTCATGGACGTTGACCCTTGTTCCTTACCCTCGCGACTCACAACAACCACGTATCTGTTGTCGTCATCCAGATAAGCGCTGATGCAGCGTCGCGCCGCGCCCTGTACAACCGTCAGCGGCGCTGTTCGCAGCCGTCGCAATGCTCTGGCGAACATGTTCGATCCACTGAGAAGCGCCGCCGATCTCCGTAACGTTCGGCAGCGAAACATAGACTAAATGATCGCCGCTGCTTTCACTCGCTTCGTGAGAAGCGTGCTTCGGAGTACGATTCCTCGGAGAGCTTCGTTTGTAACAAAGCTGAACTTTGATACGACGCGTTGCGACGATTTCGATGCAAATGAAGCGCTCTCAAGTAACCAGCTGCTAAACGATTGAATTCAAGCATTGCTAAAAATTATTGA
Source organism: Thecophora atra (assembly GCA_937620795.1). Taxonomy (NCBI): domain Eukaryota; kingdom Metazoa; phylum Arthropoda; class Insecta; order Diptera; family Conopidae; genus Thecophora; species Thecophora atra. The sequence goes on along the minus strand of OW569397.1, from coordinate 20,982,136 downwards.
GTCGAATGTAAGAACGGGAAAAGTGCGTGTTGGTCAACTTATTCAACTTTTTGACGATGAACTTAATTAAAGTTCAGTTTATAAATAAATCAAAGTACTTAAATATTTTTTCTCTTTCTTAACTCTTCAAATCAAGCAAAGTGAAGAGAGACTTTGCCTATATTTTGATTCTTATCCTTATTTTCAGCTTTTTATATGACAACTAGAAACTTTTAACATTTAAACTTAGTCAACTTTTGCTTATAAATGACGTTTAAGCAACTTTTATTTTGTTGCTCTTTTCAAAATCGATTGTTTTTAAGTTGATAAACTTTTTTCAACTCGTTACTTAAAACTTTGACACTTACAGTTATCACTCTTATGGGTTCGAAGCCTCGACAACAGCTGAGTTTCCATTTAAAGCCAATTTGCGAAATTTAAAACTTTTATATCCGATTTCTTTTTCTTAAGTTGCCTCGACTCACTTTTATTCGACCCACTGTGAGTGTGAATGCTACTTAAACTCACATCAACCAACAAGTGTTGTTTTTGCTGTTCTCGTTGGAGCATTCGAATCGTCATCAGCGAGGCAGAGCTTTGGTGTGGAGAGCCGAAAACCGAGCAACAGCGGAGAGTGCAAAGAGAAAAAGAGAGAGACTTTTTGTCAATCAGAGCTGAATAATGGATTTAAAATGACAAATATTTGTATCACAGTATCAGTTATTTTCATAAAAAACCATTGTGAAACCTGATTCGATTCTAATTAGAAAGAGACGTCGCTAAGCGAGGGGTTTGCAATGGTCTGTTTCTGGTTGGAAGCGAGTCGAGTGACGCTGCTGTCAACATGAAATCAGCTGAAAGCGTCATCGAAATAAGATTATAATTCGATTACTATAGGCATTAATGGCTTGAAAAAGATTCCCTGTCGTCTCTTTTGTTCAATTTGAATTAAGGCACAAATATTTCTAAATGTTGGAGTTAATTTTCAAGTTGATTTCTTTAAAAAGTACTTTAATGACCCTGTTTAATGCTAAAGCGATAGGTTTTGGAGTTTCAAAAGGCAAAAGTGAACTCTATTGACCTTGAAGACTCTTGTTCCTTTATAATTTCGGATTCTTTGAATAGCATTCGTGGACCCTCGTATTGCAGCGTGTTAATTTTCTTATCCTCATCCGATTTTTTTTATTTTAGAGCATTTTAAATACTTAACATTCACATCGTCGCCAAAGCGAAAAGAATTCCTAAAAACTTTCGTCGTTTTTTATAACTGCACCCAGCACACATCCTGAATTTAAAAAAGAGGCAAAAATTAAGGCGAATTAAAGGACATCAGAATAAAAACTGGCTGCAAAAGTTGCTTTTTTAATACATTTTCTTTTATATGTATATGCAATAAAAATCTAAAAACTGTCTTTAATGGCGGGTTGCGGCGGGTGCAGAAGAGGTCCTCGGGAATGTGACTGTGTGTTTGTTTAGAATTCATCGGAATCCTGCTCTTCATTTTGCTGCTGCAGAATGCGGCGGCGACCCCTTCAATTCGCCGAAGGACTCCAAGCTGAAGGAAGCCGTGTTCAAGGATATCGCTGTTTGTTGTTGCTGTCTTCTGCCTGCTGCTGGCTGCAGGCGTGGCTGAGACTAAGAGCCTCTAGAGAAAAGGCTTAATCCGTGGCAGCGTCTTCGAATCAACGGAGCAACGAAGTCGCTGATGCAGAAGAAAAAGTTTCTTCTTTTGGGTTTTGAGTTTTTCCCCTCTTCTTCCCTCCTTATTCCCCATTTTTGAGGTTTCTTTGCTCTGCGTCGGCCAGCTTCCGGCGTTGCGCGTTGGAGAGGCTTTTTTCCAAACACGTCCGTAATAGAAACGAGGAGTATCCTTGGAAGCAGCCGCTTGTCTCGGGGCAAGTTTTTGGATGCGAGCTAAAAATCTTATGGAAGCTTAATTTTCAAGTGTCGAAAGTTTCTAAAGGCCGAAGAGAATTTTATATAGAAAAAGGCAAGTAAATTGCCCAATATTAAAAATTTAATAGTCAAATCAAACGAAACCCATAGGTAAAATAAAGAAATGCTATTTCCTCACTTCTGAGTGACTTTATTTGCTTTCAAGTTTATTAAATGCTTGAAAAACTCCCACGATTTTTGCTTTTCGAAACACTTCCGACTCTTTTCAAGGCCGTCGTCTCCTCACTCCATTCTCACGAACTTCTTCGTTGCCCTTTCGCAGCCGTTATGTTTTTTAAGGGTTGCCGCCTGCCACGCGTAAACAAACTTTAAGCCCCGTCGTTGTTTGGAATACGAAATATAATCAAATACAAAACTTATCGAAACCACATTCAATCATAAATCGTAGCAAAAGAGGGAAACGTGTTGCCGCTGGTTGGTATTTTTTATGCTTTCCTTTTAAATCCCCAATAAAGCAATCGGATTTCGAACTGCAGGGGATTTCGAATTTATTCAGCTTTTTCCTAGTCATAAAGTCACAAAGTGTAGCAAACCCCTCCGATGGGGTTACATTTATTTTCGCCACATCATAAATCGCAAAATTATTATGCACAGTGAAGCAAAATTTTGTAAATTAATTTTCTGTACTGTTCAGAAAAAGGATCTTCCTTCTCCGTAGCCGCCCTGCCGAAAACTTTCGAGTTGGAAACCCTGCAATTGAATTAAAATTCATTCGTGTCGCTTATGAGTCGAGATATCGCTCATTTTTTGTCAGCCATCGCATCTCTCATCAGTCGCTCGCTCGCATCGTAGTTCTTCTCATTGAGATTCGGGAGCTTTGCTGTTTGTTTCGTTTGTTGTTCTTTTTGTTGTTGTTGTTGTTGTTGTTGTCTCCAATCGGCATTTTAACACACGAAGGTGTAAGTTTAGTAGTTGTTGTGATGCGCATCATCGTGGATGTTGATTATTATCGCCGCTGTTGCCGTCATCGTCGTTCTTCTTAGACTTTTAGTTACTTTAAAGAACTGCACCGGTTTTCGTTTTAGCAAATTTAATGTGATTACAGAAGAGGTAATTAAGTAAAAATTAATTAAGAAGCGTGACAAGAATTTTAGGTCTTTGATTTCAAGTGTTGTTCAATGAAGTGAAGCTCTTTAATAGTAATAAATCAGCCAAGAAGATTCTAATTGGATTATTTTCTATATATAGGAAAAAATATAAATTAAAAGAATGAGGATCTGAGGCTGCGCTTTAGATTTCACACCGACAGAAAATCGTCCCGAAGGCTTTTTAAATCCTGTTTGGAAAGAAAACATTGAAAAATTGTCGCTGCTGGAATGGAAATTTGATCCGGAGCCGGGGACTCTGTTGTTTCTACTATTATTAAATATTATAACTGTTGTTGTCGTTGGTTTCATTGTGGCTCCGTGCTGCTTTCGTGTTTAGAAACGAGTTGAACGTGGGTCGTTCGCCGTTCGTCTGAACACACGACTAACTGCGAATTTCCTAATTGGAATTAATGCTGTGCTCGTTGTAAACTTTAGAAGCCGCACTCCGTCGCGACGCCTGCAACTATGCAATGCATTGAAACATTTATTAATTTCCCTCCAACAGGAAACATGCGGAATTTATTGCGTTTTCTTTGGCTTAACTACGAGTATATTTTTTAATTAAATTTCCTTCAACCTCTAAACTTCTCCCCTCCCACGCACCCGCCTTAATATCTCCCCCAGGATCCCTGTAATTCACGTCCTGGCGGTGCCTTCTACAGCCGACGTGTTCCCGAGTTTTGCTTCAGTTTTGTTAAATAAATTATTTTGCCATAAATCTCGAAAGGATTTATTCAGCTCTACATGCATTTTCACTTTAATCCTCGGTCCGTGTTAATTGTGTGCGACGCGTTTGTTTGCTCTCGATGGGCGCGGCGGATCCTTCCCATTTCTGCAACATCCTCCGACGCCGCCGCCGCTTAAACTGAAATCTTATCCTTGTTCGAGATTTTAATTAGTGCTCTCAACGCAAAGTTAATTACGGATCTGCTGGTTGTAATGGTTTCCAGGGCGGCCCAACGATTGTCCCATGTGCCGCGCCTCTCCTCTGTTCCTGCTCCCTGCCTGTCTCCTGTTTTAATCGGAAAATCGGTGTCTTTGAACTTGTGAAAGGTCGATTATTATACGTCGAACTGCTGCCTGAGTTCGATGTGATTTATTGTCGTTCAATTGCGATTGATTCTATGAAATACCCACGTTTTTGCATCCCAAGAAGTCCCCCATTCGACTCCTGACGAGTAGTAAAACTGCAGCAGATTAATTTAAGTGTTTTTATTATAATATTCACTTGGTTTCAATGCTACACTTGAATTTCTTTAAGAATCTGATATCGTGATGCTGTTTATTCAATACGTTGCATCGACATGTATAAAGTACGTTGAATATTTCATCGGAAACATCTATTTCAAGCATACATCTATATTTTAAGCTTATTCTATATACACAAATATTTCTAGTATCGCATATTTTAAACTGTTTTCTGTTCGTTCTAATAAAATAAACTAATCAAACGTGTTCCTGCTAATGTATTAAATTTATATTTAGTTGCTATTGTGCGGGCGATATGTGTTATTAAATATTACTTCTAAGCATATTTATTGTTAATTTATTTATTTATTATTCGTAATTCACTGGATAACGACTTACGTATGGAGCTAGCATCGAAGTGCAGCTGTTCATGAGTATTCATAAGAAGATAATTACAATTATTCAATAAACTAAAATATCACTTAATCGTTTACTTAAAATATTTGGTTGCTTTCAACGATTGGATCGCGATCCAACCTCAAACGGAAACGGATTTCGTCAGCACGGAAGAAAAATGAACTTTCATGTTACTCAAATCATTCGGACTTAAATTAATGAAGCGTTCCTCGGGGAAGACTTTGCTATAGACACGCAGACATCTTTTGGAAAATGTCACTTTTGCTTTACTTCGAACACGTCTTAAAACATACGAAATACCGATGCATCAGTGAGAGGTCGCAGAAAGTCGCTTTATTGTTGGGAAAATGTAATTAAAATAAAATTTTATCGACTTCTTAGCTTGCGAACTGAGATATCGAGGATGGAAAAGACTGTATTTATGTATTTAATTTAAGAATTTTCCTATTTTGTTTCCCCACAATTCCACGAAATGCATTTTATCCCATAAATTTCAACGAAAAATGGATTTAAATTAAAGTCATTGCACCCACAAAGCACAAAAATTACCATAAATAAATAAACTGCAAGCCGCAGACTTGTGTTTAATTACAATAAACGTTTTTTTGTTGTATGTTAGGTTTTGAAAAATTCGCCCTGCAGCTGAACGCGTTCGTGTAGTTGTTGAAATGTTAATTTGCATGCGTGATATTGCAATCGAATTGTTTTTGCCTTATTAATGACATTTCAAAAGCAAAACAAGATAAAACACTAAAAAGCTACGCGAAATGCATTTAAAAACTGAGCAGCTGTTCATGTTGTATTTTTATTTATTATTCATTTGTTTAACCTTTAAAATTTAGTTAACTCTGTGGCTTGCATTTAGCATAATAAAATTTGATTTGGGAGCCAACACAAAATAAAATATTAGAATATGAAATATTATAATTTTTTGCCAATTTTGGGGAATTTAATTGCTATTGTGAATCGATCCAGTTTTGTGGAATTTAATTCCCATGTGAAACGGGAGGATTTTGTTTCACCCTTTGATTCCAATTGGAACTCTCTCCGAACGAATTGCCGTTTGTTTGATCAGAGAGAATATTGGAATGTGGACTCTCAGTGCTTCCAGGTGAAAACCCATTGGAATGAATTGCTGCTGTGCTTTAACTTATGATCGCCTGGTATCAAGCTCATATAAAACACAAAATTCAATGCGGAAAATTACAATTTGAAGGAGAATCGAGATCGCTCGTCGATAAATGTTAATGAGAACTTCCAATGGAATAGTTTCCAGCCAGTAAATTACGAAAGAGGAAATGTCGCTGTTCCAAGACTGATTTATTTATTTAACAACGGCTCAAATGATGGCGACCTCATGAGACGACAAGTAAACCAATTATTTTTGCTTTTCCCAACACTTTAAAAGCCAATAGAATTTTGAGCAATTCGATTTATTGAATAAAGAAAAATGTTTGCGAGTATATTTAATAAATTATAATAAATAAACTAAAAGTTTTTATGTGTTTCTTTGCTTTTTTGCCCCCAAAATGATTTATAAAAAATATTCTAAATTTTATATTGAATTTAACCGAAAATAATCTGTGTTTATAATCATTAATCGTTTAAAATTAAACAAGTTTCTATTTCCAACAACAATCGAGCAACAAATTTCGTTGTCAAACGTGAAGAATGGAAAAGTTAGATAAAGAAACATGTTAACAAAACCAAATTAACTCAAATGCGACGTTTTAAAATATTGCCGCAAGCGTTGATGCGTCGAGTGCGCGTTGAAGGCGCTGAAAACGCGTGGCCGCGACTTGCTCGCTGTCACCGTCAGCCTTCGCCATGATTTACCGCATCACGGACACGCTTTCGGTGACTCTGATTGGAACAGCGCTGACTATAAATTATGTTGTTTACATCTCGATGATTTCGTGTAGGTTGCATACGTTGGTTCTCATGGCGCTGACTGCATCCGTAGGTGGCAAAACTAACGGCTTCTGGCTGCATTATGACTCCGCTGCCCGCCGGAGGAACTGCAGCCCGCAATAGTGCCATTTACTTCGAAATTAATTGTTTAATTTGCACTTAAATTAAAGTGTTAAAAATGATGTTCATTAAAAACGAACAGAAAATTAACCGGTTTCTATTTCTTTGCAGGCTTGGCGAACTCCTCCACGGATCTGGCTATAATAAACTTCATTAATTCTCACTTCTTCGTTGTATAAATTGCAAATGACAAGCGCACCGACGACTTTTGGCGCGTCTCCGAAGACACTCCGCAAAAGATGCGTATTTCAATGCTTTAAAACGTGTTTAAAGCTTCGATGTTGACAGGATTTCGACTTTTAAATGTCTACGAACGCTTAAAAAATTAACCTTAATTATTTCACATCTATTTACACCTACGTTAATAATCTCTTGTACGAGTATCTTGAATAAATTATTATGAAATCTAAAACTTAATCGTATTTAATACAGTTTTCAAGTCGTTTGTTCGAGGGAATGAATTGCGGCAACTCAATGATTTGTTGATGAACTTCACTAGAGTCTAATTAATTACAACTTTCAGCTGGATTATTGCACAATTAGGTGTCACTTTAACGACGACCTGGACGCGGATAACAATCAAATAAGCGCAATCCTTTAATGATTTGGAGCGTTCCCTTTGAAATGACCTCCGCTCTGTCCACGACGTCTTTTCATTGAATACGTTACTCGTGTTTATTGATTAATTAATTCGTTTCCGTATGTAATCGGATGAAGTATGATTTGCAAAATTAAATTACACTCAATAAGCGCAACTTAAGACTCTAGTTAGTCTCAGGGAATGGAGTCGATGACTTAATTTGCTCATTTGCGGTTGAGTCTGCGTCGGCTGGTGTGTCTATAGCATGACGCCGAACAAGGTGAAGAACTTGAGGATGCTGTACAGTTTATACAAAAGTCTATATCTATGCTGCGTTAGAAAATGATATTCCGCCCTGACGTATTCCGCTTCCGGCTCGATTCAGCTGCATTTGCGCGCGCGCCGCTGGAAGCGCTTCATGCGCAGCGACCACTCGTCCCGCCACTCCAGCACCACGGAGCTGGGCCCGATCGCCAAGTAGCCGGGGGCAGCCTCCGAGTCACGTCCCAAAATCAGATAAGATCTGTCGGAAAAGAAAGGAAGAAACGAAAGGAGAGCAATAAAAACCAAGTGCGATGTTCAAAAAGGAAAAGTTTTATAGTTTCCTAATCAGATTTTGCCAAAAAATCGAACCTCATTCAAACTATGATTTAATAAACTGAAAAAGAAGGAAAAATAGACCTCAACGGATGACGAAATTGGTATGTATAATTTACATATTTATGCAATATTTTTTCGCTGTTAATAACTTGAATAAAATATCGTGCATTGCCCGAAAAATACTTGCAGTTCATTTCTGGATAAAGTTAAATGACTGACTGATTGACAGACGGACTGAAAATAGTTTTCATCCACAATTGATATCGGCAAAAAGCGAAGGAAAAAATAAAGCGACGGGTAGAGGATTTCAATAGTCAATAAAAGGTTGTTTTTATTGGAGCCTCGTCGGCGGACGGTTGCTTACTTGTTCAGCTTTATTTTGGGGCACTGGCACTCGAGGCTCTTGCGCGGCACCAGCCATACCATGTGTCCACGCCCCAGCAGCGCGCTCGTCGTGCCGGACATCGCGTTCCGTTTGAATATCGTTTGAATGTTGATTTCGTATTTGTAGATCTCGTTCTGCCGCTCCATGGAGAACCTCTCGGTGCTGACGTCGTGTGCGGCGCGGTCCTGGCCTATAACCTTCGCCATGATTGCTGAGGGAATAAAAGCAGAAAGTGTAGAGCAACATGTGGCGAGAATGTGTCCGAATTCAAATTGAAAATTGATGATTTCGGCCAGGAAACAACAACAACAACGGCAGCCACTCACCGTAATCCTCCATGCAGAATTTATTTAAATTCAACTTTTTCGGACTCGCCTTGCATTTACCGCAAACTGTGGACGAAGTTTAATGGGTTTTAAAGTCATTAAAGTCATATTAAAGCGCAAAAGAGTGCAACGTGAGGCTTACATTTCTTCATTTCCTCGTCCTGAGCGCGGTCCTTGTGCTCGACGACCGCGGCGCTTTCCGCTTGAATCATGTTCGCCTTGCTGGGCACTTCTGAAAGGGGCGTGGCAGTGATTAAGGCGGACTGAGGGGAGTTTAGGCTTCACTTACTTATGCAGGGTGCGACGTGGGAGCGCGTCTGCTGGTAGCCGCGCGTACAGCGGTTGCATGTCAGCCCGGTGACGCCCTCCTTGCAAGGACACTGCCCACTCAGATGGTTGCAGGTCTTCCCAGTCGAGCCCACAGGATGACAGTCACAACCTGCGAAAACAAGGTTTCAATTCAACACGATTTCAGCTCTTAAAGTTGGAATTGGCTCTTTTATTAAGTGTAAACAAGCGTTCTAATGACGCGAATTCGGTTCCGCTTGAAGCGCAGATCAATCACTCGACCATCAACAGACAATCAATGATTCCATCGACAGGATTTTGTTGAAGTTGTAAAGTTTGCATTAGCCAACAACTTGTCTAATTTAATTATCCTCTAAAGAGGCAAATGAAGCGCGTTATTATCGATGTGTGAGCAATTAAAAGGCAATTAAATCATTTCTGAAATATTTGACGATTCATTTTCACTCTCTTTTCCCTCCTCAAGTCCCTTCAGATCTTTGAATCAACAGAAATTGGCCAAAAACTTCTGCTTTCAGCGTGGAATCGGATTTAAATTGGAAGTCGTTGAGGATGCATTCGATTAAAATGGATTTCGGTGAATTTATTTGGAGATGTCGTTTGTGATTTCTAGGGGAAATCCATGCAAAGTGGCTGCTGATAGCCGAGGATTACTCAATGCGGTCCTCGGTTTTTGCTGAAGCTCATTTCATTGGGTTTCACTTACGTTTGCAAACTTTGCGATGGTTGAGAGGTTTGCTTGTGTCGCGGTAGAATCCCTCGCGGCAGTAGTGACAGTAGCGCCCCGTCGTGTCGTGCAGGCAGCCGAAGCAGACGCCGCCGGAGACGCGCCCCGACAACTTGTACAGCTCCATGTTGAAGCGGCAGCGGCGCGAGTGTCCGTTACACTGACACACTGAAAGAAAAGGCAAATTAATTGTTGTAAAAAGGAGACGTAATGCAATAAAAAAGTTCTGTAACACAAAAGAAAGAAGTGAACATTTATTGAGGATTTATTGAGTGCTTGGAAGAAGATTCAATTGTTTCCTTTTGAAGGTTTTCATTTGTAAATGTATAAAAATGGCATCAGCGGAGAATTCCATCAAAATGCAATGGTAAATATGATTTTTTATTTCTATAAATCGGGTGTGGAATCGAGCTGACAGACTGGGGGCAGCTCCTCGAAAACCCTTTTCGGGTGTCAGGTTTTTAAACGTCATTCGAAGAGCTGCGGAGGAAATCCTCGCATTGGCACTCGGAAATCTTTTATAGTTCCGATTATCAAAGGATAAATAAACGTAGACGAATACTGGGTGAGAAGCCAACAGAATCCTTCGATGAGGTCTCAGGCAAAAAGTGAAGTTAAATTCGATTTTTCTATACAAACTTCAGTGCCGACTTCTTTCGTCTTTTCTATTCTTTTATTAGTCATTAATCCGTTGTTTCTTTATTTTTTCGACTGTTTATTTAATCCATCGTCATCTATTCAAAGGTTCGAAATGAGTCCATAAAAAGGTAAAAATGTTTTTTGTAATTTTTAATGTTTTCCCTTTTTAACTTGTGTATTTTTTTATAAATTCTCCTTTTTTATTATTTTAATTATATAAATAAATATAAAAGAGCCTTTTTCAGCTTCGTTTTATTTCTGCTTGTCACCCTGTCGACATTTCCTAAAAAACCTTCGAATATCGTGAAGTTGTTATCCTTTCTCGTCCTCTTCAAATATCCTGCATTTATTTTTTCCCCTTCATGCGTCCATTCATGCGATCAGTCATTCAACTCGTCGAGAGGTTGTCCTAAGCTTCGATTCCGAATTGAATTTGTATTTAACACACTTCAGAGGCTCTTCAGCTCATCAAAAGCAGAGTACATCGAAGGATGAGTGCATGGAAAAGGTTCCTATTCTCGTCGAGACTCCTTCGCCGCTCTCCTCAGCCACTCATCGCATTCGTTGGAAAAAGAGTGGAGGATTTCTGTGTCGAAGCAGCAGACAACGAATCCATTCGATGCGACCTCGACAGCGATATTGTTCGAAGATGGAAAGGGAACGGACTCGAGTAGTTTCGAGTGTGACAACAACGCCAACAAATAAAGTAATAACAGAAAAATCATAATAAAACAGCAACACAATCAACGGAACGCAAACAAAATCAAGATAAACAGAGAACAAAATTCGCCGAAGTTCAACAAACAGAAAAAGTAGTTTGTTGGGGAAAGGACACAGCAAAAGGAAAACGAAGCATTTGGCAGTTATTTCGAAAATCGCCCACTTCAACTCCAACTCCAATTCAACAGCCGAAGAGTGGAAAAGGCTTAAAAGCGTCCGTCTGCATCCGGCTACGAGGACTACGAAGGACCCGCCTTTAGTTTGCGGTCTGCAGTTGAATTAACAGTTTCGGCGCTTTTATTTGAGGTGTTCATCGGGGAAGCTTCAACTACGCTTCAATTCAGACGAGGTGAGGTGATCAAAACGCTTTCGCAAAGACTAAATTGCGATTAGATGTGAACTGGAATCAACTAAAGACGTTAAATCGACGCGTTCAGATCCATTTTGCAAATGATTTCTTGTTTTAAAGCGTTAATAATTCGAATTAAAACACGAAGCATGGAAACCTGTTTCGATTCGGAATTAAAGATTCTCGTAGAAGCGATTTTCTTTGCTTATTTTGCTGCTGTCGAAGGTTCATCTTTCGAAGGTTCGCCCCTTTCTGTGTAATCAATTTAATTGGCAGCCCTCGCTGCTTCGTTTATAGGAATTCATGTCTGTTTATTGGCGGATTCAGGCGCTACTCGGGTGTCGCACGGAGCCTCCGCTTCACATGGAGCTGTTGCAATGCTTTACGATGGCAGACGGCAGAAGTTTGCTTCTTTCTGCGCTGTGCTTATTTATTACACGCCACTTAAATATCGCCAATGAGTGGTTAAAAGCTGCACCACGCCTCCGCTCGCCGACTGACCGAAGGATCCCTCGACGGACGCCCACCAGAAACGTCTGCGTTTAGTTACCGGTTGCCGTCAGCGTTGATCACGCGCTGATGTTGATTTTATTGAGTTTGCGGCAGTGAAGACGAGGCAATTATTTCGAGTAATAATATTAATAAAAGCTAGCAACATCGGAAAGAGGAGGAGAAGCCGAGACGGATTCACTGACCAACGCATTCACTGACCATTGCTGAAGTGTTTCCTCTTCTTGCCTTATTGTTATTGCTGCTGTTATTAACAACATTGATATCGTTATTATCATCATTACGACTGCCATCATTCAAACTGAATCATAAAGCAGAAGGAGCTCCTTGTTGAGTCCTTCTGAATCCAATTCGAACCGTTGTGAGTGTTGCTCGGTGCTGAGCCATCGCAGTTTCCCATCGCGACAGTCGATTGCTATTTTAAAGGTGACAAAAGGTGTAGGAAATCATTATTCTTGCTATTTTTTATTGATTTTGTTTTCTTTTTAATGTTATTTTAATGTTATCATTTATAATATTTGTAATTTATTTTGATTTTATGGCGATTGGTACTAAAAACACAATTTCTGAGAATAATGGTTAATAATTTAAAGAAATTCTCAGTCGTGTTCTTTGTAGATCTGCAGCGGCGCAAATTGCTCATAAATAATTTAATTTATTACGAAAAATCTCGCATTTTCAAGAAGAAGAAGAAGTCAATATTTGCGTTGCGTTGCGGGATACCAACGGCTTCTCATAAACATTTAAAATAATGAACTGCAATTTGCAGTCCGAATCGATTCATTTGACAATCGTCGTGTTGACTGCTAAGAAGTTTAGGATAAGGAAAAAGAGGTTAAAAGTAGGTAAAGAGTTTATAAAATCAATTTTTATTGGTTGCTTAACACGTGGGACTTTTTTTTTAAAATCTTATGTGATCCTTTAGAGTCCTTTTAAGCCAACATCTTCTGTGGGTTTGAATGCCTCTTTATAGTCTTCAACCTTCAACAGAATTTAGGCCCATTGCAGCTCTTAATAATTTCGAATTTAACGTGTGAAGAACAGACGCAGGTGATCCCACGATTCCTGCTCTGGTTAACTACCTAGTAAAGGTCAGATTCTTGGTTATCTCGGTAACTGTCGATTATAATTGTTCGTTACCCACAAAAGAAGGAACTAACCAACCAAAATTATCACGATTTCCTGATGATTTTGAACATCACGAGGAAATGAGATGTTTTAAACAAACATATTTCAAGCATATTTCATAATATTGACCGTTGACTTCAATACTTTGTCAGAAAATAGACGTCAAATCAGAATCTTCTACAGACAGCGATGGAGACAGCGCAGTTAACGGTAACTGAGTAGCAGATAATCAGCTTCGGAGACATGTCGTTAATAACAATTTCAACTCTTCTTTTCTATAATAAATCCCAGCATTTTACATCCAAAGAAGTCGCGTGGGTAACTAGAAAAAAGGGCGATGATGAATATTTTCAAATGTTAAGCGACATCTGCGAATGAGTGCTGCAAACATTCAAAGGATGTCAACAGCGGCGTTAATTCAAAATTGCGACGGATGACGTATAAAAAGTCACGCGGCCCAATAAATTTAAGACTTCTCCATGCTTTTCCTCCTCCGTCAGCATCACTTTCAGCGATGACACAAGCGACTTGTAGTTTCTGCCCTCAAATTAGCTCAACATCTACTAAATTAATTGCCATAAGTGATGAAAACGCAAAAGGAGCCACAATAAAATGTATTTTTAACAAGATCGCGTCTGACGTCTGCCCCGCGTTTCGCTGAGTGTAAAAATACTCCGCTGACGGCGTCGTTGGAGTTTCTCCACACCAGACAACCACGCAGTTAATTCTCTCCCTTCTCCTACTCCTCCTTCACCTCAAGCCTCAAGCGTGTTCAATACCCACGAACAGCAACGCGTTCACACGTGCTTTTGACGAGGCGACTTCTCGGCTCTCGATTGCTTTTTGTGATCATGCTTCACAATTGCAATTTATTTGCGTAGAAAGGGAATGTTTTTGCATTGAGTTTGCAATAATTGATAATTAAGAACGTGAATCGCTCAGAGACGATGATTACGAAGAAGAGAATAAAGCAGCCCTGAAACTAATTTAATCACTTAAAAAGCAATAAAAATTTGATAACATTTCTCTTTCAAGGTTCAAGCGGCTTTCAGTTAACATTGAATCACAGGCTTGCCGATTTTATTACAGCGTTTAAATTCAAGGGGCACAACCAACGATGAATACAAAATTAATTCATTTCAACTATCCACAAAACTCTGACCTTCGAAGGTGCTAAAAGTGAAAACAGGAAAGGTGTTAAAACAACAATAGCGAGGAATTGAACCCATAAAAGGTAAACGCACAGGCTGGAATTAAACGTAGACTTCTTCACCTCGTTCGTGTTTTCAGCAGACACGAAGTCTCACAAGCGACACACACACGAAGCAGTGCAGACTTTCGTTTCTTTGGCTGTGCGTTGATTAAGTGTGCAACTGATTGGAGTTCAGATCGAAAAACCCCATTAAAGAAAAAAACTACAATTGGAATTGTCTCTGGTTGAGTCTGTTCCGTGTGTGTGATGACTGCGTGCCTCTCTGTTTGGCGCTCTCTCTGTCCTCCAGCATTTAGTACGAAGAAGTGAAAGTGAGTTTTTTGCAAAGAAACATTTGTAAATCTTAATTAACGATGTGCGATTAAAAACACACATCAATTATACAAATTTTTGATGGGGAAAATTTGTCTGCTGCCTGATGCAGCATGTTTTCAATTATTCGCATTTGTTTTAACCCTCGATTTAGAAGTGTGTTGCTATTTTCCCACTCGTTGTTATGTTTCGGACGATTGACGTGTTTCTTTTCATAACATTTCGACATTTAAACGCAAACTGCGATGCGCTGTAATCTACGACGAAAAATCGCCTTTCCGCCCACTGCGAAGTTGCTGAAAAGTGAAAATTTATGACCGACACTTGGCTGAAAATATTAAATTTCAGCACCAACAAAAACCGCAAAAACAACACCAACGAAAGCCAAGCGAAGGCTGAGCAAAAAATTGGGCAAAAAACTTCCCACTAAATATGCGAAAAATAAACAAACAGCGAAACAAAACAAACAAAGCAATAAACAAGCAACACTGTCATTAGTGGAAGTGTTGCCGCGGCGCATGTGGCTGTTGCAGCGACGCTTCGTGTTGTTTTCGTAGTCACCGATGCTGCTTCTTCGTCTTCTGCTTTGCAATTGCGGAAGAAGCCGACTTCGCGTTGCTCTCTCTCCCTCCTTCGATAACTGCTTCTCTTGTTCTTCTCCCCTTCATCAACATTTCCTTGTGCTCAACGGTTTATGTTGGGAATTCGCAGGTTCGCAGCTGCGATTCGTGCAATTAATACACCGCGAATGGCGTGAAATGCAGCAACAAGGCGCGAAAGACTCTCCGACGCAGATGACTGATTAAAACCGCAGAGTTGCCAATTTGACAAATTCGAAAATTGCTACGTTGTGTAGTGAACGTGTCATATTTTACGAACTACTCAATCAAGTTCAAACACAGAGAGAGAGGAAGAGAGCGTGACCAACGAATTAAAGTCCAAATGCTTCCGTTCACTGTTCGGACGCGACTCTTTCACGCGACCAACGGAAATGAAGCTGAGTCGTCGTTTCGTTCGGAAATCGCTTTGTTTCTGTTCATTGCAGTCGCTGAGAGCGGAGAGAAGCAAAAGAGCGGAGAGCTTTCAATGCCAAGCCGTCATTTTTGGCTGTTGTGGGAAGGGTGAATTTCGGGGTTTCGCTTCTTCCTCTTCACCATCGAGTGTTTATTTTTTGTAAACGATAATTAAAAAGCGTCGACGGTCCTTTTATTCATGCTGAACATTTGTATTGACTTCTAGAAGAGGGATAAAAGACTTGAAATTAAGAAAGTGGATAAAAGAAGAGAAATTATTAGGATAATTGAAATTCCATTTAATTATATTAAACGTGATTCGGATATGGAGTAAGAGAAGATAAGGAAAAAACAACCAAGCGACATTTCTCCCATTTGAAATTCGATTGCAGCCGCCGCGAAATGAGCAAAAATGACGACATTAAAGAGCAATAAATAGCGAATTATAAAAAATAATAACAATTATCAATTGAAGTGAGAAAATTAAGAATTTTAATGCGAAGAATGATAGCTATAATAGAAGAATGATAGATAGATAGAATGATAGAAGATGATAACAAGATTAAAACATGTGAAGCTCTGTTATCATTTTCGATTCAAAATCCATTGAAGATGACTTCACCTCTTTTTCTTTATTATAAGTTTTTGAAGGAAGAATGAAAGAAACTGCCGACAACGTTGATTACGTGACGTTGATGCGCAGGACGAAGCCACTTCTTGTTTTCTTTTATTCTGGTTTGACTGCAAAATTAAAGAAGTTGAGGACTCGTTTAGAAATTGTCTGAAGGAGAAGCAGCAACGACTGCTTAGAGATGCCAATTCACGCCTATTCATTTACAATCTTACAAACAAGTCTCCGCTGCACGCAAACAATTTATGCACCGGGGAAACAAGACAACGCCAATAACAATAACAACAACAACAGCAAGAAAAACAACTGTAAATTATAATGGTTGGGGCCTTCAATTCACGTTGAATGAGGGAAAAAGTGAATGAGGCAAGTTTTTTACTATTTCAGCTTCTTTCTTTCGAGTTGCTTCTGTGCAATTTTCAGATTTATTTTGCCGATTTCAGTTTTTCTAAGTTTCTAGCGGTTCAAGTTCAGGTTTTGCTGCTGCTGTGTTTCTCCGTAGATCGTTGATACTTTGCTGCTTATGTTCGAGTGGTTCTCTATTTCCACTTTTTCTATTTTTTATTGTTTCGCTTGAATGTGAGAGTTGCGTTTATGTTTTAGCTGATTACAAGGCGTTCAAAAGCCTCAGCTGATTGATGCCCGAAGAGTTCAGATCTTCGTTAAGTGCGTTTGGTCTAAACAAATTCAGATTTTTCTGTTTTTGCTGGTTACTGTTTATTTCCATGTTTAAGCGCACGTAGAGAAGCAGCTCGTTGGCA
This sequence comes from Thecophora atra, assembly GCA_937620795.1. Lineage (NCBI taxonomy): Eukaryota > Metazoa > Arthropoda > Insecta > Diptera > Conopidae > Thecophora > Thecophora atra. Next base: position 20,965,277 of record OW569397.1, on the reverse strand, counting down.
ACTCTTAATTAATTTACTGTTAGTTGCACGGTGAATTTAATTTTATTCTCGAACAATGATTATTTTTCCATTAAACACCATTATTAAAAATTTATAAAATAAGTTAATAAATTTTTAAATTCAGTTTTTTCTGTACTTTTTATGAAGTTCTATTAATTTCTAGAAACGATGGATTTAAAACTGTATTTTCCTTGTTTTATACAGCATCGAAAACTATTCGTTTTGCAAATTTGTTTTGCCAGAGATAAACAAGAATTTCGCCAACGAATTTAATGTTATTTTGTTTACTGTCTGCAACTTTTTCTAATGTCAGAAAGCATGAGCTGCTTCACACACACACACGTTCGCTAACACAAGTCCATCCCGAATGCAGACGAGCGTTTCGTGTATATTTTTTATAGTGATTCTCTTTTTTTTGCAGCGAAACTCTTTGCAAACAACGTCGAAGTCTACGCTGAAGTCTGAAGCGACGTCAAGTTTTTGTTTGAGTAACAAAAAACTGGAGATATTCACATGTTTGCGAAGGAGCAACCGAAACTGGAAAATCGAAAACCTTAACTAAATCCAAACAAAATTAATCGGATAACAACTTTATTTCAAACTATAAATATTTAGAAAGATACTTAAAAGTTTAGCAGCACGAAGCATCAAAATTTGACGCGCAATTATCGAAGTTTTATGAAGCCAAAGAAATTTCCCATTTATTTGAATAACACGAAGTTGCTTTTAGTTAGGTAATGAGTGAAGCCAACTTCACGATGAGCGGGAGTTCAGCTTCCGCGCTGCAGCAAAACCACACTCAAAAGTTGCTAATGGTCAGAGAAGCCACGTGCCAAACGCAAAACGTCGTATAGACGTTGGCGTCGTTAAAGTCACCCATTCAACTCACGCTCAGAGATGCGTAATACGAAGATCACCAGTGTTGGTGTGAAAAGCCGACGACTCTTGTCGTGTGCATGTGAATAGCTGAGAAACAGAATTCGCAGGCGTTTGTATGACGTGGCGAATTGGGAATGTTTGAATTTATTTTGAAGCAGATATAGAGAACGAGGGCATAAATAACTACTCAGATTAAAGTCGAGTTTGTGTGGTTGTGTGGTATACTTTTCTGCGTTTGCATTGAGAGAAGGAACGCATTGAGACACTGCGGCTCGGGCCGTTATTAAAATGCTACGTCGAAGAGTTTCGATGTTTATCGTCGTTTGATTTCAGTTCAGTGGAGAGGAATAATAATAAAGAGAAGTATAACGGAAAGGACAATATAATTATTATTTGAATTACTTTGTTTCATTTATTTTTTAGCTTCTTATAACAACCTTCAAAAAATGAATGTTTTCCAGGAACTATTCTTCCCATTTTGTACCACGATAGAAATTTGCGCAAAGTTGTTTGTCGCTGCGTCTATCAAGACTCGTAGTAGAGCCTGCAACTGACAGCACAGCCGCAAGCAACGTCTTCTGGTCGCCTCCGAGTCGTTCTGGCGGCACGCTGCATGCGGCATCGGTTGAAACTTCGTCCTGTCGAGCGAAGTCCTCCCTCGATGGCTTTCCGCCAACGAAAGTTTCTCCGCTTTGCATTTTATGACCTCGACAACGTCGAACGTGGAGCGTTGCACGGAGGCGCTTCTATTGTTGATGTTGTGTATTTATTGCTTCAGGTTCTGCTTAATTTGTGCTTCATATTTCGTTGCACTCGATCAGGTAGAACGTGGCAAACATGAAGCTTGAAATTAGTTGCAGCTATTAAAAGTTGCGAAGGAATTTATTATATTTGCTGCTGCTGCTGTCAAAGGTAAAACGGGGCTCGGCTGGGGCAATAAATCTGTCATCTCGAACTTAATTCCTCGGCGGGAATTTAAAACACAGGCGAGAAGCTATTTTAATTGTCTCCAGGAGGCAGACGGGAAGAGTTGTGGTGGTTAAAAACGACGTGTTAAAGAACTTTCAATGTTCTTTTCCATGATTTAATGAAGAAATGTCACAAAAGGTCAAGGAGTAAGAATAAAATAGCACTTCAGTCTTTTTGTGTAGGTTGTTCGAAGACGCACAAAACCGTAAAAGTGGAATACTTGAGAGGCTTCAAAACTCATTATTCAGGTATTTTTTACACCTTCATGTTACCTACCGCAGTTCAAAAGAGTAACAAAAGAGTTGAGTGCACAATTTATCAATCATAATGACACATTTTTGACACATACGCATTAAGCACTCTCCAATTCTCGGATAAATTAAAGATAATTCAAAGCAGAACATGAAAAATATAATAAAAGAATTGCTTAATAATTATAATAATAAGAGTAATCCTAAATTTAACTATTATACAAGTTAGCAAATGTTATTAATAAAGTAGCTAAATTGGTAGCTGATGGCAGCTCTGTTTGAGTTTCCCTTTACTATTCTTCACTATCATCACCAAACAACTCTCTTCTAAGTTCGAATCTCACTACAGTTTCAGTCTCAGCAGCATTTCATTCCATTCATGGCTGATGATGAGAGCAAACAGAAAAGAGCGAGCTGAATTCGATCTGCTGATCAGGGTAGCCAATTCGCGTGGAATTCCCCGATTAGCGTGAAATTCGGTGGGCAATCGGTGAATGCGTCCTTTTTCGCGGCGAATTTAATGCTTTCTTTTTTAATTTGAGACAAATAATTATTTTAAATTATGTGATCTACTACAATAATTGAAATAATTGAAAAAGTTGCATAGAAAAATAAGATGGCTTCCATGGTTTCTGATTATAATGAAAATTCGATCATCTTTGAAATCAAACAGTCAACGCAAAAGACCTTTAAGCTTTAGTAATTTAAACTAAATATGAAATAATATTAAATTTGTATGAAATTGTGATAATATTTCATCAATTCGCTGGGTCTTTGTTTTGAATTGGGATACAAGAAGTGGCAATTAAGAGAAACAAGGCGAAGATTATTATTATTCTTTGATGGGAATAAATATTAATGCACAATGAATGATTGATTGATTGGTGAAATGCTTGCGAAATGCTTTCATGCCAACACAACCGACAGCAGCGTCTTCACAGCAGAAGCAGGCATGAATAAAAGTAAAGAAAACACAGAAAAACACACACACACACACACAGACAAACATAAACAACTTATGGCGTCGGTAGAATTGTTGTTGCTTTTGTCCTTGTTGCTGACGTTGGTGTTAAGCCGAATTTTATGTTATCGCATTTGTTAAATAGAGCTGAATATTTATTCCTCATATTCCACAAGCCTCCGTTCATGCGTGTCTGCATGCCCCTCAGTGCGTGTGTGTGACGACGTCTCTTTGCTTTCATAAAACACCTGCTGGCGTTTTCCTTTTTGTTCTTGTTTTCACTTTATCATGATTTGCGAAAATGCTCCCTTTTTTCCCCTCAGTCATGACGTTTTCTAGAAGACTTTGAGTGATGTTCACGAAAAGTAATTAATTTTATTTTAAATAATTGTTATTTCTGACAAGCACAAATATTGAATTTTCTTTTCAGTTGTGACTATAACAAATCTATTGAAACCGGGTTTTGTTAATGCCAGTTAATAAATTCTGTGTTTTTATTGCATATAAATCACTTTTTATAACTAAAAAAATATTGTAAAAATGTAAAATTTGAGCAACTTCTTCAATTGTATTGAATTTTAATTTAATTTCTTTATCATATTAAAAAAGCTCTTAAATATTTAAATATTGTAACTGAAAATTGTTTTCGATGGAAAAAGACAAAAATAAAATTTAAAAAGACGAATTTTTCCTCCTGAAAAATATTTAATTCCCCATTTTACGGATGTGCAGTTTTTTTGTATGTAAATCTAACCAAGCCAAGTTTATAGCCAAGTTGATCGCATGTGATATACTCTCTGTCATTCGTTTCATTGCTTTAGGCTTAAACCAACTGCAGTTAGTCGCACCTCGTCTGAAAAGTCTTATGGAGTTCCGTAGACCTTCGCTCCGGCCGCAGCCGACATTAAATAAATTCATACATCCCGTTATTGCGGCGAATAAATCATCGTTTTGCTGCCGAGCACGAGGACAATATTTTTGCTATTTCTGGGTATCGCACGAAGACGCTGGCCCTCGCATGAGTCTGAGGCGACGGACGGGACGGCGTCGGGCGTCGACCGCCGGCAACATATGCAGCTGTATAACTCTGAGTAAAAGCTTTTTATGGAATATAATTCAACCTTAAGCGGAAAATATGGCGCAGTAGAGATGAGGGCTCGATACAGAGGGCGAGGCGCCGAAATTGCACAACTTTCGAGAAAATAAAGTTAAATCCGTGTGCAGCTAAGAAGCATCCACGGAGGGGTGAGGGAAAGGAAAGATCGGTGAAGCAAAGGGTGAACGAATATAAAAAATCCAGCAACAATAAAGCAACGTCACTGCGACAGACGAAAGCAAAGGAAAAAGAAGCGAAAGCGTGTGTTTTACAAAATGCTTCTAAAGGCGCACAGAAAAAGCGTCTTCATGCTGAACTGAAGTTTGTAGAGGCGTTGTTGTTGTCGTTGTGTGGTTGTTGTTGCCACTATTAAGTGCAACATTACGCATTGCTGAACTTGCTGTGAAATGCCGCTCCAAAATGCTCCAAATGCACACATTCTTGTGAAGTTGATATTAAAGTTGAACCTCGTCGCCAGTAAAAGTTAATGTAACGGAACTCGTTTTTATTAAATAGGTTTTGTTGCCATTTTCAGTTGAACCTTTAACAACGTGCGATTAATTTATTGTTACTCATACGACCGGGTGACTGTTTCTTTAGATACACGGAAAAGCAACAAGGAAAACAATTTTCTTGTGTGGTTAAAAAATGTAGTCTTCTCTTCTCCGTATTTTTAATTATTTCAATTTTAACTTGGGTAAAAAATATCGAATGTATTCAAAAATCATGATGAATTAGTGTTGCTCATACGACGTGGTGTTAAGAGATTAAATTTCATGGACAATGATCGATAATTCCACTACGAATAACAGATGTTACTCCATATATCAACCGAAATGTGTTCCTATATATTATTAGAAGGTCTCTGGAATGGTTTAAAAGTCATCTCACAGCAAAAAAGGTACTCATCGTGCATGGAGGTGTATCCCACGCATCACTTAAGGGGTTCAACGGTATTCATGGCTGCTAAAATCACCCACATTTGGATCGATCCGCACTCAAGAGAATTTAACACTTCAACATACGTCACCCTCACCACTCAGAGTTACGCTTGATTGACTCAAATGAATTGCCAACGAACACTTCTTTTAATAGACCAAACTTATTTATTGGGCTGCGTTCAAGTGTAACTTCAGTATTTTTGAGGCTAAATATTAAGTATTTGTGTGCAATATAAATTTATGATGCTTGTTTAAAGCAATTATTTGAATATTTTCAGGTGATTTTGAGAGTAGAATAACAAATCGAATTGTTGAATTGCGGCGAGAAAACTACAAATTGTTTTCCGCTTGAATTATTAGAGATTTGATGAATGTGCTCATTCTATTTTATGTACAGATGTTTAAATATTTGTATATATATTTTCATTTATTATTATTATTATATTGACATTTATTTAAAACGTCTGAAGATTTATTGCTTTTATTTTCTGTCTCGTTAACTAATTGAAGACAAATCCAATGAATAATATAATTTATTCACTACTTGTGGACATCTGTAACCATTTAGTGGTGAAAATAAATGATGTTTCGCTTGGTCTATGGACAACCAACTGAAGCCCGCATTCGCACTGAACCATCACTTAGGCAACTACATCACTTACGGGCTCGCCTCCCAGCCCTCTGCCTCCCTCCCAATTTACACAGCTTTTCTCAAACGTCAATTCAACGTCGTGCCAAGAAACGAATTAGCGAAACAGTCACGAAAACCGGAATGAAAAACAGCAACAACAATTAAAGCAAGAAAAGAAAACACAAACGAATTGAATGAATGAAGCGAAAAAGTGTACGAGGCAGCGAAAGCACTGAAAATGAGGAAAAAAATGAACAGAGACAAGGACAACTGATTGATGGCTTTTCAGCTGTTGTTGTTATTATTATAATTAATTTTGCTTTACTGTGATTTTTCTTTTTTGTTTACATATTAAAATTATTTACGAAACTTTAATTAAAGTTATCGAAAGGCTTTTAATTTCTTGTAAAACATTTCTTATAATGTATTTCTTTCTGTGTTTCAAACTGAACAAAAACATTTTTAAATTTCTTTAAACTCATTTAATTAAGAGCAGAATGACAACGAAGCGCGGTGAGCCTCCATCGACGAGGTGAAGGGGCGAATGTGAAGTGAAATAAATTTAATCACGTCGAGAAGAAGGTGCTTCAGCGCTCCGTGAGTAGCTCGAGTTGACTCGAGAAGAAAGTCAAAAGTTTGGCAACCTTCAAAGTTGACACAAAACACGGCGACGGCGGCGCTTTCATGAATGACTCCCATGAATGAAGAAAACCCGGAAAATGGCGAACAACGCGAACAGAAGAAGCGACGAAAAAGTGCCAAGAGCAGGCAACTTCTTTTCCAACTACAGCGCAAAGTTAAGAATAACGGCAACTAAAAGCGACTCTTCAGGGAGCGAAGTCATTAAATTACCTGAAAGGCGGACAGAAACAACTACTGCAGAGAGGAGGAACGAGGAGAGGCGATTCATTGCAGCCAAGTTGAGCGCGAAGGAAAAACAGGAATCGCTGGGAACAATAAACAAACTTCGGCCGGATCTTGCAAGGGTTTTCAAGGTGAGGAGTTCGCGAGAGGACAACAGAAAGACTAAAAGAATACACAAAGTGAAAAACTGATCACTTTTGGAAGTGTAATTAAAAAATTGCCAAAGCAGCGTCTGCAACAAGGAAAAGCAACAAACGCCAAGACAAATATCGTCGAAAGAGGAAAGAAGCGAAGTTTTGGAAAGCAAAGAATTGAAGTAAGAACGAGAATATTTCAGTAATAAGAAATGAATTGAGTATTCGTAGGATGGGGAACATTTAAATGCTTATTTCTATGAATTCTTCCCTTTGTCATCGTTCAAAGAACTGGAAATTAATTTTATAGATAGACGAGAGTTGTTTGTTTATTTTCCTGCTGCTTGTTGATATGATTAGAAATGTCTGTAATATTGTTCGTTCCCGCAAACGACTTCCTCCTCAGTTCAGTCGAAATTAGCAACAATTTCGAATTCATTCCGTCGAAAGCTGCTGTGTACAAGACTTTCACAAATGAAATGAGAAATAAAATACACAGAAATGTTATCCTTTTCAGCAGGGAGCAAATATTTACTTAGGTACAAAAGTTCTTCTGAAATTTGTTTGCTCAATTCTGGCAAATAGTTGCTGGCAAACAAATGCATCAACTTTTCTTCCCTTTTTACTGCATACGCAAAAAAGGAGCAAAAGTCAGACGCAAAGAGATACGAAATAAAAAGGAGCAGAATGCATTGGTGTATGTTGCGAAGTGTGTGTATGTGGGTAAAGAAAACATGTGAAAAAACATGTTTGGATGGAATTGACGACAATCGAAAGATGTTTAGTGATGAATTTCAGAAATCAAATAGAAAAACTCTAAAAATAATTTAAAAAAATTTAAAATTCCGATGAAAAAACCAATTAAAAGATCAAAAGATGCGACTTTGAATTGTTATTAACAAGGAATTGTCATGATAATAATAAATAAAGACAAATAAAAATGAATTCAATGATTCAGGAAGTCTTAATTCATAACAAATTTCAATTTCGAAAATTGCAATTCTACGATGAATTTTTGCATACGGATCTGTACAAAATCAACTCCTTTTTATTGCTAAAACTCTGCTTCGTTTTCTTCTTTTTTTTTCTCTGTCGATCCGATGTCTTCTTCTGCAAGTTTTGCCTTCACCCATTCCCGGCGCTCGTCCTTTATAAAGCTGAGCAATGCCATTGTTTATGCAATCCTGGTTTGTTACTAGTAACAACTACAGCAACAACTAAACAACACTACAAAAAACTGCAATAAGAAAAGGAAATCAACAACCATTAACGAAGAGCAGAGATGAGAAGAGCCGAGCAAAGCAAAGCGCAGAAACTCCTCGTTGAATGCAGATCAAGTTTTGAGTGCTGCTGTTGAATTAAGTAAAAGTTATCCTTTTAATCATCTAATTTATGCACATATTAACTTAATTCCGTGCTGACTTTTGTTGCGTATTCCGTTGTTTGCATTTGAACCGAACTCTGCGGGAGATCCGCCGGAAGACGTCGGCCGACGACCGAGCGGCAGCAGAGCGCAGAGACTTCGTCGAATGCTGTTTAAACATGCAGAATTAAGTACTCAGCAGAGTTCGCTAATCGTGCAAAAGCAACACGCATCCATGAAAATAAACTGCAAAGTTTCTATAAACTATGGTAAAGCTTTTAAATGTTCTTAGAATACGCATGGCTTTAAAATTAACGCGGAATTTAATAATGCTAATTCTAAACAATTGTGAGATTGCAGTTTCGTGTTATAGTTAATCTTTAGTTAACTAATTTTGAACAGTTCACACTTAATTTTAATTTATTTATTTAAAGCTCTATTTAGCTTTGAACTGAAGTTAACAGCGTAAAGCAACCTTTTTAACGTCAGCAGCGACTTGTGCACCGAAGGAATAAAACGAACAGAAGTTCCAATGAGAATCGTGTTCGTGAGATTATTGTAAACAACAACAAAACCGGTCACCACACGAAGATCGTCGATCGGCCGCTCGCCGTCGTGGAGCTTCGACAACTGCTATTGCAAAATCGTTGGATTTTTATTGTGAAAGAGCACTCGCAATGAGTGGATGCATGTGTGTGTAGTTGTATGCGTTGGAACGAGTCAACAACTCGCTGGCTACGAGGCAAAAACTTTTCCTTTAGAATTAAAGTAAGTATTAATTTGATATCTCAGCTACTTCGAAATTAAATTGGAAAAAATAACGATTTCTTCTACTAAATTATAAAAATTACTACTGCATTGCAGATGTTTCCTTAACATCCGAAAATATTGATTTAATGTTTCTTTATTTTGCGTTTTGCTGCCATGAATAATAAAAGAAATTCGCCAACGAGAGAGATAAGATAAGAAGAATTTACCAGTTTTTCTAACGCAGACATAAAGCACTACAACCCAAGTTGGTTTAAGCTAATTTTTTGTGTCAAAATATTTTCCACTTCGTGATTTATTCACAGTTAAAAACTCTTCGATGTCACCAAATAAAAACAGCAACGAATGAGTGTTTTTTTCTTTGTTGTTTTTCGAAGATTCCTTCTTGAGCTTCAATTTGCTCAACGGTGAATTGATGCGACACGAAAGACGCTTATCGAAGCAGCTGTACAAAAAATAATCGCACTCTGGCAACCCTCAAGCAAGTGTCGAGCTGCGTTGGTTTAGTTTCGCTTTTTGCTGCTGCTGCTGCTTGCGGCGTTGTTTTTGCTGCTGCTGCCACAAGCAATTTTCACAAATATTTCAAAAATGTGTTGCTACAAGTTGAGGAATTTTCTTTGCGCTTCTGACAACGCCGACTGCTGTTGTTGTTGTTGTTGTTGCTGGCAGCTAATGGATCCGTGATGTGATTAAATTTGTACTATTTTTTGTGTATTTATTACGTCGAGGAAGGAAAACATAAACAGAAAAAGAGAAATGAAAAAGGAACAACGAAAGATCGACACTTTGCAAATATTCCGCTTATAGAAAGTTTTATATTCTTCAATAAAGTATAAAGAAAAGCGGAAAAGGTCGGAGTTCGTAGGAGCGTCGGCTCCTTCTTCCCTCCTTTCTCCAATTATTACTGTTCGTGTATCGTTTTGTTTGAGTTACTTGCTTTTATTGCCATTTATTTGGCGTATTTAACTTCCTAACTACATCCAGTGAACGCAAATATCGCTTTTATAATCCCATTAAGCAGATCCTTCAATGTATCAACATTTATGAGTTCCACGGAATTCGACGTCTAGGACGACAGATGGAACTGAAGGGAAGAAATGGAAACCAAGAAAGTCACACATTTGAAGCCAAACGAAAGAAAGCAAACAGTCGACGAATACAAATCGAGGAACAAATGAAATTACATCCACAACAACACTAAAAAAGATGACAATAACCACGAAAATAATGACGATGATGATGATGATGATGTTTATGATGTTGATGCTGACATTAAAATAAAAATCATGTCTTTCTTATTCATTTTATTCAATTCCGTTTCTTGTGCTCACGTTTGGATGCTTTCGGATAAGCTTTGAATTCATAACAGAAGCTTCTCAATGCCTGATCCCGCCACGGATGGTAGAAGAAGAAGACGAGGAACAGTAACAACAACAACGGCACGTAGAAATATTCTGATATTAAATCGACGAGGTACTCAAATTTATTCATCCTTTTTTCTTCTGCTTCATGATTTTTCCATCACTCCATTTTTGACATGTTTTCTGCATTCGTTTTATCCCCCTCCTGTCAATTTATTTCTCTCTATACTTTCTTCTTCTTCGCTTATTAATTTTAAAACAAAGTGGACTGAAGTTGGACCTCCGCTTCCATTCTTCTTCTGAGTGCCATCCACTGCATTCTGCATGATTTCCAGCACCTTTCATCTTTCAAAGGGTCATTTTTCATGTTTAATAAGCTAACGGTTAAGAGCTCCTCTCCTCCACCCGCTTCAAACTGCAACCCTCCCTTGATTAACACACTTTTTTGGACAAGAAGTTTCGTTGTTGTTGTTGTATGAAGCGCTGCTCCAAAAACCTACCCATTGAAGAAATTTTCCCCATCGCATTGTTTTTCTTTCGTTTCCCTCCCCACCGCCCACTCAAGCCACCCCTTTTGACTAAATCATATTTGTCTCTAATCCAGAAGCAAATGAATTTTGAATATTTCAGTGAACTCAACGGATGAGCGCAACAACTGACGAAGCAACGCGTGTGTGTGGGACTTCAAACCACCTCGAAAGCCCCGAGCACACGTCGCACGATTACCGACGTTCGCCGAAGCGTACAGCGTAAATAATTCGTGAATATTCAGAAGAAGGAACAAAAAATGTCGCGTCGCTGCCGCGTGAAATTGAATGCGGCGATAATGGAGCTGCAGAGTGTAATTCGATGCGGAAGGCTTGCGGCTGGCGATGGGCTGAAGAATGTGATGCGTGAAGAAAAGCGGAAAGGCTGAAGAAAACAATTAAATACGGAGGCGACTGCGTTCGATCAAGTGTGTAATTCTCGTCACGAGACTGAGAAGAGTTAAAGCAAAAGATTTGTTCAAGCAGCGCCGTGGGAGAAGCAAAGGTAAACGTACAAGTGAAAAGAATTTCAAGAAATCTTGAAAGGAATTCGTTTAACCGTCATTCGCTCCGACGGCTGCATTGCTTTTGCCGATCCCACTCGTTCTTCGCACACGATGCAAATGCGATAAATAAATTGAGCTTTTACCAAGCAACGAGTCTTCTCGTTGTTGTTGTATTACGCGACAATCTTAACGACGACATCAGCCGAAGCAGGAGCGACTGCTTCTACGAGTTTTCGCCGAACAACGACGCAGCAGCTAATCCTCGGCTATTCATTGATAAAATGCTGTTGTTCAAGGCGCTGCTCTCGATTAGTTTACTGCATGCAGATCAATAACTCAGTCAGCGGCGATTGCGGAGAGTGACTAAAGCAGGCGCAAATGAAGCCATTAAAACATTAATAACCGCTAAACGTGAGCACGCATACGCAGCCAGCAGTCGCGAACACGAAACGAGCGCATTGCTATCATGAGAGTTTCGGCAGAGCTGCCAGGCGTTTAGTTTGCAGTGAATGCGTGTCTATAAATGCGCCACGCGCCTGTGGCAACATTAATCTTAAATGTCATAGAAGCGTTGTGACAGCTTGAGGCTGGTTGAATTCGATAATTTCTCGTTACTTTCGACAAACACGGATTTTTTACATGAAATTAACTAGTTTTCTGGAGAAAACCATGAAAAAATAGAATGAAACCACTCCCACATCAAGAAACGCTCCCTATCGATGTCGAGTTCGTTGTTTATATGAATTTTTATGCTAATAACGTTGAAAATGTGAGGAACGGAGTGCAATTTGGGGTGTCACGGAAGAAATGAGTCATAAATTTGTAGATAATGAAGTGAAAACTGAACGCACATAAACAAAGAAACGTTTTTCACGAGGAAATCGAAGATGGTGAAATATGTTCTGCATCATTTAACGGTGAATACAAAACATATTCGACTCTATTCATGCAGCCTGCAATTTGGACGTCGGCGACGCTTGCGACTGCGGAAGTACAACAATAAACAACAACAACAACAACGGAGCTGCACTCAGTACAAAAGCATTGACAACAAACGATTCACAAATGCACGATCGGCTCGTTGTTCGCTTTCTGCTTCGGGCAACGATTGAAGATCAGAGAGCAACCATCGAGGATAAACATCGACTTACAAACGAATGCAGCCGAATGGTTGCCGTTAGTTCACATTTGGAAGCATGCATCTAGAGCGCTCGTAACTTTTGGCTTTCTGTACTTTTTATAAAAGCCAAAAAAATGCCCATATTAAAAATAAGATATTATAAGCAATATACACATGTACTTAATACATAACTATGACCGACTACTATAGATATTGGTTTGACACCGAGGAAGAGACTACAATCCGGCTACTCTACCAGTGCCCGGTCCTTTAACGCCGACACCTCCACTCAGTCTGCTAAAATTAGCAAAGACTACCAAGACCTATGGTTGAATAAAAGCAGTCGGAAGGAGCAGCACCAAAAATTTTGTGGGCATGTTTACCGGGTAGCTCTCCTTGGACCGCTGTGCCTAAACAGTGGAAAAGTAAATGTACATAACAACAAACTAATATAACTAATATTAACAACATTATTTCCAGAAAACCAGCAACTAGTGGAAGCAACAACTAACGGTGGCGTGTGACAATGATGCCCAATTAATGTCATCAAAATCCGTTTAAATAAATCAAAAACCTAGAACGCAATTAATCATGTAGAATGTTCAATATTCCCACAAAAACAATTGGCAAAATCGATAGCTAAACGACTGTAATTTAGCAACTATTAAAAAAAGTAAAGAGTATATAAATAACAATAATTCTCAAAGTAGGCTCTAATTACTACAGCAACAACAACAACAGGCGATAATAACTAAATCCTGCAATTAAATTGATTCAACCAAAAATACAGAATTTCAAATGAAGCTGAAATCGAATTAAGAAGCACAACGAAAGACCTAAAAAACGAACACGGATAATGAATGATCGGCCGTTAACCGTTAGCGATTGCAGTTTGACAGCATCACGTCGGCAACATGTGCTTTGCAACGATTCGTGTTGCGCGGTGACTGCTGCAAGTGACATGAACACAATACCTCAGCAATTGACAACGTTTTAGAAACAAATATACGCTGAGGAAATTTATTCTAAATTCTGAATTAATTAAACAGGACGGTAAGGCAAAAGAGATGCCGTTAAATTGTAAATGTTCTTTATTAAATTTAAATATACCGTTATTAAATAAAATGTTCACATTCGTATTAATATGTATAAAGCTCAGCACTTTTTTCGATGAGTTCTTATTCATTCTTAAGAGGTTCAATGCCCAAAAAAATATTCATAACTGAAAGAAATATTCAGAACTGAAAAACCTATTAAAAACAACCAGCGAAAGGAACGAGACATCGACGATATTCGCACTTGACCACAAATGGCTCAGGATCAACCACACAAGATGCCAACCGCGCCACACTTTCAAGAGCCACACTTTCCCTGATGTAAGAATTCTTTCAACCAGATCGAAGAACGCTGAACGAATGTATAACCAAGGAAGAGGACGGGGAAGAGGACAAAGGATAGAGCTTACGAATACTAAAATGCTACGAAATAAAATTTATTGGTCGCCGAATGACATCTGCGCTGAGTGGAAGAGCGACGTATCCGTTCCACAAATAGGCTACGTGCGATCTCTACTTTCAGTAGTAAAGTTCCTAACGCCATCGCTTACACATCCTTCACATATCCTTCCATTGGAGCGACTGGGTAATTTTGATCAACCTACTGTTGCAATACACGCCCAATCGACTGAAAAATCGTCGTTGCTACCGTCTGTTGGCTGACGTCTGTCATTTGTCGTCTGTTGTCCGCATCCGCAGCCATTGACACCGACAGTGAGACTGACACCGGCACCGGCAACGGCACCAACGAAGATGAAGATTTCAGCGCTGACAACTTGATCGCCGCTGGCACATTTTGTCTGCCACTGACGATGGACTTTTTGACGTTTTCTTGCGGAGAATTGAAATTTGCATTCTGAAGGCACGAAACGTGGACAATTCTCAGTGTTGTTTTTGTAGCCGCTGTTGCCGCTGTTCATCGTCCCAAGTCATTTATCGCCTGCAGTCATTTACAGTTGAGTCAGTGAACAGCTGGGCGAGAGACTCCAGCACATAAATCTCAATGCTGCAGGCACCGTCTGTCTGTCTCCATGTCTGACCGATTGTATTCTGCCTTCTCAAAACGTCTGCGAAATTGTAAATTCGAACAACAGCAAAAAAGTGCGAACAATTTTTGATTTGATGTCATTGATTACGAGGCTTTTTGCTAAGCACAGGAGATGGGAATCTATTGAGGACGATGTCTTCAACGATGTATGATAAACTAATCCTCAATATACTATAGTTCAAGCGGTATATAAACCAAAGTGGTGCATCCAGGTAGAAGTTTAGTATTTGGTTTTAATCCAATCGATCAATTGTAGGGAATAAAAACAAATAGTTACTAGTAAGGTTATCTTCGCACCGGCCGAAGCTTATTTACCCTACATCCGAAGAATGATCTCCTTACCAAACTTTATTGTTGAATTGTATTCATATTTTTTACTTATATTTGTTCAAGAATGCCCTTCTGTTCCCTCTTTTGTGGGAAAGAGAGGCGGACAATTTTTGTTATAAAAGGTAGGCGTGGCACTCCTCCTATTTTCCCCATTTGCAATACAGAGGAATCTAGAATGGCAGAGAATATTCGTGCAAAATTTGAAGAAAATTATTCTATTCGTTCTTCTGCAATTGAGGTTTATGCCAATTTTTTAACCATTTTTATTCTACCTAACCGATGTATTTTGGGAACAAATTTCCAGCCCAAAACTTACTCTACCAGCTGAAACATTGACTTGTTAAAAGAATTCATATTGCTTAAAAAAGGCGTGGCAATGCCCCAATTTATTCCATTTTCAATACCAAACAGTTGAGGATGACAAAGAATATACGTGCAAAATTTCATCACGATAGCTTCATTCGTTGTCCTGTAATCGTGATTTTCACAGACAGACAGACAGACGGATATTGGCTAAATCGACTCAAGCGGTAACACTGATCAATAATATATATACTTTTCCATACCTTCCACGCCTCCTCTAATGCGTTACAAACGGAAGCACAAAATGAATGTACCCTCATTCCTTCGGATGTAGGGTATAGAAAAGTAAATATGGGAGATATATGGATTTTTTAAGTATTACAGGAAACTTTTTGTGGATAGATTCCCAAGATATTTTCGGAATTAGATCACATTTCTTCATAATATTAAGTATGCATTTCTTATCTTTTTCATACTGGAAAATTCTATAAAAATTATTTTGCATTGTTGATCATGAAGGCAGGAAATTGCTCTAGCCTAATTACCACAATTGTGTAAAGACACTTTCTTTGACGTTTTGAAATTCTCAGTGGCACTACGCTAATCATAGACACGCATTGGACCATTTTGGTTTACTCCTTCATTACGGAAACTAAGGGCTTTGAACACTAAGCATTACGAATCTTTATGTGTGAGGAGTACTTTTTTAAATCTACTTACTCATCCAGCACTTGCTTAGCCTGGAGCTTAGAGGAATCCATTCAGATTTCGGAATTGATTAATCATTATGAAAGTGCAGACTGTTCTGGAGGCATTGAAAGATATTAAACGTAACTATAACTAGGGAAATACTACGTAGGGAATCTTTCTGCAGGTATTACAGCGTCATTTCATTTTTCCTTACGAACTAGTTGTTTTCCAAGAGTATGGATATCTTCATTTATTATTCCTCTTCATAAAGCTGGGATTGCCAAAATTAGTGCATTGCGAAAACTGTTTAAGAAGATAATTACTGAACAAATCTCGCATAGTATTAATGCCGCATATGAAGCACGGTTTTTGCAAAGGTAAATCATCGACAACACATTTAATTGAAGTTGTATCTAAAACCATTATTAACTTTAAAGATTCTATGCAAACTGATCGTCTATCTTTGTTAGCCACAATCTTCTATTATTAAAGATAAAATTATTTTGTTTTCCTGAAACTCTACTGGCTACAGTGTTACCTCATTAATGGAAATGTTTATTAATTAATATTTGCAGACGACGTGGAACTTTTTTTAGCCTACTTACATAAAAATAGTGTTGGTGCGAACCTTATACAATCGGATTTGAATCCTTTAATAAAATGCTGTGTAATTAAGTGCATGGACCCAAATCTTAAAAAGGGCAAACTAATAACATTTACACAACATACTACACTAAGGACCAATATAATACAAAGTTCTTATGTACATCGCTTGTTGGACCAACGTTGGAATATGACTCGCTTTTCTGGAGCCCAAATTACGCCTGTTACATTGCTGAGCTTGAATCTTCAAAAAGAACAATTACTCGTTTCTTTAAGTCACCTCGCTTGGGATATATCTTCAAATGTACCACCTTGAGTCTCGGCTAAAATTGACAGAAATACCATCACTTGTTAAGCGTCGTAAGATATTAAACGATACTTTCATTCTGAATATGCTATATGGAACTATTGGTTCTTATTTGCTATATAACATGTATTTAAACAATCCTCGCTTTCAATGGTTAAGGTTGTACCCACTGACAAAAGTGGGTCAAGAATTCGAGTGGCTTCAAAGCACTAGGAAGAACAGTAAAATAAACAAACCAAACAGTAACATATCTAAAGAATTTCTTATTTTTATCATCAACAACACGCTATCTACGCAGCTAAGAAAAATTTTTTGGAAAAACAAATAAATATTTTTGTTTCTTGTTATTATCTTTACTTAGATAGTTGTAAATAAACAACTTTAGACAGTACAACGACGTCATTGGGATCTCTGGATAGTATATATTGCTTAATTTTTGAACAGTGGCTTTAGTAGATACTTTTGCTTAGTGTTCAGAGGTACTCAAACTATACAACATGCATTCAGCTTTCGTTATAGCTTTTGTCGCAGTTTTTGCATATGTTACTGCTTCCGATTACTGCTCAGAGAAGCTTTGCGCTCCGGGAAGTCGCCATATTGCTTGTGGGAACGAAGGGGTAAGTAACGAACTGTGTATGATTCGATAAAATTTCAAATATTATACAATCGTCAATTATACAGCAATTCGCTCCGTCTTGTCCTAAAAACGCCCATTTAGTTGACTTGGCACCATACAAAAAATTAATTCTTAAAGAGCACAACCAGTATCGCAATCTGATATCTGGTGGAAAATTGCGCGGCTATCCTGCAGCCGCTCGTATGGCCACAATGCAATGGGACGAGGAACTCGCTTCTTTGGCAGCTTTGAATGCCAAACACTGTAGTATGAAACAGGACAAGTGCCACAACACGGAGGTCTTTAAGTACTCTGGACAGAATGTAGCCGTCTGGAGTCATTCAGATACAGTTGGTATAAACAATAGGCAAATTAAAGAAGCTATAAATGGCTGGTTTGAAGAGTATGAGTTTGCCGACAGCAACCTAATTGCTTCTTACGGTGTTTATTTGGGACGGTACGTTAGTTCGGTTTCATCCCAAAGATTTGTTAACTTTGTATTATTGCGGTGATGTTTTTAATCATTTTATAGATCGACCCGAGATTTCCTTCTCATGGTTAATGACAAAAACGATCGCGTTGGATGTGCTGCAGTAGGTTACATTAAAAACATGTGGGAAACCTTCGTCTTAGTGTGCAACTACGCTCACAGTTGCTTCTTCGATCGGCCGGTATACAATACCAGTTCGACCTCTGGTGTTTATTGCAAGACAGGCACTAACGCACAATACAAAAACCTGTGCTCCTATACGGAGGTTTACGCATATGAGCCATAATGAAGCTCAATTCAAATGCTTCTAAGTGTACATTTTTGGTGTATGATGGCGTGTTAGGGACTTTTATGTGTCTATATTTATGTACATAAGACCTTAGGGGTCTTGCATTATATATTTACGTTCATAAGAACTCTAATCTGCATTATTATATTAAAGACTCTTTTATTATCGCTATGCATTGTTGTTAATATCACGAAGAACGGATCCTGAAGATTTATGTCGTGATAAATGTATTGGTTATCGCAAAGATTTATTGTGAAACATTTAGTGATTACGAAAATTACACAAAAGGCGTAAACCATTTTTGCTTAGATATTCCAAGTGTTGGTAAGATTTTTACGCTCTTGTATTCTCGAGAATTCGCTCTTAAACTCGAGAATTTACGCGGTGTCCTCTATGTGGTGAGTGAGAGGATACCTCGAACATCCTTTGAGCCCACTGTGGCTAGTCCTTATAATTTTACCTGAATCTTATAACTTTAGTTAGACTCAATCTAAAAGAAGAAAAAAATTAACTTTACAAAGTAAAAAGCTTCAATATTGAAAATCTGATCAGAAGGGAACAAAGAGCTGGCGGCAGAGCGATTATTATTATAGACAGCATTAAATATGAACGTATGGAATTTTTTGAAATATATTTCGAATAGTTAAAGTATTAATAGAAAATATCTGATGTGGTTAACATACATATTTTCTTTCTCACAGAAAATATATTTGTTGTCTATTTGGCATTATTTGTTAATGTTGAACGAGTTTTCGCATGAGTAGTCTGAGAAATTGCTCGTGGCTCCAGGTACTATAGTGCTAAATGTGATATTTCCGATCATTTATTAGATTACGGTGCAAACACACATGAGGCAATCTCAAGAACTGCCGACGTCTGTAGACAAACGATTCGAATCACGACAATTGATTAAGTTATTAAATTAACAAATTGGTATGAAATTTCACAGGAAGCTGTTGCCAATTTTCATGTATCAAAAGCAATCTCATTTCGTTATATGATTGTTGGGTATGCTTATGATTTGTTTGGTATCAGAAAAACTTAGCTGGAGGAAGACAGCTGAAAAGTACGTGCATAGAACGAGGAAGAGTCGTTACCGTATTTGACAATGACTAATACTTCGATCACATTCAATCAGAGAAAACAATAACACGCAATACTTCACAACCCAAAAAATCCAGAAAAGACACGCGCTACATAGTCATAAGCAATATGAAACTATTGCAAGCTGATATTTAAGTCCAGCACTTGTCTGTGTCATACCTCACAGGTTACCTATGTTACGTTTCTGATAATGAAGAGTATATATGGAAATACGAGTAGTTTTGCACAATATGTAATAAGAAAAATTTAGCAAATAAACACGAATAGTAGCCAACAAAAGCACACGTGTTCCTCTGATATTCACTAACTTCTGTACCTCTGGATGGTATAAATAGGTAGATTTTTTCAGAGTGCTTTCAGTAGATACTTTTGCTTACTGTTTACAGGTGCTCAAACTATACGACATGAATTCAGCTTTCATTTTAGTCTTTGTAGCAGTTTTTTCACTTGGGACTGCCATGAATTACTGTACGAAAAACCTTTGCCCTCCAAGACGTAAACATATTGCATGTGGGCACAATCAGGTAAGTACTCATCTGTAGCTTTGGCAATACCTGCCCAAATAACAAAATTATCGTCAGAAATTTGCCTCATCGTGTCCTAAGAATGCTCATTTGGTTGACTTGAAACCATATATCGGAGTGATTCTTGAAGAACACAACGAAAAACGAGACCTTGTTGCGGGTGGAAAATTGCGTGGCTACCCTGCAGCTGCTCGCATGGCCACCATGCAATGGGACGAGGAACTCGCTTCTTTGGCCGCCTTAAATGTTAAACAATGTACTATGGAGCACGATGAGTGCCGCAGCACAAAAATTTTTAAGTACCCTGGGCAGAATTTAGCATGGGGCGGTTACTATGGCATAATTTATAACGACGTTACATTAATTAAAGAATTTATAAACGACTGGTTTGGCGAGTATAGGTTCTGTAATAGGCGTTTCATCGCTTCGTACCCGCGTTTTTATTCAGGACCGTTAGTTAAACTGGGTTTTATAAGTTTCCGATAATCTTTTAAGTCTTATTGCAGAGATATCGGTCATTTTACTGCCATGGTTAATGAGCAAAATAATCGTGTCGGCTGTGCTGTTGCACGCTACCAAAAGGCGGATGAGGAAGAATTCCTGTTAGCCTGCAACTACGCTCACAGTTGCTTCATGGATCGACCTGTCTACAAGGCGAGTTCACTCTCTGGTGTGAGTTGTAAATCAGGGATGAACCGGCAATACAAAAACCTGTGCTCCGCTGCTGAGGTGTATCGATATACACCATAATTATGCTTTTAAGGACGACTGTTCTATCTACATATGTGGTATATGGCGATTTGTTAGCTACTGTCAGAATCCTACTTAACTTCTCTACTATTTCTCTAACTTTCATATGCGTTTTATCAAATTCTTTCAGAAAAAATAAAGTCTGTATCTATTGCAACCTTATATCTGAATTTGTTTTAATCCTTGACATTTGGAGTTTATAAAATTTACTATTCAAATTTTATATCGAGTAATGTGATGTTGTAATGTAATGTTGAGTAATGTAATTTACCGCTAGCTCCAGAAACAAGTACAAAAATTTCTTTGGGCAGCATCTTGCTGTTTCCGATGCTTTTCTTCAAACTAATCCATTTGTGGTATATCACGGTAATTTGTAGTATTTCAGTGTTATTCGCAGTCAACAAGCTTAGGCAAATAAATTACAAGAGTGATGTGAATCTTGAACTGAAAAAATCTGGGGATATGCATGCTTCGCAGTATAAGCAGCAGATGGAGCAAGTTTTATAGAAAGCGTGTAACCAAACGCTAACGCAGCTGACTACAATGAAATGGATGAAATGACGACACCTTATGAACTATCCTAGTCGTTAGAAGTGAACAATATCCACAAGTCAAACTCAATACTGATGCTATTGAGTCTATACCAGGTGCGAAATACTGTACACAGATGGCCATTCAAAGTATTCCAACTAACGATGCGAATATTCTCGTATTTGTTGGACGATTGCGAGTTGGACGGGTAAGCTGCAAGCTACGTGAACGTGTGTGTCCTTAAAAGCTTCCGGTGCCTCAGATAAGGACATCTTGCAAGCGACTGCAAATAGGAAATAGACCCTACAGCCTTGTGCTTCAAATGTGGAGAGAAAGGACATATGGCGAAAGACTGAAGATGGGAAGTATGCTGAGCGCCTATATGCTGATCTCCTTAACAGTTTGCTGTGACTTCAGAACAGGTTTCCATGTTACTGCAGTCGTAATTTTTGGACGATTGCCGTTAGACCTTATGGCGAAGGAGTTAGCAGCGCTAGGAGTCCTTATACTCGCAACACGAGCCAATCAGCGAGAGATCGTCCACGGCAGCTCAGTATAGACGACAGATAGTTGCTCTTCAACATATGATAGGGATAAGTAAACTAGTAGTGGAACATTGAATTCATGTGGAGCTCAAGCAGAGCGTGGGAGGAAGGGTGCTTAATAATAAGTGACATCATGCAACAACAGCGCCGCTATGAGCATCTAGCAAATGATAACTAACGACGACTGTCCGAATTACTGACGATTGAGAACGAATGATACTACGACTTCCCGATGAGTAGTATGAAAACAGAGGAAACTGCATTCTCGGTATAAAAAGTAGGCGTGTTTCCTGACAGATTTTGACCAAATTCTTTTTTAAGAGGAAACATCCCACCAGAACAAAGAATATTTCATTCCTATATCTTCAACCAACGTGCAGAGTCATGGCTTAATGCACCAGCGAGGTTACTAATACGTATACTTTTCTATATATATCTCCTTTAGTTCTATGTGTTACACATTTCGCGACAAAGTGAATATACCCTTGAACCTTTAAAAGCCTGTGCGGGATAAAAACGTAAAGCTACACATACGTACACTAAAGCTGCATACTCGCGACTAAACTAGTCAAAATGAACTCCGCAATGAACAAATATCGAAATTTTTCGCGAGTACAATATGTACTTTCTTGTATTTACGAAATATAAGGAAGTAATAGAAAACATCATATTCATATTGCTCTGATAAATGTAATGTTATTACTTTTAGTAAAAGTAAGCATAAAATTTCTGCGCAGTAAGGAAGACTAATTATTTCCCATTCAATTTCAAATTTAATTACGAAAAGACATAACAGAACAATAAGAATGACGGAGGCAATAACGGCAATAAGTTTATATTTTATATATTTTTATTTTACAATATTTTGCGCGATTGTCAACAGTTTAAGGAAACTCAAGCGCTAAATGTAATCATAAGCAATGAAGACCTTAATTTATTTTTGACACTTTTAATATCAGACGTCGCAGTCGGTAATCCAATCTTACAATGAAAAGCATTTCTACAAATTATGTAATAAAGATAACTTAACAAATAAAAACCAATTGTAGATAACAAATACTCAGGAAGGTATAAAATGATAGATTTTTGCAGAGTAGTTTTAGTAGATACTTTTGCTTAGTGCTCAGATTTACTGTAAACTATACGACATGAATTCAACCTTAGTTTTAGCCCTCACTCTGGCAGCTTTTGCATTCGTGAGTGCTTCCGATTACTGTGAAAAAAAACTTTGCTTTCCGCCGGGAAAGAAACATATTGCATGTGGACACAATGGGGTAAGTAACCACCAATGGAGTAAGGAAGTAAGTCCCTGCTAAAAGCACAATAACAAATCTATTTTCAGAAATTCGCCGAATCCTGTCCGAAGAACGCCCAGTTACTTGACTTAAAACCTTACATCGAATTGATTCTTAAGACGCACAATGAGAAGCGCGATCTTATAGCAGGTGGCAAATTGAAGGGCTACGAATCGGCAGCTCGCATGGGCACGATGCAATGGAATGAGGAACTCGCTTCATTGGCTGCCTTGAATGTAAAGCAGTGTGCTATGAAACACGATGACTGTCGCAACACAAAGACCTTTAAGTTTTCTGGACAGAATTTAGGCTTGACTCGTTACAGCGGTCAAAAGATGAAGGACGATACGTTAATTGAGACACTGATAAATAATTGGTTCAATGAGTATAAGGACTGCAACAGTGGTATCATTGCTTCTTACCCGGAGTCTTATTCAGGACCGTAAGTTATTTATCATGCTTAAAGCACGTCAACTGTTTGGGTTTTCGGTAATCGTTTTATTCCTCATGCAGGGCTATCGGCCATTTTACTGTCATGGTTAATGAACAAAGCGATCGCGTCGGCTGTGCTGTAGCACGTTATAACAAAGGAAATGAAGAAGAATTTCTCATAGCTTGCAACTACGCCTTTAATCAAATCCCGGAGTTCTCGACATACAAGTCGAGCTCAGAACCTGCAGTAGCTTGCAAGTCTGGTAAGAACCCTAAATACAAAAACTTGTGCTCCACTGCTGAGGTGTACACCTATAACCCAGTTAAACCATGAAGTGCACACATTAATCATAAATATGCAATGTATTGCGTACTCTTATGTAAATACGATGGTCTGCATATGCATATGTATATAAATGTATTATTTGCCTCTTCACATTAAAGAATATTGTTAAAAAACTTGCCCGTGTTTTGTGCAGTTTCCCTTTCCCTACTTTCTTGTGGTGGAAAATAATAATTACCGAGAATACTTTGTTAACTAGTAGTAAATTTTTTGAGACATTCATTTATTATTGAAATGATGTAATATGCTTATTAAAAGTAATTGTATGGTTACGTAGGCGGAGTGAATTTATATTTATTCATTCATTTATGAAAGGTAACTCAAACTCCAGACAGCACTGGATAAATGATAGATGTGTGATGTAGCCTATTTCTATAAACAATAATTTCGAAGTCTGAAAGTACCCTACAATCACCTTAACTAGCTTACACAACTATCGTGACTACTAGTGGTATGTTTGAAGAGGAAGTCATCTGAAGTAACTCCAGACAATTAATTTCCATTGAATTTTATCAAAAACTCAAGATTATGAGCATACGTTTACGGCGTTTCCTCAGAGGTATGAAAATCCCGAAAGGAAAAGACGAATTTAAGACTAAAATCATCGCTGCATTACAGAAATGCCTGAAAGATCAATAGCAAGAAGGTTTCAGCGCGGTTTTCAAATACTGAAAAAAAAAAATAATAGCTCTTTTCGTTAACAAATATCAACATCAAGCGTTAACCGTGTTGAAACTGAATAAGCAATAACATAAGCTTGAAAGGAAAATACCCTGGTATTAAAATAATCTCCAAATTAAACGATCTCATGGCGCTGAGAATGAAGAAGGGTAGTTACTTTTGCTTTAAGTTCTTTGGCAAAAAAATGGTGTTTGTTTGCTTTCCTGAACCTTTCTTTCTTACGCATTACGTCGGCACGCCGGCTAAGTAATCCCATTGGAAGACTGAGAATGAGAATAACAAGAGGCTAAATCAGGCAAATTTGCTCGTTTGGCGGTACGGCAAGTCTTCACCTTTTCAGCTGAGCTTTGTGCTGTATATGTTTTAGCGTTCGTTCGAACAGGTTCGATGTGTACCTCTTTAATGTTATTCTTTTTCTTATGTTACCTAGTTAATACCATCTCACACTAGATCTGTGCAATTCGAGAATACCGATCTTGTGAAATATAGATTAAGCTCTACAGTTTACCAGTTCGTTTGTGAGCCAAGATATTTGTTTTTTTACAGGCGTGCTTATTAGCAGCGCTGCTTATTATGTACAGCGCAAGGTTTTCAAGTGAGTATGCTACTAGACACGCTGCTAGATACGGCATTGCTGTTACTATTTACTAAATTTTATATAAAGGGCGGAACCTCATTAAAGATAAAAAAGACTTATAGTGAATTTTCCTTCAAAAGCTATTGCCCTTTTGTCGATTGTGCGGATTTCTTTTTATTAGAATTCTATAGCATATAACAGATAATACTGTCTAAAATCGTTTAATGTGTGTATACTCTATTTCTAAATCTACAATTTTGTGTGAAGCACGTTCAATAAACAAAGTTCTGCGTTTATAATGAAAATTAGTTCTTGTTTGTTTTAAGCATACATATATACTCAGCTGCTTTTAATTATAAATATAAATCTCTCTTTAAGTACATCACGAAGCATGTACGAAACTAAGAAACATATTTGGGAAAGCAAATAAATAATCCATCTGTTGAAAATTTTTTTTGTGCCAGTAAATAAACAACTGAACCCAGTAGACCGACGTTATTTCGATTTCTGGATGGTATAAATTGCTAGATTTTTGCATTGTGGTTTCAGTAGACACTTTTTCTTAGTGTTTAAAGGTACTCAAACTGTACGACATGAATTCAACTCTTGTTTTAGTCTTTGCTCTGGCAGCTTTTGGTCTTGTGAGTTCTTCTGAATACTGTTCAAAAGAAGTTTGCCCTAGAGGAGTTCGTCATATTGCCTGTGAACATAATGGGGTAAGTAACTATATTAAAAGGTCTACATATTAATCAAAGAATAAATTTTTCGCCAGAAATTCGCCTCATCCTGTCCTAAGAACGCCCATTTGCTTGATATGAAACCATACATCGACCTTATTCTTAAGAAGCACAATGAGAAGCGCGACCTTATAGCAGGTGGCAAATTGAAGGGCTACGAATCGGCAGCTCGCATGGCTACCATGCAATGGAATGAAGAACTCGCTTCATTCGCCGACTTAAATGTCAAGCAATGTGCTATGAAACACGATCGATGCCACAACACAAAGACCTTCAAGTCCTCTGGGCAGAATTTAGCCTGGAGTGGTTATAGCGGTCAAGTTATTAAGGACGTTACGTTAATTGATGAACTCATAGATAGCTGGTTTGATGAGCATTGGAACTGCACCAGTGCCATTATTGCTTCCTATCCAAGGACTTATTCAGGACCGTAAGTTTATTCGGGATCAAGTCCAGAGTATGGTAACTCTCTCACATCCGCTAATATTTTTATTTTTATTACAGGAAAATCGGCCATTTTACGGCCATGGTTATTGATCAAAACGATCGTGTGGGCTGTGGTGGAGCACGCTATAGTGATGGCGGCTGGGAATACATCCTGTTAGCGTGCAACTACGCCCGCACTAACTTTGCGGAATATCCGATATACAAGAGTAGCCCACAACCTGCTGTAGGATGCAAAACAGGCAGGAACCCGCAATACAAAAACTTGTGCTCCACTGCTGAGGTGTACAAATATTGGCCATGAATGAAGCTTTTAAAAACTTAAGTATATTCACTTAGGTGCATATGTATGCAATCTTTTATATTGGAGCCATTGATATATTGTAGGATATTATAAATACACAATTTTGATGAATTTTTAATTTGTATTGTAATTTCTGCTTTTTACTATTAGAAATGGCTTTCATCATCAATATTTTTAGTGGTAGCAAGTTTTGAAAACTGCGAGAAATTAAGTTGATAGGCAGCCTTTAGTTCGATACTCTTTCCCATGCTTTGAAGTCCGATGAAGACCAGCAACAATCTATTGCTTGCCTGCTTTATTTAATAGTGCTTATACGCAAATAAACCATTAAAAATCTTTTAATGATTTATTAAAAAGTAGTTTTTTGGTCCATTGTCTGATTTCTAGATTTGCTACATTCGGTCGCCGAAGTGTTGTTAGATTGAGGCTGGGTGTGTGTTCGATAATGGCCCCTAAGGACGTCGATGGCATTACTGTGTACCTCCTTTTCATTATTATTGAGTACAGTTGTCCATTCCTGAGGTGGTTGTTGTTATTGTTCGTCATGCACGAGCGTTGAATATGAATTCGTTCCATTCGAATGCTCTTCAGTAACAGTTTCATTTTCGCAAATCCAACTCGTGTCTACTGATTGTTGTTGTTGTAACGACTGTCCTAGTGGATTGCGAACCAGCGTTGCATCCTCAACGTCACTTTCCCCGTAACCTTCACCATTGAAGTCTTCTTCAAAGCGCAACACAACGCCTGGCCGGCCTTCAACAGGACGAGGACAACCCTTGAGACTAGAGAGCCACTTGGAACAGGCAACAACATTGAAACAACACAGCGTTGCTACATTGGTGTGTGTGTTTTTGCTTGAGTGTGAGTGAGTCTCCATGCGCTTTCATTGTGTTTCGGAAATTTAATTTGCAATAAATGAATTTTGCAATTCATGTTGTTACATGTTCTCCTGCGAGTGTGTTTCTCGGTGTGTGAATTGGTGGATATCCTGAAGGCCTGCAGGAATTGATTGAGTTTTTAATTTTGCCGAATGGTCACTTTTTGCGTACCTTACGGAATTTTTGAAAATTTCAAGCATGACGAGCTTTTCATTAGTGGCCACTGGCATCAAGCCGAGTACCGTGCATCCGTGTGTGTGCTTCGGAGTGGGTGCAAGCAAGCAGAGAAATCCCTTGCCTGTCAAAAAGTCGTTGGCATCTGTTCAGTGTTCGATTGTCTAACGTTCTTCGAATAGACAAAAAGCAAAATGGTTGAGTGTCTGATTGGTTGTATTAACATTAACCGCCAGTAAATAACTTTAAGGTACTAGATGTGTCTATGAAGCAGATTTTGCATCCTACACATTGCATTAATTATAATGTAATTAAATATTTGCATTAAAATACTAATTAAATTTGAAGCAGTGGATTTTGGACTCATCAACATGATTGCTGAAATGCTGTCTCTCAGAGATGGTATCTGCGCAGACGACACGCCCACATACAAAGCCGGCCGCAGAGTGAAGTAATGAATATATTCAAGTCTTGATGACATTTAAATGATGACATTATCATGATGACATTTAAAATTAATTTGAAAGGGTCAATATTATTCAGGAAGTTTAAAGAGAATAAAAAAATAAATAAAATGATAATAAATGTTTAGAAACCTGCGCTTATTGTTTCTGTAAAACAGATTTTCATTAGGCAACACACTTGTTCAGTTCTCTTTTAAATTGCACAAAAATATTTGCTTAATTTTTTGCCTTTTCTGATTTCTCCGAATTATTAACATTTCCTATGTTTACACATTCTCGATTCAGACGACAAATAAAAATAAATATTTACTCCTCACAAACAACTGATCCGAATTTGCTTAGATATCGCTCAAACGGTGCTGCGTTGTCAGAAGTTTCTGTCATTCATGGACAGAAACAAGGTGGAGACATATCAATGGGATCTCAAGTGTAAAGTGGGTCATAAAACAGATTCGTATCTGTTCTAACGCTGAAAATAGCCAAAATCTTAGAAACGCGCATTCATTGAGGTTTCGTGGACGAAGCAAAACACGATGCTTCGGGAGTCGTACAGACTTTTACAGCGGACTTCATTATTTTATATCTGAAGATGTTGCAACTTTTATTTACTTCTTCCAGACGGAACCACTTTTTTTAGTGAATAACCACCAAAGGGAGAAATAACAAACGAAGCTAAAATAACGAAGAGATTAGTTGGCAAGAGGACGAGAAACATGATTATCATCGTTATTAATCAGCAACAACCGATAACAGCAGCGATTACAACAGAACAGAAGAAGCTTCATAATGATTTTCTTTCTGTATCCGTGGTTGTTGTTGTTGTCGTGTTGTTGACGTTCATAAGTTGCAGGCTGTAACTAATTTCTAGCCACGCCCACATGCCTTCATCGCCGCATATTCAGAAAGGCATATGCGCCATGTTGTCGTATTCATTGCCGGTAACAAAATCTCAGCAACATGGAGCTCGCATGGAGCCTCACCACGGCGAAGGTCTTCATGCCTTTGACTTAATTGCATTTAGTTTCATTTAACATGGAATTTAATTACGAGAACGCGACGTGGCAGCACTTTGCACGGAGGTCTTCATAGCGGCTGGAGAAAAAAACATGTTCTGGTGGAAAAATCAATTAAATTCACTAATGTGCAGGCGTTTTCTAAACTTAAACTCATCCAAACAGAACCAGTTTTATTTTAATTGAGGAGAGACAAGAGGTCACGAGGTTAAACTTCAATAAAACGGATCATCATTCGATCTGGAATAGAAATCATTGTGGAAATTGCTCTATAAAAGTCAGAAACAATAAATTATTTGGACGATATAAATTACCGAATCATGGTAATAATCCATGAAGGAAGTAGAAAATTCTCTTT